>OU975442.1:9344618-11744618 GCA_918857605.2 Philereme vetulata | reverse complement strand
ATCTTATGAAGGGTGACCTCCCTTTATCGCTAAAACGCCAACTCATTGACATGTGCATTCTGCCTGTGCTAACCTTTGGTCCCCAGTCTTGGTTACAGACTGAGTCTCAGAAGTTCAAACTAGGAGTTTGCCAAAGAGCGATGGAGCGCAGCATTTTGATTGTAAAGCGGATCGACCGGATTTCAAACTCCTGGCTGCGCTCGAAGACCGGCATCGCTGACGTGGGTATCAAGACTGCAAAGCTGGAATGGGACTGGGCGGGTCATGTCTCCCGTATGCAATTCGATAGGTGGACCAAGAAGACAAGCATATGGACTCATAAAGACGGGAAGCGACGCCAAGGAAGGCCTAAAAAGCGCTGGAGCGATGACTTGGACGTTTTTCAAAGAAACTGGCGGGATCTGGCTCTAGACCGTGATAAGTGGAAGGAAGAGAGAGAGGCCCAGTAAAGAAAATAAAGGTTTTAATAAGTTTAAATTTTCAGGTTAAATTTCATCAACACAACGTACACTGATTATTAACTTATAACGGAATAAAATTCAGTAATACTCTTACAGGTTGGCAATGTTTACAACATTTATTTAAAACACTGTTTAAAACACTGAAAAAAATCACATCTGTTTAAAACAAGTTTTAAAACATTTTGTTTAAAACAAGTTTTAAAACATTTTGTTTTAAACACGTTTAAAACATATATAAAAAACACTAAGTTAAACTTTATTAGAATTACTCATAATTCATATTTTTTGTACTTGTTAATTTTTTTATTAGCATAACAACATTATAAATTTGAGGTAAATTGTAAACTGTGATGGCAAACTCCGAATTTTGAATTCGGGGAATCCCCTAGACTCGGATTGTTCTAGCTGGCAGACTTAAGTCTATAGTATTCAATAAGTGAACGAACGAATAAGGTGTTTTCTACTGTTGTGGTGTGGGTAAATGGGAAAGAGATGAAAATAGCTCGCTCCGATCACACTGCGGTGTTTTTGCTATTAGTATTGTTAAATTGTTCAGTGTAAACTAAACTGTAGTGTTTATAGGTATGTATAGGTATAATTAAGTATTGCTTTTGTTCTGGAAATTAACAATAAAAAACTTCTTTCTTTCTATATCATTTGTTTTAATTTCTACCTTGTCCTTACTTACCTCAACCACTAAATAATTCAATTATTTGTTTTAAACATGTATAAAATATGGTATAAATCAATAAAAACATTTATGAAAAATAACTGGTTTTTTTTCACACAGCACAAATGATTAAAAAGCTGAAGTGGCAGTGGGCAATGCACATATGTAGCTTGGGACAGAAAGGTTCTCGAGTGGAGACCACGCACCGAAAAGCGCAGCGTAGGACGGCCCCCCGTAGGAGGGGGGGGGGGGGGGGTATGTTCAGCAGTGGACGTCCTGTGGCTGATATGATGATGATAATGAAAAATAGTACACTACTTAATTTACGCACCGTAGAAAAGGCGTGTACACACGCGGAGCTCATCACGAGCGTTGCGTGATCGCGACCGAGTCGAGCGGCTGTCATTATAACATACTCGTAGCGCAGATACTTGACGTATACGAACATAATATAGCGAGAGTTCGTGGCTCAATAGTTGCTGGATCTGACACTTTGACATGTGTCCAAAATAATAGGTATACTATATGAATGTTAAGGGTGGCCTCGTTGCTATTTTATTATTTTTCAGGGTATTTTAAAAGTCATCCAAAATGTTTGAAGCCAGATTTAGGATTAGATTCGCTAAAAAAACCACATTTTCTAAAAATAAAGTCTAACTTAAACAGACATTCTAGGACACAGAAATTAATCGAAAAACTAAAAAGTCCACTGGTATCTCAGCTAGGCTTGCCAGTTGGTCGGGATTCGTCGGGATAATCACGACATTTCATATGATATCCCGACTCCCGACAAACTACAAAGTATCCCGACTTTTTATCAGACAGAAACCGTTTGAATGACAAATTCTTCGGAAGCAAAAATAAAACATTAATGAAGAATGTATCCGATCATGAGAAACATATTTTCTTGTGTCAAATCTGAATTTGCAAGAGCAAATATTGGATGGATCATTTTAAAAACTGTGCAACATCGCACCAGCTTTAACATCGCTGTGTGTTTCGGATAATTCTTTAAATAAGAAGATAAAATTACCAAAATCCCGACATTTTGAAAATATATCCCGAAATTTCAATTTTCTGATCTGGCAACCCTAATCTCAGTCGACAAAAAACTGGAGAAAGCTTACGATCACTTCGAAAAGTATTTTTTAGATTTACAGAAACATAAAACAATTCTCAAATTGAAAAGTAAGACCTAAAGTATACAAGACCTTTAATGTTATCTCTCTTTCTAGTCTCAAAGGTTTGCAGGAAGAAAACTCTTGTTAGAGTAAAGCTCGCCTTTTACATGCACTCTATTTTTATCTATTTTCTTTTATAATGTATTTTATTGTGTACACACGGCTACACATCAAGCTATAAATTTCCAGTATAAGCTGACCTCGCATTGTGTAGGCTGTAGAATGAGAGGTCAGCTTATACTGGAAAGTTATAGCTTGATGTGTAGCCGTGTCTACAATAAAGAATACAAAAAGTAAGATACTGAACCAACTCATATCCATACCATCATCAACCTATAACAGTCCACTGCTGGACATGTATCTCCATGATATGGAGACACATATTTATTAAAATGTTTTTTTATAAACCTACCCACTACAATGATTATGAACTAAATTGTAGTTATCTAAAGTAAGTTTAAAACATTTTCAAAACATTCCAGACGAGACAGAGGGGCACTCCTTGCAAATTGTCCTCTTCTCGATATCATCCACTTTGGATGACAATTCAGATATCTGTTTCTATAGAGAAACAATAGAGATTTCACGTCGTTGCGAAAACCCGATACAGTAGCATGTACTTCAGTCAAAAAAATGATCTTTTTGCAGAGATAATAAATAATTTATATTCCTGGACGTTTCACGCAGCGCTATTTAGCCCCAAACTAAGTACTTAGAACTTGTACTACGGGAACCAGATAACTGATCGAATACTTATATGTTTTTTTTTGTGAATACATACTACATAGCTACTATATCGAAAAATATCCAGACCCTGAACTGATCTGCATATCATGCAAACATTTGTTACGCAGCGGGAATCGAACCCGCTACCTCCTGAGTTTTAGTCGGCTATTCACCTATTGCGCCACGGAGGTCGTCAACTAAACTTTTACAAAGTTTGAACTCAATCCGTTCAGTAGTTTGGCCGTGAACGGGTAACAAAGACCAAAATATTTTTCCTATAGAAACTTTGACACCCCATTTTTATCCCATGGGACCTGATTTATAAGATAGAAAATAACCTGTTTGTTAATAAATAAATAAATAATAAATGAATATTGCTGGACATGTGACACAGCGCTATCTAGCCCCAAACTAAGCAGAGCTTGTACTATGGGAACCAGATAACTGATAGAATACATAAATACGAGTAGGTAGTACATTCATTTCACAATATCGATCGGTAGCACCCTATTATTTCAAAATCTCAGGAGCCCAACAATCTCAGCATAATTTCGCATGACTAAATATGAATCCTTGCTCAAATAAGGGTTGAAGGGATGCGACCCCTGATTTCTATGCAAACATCTCAATTACCGTAGTTATTAAATAGGGGGTGATTATTAATCAAGTTGTTTTGTCTCCGTTATTATGAGATGGTGAATTTTGCTGTACGAGTTTTCAGTCTTTACAATTTTGTCTTGGATACAGGCATACCAAGGGCAGATCCAGCTTTGGTGCCGGAGGGTAGGGGGGGGGGGGGGGTACCTACACAATGTACCTACATACTGTACTTAAAAAATATATAAAAACATTATGTTTAACCCTTTTAATTAGTAGTCCACAACTACTATGTCAAGTAAAACTACTATGAAGCCATACCATTATTTCACGATTATTATCTATTGTTATTCCTGTAATTTTGACGATACCATTGCCATAGTGAAGCGATTCGTTTATCTGATGTGAAGTCTCATATGACTCTGCCGGCACTCATACTATTCAAATCGAAGCACAGCAATGTGGTATAATCTCGAAATTTCCATTGCTTCGTCCTGTCTGGTGGTTGTAACCAGACAATAACTACAAGAATACATATTTTAACAAGTGCAATTTGTTTTTCAACACGAAAAAGTTTATGTTTTGTTGAAATTCCAGTAGCGCACCAGTTAATTTTCTGTCCTCAATATTATATACTAAACATGCGTACTCAAAATGGTGAAGTAAAACATCGCAATGAAAGCCACAGCTTGGATAGCTCTGCCCGCATTCACCATGTCATTCTGACGGATTAGGATCCAAAACTGTCTCAGAAAGTACGTTCTTTACCCTGATAGTAATGCATCTTGCTATCAGGCGCTGTATCGTTAATTTATTATTAGATGTAAAAGTTTTATAGCAAAAATTCATTTTACAAAAAAACTTCAACGTTATCCTGAATATTCGCACTTATATCCAATCACTGAAGTCGGCTGACGTCGTCAATAATTATTCACCAATAATGTCGTGCAGATGACTTTGCAAATTGAAGAGTTTGATAGTTTTTACATAGATTCCATCATCTTTATATGAGACCAACCCCTTTTCTAACAAAAAATCGGAACAAATTGAAATCGAACAATATTTTAAAGAATTTTCGCTGAACATACATTAAAAAAACTATATTCCGACGAATGAACCTCGACCTGTTCTTGAAGTCTGTTAAAAATGGAGCAAATTATAAAGTAAAACGTCAAAATATTTTCATTAAAATCACAAGAATCACTTTGAATCGTCAATTATACTGCCTGATCCTTTGCGACCAAGCCAGGAATGAAAGGCAAGAAACAACCGCCGCCTTACCTTTATCTGCGCCAAATAGCAGTACTTGTGCTGCTGTGTTCCGGTTAGATGGTAATGGTATGTTCCTGTAATTACTGGCACATAGGCATAACAGCTAAGTCCTATAGTATGGCAACGTATCCACATAGAGATCAAGACAACATAATACCTTGTGTTGAATTCTATGTGGATATCCATGGGCTGCAGTAGCCACTTAACATCTGGTGAACTGCATGCTCGTTTGCCATATAAGTAGTATATAAAAAACAATGCTGGTTGTTTTTTATTCTTTTTAGAATAATTTTTAGAATCTACATTAATATTAAATAATACGCCTAAATTGTAACATTTTGAACGAGTTGGAGCAATTTCAATCCCAAGCTTCTCTATCATCTAAATAATCCGATATTTTATATTAGGCTTTATTATAAAGATTTTAGTTTTTAAATTTGTTATATGTAAATTTTTGCAGTTATATCACTTGGAAGTTTGTTATATGTAAAAGCGTACAGCTTGCCCTTAAACAATTTACCAACTTTATGGAGTCTACAAGTGGCAACAGCGAGTTTATAAATTATACATTAACTTATAATCATGTAAAGCAATACATAAGCAGAATACATACATGGTAAGTATAGTATATAAGACTTTAGATATCACGTTGAATCAGTTTTATCCATAAAGTTCGCGAAATTCGTTCATCTAAAGACATTAACGAAAGGGGCGTTGTTATCACGGTTGCCAGGTGAGATTTCCCAGGGTACCTATCACTTTACTGATATCTGTAGGTAGTCAAATACCGTGGTTTTGGTAAATTCTGGTTTCTAGGTTATCGTAACGGAACCTATCTTTTATAATATTCGTAGCAGTACAGTCAAAAGTCGTAAAGATAGATTTTAAGATAAATTAAAAAAGAATGGGCAGTCTTTCTCTTGTACATTTATGTCTCACAGACAGAAAAATAATAATTTAAAATAGCATTCAAAGATAAAATAAGATAATGTACGAGTACTACCTTATTAAGGTCATGATTTTGCTTTGACTTCAAACAAAAATTTGACACCAAATTCTACCTGTATTGTTATTACTCCAATCCATTGAGTCAATTGATGATCTTTTAACCTCAAAGTTTTCTTGGAAGAAAACTCTTCTGTTATTACTTATTTTGGACTGTCTTAGTTAAGCTAGCAATGAGAAACCGTAAAATGGTCATAATGAATTCACAATTTCTAATAGCACTTATCAAAAGATCCACGAAATGACGACGCCAACAAAATACACCTTACAATATCATCACTTGTAACATACCACTTCCATTATCAAAACCCAGTATAAATCGACCCGTCAAGTCTCTACATCAACCTAAATTCTAATGGAAATTTCTATAGGATTATGAAGGGAAGGAGGTCTTATAGAGCTGGTCATGACATGACTGTTATCGGTGGTTGACACGCGAACCGTGAATTATGGCATTTTGTGATGTCTCAAAAACACGGTACTGCAATCTTTAGTGATCTGGACTTTCTTTATGAGGTGTAATCACATTTGCACGACCGAGGGCTATGTTTTTGCCTATTAAGAGGCAGCACATCGGGGTATTCTGTGTGCTGTCTAATCAGCAGTTTAAAGCTCTTAAATATTTGCGAGGGATCCTCATTCCTCGTATTTTTTATTTTATACAAATGTTATGTCACCGACATAGCCCGACGGATTAACACGTTGAAGTGGCAATGGGCAGGCCATTTAGCGCGCAGAACAGATGGCCGATGTGGCCGGAAGGTTCTCGAGTGGAGGCCACGGACCGGCAAGCGCAGCATAGGACGTCCACCTACAAGATGGGCAGACGACTTGGTAAGAACCGCAGGTCGGCGTTGGATGCAGGATACTTCCAACCGCAGTTCCTGGAGATCAATGAGGGAGGCCTTTGTCCAGCAGTGGACGTCCTACGGCTGATATGATGATGATGATGACAAATGTTCAACCAGTTCTAGGATAGATTAGGTCATCCACCTCAAAATATAAGCCTACTCAGAGCGACCGATCTTGTGAGGCCAGCACCCAACGGCTCCCAGTAATGTTTAATGGGTCGTCTTTCCATCTAGTGGGGGGCTGCGCTGCTCTTTCCAGAGCGAGATCTCCACTCGAGAACCATGTAAGCAACAGATGCTTCTTACACATATTGACAAGTTTTTCGTTGTAGTATTTTTACATCTACTTAATGCTCTAAACTATACAGTCAAGCTGGAGCTTAAAATGGATACAAAAGGCAGCTCCTAGAACCGTTATAACTACTAGAAAAAAAATAGTTGGGTTCTAACCCTAAATTTTGGAGTTAATTCGGCATTTACAGATTTTGAATAAATTTGATTAACAAGTTGATGTTATAATGTGAAATTTTAATTTAAAAATACCTTAGTCTTTCTGTCCCTTTGTCTGTCTGTCTTGTTATGTTTTTACGACTAAAAGTCTGAACCGATTTCAATTATATTTGGTAGGTACTAGCGACCCGCCCGGGCTTCGCACGGGTGCAATGCTGATAAAAAATATACTACAGAATGTCTTTATATATTAATTGTATATATGCATATTAAATGCACAATGTATTTAAAGTACTTAATCGATAAGTATTAATGCTGTATTGCTTAAAATCGCTTCATAAATAAGCCATTATTTCTCGTAAAAAGTAAAGGATAAAAATGGTTATTGTGGGTTATCCCTAAGAGATAGACATATAACATAGTATTTTTTATGTAGACCTTTTTAAGGTGTACAATACTGTAGTACATTATTTTGATATATCTCGTAGGGTTCAGCCAGCGTTTGCAATGTAAGCGCAAAAAATGTGTTTATTTACGACATCACATTAGAAATCTCTAAAATTATCAGTGTTTCTCTACTATATTATGCATGTATTATACATATAAACCTTCATTTTGAATCACTTTATCTATTAAAAAAACCCGCATCAAAATTCGTTGCGTAGTTTTAAAGATCTAAGCCTGTATAGGGACAGACAGCGGTAAGCGACTTTGTTTTATACTGTGTAGTGATGATATAAGTAGATACCTGAATTGAGAAACAGGCTACTATAACTGACAAACCAACGTGCGAAGCTGCGAGCGGAATTAGTTTAGTATAAATTAGATGTACTTTAATAATGTTATTAGTATATTACTATTTAAAATCGTAATTAGTGTTTAAAGTTGTTTTTTTTACGATACAAGTTTTCCAAATTATAAAAAAATGTATCTATAAGTAATCTATAATTATAGCTGGCAATCGCAATTACGAAGGCACGTATAGGTATTCTTGACGTCACCCCTTCTCTACCGTCACCCTCAATTTGCAAAACAAATTAGGAAGCTCCTTGACGACCAAAGTTTATAATAACAGACGCTTCTACCCACTGAAGTGAGAGAGAGCTCGGGACGCATAGCTCAAAGAACTAGCGGCCGTTGGGGCAGAGAGGTTCTTGAGTGGAAATGATTGAAAGAATGTTATTTTAGATTGAAAGACGACCTGCCGTCGCAGCGTGCTAATATGCACGCCATGACATAACTTAGTTGACAAATAAATCGTGCATTTGTGACTTGCTGTCGATTCGGACAAAATGCATTGGGACGCGCTGTCCCAATTGACACGTTTGATTTTGAATATTTTTGTTATTGTCGATTCGGACACCATTAAAAATAGCTGCATTGTACAGTCAGTTAAAAAAACAGGTTTTTACCGAGGTGCGGCGGCGGCACAAAAAGATGACGAAATAGATGCATAGCAAGGTCACACTTTCTCTATCTCTTTATTTGAGATATTTTTAAGTGATCATTATATAGATGCCTATGTATACAAGAAGTTGTTTTATACCAAATATACGTTATGAATGAAGCTTGTGGTTTTTTAACATTAATGTAAGTCACCACACGCTCGCAAAGCTATTTGTATTATATTATATTTTACTTAAACATTTTTTATCTGACTGTACTCAACAGCTTCAATAATTTGATGGTGTCCGAATCGACAGTAAAAAAATATTAAAATCAAAAGTGTCAGTTGGGACACTGTGTCCTAATACATTTTGTCCGTATCGTCAGCGAATCGCATTTGTTTCGTATTCGCACGAGAAAGAGCAAGAGAAAATAGTGGACAGATTAATAATAATAATTTCATTTATTAATTTCAAGCACATAATAACAATATTAAATAATATAATTTACAAAGATTTATAATTTAAATAATGGCTTGTATTGTATATACATCATAATTTCAAACAGGAGCTACACTAAGTCGAGTAGACTTGTGTTGTAGATCCATGTTTTCCTTCAGTCGGGTTCCCAAATAGTAGTCATAGTCTAGTCATTTACTTTTCTTTTCTTTTGGTATAATTTATTTAAGGATACTTTTATTAATAACAAATTAATTAATTACAGTGGATTACCTATACATATAGAGTTTATTATATGTAATATTATTTTTTAATTTGTAACATGAGCTTTAAAATAATAAATTTGTAAAATAATAAATTAATGAGATCTAGAGTATCATCTTATCATCTTAATTTATTTTGATCTTAATTTGATTTTGACGACCTCTGTGGCGCAGTGGGCGAATAGCCGGCTGAGACGCAGGAGGTAGCGGGCTCGATTCCCACCGCGGCACAAATATTTGCATGATCTACAGATATTTGTTCCGGGTCTGGTTGTTTCTCTATATATGAAAAGTATGTATTTACAAAAAAAAGTATATAAGTATTCTATCAATTACCTGGTTCCCATAGTACAAGCTCTGCTTAGTTTGGGGCTAGATAGCGTTGTGTGAAATGTTTAGAAATATTTATTTATAAGTATTAGAATAATTGGTTGAGGTGTGTATGTTTGTTTGTGTGTGGGTGTGTGAATGTGTGGGGGTTTGATTGACTGATAAAGGTTGCTGGCAGCCGGTGGGTGCAAGCCGCACAAGATAGGTCGCTCTGGTAACCTAAGGGGTAGGCCTATGTTTAACAGTAAACGTCCTATGGCTGGAATGGTGATGATATAGGGTTGACAATAATAATTCTAGTCCTTCCAACCTAATATCCGTTTGCATACTCTATCGACTAACGAGGCTCATTATACAGGGTGCAGCAAATTGCAACCCCTTATCAAGTTACCTATTAAAGGTAGGTATAGTGTCTGTTAATGACAACACCTAGGGTCGGACTAATGATCGGGAAATTCTGATCATAAATTACTAATGAGAATTGGTTTTACTAGTAAATGCAAATTATGGTCGAGGTAAACGGTAGATACTTTGAAAAAATATATATATTAATACGTGAAGATAAGACTTTGTACTCCTTTTTAGGCTTATGCGTGCGATGTGTATGAGACTTTGCGTAGTTTAAGTTTATATTGAAAAGGAACATTTTATGCTAGAAAAATAGGGTGTGGCTGTACGTAACAAGTAATATTTTCGCTACAAAATATAAAATACGCTTGTTATGTATGTTATAATCATGTTTAAACACTAAAAAGTCCTTCGGGTCATATTGAATGGGAATCTCGAAACGCAGCAAAATGACCTCAAAATGGCGGCGCTTTTCCCTCCACCGTGCGCGAATCGTCGCAGTCCTCACTTAAGATAACGAATTTTTTGCTTCTTTAGCTATCCAGTGTGGCAAAGGACAAACCCCCGATTTTGTTATCGTTTGCTTGATTTGCCTCCCGCTATGAAAGCAATTATAAAACGAATTCACGCCAAAAACTGTAAATGAATTAATGTCAAGTTTCAACCACAGTGTATGTTCCCACTAAGTATATCTTTTCGCAGATTAAGGATGGCTATGCTAAGTGACTAATCTCTCACAACTAATTGCCGGGAAAGTATTACAAAATCCTCTATCGCAACTGGTTGTGAAACTCAGTTGAAACTTCAATACGAATCCTCAGAAGAGGATAAGTTTTATTTATTACCAATTTAACAAAGATTACATATGTTTAGAAGTATAGCACCTAAAAACTACTAAGGTTTGTGCTAGGTATTTCCAGCTGAAGTAGCAGTGGGCGGGGCACATAGCTCGAAGAACTGACGGCCGTTGGGGCAGAGAGGTTCTTGAGTAGAGACCGCGCACTGGAAAGCACAGCGTAGGACGGCCCACCATTAGATGGTTTTTTTATTAACTTACACTTTCCTACTGCTGAGCAAAGGTCTCCCCCATGTTCCTCCACATCTCTCACGATCACTCGCCACGTCCCACCAGCCATCTTGAAATGCATCGAGGTCGTCACGCCAACACTTCCTCGGCCTGCCCCGGCCTCGACGCCCATCTGCAGGCACCCATTGTGTGACGACTGCTCCCCATTTGTATGTGACGACTGACATGATCCGCCCAGTCCCACTTCAGCCTGGCATTCTTGTCACCAACATTTGCGATGCCGGTCTTTGCGCGCAGTGTGGTGTTGGGAATCCTGTCGCTTTACCCCTAACACGCTGCGTTCCATGGCTGGCAATACGATCTAATAAAAGTTATTGAGTGCAGGCCGTATAAGATTGGCTCAGTAGATATATGAGGGAGGCCTATGTTCATCAGTGGATATTCTATAGATATGACGATGATTTTTAAAGTAAAACTTCATTACGCACGCTTGACTTGGGGAGTAAGCTGGTGAATGCGTTACAAAAAGTGCGAACGGAAGTTGAGAGGGAGATATAAGTTAGTGAAAATAGAAATAGAGAGAGTTACGTTTCGTATATTTTTAAACGTACTCGTAAATGTGCGAGTGCGAGTTGCGTCTGTCCAGAATGAACATAGACTGATCGACCTACAGACGTGTAGCAATTTTGTAATTGAACAATTTTATAAATTAACATTTTGAAAAAAAGTTTTACTTCAGTCGTGTGGTCTAAAAGCACACTCGTTTTTTGACACAAAGACGAGGACAAAGACGAGTAGTCAATACGATCTGAATGTGGATAGTGTGGTCACAAGATCATCAAATCAACATTATAATCGTGATCACACAATCACTAACAGCACTGAACCAACAAACACAAGAGACATACGACACTATCATACACACGATAATTCAACAAAACCTTTGCTTTTCATTATCTCTACACGAAAAATGGTGATAACAATTTTGTCTATCTGTTACATAAATCCGGTCAGTGGAAAAACATCATTATGGTGTACGTAATACAGTTGAAAGTCTTGGTTTTGTTGCATAAAGGCCATTGTTCTATACACGGTGCCTCGGAATATATATTTTTATTCGAAAAGAGTTCATGAATATCATGAAAATAAATAAAATTTATAAATTTATTTAAAAAAAAAATTAAAAAGGTTAGTAAAGTAATAATCCTTCTTGACCAAGTACCTACTAACGCAGTCGATTTCATAGAAACTAATTGTCACAATCACAGAGCCTAACAGCAGCGTAATCGATAATTTGTTTTGAAGGAACTTTTGGTAAAAATTATCTGTTTTCAATAAAGGCATGTGTATTAATCCGTATTTTAATATGTAGAACTGCACACACTTTTTATTTTCTCACTCCTTTATATATCCTCCTTTATATATATTTATATATCCTTCTGTTTTCAGCTGAAAATCAGAGTTGAGTGCAAAATATTCAACATTATGCTGAGCTGGATGCCATTTTGGTACGCAAACACTTGAGTTCCTTATAATTGTGTCATGTGTAATTTTGTTTGTACCAAATAACCGATTATTTTATTCTATTGAACAGTCGTGATAGGTCTTGAAGTGAGTATAATAACCCTCTTTCAGTTTAACATACATATTCTAAAGCACACTGTAAATATATTGTCGATTGTCGCATGTGATGGTCTAGTTATCATATGGCACTGAGATGTTCTAAATAGTCAAATTGGACAATAATGGAGTCAATACGCAATTCATCATTGTATCATTGTCGCCTTTATGCTATTCACGATTGTGGAAAATCTTTGTACTTTTTGTAAATGGTCGTGGGCAGTACCGTCTTTACCATAAGGGCACACGGGGCCTGTGCCCAGGGCCCCTATCGTCACGGGGGCCCCGAAAGGCCGATAAATTCGCGTACACTATGCATTTTTTTCAATTTGGGGTGGATATAACACGACAAATGTAAAAGACAACGTATGACAAAAGTTCTTAGAGTAAATGTCTGCGTTGTTAGCGACTTTTTGGCAACCCTGAGACCAACAAGCCTCTGTCAACTCTGTTTTTATATCTAGCTTACTTAGCGAATTTTAATCGGACACCAGAACAGTTTTTTAATCATTTTCTAAATAGTAAACATTTTAATCATCTTCATCATCATCATCCACAGCCCGACTTCACCCACTGCTGAGTATAGGCCTCCCCAAGTTTGTGCCATCCGCCACGATCTTGCGCTAGTCTCACCCACTGACGGACCGCGACTCTAACGATGTCGTCCACCCATCTCGCTGCCGGACGTCCTACCCTTCTACAGCCATTCCTCGGCCACCTTTCAGTTGCTACCCTGCTCCATCTGTCATCACCATGTCTTGCCAAGTGTCCCGCCCAAGAACATTTTATTAATTATAAATAATACCTATAAAGTAAAACCAATTAACAACATCATTATAGCGGTCACCAACACAAACCACTTCGAATATAAGATCATAGCGGATTTTTTTTTTCATTCACTTTACTTTCCAACAGGGCCCCAAATTATTGTGTGTCCATGGGCCCCGGCATAGCCTAAGACGGCGTTGGTCGTGGGTTCTATTAGAGTTACTTATAAATTGGTCAGTCTCCACAATCGTACCAAATTTATTAGCGTGATCCTTGACGGGTTATCTATATTACAAATTAATTAATAGTACATCCGAGTATCTATAACTCATACTATTCATCACCAATGCGAGGAACTTATAAAAGTCTTTCTATAACAGTTTAATTCATAAAAGAAAAATTGCGATATCAGTATCCATTGTTTTTTTAACCGATTTCATAAAAGGAGGAGGTTCTCAATTCGTCTTATAACTACATCTGTTATTTTTTTATGTATCTTCCCCGATTATTCGAAGACGGCTGGACTGATTCGAGAAATTCTTGTTTTGTTTAACAGTGTATATACTTCCCAGATGGTTCTATTGTCACCACTAAGTCAGGGTCTGATGATGGAATCCTAAAAAAATTGAGGGCAAACCTCGACTTTTATACTGACGCATAATGTGTTTTATATATTTTCTACTAATATTATAGAGAGGTAAGATTTGTATTTTTGGAAAGTATGAACTCAAAAACTATGGATTCTATATAAAAAAATCTTCACCATTAAAATGATACATTTACCTTAAGTAGCATAGGCTATATTTAATATTAGAAAAAATTAGGGATTGCTTCTAAAACTTCAATAATGTAACCCAAGGTGTACAAAAAATCTGCCATAATAATATGTCCAATACGCATGCGCTGCGAAAACTATCAATATTACTAGTGGTTCCCTCGAATGAGTCGCGAGTCAACCAAATAACAAATAAAAAATAGTAATAAATAGTGCGAGGCGAGACGTTACTCGGAGCGGACCGCACTCACCCTGATGAAGGTTCACGAATTGAACCGAAACATTGTCGGTCGAAACACCGATAAGACGGTACGTGATAAATCCCGTATTTATAATAATGAAATAAAAAATACTTAGGGCGACTCACGCAACGACGCCTAAACGTATTTAGTGGCTAAATATGAATTAAGGAGTTGTCAAATCATATAAATTTACACGTTACACTGACGTAACTAAGAACCACTCCAATTAAACTAGTTTCTAATATAAAAATTGCATCCGAATCAGTCCATCCGTTTGGGAACTACAACGCTACAGACAGACAGACACACAGAAACACAGACAGACATAGGGCTCAAACTTATAACCTACTAGCTGACCAATCTGCGGCTTCGCACGCGTGGTTTGCCAATAAAAAGTAACCTATCTGTTAATCCAGGTTATGATCTACGTACATACCAAATTTCATCGCAATCGGTTCAGCCTTTCCGGCGTGAAAGAGTACCAAACATCCATACATACAAACTTTCGCGTTTATAATATTAGTAGGTTACTGTTGTGGCGATCTACATCACTAAGTACGCAGGAGCATCGCTAGGTGGGATAGTAGATTTGCTACTGTCACTTTATGCGCCTTGAGAGATAGCCCTACGTGTCTGCACAGTTGCAGAACGCTACGTCAGGAACGACGTCATCGCCCGCGACGTGCAGATGTCCAGCGTTAAGAAGCCGGCGAACCCCGACCGCAACTTCAATTCGGCCGCGTCTAAAACTTCGGCCTGAATATCGCTATCCCTGTTTAGTGACGAAATTTAGCCACGCAGAGCGACAGTGATAGCAATATAACGATTCTAAATTTGATTAGATTTTGACCGTGTTCCGTAATACCAAAAATGATGACTGAAAACGTGTTGTATTTTTCTCATTGTCTTGTTATTCTGTAACTAGACAATATAATCTATGCTCCTATGACTAGGATACGTAAGATGTTGTTGTTTTTAATACGAAACAATTAGGTTGAAAACAGGTCTTTTGTGACGTAAAAACATGCAGAATGCGATACGCTTCTATTTCATTTTAGGTAAGTATTTTGATCTAATATATGGTTTGGAACCTAGATAAATACTATTCAAATAAAAATAATACCTTATTAAGGTATAAATATGCTCGAATTAGAAATGATCTTGGTAGTACGTGTTGCATGGGCGATTCCCCTCCGGTGTCTCCTTAAGGACTTTAGTAATGTTAGCGCGCCGTATGTACGATCGCGCCGACAATTGCCGCCACGCTCAACTCAACGGCATCGCTCCGCTGCACGCACGGCCACCTGACATTCGAACTCTTTGGCGTCCATTACCGCGGGAGCTCCTGTGCTCACCATCCGCTCCATAGCGTATACCACAAGAGGACCAACGTTATCCAAGACATCGGCCACGTAACGTCTAAGAGGCCAAACTGCAAGCCAGGATGGCACTCCGGACATCACCCCGTGACTCTGATAGTCGTCTCTGACGTTGAAGCCAGGATTAAGCACGAAAGTCCGACCCTTACCAACACTTCCCAATCAAAAATGGCTGAAAACCCATGATGAGAGAGGGATTTTTATATCATGCACCAGAGTTACTAATCTAAGATTTATGTACTAGTATCTAGTTTAGAACATCCCTAATACAGTGTTATTAAAGTTAAATATTGAAGATTTAATTATTTGAGTTGAGACGTCGCAAAACTCTCACACTTTAACTATACCCAACTTATAACTGTTATTATAAATACGGGAATAAAAAGTACACCTACAAGAAAAAGTAGTGCTGTTTGACTCTAGGCTAAGAAGAATATAACCAGCTCTAGTAAACAGAATTGATAAAAAGTCACAGAAAAGCAAAATACGCAAGTTCTTTTACTTGTATAACAGTTATTTTGATTTAAAAACCAAACTACTGAACTGATTTTGATGAAATTTCTATAAGATCAATCTGAAAGCATGTCCATTTAAATAACAAAACGATTTTCCAAGTCGGTTAATAAATGACGGAGTTATGAGGTAACAAATATAAAAAAACAACTGAATTGAGAACTTCCTTATTTTTTAAGTCGGTTATTAATGGTTAGTGATGGAGTTGCTTAGACGAAGACATTTCTCAAATATAAGTGTGGTAAAATCCTCCAAACACCATAAATGACTTAAAACTGTAACTGGGTATTAACCCTTCCGTGCCGACCGCTCTAACCTTCGGATAAAAACTGTTTTAACCCTATAACTGCTGCCTTAAGTGTCCAATTAGAGTTGCAGTGTTAAAACGACTGCGACACTCAGAGACTGAATTTACACTCCGCTGTACAAAGAAGGTATTGATGCATTTTTTATAGAGATAAAAAGTTTTAGAAGTGGCGCTGAAAAAAAAATCTTAGTAACGTAAGTCCAAACAACTTAAACAATCAAAAGTTAAGAATACGGACTCACTTATTTCGGCACTTTCTGTCTCTGAAAAGCACGCCAAATCCTAGGCCGTCTTGCACAATAATGCCTAAACGTATTTAGTGGCTGAATATTATTTAAAGAGTGGTCAGATCATTGAGTAAGTCAGCCAATGTACAAAGTTCGTATAAGCTAGTAGCGACTCTGTTAGAGTTTTTAGATCAACTTACCTCGTTTACCATCAGGCTAAGTCGTGGTCAAAGGCAAGCCAAGGTATAATTTAAAAACAACTTGACCATTTAAAAAGTGCTTCTTAAAAATGAAACAGCTTTTAAAGAGCAGTCTATTTAATAAAAAATATACAAAGAAGATATTACCAAATAAATAATTTCATTACTTAAACGTTTTTATAAAAAAAAATATTAGAAAAAAATGCAGTAGCTTAGCAGGCGGTTATGGTACAAATGTACCAATACAATATATGTAATAATACAATATATACAAATGTCAGTTAATCACACTAATATTGTAGACTAGTTGTTGCCAGCGCCTCGCCCGCGTTTTTCTGGGATCCAAAATACAGATATAAATTTTGACTTCCCATTTTTATCCCATGGCAACTCATTTATAGGATAAATGGTAGCCTATCTGGTGATCCAGGTTATAATCTACGTATATACCAAATTTCATCGAAAACGGTTTAGCCGTTACGGCGTGATTAAGTAACAAACAAACAAACATCCAAACTTTCACATTTGTAATACTTGTGTAATGCACAAGATTGGATGTTTGTTTGTTTGTTTGATACTCAATCACGTCGTAACGGCTCAACCGATTTTGACGAAGTTTGGTATGTAGGTACGTAGATTATAACCTGGATTAACACATAGGCTATTTTTTGTCAACAAAAAACACGTATGAAGCCGCTGGCGGAAGCTAGTAATAGAAATAAATAAAAAAAACGAGTGTGTTTTAGACTGATGTAAAACTTCTTTTTCAAAATATTAATTTATAAAAAAATTGTTCAATTACAAAATTGTCCACACGTCTGTAGGTCGATCAGTCTATGTTCATTCTGGACAGAAGCAACTCGCACTCGCACATTAACGTTTAAAAATATACAAAACGTAACTATCTTTCTTTCTATCTTCACTAACTTAAATCTCCCTCTCAACTTCCGATCGCACTTTTCGTAACGCATCCACCAGCTTACTCCCCAAGTCAAGCGTGCGTAAAAAAGTTTTACTTCAAAAATAAACACATACATATATAGGTATATACAGCAGATACTATTGATGAGAAAATGAACAGCTCATGTATTAATGTAAATGACAATTTAGGTAGTTTTCTAAGAACGTTTTTAATTTTTGTTTAAGATAGTGTTGTTATTTCTAAAGGAAGTTTTAGGTACATAGAGAACTTTATACAGGTACCTTGTTGGTTTTAATTGATTGATTGAAAATACTTTATTGCACTTATAAAACTAGTACAAAGGCGAACTTAATGCTAAAGAGCATTCTCTTACAGATAACCTTTGTGTATTGTAGATAAAGATGTGTAGGTAGTGCACAGGAAAGGAAACCTCTGGAAATTTTGCACAGGGCTAATAAAAATAGCATAAACATAGGTACATACTACATAAATAAACCTACTTAAATACTTTATATGTTAGACAAAGCAATACTAATATCAAATAAAAATAAATACATAATATTACAAGAAGTGATAAGGAAAGATTAAGTTGCTCATTTTTGATCGGTTTGACCGAGAAGGTACCTCAATCTGAATAATAACTTCTATAGTTTCATAGCTCTACCGCGGCACCACAAGGAAGACTGTCACAGGCCGATGCAAAATGGCTCCTTTGTCTGTTGTTGTCCTTATAAATTCGTGACTTTTATGCGTCAAAGTGATTCACCGGATTTTTACCACTGACCATAAATTCCCAAATTCTCAATTCTCCCTTTGTTACCATCGCAGTAGAGTACTTTTTTCTGTAACAATTTTAGCAAGAGGTTAGCGGAGTACTAAAAGCGACAAAACCCTTTTTATTTAAAGTGACGAAATACTGACAAAAAATGCAGTAAAAATATCGTGTGAGTTGGTATGACTGTTCAATGGTTTTCCTTGAAATCGTGAATCAAAATATTCAGCGCCAAATTTCCGTTTTAAAATAACTAAAAACTTGCCTCGGCTTTGTTTATAGTGTCTATCGTAGTGATTAATATAGGATGTTTGATAATATACGCACAAAAATGAAAGGGGTTATTTAGTAAATAAATTTTATATCTACTAAATAAATTTTTGAAATGTTTACCATAGAAATGAGAAATTTAATATGGGTTTAAAACACTTTAATAAACTTATGTTGTGCTATTGGAAAATGCTTGCCATTTCACCACAGATTATTGGATTATTTATTTATTGGTGTCGTTTCGAGACATTTCTTGTTGTTCCTTTCTAACCCAAAAAACCGAAGCCATTTTCGAAAAAAATACCAAATCAGCCTTTATTTTTGGATGTCGATTACAAGAGTAGGCAGTAAGTTTTATATCGAATTAAACACCTAAAATTAGTCGATTTTCTTTAAAATTTGATAATACATATAACTAGTAGTTTTTTTCGAGAAGTCTTTTTTATGTTTTGAGAAACCGCCACTTGAATATCGTCAGTATATTACCAAACAGCTAACAATGCCATTAATGCAAAAGTTTGGATGTTTATTTGTTTGTCAATTACATACTCAATTACGTCATAACGGTTTTACCAATTTCAATGAAATTTGGTATGTTTATAGATTATGACCTAAATTGACACATTGCTATTTTTCATGGAGTAAACACACGTGCAAAGCTGCGGGCGGAAGCTATTATAAAAATGTTATTTACAAAAAAAAAGAACATAATCTTATTAAGAAAGCAATCTAGAATTCTCGAAAAAAAATTAAAAATGTTGGGTATTCCTAAGCTAAGCTTCTGTGGGTTTCAAAGAAACCCAAAATAAATTTAGAAGAAATTCTTAATTGTTCTAGGGAGTAAAAAGCTAACATGTTTTAGCGGTAAATACTTTCGTATTATTGCACTGATGCAGGGAAACCAATTATGTGTTCGTATTTTTTTTTGATAAATGTGTTAGATTCGGAATAATCTAAATTCATCCTCAATAAAACTATAAAAAAAACTATTCTTCAATTCTAGATCAAACATTCAATAACTGAAAAAAATTAGAGGTACATCTCATAAAGAAAATATAAATAAATAGAGTTGTTTTTTTAACTGGATAGATCTTCGTTTGACCACAATCTCACCTGATAGTAAGCGATGATGTGGTCTAAGATGAAGCACAAAGATCTAGAAGAAACCTATTCACTCTTACCTAAAAAAGAGACCCAGATTGTATTTTTCGAAAAAATAGATGACCCCAAAATGTTCCTTAACTTAGCTGTATGCATCAAGAACGTAGAACCATAACAGTGTTGGCTGGTTCATTTGGTCAAATGGGACGTATTTGACCTAATAGTCTCATTTTCATATGTTTTACCCCTCTTGGACCTCAATATCTCAACAACCCCCAACATATTTATCTCATTTAGTCACACCAAAGTTGTGCCATTACTACCTACCTATGTATCAAATTTCACGCTGATCAGATCAACGCTTCGAAAGTTATACTCGGACAAACAAACATACATACATACAATGCCGATTTGCCCAAGTTGATTCATAGCGGGTTCCTATATCCGACTACGCCTCGTATCTCCTTGAAAAAGTGTCAAACTTTTGACAGGTTTTCAAGGAGAAACGATTCATAGCTGCTTACCGATGGATATAGGAACCCGTCATTAGAGATATCGCTTCGCTCGATCAATTATTATATCTACGGTCTATTCCTGTCCCTGATATCCTCACAAAACACAACCATGTCAATAGTTCATTAAATCCGAAGACCCTTGACCATCGCGTCCAATCACCACCCTCCGTAGTTATTATTTTTAATCCCTTAATGGCGTCCCAGATTTTATTACGGGGGTTGAACTGATTAAAAGGGTGTAGGTATGTTTTTTGGACGATATTTTCGAGGGGTGATTGTGTGTCCATTATAGTATTACTTATATTTATACATACTAGGTACATGTCTTGTTCTCTTGGTTATAAAAAGCAAACTTGGTTAAAAATGTCAAACTAAACTAACCATTTTCTTCAGGATTTCTGTTGTTTGTCTCTTTTTCACAGACTTCAAACAAGGAGGATTTTCTCAGTTCGACAGAATTTTTTTATGTTTGTTACCTCAGCACGCGTTGAATCTTTTAACGCTATTCAGCGTACGAGGATAGCGACTTTCATGTCCAGAGTTAACACTTGTAACACCGCTATTCAGCGTACGAGGATAGCGGCTTTCATGTCCAAAGTTGACACTTGTAATAACGTTATTCAGCGTACGAGGATAGCGACTTTCATGTCCAGAGTTGACACTTGTAATAACGCTATTCAGCGTACGAGGATAGCGACTTTCATATCCAGAGTTGACACTTGTAATAACGCTATCATTAGAAGTCTGGCAGAAAGGCTTATACATTCTAAGATGTATAGACGTTGGGTGGGCATTGCCACCTAAACTACTTAAGGTGATTTATTGTGAGTTATGTGTATTGTATTGTATTGTGTGTAGTAAATGTGTATTGTGTATAGTAAATGTGTATTCATGAGTCTGAAATAAAGATTATTATTATTTATTATAACTCCGTCATTTCTCAACCGATTTGAAAAATTCTTTAATTATTTGAAAGGATCGAAATTGGTTCAGTAGTTTGTTTTTTCTGTTATCTGAAGTCGGTTATGTTTTTGGTAAAATAAATAAATAATGAATATTGCTGAACATGTCACACAGCGCTATCTAGCCCCAAACTAAGCAGAGCTTGTATTATGGGAACCAGATAACTAATAGAATACATACATATATACATACATTATTTTTGTAAATACATACATAAAAAGTAAAAAAAAGTATATAATAAGTATTCTATCAGTTATCTGGTTCCCATAGTACAAGCTCTGCTTAGTTTGGGGCTAGATAGCATATTTAATTTAGTATTTTTTTTTTATTATATACAGAAAAACCACCAGACCCGAAATAAATATCTGTAGGTCATGCAAACATTTGTTCCGTGGCGGGAATTGAACCCGCTACCTCCTGCGTCTCAGCCGCAGTTACTGTTACAGTAAAAAGTTACTTGTCTTCTTGTAATTTGTTATTTTTTTTCGTTTGATTGCATTTTTGTGATTTTATTTCTATCTTTATCTGTACTAGTTTTAAGGAACAGGTTAGAAAAACACATTGACTGTCACCAGCGCCTATGAATATGTACCATAAAAGGTATATGTACTTAGGTATATATCTATGTGTCACATAAGTGAACTGTTTAAAAAAATTAAGCCGAAATGACAGACAAAGAGAATGAAAGTTAAGCCAAAGTTTTAGTGTCAACTGGTTTTTTATGCGATTTGTTCCCCTAAGAATCTACGACGCACATCGTCATCAACATTTAGGAATTAAAGTCAAAGTCAACATCTTTTATTCATTAAAATCACAAGGATCATTTTGAAACGTCAATTTTACTGCCTGTTCCTTCTCGACCAAGCCAGGAAAGAAAGACAAGAAACAAGGCAAACAAGGGTTGTTTTTTTTTTAATGATCCTTTTAGAATACATAACAATACAGGAAATAAATGACGTCTAAATTGTAACATTTTGAACGAGTTGGAGCAATTTCAATCCCAAACTTCTCTATCATCTAAATAATCCGATATTTTATAGTAGACTTTTTTGTAAAGATTTTGTTTAATTACGTTTTTAAATATGTTATTTGTCAATTTTTGTACATCACTTGGGACTTTGTTATAAAAGCGAACACCTTGCTCTTTAAACGATTTACCAACTTTATGGAGTCTACAAGTGGCAAATTCTACTAAATTCTGCAATTCCACTGCAGAACCATAGATTTCCAGTGTGACCGATCCTATGCGGCTAGTACACGGCTACCATGCAACGAAGTCAAAGGCACAAGCTAGTATCCATATATTTACTCTGCGAAGTATGGTCGCCATAACCTACCGAGGTTTGAAATGAACCCCGTGGACAAATCCATCCCCTTATTTATATACAGGCATTTTTTTTCTTTTTTTCCACCATTGCTTAGGGTTGTTTTAATTTGAAATGTCAGTATGCACTTGCCAGGGTACTTTATGGTACTGATATATTTTTTATGATTTTTGAGGCGACGTTTAGGAAAAAATCTGAACGTGACATTTTCAATGGATTCAAAATTTGCGATTTAAAATCGAATTTGCCTACAATTTATAAAAATGCTATTTTTCAGAACTCATTTTGCAAAACTGACAAATTAAAAATGTATACTAATATTATAAATGCGAAAGTAATTGTGTTATATTTATACTAAAAACGGGATATTTTCCATGATTTGTGAGTATTCGAGTATCCCGATATGAGTATAAATAATTTAGTATAAATAGTGTTCATAACCATGATAGTTTCAAAAGTTATATAGTAACTGTGTTTGTTAGTTAGTTTGTTTGTTTGTTACCTTTTTACGACTAAACGGCTGAACGGATCCTAATGAAATTTGGCAAGGAGATAGATGATATCCTTGAGTAGGACATAGTTATCTTTTGTCTCAATCTTCAAAGGGGTGAAATTGGAGTTGAATGTTTCTATGTAACAATCCATAATTCCTTAAGTTAAGGAACTGAAAATTTAGGCCATTCATATTCAGGCCTTTGGTAAGAAATAAAGAAATACGGGTTTCAACTTTAATGCCAAATCATCCCTAAAAGAGGGGGGGGGGGGGGGGGGGGGGGTTAAAATTATGAGGTTAAAATTATGAAATTATTCTTTAAATGCACTCCCGATGTACCTTTCGTATATAGATAGATTGTGACCGGGATTGTTATAGGCTACTTTTTACTCGACTGCACAGAAGGAGGCTAATGATTTTATTAAAAACCAGGTCAGATAATTATTTATGAATACGTCTATATGATACATGCATTATCTGTGCGTTCGGTAGATATGCAGTGAGAATTATTGTGGCGTTTTTTCATTCAATATTGGAATTTACGGATAAAAAAATAAAAGTACGTATATTTAGAACTTTCGTATCTCTAAATCAACTTGGGCAAATCGTATGTATGTATGTTTGTCCGAAGATAACTTTCGAAGCGTTAATCCGATCATCGTGAAATTTAATACATAGGTAGGTAGTGATGGCACAACTTTGGACTGACTAAATGAGTTAAAAATCTTGGGGAGTTGTTCAGTTATTGGGGTTCAAGAGGGGTAATAAAATGAAAATGAGGCTAACTAGTCAAATGTGATGTCAAAGGCAAGGTATTCATTAGAACATTTAGAATCCATTGTTATTTTTCGTAAATTTTTTATATCATTATTATAAATACGGGATTTATCACGTACCGTCTTATCGGTGTTTCGACGTGTATTTATAATAATGATTGAAATCAATCACGAAAGTTTTCTAAGTAAAATTCTTTATAGATTTTGAGTCCATAATAAAAACTAAACATTGACAAAATTCACAGGGTACACCAGTGACCCCACAGTGCTGTAATTTGGTATGCGTGTAGCTTAAGTGACACAAATGTAGGCAAAAGTCTGAAATCCAGAATAACTGCAGTTTGTACCCCAACACGTTTAGGCATATTTTCTTATATACGAGTAAGAATATTTTCTTTTGTGTTTTGGGAGACACGTGAGATCTCAGTTCGTGGCGAACCACTAGTTATAATTGCAACCGCCTACTTACTATGTTTGCGTACTTTTGGTAATAGGTTGCAGACGGTAATGTGGGGGGGAAGGGGGGGGGGGAGGCAGGTCGGTGTAATTGTCTTACTACAACTATAAAAATATGTTTAGGTAAAGATGACGTTGTACTGTCGATTGTACAGTACATTTACAATCGACAAAGGCGTTAAGCAAGGTGTCCCGCTCTCTCCCAAACTCTTCACGAGTACTTTAGAAGAAATCTTCAGAAAACTAGCAGTCTCTTGGAAACAGAAAGGTGTTTCTATCGGAGATAAGAAGCTTACAAATCTGCGCTTCGCCGATGATATTGTTCTCTTTGCCCCCACAGCACAAGAACTCCAAAATATGCTCCAAGACCAGAGCACTGCAAGCCTTGAGGTTGGACTAATGATGAATCGGTCAAAGACACAACTAATGACTAACACCAACAATACTACGTTGATGAGTACATTTACTTAAGCCAGATTGTCTCCTTCGAAAACAGGCAAGATAAAGAGGTCGATCGCCGCGTCGAAAATGCCTGGAAGAGCTTCTGGTCCATGAATACGCTAATGAAGGGAGACCTTTCATTGTCACTTAAGCGTAAACTCATCGACATGTGTATTCTGCCCGTCCTTAGTACCTATGGTGCCCCAACCTGGGGCATTGACAGAATCTCAAAGGTCCAAACTCAAGGTTTGCCAAAGAGCCATGGAACGCAGCGTGTTAGGGGTAAAGAGAATCGACAGGATCCGCAATACCACACTGCGCGCGAAGACCGGCATCGCAGATGTTGGTGACAAGACTGCCAGGCTGAAGTGAGACTGGGCGGGTCACGTCAGTCGTATGGTCACAGACAAATGGGCAACAGTCGTCACACAATGGGAGCCTGAAGATGGGCGTCGAAGTCGGGGCAGGCCGAGGAAGCGTTGTCGTGACGACCTCGATGCATTCTAAGGCGGGACGTGGCGAGTGATCGTGAGATGTGGAGGAACAGGGGGGAGACCTTTGTCCAGTAGTGGGAAAATATAGGTTAAATAATATGTAATACTGTACCTATATGTAACTTTATGTCAAATAAATTTAAAAAGAAAACAGAATATATTTTTTTTATGTGAATATGCAATAAAATATTTTATTAGACATTAATGAGTTCTCAAAGTTACAACGTTATACAAAAGTGTTTTGTGACCATGTTTCTTACTACAATCTACATCTAGCGACTGTAATCATGAGAATGACAGATTGCAGAGTCAAAACAATGTGCTTATAAATAATAGAAGCCGGCAACTGCTATAAAGATAACCATTCAATTTCCTAAACATGATTTTGGTAAGATG
Organism: Philereme vetulata; assembly: GCA_918857605.2. Taxonomy (NCBI): domain Eukaryota; kingdom Metazoa; phylum Arthropoda; class Insecta; order Lepidoptera; family Geometridae; genus Philereme; species Philereme vetulata. The sequence continues at coordinate 11,718,638 of OU975442.1, read as the reverse complement.
AACAAATAAAGTTAGAGCTCTACTAAAGTCGGTGCATAGACGCGGGAATTTCCCACACCACATAATTATTTTTATAATACAGTCTGCTACATTAAGGTTGTCTGAAAGAAATCACATTATACGATATACCTATTTATGTTATTTGTACTGTTATTACTTAGTTTAAAGAGATCAATTATTAGGTAGTGTATCTGGAATCAACTTTATGACGCATTATTCAAACACAGATCTTTCAGTAAAGTCAAAGGTTGCATCGACAGAGGATGTATCATCTTTCAGAAACGTCTAAGATTGTATTGACAGATCCAGTATCATCTTTCTGTAACGTCAAAAGTGGCATTGACAGAGGCAGTATCATCTTTCAGTAACATTAAAGGTGGCATCGACAGAGGCAGTATCATCTTTCAGTAACGTCGAAGGTTGCATCGACAAAGGCAGTATCATCTTTCAGGAACATCAACGTTGACATCGACAGCGGCAATATCATCTTACAGAAACGTCAAATGTTGCATTGACAGTGGAAGTATCATCTTTCAGTAACATCACAGGTTGCATTAACAGAGACAGTATCATATTTTAGTAAAGACGAAGATTGCATCTACAAAGGTAGTATCATCTTTCAGTAACGTCAAAGGTTTTATTAACAGAGGCAGTATCATCTTTCAGTAACGTCAAAGGTTGCATTGATAGAGGAAGTATCATATTTCAGTAAAGACAAAAGATGCATCTACAACGGCAGTATCATCTTTCAGTGACGTCAAAGGTTTTATTAACAGAGGCAGTATCATCTTTTAGTAACTTCAAAGGTTGTATTGATAGAGGAAGTATCATATTTAAGTAACGTCAAAGGTTGCATTGACAGAGGAAGTATCATATTTCAGTAACGTCAAAGGTTGCATTGACAGAAGAAGTATCATACATATTTCAGTTACGTCAAAGGTTGCATTGCCAGAGGAAGTATCATATTTCAGTTACGTCAAAGGTTGCATTGACAGAGGAAGTATCATATTTCAGTAACGTCAACGGTTGCATTGACAGAGGAAGTATCATATTTCAGTAATGTCAAAGGTTGCTTTGGCAGAGGCAGTATCATCTTTCAGTAACGTCACAGATTGCATTAACAGAGGCAGTATCATCTTTCAGTAAAGACAAAGGTTGCATCTACAAAGGCAGTATCATCTTTCAGTAACGTCAAAGGTTTTATTAACAGAGGCAGTATCATCTTTCAGTTACGTCAAAAGTTGCATTGACAGAGGAAGTATCATATTTCAGTAACGTCGAAGGTTGCATTGACATTCTCAGTTTTTTTTAATATACAATATGTACGTTGAATAAAATGCAATAACATCTACCAATTTACATTGGTAGATAAGGAAAATTATTATTTATTTACATTGGTCAACGTAAAGGAATGCATTGAATTCAGCGGGGCAATGCAGCCAGTGTCTTGTGGACACTTCTGCCTGGTAGTGATCTGGAGCAGTTGAGCTATCTATAGACGGTCTTTAGATTATTCAATTGTTTCTTCTGTATTTTAGTGATGTAAATAATTGTATAATCTTTCTGTTATTGAAGTATTTTTGCCACTATTTATATTGTGCATGATTACGATAATGAACAGTTTTTATATTTCTTCGTCTCGCCAATGCTCTTTGTAACTTTCTAGCGTGTATGAAACAGCGCTGCGGTGGACAGTAGACCTAAGATCCCGTTAAAATTAAGTTGTAGCTGGCTAATGAGTTATTTTATTTTCACATGACTCCGTGTGAGTTTTGAGAAATAATTTACAATCCATTCAAAAAATGCTTTTGACAGTTTCTGTACCATAACAGAGCCGTACTCGCCGAATAGTATTTTATTCTTGGATATATTAAGGATCATATTGATTCGTCTTCTTTTCAACCTATTTATTTTAACTACCTCCGTGGCGCAGTGGGCGAATAGCCAGCTGAGACGCAGGAGGTAGCGGGTTCGTTCACGCCGCGGAATAAATGTTTGCATGATCTACAGATGGTTCCGGGTCTGGATGTTTTTCTATATAAGTTATGTATGTATTCACAAAAAAAGTATATAAGTATTCTATCAGTTATCTGGTTCCCATAGTACAAGCTCTGCTTAGTTTATCGCAGTGTGAAATGTCCAGCAATATTTATTTTATTTATTTATGTCTGGTGATTAAGAGCTAATAAATGTTGCTGGACTAGCAATCCTTCATCATCATCAGCAGCATTATGGTGATGAACCTGTTACACGATACGAGTGCTATAGGGTCTGCCAAATAATCTTTTTTTTTGAAAATGCTATAAAAAAAACTACTGAATATTTCTCAAATTTCTTTTTTTATTTGAAAGTACAATCTTTTCGGTTAATAATGGATAATAATTATATTCAAATGGCTGGCTCGGCTGGGCATGCAGTAGCCTACACGATCGGTCCAATTTTTAAGCACATTATCGATTGTGTGCAGCTGTATTTCACCAATGGCTTCACAAATATTGTCCTTTAAAGCGTCAATTGTCTCTGGCTTGTCGGCGTAACACTTATCTTTGACGGCACACCACAAATAATAGTCCAACGGTGTCAAATCGCAGCTCCGAGGTGTCAAATCGCAATATTTCCCAGCGTTGTTCAAGCGTATACACAACCATATTCGTTCAGCGGAAGGATAAGACTAATTATCTGTCAAATCAGACATGAGCTAAGTGTTACCATTCACGAAATAAGCACTAGTTGAAAAAAAAACGTTAGATGGCGGACCCTTTAGTTGTCTGTGTTGATGTTATTGCTATTATAAAATTAACTTCGTCTAGGGTACCACTGAAGTATGCAAAATGCAAGGATATGTTTAGCACAGTAAGACAGAAAAAAGGCAAATAAAATAAAATAAAAGTGTGAAAGAAATTACATCAAAAAACAACGATTAAATTAAATTAACAACCAGCGCTGGTCTTTCGTTAAGGCCATTTTACACTAGTAAACTACAGTACACTAGTAAAATGGCCTTAACGAAAGACCAGCGCTGGTTGTTGCAACCAGCACATGCTAAGTTAAGGACCATTCTGCAACTATACTTTGTGCTTAAGTATTACCCGTGCGCGATAAGTTGGGACCTGAGCGCGGTGACGTCATATTGGCGTGTTTGTACCGCCCGCAAAAAAGCGAACATAATAAGCAGCCGCCCGCGGCTTCGTCTTTGTTTTTTTTAACCTAATTTATTATGTTACTCAGGGAGGACGCTGCTTTTTATCTAATCTTTATTACACTATTTGTATAAAATAAAAACACAATGTTTAAGTTTATACATTTATTTTATCTATTATTTACATTATCTCATCTTCGTCACTACTTAGTGAATTTATGCCTTCTAGAGGTTGTTCTTCGTCCTCAGTCTCACTATAATCACTTGACGAAGAGGTATCCGATAAATTTACAATTAATTGCGATTCATTCGTCCCTTGTAAGAGGTCATCGTCCCAATACTTTTGTCGAAGCCTGTCCACATGGTTGACTTCTTTTTTCCAGACAACAAAACAATAACACAAACGAAAACTAAAAGAATTCCAGAGCGCGTCGTTACGTGACGTAGGCCAGTACGAGACTAAAAACCCTAGTAAAAAATAGTAATGCGAACGGTACAATACATACAGTACATCGGGGAAGTGCAGGGGAAGCGGTCGGGGAGTCGCATTCCTAGCAGGTCCCAAGTTATCGCGCACGAGTAATACATTTAGATTTGTTTTGTGTTATGTGCTCTTTTATTTGCTTGTTTTTTTTTAATTGTTTCATGTGTTAACTCTGTATATTGCAAATAAAAAATATTATTCTATTCTATGATGAGGAATGGTTGCTAGCCGTTTGGGGCTACACAAGATCGGTCGCTTTGGAAATCTAAGACTAAACCTGTGTTCAGGAATGGACGCCTTATTCTATTAAGATGATCATGATGACCAAGTATTAGACAAATCTAAAGCAAACTAAGGAAGGTAACACACTATCGCGAACAAAAAAAATCGTCAGTCACACCGACACGATGCGTAGATTTTCCGCGTTCGAAATTCAAAATTCCGTCAATGTTTGCATTTGTCTGGCAGGACATCTATTAGCAGGGTCGTAGTAAACTGCTTAAAAGCTACCGGAGTTCGCTGGGTCAATGTTTACATTGTCCGTCTCGAGAAAATGGGATAAATGTGTTACTTCACAAACATACATGCGAATAAAAGCAATATCAAGAATATTTTATTTTTAACAACCCTTCATTCTGTGAGCGCAAACTATAGAAGGTCTGACGCTTATAGAAAAAAAATATATTTGCAACACAGATGATTTTCTGCGTTTGAAATTCAAAAATTGATTCGATGAAATTCGATATATATAAGTATCACTAGCTGACCCGCCCGCGGCTTCGCACGCGTAGTTTTTCAATAAAAACATTACCCTTCTTCTGCGCAGTTGGGTAAAAAGTAGCCTCCCGGGGATAGTGTAGCTCCCACCAGTGAAAAAATTTATCAAATCGGTCTAGTAGTTTTTGAGTTAATTCATTACAAACATACACACAAAAATACAAATATTTCCAATTTATAATATAAGTTTACATATAGATTGCATCGACATCGGTCTAGCTGTTTAGTCGTGATGACGTCATAAACAGACAGACAGACAGACAGCTGAGGGACAGAGTTACTTTCCAATGTATAATTATGTATTAGGATAGATTACTTGGAATAAGATATAAATGCTACTTTTTATTGACAAAAATACTGAAAGCTGCCGAGTCAATCTAGGCAAGTGGGGCTACATCGACCCATTACGGAGCCAGTGCCACTGCGGGGCCACCATGCAAACAATGGCCCACCTGCTCTCATGTCCTCTATGCGAGAAGACTTGTACCAGGTAACAGAGGGGGGTGTGGAATTTGCTCTCTATTGGACTAATAAAATTTAGATGTCAAACAGCCATTGACACTACAGAAGATTGACGAACCACGCGTACGGTAACCGCGGTCGGAAGCTAGTCACATCCCACTAATATTATAAAAGCGAACGTTTGGATGTTTGTTTATATATTTGTTTGTTTTTCAATCACTTCGTAACGGCTGAACCGATTTCGATGAAATTTAGTATGTACATAGATTATAATCTGGATCAAGACGATATGTAAAAAAATTTGAGCCGCTAAGTACCTAACTGTCGTGTTCAATAACGAAAAATAGTATTGATTTCATATTTAAGCAATATTTACTTGTGAGTTTAAACTACATAAATAAAAGTCAGAAACGCAATTGGTAAAACTTTTCTCTTCTAAAACACTAATATCGTTCATTCTCCGACTCTAGAAAAGATTTAAAGATTTTTTTTAAATACATAAGTATAAGTACCTACATAAGTAGGTAATTATGGTACACACGGCTACACATCAAGCTATACAATTCCAGTATAAGCTGACCTCTCATTTTACGAAAAGTCTACACAATGCGAGGTCAGCTTATTCTGGACTGTATAAGCTGCCCTTAACGACACGTGCAGGATCTTAGCAGGCTGCCTAAAACCAACCCCACTCAAAATGCTCTACCCACTAGCAGGCATTGCACCACCAAGCGTTCACCGTGAGGTTGCTTGCAGTGTTGAAAAAAGTAAGCAAGAAACTGACGACAGGCACCCACAGTATGGCCATCAGCCACTATCGGCCCGACTGAAAAGCCGTAAGAGCTTCCTCCGATCCACCAATCACACGGACAAAAGCCCGGCAGTAGCAAGACTTGAATTATGGTCCTCCAATCACACTGCCCCTCCTGATTACATTCCACCCGCGGAGCATCTTCCTTCCGGCTACAAGTTGCAGTGGCCGATTTGGAAGTCTCTAAACCAGTTGCGCACGGAATGACTTGTACCAGGCAGCAGAGAGGGGTGTGGAATTTGCTCTCTTTTGGGCTAATCAAATTTAGAAGTCAAATAGCCATTGACACGAAAGAAAAAGAAGACTGGAAATGTATAGCTTGATGTGTAGCCGTGTGTATTTAAATTAATGAAAAAGCATTTTTTTTAAGTTGTTGGTTCTCATGCAATTCGAGATTAAATTTTTGTCACTTACGTCATTTAGATACATGTTTGTCTCGTTCTTCACCTTAGCAAGTAAATAGCACTGTCACCTTTTTGCATTTCCGGATGCTCCGCCCAATCGTCACCGTAATTAAATTTGTTTAATTTTTTTTAATTAATTAAATCGTCGTAACGCATAGGCTACTTTTTCTCTCATAAATCAGGTACCAGGGGATAAAAGTTTAGCTTTATTTCTAGGTTACCTACACATTGAGAAGTTTAACGCGTACAAAGTCGAAGGCAACAGCTAGTACTTAATAAAATACTTTAAAGTACAAAAAAGATCACCACAACGTCAATTACCCGGGTCGCAGTAAACTGCTTAAAAGATACCGGAGTTAGCTGGGTCAATGTTTACACTGTACGACTTGAGAAGAGGGATGAAATGTGTTACTTTCCCAACAGAACTGCCAATATAAATACAAAAGATGATTTTACTGATGATGATTCGGTTATTTTGGCAGAAAAAGTGAATTTAAATATGTGATTGATTATACAGCCCTTTTGAAACATCCTGCATTTACACAATATTGACATATCTTATTTTGAGTTTACTTCTACGAAAATTTCGGGAATCAAGGAAGTGACACAACATTACTATTTAAAAATGTATTTATTGCTTTTCGAAGTATTCTCCGCGAAATTTGCCACATTTTTCCATACGATGGAACCAATCATTGAAGCAACCATTCCATTCGGAAGTTGGGGGTCTCCAAAATGGCCGTTTTGTAGGCGTCCACAGCTTCTTCATGTGATGAAAATCTCTGACCACGCAATTTATCCTTTATTTTAGGGAAAGTATAGAAATCATTAGGGCTTAGGTCGAGGCTGTACGGCGGATGGTCTAATAATTCTATGTTTTCTTGCTCTAAAAACTCTTTTGTTCTGTGCGCGGTGTGAGAACTCGCATTGTCGTGATGGAGGATGATGCGGTGGTTGCAGTTCTCTTTACGGAGTTCAGAAACGACCTTTGGCAAACAAATGCTAGCATACCATTCTGCATTAACCGTTCTTTGTCCCTCAAGAGGAATTGTCGCAACATGGCCGGTTTTGGAGACAAACGTGGCCACCATTTTTTTTGCAACACTCCGTGAACGAACCCTTTTTGTTGGCTTTAACTCATTTTCGAACACCCAAACTCGTGACTCGTTTTTTGTTTCGGCTTCGTACACGTATATCGTAGGATTCGTCACTTGATACGATGTTGTATACAGCATTTGAGGATCCTGCGTGGAATCTTTCGAGAGTTCTGACGCACCAAGTAACGCGAGCCGCTTTTTGCTCTTCACACAGCAAATGCGGTATCAATCGGGAAAACAACTTTTTTACACCTAATTGTTCATGCAAGATTATTTGTATTTGACTCATACCAATGTCTAAATTTGCCTGAATTTCGCGGTATGTCACATGTCGATCTTCCTCAATCAGCTTACGCACAGCATCAACGTTTTCTTGGGTGACTGCAGTTTTTGAACGACCTTGACGGGGATCATCACTGAGCTTGACACGTCCACGTTGAAATTCAGCAAACCAGCGATAAATTGTGGTTTTGAATGGGGCTTCATCACCAAATGCAGAAATCATCCGGTCAACACACTGTTTTTGTGTTAAACCACCAATAATAAATCATCGCTCATGAATTTTCTCGAGTCAATTCCATTTTCTCAACGACTAAACAAGTTTGACAAGACCTTGTGACAAGACCGAGAGTATTTTTTTAAATAAATAAATGGTATTCGATTTTTAAAACCAAGGAGTTTTCAATTAAAAGGATTTTAATAAGACAGGAACAGTGAAAATATTCCATTCCCGATACTTATAGTGCAGCCTATGTATTACCAAAAAAAATACAAGCCCGTTAGTTTTTAGGGTTCCGTACCCAACGGGTAAAACGGAACCCTATTACTAAGACTCCACTGTCTGTCTATCCGTGAGTCTGTCTGTCTGTGCGTATGTCTGTCCGTCTGTCACCAGGTTGTATCTCATGAACCGTGATAGTTAGACAGTTGAAATTATTACAGGTTATGTATTTCCTGGAGTAGGTAGGTACTTCGAAAATACCTTGAAAAAAAAAGTTGGCAATAGACTGTTATGTAAATGTAAATATTGTGTTACAAACGGTCTTACCACAAAAAAGTTAAACACCAACTAAACACTGTTTAAAAAAATGTCTTAATCAAAAATTGGTAAGAAATGTTTTAAACAAAGCAGTGCTAAACTTTTTTTGTACAAGGAAAATATTTATATTTCAAAACTAGCTGTTGCTCGCGACTTCGTACGCGTTATACTACTAAATGTGTAGGTACCTAACCTAGAAATAAAGCTAAACTCGTTGTGCAACTTGACTTGACACCCCATTTTTATCCCATGGTATAAAAAGTACCTATGTGGTAATCCAGGTTATAACGTACGTACATACTAAATTTCATTGAAATCGGTTCAGCCGTTACGGCGCGAATGAGTAACAAACAAACAAATAAATCAACAAACATTCAAACTTTCACATTTATAATATTAGTGTGATAAATCAATAAATAAATATTGCTGGACATTTCAGACAGCGCTATCTAGCCCCAAACTAAGCAGAGCTTGTACTATGGGAACCAGATAACTAATAGAATACCTACTTATATACATTTTTTTTGTAAATACATACTTGTAATATATAGAAATACATCCAGACCCAGAACAAATATCTGTAGATTATGCAAATATTTGTTCCGTAGCGGGAATCGAACCCGCTACCTCCTGCGTCTCAGCCGGCTATTCATCCACTGCGCCACGGAGGTCGTCATTGTCATTTGTATCCCGTGCGACCTGATTTATGGGATAAAAAGAGTAGCATTATGTTTTAATCCAGGTACACGTATATACTAAATTTCATTGAAATCGGTTCAGCCGTTACGTCGTGATTGAGTAACAAACAAACAAATAAATAAACAAACATCCAAACTTTCGCATTAATAATATTATTAGTGTGATGTGATGTACCTAGGTAATTTTTGTCCACACAGAGCGGTTTTGCCATTTTCTAAAATATTAAATCCATTATCTCATGGCACTTCGGTAAAAATGTTAAAAGCCAACCCAGTCAGAGCATAGCGCCACGTAGCGGAGGTCCCATCCTGCTACTAATCAGTCCAACACACAGTCGACCTTTGCCGCACCGCTCGTGTGTAAACTCCTTTAAAACATCCTCCATTCAAAAAGGGCTTAAGTGTATTATTTTTAGTGTCACTTATGTCGTTTTAAAATGATGATTTTTATAAAGGACTAATGTTGTTTAGACACGGTCGCCTGAGACCACCGTCGAATGTTTGTTGCTTAGCCTCAACAGATTAGTATGAAAGGTGTTTTTAAAATACAAAGTACATATATGTAAAAGGTAATATTTTTATGTTCCAGCTATAGGTGGAGACTAAGAACGGTGTTGTGGACCACCAAGGAGTTTTGAGAATTAAAACTTTGCGCACGCTTGATTGAGCTTGGGGAGTAAGCTGGTGCGTGAATGCGGTACGAAAAGTGCGAACGGAAGTTGAGAGGGACATATAAGCTAGTGAAGATAGAAAGAGAGAGAGTTACGTTTCGTATATTACTGCAGGGGCAAGAGAGAGAGAGCTTTCTCTCCTAGCCAGTTGATTTGTCGCATATCTCCTATCCCAAATTAGCCTAAATAATACAAACTGCATAAACAAAACACTCCTAGGAACTACATATCTAAAGCAAAATTAACTCATACAGCATGAAGCTGTATAATAGAGTTCATTTTGCTAAAAAAGTATTTACGTCGTTTCGTATTTTGAATCTACCCAGCTTCGATTTACGAAATAGTTCAGCTATTCCACAACAGATGGCAGGCAGCAGCAGAAAATAACTTATGTACTTACTGTATGCGCCTGGATGGAGTTAAAGATGTTTTACTTCAGTCTAAAGAACACTCGTTTTTTTTTCTTAATTAGGATATAGATTCCTTACAATTTCAGTAGGTATACTGAAACTTAAACATAACCAAATCTTTTTTTTAATAATCATTATATCAGCCATAAGAAGTCCACTTCTTAACATATACTTCCCCTATATATTTCCAAAGCGACCGATCTTTTGCGGCCTGCACCCAACGGCTCCCAGCAACTGTTATCAGGTCGTCTTTCCATCTATTGTATTTTTGGAATACAACTTTTGAAACTTGCATGGTTAGGTTTGCTGGAATAACACTCTTATTAGGGTTAAGCTCGCTTTTGTACATGTCTGTTTTGTAAGCTGTTTTTGTCTGTAATCTATTTGTGTACAAGTACACACGGCTACACATCAAGCTATAATTTCCAGTATAAGCTGACCTCGAATTGTTTAGGCTTTTCGTAGAAGGAGAGGTCAGCTTATACTGGAAATATATAGCTTGATGTGTAGCCGTGTGTACAATCAAACTAATATTATAAATGAGAAAGTTTATTTATTTGTTTGTTTGTTACTCAATCACATCGTAACGGCTAAACAGATTTTGATTAAATTTGGTATACTTATACGTAGATTATAAACTGAAATAACACATAGGCTACTGTTTTTTGACAAAACACACGTGCAAAGCCGCGAGTGGAAGCTGATAACGAATAAAGAATGAACACTATTTTCACTAAAAACATGAAATTTCATTCGTTCATTTGTAGCAGTGAGGAAAAGGGTAGATCGATAAATCTGCCAATAACCATCCACTCGCGAAGACTACCTACCTACGGATTAAATTTCACGATGATCGGATCAACGCTTCGAAAGTAGTCTTCGGACAAACAAACATACATACATACATACAACGCCGATTTGCCCAAGTTGATTTAGAGATCTCGCTTCGCTCGATCCACAAACTGGCAAGTAGTAGATCTTCTCAAAGTAATAGGTATGATACCAAATTCCAATAATGAATTTATGACGTAACGTCTCAACATCAGTGGCGCCACTGTCGGGATAAAATTACCCGCGGTTAAGTCACAAGAGGCCGGGCAAGCGTCACTCGTTTCAAACAAGTGCGTAACTGAGACTATTTTTGGAATGATCTACATAGAGCTGTTACTACGCCCTGAAAGACATTTTCAGGAGTGTTGAATAGATAGTTAATGTCTTCATTGCACACCGTTAAAAAATTAACAAGCAAAACAAAACACATGTTTAAAATCAATGGGCCTCCTTATTGCTAAAAACGATCTCTTCCAGCAAACCTTTGGAATTAGTTAGTATTAATTTTTTATATGATTAAGGTGGTCTAATGGTCAAGTAACTGAATTAAACTGGAGACAAGCAGTCAAGTGAATTATTAACTTGTAAGGTACAAGTACCTATTGTTTTCTGTATGTATAAATATGTTTGTTTATTTTTTGTGTTCCTTAGTTAGTGTGTGTTTTGTTCCCGCACAAATAAATATTTTTTAATTCTTGAATTAGCTTCACCAAGGGAGTGACGATCCTTAGCAATGAGGAAACGATGGAGGAGGAGGAACCTAGTCACAGCATACGGCTCACCTGCTGGTAAGCTGTTTCCGTAGTCTATGGACGTTTGTAGCACTCGCTAGTTACTTCTAAAGTGGATTACGGAGGGTTTGCAGGGGCCTCCTCCCCTCACGTTCTTTTCAATCCAGTCTATCAAAAGATTGTCTGGAAGAGGTCGCTTTTAGCAATAATTCCTCCTAGTATACTATCACGTACTAGTCTAAGTTTTCTCGGTGTAATATTGGTGTAACAATATTGAGTTATCTATCTATCTATCTATCGATCGTGCTGTACATCTAAACGTAAGAGGAAGAAATGATAGTGGCTGTCTTTAAATAATAATCATCATCATCATCATATCAGCCGTAGGACGTCCACTGCTGGACAAAGGCCTCCCTCATTGATCTCCAGGAACTGCGGTGGGAAGCGGCCTGCATCCAACGCCGACCTGCGGTTCTTACCAAGTCGTCTGCCCATCTTGTGGGTGGACGTCCTACGCTGCGCTTGCCGGTCCGTGGCCTCCACTCGAGAACCTTTCGGCCCCATCGGCCATCTGTTCTGCGCGCTATATGGCCTGCCCATTGCCACTTCAACGTGCTAATCCGTCGGGCTATGTCGGTGACTTGAGTTCTCCTACGTATCTCCTCATTTCTGATTCGATCCCGTAGAGAAACCCCGAGCATAGCCCTCTCCATAGCTCGTTGAGCGACTCTGAGCTTATTCATAAGGCCAATAGTGAAGGACCACGTCTCGGTTCCATATGTCATCACTGGTAACACACACTGATTGTAGACTTTCGTCTTAAGGCACTGAGGTATGTTGGACGAAAAGACGTTGCGAAGTTTCCCAAACGCTGCCCATCCGAGTTGGATTCGACGATTGACCTCTTTCTCGAAGTTGGACCTACCTAATTGGACTGTTTGTCCTAGGTATACATACGCGTCGACAACTTCAAGAGCCGAGTTCTCAACCATAACTGGGGCAGGGACGACATGGACATTCGACATGATTTTCGTCTTGTCCATGTTCATTTTAAGTCCTACCCGTTGGGAGACTCGATTGAGGCCTTCGAGCATCGTGCTGAGCTCTTCCATCGACTTTGCCATGACCACAATATCGTCGGCAAACCGAAGGTGAGTGATGAATTCGCCGTTAATATTGATTCCCAGTCCTTTCCATTCCAGAAGCTTGAAGGCATCTTCCAATGCGGTCGTAAACAGTTTCGGAGAAATGACATCTCCCTGTCTTACGCCTCTTTTTAAGGGAATCGCCTTCGAGCTCTGTTCATGTACTCGGACTGACATAGTGGCGTTTTTATACAAACACTTCAACACTTCGATGTACCGATAGTCAATACGGCATCGTTGGAGAGACTCAAGCACTGCCCATGTTTCGATCGAATCGAAGGCTTTCTCATAGTCCACAAACGCGAGACATAGCGGCAAGTTATACTCTTCGGTCTTCTGTATGACTTGCCGCAGCGTATGTATGTGGTCTATGGTACTGTAGCCTTTACGGAACCCGGCTTGTTCGGGAGGCTGGAAGTCATCAAACCTGCGTTCGAGACGGTTCGCGATGACCCTCGAAAACAGCTTATAAACATGGCTCAAAAGCGAGATGGGTCTGTAATTCTTAAGCAAGGTGTTGTCACCTTTCTTGAAGAACAGAACCACCACGCCCCCGTTCCATGCTTTTGGCGTCGTACCTTCAAGCAAGGCGGAATTAAAAAGCTTCTGAAGGACTTTAAGTACCGGTGATCCACCCGCTTTCAGAAGCTCTGAAGTGATTCCGTCCTCACCCGGCGCCTTGTCGTTCTTAAGCTGCTTTAAGGCCATCCTGATCTCATATAGGCTGATGTCCGGAATATCTTCGGTATAATGTCGGGTCAGTTTGGCTCTTGGGTCGTTGGCCGCACTGCAAACAGGTTTAGTGACCGAATCGTAGAGCCGTCCATAGAACCTTTCGACTTCCCTTAACACTTCCGCTTTACTTGACGTTATGCTGTCATCTTCCCTCTTCAGCTTCGTCATGCGGCTCTGCCCAATAGAATTATCTCTCACGAACACTTTGGAGCCTTTATTCCGCTCTATCGTATCTTTAATACGAGATGTATTAAAGGTACGAATATCGTGCCGCAAGGATTTCCAAATCTTTCTATTGAGCTGCCTATGTGACTGAGCATCATCGGGAGACTGCAGTTGCAAAGAACGTCGTTCAGCCATGAGGTTAAGGGTGTCATCAGAGAGTTTCTGAGGTCTATTGGTACGGGGGGTCTTAAAGAACTGGGACCCCACCGTATGGACGGTTTCTACGAACCTGTTATTGATCTCGTCCACTGATGCATCTACTTCTAGACAGTCAAAGCGATTTGCAAGTTCGAGTTGAAAGCTCTCGAGGTTTTGGATATGTGCGCGAGTGGGTCGGAGCGTAGATTTCATCAAACGGGACCTTTCAAGTTTAACGTTCATATTCAATGTGGCTCTAACAATTCAGTGATCACTGCCGGTTTTCACCCTGTGAATCACAGAGACATCATTGAATATCCGTTTCTTGTTGGTCAAGATGAAATCAGTCTCAATTCTCGTGGAACCGTTGGGACTCATCCAGGTCCATTTCCTGTGAGGCGGCTTCTGGAAAAAAGAATTCATCATAAAGAGTCCTTCTTTCTCCAGAAAGTTGGCCAGCCTCTGTCCTCTGGGGTTCCGTTGCCCATATCCAAATTGCCCCACTCTCAACTCATCATCGCTTCTCATGCCTAGCTTTGCATTGAAGTCCCCCATAACAACAATAAAGTGAGTTTTGTTCGTATGTATGGCTCTACTGATGTCCTCATACATAGACTCTACTTCTTCATCTGGGTGTGAAGAGGTCGGCGCATATACCTGAACGACCTTCAGCGAATATCGCTTAGATATTCTGAGTGTCAGGTACGCGACCCTGCTCGACACACTGTCGATGGTGATAATGTTGTTGATGAGTGACTTGTGAACGAGAAACCCAACACCACCTTGGGACTGTTGGTCGCCCTCCCGGTAGTATAGTAGATTACCAGACTTAAGGGATATCGTGTCCTCGCCCTCTCTACGGACTTCTGATAACCCCAAAATGCCCCAGTGTAATCTACTAATTTCTTCTTCCAGCTCAACAATCTTTTCGTCTGTCCTCAAAGTGCGGATGTTGTGTGTTACCAGGGCCAGTGGTCGTCGTAGGGTTTGGTAGCCGATCGTCTCCCGGGGATTCTTAGCACCCCTGGCCCCGCCGTTACCGTGACTGCTACCGTAGCCAGGATTAGCGGGGCCGCCGGGGACTCGGGGCCTGGTTTTATGTTGTAAATCCATGAGGGGTTGTTGCCATACTCGCCACGCTTGGCAGGCGGGTTGGCGAGCGCAGTATAGGTGTTGAAACACGAAAAGACGCTGCTGCCCATCTTTCGGAGGTATCCCTTAGCAGACTCCTACTGCATCCACGGGCAAGAGCGAGAGCTTTAAATAATATAATATAATATTTATCTAACGTAAGTTATAAAATTTTCGTGTTAAAAAAATAGTATTTTTAATAAAACCGGGATTGTTTGTGTTTTTATAGAGTCCTTATACTTCGGCAAATTTGTACGCACCAGAGTTTACTTGTTACCATAGTGCATGCAACTATGCCGATATATAGCTAATTAAACAGTTTTTAGAAAACAGATCTATCCATAAATAGGTACGTGAAGAGAAAACTTTGTAGGTAGGTAT
Organism: Philereme vetulata; assembly: GCA_918857605.2. NCBI lineage: Eukaryota > Metazoa > Arthropoda > Insecta > Lepidoptera > Geometridae > Philereme > Philereme vetulata. Next base: position 11,703,329 of record OU975442.1, on the reverse strand, counting down.
CATTTATTTAGCACTCGCGCACTCGAAGGAGTAATTCGGCATAGTTATGGAGATATTTATGTGGAGAAAGAAGGGCGAATACTAAAACTTATGCTAAAAAAACAACCACTGCGAACTGGCAACTAGTGTTTATAAATACCTATCTGTTTTCTTCATAACAACTCTTTATATATCCCTAAGACTGATGGATCACATCCACTGATCCGTCTATACACTACGTCAAGCCGTCTCCGTTGATCCTGAATTACATCTACCTACATGCTTAATGATGGATTACATGAAACAGGTATATGCGTCTACGTATTATACAAATGCGCTAGTTTGGATATGTGTGGCCTATAACATCAGCTGAACGGATTTGAATGGAAGTAACTAGCTGAACCCCGACTACCCAATCTATATCGATGGAAGCCTATGTCACCCGAACCATAATACCAATTTGATCACATCTCATAGCAGAAACTGCTACTGTAAATAACTGACGATCGCAATTTAGTTACACAAAAATCCGCTATATTACCACGCGGGTGTTTTTCTGTCTGTTGAGAGTTTCGTGGACGGTGCACCGTACCAATGTTTCGATTTTAAAAGAGCTTAAGATAAAATAAAGATTATCGTCGAATTAGCAAATGCGAGTACTTAAGTTCTTTGGACACGTTGCCCGTAAAGACGACTCAATGGAACGTTTAGAAGTGCAAGGCAGAGGGGAGGGAAAGAGACCGTGTGGTCGCTTTCCTACGAGATGGACAGACCTCATCAAGTCCACACTCTATCATAATTTAATGTTCTCGCAATGTCTTCAATACACCTAAATGGAAACACATCGCTAGAGCCGCTACTCAAGGGTCAAGACCTGACATAACCACGACCACTCTGCCAAGAGTGCCCGACTAAGAAAAAGAGCTACACTGGGAGTTTGACGTTATCTCTTACTTAAAATTGACAAAAGCTATTGATAAACACATTAAAACGCTGCAGGTTACAAAAACAGAGACTTGCATTGTCCAGATCCTTTAATTTTGACAGCTTAAAATTAGTGCCATCTTTGTTTTATGTGGACTGAGACTGTTGTCATTATAGTGCTCCCAAACATAAAAAACTTCGAATCTCGATGCCTGCCTGGCAGCATCGAGTTAAAGGAAATTTGACAAATTTAACTAAATTTTATAGCAAAGCTCTTTAAGATAAAATTGCTACGACTATATATTTACTATAACTATTAATGACGAAGTTTTAGCATATTTTACCAGAAAAATAAAATAACGTGTCAATTTAAACTCAAAAACACGGTCTCTCTTGTCCGAAAGCATAATCACAAAATCGCAAGTAAACCCACACCCCTCGTGAGCCCACAGACGGATCACAAATATTACCCACAGGGTGTAATTCCATCATTCCCATGGCACGCCCCTTCTGAAATTGGATTCATGGACATCGTTGTGTCATCATGGATGGTTTATGCGAAATGTGACATGATTCAATGCAAAATATATTGTGATATTTACAAAAACAACTAGTGTTTCCTAAGTTTATGCATAGATAGATAATAGTTGAGTCTTGCTTTGTTGTCCTACAAAAACAAATAAAAATCTTTTCTTTAAGATAGAAGAGATAGATCGAAAGATAGATAGCTATCTATTGATCTATCTCTTCTATCTTATTCTATCTTTCTTCTAACTAAACTTATAATATAAAGAGGTATAGTTTTTTGTTTGTACGTTTGATTGATTGATTGACAATACTTTATTGCAATTAAAAACTAGTACAAAGGCGAACTTAATGCTAAAGAGCATCCTCTTCCAGCTAACCTTTGTGTGTTGTAAATAAAGATGTGTATGTATAGTGCATAGAAAAGGAAACTAATGGAAATTTGCACATGACTAATAAAAATAGCATAATACAGGTGCATAATACATAATAAACCTACTTAAATACATTATATACCTATTAGACTAAATTATACCAATACTAAATAAAATTACATACTTAACATAATTAACACAATACATTAACACTTACTTATAATTACATACGGGTTCAATTCTTGCTGCGGAACAAATGTTTGCATGATCTTCAGATATTTGTTCCGGGTCTGGTGGTTTCTCTATAATATAAGTATGTATGTATTTACAAAAACAAATGTATATATGTAAGTATTCTATCAGTTATCTGGTTCCCATAGTACAAGCTCTGCTTAGTTTGGGGCTAGATAGCGCTTTGTGAAATGTCCAGCAATATTTATTTATTTATTTAACAACAGAAGAAGTGATAAGCAAAGATTACGTTTTTGCCCATTTGACCGAGAAGGTGCTTATAGATTCTCAATTTGAATGCTTCCAACTAGTAGTCTTGAAATAGTTTGGTTCCAGAGACGAGTAGCGGGAATGTTTGTAGAGGGTTATCTCCGAAACTAAAAATGATTTCACTAATAGAAAGCTACTCTATTCCAGAGTACTTTAAGCTTTATATACGTTGATCTGTGCAATGCTGAGAACATCTCAGCTAGTTTAGAGATAAGACTGTAAATACAACTCATTATAAATTTATGCACATTTTATTTTGTAATTTTTGGCTTTTATATGTGTGGCAGGTTTTTCTGAACTATATGTTGCAAAGTTGAAATTTGTACGGATATATATATATATTATTTTAGTAATCTAAGTACTTGTTCTGTTAGCTATTATGTATTTGAATTTACACTGCCGTCCTCATTTGTTCATATAAATTCTATCCATCCAACGGTGGCCTGGAAGAGATCGCTTTTATAGATAAGGCCGCCCATTGTACCTTTTATTTAATTGTGTATTAATAATAATAGTAATAGTGCCTGTGTTGTAAAATAAAGACTTGAAATGATAATATTTGTTAAATTGTTCTACTACGACTCGTTCACTCACCTGACGGGTTTGTAGTTATCCACAGGCATGTGTCGCGTTCGCACGTCATTTAGATAACACCATCAAATATTGTAATGAATGCATATTTTTAAGATTTACATACTTTTGACCAGAACCCACGTTATTTGAGAACCTGGTGTCTGGATAAACCTAGTATAGGTTTTAGGACATTATAGAATCAATGTGTTACCAGCTTTTTGAATCTGATTATAAACAAACAATAAACAACATAAATAAATAAACTATTTATTCTTATCTAATCTACTAAACACCAAGGCTTTATTAGAGACAAACAACAAATGACGCGAAAGAAGATTTACATACTACAGTATGATTATTATATTACTGTCACAACTTTTGTATAAAAGATAGTGCAACTAGTAAAAAGACTTGTATCTTAAAAATGCAGCAATCTAACCGAATCTTGCTGAATTTATTATTAAACTTGCATAGTGCACTATAACATAACACCATCCATAATACGCAAACGTTGCACAACATAATCCGCGCGCTAAGTGCACTTGTCAATACGCGTCCACGGCGGCAACGGCGCTCTATATCTATCCACTTTCAATCTATTCAAATATCTCTGTCAAATTCATAACCATACAACTTTCACCTCTATCTCTATAACGTAAGGTATATTTTGGTGTAGACTTTTTGATGGATGGTTTTGAAGTTGGTGCAAATAGTTGGACGGTGCCAGACTGCCATTTTGTAATCCTAGAGCGTAAGTGCACTTTGTCAATACTGGGGGGTTATTACAACTCTATGTATTTATATAGGGTCAACTATATAAGGGGCATCGACTAATTACATAACAATCTGAATGTAGTAGGTACAAGGTATCCATTAAAAGTTTTTATGACAGATTGACAGTACACAGATTTTTTTCTTCAAGCATTCATTAGAAACCAAACAGAACGTAATCGCTACGTATAGGGTATGTTACCGATTCTATATCACATATTTTCACACATTGTAATTTTTTATCATAGAATCAAAGAAGAATATCTATTAGGTATATAAATAATATAATATATATTATTTGATCCCCCGTATCACCAAATGAAATACAAAACAAATAAAATAAAATCAATAAAAAACTAACAAATTGACGACCTCCGTGGCGCAGTGGGCGTATAGCCGCCTGAGACGCAGGAGGTAGCGGGTTCGATTCCCGCCACGGAACAAATGTTTGCATGATCTACAAATATTTGTTCCGGGTCTGGTTGTTTCTCTATGTATTATAAGTATGTATTTACAAAAAAAAAGGATATAAGTATTCTATCAGTTGTCTGGTTCCCATAGTATAAGCTCTGCTTAGTTTGGGGCTAGATAGCGCTGTGTGAAATGTCTACCAATATTTATTTTATTTATTTATTTATAGCCGGCTGAGACGCAGGAGGGTTCGATTCCCGCCGCGGAACAAATGTTTGCATGATCTTCAAATATTTGTTTCAAGTCTCTCAAGTAGTTATCTTGTTCCCATAGTAAAAGTTCTGCTTAGTTTGGGGCTAGATAGCGCTGTGTGAAATTTCCAGCAATATTTAATATATATTATATTTATTTAATTGTTCTACTTTGTATACAACGAGCAGAATATGTTTTAATTTATATTAAAAATAAACAAAAAAAATGAAATAAATAAAAAAGTCGTTTGTTTTCTCAAATAAATAAATAAAATTACTCAAATTGACTACAAATAACTCAACAAAATTAAAACGTACAACTCAAACAAGGAGCCGATTAAAATTTGCACAGCCATTAGAGTTGGCTCAAGCCTTCTTAAGAGGCCGAGTAACAAATTAAATGGCGATCGATTTTAAGTAGGCCGGATATTGGGAAGAATTGATACTCTCGTTAAGGCAACGAACTCAATGCGGTATTAGAAAAAATGAAACAAAGGAAAAAAACGAGTGTGCTTTAGACCACACGACTGAAGTAAAACTTCTATAATTTACAAAATTGTCCACACGTTGTTGTCCTATGTTCATTCTGGACAGACGCAACTCGCACTCGCACATTAACGTTTAAAAATACACGAAACGTAACTCTCTCTCTTTCTATCTTCACTAACTTATATCTCCCTCTCAACTTCCGTTCGCAGTTTTCGTAACGCATTCACCAGCTTACTCCCCAAGTCAAGCGTGCGTAAAGAAGTTTAATTTCAAAAACATTTATTTGACACACACAGGACAGACCATTAGAGGCAGAAAGAAAGAAATTAAGAAACGCCTGTGATCTAAGCTTTTTAGGGTTCTGTAGTCGAATTAGCAACCCTTATAGTTTCGCCACGTCCGTCTGTCTGCTCTTCTAAAGTTACAGACATGACTTTATAACTACTAGACCAGCAATTCTCAAACTTTTTTGGTGGCGGAACCCTTTTGGATAGCTAAATATTTGACGGAGCTTTTACAATAAATTGTTAATTTTGTGTGTTTTACATTAATTCATTCATTTTAAAATGTAACAGCTGCTTAATATTTATATATCTAACTAGCTGACCGATCCGCAGCTTCGCACGCATCGTTTTTCAATAAAAACATTACCCTCCCTCTACGCAGTTGGGTAAATAGTAGCCTAATGTCACCCGTCTAATGTCATCATGTCAAATGTAGCCTAATGATACGTGTTCGAGCCGTCGTACAGTGCGGACGTCTCTGGGGCGTCGTTACGCTGCCCGTTGAATATACGAAGATTCGATCGTCGTTAGTGGTCGAGGCAACATCGCCTATAAAAGGCTCCTCAGATCGCGCGGCACGCATTCGATCGTCGTTAGTGGTCGCCGCTATAGCATGCAGCGGCCACACCTTAGGAACCTAGGCTGGTAGAGGGGGGCTCGAGTGCCGAAACACTTTGTTGTAGCAACGGCGTGTTTCGGCCCTCGAGTCGGCACGGTCACTCCCCGTGCTAGTGCTCGTTGCTTCGGCGTCAACGCAATCCACCTCAAGTGGCGAGGCAACCAGGCAACTGTAGAAGGCCTGAAGGTAGCGATAGGAGTTTTTATCGTTGCCAGATACTGCGTCCTGTTCCCTTCCAGTCGTAGCGGTTCTCCGTTCCACTGGGTCAAGGGGAGTAAGGAGGAGAGGGTGCATCTGTGTACGGCGCGCACACTTATGCAACTTAATATATCCTGCGCATCTGACTTGGCTTTGTCATTCCGAGTTTAAAAAAGTCCTGGGCTTGGTCTAATACCTGGACACGGGTGGCCTAAGGAGAGGAGAGTGGTCGCTCTAGCACTGCATCGGGGTGACAGTGTGGTTCGGCAACACTCTTTGAGACAAAGCAGCTTTATTTAGAGAGGCACTGCTTTCCTCGCTCAGCCGGGGAGGGGGCTAGAAAAGGTGCCCCAAACAAACGCTCATTCCTCGCAATAAGAATAAATCTAAAAACATGCAGATGAATATGACTTTTGGTGCGTGGAATGTACGTACTCTTTTAGACCGACCCAACAACCTCTGCCCAGAACGTAAAACCGCCATTGTGGCTCGCGAGCTCAAACGCTATGACGTCGACATAGCCGCTCTCAGCGAAACACATCTAGCTGACGAAGGTGAGCTTGTTGAACGTGGTGGTGGGTACACTTTCTTCTGGAAAGGCACACCAGCTTCTGAGCCTAGACGGTCAGGAGTAGGCTTTGCTATTAAAACTACTTTAGCCTCTAAGTTGGAAGAACATCCAGTTGCTATCTCTGATCGTGTCATGTCCTTACGTTTCCATCTTCGAAACAATAAATACTTAAATGTTATCAGCGTATATTCGCCAACACTCGACAAAAGTGATGACGTCAAGGACAAATTTTATGAGGAAGTGTCAGAAGTGCTGACTAAAATCCGGCGCTGTGAGAAAGTTTTGCTTCTTGGCGACTTTAATGCTCGCGTCGGACGTGATTTTGAAGCTTGGCCTCGGGTGATAGGGCGACATGGCATTGGTAACATGAACAGTAATGGGCAACTGTTACTAAGCCTCTGTTCCCAATTTCATCTGGGTATTACCAATACCATGTTTAGACTCCCAAATAAATACAAAACTACCTGGATGCACCCAAGGTCCAAGCATTGGCATCTTATTGATTATGCTATAGTCCGTCAACGGGATATAGCGGATGTCAAAGTAACGAGAGTAATGAGGGGCGCAAACTGTTGGTCGGATCACCGACTTGTTGTTACAAAACTATTTTTGCGTCTTAGCCCTTGCCGTAGACCTCGCAGGGCTAAGCCTAACTGTCTTCATCTGAAAAAGCTAGAGTCTGCTGAAATATTGGCAAATTACAGGGAAGCTGTCAATACCTTTACAGCAGGCATACACCCCGAAGATGAACAGTTAGACGAGGGCTGGAAACTGTTAACTACAAATACCATCAATGCGGCTACTGAGATCTTAGGCCAAAAACCTCGTGTCTGTGAAGACTGGTTTGACGAAAATGATAATACATTGACAGTCGCCCTAGAAAAACACCGCCAGCTCCTTCGAAAGGGAAATCAGACAACTGCTTCTGAAAAAATAAAGGAGAGTACGAGCCAAATAAGGAGACTAACTCGAAACGCAAAAGATGAGTGGTGGCTGAACAAGGTTCGCTATATTCAGTGGCTTGCTGATTCGAATAGACTCGGCGATTTCTTTAACGAGATTAAAAAGTTAGTAGGAAGTCCACATCGAGTAAACGTACCACTGAAATCACTTTCAGGTACCCTCCTGGTAAGCAAAGGAGAAGTTCTTACTCGCTGGGCAGAACACTATAACAGCTTACTCAATGTGGATCGTTCTGCTGACATAAACTATTTAGCATCACTTCCTGCCTTACCACAAGCCGTAGATCTAGATCAGCCTCCTTCTCTTGAGGAAGTTATCATCGCCATCAAAGCGCAGAAAAACAATAAGGCTGTCGGCATCGATAACATACCAGGAGAACTATTAAAATATGGCGGAGATGAGTTGCACTACAAGATTTGGCAATTTTTCCAGCGCATGTGGGAAATGGAGTTCGTTCCTCCTAGTTTTGGCGTATCACTAATTTGCTCTTTGTATAAAAATAAAGGTGATCGATCTGTTTGCAACTCTTATAGGGGTATATCACTTCTGTCTACTCCAGGAAAAACTTTTGCCAGAGTACTCTTAAATCGTCTTATGGAGCTCTCTGAAAGTATATTGCCTGAAACGCAATTTGGGTTTAGACCCAATCGCGGCACATGCGAGGCCATATTCTCTCTTAGACAACTGCAAGAGAAAAGCAGGGAACAGTGTCAACCTCTGTTTCTCTGTTTTGTTGATCTGGAGAAAGCTTTTGACAGTGTACCTCGCGAAGCTTTGTGGATTGTGCTTTCGAAACTTGGTTGCACCGACAAATTTATACGCTTGATAAGACTTCTTCACGACAACATGACTTGTTGCGTAACCGTCAATGGTGAGCAGACAGAGCAATTCCCTGTCACTTGTGGTGTAAAACAAGGCTGTGTATTAGCACCCACTCTTTTTGCTCTGTACTTTTCCGTTGTCGTGAGGGAGACTTTACAAGCCAACACCGAAGGGATCCGCATACGTTTTCGCACAGATGGCAGTATCTTTAACCTGGCTAGGTTAAAAGCGCACACAAAGGTATCGTATGACCTCATTACCGAATTGATGTATGCTGATGACCTATGTTTCGTTGCGGAATCTTCTGAGGGACTCCAGGACTTGATGACTCGGCTTGACGCTGCGTGCTGTAGATTTGGCCTCAAAATTAATATTACAAAGACAGAGGTGATGGCCATGGACACTGTTAACCAAGCTCCACTGAATCTGCAAATCGATGGAAAGCCCATAAAACAGGTCGATACATTCAGATATCTGGGAAGCAGCATAACAACAAAATGCGACCTTGACTCGGAGATCAACAGCAGACTTGGCTCCGCTATGGCTGCTTTTGGTAAACTACGAGTCCAGGTATTTCGCTCCCATAACATCAAATTGAGTACCAAGATTAAGGTGTATATGGCTATTGTACTTCCTAACATCTTGTACTCGTCAGAGACATGGTGCCTGTATCGCAGACACATACGCACGTTAGACAGATTCCATCTGAAATGCCTCCGCGACATTCTTAACATCAAGTGGTCGGATCGGGTCCGTAATACCGATGTTCTACGACGGGCTAATGTCTGTGGCATAGAGGCATATTTGATGCGGCGTCAGCTGCGTTGGTGCGGGCACCTGTCTCGGATGTCTGATGAGCGAAGGGCGAAACGCATTTTCTTCTGTGAACTAGAACATGGTAAGCGGAAACGCGGAGGTCAGTTCCTACGTTTCAAAGACGTACAGAAGAGGCACATGAAGAGGTGTTGTATCGATCCGTCGCGCTGGGAGGCTCTCGCTGAAAAACGACCTGAATGGAGGCGTCATGTTCAGGACAAAGTGTACGAGTTTGAAGAAGAAAGGAGGCAAGAACTAGACTTAAAACGAGATCAGCTTAAAAGTCGACCGCCGGCTAATATCAATTACAACTACATTAATGGCGCCTTAACTTGTGTTCATTGTAACCGGACTTTTAGCGCAAAAATAGGGTACATCAGCCACATACAGGCTAAACACCTAGGCCAATAATCACAAAGTCAAGTCTCTGTAGCCGAAATCGGCTAGGAGGATTATTATTATTATTATAATGTCACCCGGGGATAGTGTAGCTTTCCAACAGTGAAATATTTTTTTAAATCGGTCCAGTAGTTTCGGAGCCTATTCAATACAAACAAACAAACAAACAAACAAATCTTTCCTTTTTTATAGTATTAGTATTGATGGGAAGTATGAAACCGTTTCTTATTTTGCATCAATTGGTTGACATCAGGTTTATACAGAGTTGTAGTATACTTGATTTTTTTTCTCATTATTAGTGTTCTCGTGGAGCCCCCGCAGAGGCTTTGCAGAACCCTACGGCTCCGCGGAGCACACTTTGAGTATGGCTGTACTAGACTATCTGAAATTTTATAAGTGATTTTGTATGACGATATATTTCGGTGACCCCGTAAGTTATGAAATAAAAACTAAAAAACATGTTTATTTAGGTTTTAATTACTATGGGATTTTAATTACTAACGCACCCCATCGGGTTATCGTTGAATAGGTCTTTTACAACACTTTGACATTTCATCATTACTTTTTCGATACAAGAGTCTGTTTACTAAATCCCCCTACCAGCCAAATCGTTATTCTTGTAAATTTAACACCCACTTTATTCTAATATATAAAAATCTCGTGTCATGTATGAACAATATCCATATAAATTTACCGTCGTTCATTGACGTAAAGTCATTTACATGAAGTGTCGCGTCACTTTGACAAGAGTGTTTTTATAGTTTGTATCGCGAAGTTCCCACGGGAACGGGAAATTTCAAGCGTGCGAAGCCACGGGTGAATCAGCAAGTAGTGCCATAATAAATATATTCGAGTAAGAAGAATTATCAAAGCTTATTAGATTCTACTGCGAGTACTTTACGGGCAGTAATCGAACAACTTACCTATATCTGATGTTGGATTTGTAAACTGTTTAAACATCTTTACCTAGAAAACTTGCGTGATTGATTTCAATCATTATTATAAATACGGGATTTATCACGTACTGTCTTATCGGTGTTTCGACCGACAATGTTTCGGTTCAATTCGTGAACCTTCATCAGGGTGAGTGCGATCCGCTCCGAATAACGTCTCGCCTCGCACTGCCGTCGGTCGAAAACCGATAAGACGGTACGTGATAAATCCCGTATTAATAATAATGTTTATACAATATTACCAAATGAACTATAAAATTAACTAAGTACATATTTTAAAATGACTAAGATACAGCCGTCCTACCCTGCGCCGTGCGTGCTCCGACACGCGACTAACCAATTTATTATTTATTGTATTTTGAAGACCACTGCAAGTTATATAAATATATTTTTGTTATATTTTATAGTTTTACGTACCATTTTGTGACGTCATCACGTGGATGGCACTGACAGACACTACAGAATGTATGGATGGTTTTTTTAAAATAATGTGTTTATACTTTCTGTAACTTCTATGTTTTCTTGTGTCTAGCTCTGTCCTAACGTGCCATTACAATTAAAAAATTAAAAATAAATCAGTTTTAAGTTACATGTTAATTATTTATAACGTAAATTTTCTAAGTATCCCATAGAGACTTCCTATCTTCACTTATCTATGGATATCTAATTCAGTTACAGCAACCAAAAGTTAACTCCCAAAGTAGGAAATATTCTAATTAAATATGAATACAGCGTAATGAGTTATGCAAATATTGTAGAAGGTGGCTAACGATCGAGGGAGTTTGGGGAGACGGTCTTGCACATGACCGCGGTAAGTTGCAAATCGTAAAATACACTTTAGAAGTAAGATTAGAGAGCGCACCCGAGGAAGTACTATTTCTGCCGCCAAGCAGCATTGCTGTGCTTCGGTTTGAAGGGTATGGTTGCTGGTGAAATTACAGGCACATGAGGCTTTATACCTGTATCGTTTCTAAGGTGCGTGAGCTACGCGGGAATATTTTGTTAAAGGTGGTTACCACTTAACATCAGGTGGGTCATTTACTTGTTCCAGCTCCAGGTGGTAAAAAAAGCAAATTCATCAATATTTATAGCCCGTGTTGGCCGACTGCTGGACATATACCTCTCTATGTTTATGTCAATCAACCCGAACCAGTTTGATTTATACACGTAAGATCTCCAGGTACTGAGATGTCGCCGAACTATCTCGTCAGTGGACGTTTTGTTTTCAGTTTTGGCCGCCATTCGATTAGAGATTAGAAAAGTACAATGGTTAAAATATTTAAGGTTCCTACTTGTCAGAAGTGAAACATTATCCGGAGTATCATGTTGGAAGGATACGGCGAAAACTAGCTTAATGTAGTTCTTGGTATGAATAATTCATACTTCTGCTTCTTTCATACTTATTATGTTTATACAAATTGTCGTATATTAAGAATTTAGATAATCTTGAGAGACAAGAGGCCAATTTTTTAATCACTACTTTTTTATAAACAAAAATTCCATATTTTCATAATTAATTATTAAATCTAATTGCCAGAATAACTGTAATATGTCACAAGATTTGCAGCATGCCACATCATTACTTCATGTGCAAACACTTAAAGGGCCCTAGATACTGTACAGTCGGACAAATCATCTCAAGTATTTAAACAAAAGCGTTTTCTTTGGGAATGCTTAAGGGTTGAATGTTACTTCGCAGAGACTTGGGGAGTTGGAGCGTGATTAATTTTGGCTTGTTTTGATCAAACTTGGAAAAATTGAATATTTAATGAGTTAATTAAATATTTAGAGTGACTTTATCGTAGTGTTTTTTTAAAGTTTCTTCTTGGTGATTTTAAATTTGGTCGCATGGTGTTTTGTAATAGATATTGCCGTAAATCTTATCCTCGCGACGTTGATAAAATGATCTTAATATTACTAAGTAATAATTGATTTTAAAAGAGGGGATAAAGTAGTTTTTTGTGTCACGGGCGCTATATTGAATCCCGAACATAACAAAGAATTCTAGAGTTACTAGAATCTTAAGTGCAGATAGAGATATAAGCACGCCCAATATGCAGACAGCTTTATGCACGAGGAGAATACTCTACTTTTGACACATTCTGCGAGACAATAAAAACCAAATCCAGGTTTGTGCATTCTGTGCAAAGGTTAGTTCGATTTACGAATAAGTTCTTAATGTGTGGGTCTCTTTGGTTTAAATTTGAATACATATGAGGTTCCAAATTCAAATCACATTATGTCCGCGAGGTCATAATGAAATTTAGTGTAACTTTACTCCTGGCTCAGTCGTAGGAATTTAATCACCTGCTTTCGGTAAGGTTTACATGATATAATTTGACATTGTCGAGTGTGAAATCATGAAATTACATCACAATGACAATGTGTTTTTATTACTATATTTTTTTAAATTTTTACTTTTTTTCTTAAATTCCATAACTAGGATACGAACCTTACACCCTTGGAATAGTTAGAGAAAATATTAATTACTGAAGAATAACAAATATAAAAATTTATTCAAAATAGCGCCAAATCCTTACAAATTCTGGATGGTCATCGGGCTTCTTATGCGTTTGGCGCGATTTAATGGGACATATTTTCCTGTGTCATAATTTTTCAACTTTAGACGACTATTAGCACGTTTGAAAGGTGCACTTTAAGGTGTAGGTCGTAGCTTATTATTATTATGAGCCACTTCTGTCCCACTGCTGGGCAAAGACCTCCCCCCATTCCTTCCAGACATCTTGATCCCGAAATCTGCCCAGTCCTACAGGAGTTTGTGTAACTCGTCCCGCTATCGCGGTCTACCGCGTTGCTTTAGAGAAGGTTAAACACTCCGAAAAGGTAATCAATACACCAAAAATCCCTAGTAGCAGGCCTTGTAAGCCAACCCTCTATTTTGTAGCCTGTACCTTAACACAAGTTTTTAAAGGAAAAAATCGCCTGTTGTTTAGCCAAGTCATTATTATAATGGCGGTCGCCATTTGGCGGGCTCCTCCCAAGTTGTCTTGGCATGCATTATTTAATAGGTCTTAAAGCGTTTATACTGACTTTGTTTGAGTATAACCTCCTGTGGGAAACTTTTGGGTAACAGCAGGAGGAAATCAACCAATAGAAACGTGGATAAATCACGTTACGCGCTTTTCTTTTGTTTATCTTAAAGAACTAGTGGTTCGCCCCGAACTGAAATCTCGCGAGTATTACAAAACAAAAAAAATATTCTTAGGGCAACTCGCGCAACGATGCCTAAACGTATTTAGTGGCTAAATATGATTTAAGGAGTTGTCAAATCATACAAATACGTCAAATTTAAACATGTTTTGTCGCTAAATACGTTTAGGGATCGTTGTGCAAGCCGGCCTTAATCTTTGACTAATAAAATGGTGGAAACCAAATTACTTGGCCTACAGTTTCATTCAAATTTCAGGTAACGGGAGTTCATGTATAATGGACCCTCTTTTTTGGGGTATAAATTGCAGTTATTTTGGATTTCAGACTTTTGCCTATATTTGTGTTACTAAAGCTACACGTATACCAAATTTTAGCACTGTGGGGTCACTGGTGTACCCTGTGCATTTTGTCAAAATTCAGTTTGTATTATGACTAATAACTCAAAAACTATAAAGAGTTTACAAAAAATAAATACGGAATCTAAATGTACTGATGAATACTTTTCATTTCACGACCCATTTGATCAGTTAGCTTCATTTTAATTTTTTTACCCCTCTTGAACCTCAATATCTCATCAACGCCCTAACATATTTAGCTCATTTAGTCACACCAAAATTGTGCCATCACTACCTACCTATGTATTAAATTTCTCGATGATCGGATCAACGCTTCAAAAGTTATCCTCGGACAAACATACATACATACAACGCCGATTTGCCCAAGTTGATTGAATGAATTGATCTCGTTTGGCTCGATCTATAAAGGATCAAATCGTTTAGTCTAATTTTGTTTTGGCCAGCGTTTGTATCAAATACAATAATCTAAGAACCACAAGTTAAACCAATCAAGACAGAATTTTCCTTCAGACAGAAGGTCCTTTCAGATGACAAAAATCTGAAATCGCGTTACAGATTGTATTATTACAAGCTTTTTATTAACTTGTGTGTCCGGGTGGAATCTTGCAACTGAATTTTGAACCCGTTCCCCTCAACCGATTGAGCTGAAATACTTATGTAACTGACAATGCAATAAGTCACTTGTCAAAAAGTGACAATGCAATAATATGGTACCATGGAGGTGGTCTCATGATGTAGACGGATGCTAGACAACGGAACTTCTGAATGGATTAAAGTAGGCTACTAGTGTTAGGGCTCAGTTTAATCTGCGTGCGGTTCCGATTTTGAATTTTATAAAAGCTTGTTTTGAAAAATTAATTTTTCAACAAAAAACTTATTGTCAGGTTTAATTAGGTATGTCTATGAAAGTTATAACTACATTATCTTTGTCAATGCATCATCTAGAATAATCTAGAGTTTCCAACTACAAATACCCAATGTAGACTTATTTTATTTAATAGCTACAGTTTCAAACCTTATATTAGACTAGCTGTTGCCCGCGACTTCGTACGCGTTACACTACTAAATGTGTCGGTAACCTAAAAATAAAGCTAAACCCGCTGTTGCAACTTGACTTGACACCCCATTTTTATCCCATGGGAACTGATTTATGAAATAAATGGTAATTTATGTGGTGATCCAGGTTGTAACCTACGTATATACCAAATTTCATCGAAATCGGTTCAGCCGTTACGGCGTGATTGAGTAACAAACAAACAAACATCTAAACTCACGGCTACACATCAAGCTATACATTTCCAGTATAAGCTGACCTCTCATTCTACGAAAAGCCTACACAATGCGAGGTCAGCTTATACTGGATATATATAGCTTGATGTGTAGCCGTGTGTACATACAAATACAAAATATGCTGATCTCTTTAAAAAAATTGAATCATCTAAAGACCGTTGCAAACGATCTATGTATATTATATGTATACTCGTACCTCATAGACTCAACTGCTCCTAGATCACTACCATGCGAAAGTGTCTCCAAGTGTCTGGCTGCAGTGCCATTTCATTTATACTAGTTTACGATTATAAATAAAAGGATATTTTACTACTTAGATACATACTAACAGTAATTCATAATAATTTGAAACAGCCCCACGGCCACGTGGGCTAAACATCCCGCGTCGCAACATTTTAATAAAATTCTTCAGGCAACATTAATGAAGTTGGGGGCCAAACAGGCACAGCCCATTGTGGCCTGCCATTATGATTTTAACCGAGATAATGCACGGGAAATGACGGCAAAAGAAATTTAATTCGCGTAACGATGAAAGGGTTAAAGGGCCGGGCTTGATAAATAAAGGGACGTTGGGACCCTGGGGATATTACGGACCTTTTTTGCTCTACATATTGATATTAATGCGTGGATTTTGTCAAAATTGCGCGTGGGGCGGGTAGTTTGATTTTTGAGGATTTATTATGGCGGTGCCTTTTGGTGAAACAATGCAGGCACGCCATCGACAATTGAAAAAGTTTAAAGTATTTAACGTTATTCTGTTCAGCTTTATAAGTGCTATAAGTAGTAGTTTGCGGATGTATGACCATGTGTCTGAATTTCGCAGTAAGCTCAAGTGGTTACTTACTAACCTTGCCTTTTTTAACACCGCTTCTTCACTTCATCATTCACTTAATCTTTGTAAGACCACAGACTCACCTAATGATAAGCAATGATTTAAGATGGAACGTTTTGAATCTGTCCCTCGCAAAGTGCCATGCCGGTCCTCCAAGTATCTTCTCTTCAAAACACCACAACACACTTCTAGCCGCTATGGTGGCTCCTTCACCGTTTATGCGGTAAAAATTTAGAATGCCCTTCCTCATGACGTTCGCGCTAGCCTCTCAACATTTTCAAACGGAAAGTTAAAGAGTACTATCTTACTCTGTAATTTTAAATTATTATAGGTATATACTATTATTCCATTTAATTTGTTTCTTATCATTATAATTTTATATATCATACTTTAGGTATAGTGCATATTAGTTTTGGGTATATATATTTATTTATGTTTTTGTACACTCACCTACCTTTAAAATCATCTCTCTATCTAGCCTGAAAGGTTTGCTGGAAGAAAACTCTTCTTAGGGTTAAGGTCACCTTTGTACATGACCTCTATTTCTGTATTTTTAAATTTATTTTCGTGTGTGCAATAATGATTGATTGAATGTATGGAACGTGAAGATCTAGAAGACTAGTTCACCTTTAAGTAGGGTTGCCGTTCGTCCCGATACGTCGGGACATGTCACCGTTATTAACAGTGGTGTCCCGACAAGCTCTAAAATGTCCCGACATACATAATCGAGCGCGCTGCGCAGGACGCGCAAGCAGCCAACAGACGACTTTTTTTATTTTAATGGAAATTTTAAATATTTTTTGTTATTACTTGTGCTATTTGGGTCAGATTTTTTATTATGTATCATCTACACTACACAATCTATCATCTATCTTGGGTATTTTTTTCAGGTGTGTAGGTTCCTTACATCTAGCTAGAGATACAGATGTGTATGACATAATAATACATACCTAGATTTTTTTTCCATGATTTCTGTTACATGCTGTATACAAAAAAAGGACTCCTAATTGTAAATGTCCCGACGGGGCCTTGGGGATTTATGGCAACCCTACCTTTAAGAGACCGGGATTGTAGTCTTCAGGAAAACAGACGACGGTAAGGTTAATTAATAATATACTCTTGTGGGTAAATAGTCTAGGTAAAGTTTCTTGGGTATAGTTAGGCAGATGCATACTAGTCTGTTTTTACCTGTTTGAACGTTAAATAAATAAAACCTGATACAATTACTAGTGTAAATATGGTAACAACGGCCCAGTGTCCTCGTAAAGATGTGTCGGCTATAACTACTAGAAAATTGTATAAGTGTTACTGAACTAAACGTTTAATTGGACAATAAACTTCGTTAACATGGCTTGTGTCTTGGCAAATTAATGTCCAGCAATATTTATATTATATTTATATACTAACTGACCCAACCGCGGCTTCGTACGCGTGGTTTGTCAATAAAACATTACCTTCCTTCTGTGCAGTCGCGTAAAGTGTATCCTATGTCTCAACTTCATTTATATTCTATCTAGGTATATAGGTACCAAATTCCATCGAAATCAGTCAAGCCGTTATGCCGTGAAAAGGTAACAAACAGACAGAGAGACAGAGTTACTTTCAAATCGGTATGTACGTAGATTATAACCTGGGTTAACGCATATGCTACATTTTGTGACAAACAACTCGTGCAAAGCCGCTGGCGGAAGCTAGTTATACATATAAAACTTTCTCTTGAGTTACTCTATCTATTGCTGAAAATTGCATTAAAATCCGTTGAGTAGTTTAAAAGATCTAGAGCGCGGAAGTGACTTCATTTTATACTATGTACAGAAAGAAGTTGAAGAAAGAAGATTTTAATAAAGTGCACATCCATTATCTGTCCTTGTGTTGAAGTTGTAGCTGCTTGTTAATACATCATAACCACTTTTAGAGTTGCTTATTTAAATTAAATTTGTGTTATTACTGGTAATTTAGGTTTACAGTATGTAGATATGTTTTTAAATTTATATAGATGCACCGCCGTCATGTGTTACATTTTGATCCTGTCCATACAAAGGTTGTCTGGAAGAGATCGCTTTTAGCGATAAAACCGCCCATTGTACTAAATCTATTTGTAAGAATTATGTTCTGTATTTTACTTTGTGTACAATAAAGAGTTATCTTATCTTATCTTATCTCAATAAAAATAAACATGATTTTGCTACTAGTATTATAAATTGGAAATTAGAGTATCTCTGTCCGTTTGTTACTTTTTCACGACTAAACGGCTTGACGGGTTTAGTTGAAAACTGAGATATATATAGATTATGACCACAAATTGAGACATAGATTGTTTTTACCTTATTACGCAAAATGAGGGTAATGTTTTTATTGAAAAATTAAGCGTGCGAAGCCGCGGTCGGGTCAGTTAGTTTTATATCTATACTAATATTACAAAGAGGAAAGATTTATTTGTTTGTTTGTATTGAATAGGTTCCGAAACTACTAGACCGATTTAAAAAACTCTTTCACTGTTGGGAAGCTATTTCCGGGTGACATAGGCTACTTTTTACCCAACTGCGCAGAAGGAGGATAATGTTTTTATTGAAAAACTACGCGTGCGAAAGAATGGACGTATTTTCACAATTTTTTACAACAACCTAATCTTAACCTACTGATGTTATGATACAGAAAATCCCATCTCGAATGCATTAATCCTTATATTCGTTTAATTAATAAAACCCTTGCATTAGATACCTTGAGGAAAGTTGGGTACAAACATTTCGGTATCAGATACTTCATTATAATATTACAGTGATGCTGTAATGAAGCCGGTCCCTCGGAGACGAAGGGTTGAATTTGTTTGAAAATTCCTTGGAAATTGCGTTGAAAATATTTTAAATTATAAAACGATAAGTTTTAATTGCAGATTTTCAACAATTTTCGCTTTTATTGAAACAATGTTTACATACGCTGCTATAGGGACTAAAGTGTGCTTAAGTAGTTTTTATCCTACAAAAGTTTTTCACTACGGAAGAATATTGCAAAATGACATTCCATTGTGTAGTTTAAACAGAGCCATACAAATAATAATACAGAATAATAATTGTACGTCTGTGTGTTTAACTTGACAATGGAATGTCAGTTTGCAATATTCTTCCGTAGAGAAACTTCAAAGTATATATATATCTTCAAATGAAGCTTACCTACTCATATAATATCGATCGAACTTCACTTGCAAGTCTGTTTGATCATATAATAATAATGTTTATTTCAGAAAACAATTTGAACATAAAAAATATGATTACAATGCCCATATCTATAAAAACCTTAAAGACTAACATACACTAGTGGTTCTGTTGTCTTGTGTTCTTTTGATTCCGAAAAAAAAAAAATTGAATTCCGTTCATAAATAACGCTACAGCAACACCCCCCCCCCCCCTTCTCCCCTTCTCCCCTTTTGCATTTTGTTTTTCGCAAATTCTTGTGTAGAATGAAGTCCTTAGCGCGCCTCACAAATTTAAATGATATCCGTTTATATATAACGCAACAGAAAACTTCCCCGCTTGGCTTCCCAATCAAAAACCGCGATTGACTAAAAATAATAAATAGAATATGGAACTTGTGTGGCAATTTTCCGTTGAAAAATGCGACTTCAGGCGGACAAAAGCATTTTTTTGCCAATCTTGAAACTGCGACGCTTCGCTCGCTTTGCGTGTTTGGTCAATAATCAAATAAACTTAAAACTAAAACCTAACAAATGGAAAAGCTGCTGGAGTCGACGACCTCACTGTGGAACAGCGCAAGCACTTAGGCCCAGCGGCGATATCTAGGCTTTTGGCTCTCTTTAATTCCTGTCTTAGTACTTTTCAAATACCGAAAATGTGGAGACAAGCCAGAGTCGTTGCTCTACTCAAACCTGGAAAACCTGCTGACGATCCAAAAAGTTACCGACCTATTTCGTTTCTTTGTCACACCTTTAAACTTTTCGAGAGGATGATACTAAACCGTCTCACGCCACTGGTTGAACCAATGCTTATCCCCCACCAGGCAGGTTTCAGACTCGGAAAGTCGTGGACATGACAGATCCTGAATCTAACTGAACACATATAGAAACCGGATATGAAGATAAAAAGATTACCGGGGTTGTTCTACAGCTGCATATGATACCGTGAATATAATGAGGCTGTTATACAAGGTGAGCCAGATGACGGGTGACTTCGGTTTGGTTCAGATACTGGGACTGATAGGTACTTCAAAACCGGCGCTTCCAAATCCACCTCCATATGGACAAAAGTCGATGGCGATGCCAAAAAAACGGACTACCGCAAGGAAGTGTACTGGTTCCGACCCTATTAAACATATACACGAACGACCAGCCCTGCCCCCCTAACACCCAGAGGTTCTTGTATGCAGATGACCTGGCTCTAGCTACGCAAACAAACAGCTTTGAAAAGGCTGAAGTACACTTAATGCATGCTCTGGAAGTACTAGGTTAATTTTCATTTTCATTTAATTTCATTTATTTCATCTTTCGACGAATTAATTGTTCTTAGATATGTCAGTAGGTACAATATAAAAAAAAATCAATTAAAAATAGTTAGCATAATTTACAATGTCACATTGGTAGAAACTTAATTATAATGTCAATAACGACTAACAAATTTTACAATATAAAATAAACACCTACTTAAACAAAAGAAATCAATAAAATAAAATAATAATAATAAATTAATACTATGACGACAACGCCTTGAGGCCAAATCCTACAAAAACACAGTCCTGTGTTTTCCATCTGCGGAACCACCAAGCCAACCGTGCACTTCAACTAACTTGGCGAGGTACACCCATAACACCGCACTCAAACCCGGTGAATCTAAGAGTAACCCTGGACAGAACTCTTGGTTTCAAAACCCACTGCCAGAAAACAAAAGCCAAAGTTTGCTCACGAAATAGTATTCTTCGTCGGCTCACCACAACATCCTGGGGCGCTTCACCTTCGGTTCTTCGAACAACTGGTATCTCCCTCTGCTTCTCAGCTGGGGAGTACGCATCGTTCAAGCCACGCTAGAGAAGTAGATACTGCATTAAACGAGACTAGTAGAATAATAACCGGATGTCTGAAGCCTACCCTGTTACACAAGCTATACCCCTTAGCGGGTATAGCGCCACCTGACATCTGGCGAGACATTGTCTGATGGCGTTACTCCACCAAGAAAACGACTACGTAGTCGCAGGGGCTTTTTGCGATCCACAGAAGACACCACAAATAATGCAAGTGATGCCCGTGCTACCCTGTGGAAAATAAATACCCCCCCCCCCCCCCCCCCCCCACCTGGCTATGTTACACCTGCAGAGGAACTACCCCCTGGTCGGCCGCTGAAGGTGTTATCTTAGTAGGTAAATGGGGTGTTATAGACGAATCGGCGACGCAATGCCAATGTGGTGCCCAGCTCCAAACAATGGCACACGTCCTTGCATGCCCACCCTGCCCTACCACCTGCACGATGGGGCAACTGATGAACTGCTCCGACGCTGCCATGAACGTGGCGGCGTACTGGTCAAAATGGATATAGTATTGAGACATCGACACGAAAGAAGAAGAAAAAGAAGAAGAACTTAAAACTAACACTTATGTGACACTTATGCTTCGTAGCCGCTTCCCTGTAGCGCCTGTAAACGATGCCGACCGGCCAGGAATCCGGATCAAGTAACACATCCTTATGCTTCGCCATAATTTTGAGAGTGTAAGGCTTGAAGTTAGTAGACCTACTAGTCTCAAAATGTCTACTCTACTGCGCTTACCTATGTAAGTGACAACTACATTATTTATATTTTTGAAGGCTAATAGGCTAACAGGTGGTATCTTCACAAGCAAAGCTACCTAATTCACGAGAGTTTCAACACGGTCGTGATTAGAAAGTACACATTACAAATATTACAATAATTAAAAATATTTGCCACACGACTCTGCTCTCTATTGCCCAGTCGTAATGATGATCTCTAGACACCAAACGCGTCTTTGGATTTCGGCAGCAATGATAGCGTGAAGGTTGGTATGGTCTGCATAAAAAAACATTAAATACGTTTTTTTGTAGCTTATAGTCAAGCCACTACCTCACCTTGGGCCCAATTCTATTAAACTAATCGCTTCACTATGACAATGGTATCGACGCGAAAGTGCCACTATTAGTACATTACTGCAGCGGCCAGCAAAAGAGGCATTGATGAACGAACGTCTAAATGTGGGCCGAGGGAAGCCGAGGCATACGTAAGTCCGTCAATGCCCAGTTGTGGCCAAGGCATGTATAGTATTTTTCGTAAATAATGCGCGGAAATTATAAAATAAAACAATAAATAAAATTACTTTTCAAAATCAATGACGAACAACGAAAAACAATAATTTTTCCCGCTTTAAAGTGTTAATTTGTTTTTTTTTTAATATTTATTTGCAAGCCAGTTCAAAATTTAGATAAAACCTTTAATAAGTTACCTCCTTGGTTGCCATGTTTCGGAGTAAAAGATCGTTCCATTTTTAAATTACACGACAGATATGAGTTTACTATGTAATTGCAGATGCAGTGAGTACAATGAGATTCACACACTGCAATATTTTGCACTTATAATGAAAAATGTTGTTAATCTATAATATATAATAATGTTAATCTTTTAGTTATTGTTGCTTTGTTCTTTTTGTTATGTCTCCTGTGTGTGTTTGTTCTGTTGTACTATTACAGCAATAGTACAACAGAACAAACACAACAGAACACACACAGGTTCACAAATAAATGTTTTTTGATTTTGATTTTATTTGATTTAATTTATTTGGCCGCTAAACCACGACACAATTGTCATGGATATTCATACACTTTTGCCGGCCGCTGCTCGTATGTATTTGGCCAGTACAGCAATTTCGATTTATCTCGAAGAAGGTTATCAAAATAATGCTCAAATTTCCAAGCATGTTTGAGAAAAGATACTTTTTGGTATTCTAATAACGAAATATTTTGCCAATGATCGCTATTTTTATGACAACACCATAAAACTTCGCACCTTGTGACAGGAACAACAATCATAATCTTAAAAAACGCAGAATTGAGCTCCTAGAACGTAATTTTCATGAATTAATGAACACACTAGATTGTTTCTTCTTTTTACTACCTGGAGATAGAATAAGGCTACAAAGTATTTCCTAGTAAGTCACACAACGTGCCCTACAACGAACTGCCCTACGTCCATCAACTTGAGGCATACACTTTCAAACGAACAAAGCTAGTACGAGTACCTGCTAAGCTTTGAAAGAATAATATTATTCTCTACTATAATAATATTATTATATAAGAATAATATTTTACCAACGCTACCTCAATAGGTAGTTACGACAAGTCTTAACATAATATTTCACTATCAAATTCACACGATCGACTCTGGGCAACTGTCACGATCTTCAACATACACTACTTGTCCATTTGTGTCCACTGAACTAACGAAAATCAAAAAGCGGTACTTAAACATTAAAAAAAAGAATCATCGAAATTGGTTCGACAAAAAAAGTGAGATAGGTAATGTATTTATCGCACACCGTTAAAATGAACAAATACAATAAAATACACTTTTAAATCATAAGTACAATTGGCGGTCTTATCGCTGAACGCGATCTCTTCCAGGCAACTTTTGGATAAGCTATGTGTAATGCATTAAAAATCCGAAGAAAGAAATTTAGAACCTCCTCCTTTTTTGAAGTCGGTTAAATAAAAATTTATAAAATCAAAAATTATTTGATATTTAGACACAAAGAAAACTAACTACTAAGCTCAAACTCAAACTAAGCTGTTGCCAACTGGGTGATCACTATCACCCAGATACAAGTTGGCTACAGCTTAGTTCCCTTTGATTCCAATTAATGTTCAGTGTACTACACTATATCTCATTTTAATTCATTCATTAATACTTTACTTAACTTTGTTCTTTACTGTACACAAATAGTTTTAAAAACAAAAAAACATGAGTGTGCTTTAGACCACACGACTGAAGTAAAACTTCATTATCAAAATATTGATATTGTTCAATTACTAAATCTCAACTTCCGTTCTCACTTTTCGTAACGCATTGACCAGCTTACTCCCCAAGTCAAGCGTGCGTAAAGAAGTTTTACTTCAAACACAGCTTACAAAATGGACAAGTACAAAGGCGAGCTTAACGCCAATAAGAGTCCTAATTAAAATAAGTTTTAAAGACAAAAAAATTCAATATTAATTAAATTTAAAACACAGATGTTATTTTGTTTGCTTGCATGTCACTACATGCAAGCAAACAAAATAACATCTGTGTTTTATTTTATTTATATTATAAAGTATATACATATTTATAAAGAATAAATATTTTGCTAAAACAAAAATGATGTCAAGCGTCCTAACATTTTTATTGGAAACGAGTACCTGGACATGATCGAATCTTATGTGTACCTTGGTCATGTTTTATCTTTCGGAAAAGAGTTACAGGCCAAGGAGATATCTAGGAGAATTCAATTAGAATGGGCGACGTTCAGCAAGCTGGACGATGTTTAATTTTTAAAATCTTACACCGTTCCACAATGTCTGAAGACTCTACAACCAATGTGTCCTGCCAATATTAACCTACGGTGCTGAGACATGGACGCTCTCGAAGGAGACTGTGAACAGGATTAGAGTCATACAGAGACCCATGGAGCGCGCCATGCTCGGCATCACACTGCTAGACCGAGTCCCCAATACTGAAATTCGCAAGCGGACTAAAGTTCAAGACGTTAGCAAACGTATATTGGGACTCAAATGAAGTTGGGCAGAAAATGTGCCCAGGCGCGGTGATGGCAGGTGGAGCAGGGTGCTGACTGAGTGGTGGCCCCGAGATGGAACCAGGAACGCAGGTCGTCCGCCGACAAGATGAGTCGACGACATTATAAAAATCTCAGGTCGTATGTTAGAACAGAGCAGGACAGAGGCGAATGGCGAGAACGAAGAGAGGCATATGCCCAACAGTTGGATGAGAATGGCGGACGATGATGATGATGAAATAGTTTGATATCATAAAAATAAACGCGAATTCTATGGCCTCCAACATGTCCGTTGCACCTCACACGCCTCACTTGTTTAACATGCTCATTATTTTTATCCGTAAATTTTCCGTACTTCTATGATTAACTGAACTTTCCTTTTTAGATTGATTATTAAAATTTTGTTTCTAACTAATTACAGGCTTTTAATAATTGTGTAATTTATGGAGATATCTGAGGAGAATTATACATTTGCATAGCTCAACGTGAATATTTGAAGGACTGGAGGCCATAAACCCTATACCGTTTACGCATTCGTGCGAGCGACGAGGCGAGTTTTTGTTTCCACCGGCACGAATTTATTTGCGATTCCCGCAATGGGACATATGTTAACATGATCTACAGATATTTGTTTCAGGTCTGGACGTTTTTCTATATATCTAATGTACGTATTTACAAAACAAAGTATGTAAGTATTTTATCAGTTATCTGGTTCCCATAGTACAAGCTCTGCTTAGATTGGGGCTAGATAGCGCTGTGTAAAATGTTCAGCAATATTTATTTATTCATAAATTAGTTACTTGGTAGCTGAACTTGCAGTTTTTGGAACATTGGGAATTGGCCTTCTTCCAAGGAATTTTCCAATGAAAAATTCTGAGATTTTTTACAGTTTCAGAATTTTCTCTCAAACGTACATAACAATTTTAAAAAGTCGTAATATTATCGTTTTTATACGTGCTGCGGATCTCGCTCACGCGTTGCAATAATTAAAGAAAGAACCTTTACTTAAAAAGGTATCTTCACATATTAAGTATGATAAAACTGATTAAGTACCTTTGTGGATATATAAGTATTGATTTTAATTGTGCAATCATTACTAAAGGATGATTATTTTTAGTTTGTTTAACTTTATATTAAACAGATCTTTAAAATTTAAGATGCATTTTATTGAAAATTCTAAAAATCCTGAGATTTCATGAGAGTTGAAAAATCCAGCAACAATCCAAAAATCCTGAAATCTCTGGAAAAATCCTGAAATATGGTAACCCTACCTGCATAATATGAATCCATGTTTTCTAAAAAATATTTAATTTAAATAATGAGATGGGTATTTTTTTATTGTGATTTCTTTCTATTCAAATCGAAATAAATAGCACTTGGGTAATTTAAAGGATATCATTAAATCAATAAGCATCTATTTATTGAATACCTATATTTAGGATAAGGTTTATTACCTTCACCTAAATGTATTCAATAAATAGGTTAGGTTTGAACGAGACTTCGGAATTATTTTTTAAGGAATTGTGTTTTCACTTTACATAATACTTAGCATCTAGTATTAGTGATACAAAATATTGGATCTTATGAAGCTATCTGATGTAGTATGAACCATAAAACACACAGTCATACAATAAGATTTTAAATGTAATCCGTCTTCCTAAAGTTCAAACTCCATACCAACTCAGTTCGATCTGGAGCGATCGCTCATCCAAAAGCCGGTGTTGCTTCACATCTAATTACCGAATTAAGAAATCGTGGTCGATATCTCTCGTTAAAGACAATAAACCTATCATTAATCACGGGGTATTAGCTCGCAATCATTAATGATTATATTAGGTGTTTTGTGCGTACCGAATTTCGATGGGCTCAAGTCTTAGAAGATAAGAGGTGTTTTTACTATCCTTCTCGCAAAACAATGTTGGCTAGTTTTATTTTTTATTTATGTCTTAGTTAATTCATCATATCAGCTATAACATTATCTATCAATAAGGTTTGATGTTATCCGCGTGCATGTGTGCTCTCGCGCGCCATTAGATTAGACCAGAGGTTCCCAAACTTTTTTTCTCATAGACCACTTCCAAAATTTTAACCCCCTGCAGCCACATTTTACTTATTTTTACCGACACTGGTAAACACTAACATCGATTCACTTTACTTTAGTTTTCTTTTTTGAAATTCCGTAAACAAATGAGTAAAGTAAAGTAAAATAAAAGACATTTATTTAGGACAACAGTACCTACAGTACAGACAAAACAGAAGGTAATATAATAAAATAAAACATTAATAAAGACATTAAAAATAACATTATGAGAATGGTAGGTACCTATAAAAATACAGAAAGACATATATAAAACAACAGTATTAGGAACGGTCATTAGAGGCAGATACCTAACAAGAGCCACTTAAATACGTGGGCACTAAAAGGTTCTGTACTGTGTGGTGTCCAAAACAGGATCAGTCTCAGTTTTGTGTTGGACCACTCTTAGGCACTAAGTGCAGACCAACGCTGGTTTTCAGACTAATGAGTAATGACTAATGAGTTACGTTTATCCTTGGCATTCGTATTTATATTGGTGAAGAATCAAACGAGTTCATACACACACACCACAAGTTGTATTTCATCCCTTTGCACCTCTGAACAAGCGTTGCGGACTGCGGCGGCGGCAGCGGCGGCGCTTTGCAACGCACTGTTGTACCTACTGAATATGGAATATGCAAGTTTTTACAAGTAACTGTCGCTAAGTTTCATAAAATACTGTCTGCCTACATTGATAAGTGAAGTCAAGCCAACATGTTAGTTCTTCCCTATCGAAACCAGATACATTTTCATGGACCCCTGCTTACGAATTGGGAAACCGCCGTTTTTTTGTCAAGCCAACGTAGACCCCTTTTGAGTCTCCCGTGGACCCCTGGGGGTCCAAAAAGACTACTTTAGGAATCAATAGATTAGATCAACAAATATTATATTTAATAACTATTTTTTTGCCAAAGAGCAATGGAACGCAGCGTCCTAGGCTTCCGGAGAACCGATCGGATGAGGAATACCACGCTTCGTTCTTTAACTGGCATTGCCGATGTGGGAGACATAACCGCGAAGCTCAAGTGGGATTGGGCCGGGCACGTAAGTCGAATGCTTCCGGAGAAATGGGCCAATACATAACACCTTGGGTACCGGAGGATAGACAGTGACGTCGGGGGCGGCCGGGAAAGTGTTGGCGTGACGACATCAGCGGATTCGACAAGGAATGGTGGGAATTTGCCAAAGATCGCGATAGGTGGAAGGAGTTGGGGGAGGCCTTTGCCCAGCAGTGGGAAAATGTTGGCTAGCAAAAAAAACAATTTTTAAGATTAACATAGATACTCTTGACCAGAACCCACATTGTCGAGAACCTTGTGTCTGGACAAACCTAGTATAGGTTTTAAGACATCATTGAAGTATTGTGTAACCAGTTTTTTGTTAATAATAACAATAATTATAACGTCCATAGATTATTTAAAGTAAATAATAATAAATAAATAAATATAAAAAAATATTGCTGGACATTTCACACAGCGCTATCTAGCCCCAAACTAAGCAGACCTTGTACTATGGTAACCAGATAAGTGATAGAATACCCACTTATATACTTTTTTTGTAAATACATTCATATAATATTATAAATAGAAAAACATCCAGACTCGGACCAAATATCTGTAGATCGTACAAACATTTGATCTGCAGCGGGAATCGAACCCGCTACCTCCTGCGTCTCAGCCGGCTATTCGCCCACTGCACCACGGAGGTCGTCAAAGTGACCCAAACTTGTTAGTAACTTTGTTACAAGAGCAGATCATTTTAATCCAAAGCGATTAACTCTAAATCATGATTTTATACAATTTCATTTTGTCTCACTCGTTCATATACTAAGAAAAATATCTCAATAGTACAACGATACATATATCATATAATCTATCTGCAAAATCTGTATAGCAATAATGTCATAATAATAATAATCCTCCTAGCCGATTTCGGCTACAGAGACTTGACTTTGTGATTATTGGCCTAGGTGTTTAGCCTGTATGTGGCTGATGTACCCTATTTTTGCGCTAAAAGTCCGGTTACAATGAACACAAGTTAAGGCGCCATTAATGTAGTTGTAATTGATATTAGCCGGCGGTCGACTTTTAAGCTGATCTCGTTGTAAGTCTAGTTCTTGCCTCCTTTCTTCTTCAAACTCGTACACTTTGTCCTGAACATGACGCCTCCATTCAGGTCGTTTTTCAGCGAGAGCCTCCCAGCGCGACGGATCGATACAACACCTCTTCATGTGCCTCTTCTGTACGTCTTTGAAACGTAGGAACTGACCTCCGCGTTTCCGCTTACCATGTTCTAGTTCACAGAAGAAAATGCGTTTCGCCCTTCGCTCATCAGACATCCGAGACAGGTGCCCGCACCAACGCAGCTGACGCCGCATCAAATATGCCTCTATGCCACAGACATTAGCCCGTCGTAGAACATCGGTATTACGGACCCGATCCGACCACTTGATGTTAAGAATGTCGCGGAGGCATTTCAGATGGAATCTGTCTAACGTGCGTATGTGTCTGCGATACAGGCACCATGTCTCTGACGAGTACAAGATGTTAGGAAGTACAATAGCCATATACACCTTAATCTTGGTACTCAATTTGATGTTATGGGAGCGAAATACCTGGACTCGTAGTTTACCAAAAGCAGCCATAGCGGAGCCAAGTCTGCTGTTGATCTCCGAGTCAAGGTCGCATTTTGTTGTTATGCTGCTTCCCAGATATCTGAATGTATCGACCTGTTTTATGGGCTTTCCATCGATTTGCAGATTCAGTGGAGCTTGGTTAACAGTGTCCATGGCCATCACCTCTGTCTTTGTAATATTAATTTTGAGGCCAAATCTACAGCACGCAGCGTCAAGCCGAGTCATCAAGTCCTGGAGTCCCTCAGAAGATTCCGCAACGAAACATAGGTCATCAGCATACATCAATTCGGTAATGAGGTCATACGATACCTTTGTGTGCGCTTTTAACCTAGCCAGGTTAAAGATACTGCCATCTGTGCGAAAACGTATGCGGATCCCTTCGGTGTTGGCTTGTAAAGTCTCCCTCACGACAACGGAAAAGTACAGAGCAAAAAGAGTGGGTGCTAATACACAGCCTTGTTTTACACCACAAGTGACAGGGAATTGCTCTGTCTGCTCACCATTGACGGTTACGCAACAAGTCATGTTGTCGTGAAGAAGTCTTATCAAGCGTATAAATTTGTCGGTGCAACCAAGTTTCGAAAGCACAATCCACAAAGCTTCGCGAGGTACACTGTCAAAAGCTTTCTCCAGATCAACAAAACAGAGAAACAGAGGTTGACACTGTTCCCTGCTTTTCTCTTGCAGTTGTCTAAGAGAGAATATGGCCTCGCTATTGGGTCTAAACCCAAATTGCGTTTCAGGCAATATACTTTCAGAGAGCTCCATAAGACGATTTAAGAGTACTCTGGCAAAAGTTTTTCCTGGAGTAGACAGAAGTGATATACCCCTATAAGAGTTGCAAACAGATCGATCACCTTTATTTTTATACAAAGAGCAAATTAGTGATACGCCAAAACTAGGAGGAACGAACTCCATTTCCCACATGCGCTGGAAAAATTGCCAAATCTTGTAGTGCAACTCATCTCCGCCATATTTTAATAGTTCTCCTGGTATGTTATCGATGCCGACAGCCTTATTGTTTTTCTGCGCTTTGATGGCGATGATAACTTCCTCAAGAGAAGGAGGCTGATCCAGATCTACGGCTTGTGGTAAGGCAGGAAGTGATGCTAAATAGTTTATGTCAGCAGAACGATCCACATTGAGTAAGCTGTTATAGTGTTCTGCCCAGCGAGTAAGAACTTCTCCTTTGCTTACCAGGAGGGTACCTGAAAGTGATTTCAGTGGTACGTTTACTCGATGTGGACTTCCTACTAACTTTTTAATCTCGTTAAAGAAATCGCCGAGTCTATTCGAATCAGCAAGCCACTGAATATAGCGAACCTTGTTCAGCCACCACTCATCTTTTGCGTTTCGAGTTAGTCTCCTTATTTGGCTCGTACTCTCCTTTATTTTTTCAGAAGCAGTTGTCTGATTTCCCTTTCGAAGGAGCTGGCGGTGTTTTTCTAGGGCGACTGTCAATGTATTATCATTTTCGTCAAACCAGTCTTCACAGACACGAGGTTTTTGGCCTAAGATCTCAGTAGCCGCATTGATGGTATTTGTAGTTAACAGTTTCCAGCCCTCGTCTAACAGTTCATCTTCGGGGTGTATGCCTGCTGTAAAGGTATTGACAGCTTCCCTGTAATTTGCCAATATTTCAGCAGACTCTAGCTTTTTCAGATGAAGACAGTTAGGCTTAGCCCTGCGAGGTCTACGGCAAGGGCTAAGACGCAAAAATAGTTTTGTAACAACAAGTCGGTGATCCGACCAACAGTTTGCGCCCCTCATTACTCTCGTTACTTTGACATCCGCTATATCCCGTTGACGGACTATAGCATAATCAATAAGATGCCAATGCTTGGACCTTGGGTGCATCCAGGTAGTTTTGTATTTATTTGGGAGTCTAAACATGGTATTGGTAATACCCAGATGAAATTGGGAACAGAGGCTTAGTAACAGTTGCCCATTACTGTTCATGTTACCAATGCCATGTCGCCCTATCACCCGAGGCCAAGCTTCAAAATCACGTCCGACGCGAGCATTAAAGTCGCCAAGAAGCAAAACTTTCTCACAGCGCCGGATTTTAGTCAGCACTTCTGACACTTCCTCATAAAATTTGTCCTTGACGTCATCACTTTTGTCGAGTGTTGGCGAATATACGCTGATAACATTTAAGTATTTATTGTTTCGAAGATGGAAACGTAAGGACATGACACGATCAGAGATAGCAACTGGATGTTCTTCCAACTTAGAGGCTAAAGTAGTTTTAATAGCAAAGCCTACTCCTGACCGTCTAGGCTCAGAAGCTGGTGTGCCTTTCCAGAAGAAAGTGTACCCACCACCACGTTCAACAAGCTCACCTTCGTCAGCTAGATGTGTTTCGCTGAGAGCGGCTATGTCGACGTCATAGCGTTTGAGCTCGCGAGCCACAATGGCGGTTTTACGTTCTGGGCAGAGGTTGTTGGGTCGGTCTAAAAGAGTACGTACATTCCACGCACCAAAAGTCATATTCATCTGCATGTTTTTAGATTTATTCTTATTGCGAGGAATGAGCGTTTGTTTGGGGCACCTTTTCTAGCCCCCTCCCCGGCTGAGCGAGGAAAGCAGTGCCTCTCTAAATAAAGCTGCTTTGTCTCAAAGAGTGCTGCCGAACCACACTGTCACCCCGATGCAGTGCTAGAGCGACCACTCTCCTCTCCTTAGGCCACCCGTGTCCAGGTATTAGACCAAGCCCAGGACTTTTTTAAACTCGGAATGACAAAGCCAAGTCAGATGCGCAGGATATATTAAGTTGCATATGTGTGCGCGCCGTACACAGATGCACCCTCTCCTCCTTACTCCCCTTGACCCAGTGGAACGGAGAACCGCTACGACTGGAAGGGAACAGGACGCAGTATCTGGCAACGATAAAAACTCCTATCGCTACCTTCAGGCCTTCTACAGTTGCCTGGTTGCCTCGCCACTTGAGGTGAATTGCGTTGACGCCGAAGCAACGAGCACTAGCACGGGGAGTGACCGTGCCGACTCGAGGGCCGAAACACGCCGTTGCTACAACAAAGTGTTTCGGCACTCGAGCCCCCCTCTACCAGCCTAGGTTCCTAAGGTGTGGCCGCTGCATGCTATAGCGGCGACCACTAACGACGATCGAATGCGTGCCGCGCGATCTGAGGAGCCTTTTATAGGCGATGTTGCCTCGACCACTAACGACGATCGAATCTTCGTATATTCAACGGGCAGCGTAACGACGCCCCAGAGAGGTCCGCACTGTACGACGGCTCGAGCACGACTCATATGACACACGACTCACACGACAATAATGTCATAATCAATAAATAAATAAATATTGCTCGACATTTCACACAGTGCTATCTAGCCCCAAACTAAACAGAGTTATTCAAACTTTCGCGATCCTTGTACATAATTACTGATTAAAAGGGAATTTATCGCATATGTAGGTTTATTATTTGTTATCTCGACGTTCTGATTGTGTTGAAACAGCCGTGGTCGCAGGCGGACTGGAGTATTTGGAGCTACGCCGAGAAATTATAAATACCATTTTTAACAGTAATTATAAAGAGAGCTTGTACTATAGGACCGATATAACTGATAGAATATTATATATTTATTTTTGTAAATACATACTCATAATATATAAAAACACCCAGACCCGGAATAAATACCTGCAGGTCATAGAAACATTTGTTCCGCGGCGGGAATCGAACCACGGAGATCGTCATAAATTGATGATTATGACGTCATCGTTATTGATTGCCACAGCTAGGTGCTAGGCTTTCAACTAAAAGTCAGAAGTCTATCACATGGAGCAGGGTCCGATATATCGATAAAGCGTAGGAGCGAAGGCGGTGCAATCGTGATTGTCCGAAACTGTTCGCGCCGCCAGTAATTTGTAGATCATTCGATTGAGGAGATCTTACGGCATCCACTCGTTTCTAATACCTCATGTAGTTGTATTTGCTACCTTATATTTTATTGCTTAGAATGCAATATTCTACTTACATATGCTTGTGTTTTGACTATTGATGCTCATATTTTTTTATACTACACCAGCTGAGCAATCCGCAACTTAGCACGCGTAGTTTTTCAATAAAATCATTACCCTCCTTCTGCACAGTTGGGTAAAAAGTAGCCTATGTCACCCGGGGATAGTGTAGCTTCCCAACAGTGAAAGATTTTTTTAAATCGGTCCACTAGTTTCGGAGCCTATTCAATACAAACAAACAAATCTTTCGTCTTTATAATATTACAAAGTTTTTTGTAGATATTGATATGTTCTTTAATATTGTAAAACATACTTTTGTTCTATCATCAATAGTTTCAGTAGCGCATGCGACGAAAGCCGTTTTAGGGCACTTTTTTACACCTTGGGTTACGTTACTTAAGTTTTAGTAAGGATCCCTAATCTTTTCTTGCAATAAATATAGCCTATGTCACTCAGGGTGAATGTAGCTTTCCAATGGTGAAAGAGTTTTTGAAATCGACACAGTAATTTTTGAGTTTATTCATTACAAACATACCTACACACAAAAATACAAACCTCTCCTCTTTATAATATTAGTATAGATATGGATAGTTTGTATAGAAAGAGATGGGACAAGCTTATGGCCCACCTGATGTTAAGTGGTAACCATCGCCTTTAACAGAGAACTGCCTCGTAGGCCACGCACGTTAGCAATGTACGATGCACTGCCCTGTGTTCATCAACTTGAGGCATACAGGTGTAAACCCTCATGTGCCTGTAATTTCATTCAACCGACCACAGCAATGCTGCTTGGCGGCAGAAATACGAGTAAGTATTATGGTATAGAACCTTCTTCCCCGGGCGAGCGTTTTCACAAGAAACTATTTTTTTAACGTGAAAACGTTTTTAAAATTGGTTTTATAGTGGGAGGCAATTCAAAAAACGAATGATAACATAATCGGGGGATACAGTTTGGTCTAGCAGCTACATATCTATCATCTCCATCCAAAATTGTATTACACCACTTGATAGCTTATAGATCAAAGAATTTGATACTCTAAGTGAGGTCTATGACGCATCGCTTGTGGTGGAGGGGGAAGCGCCGACATTTGAGGTCGTTCAAACATGATTATAACAGATGGAACAAGCATGTCGCCCACCTGATGATAAGTGGTAACCATCGCCTGTAACAAAACATTGCCTCGTAGGTCACGCACCTTAGAAACGTGATCTACGATGGACTGCCCTGTGTCCATCAACTTCAGATATACAAAAGTGTAAAGCCTCATGTGCCTGTAATTTCACCGGCAACCATACCCTTCAAACCGCTATCAGTACTGCTTTGAGTTCACTACTTGACATGCTGTGCTGTTAAGAATTTGTTAATCTTGCTTAAACTACTTTTTGACACTTTAGCCAGTTTTCTGATTAATCGGTTCAAGATTTGATTTAAGATTCTTTGATTTAGTGGCTAGCTACACAAAAAATGGTGAAAACGTACTATATCTAATGTACCTAAGTTTTTGCTCCTAACTCTATCATGTTTGTAATTCGAATCTGACGAGAGACTCATGTTACACTAACTTTGTTAATTTAATGAATGTTATTGTGTTCTATTCATCATCATCATCCCTCACAGTCCGACTTCACCCATTGCTGGGTTTGTGCCATCCGCCACGATCCTGCGCCAGTCTCACCCATTGATGGCCCGTGACTCTAACGATGTCGTCCACCCATCTCGCTGCTGGACGTCCTACCCTTCTACAGCCATTCCTCGGCCACAATTCAGTCGCTACTCTGCTCCACCTGTCATCACCACGTCTTGTCAAGTGTCCGGCCCAAGACCATTTGAGCTCCATAACTCGATTCCCAACGTCATGAGCCTTCGTTCTTCTACGATCTCGACAATGTGTTCTATTTAATCAATAATATTTCATGCTATTCTAAATAGAGCAGCGTACTTCGTGAGGCGGCTCCAACTAGTTGGGAAGAAGTGCTGGTCCAGTTTATCAATTCCCTTGTTATATTGATTCAAGATTATTTGATGTATTTTAATGGTTATTAGATTACTTTTATTTTTTGTTCAATGCATATTATTAAAATTTTATTAAATAAATAAAAAAATAATGCCGGACATTTCACACAGCGCTTTCTAGTCGTACTATGGGAACCACATAACTGATACAATACTTAAACACTTTTATTTTGTAAATACAGATCGTGAAAACATTTGTGCCGCGGCGGGAATCGAACCCGCTACCTCCTGCGTCTCAGCTACGCTCTGCGCCACGGAGGTTGTTATTATTGTACCTATGTTCAGTTCCCGTTATTATTATTATTAAGTTTAATTTCAGACATGACTGTTAATGAATTAAATGTAAATGAATGTGGTAATAAACGTTTTTCAATGCTATTCTATTTTTCTATTCTTACCTGGTTCCCAAAGTACAAGCTTTGAGGGCTAAATAGCGCTGTGTGAAATGTCCACCATCATAAAACAAGGCGTGTTTCTGTAAGTTTATCCGTAACGACTTTAAAGCCATCTGCACGACCTTACAGTTATAAAACTGTTACTCCCAATTTCTACTTTTACAGAGATTCTAATGTACTATGTTAGGTGCAGACACAGTCATTGTTCTTTGCGGGTGTCGGTGTAAGGGTTGGAGCGTCGACGCACCCACATCAAATTTTCAGCTGCGCACGTCCGCACATAAATCAGGGAGAAAACGTAATGACAGCCCTGGACAGTTACGGAGAAAAGTAATTCTATTCTTTTTTAACTTTATTACAAGATATTAGCATTTAGTTTTAAATAAATATAATATTTATTTAATGTTTTAATTTAATTGTCATTGCTGGTTTGACTCCTCTGCTTCTTGCCTTTTTCCCACATACGCGGGGTCGGCACAACATGTAGGTATTCTTCCTCCACATCTCTCTATCAGCCGTCATCTCCGTTGTCACTTCTTTCCTACACATATCGTTCTTCACACAGTCCATCCATCTCTTCTTCGACCTTCCCCTACTTCTATATCCATCCACACTCATTTATTCACATGAGCTTTTGACTGGTTGGAATAATTACATGAATTTATGTTCATTTGTTACTAGTTGTTGCCAGCGGCTTCGCCCGCGTTGTTCTGGGGTGCAAAATACTATTAACTTTGACATCCCATTATTATCTCATGAGAACTGATTTATGGGATAAATGGTAGCCTATGTAGTGATCCAGGTTATAATCTACGTATATACCAAATTTCATCGAAATCGGTTCAGCCGTTAAGGCGTGATTGAGTAAAAAACAAACAGATATCCAAACTTATGCATTTATTGATCGAGCGAAGCGAGATCTCTAAGTCAACTTGTGCAAATCGGCATTGTATGTATGTTTGTCTGACCGAGGGTAACTTTCGAAGCATTGATCTGATCATCGTGAAATTTGGTATATAGGTAGTTAGTGATGACACAATTTTGGTGTGACTATATGAGCTAAAAATGTTGGGGGGTTCTTGAGATATTGGGGTTCAAGAGGGGTAAAACAAATGAAAATGAGGCTATTGATTCAAGTGGCACGTCAAATGAAAGGTATTTATTAGTACATTTCAACCCTGTTTTTCTTTTTACTTAAGTTTTTGTAGTTTTTGTGTTATTACTCTATTAGCCATAGTACAAACAAAACTGACAAAATTCTCAAGGTACACCAGTGACCCCACAATGCTGAAATTTAGTATTCGTGTAGCTTTAGTGACACAAATACAGGCAAAGTTCTGAAATCCAGATTAACTGCATTTTGTACCCTAAAAATGGACCACTTTACATGAACTCCCGTTACCTGTAATTTGAATGAAACTGTAGGTCAAGGTTGTTGGTTATTTATTTCGTGGCTATATTTTGATAGTCAAAGATTACGATTAATAATATTTTTTATTTATGGGAGACTCGCGAGATCTTAGTTCGGGGCGAACCACTAGTAATATTATCTTCTTCTTCTTCAGGCCTTCTCCCATTTTTATTTGGGGTCGGCTCTCCTAATCATTTGTCTCCAGATATGTCTTTTCTGGGTCGTCCTTGGGTCTATATTGTCATTGTCCAGGTCTTTCTTTATTACAGCCATCCATGTTAACCACTAGTAATATTTAAAATAAATAAATATAATACATTTATTTCAAGCAATTATGTAGGTCATATAGGAAA
Source organism: Philereme vetulata (assembly GCA_918857605.2). NCBI lineage: Eukaryota > Metazoa > Arthropoda > Insecta > Lepidoptera > Geometridae > Philereme > Philereme vetulata. The sequence goes on along the minus strand of OU975442.1, from coordinate 11,665,614 downwards.
GCGCACAACACAATAAGTAAACTAATGTTTATACAGGGTTTTGAGAGCATGCCTGTGACAGCAATGTCTGGTGTACGGGCAGTCTACTAGTCGTCTATTAGTGTGATAGTATATTCGAACGCAGAAAGGAATGGAGAAGGACAGTGTCTCTCGTCGATGGTTAATGGCTGTAGGTTTTTTTTTAAATTTAAATTCGCCATTAGCTATCAGGTTATTGCAAATTTTATTAGTTATACGTAATTCGGAGTTGTTAACATTATTTTTATTTTTCTACAATTAAATCTATAGTTTTTATGGCTGACAGATGGCGTTACATGGCTGATATAATAAATTATTTTACCTGTTAATGTTATCGAAAGGTATGTTTCGAATAATTAATGTTATTTGTATTTTGTTTAATACTAACTGAAGCGCCCGCGGCTTCGCGTGGTTTCTCAATAAAAACATAACCCTCCTTCTGCGCAGCCGGATAAAAAAATCAAGCCGTTTAGTCGTGACACCGTAAGAAACAGACAGAGTTACTTTCAAAATTATAGGATTAGAAAGATTTTAAAATTTAGTAACATTACGATTAGTAAAATTTTTTTGGACTGTTTAGTAATTATCGTTTTCTATTATATATTTCCCAAAGCCGTTGTTATTTTTTTTATACTACTTATATGGCAAACGAGCATGCAGTCCACCAGATGTTAGGTGGCTACTGCAGCCCATGGATATCAACATAGAATTCAAAACAAGCTATTATGTTGCCTTGATCTCTATGTGGATACGTTGCCATACTATAGGACTTAGCTGTTATGCCTATGTGCCAGTAATTACAGAAACATACCATTACCATCTAACCGGAACACAGCAGCACAAGTACTGCTATTTGGCGGCAGATAAAGGTAAGGCGGTGGTGCCCACTTCCTCGAGCCCGTTCACAAAAGCTCTACCACCAGTGCAAAAAGTATCGCATCAATTACGTATTTGTAAAAGATTTCCTAACTGTAGAATGATAAAAGTTCCGACACAATATTTTATTGTTTGAGAATAAATGATATGAAATGATTATTTATCATATAGCAATTTCTATACAACTGTATCACTCCCTCAGAGGATCACATCTGTCTACATTACATCTGTAGCCCTACTATCCGTGTAAAATGTATCTGTGTGCGCGCCCTACTGCCCTCAAATGGGGAGGGTGACCTATTTGTGTAGGGATCGTTGGGCGCAAAAGTTAGAGAAATAGAGCTTTTTCATTTTGTTATACTCTATAGCACAATATTCTCCATGTTGTATATCGCAAGCATTGGTTTAAAAAAATATAAGGTTAGTATCAATTTACTCATTATATGATTTGATTTGTGTGGATAATATACATATGTAGGTATAATTAACAATTAAACAAATAAATAAATATTGCTGGACATTTCACAGGGCGCTATCTAGCCCCAAACTAAGCAGAGCTATGGGAACCAGATAACTGATAGAATACTTATATACATTTTTTTTTTGTAAATACAAACTTATAATATATAGAGAAACAACCAGACCCGGAACAAATATCTGTAGATCATGCAAACATTTGTGCCGCGGCGGGAATCGAACCCGCTACCTCCTGCGTCTCAGCCTAGTCGCCCGCTGTACCACGGAGATGTCAAATTTTAATAGATTCATAAATAAATATGTTAGTTTATTTGTACGCTTGGAAATTGTTGCAAGTAAATATCCGATTTTTTTTATTTGTTGAACACAAGCAGAAGTTTGTAGAACAACAAAAATAATATCACACTAATAGTACCTATAAATGCGAAAGTTTGGATGTTTGTTTGTTTCTTGTTTGTTACTCAATCATGCTGTAACGGCTGAACCGATTTCGATGAAATTTGGTAGATATATGCGTAGTTTATAACCTGGATCACCATAAAGGCTACCATTTATCCCATTAATCAGTTCCAATGGAAAAAATGGGATGTCAAAGTTTATATACCTACTTATGTATTTGACACCCGAGAACAACGCAGGCGAAGCCGCCGGCAACAACTAGTAATAATATAAATGTGAAAGATTGTATGTTTGTTACTCAATCACGTCGTATCGGCTGAACCGATTTCCATGAAATTTGGTATATACGTAGATTATAACCTGGATCACCACATGGGCTACCATTTATCCCATGAATCAGCTTCCATGGGATAAAAAGTCAAGTTGCAACAGCGAGTTTAGCTTTATTTCTAGGTTGCTTACACATTTAGTACTGTAACGCGTACGAAGTCGCGGGCAACAGCTAGTATTTATATAAAAGTTAGTTTTTAGTTTTTTCTTACAGAGTGTTGAAAGTGAACCAGATCGATGTGGGCCTGTTTCAGAGTGTGATAGATAACTGAACAAACATCTGACTCGGCTAACATGCTCTACCGGTCCACATACGACCTGCTGAAGGAGGATGCTTTGTAGTTGTTCATTACTGTAGACAATTATGGAACTGACATCGTCGTAAAGAACGATGCAAGTTTCCTAAAAATAGATTTAAAAAAAGTAAGTATAACCCTAAAAAGAGTTTTTCTCCAGGAAACCTTTGAGAATAGAGATTTTTTCAAATAGAAAACAAAAGTACAAATATTTAAAAAAATCGTAGGTAAACTAGATTTGTAAAAATGCATGTAAAAATGATAAGTACATGTTTTTACTCACCATAATCATGCCACCATGGAGATTGCAAAACTCTTCATATTCAGAATATTCACCTCGATCGGCACTTAATCACATAACTTCATAAGACATCTTAAAATCGGAACACTCAAGCACTTCACCCTAGGCTACTCAAAACGCATCTGCCATGTCCCTTCTCAGGCCCTTAAAAAGGGATTATTAATGCACTTACCTCTTTCACAAAAAGATTATACAATATGGCGAATACCAAGATGGCGGTTTGGGTGCTTTATGTTACCTTAGGGGTTATATTTATGGCTCGTAATCTACATTCATAATAATGTGTGTATATTATTGATCGAGCGAAGCGAGATCCCTAATGGCGGGTCCCTATATCCGTCGGTAACCTACTACGACTCGTAGTTATCTCATTGAAAAAGTGATAAACTTATATCAAACTTTTGACACGTTTTCAAGGAGAAACGAGTCATAGCTGACCGACAATTATAGGAACTCGCCATAAATTGCACGCAGGTTTGCTCGTTGCTCCACTGATGTCAAAATCTGCCTATTCCGAGCCTACTGTACTAGTTTCTACACGAGCAGCCTGTGGGTTAATTATACGCAAAAACAGTACAGCGCCCTACGCGTACAATACAACAACGCGTTCAGGGTGCTGGTTGGGCTGCCCCGGTTCTGCAGCGCGTCGGGCATGTTCGCCGAGGCGCGAGTGGACTGTTTCTACAGCACTATGCGCAAGCGGTGCACATCCCTGGGGCGCAGAATTCGGGCCAGCTCCAACGGTATACTGAATACGTTCGCAAACAGGTTCGACTGTGAGCATCTAAACCATTGTTGTATGGTACATGCGCAGTACCTACACTAGATGCTCACATACCACATATATTGTTATTTAATTGTTGTTATGTCACAATTGTACTAACCATTTGACATGTATAATTAAGTTTACTAACAAATATGGATTTTTGACATCTAAAATAAATGAATTGATATATATAAATCAACTTGGGCAACTCGGCGTTGTATGTGTATGTTTGTTTGTCCGAGGATAACTTTTGAAGCGTTGATCAGATCATCGTGAAATTTAATATTTAGGTAGTGATGGCACAATTTTGTTGTGACTAAATGAGCTAAAAATCTTTGGGGGGTTGTTGAGATATTGGGGTTCAAGAGTAAAAAAAAACTTAAATGAGACTATTAGGTCAAGTGGGACGTCAAATCAAAAGTATTCATTAGTACATTTTGCCTCCGTTTTTATATATCATAAATTCTTTATAGTTTTTGAGTTATTAGCCATGATAAAAACTAGACTTTGACAAAATTCACAGGGTACACCAGTGACCCCACAGTGATGTAATTTGGCATTTGTGTAGCTTAAGTTACACAAATGTATATATGCAAAATCCTGAAATCTAGAATAACTGCAATTTGTACCCCAAAAAAGGGTACCACATATATGAACTCCCGTTACCTGTAAATTGAATGAAACTGTACGTCAAGTAATTTTGTTATTTATTGCTGGCACTATTTTGATAGTCAAAGATTACAAATAATATTTTTTTGTTTTAATCGTAGACTCGGGAGATCTCAGTTCAAGCGAAACACTAGTTTTACATGTCACGAAAGAGATGCCGTTAATATATTCTGGATACTGGTTGTAAGGTGACGTTTTCGACTGTTGATTGCGGAGTTAGGTATACTACTTCTCCATCACCTGTTTAACCATACATCACTACTAGCTGTTGCCAGCGACTTCGTACGCGTTACACTCCTAAATGTCTAGGTATAATCTAAGAAATAAAGCTAAACTCGCTGTTGTAACTTGACTTGACACCCCATTTTTATCCCATGGGAACTGATTTATGGGGTAAAAGGTAGCATATGTGGTAATCCAGGTTATAATTTACATATACCTATACCAAATTTCATCGAAACCAGTTCAGCCGTTACGACGTGATTGAGTAACGAACAAAAAACCGGCCATGTGCGAGTCGGATCGCGCACGAAAGGTTCCGTACCATTATCTATAAAAATGGCAAGAAAATCATGTCTGTTGTATGGGATCCCCACTTAAATATTTATTTTAGTCAATAGTAGAATTTTATTTATATACCTTATTTGAGGTTGGTGCCGATTAAGCTAGTCCTCTAAATTGTATGAGCGCCCATACAACTCAGAGGACTTTCTTACTTGGCGTCAACTACCTATGTAGCCTATACTTACCCTTGGGGGATACCCTTTAAATTTTAACTTTATTTTATTATTTGGAATGTTTCCCTTAGTTATGATGTAAAGGGCACAAGTAAAGGGAAACTTCCGAATAATAAAAAAACTTGAAATTTAAGGTAAATTTGGTGTTTACAAGTTTTTGCGAAAATCTAAATTTGACCATATCTTTTTATCGTGTTGACTCAGGACCTTGATTTTTATCTATTTGAACCATACATTTAGTAATGACCTCCGTGACGCAGTGGGCGAATAACCGGCTGAGACGCAGAAGGCAGCTCGTTCGATTCCCGCTGCGGAAAAAATGTTTGCATGATGTACAGATATTTGTTTCGGGTCTGGATGGTTTTCTATATATTATAAGTATGTATTTACAAAAAAATGTACATAAGTATTCTATCAGTTATCTGGTTCTCATAGTACAAGCTCTGCTCAGTTTGGGGGCTAGATAGCGCTGTGTGAAATGTCCATACTAATATTAGAAATTCGAAAATAACTGCGTCTGTATCTCTGTGTCTATTTGCTACGTTGAAAACGCACGGTTGGACCAATTTCGATAATATATTTGGCATATACATACTTACTTCGTTAGATTATGATCGACATGGAGCTGCTTTTTACCTGACTGCGCTGATTGAGATATTTTTACCGCGCGCAAGCTTGATATCTAATTGATTGCAGAGTCAAACCTACCTTTAGATTTAAGAATACATACATAGTAGGTACACACATATTTAATTCGCAAACATTATCTAAATAATTATACCTAGGTAAAAGCTTGTACATCAAAACTTTTCAACCTGATCCCACCATCTCCACTCTATCAACGGACAACCAGACGCTCTGCGGTGCGCCACCCACCGCTATATGGTAGAAATACCTCCCATTCGCACAAAGCGGTTCTCTTCGACCTTTATTATGCGCACCGCCAAAGAGTGGAACGCCTTGTCAGAGTCTGTGTTTCCTGATAGCTACAACCTGGGTATCGTAAGTCGCGAGTGAATAGGTTTCTTCTAGGCAAGCGTGTACCATCGTAGACTGCATCATCGCTTACCACCAGGCGAGATCGTGCTCAAACGCAAGCCTATAATGTACCTATAAAAAAACGAACAAACAAAATAATAACAAGTTCGTTAGGTATTTAGATTTGATTAGATAATTGCTGTATTGCACACCATTAAATATAAACATAAAAAAATATACTCTTAAATCATAGCTATATGGGCGGCCTTATCGCTAAAACCGATCTCTTCCAGGCAATCTTTAGATGGACAGGATTTTTGTGAACAAATAAGGACGGCGGCGTAAATCAGATACCTAGTATTAGAACAAGTGTACCTATATTACATTATTGATAATCTATACTAATATTACTTATAAAGAGAAGAGATGTGTTTGTTTGTTCGTTTGTATTGAATAGGCTCCGACTCCTGGACCGATTAAAAAAATTATTTCACTGTTGAGAAGCTACACTATCCCTGGGTGACATGGGTTACTTTTTACCCAACTGCGCAGAAGGAGGGTAATGTTCTTATTGAAAAACTACGCGTGCGAAGCTGCGGATTGGTCTGCTAGTATAAAATAAAATGGATATAATATATAATATAATCTTAACATTACATAAATACCTACAAATAATAAGATACATTAATTAAGTCGGTATTGTTATAAATATAGGTATAAATACTAAGTTACTTAATCATTTTAAATGAGCTAAATACCTACAATAATTTCAATGTTTATACTTATCGTCTCGTATTTCAGACAGTCCATTTTCCAGCTAGCCGCTAGCCTAAATTGGTAGGTATATTATTGCTAAAAACAAAAAAGTTGTAGGTAACATTTTAAAAGCTCACATTGTATGAAAGTACAAACAAGAGGCGTTTGCCTGTCCCGGAGACCGCTAAAAGGGCCTATACACACCGTTTCGTAAAAAACATACAAAACGTCTTTTTTACCCTCGGGGAAGAGACCAGCTGCGCTTTTGTGTAACAATGATACAGCCATGTTATTTCCACCGACCTGGGGCAATCGGCACACTGGGCTGCTACCCGACCATATCAAAAAAACCGTGCAATACTCCAACACTACTCACTTTTAGGGCTCTTTTATTTGGCCGGGTTATAAACGATTTCGCAGGCCGTACGCGATGCCCTTTGTTAAAAGTCACGCTTGATTTGGGGCGAAATTGTGTCCTTTTTGTTGTTTCATTCCGCGTGATGAGTGTAAAAATTGATGGCATTATATTCTACTCTTTGATATAAAATTTAAATTTTATTCGGTTGTCATATTTTTATACACAAACATTTAACCTATTTTTAATTTCGTTAACGCCATGACTGTACGCATACAACAATTTAAACTACGAACACAATAGAACAAAAGACATTCAGTAAATAAAGCGACACGCGGTGACATTTTCAATTCAGTTCCATTTTCAAAACAGGCGCTCTGATTGGCTGGCGTTTGGTGACAAATGGGCGACAAATTTCCGCGTCGGCCAATGAGAGGGCGGGATGCACTGTACCGTGAATAATCAAGGATGTCATTTCAGTGACGGTTGGAGACATTTTTATTGCGTTGGGTATTAATATAGGCGTATAACATTGTATACTCAATTTTTGCAGTAGGTACCTATCTATTTGCATTCTAAGTAAGTATTTTAAGTAGGTACCTTTTTTCTTGGCTGTGTTTATTATATTTTGTCTTTAATATCGGCTTTTTTAAAACAATTCCTTATTTATGTTCCTTGCTAAGTGGTAGGTAATTAATTACCCATTGAATCAACTGTTTCGAATGCAGGTAGGTATGTACCTACTTTTACCTCCCAAATCAACTTAAGTGAAGAAAATTAACATACCTAATTATCTAAAAACATACCTAACTGCACATATATCCAAAAAAAATCACTAGAGCCTTAAAATTTTAAATTATAGAATATTAGCTGTTGCCCGCGACTTCATACGCGTTACACTACTAAATGTGTAGGTAACCTAGAAATCTAAAGCTAAATTAGTTTTTGCAACTTGACTTGACACCCCATTTTTATTCCATGGGAACTTATTTATGAGTTAAAAAGTAACCTATGTGGTAATCCAGGTTATAATCTACGCATATACCAAATTTCATCGAAATCGGTTCAGCCGACGTGATTGAGTAACAAACAAACAAACATCCAGACTATCGCATTTATATTATATTAGCTGACCAATCTGCAGCTTCGCACGCGTAGTTTTTCAATAAAACATTACCCTCCTTCTGCGCAGTTGCGTAAAAAGTAGCCTATGCCACCCGGGGATAGTGTAGCTTCCCAACAGTGAAAGAATTTGTTAAATCGGTCCAGTAGTTTCGGAGCCTATTCAATACAAACAAACAAATATTTCCGCTTTATAATACTTATTAGTACCTACTTATGTACCTACCTATAGATATTTGTATTCGCATTTTGTACAGTCATGTAAAAAGTAGCCTATGTCTCAATCCCGGTCATAATCTATGGATATATAAAATTTCATCGAAATCGGTCCACCATCATCAGGATGAGTTTGATTCGCTCCGCGCTGCGTATCGCCTCGCACTACGCGCCACAACCCGCTGTGCGCGAGTAGACAGGTGCGGTGGTGGGGGTTGCAAAATTAAGTATTGGTGTTATTGCAAATAAATATTAATCTATTCTATTCTATTTGATTCTATTTAGGTATATAGAGTGCGATGCGTTATCTTAGTGTTGATCGGCACGACACCGAGTCGGCCCACTAGGCCCGTTATAGTGTGTAATTGTGGCGATAAAGTGGGGATAATCTTGTTGTTTTCCTGCTTTGTGCACGCTATGGGTTGAATGAAAATTATCCCAAGTATTCCAAAACTCGGTAACTCACAGTCCATGAGTTTCCGAGTTTTGGAATACTTGGGACTAAATTTTAATGTGATAATATTAAATGCATTTGAAATCTATCTCACTTTCCTACTGGTATTACCTACATAATGCGATAGGTATTGACAAACAGTTACTTGGAAAACAGTAATTGGTATTAAATTTTTGTACATCTCCCAAGTGATGTACAAAATTGACAATTAACAAATTTAAAAACGCAATTAAACATAATCTTTATAAAAAAGCCTACTATAAAATATCAGATTATTTGGATGATAAAGAAGCTGTTGAAAATGTTACAGTTTAGACGTAATTTATTTCCTGTATTGTTATGCATTCTAAATGGATCATTAAAAAAAACAACCAGCCTTGTTCTCTTGCCTTTCTTTCCTGACTTGGTCGCGAAGGAACAAGCAGTAGGTAAAATTGACGTTTCAAAGTTATCCTTGTGATTTTAATGAATATAAGATTTTAACTTTAGTATTTTACTCCTGAGGTTTTATTTTGTTTATGTATTGATACTAAGTACTATTTAAATGTTCAAATATACAGTGTTTTATTTAACTGTAACAGTACGGCAGCACCCATAACCAGAGGAGATACAGGTGCAGTTTCTTTTAAAACATCAGCTCGTTTTCGAAGAAAAACATTTTGGCATGAAAATTTTATTGGTCAAGTGTGAGTAGCGCCTTAAAATGAATTAAGTTGGTAATTTTTTTTGATGCCGATCGATGCAGTCCTTTGTAAGGATCATTTTATTGTATCGGATGAAAAAAATCTGAACCGCGAAAGTTAGTCAAATTTGATAAAAAGTATTCTCATACAACAGGACAAACAAAATTCCTTCTACAAACATTTTATTAGATTCTAATTGCACATTAAAGAAGTATTAATACTGTAGCGATTAAGAAGTTTAGGAACTCCATGCTGTCATGAGCAATTCAAAATCATTTCGTATTTCAGAACAATTTTGAATTTCGAATTTTGAATGTCGAGCACTTTTGGTCAAACTGGCTTTTGACCATGCCATTATAGGACAAATAAGATGATGCAATGACCTACACACTATAGTTTGTATCTGAGCGTATGCCAGAGTAACGCCATCCATCTGTTAGCAGTTATAAAAACATGGTCATGAAAAACTCTTATTTCTCATAACACATATTGTTGTACACATATAGGTATAGCAGTTTTTCTATACCTAGTTAAAATTAGTGGTTTCTTAGGAATTCAAGTAATTGAAATAGATTTCAATTGTATCTATCTTAGTGCTGTATTAAAATACTACATTAAATAAAAATCTGTAATATTGTAATATTTAACTAGAATTTATAAAGAAGTAACTTTTATCAAAAATATAACCGACTTCAGATAACAGTAAAAACCAAACTACTCTACCAATTTTGATAAAATTTCCATGTGATCAATCTAAACGTATATCCTTTCAAATAAAAAACTAATTTTCCAAATCAGTTGATATATAACGGAGTTCTGAGCTAACACACATAACATAACATAAGAATTAAACAAAGGAGAACGGGCATCCTGGTCTACAGTCCAATAAAAATGAGCAGCACATTTTCGAATTGGCATACAATAGTACATCAAAATATACTATTGGAACTTTCCCCAAAAGTCTGTCCGTTTTGAGTTACAGCCATGCAAACACCAGCATTTTTTGTTTTAAAGAACATAAAATAACGGTTTCACGATTACTATATCCATACATAAAGGCTCCTATACAATGCAGTAGCAAGAGCGAGAAGGGAGATGAGCGATGTAAGGGCCGTGGGGAGAGGGATGCGTACGCGGGGGAGGGGAACGGTTGTGTACGCGCCGCGCCGGACGGCTACAATAATCAGTCGCATCGCATCAAGTGAGTGGCTACGTCACGTCTTGTTACGATAGTGCTGTGTTTGAACTTCTTTCTCTGTTTTTACTGACCCTGGCTTGCTTTTGGACCCTGTTTCTTTCCCTAATGTGTTAACTTTGGCTCGACTTATTGACTTTTGAACTGCCTACCGATAATGGAAGTTTTTCGAAACTGTGTGATGTGTCGTCGAGGACTTTACCGCGGACGGTACCAGCAGCATATCTTGGCTGATAACCTGCAAAGGGAACGACCAGAATTCGCCGCGTTTATACAACAACATGCTGTGTTGGAGGTTAGTTACCTTTTATTTTTATTATATTGAGTAGTTAGGCATAGGATTTATTTATTTTAAGTATTAATTGTTATTATTTTCAGGTGGTGTTCGACAGTACTCGAAGCTTGTGTCACCGATGTTGGCAGAGGACTGAGCGTGATCATAGACCTGCACAGCAAGCGGCGCGAGCGCCTGGTACATTGCACTCTCAAGAATACACGAGGGCACCGAACACTTCGGTGCATTGTATTTACAACAACTGTGCTAATATTACCCGTAATCATATACCAAACGCGATAAGAATTAATGTATTTTGTGAGAGCAAGCTTTTTATTCCTGATAGCGCTAGGGTGTGTACAGAACACTTACAAAATAATGAATGGAGCAACCTGCCGCAAATGTGTAATGTGACACATGATTTTAATGACGCTCAGTTTACATCGCTCTGTGACTTGATGAGAATGGCTGCTAACAACCAGCCCAGAATCGACTTCGAAAACAGAGGCACCTTGTCTAATGAAGAGATGCACTTATGGACTGGGCGCACTTACGATCAGTTCGAAGCTATATTAGAACAAACTCCGTCACTAAGTGAACGTTGTAACCAGCCTAGAACTGCATTAGGCATCTATTTAACAAAACTTAGAACTGGAGACTCTGATGAGAGACTGGCAACGTTATTTCATATGTCTCGTCGAAAACTAGAACGTTTTTTGCCTATAGTTCGAGAATGTCTGAGCAACGATTACGTTGTGCTGCATCTAGGTGTGGACCACATTACCAGAAATGATATCCTTCAAAGAAACTTAACAATTCCAAGGGCTTTATTTGGAAACGATGAAAACATCAAAGCCATAATTATATGTGACGGTACATATATATATATATATATATTAATAAAAGCTCCAACTTTTTGTTTCAACGGCTGTCATACAGCTTACACAAATATCAAAACTTGTTGAAGCCGTTTTTAATGGTATTCACGGACGGCTATATATTAGATGTCAAAGGGCCATTTGCCGCTACCAGAACCGATGCCCAGATCATGAGTGAAATAATGAATAACGAAGATGAGCCGCTGCATTGGTTACTCGAACGTAATGATGCGTTTATCCTAGACAGAGGATTTAGAGATAGTTTGCAGGATATAGAAGCTTGTGGCTACGAACATCATGTGCCGCCAACTAAAGACAGAAGAGAAAATCAACTCATTACAGATCAAGCTAATCAGTCTCGTTTGGTCACCATGTGCCGATGGGTGGTGGAAGTAGTAAATGGGAGATTTAAGCGAGATTTTAAACTTTTGCGTCAAAACTATTTTAATAAAACGTTGCCAAAAATGTTTGTTGACTTCAAAATAGCTGCAGCCATTCTAAACCACTTCCACGCCCCCATCGAAGATAGTTCACACGCAGCAGCCTTTTTGAATTCAATAAGAGCTAAAATACACATACCAAACACATTGCACAATTATGTGGAAGCAAAGAGATTGAATTATAGGAGAGCAGACTTCATGCGAATCGAAGCAAATGAAATAGAAAACTTCCCAAGGCTTAGTGAAGAACAAGTCATACATTTTGCCTTGGGAACTTACCAGTTAAAGCTCGCTCGATCATATTGTAGCGAGCACTTACAAAATGGTCTTTATATAATCGAGACGTATAGAGATAACGCTCTAGAAGACTTGGCACAATATGATATCAACGAAGAGGCTTGGCTATTACGTGGACGTATACAGTCTCGACATGTCCGAGCCAGGAAATATTTTTGTTATATATTAATCAATAATATTAATAACAATATTACACAATATTATTGTACCTGCTTGACAGGGCGACGTACTATAGGTACTTGTGCCCATGTACTGTCAATTATATGGTACGTAGGTTATGCCCGTCATGAAGGGTTCAATGAACCTGCATTGTTCCTTAACAGTATTCTCATCGATGATGATGATGATTATAATGTTTAATAACATATTGTTTTGATTTTTTAAGAAGATGTTGTTTTTATTTGTATTACTACTTACCTAACTTAAATAAAATCATTACATTACACAAAATGTTTTTTTAATTACCACGATATTCAATGTTTGGCACTAAATATTATCAGATTCAATTTTTAGTAGAACTCAGATCGGACAATACTTAGAGAAATGCGACTTTCTACATATGAAAATACATAGAATTACCTTTATATTGACATATGACTCATTTTTATTGCAAGGTAGACCAGCTTCCATACACTTATGCCCGTTCTCCTTTAAGACTTATATGGTTTTCTCATGGATGCCATTGTCAAAACTGTCACAAACGCGATCTTTTCTACCCCATACTTGCAAAATGTGGAATGAGTTACCATCTGAGGTTTTCCCATTAGGCTACGACATGGCACGCTTCAAGAGAAATGTGAAGAGGTTTGTACAGTGTAGGGAACGCATCGACAATACCCCGGGTGTTGCCGGTGTCAATAGGCGACGGTGACCGCCTACCATCAGGTGGGCCGTAAGCCTGTTTCCCCACAAATAACATAAAAAAACTGTACCAAATGGAAATGGGACCAGCTTTCGAATAAAAAAGAATCATCAAAATCGGTTCACCCAGTCCAATGTTCTGAGGTAACAAACATAAAAATACAGTTGAATTGAGAACCTCCTCCTTTTTTGAAGTCGGTCAAAAAGTATGTTACCTACAAAAGTAGGATTTATTCTACAGATTCATGACGTAATATTGTTAAAGACAAATATTTACCTGAATTATTCTTTAAAAATATCTAAATTCCACCCCTCCATAACATTTTATTGGTAGAACTACGATAAAAATCGCCACAAAATAACTTGTAATTTTCTATTACCCCTATTCAAACTGTTCCAAACAGAAATAGGCCCGCCCCCATATTCACGCATAAAGATCGACTTGCTGTCGATTCGGACAAAATATATTGGGACGCAATATCCCAATTGACACTTTTGATTTTAATATTTTTGTTACTGTTAATTCGGACTCCATTGAAAATATCTGCATTGTACAGTCAGATAAAAAACAGATTTTTGCCGAGGCGCGGCGGCCTCACAGCAAGATGACGAAATGAATGCATAGCAAGGTCACACTTTCTCTATCTCTTTATTTGAGATATTGTTAAATGATATAGATGCCTAAGTATAAAAGATGTTGATTTATACCAAATATACGCTATGAATGAAACTTGTGGTTTTTTAAACATTAATGTAATGCTCGCAAATTAATTTGATTAGCTTTATCACATTATATTATATTTTGCTTAAACATTTTTTACCTGACTGTACTCAACAGCTTCAATAATTTGATGGTGTCCGAATCGACATTAAAAAAATATTAAAATCAAAAGTGTCAGTTGGGACACTGTGTCCTAATAAATTTTGTCCGTATCGTCAGCAACTCTAAAGATCTACGGATAACCGAATGTCATTTGTAACTTCGTGTGTTGACACGAAAACGATGATTGCCGTCATTATCCGTAGATTGTGTCTGATAAAACTTGTAAATTGCCGCTTCAAAATAAAATAGCTGCTTAATAATATTATGAAGGCACGGTACTTGTTTAGTAAGTGTTTGCAATGAATAGTCAATGTTTTTCCAAAAGGTATTTTAAATAAAATAATATGTAGAGTAAGTACTTAGTAGACTAATGGGATCTCGCTGGACCCAACATCGAAATACGCCGCAGAACTAAAGTCGTGGATGTGGGTAGAAGTATCAGCTGAAGTGGAGATGGGCTGGACACTTGGCAAAGAGGAAAGGAAGATGGACGAGGGCAGCAACTGAGTGGTGGCCGCGAGAAGGGCGCAGACCAGTTTGTAGACCACCAGCCACATGGTCGGACGACATTAGGGTTGCCATCCGTACTTTACAATAGAGTATTGTACTCTAGTTTGCCCAATCGTCCTACTTTATACTTTATGAGGGCAGTAAAGCACGTAAAATACTTTAATTTTATTTTAAATGGACTGTTATTTTTTACGTGTAACAAAACTGAATGCTTTGGAACGTAACCTAAAACGTCAATGTCAATATCATGTAATGTTGCAAATCGTAAAAAAATTGTGTGGTTTCTGCTATCCATTCCCGTCACTTCAGCATTCACAGAGAGAGTTTTTTCCCTGATTAATGCTAAGTGGAAGGATGAACGCAATAGAGCGTCTCATAACCTAATAAAATCGTTTATTATGATACAAGTGAGCTAAGTTGCTCATTATACACTAGGCTGTGGTTTGTAGCCCGAGCCGTAAGCGAGGGCGTAAATCAGCCGAGTGTCTAGTGAGCTAGCTGCTCGCGCGTTTTATACGCACTTTTTCAACACACTTGCGATGCGCCAAATGTAAGTTGATTGATTACTTAAAGGCATACAGCCAACTTCAAAATAATATTTTTAGTTAATTAATATTAAATGCAAACATTTTATAACAAATTATTGTGAATTATAAGTAATTTGATAATAATAAATGTTTTTTTCGTCTTAATTAGGGATACATTTATATAATCACAAAATGTAATAGGATTTTCAGCGGCATAAAACCTCTTTGTTGTTACAAAAACTGTATTACCCGGTTAAATTGAAAATGCTCTGTTTACTCGCATATAATTTGCAGTTAGGTACTAACTTAACTTTGTAGGGTTAATTCTATTATGCACTAGAGTGTAATATTATTACGTACGCGTGTGTTATAGTTCGGTTTTAGGCCCTAATAACGATGTACTATGGCGCACTTTACGAGCAAGTGTATTGAAAAACTAATTACATATTTATATATTTACGGATTGACTGTAAAGATGCCGATAATATATTTGAGAGTAACAAACATTTGTTGGATGTTGCTAGAAGCAACAAAAAATACGGATGGGAGATAAATAGTAAGTACACACGGCTACACATCAAGCTGTACATATCCAGTATAAGCTGACCTCGCATTGTGTAGGCTTTTCGTAGAATGAGAGGCCAGCTTATACTGGAAATGTATAGCTTGATGTGTAGCCATGTGTACCTACTTTATTTTCAGATGTTGTACTTTTTTTTAGCCAAACAAAATTTATTTAATCTATTTGCTTAAAAAAAGTTGGCAAGAGTTGCGGCAATGGATGCGCTTGGCACAGGACCGGAGAGAGTGGCGTGATAACGAAGAGGTATATGCCAGCAGTGGGTGGATGTGGGCTGAGATGATAATGATGAAGTGGTAGAATTCCTTGTGAAAGGGCTCGTCCAGGGAAGTACAACCACCATACCTATTTCTGCCGCCAAGCAGCATTGCTGTGTTTCGGTTTGAAGGGTATGGTTGCCGGTGAAATTTCAAGCACATGAGGATTAACACCTGTATGCCTCAAGTAGATGGACGCAGGGCAGTGCATCGTAGGGCACGTTTCTAAGGTGTGTGACCTACGAGGCAGTACTCTGTCACAGGCGATGGTTACGTACCATTTAATATCAGGTGAGCCACGCTTGATACATATCAAAGGCTTATAAAAAAGGAGCAAAGTCGCTTTATGTCCTAAATTGTTCGACAAGAGTGCGATTGGAATGGACTTTTTTTTTTATACATTATAGGCTTGCGTTTGACCACGATCTCGCCTGATGGTAAGCGATGATGCAGTCTACGATGGTACACGCTTGCCTAGAAGGAATTTATTCACTCGCGACTTAAAGATACCCAGGCTGTAGCTATCAGGAAACACAGACTCTGGTAAGGCGTTCCACTCTTTGCCAACAATAGTTTCTTGTTGGCCCAAATGACCACACCAGAATTATATTTTTTTCGTAGACCTATTTATCAACAGGGGCAAGTTGCACTAGATATTGAATAATATGAGTCAGTTAACAAGAAGCTTGTAATTTGAAAAGTCATTGAAAATATAATAAGGAGATTCGTAGACGAACCAAAGTCACCGACAGCACAAAGGATTAGTAAGCTGAAGTGGCAATGGCGGGGCACATAGCTCGAAGAACTAACGGCCGTTGGGGCAGATAGGTTCTCGAGTGGAGACCACGCACTGGGAGCCGGTGGGTGCAGGCCGCATACAATCGGTGGCTCGGAAATCATGGGGGAGGCCTATGTTCTTTGACGTCCTTTGGCTAATATGTTGATGATGATAGAATATTGAAAACTAGCTCTACTGAAGCACTCGTAGTGTTTCTTGCTCCGGTTCTCCGTTCTGCTCGGTCACTACGTGAATGGGTGACCGCTAGTGATGTCTCCAGCTGACCGCCCGGCTTGGCAAAGGACCGACTTGCTCGTTATGTATATAAATACTTTTTATAAAGTATATTTACATAACAGAAGTTTTCTTTGTAAATTCAGTCAAAAATTCTACCTTCATTTTGGTTTTGACTTCTCACTGCGTTCATAGTTCTCACACGATTCTCATTCCGAATTCATTACACTATGGAAAGTAAGAACACTCGCTAAACATGACCAAACATGCGCTTCCGTGGGATTGTCATAACTTTAGAAAATAGTGATGTGAGTAGGCCGCTCGGCGCACTTATCGAATAGATACGTTTACAGTCAAAAGTCGGAATTTCTTTATACAATGAAATCTTAAAGATCATTTTGAATTGTATTCTTATCTATGACCAAATGTATTTTTCAAACTTTCACGATTACTGTACATAATTATAGATTAAAACGGGTATTTATCGCGTATGTACCTTTTTTATTTGTTATCCCGACGTTGACTGACTGACTGACTGTGTTGACTGTTGCAACACAGCCGAAACGTCGGGATAACAAATAAAAAAGGTACATACGCGATAAATACCCGTTTTAATCTATAATTATGACCAAATGGCCAAATCGTAATTTTTTCGTAAGGGCAATCGCAAACTGGACGACTTGTCGCCGCGACAAGACGCAGCGTTGTCGTTTGCGTCGGCGACCAGTCGTTACGACAGACGTCAAGCAGGAACATATTTTAGACATAATTCCTCCCAAGCCTGATTTGTCTTCCCTCGGTCACTATAGTCATTTGAACGTAAGTCCCAAACAGCAGGACGCCCTTCGACGTCAGAAATGAACACATCGACATCGAAGGTATCCATGTTGAGATTCTCATAAAACGAACACGTGCACCTTCCTCAGAGCTCACAGCGAGACTGACGCTGTACAGTCGCGCGACTGTTGTCGTGTGTTCGCAATGTTGCCAATCCCAATAAACTAAAAAACAACAGCTCACCAAAATAAAAAAAACAGGATAAAACAGCAGCTAAAGTAAAAAAGGCAGATTTCATACTTTCCTCATATAATTAAAACATCCACCTCCTTATATTAGTTACCAGAACTCACATACATTGTTATTGACATACATAATATTGACCACAACATAATAAAAAACCAAAATAAAAGTAAAATTATTTGCCACTTTTATCCTCAAATACCTCATCTTCATTATTTTCAAACTCATTTTCCTTTTTAAAATCATACATAATTTTTGGTAAATTTCTCCATGTGCCTTTCTGTTGCTTCAAATGAGTTGCAATCGGTTATTTTGGATTTAGTGTGTAGTGTAATAAGTGGCGCTGAACGCTAATTGAAAAATAGTAAAAATTAGGAATGAAACAGAAAACAGGGGCATCAATGTGAAAACAGCAAGTCTACTGTTAAAACAGTGTAACACTGTGTGTGCGAGTGCACAGCGCGACTAGACGCCGCGAGAAGTAGTGAGCGCGCGCGACTCCCCTAGCTTGTCGTCGCGACTCCGCGACTCTGACGCCAATAGGTATATGAAAATTTTCGGCCGCAGCCTGCCGTCGCGTCTAGCCGCCGAGCTGACACTGTCGTGTGTCGCCTAGTGTGCGCCTACAATAATGAACTGATTTTGTTTATGAAGTTAAACTTTTTTTGGCACGGTTGGAAAAAAATATGAGAGTAAAATTTTTACAATGCGCGCACATCGACAGCCAAAAAGCGACATGATGAAACTTCATCTAGCTACAAACAAAAGAGTTGTGGCACACGGGATGAAATCTTTAGCTATTTTTATTCTGTTACGCCAAAGAAGTATACCTACCATATTATGTCGTACACAAGCACATACACACACACACACGTTTTTTTTACAGATCTTTTATTTTTGTTTAACAAAATAAATACCATTATCTATAAAAACAACAAAAAAAGTTTGTTAAATAACTGTAAAGCCCCCCTTAAATAATTGTTTTATTTTAATTTAATTATTTATTTTTAAAGTGAATATATAACTAAATATTCTGTGAAAATTTCAAGCGTCTACCTGTTGCCGTTAACAATATCGAGCAAAAACGAACAATAAAATCATGTTTGTTGTATGGCTGCCCCCCTTAAATATTTATTTTATTCTGTTTTTAGTACATGAAAATTTCAACTGTCTAACTACTTATCACGGTTCATGAGATACAGCCTGGTGACAGACGGACATACAGCAGAGCCTTAGTAATAGGGTGCCGTTTTACCCTTTGGGTACGGTACCTTAAAAATAAAATTATATCTTACTATGTAGAGTTTTTTCATATTGAGTTTAATCTTACCATCGAAGCTGGATCCTACATAAATTTATAATGATAACTACATTATGTTTCGCCTCAAACATTGTTTCAAGAACATGACCAAAAAAACTCTATTATGCTTCAAAAATATCGTATTTTAAATACGATAAATAAGGAGTGTTTTCCCAACACTACAGTTAGACCGGGGTATTTGTTTGCGCCAACATTACCAGCACTTAGAGCTCACATGATGTCCGATCATTAGCGGTACAGACACACAGACAGACATGGCCCATTTAATTATACCTTCGTGATGGACGAGTTTAGATCGACCTGATTTGTTTAGAGTACTTTAGACCCGCCACGATTAGTTTAGGATGCTTCTAAACGAGTAATCTTTTCACGCAATGTGTAAGGGTTGCTGAACTTTTAAAAAAATTACTTATTTTATACACTGAAGGGATTAATCAAAAGTACAGACATAAAAAAATACTTATCATGAATTTGTATTATAAAGATTTTCTCCTCTTTGTTGCGTTTAGTAGTGATTGGTCCGCAACTCTGCAGTCAGCACAGCGCGAGAATCGAAACGTTTTCTTTCCATTTCATGATTAAAAAAATATATTAAAATACACTAACGTTAAATAACGTAAGATAAGTACTTACCTTATTTTATTGCACGGTTGGCAACCCTTGTAGCCAGCAATCTCCAACACAACTGTCCGAAATCACATGTTCAATCTATTGATGAGCTCCGTGGATCGAATCGAATTCACAATATGCACACAAAATTGTAAGCTGTAATATTCAAAATAATTCAGCTATTCGTATAACCGTAATAATCCTAAAAACAGACCGAGAACAATCCTGGGTCTGTTTTTTAGGGTTCCGTACCCAAAGGGTCAAACGGGACCCTATTACTGAGACTTCGCTGTCTGTCTGTCTGTCTGTCTGTCACCAGGCTGTATCTCATGAACCGTGATAGTTAGACAGTTGAAATTTTCACAGATGATGTACTTCTGTTGCCGCTATAACAAAAAATACTAAAAACAGAATAAAATATATATTTAAGGGGGGCTTCCATACAACAAACGTGATTTTTTTGCTCATTTTTGCTCGATATTGATAACGGCAACAGGTAGACGCTTGAAATATTTATAGAATATTTAGTTATATTCACTTTGAAAATAAATAATTAAATTAAAATAAAACAATTGTTTATGGGGGGTCCCATACAACATACGTGATTTTTTTGCCATTTTTATAGATAATGGTACGGAACCCTTCGTGCGCGACTCCGACTCGCACTTGGCCGGTTCTCTATATATTAAAAGTATGTATTAGAAAAATATATTTAAGCATTCTTATCAGTTATCTGATTCCGATAGTACAAAGTTTCCTAATTTTTGTGCTAGAAAGCGCTTCTTCTTCTTCTTCTTTCGTGTCAAGAGCTATTTGACATTTAAATTTGATTAGCCCGATAGAGAGCAACATCCACACCCCTCTCTGTTGCCTGGTACAAGTCATTCCGTGTGCAGGTGGTTGGGCACAGAGGACATGAGAGCAGGTGGGCCATTGTTTGTGTAGGGGCCCCGCAGTGGCACTGGTTCCGGAATGTGTCGATGTATCCCCACTTACCTAAATTGTCTCGGCAGCGGCCAACTTGAGTGCGCAACCGGTTTAGGGACTTCTAAATTGGCCACTGCAGCTTGTAGCCGGAAGGAAGATGCTCCGCTGGTGGACTGTAATCAGAAGGGGCAGTGTGATGGGAGGAACATAATTCAAGTCTCGCTACTGCCGGGCTTTTGTCCGTGGGATTAAGTATTACTTAGATGTTATTTAACTAATGCTCACTTGTCTTAGTTGCCAAGATATGTGTGGCTCAATTATTGCTGGTAACTAATGGCCATATAATAATGCCGATGATTTTATCGGTATTGTGTCAAAATCACCGTAAAATAACAATACTAATATAACAATGTTGAAGAGCAATACGAAGATTGCCGTAACATTGCCGACAATATTTGCCAGCAACAAATTTCCGTGAAAATGTTGCTCGTTTAAAAGCACCTTTAGAGTACCTACGTATTGTGTCAATCATTGAGACAATACTGTGTAGTTTTCGGAAATGACTCATGATCTCACCTTGATTGTGCTAATTATACATTTCGTCGGTTTCAATGCTAACATACTTAGAATGTGGAAGGTTGCTCTACATAGCGTTTTGACATTGAAAATTTTAAGCCATGACGACCTCCGTGGCGGAGTGGGCGAATAGCCGGCTGAGACGTAGGAGGTAGCGGGTTCGATTCCCGCCGCGGAACAAATGTTTGCACGATCTACAGATATTTGTTCCGGGTCTGGTTGTTTCTCTATATATTATAAGTATGTATTTACAAAAAAAAATGTATATAAGTATTCTATCAGTTATCTGGTTCCCATAGTACAAGCTCTTCTTAGTTTGGGGCTAGATAGCGCTGTATGAAATGTCCAGCAATATTTAAATATTAATTTATATCATAGTAAAATGACACCAACATAAACTTACTTATAGATGAATGCCGTTAATGCATTGCTCGCTCACGATATCTAGGTTTTTTAAAACTGGATAGATCTTCGTTTTACCACAATCTCACCTGATGGTAAGAAACACAGAAGATCTAGACACCCTCTTACCTTAAAGAGACCCGGATTGTAGTCTTTAGAAAAACAGACGACGGTAACATAGGCTGCGCGCTAATTAGGCCACCAGAATTCAGACTCCCTCCGTGGCGCAGAGGGCGATAGCCGGCTGAGAAGCGGGAGAGTTTGTGTTCAATTCCCGAAATAATGTTATTTTTTTCTGGTTTAGGTGTTTCTTTGTGCATGAATAGGTAACTAATATATGATTTTACAATAAAAATGAGTATGATTTAGACCACACGACTGAAGTAAAACTTCTTTTTCTAAATATTAAATTAAAAAATTGTTCAATTACAAAATTGTCCACACGTCTGTAGGTCGATCAGTCTATGCTCATTCTGGACAGACGCAACTCGCACTCGCACGTTAACGTTTAAAAACATACGATACGTAACTCTCTCTCTTTTTATCTTCATAACTTATATTTTCCTCTTAACTTCCGTTCGCACTTTTCGTAACGCATTCACCAGCTTACTCTCTAAGCTAAGCGTGCGTAAAGTTTTACTTCAAAAACATGTTTATTATTATGTTATCATATGCTATCTGCTTCCTATAGCTTTGTTCCCGCTTTGTTTAGTTTGGGTCAGCGTTGTATATGATGTCCAGCTCTATTTATCCATTTAATATTTTTGGCTCCACATACACTGGTTTCAATCGGCAGGATCATATCGAGTTTTAAACTTTTAACATTACAGTGAATGAACTCCTGTTTTTTACATGGGTACCTACTCGCATGCCCTACCATAGTTGAACACAATATATCAGATATTTAAAAAATGGGTGATTTTAACATGATAAAACTGAATAATACGTGTCATTTAATTACTATTACACACAATTATTGAAAAAAATCACAGTTTTAATAGAACACACATAACTTAGGAACAAATGACGGTATCAAGAACATAATCAACATTTTTGGCATGTTTGAGATTAGCTCAAAAAAAAACTTCTAATTAGCGATGACTTTCTTTTTGGTCACCATCCTCGCATTGGATACAGACCACAACTTGGTGACTGAGACAAATCCACCTAGCACATTGCGCATACTACTTTACTAACATTTAGTTCACTGATCCCTCCGCGCACTGTCGCTAGATCACAGTCACCCATCTGCCGTGCTCAAACGCATAGAATGAGCTTATACGAGTACACCCTGAGGTTGACATATTCGCGGACACACTACATTCTATTGACAGGATGTATCTCAGCTTTTGTGAAGCACGTATGAATTAGTACCTACGTAATGAGATACATACCCACATCAATCTCATTCGTGTAAAGTTGCATAATGAGTCTATTGAGTAATTTAGTGTTGTATTTTTGTTCATTTTATTGTATTTTCCTTTTTGTATAATTTTTTTCGTGTTCTATTTGTGTTTATGTATGTGATGATAACTGTATATCTCATATTTTATATTTGTTTTCTAGTAGGTACCTAGTGATAACGTTTACGTCTTGTACTGTAAAGTTGTTAACTATTTTTATTGAATAAAATTGAATTGAACTGAATAATGTCGCTCGCGATGCTAGAAACCGAACTTTCACACCTTATTTTAATTATTTTCATTTTTTTAAATAATTATATACTATAGTTTGACCAAAAGCGCTATACCGCTCCTTAGGAAAGTGCGGTGAGGTGCGGGCCGAAGAAAAAATAGCAAGAGTACACATGATATCGATATTGTCAGATATATCTCAGGATATCGTAAACGATATGGTTATTTTATATGACGATATGTTTATATTTTTTATAACTAAATTATCTACAGATATTCTGATTTTCTTTATAGCTTTCTCTGTCTGCTTTTCGTTTCTTAAAATATTCTGCCACTTTAAAAATGACGGTATTGACATCACAAGATAGCGCTCGACTCATCTTAGGATATTTATCTCGTGTGCGTGTGACATAGACCGACCGGTACATAAGCTACCTACCGCCGTGAGCGTTGACGGCAGACTGATTGATAGATCGGAGCGGCCGACACTTCCCCCCGTCTCGCCGCGCGCATACCTCAGGAGCGGTACGGCGGTTTCGGTCAAACTATAATTATATAATTAGGTATTAATACATGCAAAACAGACATATATGCTTAGGGCCAATTACAAATTACCACAGATAGTTTTAGAAAATAATTACAAGAACATGCGCTTACGCTGCCAGTGGACGCCGTAGCAATCGGTTCTGCCATTTTGTCGACGAGGCTTATCTAGGAGCGCGGGGGGTCAGGTGTAAGAATGAATGAATGACGCTGAAATAAGTAAGTGCGTTCTACTATAGTACTCACTCTAGTATTAAACGACAATTTGCCAATTGATGATTTCCGTACTTGCACTGCAAAGATGTCAAACTAAACCCGAGTGTCTAGTGCACACTTTATCCTTCTTCTTTCGTGTCGATGTCTCAATACTATAGCCATTTTGACCAGTACGCCGCCACGTTCATGGCAGCGTCGTAGCAGGTCATCAGTTGCCCCATCGTGCAGGTGGTAGGGCAGGATGGGCAGGCAAGGACATGTGCTTGTTTGGAGCTGGGCACCACATTGGCATTGCGTCGCCGATTTGTCTATAATACCCCATTTACTAAGATTACACCTGCAGCGCCCGACTTGGGTACGCAGTAGAGAATGCAATCCCGATCTCGTGTAATTTTTCGGGATCAATCCCGACGCATCATATGACGAGATCCCGTTCGAGATTGACGGGATTGGGCGGCAGTGGTCAGCGACGCTACACACGTCCACTCGGGGCGCAAGCGGCGCGCTGAATGACGACCGCGAGCGGCAGGAACGCCAAACAGCGTTAGAAAACTATTCCGACTATTTCCGAATATTAGCGACAGGTGACGATAATTATTTAGTTGGTAAGATTAAAGAATAAAGATTTTTATTTTCTTTCGAGTAATATGTTATTTTAGTTAACCTCACTATCACAAACAAGCAGTTATTAGCTTTTACAGTCATCCGAAATTAACATTTTTTTTAAACTAGACGGGATCCCGAAAATTCCGGGATCCCGCGGGATTGATATTTCTAATCCCGCGGGATCTCGAATTTGTAATCTCGAGTCGGGATTGCATTCCCTAGTACGCAGTCTGTTGAGGTAAACTTTACCCCGATAAAAGGCTATAGCTATTTTAACGGGCGTACTCTATACAAAAGCATGTGTGGAATCAACTTTATTTCGTACGCAATTTAATAAAACATGTATTAGATTAAAATTATCTGTAAAGAATGCATTGAAAACAATAAGAGCCCTGCCAAAAATATTTTTAAAATTCATTAATTGTACCTGTGTGGCCTCAAACAGCTAAATACAGAAACATTACCACCAGAGCAACTGTAGGCATTTAACACATCTGCCATATAATTAAAAACAAATAAACATAACAATGTTTATTGTGTCACAAGTATTCTTACCACCAGTTTACTAAGACCTTCTTCACCCCTCAAAACCCTTACAAAGTAAGACTCTTTAGGAGGTTTCTTTGAAAAGGCAAGGGTCTATTCGAAGTGGTGTATTAAGGCCTTGTCATTGCCTGTCGCGTCATGTGGCACCCATTTGTTTGGATAAATAAAGTATTCACGACGCTCGCTGGCCATATGTTGCTATAGAATATGCTAGATGCTATAGTCTTGACATTGCCATTCGTGGAATAAAATTACTCTTTACTTAATGTTGCAATGTAGTGGATTGGTGACATATTTGTACATAAAATGTATGTAGCAATAATGACAACCGCAATTATGTACATCGATGACACTGTTTTGTGTAGTGTAAACATTGGTACTTGTACATAATTCTTTTTATTTACATTGTACACCAATTAGTGTCATTTTAGTACGTTTATAATGTATATGATAATAATGTAAATAGTATGGTCGTTGACATAATGTTCTGTAGAAGGTAGAGTAGATAGGTTATACTTTAACGTAGGTAATACTGGTAGATAGATAGTTAGATTGAAAACGCTTTATTGTTTACCACACTTAAATTAACAAATCATATTTAAAACACTTAAAACTAGACACGCGATAGTACAATTGGTGGTCTTATCGCTAAAAGCGATCTCTTCCAGACAACCTTTGGATGGACTGGATTTTAGGAGAACCGACGGTAGCTTTATAACTTAAGCTTTTTATTTAACTGTAGGTATACGAGTACTTACATACGCACCGGCAAGCGCAGCGTAGGACGTCCATCCACAAGATGGGCAGACGACTTGGTAAGAACCGCAGTTCGGCGTTGGATGCAGGCCGCTTCCAACCGCAGTTCCTGGAGATCAATGAGGGAGGCCTTTGTCCAGCAGTGGACGTCCTATGGCTGATATGATGATGATACAAACTTACATAAGCAAAACAAAAAAAAAATAGATACCAGGCAAAATATAAATAAAACAAAGTAAAAAGGTACTCGTTTATATATTAAAAGGTTGAATATATATAAATATATTCTAATTTAATACCACCTGGAGATGGATCAAGCATATGTCCCACCTGATGTTAAGTGGCAACCATCGCCTGTAACAAAGTATTGCCTCGTAGTTTACGCACCTTAGGACCGTGTCCTACGATTTGCTCTGCGTCCTTCAGCTTAAGGTATACAGGTGTAAGGCCTCTTCCTGTATTTTCACCGCAATTATATCATCAATATTCATCCTTCGAATCAAAACACAGCAGTGCTACATAGCGGCTGTAATAGGTATGGTGGTAGGACTTTCCCGGGCGAGCCCTTTCACAAGGAACTAAAAAGGCATGTATTTAAATGACCATTTTAATTTTACAAAAACATCTCTTTAATCTCCTTCTTCATCTTTTTTCATCTTCTTATCATCTTTTTTAAAGATTAATCCTCTTTTAGTAAGACATAAAATAAATCAAACAAACGATATTTTAATCTGTTTGGAGTTTGAAAATTTAAGTTTGATAGATCCATGTTGGTCCAAAACTAAAAGAAATAAGCATTTAATAATAAAGTTCGATACATTTTTAACTTTAGCGGCACTTCAAAACCACCAAATCTGTAGCTGCGGTGGCGTCAATACGTAAGTAGATACCAATTGGGATATAATGGATATTAACGTATTAACGCCGTGGTTTTTTGAGGTGTCGCTTCACCCATTCTGCCTTCACTCCGCTCGGCTTCGCGGGCTTGCTCTACTCAGGACCTTCCACGCGAGCTTCTGACTCCGCGCTTTTTTATAACACTCTTGGAGTGTCTCGCACAAGACTGCCTAGAGTCGGGATGCTCAGTGTCAGTTCTCTCACTCGTCTAGACCAATAATTAAAAAAGGGGATTAAATATTATTTTATAAATACTATTATTATTATCAGCCCGTAGAGTCCCACTGCAGGGCAAAGGCCTCCCTTCCCTCGTTCCACGAATCCCGGTTATTGCCTAATTGGGGCCACTCTTTCTAGAATGCACCATCTCCGCCTGGATCTACCACGCGGCCGCCGCCCGTTTGGAACCCATTCTGTAATGGTTTTCGCCCATAGTTCTTCCGGCATACGACAAAAGTGTCCTGCCTAGTCCCACTTCAATTTTGCGGATGTTAGAGCTACGTCAGCTATCAGTGTTTTGGAGCGCAGTGTTGAGTTTCTTATACGGTCTGTGAGCCTGACTCCGAGGCTGCTGCGCTCCATAGCTCGTATTTATTATTTTATAATACCAAATATTTTATAAAAAACCATATTTACTATAAATAAATTAGATTCTTTAGGATCAAATAATATTGTCCTTTAAAAATATATGAAATATTTGAAGCACTATATTATTATCATCAATATACAACATAAACGTGGTATCTCACTATGGGCCTCATAAGAAGGTTCAAGGTCAGCGTGCACGAGTTCGAATCAGAAATGGGGAGATCCGTCACAGACATAGCCAGGAGGATTAGCAAGCTGAAGTGGCAGTGGACGTAGCTTGAAGTACTGACGGCCGTTGGGGCAGAAAGTTTCTACAGTCGAGACCACGTACTAAAAATCGCAGCGTAGAACAACTCCTCCTTTAGATGGAAACACGACCTGACAAAGGTTGCTGGGAGTCGTTGGGTGCAGGCCGCACATCGGCCGCTCTGGAAATCTATGCGAGGCCGATGTTCAGTAGTGGACGTCACGTGACTGAAATGATGTTGATGATGAATATTATCATACCTAAAGTAGTCTCCATTGCAATAATACGAGCTGAAAGAAAGCATTTAGCCAGGGTATAATTATCTTCATAGTACAGTTTTGATGCATGATAGCTTGCAACATGCGACCAGCGAATATATCACCCGTGACAATTGCACCGCAGATACCATCGCCCGCCCAGCTAAACGCTGCAACTATAGCTTTGACCCTGATGGTATCGTCAGGTCGTTTTGTTAGTTTTTGAAATATAACCAAATAATTATTAACTAAAATTTCGCTCGCACAATCTCTTCTTCTCCCAATTTTAGATTACGCTGATTCCTGCTATCTTGACCTAACGGAGGAGCAGCTCAATAAGCTTGAGCGTCTTCAAAATTTTTGCATAAGGTTTATTTTCGGACTCCGGAAATACGACCACATCGCCGAATTTCGTAATAAACTCAAATGGCTCCCCATTCGACTTCGCCAGAACACTCACATCTTATCCCTCCTATTCAACATCCTTCGTAATCCTTCCACGCCTTGTTATCTGAAGGAACGCTTCGAGTTACTTTTGTGCTCAAATTCCCGAACACTCCGATCCTCTGAAACCCTCCTTCTCAAAACCCCGACACATAGAACCAGTTTCTATGTAAACTCCTTTTCCGGCCAAGCTGTCCGATTATGGAACGCCTTGCTGGTCTCCATTAGGAAATCCCCCTCACCTTCCGTATTTAAAGTTAGACTCAAAAACTTTTATCTCCATGAAGAGTCGTGATTCATCTGATCTCTAATATTATTAATGTAACTATAAGTATGTAAGTACATATTTATTTATTTTATATATGATATTTATTTATTTAAAACTATTTACGAGTAGGTATGTACCTAATATGTATGTATATAACTAATTAGGATTGTAATTTCTTTTTCTATTTTTAAGTTTATTCATTTTACACTTCGGCCAATCTTCCATTAAGCAATGATCCTCTCCATCCAAAGGTTGTCTGGAAGAGATCGCTTTGTTAAGCGATAAGACCGCCCATTATGCTTACTTTTATTTGTTTTTTTCTTTAAATCTGTTGTGTCTAGCTTGTAAGGTATAATAAAGAATTTTCATTCATTCATTCCTTATTAGTTTTTGCAGCGTAAACGTTCCAGCAATTCTCGAACCGAACGGTCTGATACGTGACGATGGTAAGAGGCCTGGCGGTATGGGAGAAGGGTCGTCCTTTGGTATGAGACACCACGGGCGTCAATACCCTTGCACCATCTCATCTGTCTGGTACAGCAGTTGGAGCCGGTGTAGCGGCAATTTCAGCCGAAGATCTCAAGCGGCGCAAATATGGAAGTCTCCGCAAAGCTTACGTGTTTGTGCCATTTGGGATCGAGACCCTGGGTCTATGGGGTACCGGGGCTCATCGCGTTTTCAAAGTTCTTTCTGGGCGTCTGGTCGAAGCGACGTGTGATCCGAGAGCTGGTGCTTATCTGGGTCAACGCATAAGCATTGCAATTCAGCAGGGCAATGCAGCCAGTGTCTTGGGAACACTTCCGGCTGGTAGTGATCTGGAGAAGTTGAGCTATCTATAGATCGTATGTAACGGTCTTTAGATGATTCAACTGATTCTTTTTTATTTTAGTCATGTAAATATTTATAGTTCAAACAAATATTCATTGTTCGGAACAGACGTGGTGATGACAGGTGGAGCAGAGTAGCAACTGAATGGTGGCCGAGGAATGGCTGTAGAAGGATAGGACGTCCGGCAGCGGGATGGGTGGACGACATCGTTAGAGTCGCGGGCCGTCAATGGGTGAGACTAGCGCAGGATCTTGGCGGATGGCACAAACTTGGGGAGGCCTATACCCAGCAGTGGGTGAAGTCGGGCTGTGGATGATGATGATGATTTCTCTAGAAATGGTATTTTTAGCCTGAAACCTCTAGGCCATTTCAAGCTATAAATTTCAACCCCTACTTTAACCCCGATGGTATCCGTCGCGGCACGCGAAGGCTCGCACTTTGTATACAACTTCCGGCGGCGAGGCGTTTCCGGTGGACAACTTGACCGGAAGTCAGTCGTTCTACCTCCATGTCACCTTAAGGACGTGTTGTGATTACCCGCGATTTATGGCCTTAACCTGGCCAATTATTTCCTCGTATATAATTTGAATAATGAAGGGTTTGGATTTGAAGGTGTGTGACGTTCTCCAATTTATATCGTAATCTATCGTACTATATCACGTAATACCTATTATAAATGCAAAACTAAGTTTGTTTGTATGTTGTATGTAAATTATAAATGCGAAAGTGAGATTGCTTGTTACGAATTCACATAGTAGCGGCTAAACTGACTTTGATGAAATTTTATTGAGTGTATAATGGACTGAGATATAAGCTACTTTTTTCTGACAAATCACCCGTGCTAAGCCTGGTAGCACGGCCAGGCCAGCCAGCTGATAGGCTGATAGTGCCGGCCATCTCTTCAGAGACTGGACCTTCGAATCATCGTGGGGACCCTTACAACAAACACATCTACATCATTGGAATAACAAACAACCCACTCTGCAGGGGATGTCTCACCGAAGAAGAATCAGCAGCCGAAGTAGTTCTGGAATTCGTGGGGGTAACAGCACAACGTGCAGAAATCCTGCACAATCCAAGGTCACTCCGTGAAGTTTGCGAAGGACCCAGGAAACTTCTGCACTTCTGGTCGGAGTTAGGCTGGCTATAGTCTCACGCATAATGGACCACTTAAGAGTTCAAATGCGGAAAAAGGAGTCCACCAACATAACATAGGCTGATAGTGATAGGCGTCGTGTCCGCGTGCGTGTATGTAGGTATGTGTATGTGTCTGTGTGTAGTAATTGTAATTTTAATTTGTAAGTTATATTTCTTTATAGTAGTAACCTTTACGAGTTATTGGCTTGATGTGAACAATTCTTTTGCAACTTATTTATTTTTATTTTTAGGCCGCGAGCGGAAGCTAGTTGTGAAATACATAGGGTACCTATACCTACCGATTCGAGGCGGTTTTTTTTTTAATATAAATCTATTTTAGCTGAAGTGGTTCTTAGTTATGTCAGTTTTAAACCCCTGACGCAAAATGACGGCGTACGGGGTTTTTACTCCTGACCCCACTAGGATCATGAAACAGTTTCTTTACCCTAAATAAAGGGGTCATTTTGGGTAAAGGAACTATAAGTGCCATGCTACTACATATATTTGCATATCTTGCAAACATTTGTTTTGCAACATCAGTTAGCTACTCGCGCAACTCATCACAAAAGTCGTCAATTCAGTTATAATTATCAAGAGAAAATTAACGATAAAATTTTATTACGTTCTTTTATGACAAATCGTTCGATTATCTCGAGAATTCCTTACACATTTCAAAGATCATATTCTCACATTAAACACACTTCTCGAGTCTTCGACCTCTATTCATAACATCGATGTCCTCACACCGAATCACAACTCTACTACCATTTTCAAAAACCAAACTGAATTTTATTTACACTACGATAGAGTTCAATTCTCCTTCGATAGCAGGTAAAGAAGTGTTGGGCGTGTTATGACAGTGTTTATAATACAAACAAATGTCGATCGAAAATAGATATTGTCGTTGTCACTGTAAGGCGTTAAACAAACGAACTATCGAAGTCGAGTGTTTAAGCTAGGCCGGATACGGATTCGCGACTTTAGCCTGTGACTAAGCGATTTATGAGTGGACTGGGATAATCTGTTAGCATTGGGAGTATTGCAGAAACAGATTTAATCTTCAGAATTTTCAAAATCAGAATTTTTAATTTGGATAAGAACTATAGATAAATCTGCAAAATCGATTTGGCTAGCTAATCCAAGATCCGAAAGAGCTGGCGCTTATGTGGGTCAACGCGCAGGCATTGCAATTCAGCGGGGCAATGCAGCCAGTGTCTTGGGAACACTGCCGGCTGGTAGTGAATTGAAGCAGGTCTTTAGATGATTCAACTGTTTCGTATGATTTTGAATCATATGAATTGTATATTATTCCTACTTAGTAAGTTGGACTAGTTTGTTATTTTTATGTTTTTTTTAGTAATTGAGTATTGTTCTTAGATTAAATAGTTAAATACCCTCGTCTTTTTAGTTTTACAACACTTCCTTTATCTCTAAGTTTTGCTTCTATATCCTACCAAAACCTGACCCAGTCTGAGATCTGCAGTGTCGGCGACCAACTTTCGACAGTACGTCTGTCTGCAAAAGCCATCTAGCACGGATAATTAGATGCTTATCTAGTATCCCACACACAGCGCCAACGCGACAAGACGACACGCGGTGGATTGGGCCTGGGAAGTTGCGATTGTGGGCATCATAACATCCGACACGATTCGTCTTATTGCCTCAAGTATCACGAAGTTTTGGGACAACTTGTCCATTTTAGGACGAACTGACGTATTGTTGACCGACTTCAAAAAAAAGGAGGAGGTTCTGAATTCGACTGTATTTTTTTATGTTTATTACCTCAGAACTTTCGACTGGGTCAACCGATTTTGATGATTCTTATTTTATTTGAAAGCTGGTGCTTTTCGTGTTGTTCCATTTCCATTTGGTCTAGTTCTGACAATAGCAGCCATGAGAAAACCATTTAAGTCTTAAATTTGTTTAATTTGTACGTTATGTTTGTTAGCTCAGAACTCCGTTATTTCTCCGTAGTTTTATTTTTTACTGTTATCTGAAATTGTTATATTTTTGTTAAAAAGTTACTTGTTTGCGACTTCATTCATTTTCTGTCTTGTTTTTTAATGAGGTGCGGTTTTGTAATGACAGTTCTTTTTAGTATATTACAAAGCAATCAAGGATGTTCTTCTTTTTTAAGAAGATCTCCTAATAAAGGTTGCTAGGAGTCGATCAGAATAAGCACCCAATGTTGGATTCCAAAGTGAACAAACTTAAATACAACAGTAACTATGTAATTTAGGAAGTTTTGGAAATAAAGGCTTTATATCTCGGTCAAACCGACAAAAAATGATCAACATAATCTTTCCTTATCACTTCTTCTATTGTTATGTATGTATTTTTATTTGATATTGGTATATTTTAATCTTTGATATTAAGTATTTAAGTAGTATGTACCTATGCTATTTTTTAGTCCTGTGCAAATTTTCATTAGTTCCCTTTCCTGTGCACTACCTACACATCTTTATCTACAATACACAAAGGTTATCTGGAAGAGAGTGCTCTTTAGTTCGCCTTTGTAATAGTTTTATAAGTGCAATAATATATTTTCAATCAATAAATCAATTTATTTAGAGTATCTAAGATGAAGAAGAGGATCAGAAGTTCAGCCGTGGATGTCTTACGCCTAAGAAGATAATGAGAGCTTATCAATAATTAAGAACCAATAAATAACGGGGGTGAAAAAAGTAATGTTGCAAGAACGTTTCTTGCAACTAGTTGCAAGAACGTTTCTTTCAAACAAAATCAGACAGAACTTCAGCGTTTAAATATATTGAATATTCCTTAGCTACTGAATCGTATCGGTAAGTACAGAAGCGATTATGTTGCGACACATTTATGAGTCAGCTTGCGACTTTCTGGCCGCGTGGGCGGGACAGTGTGTTGTAATTGTTCAGAGTAAGTGATACTTATTCAGACGTAGATTTTAGATTAGAGAGGTGTGAATTAGGATTAAGAATATTGTTTGCAATTTTGGTTAGAGAAAAGATTCTATTAAGACTCTAGTCTCTATAAAGAATAGTAGTTTCTTATTAAAGGGCTCGCCCGGGGAAATAGCAACATTGCTGTATTTTAGTTTGAAGGGTTGCTGGTGAAATTACATGCACATGAGGCTTTATACATGTATGCCTCAAGTTGATGAACGCAATGCATTGTATGCTTATCCCAACCATGTTGTATGAAAATAAAAAAGAATAGATTATGGTTTTGTTAATGCTAATTATTATTGGCACATGACACTTGTTGTAAATTATCAAAAGGAAAAAAGTACCTAACCATTAAGATCAATACGTTGTCCCTTTGTCTGTCAATACCCTTGTTTTGCAGATGTAATTATATAATTAAAAGATTATTTTCCAAACTGTGATTGCGCTAAGCATTTCGAATTCAGAAAATAAAATAGTCTGTATCTTCTTCTTGTTCCTGCCCTTTTCTCACATTATGCGGGGTTGGCACAACATGTACTCCTCCTCCACATCTCTCTATCAACGGTCATCTCCGTTGCCAACTTCCAACCCATATCATTCTTCACACAGTCCATCCATCTCATCTTCGGCCTTCCCCTACTTCTATATCCCTCCACACTCATATCTAACACTCTTTTAGTCACATGATTTTCTTCCCTACACATAAAAAAACACTGTATCATTGCCAAAATAAGGAAATTATGCACTAAATTGTTTATGAAATGCATTGCAAAAAGTAGATTATGGTAAGCCTGCTGGAATGAGCAAGAACTTGGAGTTTTTTTTTTATTCTTCTTATATGGCATACGAGCATGCAGTCCACCAGATGTAAAGTGGCTACTGCAGCCCATATATATACACATAGAATTCAAAACAAGCTATTATGTTGTCTTGATCTCTATGTGGATACGTTGCTATACTATAGGACTTAGCTGAAATGCCTATGTGCCAGTAATTACAGGAACATACCATTACCATCTAACCGGAACACAGCAACACAAGTACTGCTATTTGGCGGCAGATAAAGGTAAGGCGGTGGTGCCCACTTCCTCGAGCCCGCTTACAAAAGCTCAACCACCAGTACCTTCATGGCGCTACTCTGTACTTTTTGTTTCAGGGAACTCTAGTTTTCATTTCATTTTCATTTATTCTCAAACAATAAACTATTGTCTTAGAACTTTTCTCATTCTACAATTATTTACAAATATTTTACAAATAATGAACAACAGTTTACGGGTAGGACTTAAAATGAACATGGACAAGACGAAAATTATGTCGAATGTCCATGTCGTGCCTGCCCCAGTTATGGTTGAGAACTCGGCTCTCGAAGTTGTCGACGCGTATGTATACCTAGGACAAACAGTCCAATTAGGTAGGTGCAACTTCGAGAAAGAGGTCAACGTCGAATTCGTCCAACATACCTCAGTGCCTTAAGACGAAAGTCTTCAATCAGTGTGGGTTACCAGCGATGACATATGGAACCGAGACGTGGTCCTTCACTATTGGCCTTATGAATAAGCTCAGAGTCGCTCAACGAGCTATGGAGAGGGCTATGCTCGGGGTTTCTCTACGGGATCGAATCAGAAATGAGGAGATACGTAGGAGAACTTAAGTCACCGACATAGCCCGACGGATTAGCACGTTGAAGTGGCAATGAGTAGGCCATATAGCGCGCAGAACAGATGGTTGATGGGGCCGGAAGGCTCTCGAGTGGAGGCCACGGACCGGCAAGCGCAGCGTAGGACGTCCACCTACAAGATGGGCAGACGACTTGGTAAGAACCGCAGGTCGGCGTTGGATGCAGGCCGCTTCCAACCGCAGTTCCTGGAGATCAATGAGGGAGGCCTTTGTCCAGCAGTGGACGTCCTACGGCTGATATGATGATGATGATGAACAACAGTTTTGGTGTAAATATTACAAAATGATAATTCATAACCTGACCAGACGTTAGGCAAGTTATTAAAAAGCTTTATAGCTTGGTACCGAACACTATGTTCTGAGATATGGGGTTAGTTAAGACTATGTATGGTAGATGTTATGAGAAATACAAAATAGTTCGTCCACATAAGCAAGTCTACATGTGTTACTAATCTAGGTCTATCTACGTATAAGTAGGCCATTTAAATACAGCTATCGAGTAGCTATCAAGTACGGCACACGTCAAGGTACTTACTGGCACGCTACCCTCTAACAATGCTGAATTGTTCAAATATTGCATGATCTTCAAGGCTTACATTCAGCTGAGTATTTATGTCTAAGGTTTTTGCGATTACTTTGTTTTTATTAGACAAGACGTTTCGTTATATTGGAAAAGGGATAAATGTATTGAATTCTTTATTAACTGTGGTCTTAAATAATATCTTAATAGGCCACCAAAGTGCCAAGTCACACCAGGCCCGTGATATTCCATACAAACCAACTGATTTAGATATACCTTTTACCTCCACAGGTGCAGTGGCCTATACGTACACGGTTTGCATGTGTAGGAATTTACTAAAGTTAAGCTAATCGAATCGAGTGGTGTCTCTCAGACAATGTTTCTACAATATAATGTTCTTATTCGATAGGTAGGCATTAACATAAAACGGTCGCATATTTACATAGTAGGTAATAGAGGCAATCAGTGTCTAAAAGTTACGACTGAAAACAAAATATTTAACGGGTATTTTTAAAATAATTAGTTCCAATTGATCAAGTTGCTGTCATGCTGACTTGATCAATTGGATTATGATTAGATTGGCGTAAGCGTGGGCGTGAGCGTGGGCGTGGTCGTGGGCGTGGGCGTGGGCGTGGGCGTGGGCGTGGGCGTGGGCGTGTGCGTGGGCGTGGGCGTGGGCGTGGGCGTGGGCGTGGGCGTTGGCGTGGGCGTGGGCGTGGGCGTGTGCGTGTGCGTGGGCGTGGGCGTGGGCGTGGGCGTGGGCGTGGGCGTGGGCGTGGGCGTGGGCGTGGGCGTGGGCGGGGGTGTGGGCGTGGGCGGGGGCGTGGGCGTGGGCGGGGGCGTGGGCTTGGGCGGGGGCGGGGGCGGGGGCGGGGGCGTGGGCGTGGGCGTGGGCGTGGGCGTGGGCGTGGGCGTGGGCGTGGGCGTGGACGTGGACGTGGGCGTGGGCGTGGGCGTGGGCGTGGGCGTGGGCGTGGGCGTGGGCGTGGGCGTGGGCGTGGGCGTGGGCGTGGGCGTGGGCGTGGGCGTGGGCGTGGGCGTGGGCTTGGGCGTGGGCTTGGGCGTGGGCGTGGGCGTGGGCGTGGGCGTGGGCGTGGGCGTGGGCGTGGGCGTGGGCGTGGGCGTGGGCGTGGGCGTGGGCGTGGGCGTGGGCGTGGGCGTGGGCGTGGGCGTGGGCGTGGGCGTGGGCGTGGGCGTGGGCGTGGGCGTGGGCGTGGGCGTGGGCGTGGGCGTGGGCGTGGGCGTGGGCGTGGGCGTGGGCGTGGGCGTGGGCGTGGGCGTGGGCGTGGGCGTGGGCGTGGGCGTGGGCGTGGGCGTGGGCGTGGGCGTGGGCGTGGGCGTGGGCGTGGGCGTGGGCTCACGCCCCCGCCCACCTTCACACAAATAACAACATCATGCTGAGTTACATTCCTTTTTGCAACTTATGATATAGATTGTTTAGTTTTAAGATATTATCTTTTGTACCTTTATCTTTTTTGTGTATCAATTCAATTTTCAATTCATTTATTTCATCATGGTAACCACTTATAGGACACTTAGTTACGTCTGTTCGTATTTACTGTGTTGTTGCAAATAAAAATGTATTGTTCTTTATTCAATTAGATATACTGAATTGGACACAGCGGTAGAACAACGCGTATATTAACATGCCGTAGCATTCCGACCTCAGTGCCAATTCATCCCCATACAAAGCTTTCAAAAGTTCTTTACACCTCGTAACAAAAGTCTGTTGGTGACTATGTTAGATGCTGTTATTGTATTTTTGGTTTCATTTATTGTTTTTTTTATTTTTTTTTATACGAATTGGAGATGGAACAAGCCTATGACCCACCTGATGTTAAGTGGTTACCATCGCTTATAACAAAGTATCGCCTCATAGGTCACGCTCCTTAGGAACGTGCCCTACGATTCACTACCCTGTTTCCATCAACTTGAGGCATACAGGTGTAAAGCCTCATGTCCCTGTAATTTCACTGGCAACCATTCCCGAAACACAGCAATGCTGCTTGGCGGCAGAAATTGGTAGGTGGCAGAATTGTGTGAAGGTTATGAATTAAAAAATATTCACGAAATATTTTTTATTCAAAAATATCCAACACATTTTATTTTTAACTAGCTGACCAATCCGCAGCTTCGCACGCGTAGTTTTTCAGTAAAAACATTACCCTCCTTCAACGCAGTTGGGTAAAAAGTAGCTTATGTCACCCGGGGATAGTGTAGCTTCCCAACAGTGAAAGCATTTTTTAAATCGGTTTAGTAGTTTCGGAGCCTATTCAAAACAAATCATTCCCTTATATAATATTAGTATTGGTTTAATCCTGGGAGCATTTATAACTCACTAGTAATAATTAAAACCACAAAGATATATTAAACTAATTAGCACAGTATCAACACAATTTAAGCGCAATGTAAATGCGATATTGGAGGCAATTCTTTTGGCACAAAACTTAGCTAAATTTAGACATGACAGCACTTAAATGTCAACTGTTACTCTCTGTTAAGGGGAGACCGGAGGGGAATCGCCCATACAACACGTACTACCAAGATAACTTCTAATTGGAACATTTTTCCACCTTAATACGGTATTATTTTAATTTGAATAGTATTTATCTAGGTTCCCAACCATATATTAGATCAAAATACTTACCTTAAATGAAATAGAAGCGTATCGCATTCTGCATGTTTTTACGTCATAAAAGACCTGTTTCAACCTAATTGTTTCATATTAAAAACAACAACATCTTACGTATCCTAGTCATGGGAACATAGATTATATCGTCTAGTAACAGAATAACAACACAATGAGAATAATACAAGTTTTCAGTCATCATTTTTGGTATTACGGAACACGGTCAAAATATAATCAAATTTAGAATCCTTCATTTGCTATCACTGTCGCTCTGCGTGGCTAAACTTTGTCACTAAACAGGGATAGCGATATTCAAGCCGAAGTTTTTGACGCGGCCGAATTGAAGTTGCGCTCGGGGTTCGCCGGCTTCTTAAGAAACAAAAAACGATAGCAATAGCTTTAGTGTTTTTCATACCTATAATTAGTAGTTTGCTCTAACACAATTGCCTCATAGACTCTATCTGATACTTCCTTTAAACTTTGACACCTTGATGCCAGAATAACGCAATCAAATTGCAATTTAAGGCAAATCAATAGTTAAATTAACTTCGTAGCATCTGTCAGTCAGTAAAGAGCCTACAACTCTACCTACCAAAATAGGCTCTATAAAAACTCGGGGTCACAGTTTGATTAATGGCCCTCTTCTTTGTTCATTTGTCTTGCGCTACTTATTTAGACATTAATTTGTAATAACAAGGCTTTGTTTCGTAATCTACAGTTGAGATGCTATTTCTAGTTTAATTGAGGCAGATAGAAAAAATAACTTGATTAATTTACCTTTTTTTAGAAATGTGCCCTTCGATGCATCAACTTGAGTCATACAGGTGCCTTAAATTTCACCGGCAACCGTACCTACCCTTTAAACTTAAACACAGCAATACAAAACTTGACAATTAACAAAATTTAAAAACGCAATTAAACAAAATCTTTATAAAAAAAGCCTACTAGAAAGTATCGGATTATTTAGATGATAGAGAAGCTTGGGATTGAAATTGCTCCAACTCGTTCAAAATGTTACAGTTTAGACGTAATTTATTTTCTGTATTGTTATGTATTCTAAAAGGATCATTAAAAAACAACTAGCCTTGTTTCTTGCCTTTCTTTCCTGGCTTGGTCGCGAAGGAAGAGGCAGTAAAATTTACGTTTCAAAGTGATCCTTGTGATTTTAATGAATAAAAGATTTTGACTTTGACTTTGTTGCTAGGCGGCAGAAATAGGTATGGTGATAGCACTTCCCCGGCGAGTTCTTTCACAAGGAACTCGACTACTCTTAAACGAATATTTAGCAAGAGAACTTGTGTCTTTCTTAAAATTCTGGCTATCCTGAATAACTTAATTTTAGTAAGATAATGGGGCCAAATTTGTGGGCACAAACTAAACAAAATTTTAGTTTGGTTTTAGTAAACAGAATTTCCCGCAATATCTTTATACACACCATTAAAATAAACAAGCAAAAGAAAGCACACTTATAAATCATAGGTAATATAGGTAGCCTTATCGCTAAACGCGTTCTTTTCCAGGTAACCTTTGGATGAACATGATCTATGTGTACATATTGATTTAAATTTGTAACTAAAGAAATACTAACGTTAGAAAGATGCCGGTAATGTTTGTGCAAGTAAGCTAGAGACACGACACTTTTAACCTGTATTATACAGGGCAACAGTCACAAAGCAATGCTATGGAGGTCAAGTCCTAATAGTTAATACGACCTAAAGTTGATTGAAGTTAAAATAAAAAGGATTGGTCGTGAACTTTTTATCTATCCATCTGGATACTCTGAAAATATTCTCAAAACCACTGCAGCAGACACTCTAAGGGACCACCCACACTGCACTAATAAAGCTGCGTTTATGACGACGTTAATAACGCGCGTTTTGTTTACACTTGTAAGCTATTGTTGTCAACTATTCTCATAAGAAGCCTAACAGGAGCAAATGTATTTGTGGATTTTGGATCTGCCGGATTCTATTTTTTGATGTGTTTCAACTCTGTTACACAAAATAGTTATAAGTTGGAGCTTTTTATTATATGAAATTTTAAATAAAATGAAATGAAATTTATTTATTTGCCAGAAGCAGTACGTTAATAGTGTGCAAATTACAGTTTAATAAATTCATAATTAATTAACAATAATTAATTTCATGCTCTGAATTAATCAGACCATGAAATTAATAAATTAAAATTAGTATGTCAGAATTTCTTGTCTAAGAAATCATTAATAGTATTGAAACATTTGTCAACTAGCCACCCGTACAGCTTTGTCTTGAATTGTTTAATAGATAATTCTGTTATGTCCCTTGATATTTTATTAAATATTTTAATAGTCATTACATAACAATTCTTACTTTCAAATGCCGACTTACATGCCGACATAGCTTCATTATAGCCATAAAATACCTTTAGGTACACACCTTTAGGATATAGCCTTTTAAACTCGATATTACTGATACACGATCTAATGGTGGATGTTAGTAGACTAACCGAATCTTAAACTATAACCTGAATCCATGTAGATTTTACGATTTATTTAGAAAAATATACAATAATGAAAATATTATATATACGTTGAATTTATTATGGGTCACAAAAAAAATAAACACTGTTTAGCGCGTGTTCAATATTTAACTAAATTTAGACAGCAGAACATGGCATCGCTCAGTGGTGTTTAAGTCACAGCCAGCTAGCTTAATTAACCGTTCACTCAACCAGCCTAGCCTCTTTACTAAACAGCGCCATTCAACTAGATTCCTCAAACAAGGTTTGAAGTACATAATACACAGTCACACCGTATGGCAGTAGGTGGTTAGGTTTTTTAAATAAATAAAAAAGAACTATGAATGAATGAATGAATTACCCTTTATTGCACATTAAATAAAAATACAGTAATAATGGAAATAAGCAATAAATAAAGGTACAATGGGCGGTCTTATCGTTAAAAGCGATCTCTTCCAGACAACCGTTGGATGGACAGAATAAACAATATCAAAATACGGCGGTGTAAGAGTACAATATACCTATTGATTATACTAATAAACATAAACTTAAATACATACAAATAATGAGAGTGCAGACTCAGAGAGAACCCCCCCCCCCCCCCCCCCCCCCCTCCCTATAACCCTTCCCGTTGAACGGCAAATTAAACTAGTTGGCTGCGACATCTACAGATAACCCTTGTGTGGTTTTCTTCGAAGTTGCTTCTAACTGGTATTTAAATCTACCATTACTATAATAATAACAAAAAGCCTAAAAATCAATATCAAGTTGAAAAATATTCCCAAAAACACTCATGTAAAGGACCACCCACACTGCCTTAATAAAGCTGCGTTTATGACGTCGATAATAACGTGTGTTTACATGGCGGTCAAGCTGTTGTCAACTGCAGGGGCCGCATCTAACTATTCCGGTTTGTTTGGACAATAAGTTATGTTCCGCTACTTGGGAGTTTGAAAGTTATTGCTAGGGCACATTGTTGATAGAAAGGTATAATGCGCGAAGCCAAAGATGAGACTTGACGGGTCACGTGGTCATACCTGCGCAGTAGATAGTTCTTGGCGGTATGCGAGGCAAGCGAGGAGGGACGGCGAGGTATGGCGTCACGCATGCGTATTCAGTCGTGTGCCATTCCCCGCAGTCCGCGCATACGCCGCTGTGGTTCCAAGTTATGGTGGGTGACAGGTATGACAGGTCTCATCTTTGGCTGCGCGCATTATATAAGAAAGAAAATCATCATAGTAGTTAACTCATTGCAGGGAGGCTGGACTTCGACTGTCCCTTAATGGAACAGTGGACGAGAGCGCACACTGTGCACGTCTAGTGTCTCAGGAGTCGAATGATCTTGTCTGTTATTTTATGTGTACCTATTTAATGTTTTTATTTTATTTGTTTATTTCATTGTTTATTGTTGTATTGTATGTAATATGGACTAGGCCTTGTATGTTAATGCTAGTCTGAAATAAAGAAATTTATTTGAATTGAATAGTATTTTTCTAAGTGTATACTATTGCAGAAAGCAAAGTAAAAATGCATACTTAAGGGCGCACTATACCTGGAGAGACGTTAAATTGCTTATTGAGAAACAATGTTTTGTTCAACCAACTGTATGCTTTCAATCTGTAGTTCATATACGTTATAGTTAAGAATACGTGCTAGAACGCCTGTGTTGTTAAAACACGATTCCGTAAAATTTTCTCGATAGAAAAAAATCCAAAGGTGACTCCAAATTTATCATAAAACCGTTCTTATGCGATGAATACTACAATTTAGATCTTGAAACTTTATACAGTAATTCTACATAACATAAATAAGGGCACCTGTGTTTTAAATTTTCAAAATACCTTTTGATTTTACCTTAAAATGAAAATATCTAAGTTTTGCACTACTGAAACCATTCGCTTCGGACGACCGTTCTGCGATTCAGTCTGGCCTCGGCTTTCAAACGGGGTACCCGTGACGCTTGTCGCTCCAAACGAACACTTAATTCTTAGGTAGAATTTATATTTAGTTGGTTTTTGTAAAAACGCAGTAATGAGAAATAAACACAACAAGATAATGATAAAAAACCGGCAAACATATGAACCACGGCAAGATAGGACGTGCAGCGGCGCGCGGAGAAGCGGGGGTGAAATTCGAGTTTGGGCTGAGGTATAGTCAACTCTTAATAACAAGTCTTGGTACGACACAGTGGGAAAAATAACCTCTACTTAGGGTTAAGCTTGTATATATGCATATACAAATATACAACAAACTACATAAATAGAGAAGTATTTCTGTAGTTTGTTGTATTTTTGCTTGTGTATGTGCAATAAGGAATATAAAATATTTTATCTAAAAACTATAACTGGGGGAAGAGGAGACACTGGGCGACGGACACTTGTGACAAATCCAAAAAATTAATGATCCTAAGTATTATTAATGAAACGGGATTTGAACCAGTGACCCTCCTTGATTCGGGGATGCGATGCCAATAAATTGACCCATTTGACTTCCTACCAAATTATTGAATTACGAAATTATTGGGATTTCAATTCATAATTTAATCATTTTCTGTCTGTGAACATACAATTGATGCTTGATACAGACAGCTTGCACAAGACAGAAAGGAAAAGCATAAAATGATTGTTCCCATTTATACCTCCGTGGCGCAATGGGCGAATAGCCGGCTGAGACGCAGGAGGTATCGGGTTTGATTGCCGC
This sequence comes from Philereme vetulata, assembly GCA_918857605.2. Lineage (NCBI taxonomy): Eukaryota > Metazoa > Arthropoda > Insecta > Lepidoptera > Geometridae > Philereme > Philereme vetulata. The sequence continues at coordinate 11,621,759 of OU975442.1, read as the reverse complement.
CACGATACAAATGTTTGCATGATCTACAGATATTTGTTCCGGGGCTAGGTGTTTTTGGGTTCCGTAGCCAAATAGCAAAAAACGGAACCTTTATGGATTCGTCATGTCTGTCTCTCCGTCAGTATGCCACAGCCACTTTTTTCCGAAACTATAAGAACTATACTGTTGAAACTTGGTAAGTAAATGTAATCTGTGAACCACATTAAGATTTTTACACAAAAATAGAAAACAAACAATAAATTTTGGGGTTCCCCATACTTAGAACTGAAACTCAAAAAATTTTTTTTCATCAAACCTATACGTGTGGGATATCTATGGATAGGTCTTCAAAATGATATTGAGGTTTCCAATATATTTTTTTTCTAAACCGAATAGTTTGCGCGAGAGACACTTCCAAAGTGGTAAAATGGGCCCCCCCCCCTGTAACTTCTAAAATAAGAGAATGATAAAACTAAAAACTATATATGTTGTACATTACCATGCAAACTTCCACCGAAAATTGGTTTGAACGAGATCTACTGAGTAGTTTTTTTTAATACGTCATAAATCGTAAACCGCAATTTACCTTTCATTCAACTCAAATATAAAAAAAGGTTATAACGAACTACAAGAACTTTTATATTATGTTACTTGCTGCTACGGAACCTTTCATGGGCGAGTCCGACTCGCACTTGGCCGTTTTTTTTTATTTAGGATGAGTATGCATTTGCTAAAAAAAGTATATACCTAAGTATTCAATCAGTTATCTGGTTCCCATATAACAAGCTCTGCTTAGTTTGGGGCTAGATAGCGCTGTCTAGCAATATTTATTTCTATATTTTATCTCCAAAACGGTTTGACCGATTAAGATTTGGTTTTCTGTAGAAGGTTTGTAATTAATCGGAGATAGTTCATAGATAGATTCAAAAAGAGGGGGTCAAAAGTAATTAAGATTTTGAAAAATATTAGGTACTTGTGAACGTTGTTACACTAATTGGTTACGCCATTTTAACATAGGTACAAAAAAAATGTCTACGATTCGAAGCCGATCTGTATTTATTTTTCTGAAATGAATAAAACGAAGCTTGATAAAACAGTCCAGAATTCAGTGTGAGTGGATAGATAGCTTACGTACAAGACGCGACAGAAATAGTCGGACGTCTGTTTGGATTTCATATTACCGCGGTGTATTGAACCCTGAATTCTTCGGATTCCGATTTCATTGGAGAAATGTACATTCATACGATTCATTCATGATGGACTCAAAGTCATATTTTTAACCCCTACGTAAAAATCAAAATAATTTTATTCATTATAATCACAAGGATCATTTTGAAACGTCAATTTTACTGCCTGTTCCTTCGCGACCAAGCCAGGAAATAATGGCAAGAAACAAGGCTGTTTGTTTTTTTAATGATCCTTTTTGAATACTTAATAATAATAATATATTTATTTAGCAACAAACTTCAGTATTTAACAAACAAAAATTACAATGGTTTACTAGGTATAATACAATTCAGGGTGATACCTATCCCTCCCTCCGGACTATGGTCATAATGGAATGTTCAGTGAATGTATGTGTAGGTGTGGGAGTGTGTTTGTTGCGTGATTTGAGTGCGAGTGTGTGTGTGTGTGTAAGTGTTTGTCCATGTGCATGCGAGGATGTGTGGTGAGTGTTTGTGTGTGAGTGTGTGGTGTGAGTGTGTGAATGTGCGTGTGCGGTGTGAGTGTGTGTGAGGGTGTCAGTTTGTGTGTACAAATAAATGGGTGAGTTTGTTGTGTGTTGACTTATCGTTATCATATATAACTTATGATAGTATGATTAACAGACTCTCAATTTCAAGGTAGTTCAAACCTAGAAACCAACATTTAACCATAAATTTGCATTTATAGCTAGGCATTGAGTGGTACATATCAATATTATCAATAAAGAAAATAAATTACGTCTAAATTGTAACATTTTTGAACGAGTTGGTACAATTTCAATCCCAAGCTTTTCTATCATCTAAATAATCCGATATTTTATATGCTATTCAAAGCATCAATTGAAACATACATAAATACCTACCAGTTCTATAAACTCCTAAACTCGATGGTGCTATTGTCATAGACAATTCAAAGAAACTCCCACAGTTCATGAATGAAATACACAACAAGTTTTTTACTGTCGTCGTGCGCATCAGAGATGTACACACGGCTACACATCAAGCTATAAATTTCCAGTATAAGCTGACCTCTCGTTCTACGAAAAGCCTACACAGTGCGAGGTCAACTTATACTGGAAATTTATAGCTTGATGTGTAGCCGTGTGTACCTAATGAAGAAAATAATTGCCTTTCAGGATGGGTCGTTTACGATGTCTTTTCATCGCTTCTTTACGAGAGCTACCTGTAGATCTATGTGTCATGTGCACAAATACGACATGTGCTGCGTCAAATATCTCTGTCAGAATAAAACATGATATTTGGTATCGCAAGTTTAGTTTATGTACAATTTATTTTGGTTGACCGGTACCAAAATAAATTGTACATAAACTAAACTTGCGATACCAAATATCATGTTTTATTCTGACAGAGATATTTGACGCAGCACATGTCGTATTTGTGCACATGACACATAGATCTACAGGTAGCTCTCGTAAAGAAGCGATGAAAAGACATCGTAAACGACCCATCCTGAAAGGCAATTATTTTCTTCATTAGGTACACACGGCTACACATCAAGCTATAAATTTCCAGTATAAGTTGACCTCGCACTGTGTATGGATCAACTTTACCTTAGTCTTCCTTGCATGATAAAAACTTGACAAAATGGTAATAGGGTAGAATTTTTATTACTATGTTAGTAGCTAATAAATAACTGGTATCCCAAACTTTTTTCAAGCTGGTAACATAGACAGTTGTCAAAATCTTGAAGATTTGTTGAAAAGTAGCGGTAATTAACTAACAGAACAGGCCATGTTGGCAACACATCAACGACTACTATCTTTACGTAATTTGCTTAGTTCTAGCTGGAGCCAAAGAGAAAATAGTATTACCCGTGCGCGATAAGTTGGGACCTGAGCGCGGTGACGTCATATTGGCGTGTTTGTACCGCCCGCAAAAAAGCGAACATAACAAGCAGCCGCCCGCGGCTTCGTCTTTGTTTTTTTTAACCTAATTTATTATGTTACTCAGGGAAGACGCTGCTTTTTATCTAATCTTTTTTACACTATTTGAATAAAATAAAAATACAATGTTTAAATTTATACATTTATTTTATCTATTATTTACATTATCTCATCTTCGTCACTACTTAGTGGATTTATGCCTTCTAGAGGTTGTTCTTCGTCCTCAGTCTCACTATAATCACTTGACGAAGAGGTATCCGATAAATTTACAATTAATTGCGATTCATTCGTCTCTTGTAAGAGGTCATCGTCCCAATACTTTTGTCGAAGCCTGTCCACATGGTTGACTTCTTTTTTCCAGACAACAAAACAATAACACAAACGAAAACTAAAAGAATTCCAGAGCGCGTCGTTACGTGACGTAGGCCAGTACGAGACTAAAAACCCTAAAAAATAGTGATGCGAACGGTACAATACGGGTGCCATCGGGGAAGTGCAGGGGAAGCGGTCGGGGAGTCGCATTCCTAGCAGTTCCCAAGTTATCGCGCACGAGTAATAGTAGATAAAGTTGCCAAAATTGTGTCAACTTTACCTGATTGTTATTTTTCGTGGTAGTGCCGTAACTATGAGGCTTAGGAACACAAATTATGAATAGAATTAAAGGGAAATACTGTTTAATTACATAAAAACTGAATATTAAACCCCCCTAGTAAAACAAATACGCAATATAGGAAATATATTTTTTCATAAAAATATGATAAAGATGGCCTACTTGATGGTATAGTTATGTTTTTATTGTTTATAAATAATTTCTTTAAGTATATGCATGTTTTATTTTGAGTCAAAATTTTATGAGCAATGATTTTGGTATAGCAAGTTTTGTTTTTTGCCAGAATATAATCAACAAATATTAGTACATTCGAAAATATCTCAGCCTCGCTGGCTTCCTGTATCTCTGTCTCGTTCTTACGCTACGATCCCACTAAGATACAAACAAAAGCGAGCATCAAAAACAGTCTCATGATACTAAAATCTTTAATTAGTATACCATGATCAATCGCCTAATCGAAATCGAAGAATTGCTTTTTCATAGGCAGTAGCCAAGAGGCGGCAGTATCAATAACAATAGAACATCGACCTCCTGATCTTACAGTCGTCCTGTCGCACTAACGAGTACTACCCCTTGTGCTGTGAACGAAGACTTGGGAAATTGAACCTTTTTTGCACCTAAAAAGGATCATTATTAAACTTTAGCAGTTGTAGACTAAGATTCAAAGTGCAGGTTGGTTGAAAACTAAGAGTAATTTGTTGTTGTAGATAGAGAAGGTATGAACTATGAACAAAATTATTTATATTTAAATTATATGGTGTTAGTTGGTAAGCGCAGCACTTGAAAACGGCTGGACAGATTTGGATTTCTTTAATATTTGTTATACTTAGTCCTAATAAGGGTTTAGAGAAAACTATTAGAAAAGTTGCCCGAAATATTTGAAAATTCTGGAAAAACTAAAAGTGCTATATTTATGAGATTTTTGTATGAAGTCACGACATAATATAGGGCATTTTTAGGGATCAGTACCACAAAAGTTAAAAAAAGGAACCCTTATAAAATCACTTTATTGTCTGTCTGTCCGTGTGTCACCGTCACAACGGGTGGACCTAGCAAGTTGAAATTTATACTAGATATACTTAGGTATATAGTCCCTATTAGATGTATAAAAATCAAGATTCTGAGGCTACGATAAAAAGATATGGACAAATTTAGTTTTTCGCGAAAACTTGACAGGCAGACGGACAGACAGACAGCGGAGCCTCAGTAATAAAGTGCCGTTTTACCCTTTGGGTACGGAACTTTAAAAAAATAGTTGTACTGCGGCGTTTATAAAGTGTATAAAAATTGGTGAAAGGCCAGGTCAAGAGTACTTACTCTAAATCGAGCATATGAAGAACGTGATGCAAAAGACGTGGCAGGACCGTAGCAAGTGGAGATCCGTGGTCTCTGTCTAGCCTAGCGTAAAGGTGTGATAGCATTTATGTATGTACTAGTAGGTACCTATACAAAAATGTAGTATATTAGTAAAATAATTCAAGGATAGAAGCAGATAAATAAAACACAGCCGAAACGTCGGGATAACAAATAATAAAGGTACATACGCGATAAATACCCGTTTTAATCATTAATTATGTACAGTGATCGTGAAAGTTTGAAAAATACCAAGATAAATAAAAGTCAAGAATGTATTTTGAGTTACCATAAACATGTACATATATAAATTATATTTATTTTTATTTCTTCTTGATATTTTGTTTTCTAAAGAATATACCTAAAGTCAGGCCATTATAATAGGTAACATTTGACGTCTATTGACGACTGTCAGTTCGGTACATACAACTTGTACCGAACTCGTACTCGTATCGGTCATTATTTCAATAAATATGTAATCGTAATTGAAAAAATTAGGCAATTGTGCAGTTCTAACAAAACGAAACAATATATTATTTTATGGCCGCCGTTACAAGATTACGTTGTTGAATTTTGATGAATTGTCAAATGTTACCTATTAAAATGACCTGACTGTAGTAGGTAATTGTATTCAATCATGTACGTCAAACTATCTAGTACTAAGGACGGGCACTGGAAACTGCGCCACAGTATTATATAATATTTTCTAGTGTTCATATTGTTTTTGTTACTTATAATATGTTCACTGAATAAATCATATAATTATGAATATACTTATAGTCTATATAGTTAATAGTTTTATATTATATATCATTAAAGGCATTTTTCCCCATATATATTATTATAAATTAAATTAGTTCGTCTTTTAGGATTGCTCTACACCTTATTATTACTCACCATCGCTATAAATATCCGTCTCAGTTTTATTATCACAATCGACTTTTATGTTTTTATTGCGGTTGAGCTGTCAACTTCTGGGAAAATGTCAGAGATGGTGCATGTCATTAGTGATTGTAAAGGAGATGACAGTGTTGTAACGAGCCGGTTAATTAGTCGCTTTATGGGGGACTGTGGATAGATATACTTACCTATAGTATACTTACCTATGTCTGTATTTTGTGGCGGCCTCTCTTGTTGTAAAGCTTTAGTAGTTTTTAGACTTTCTAGTGCACCTATTTGTTAATTATAACACTATGAAGTTATAATTACGTCAAACCTGGATAAGCGAGAGTTCAAGGGAGCACAATCTCATTCTCGCTTATAGAGGTATCTCACTAGTCCGAGTTTCTCGCTAATGCAGGTATTACCCGTGCGCGATAAGTTGGGACCTGAGCGCGGTGACGTCATATTGGCGTGTTTCTACCGCCCGCAAAAAAGCGAACATAACAAGCAGCCGCCCGCGGCTTCTTCTTTGTTTTTTTTAACCTAATTTATTATGTTACTCAGGGAGGACGCTGCTTTTTATCTAATCTTTTTTACACTATATGAATAAAATAAAAATACAATGTTTAAGTTTATACATTTATTTTATCTATTATTTACATTATCTCATCTTCGTCACTACTTAGTGGATTTATGCCTTCTAGAGGTTGTTCTTCGTCCTCAGTCTCACTATAATCACTTGACAAAGAGGTATCCGATAAATTTACAACATTTACTACCTATAACAACAAAAACTACAACAAAAAAACAATAACACAAACGAAAACTAAAATAATTCCAGAGCGCGTCGTTACGTGACGTAGGCCAGTACGAGACTAAAAACCCTAGTAAAAAATAGTGATGCGAACGGTACAATACGGGCGCCATCGGGGAAGTGCATGGGAAGCGGTCGGGGAGTCGCATTCCTAGCAGGTCCCAAGTTATCGCGCACGAGTAATACATGGGTAGCGTTTCTCTCTTATAGAGGTACGCAGCAATAACAAGTCACAGAAAGTACGAATGTAGTAAATATGTAAAATGATAAAATTATGTGCATAATATGCACAACATATATGTACTTCCTTCGCAATTTATTAACTATAAACTGAGTAAGTCCGACAAACAGGACGGTACACAGGCACACGTGTCCATTCAAAAAGAATGTGATAAAATAACAACGTTATTTAGTTCCACGAATTAGAATAGGTACAATATTGACGAGAAAACAATACAAAAACAATGGTAGGAAGTTCCAAGAAAGTTAAGAATGAGTTATAAAATAGCAGATGTTAAATTTGTAAACAAAGCTCGACTGTCGCTTATAGAGGTATAGATAGATAGGTAGCAATCTCACTTACGGAGGTCCATGAGGGGAAAACGACTCTCTTACAGAGGTTTCTGTTTCTCGCTAATACAGGTTTTGGAAGCTTGAAATTACGGGTCCTGGCTATTACTCTCACTTATAGAGTTTTCTCACTTATCCAGTTCTCACTTACCCAGGTTTGACGTATACACATTTGACGAGTTCTTGGAAGATCAAAACTTACCGACAATAATGCGCTAGGTATGTTATAGCTGACTTTTTATATTTGAACATGAATGCAAAATGTCCTAAAGTTCTTTTTAGACGACTTGGAGGTGGAACATGCATATGTTAATAATGTTATAACCACCTGATGTTAAGTAGTAACCATCGCCTATAACAAAGTATTTCCTCGTAGGTCACGCACATTAGAAACGTGCCCTACGATGCACTGCCCTACATGAAAGTGTCACGCTATCGAGATAATTGGACATAAAGACCACAAAGAGATGATTTTGACATTTAACGACATTATTATCCTGCATCTTGTCAGCGATGTCGCGCACCCTCAGGCTTCCTCGCACGTACTTGTTACGGATTTTATCGAGCCTGGTGATGCCGCACATCCACCTCAGCATTTTCATTTCGGCGACTTGGATGGTATGTATGTTCTTCTGCGTTACGGCCCAAGTTTCGCTTCCATACGTTCGCCTATGTGTTCCTAAACCAAATATACAAGTTTCAAAGAGGAGATTTAAATTTAAATTAAATTTGAATTTGGACGCGATATTGAAAAAATTAACGGATTTGGTCAGTTCGGAAGGACCGATTGTCTTTGGAATTGCACTGGGAAGCATTGTGTTTGTGTGCCTTAATAAATAAAATAAAATAATAATCGGAAAGCCATATTACAATTTTATGAAGTCACATTTAGATTAAAACACGAGTTTAAATCACAAAACCACAAGGCACCGACACCGAAGCACCTAAGGCTCAGAGATCGCGTTACGGATAAGATGACAAGCGTAGGCGCATGTCCTTAAAGCAACCTTATTTTATAACCTTCAACCACCTTATTCCCTTCCCTGAAAGTTCTTATTTCAACGTACAGAATGATAAGCTAACGTTGTAACTTTCAGATAGATAGGTAGTTTTTAATTTCATATGAAAATGGTCCTTATAAAGTTCGCAACAGGTCTTCTTTTATCGTAATTGCAGTTTTCCGGACCACAATATCGTCTTCATGGTTTACCACAATGACGGTACCTTTAGCATGTTCCTTATGTAAAGGTTGATAAGGTTTATTTTTCAGAAACTATATGTGTTTTGATGATGCTCTCGTGTTTCATACATGCGTCCCCAGTAGGCACTGTATGACGTTGTGCACAAACGGACGCTGTTATGATCTTCAATGTAATATGTAATTTACTGTAATATATGCCTTTTTGAGGAAGACTGAGTATAATCATGTTTAGGTTTTATGATGAATTATTATTATAGCGTATAGGATCATAGATATACCTCTTGATAGACATTTCATATAGCATATCTAGTCCCAATTTAAGCAAATCTTATGATATGGAAACTAGTTATCTGATTTTATACTTTCATATTTTTTGTTGAAAATACATACACATAATACAATTTTTAGATACAAAAGTTCTGCAGCGCGAATTGAATTTGCAACTTCCGTCGTATCAGCCAGCTTTTCGCCCACTGCGCCACGGGCGCCAGCAAAGCGTGAAGACAATATACCTATATATACCTCGGTATTGTTTTCGCTTTCAACCTAACGCGGGTATCAACATTCATCTATATTTCCATTAAAATTCGTAGCGCCCCATTCTACATTAGGTACGCATAAAATATCTGCGTATGTCAGTTGATATTTAAATCGCCTCAGGCGTCATGTCACCGCTGATCTACCCTACAGCTTTGTACTCTATATAACTACCCTAGTTTTTAATTGGTTAAAATTACAATTCCGTTTTGTTTAAGTGTCACTGGTATTTTTAACTATTCTATCGCTATGTTGTTTTGTGGCTCTTTCAAAGTTGCCTTGAAGAGATAGTGATAAGAGCGCTGATGGTACTTCAGAGTTTTATTCTGTACTAGCTGACAAATCTGCAGCTTCGCACGCGTAGTTTTTCAATAAAAACATTACCCTCCTTCTGCGCAGTTGGGTAAAAAGTAGCCTATGTCACCCGGAGATAGTTTAGCTTCCCAACAGTGAAATATTTTTTTAAATCAGTGCAGTAATTTCGGAGCCTATTCAATACAAACAAACAAATCTTTCCTCTTTATAATATTAAGTACCTATAGAGTAAAGATTTATTTTATTGAGAAGAAGAGGGCACATTTCAAGAAACAAAGATATAATTACTTGCTTACATTTTTTGAGTGTCAGATGTTTACATTGGCAATTAATTTTGAATACACACTAAATTAATGTTTAGATTGTAACTATAAGCATGGGTGATGGCTAAATTAATGTGTCTACGTTTTAGGAAGCTTGGCTCAAGAGGTCGCCATTGAATCTAGGGTTAAGATATGAGAGGCACCGCTTTAAAAAGACGATAACAACGATAAAATTCAATTGTTCATTTTACAAAACTATGACGCTCATTAGGGCAACTAGCAGTTTTTTAATCATTAAATTAAAAAAAAAAACAAAAAGCTGTTGTTTGTTTGGTTTGCTGAATGATTTAAAATAATAATTAACAGACGGCATAGGACATAAGTTGATGTTTTAATATAGAAATATTTAAAAAAACAATTTTGGTTAGAGAGATAAATAAGACTATAATAAATAAAAAAAAACCATTTACTTCAAGCAATTATGTAGTTCACAATACATAAGGTACCTACTTAGATTAAACAGGGTTTTTAAAACATGCATGTGACAGAAATGTCTGGGCGGGTATCAGTGCCAAGACGGTGTTCGAGCTGACCCGCCCCCTTATTACCTAAGCTAAATTGCTGTCGTGTCGCTGTCGCTAGTCAGGTCATCCCTTTCACACGTGAGGTACGTACTGTACGTGTGAAAGGAATGGCCTGACTAGCGATGCGACACAACAGCGATTTGGCTTAGGTAATAAGGGGCCGCAGGGCCACCAGAGACGCGGCTCGCTTGCGCATGACGGTGTGGTGTGTGTGGAAGCAGTCGACCCGCGCCGCCGCGAATAGCCCCGATATCGTGGATAAGGTAACTGCCATTTCAGCTTGCTAATCCCCTGATGTTAACATACCTCAAAATATAATCAGCCTTATACCAATGTTATAAATGACCTGACATTATTTACAAAACCGCTACACTCTTCTAACATGTTACAAAATGCAGTGCCATATTATTCTAACGCGGTTATGGATGCCAAACAACTTTTACCGACCTCACGATACTCACCACTGATAGAACCATATCGCAGTGAGAACATCTAGCTTCAACACTCAAAGACGTGTGGAATCTGTTAAATTTACTTTGAAAAGGTACCGTTGTTTACTACCTGTATGACAACTGATGAAAGGAAGAGCAAACTTTCCGTTATTTACGTAATGCTAAGTTAGGTATGTAAATTATGCTTAAATAAAATGTTAGCAGTCGGTCACAATAAAAAATAATATATCCTCGATCGCTACACCGGTTTTGTTTGGTTAATAACTTCATTCATCTCAGTTCGAACTGAGATCTCGCGAGTCTCCGATTAAAACAAAAATATATCAATTGTAATCTTTGACTATCAAAATAGTGTCACGAAATATAACCAATTCACTTGACTCACAGTTTCATTCAAATTACAGGTAACGGGAGTTCATATGTCTGGTTACCTTTTTTTTGGGGTACAAATCGCAGTTATTCTGGATTTCAGACTTTTGCCCATATTTGTGTCACTTAAGCTACACGCATACTAAATTACAGCACTGTGGGGTCTGTGTGCTGTACCTTGTGAATTTTTTCAAAGTTTAGTTTTTATTATGACTAATAAAATAACTCAAAAGCTATAACGAATGTACGAAAAATAAAAACAAAGTCTAAATTTACTAATAAATATCTTATATTTGACATCCCACTTGACCAGTTAGCTTCATTTTAATTTTTTTTTACCCCTCTTGAACCCCAATGTCTCAACAACCCCCCAACATTTTTAGCTTAGTAAGTCACAACAAAATTGTGCTATCACTACCTACCTATGTATTAAATGTCATGATGATAAACAGAGTAGTAGGTACATGTTTTTCTATCAGATTGTGGCTATGTAAGTTGACTTTGCCCTGGGTTTTCTCTTGAAACTTGTCCGTCATGTACGGGTACGTATGTCGGGGTAGTTATTCGCCCAGCCTCTTAGTTCGAAACCTCCGGCTCTGTCTAAATACCTGTTTGGTTGTAGTTTTAACTTCTTCTACGGTCTTGAAGCTTTGTAGATAGTCATCCATGTAGTGACATCGTTTTATTGAAAACACCGCTTCTGGGTATGTTTCGATGAATTCTTCAGCGTATACTCCCACTCGGCTCGAGTGCAAGCGGACTCTACGTGGCTTTACTGAAGAAAGCGCGTTTCATTCTTATTTATCTATAGATCTTATAGAATAGATCTTCGTTTGACCACAATCTCACCTGATGGAAAGCGATGATGTGGTCTAAGATGAAGCACGAAGATCTAGAAGAAACCTATTCACTCTTACCTTAAATAGGTCCGGATTGTATTCTTTAGGAAAAACAGACGACGGCAAAGCGTTCCATACCTCATCTGTACGCATCAAGAACGTAGAACCAAAACGGTGTGTGCGAATGGGTGGTGTGTCAACTAGGTACGGATGGTACTGAGCCGTGTGCCTGCTTGTCCTTCGATGGAAAGGAGATGGCGGAGATAATTTTTCTGCTGACCTACTCCCGGTTGAGGTGGCTAGGCATTTTGAAGACAGGAAGACCACTCAACCAGACAGGGCCTAACCACCACAACAATTGGTCTACATAAAAAGATTTAACAATATGTTGCAATACATAGTATATTATCAGATCGCAAAGTGAGCTGGTAGCGCAAGATTAGGCGCGTCCTAGTATTTTTATTAAGTATTATTACTAAGTACTAGTGACCTGTCTTGGCTTCGCACGGCATTTAATTTTTTAACAATTTTTTATTGCCAATTTTTATACACCTTGGATTACGTTTTTGAAGTTTTAGTCAAGGATAATGTAGCAGTGATGACATTGGAACCAAGACGTGGTCCTTCACTATTGGTTTTATGAATAAGCTCAGAGTCGCTCAACGAGCTATGGAGAGGGCTATGCTCGGGGTTTCTCTACGGGATCGAATCAGAAATGAGGAGATACGTAGGAGAACGCAAGTCACCGACATAGCCCGACGGATTAGCACGTTGAAGTGGCAATGGGCATGCCATATAGCGCGCAGAGCAGATGGCCGATGCGGCCGGAAAGTTCTCGAATGGAGGCCACGGACCGGCAAGCGCAGCGTAGGACGTCCACCTACAAGATGGGCAGACGACTTGGTAAGAACCGCAGGTCGGCGTTGATTGCAGGCCGCTTCCAACCGCAGTTCCTGGAGATCAAAGAGGGAGACCTTTATCCAGCAGTGGACGTCCTACGGTTGATATTATGATGATAATGATAAATGAAGCATTGTAATGGTGAAAGAATTTTAGAAATCGGACCAGTATTTTGGAGTTTATTCGTTACAAACAAACCGTTCCTCTTTATATTAGTACAGAAGCATAGATTAAGAGTAAGGTGACGGATTCAAGCCCTGTAGGGCTCAAAAATGTTTAAGATAGTTTTAAAAATTTTAGAATTTCCCTTAGGTATCGAATAACATTTAAAAATAAAAAATTACTATAGAAGGTTAGGTTTGTTAGAAGGGGGTAATGTACAATATACCCCTACGCGAGAAGTCATTGCAGATTTCATTCCCCCAAGCTAGAATTAGCATGAGAAATAACGAAGCTATCCTCAAACCTTCTCAAACTAGCTCTTTTAACGCTTTTTTCATTAACATCATCCACAGCCTAAAGTCCCTGCTGGTAACGGACTGTGAACCAGACCAACTGACGGGTTACTGTAAATGTCACTACGGTCACCCATCCCAATACAGATAAAAGAAAACGTTAACAGTTGTAAATAACGACCAGAGAATCTACTCTACACGCCCTTCAAAGAACTTGTTTCCCATTTGAGGCATTTCACCCTGAAACCCCACAAAACCTATCATATTTTCAACATTGTTATTTTCAATTTGCACGTACTGTATCTATTTGATTGATACGCGGAGGGACGTTTGAATTTCGCTTGTATTTTTCACTTTTCACCGTTTCCGTTGTCAGCCGGTTGTGACGTGCCATTTCAACTGCGGATCATGGACGTAGAAGATACGGACGGAATACAACTACCTTGAAAATGACGTACTCCGAGTAAGCCGATTCACTTGTTAATAACGTCACTTTTTACTTCACTTGTTATTAAGCGGCGTGGCTCTTAGAGGAGAGATGTGTAGAATCTCTATTTGTACTTAACTACAAGTAATCGATCTCTATTAGAAATACTTCAGTACTAATTTCGCGTCTCAATACTTAATTCGGTCAAAGTCAAATAATTTTTTTTTTATTTTTATTTAATAATTTTGAAATGTCATACATTTTGTATACTTCAAGTTAAGACGGTGGAGGGAGCAAAATTTAACGGGTCTATTTTGTGACGATAGTAGATTGCTTATTTTTTAATTTATTCATTTTTTAGGACCTTTTCTTTTTAATAATGTGCTTTTTACTTATGTGTTGTCGCAAATAAATCTTATTCTATTATGGTGTTTAGTCCTTAAATTTCTTTCATCCATGTTGCTGATATTGAAAAATGTTAGGGTCGATGTTGTCAAAGGGGTTGATTCTTCAATTCATTGTTTTGTATATTTTTGACTGTGAATTTATTTTTTGGAATCTATCTTTTCCGTGTTCTTTTTAAGGTGTATAAAATTGTAATTTTGCCCGCGTGTTGATGGTAACTATTATTTTACTAACAGTTAACAGTTATTTATTGTACTAGTGTCCATACTTTAAATAAATAAATAATACTTTTGATTTTACCTAGTGTACTGGGGACACTTCCACCTGGTAGTGATCTGGAATGGTGGAGCTATCTATATTTATTATTTACTGGTTGACCCGCCGAACTTGGTACCGCTTTGACATGCATATAACGCGGGCTGTCAATATACGTCACCCTGGTAGAATTGTCATTGTACCCGGCCATCATTACTAACCCGATGTTTTTTATATATACTCGTATATATTTACAACCATACTTAACCATAGTCAAAATGACATTTAGCTGACATTTGCGTTTTGTAAATCCATGTCAGATGCGTTTTTGTTATACCACGTTTTATAGTGACGTGTATTCTCTTTGACGTTTTATGTCACGTCACACGGGAACGCGGTCGAACAGAATAAAATGTAACCTATACTTATCCGTCACCTGGTTCTAAGCTACCTCCCCATTAATTTTCAGCCAAATCGGTTCAGCCGTTCTTGAGTTATAAATAGTGTAACTAACACGACTCTCTTTTACATATATAGATTAATTTATTTTATTCAATTAGGACGGCAATTATACCAATTACACTAATCGAGAAGACAACAATAGAATACAAAATTAGAAAAATTAAACAAACAAACACACATGATGGAATAAACAAAAATTAGTACCTACCTAATATTATACATATAAATTTAAATTGACATAAAACTAATGAACATGTCAAAAATATATGAACTACCTCAGTGGTGCAGTGGGTGAATAGCCGGCTGAGACGCAGGAGGTAGCGGGTTCGATTCTCGCCGCGGAATAAATGTTTGCATGGTCTACAGATATTTGTTCCGGGTCTGGATGTTTTTCTATATATGATAAGTATGTATTTACAAAAAAAAGTATATAAGTATTGTATTAGTTATCTGGTTCCCATAGTACTCTGCTTAGTTTGGGGCTGGATAGCGCTGTGTGACATGCCCAGCAATATATATATAACAATACTATAAATCGTTGGCGACGGTCTTTAGGTGATTGAACTGTTTGCTTGATACAGAGATATGTTAATAACTGTATTATTTTAATTATTTTTCTGTAGATATGTTTTTGGTAATTAGCATTTTCCGTTTTTTTATTATAAGTAATTGAATTTCCGCGTGTCTGGTTATTTGTTTTAGTTCATAACGAACAACAGACCAGTGGACTGA
Source organism: Philereme vetulata (assembly GCA_918857605.2). Taxonomy (NCBI): domain Eukaryota; kingdom Metazoa; phylum Arthropoda; class Insecta; order Lepidoptera; family Geometridae; genus Philereme; species Philereme vetulata. The sequence continues at coordinate 11,606,246 of OU975442.1, read as the reverse complement.
GACGAAGGATGTCATGGCTTAATTTCCCGCCACGGAAGAAATGTTATACAAATACATAACCGTGACACACCCGTGAAGCTATCCCACAAGGGTGTAGTCAGAGGTAAGTCCAAACATTGCGTTGGATACGTTTTTGCATAGTACTTACGCGTCGACAGCGTGACTGGTTGCAAGCCTATCGTCTATCGCCATTTTGAATTGCGTAGCAAAAAAACGGACACATTGAGAACCTCCTGCTTTTTTTAAGACGGCTAATTATGAAACACGTGATCCATCTCAATTTCTGAAGAACGCTACTAAAGAAGGCTTTCAAAACATAATTGCCTATGTCTTTACTATTTAATTTCGAAATGTAGCATCTTCTACAGTCCGTCCACGGTAACTTTGCATAACAAAATAAATAGCAGGTAACAAATGTGGTTCCACACTGGATGTTATTATGAACCTCATTTCAGGTGTCGCAGAAAGCAGCGCCAAAGCAGTCTTGTATGTGTTACAATACCGGTACCGCTAAATGACTGATTGACGTAATGAAAAAGTGACGATAGACTTAGTGCTTTAACAAGATTTTATTATTTGAATTGCATATTTTTGACGTAATAAACCAAGTGAAAATACAAAAACATAACTTAACTAATCTTTTACTTTTAGTTTCCGCCCTGTGTGTATGTATTTATCTGAAGTAAATGGCTTTACACGTTTAGACGGATTAGCACGTTGAAGTGGCAATGGGCAGGCCATATTTCGCGCAGAACAGATGGCCGATGGGGCCGAAAGGTTCTCGAGTGGAGGCCACGGACCGGCAAGCGCAGCGTAGGACGTCCACCCACAAGATGGGCAGACGACTTGGTAAGAACCGCAGGTCGGCGTTGGATGCAGGCCGCTTCCAACCGCAGTTCCTGGAGATCAATGAGGGAGGCCTTTGTCCAGCAGTGGACGTCCTACGGCTGATATGATGATGATGATGAAATGGCTTTACCATAAAAAAAATCAAATAAAACCACATCTGAAGCCTAACATTCTGCAGACTCAGCGTAGCCAGACTATATATGTCATGTCATGAGGCAATTTTAAGAGTCTCAAACTAAAACAACGTTCACTAACATTTGCGCAACGTCCGACCAGTGTAGCTAGGTCTGTCCAGCAAGAATATTTCAAGCTTATGTTAGGGGTAGGAAGCGATGCTACAGGTCTTTCTTTTTTGGTGGATTAATCCGCGCGTGCTATGAGCAGTCATAGTATAGACAGTTTTAAAGAGAAGCAGTTTTAAACAGCTGGATCTTTCTAAACATTTATCTTCACTTCAAGTACTAAAAGAGATTGTAGAGTGAATTTAACCTTTTCATTACAGTTGTTTAGACAACAGATTGTATTGGGTTTTCCTACTCTAAGTTATATATATTATGTGGTATTCTTAATTTTTTTTGTGTCAACCTACATTGTCCCACTGCTGGGCAAAGATTTCCCCCAAATCCTTCCATTTATACACAGTTAAAGTGGCTCAAAATTTGGTTTCGTCGGGATACTCATATACTCTGTCTTCTTTATAACATCCTTCAAAATCCTCTGTCTCCTTGCTATCTTATAAAACGTTTTTCTCTTTTTTTTCCACCTGATCGTCCTTCTCGTTCTTCTCAACATCTTTAATTCAAGACGCCTAAGCATAAAACTTCTTTCTTCTCTAAATCTTTTACTGTGACTGCTATCTGCTTGTGGAACTCTCTTCCAGTAGAAATCCACAAGGCCGCCTCTATGGGAATCTTCAAATCCAAACTCTTTAAACACTTCATCTCTCTTCAAGATACCCAACAAAATTGAGCACTTTATGTAGATATATTTATGTATTTCGTTTATGTATGTGCATTATTATTATTTTTAACTTTTGTAAGTTTATTTCTAAGCTAAAGTTTAATTAAATTTCCATTTTCTGGCACTACCACCATCTCCACACTACACAACGGTTAGCTGGAAGAAATGCTAATTAGCATTAAGTTCGCTTAAGTATTATTTTATTAGTGCAATAAAGAATTTTCTAATCTAATCTAATTTATCTCTATCCTGTGCGACACTCCACCACTCCTGCTCGAAGGCAACAAGATCGTCTCACCAACGCTTTCTTGGCTGACCCCGACCGCGTCTTCCAGCAGGGCTCCAAGTTGTAGCTAGATTAGCCCACCTATCGGGGTGCATTCTGCTAATGTGTCCCGCCCAATCTCATTTGAGGCTAGCTGTCTTTTCTCCAACATCGGCAATGCCTGTCAAAAAACGCAGCGTGGTGTTTCTCACTCGATCAGTCCGTTTGAATCCGAGAACGCTGCGTTTCATTGCTCTCTGGAAATTCTTAATCTTATTCTTTTTAGAACTTTATATTGATATTTTTGGTATGATTCGGTTAATTAGGTTATACTTATTTACTCTACTTTCTCTTTTTTATAATTTTAATTACAGTAACTCAATTGGGAAGGAACTGTGGTAGAGCTTTTGTGAACGGGCTCGAGAAAGTGGGCACCACCGCCTTACCTTTATCTGCCGCCAAATAACAGTACTTGTGCTGCTGTGTTCCGGTTAGGTGGTAATGGTATGTTCCTGTAATTACTGGCACATAGGCATAACAACTAAGTCCTGTAGTATGGCAACGTATCCACATAGAGATCAAGACCTAATAGCTTGTTTTGAATTCTATGTGGATATCCATGGGCTGCAGTAGCCACTTAACATCTGGTGGACTGCATGCTCGTTTGCCATATAAGTTGTATAAAAAAACTGTATCCTGCAACACAGTGTAAACTAACGGAAAGAACAGTGAATTACTAAATTTGGGATAATGTAATTATAGGTCGAATAAAAACTGTGTTTTTCTATCCACAAAGAACCAGCAACAAGACAAACACCACAAGAAATAAAGACAACGAAAAAACACTTACTTACTTATTGCCTAAAATTGGCTCAATAGCTCTTCTTACATTAATGGTGCCTCAAATATTTTCAAATTCAGCAGGAAATACAATTTTTATTGATGATAGTCAAGCGTTTGACTACTACTTAACCTGATGGTAAGTGATGGTGAGATCGAAGATGGAGCACGCTTGCCTAGAAATAAACTATTACACTGGTCCGGAAAAACTTACGCCGGAAGTGAGTTCCACTCCTTACTTGTGCTAACAAAAAAAGTTGAAGCAAATTGTTTGGTACGGCAAGGTACGTCTGTTAGTCCGGTGATGGAAGTGGGAAGGAGGGATAAGGTCATGAAGATCTAGCGCAGATTCACCAAACTGAATCTTAAAAATAACCGAAACTTTGGCTACTCTGCGTCTGTGCTCTAGACTTTTTTCAACAAGACAAATTCAACAAGTCAAGTAAGAATGTCGTAGTTTGATGGACTTTCCTCAAACTCAAACTCACATTATTGAATGAAATATTTTGGATTATTCTGAATCGTCAATTTATTATTGTTCCTCGCGACCATCGTAAAACCTTATTTCTTATAATAAATTATCAGGTCGTGTTTGACTACGATCTCACCTGATGATAAGCGATGATGCAGTCTAATATGGGCAACGCTTTCATAAAAAAAATATGTGTGCTGTCCACACGACTGAGGTAAAACTTCTTTTTCAAAATATTAATTTATAAAATTGTTCAAATACAAAATTGTCTACACGTCTGCAGGTCGATCAGTCTATGTTCATTCTGGACAGACGCAACTCGCACTCGCACATTAACGTTTAAAAATATACGAAACGTAACTCTCTCTCTTTCTATCTTCACTATCTTATAATTCCCTCTCAACCTCCGTTCGCACTTTTCGTAACGCATTCACCAGCTTACTCCCCAAGTTAAGCGTGCGTAAAAAAGTTTTAAACCTGTTAACTCGCGACCGACATTTGTTAATGTTGAGTTTGTAATAGATTTACCTAGCTTTTCTAATCTCAGCTGTGGCCTAAGTCTCGGTCTGTTTGTCAGGTAGGTTGCATCCTTTGAATTAGTGTAATTTATCACTTATTATTGGAGTGTTTTATTAACTGCGATATTTATCTACGTGATCGTATGTCGTTACGGTTTTAATGTTCGCAAAATGATTTTTAATTAAATTATTATTATTAAGTGGGTTTCGTAATGCGGTTAAGGGCGTATGGTTAATTTAAAACTAGGCCATATATTACAGTCATTCATATAAATAAACTACTTGACCTGTACGCGGCTTCGCGCGCGGGGTTTACCAACACAAATAATACCATTATTACGGGATTTAGCATTATTACGGGATTTAGCACGTACCGTCTTATCGGTGTTTCGACCGACAATATATGATAATAATGATGATGAAAATAATATTTATAATAATGATGAAAATCAATCACGAAAGTTTTCTAAATGAAAAATAATACCTCTTCTGCGTAGTCGGGTTAAAAGTAGTAAATATATATCTCAATCACACAGACACAGATAGGTACATACATACAAGGCCGATATGCCCAAGTTGATTTGGAGATCTCGCTTCGCTCGATCATTTAATATTTAGTCACCGAACTAAATCTGTGGCATGGTACAATAAGGTAGTTCTCGAACATTTTGTCGAATAGCATTTTATCGATATCCTCGAGGTTTTGGCGTTAAGACAAGAACATTTTATAGATACATTCATTTTGTATTTTCCCTGTAGAAACCGTTCCTTCAATAACTAGTTTAAATTGCAAACCCTTATTTATCCATACTAATAATATATATTTGAAAGTAGTTCTGTCTCTTGGTGTGTCTGTTTGTAAAATCGTCCATCAGGTAAAAGAAATACAGGTACGTTAATATAAATCAAAATTCTATACAATTGCTTTCAGTAGCAAACATCGAATCCTTCAAACAATTTGTCTCTCACCATCCGCAAACAACAGCGCTGGTTAATTGCGACAAGGCATTGCTACCAACACTATAAATCTAACTCTCGAAGTCTCGACTCGTAATAAATAAGTCTCGGCGGAGGCGAACACGAAGGTAATCTTTGCGTTGTCATTTAGTTACAGTTCATAAAGTTATGTCTTGAGAACTTAGTTAGAGTTACAAAAAATGCCAACGCCACTCATTTGCGCAAAGCTTGAACAAAAATTTGCATCAATTTGCTTGTTGTGGACAAATCAAGGTCACAGACATCAAAGAACTGACGGCCGCGGGGAAGAATGGTACAAGACCACGCACTGGAACACGCAGCGTGTGCTCGGGGACGGCCCTCCACTTGATAGAAAGACGACGTGTAGCCTAGCACAGCGATTTCCTTGTCTACTCTTCGAAGAGGCTCTGACCGCAACTTATATTTCTGCGTGTATTCTTATTTTTTTTTATATTGTGTATTTTATGTGTGATGTACAATAAAGTGTTATTCTATTCTCTGTCGATTCTTCCAAAATTGTCTTTGCCCCGTGCAAGCTGTATAAGGTTTCTTCCTAGACAAGAGAAGGATCAAAAACGAGCTGTGAGAATTGTTGACGATCCCATTCTCATAAGCGGTATTGAGCCCTTAAGTCTCAGGAGAGAATTTGCATCCCTGTGTGTGTTCTACCACTTGTATTCGGTTGTGTTCTGAGGAGTTGTTTGACAGGTGCCTGCAGGTTCCTTTTATCATCGCACCGCTCGCCGTTGGCAGGGAATCCATCCACACACCTTTGAGACGATGTGGCGTACCGTGAGGTTCCAGAGGAATTTCCTCCCGCGAATACTTCGCTTGTGGAATGGTATAACGGACGAGGTTTTTCCCAAGGACTACAGTATGGGGTTCTTGAAAAAGGACGTTTTGACAATTTTAAAGGGTCGGCAACGCGCGAGTAATGCCTTCAGTGTTACAAGCGTCCATAAGTTACGGTAACCGCTTACCATCGGATGGGCCGTATGCTACCTTTATAGTGGCATAAAAATAAAGGTTAATCTGTCGATAGCAACGTACGTTGTATACAAAATTAAAAACATATCTAACCAAAAATTGTTGGCAAACGCGCGATTGAGAAGAGTGCGAAAGAGACAACTTGAGAACACAGCGTTTTCTAGGCATCGCAAAACCTAGACAGTTTCAGAAGAAAGTTTGTCAGAGATAAAGAAAAGATGGCTATCAGTCTCGAGACTGTCAACAAGTGTCTTCTTTCTTCCGAAAAATGACTCAATCCAAAATCCCTCTCTACAGTTACTAGGCCTACTGATATAGGTTGTTGGGATCCGTTGGGTGCAAAATTGTTTTGTTAATCTACGGGGAGGCCTATGTTTAGCAGTGGACGCTGATAATGCTGTTGATTAGGTATGTATGTTTGTTTGTCCGAGGAGAACTTTCGAAGCGTTGATCCGATAATCGTGAAATTTGATACAGAGGTATGTAGGTAGCTTTGGCACAATTGCGGTGTCACTAACAGAGCTAAAAATGTTGGGGGTTGTTGAGATATTGAGGTTTATGAGGGGTAAAACATATTAAAATGAGATTGTTAGGTCACGTGAGACACCAAATTAAAGGTCTTTATTAGTATATTTCGATGCTGTTTTTGTTTTTAGTAAGGTTCTTGTAGTTTTTGAGTTATTAGCCATACTAAAAACTAAACTTTGACAAAATTCACAGGGTACACCAGTGACTCCACAGTGCTGTAATTAGGTATGCGTGTAGCTTAAGTATCACGAGTATAGGCAAAAGTCTGAAAACGAGAATAACTGCAATTTGTACCCCAAAAAAGGTCAACCAAATAACATGAACTCCCGTTACCTGTAATTTGAATGTGTAATTTGAACTATTTATTTGGTTCATTATTTCGTGGCAATATTTTGATAGTAAAAGATTACGAATAATATTTTTTTTTTATTTTTATGGTAGACTCGCGAGATCTCAGCTCGGGGCGAACCACTAGTTTAATTGGTGATATTTTGAAGACAAGTTTATCCCTTTTGAGATATACAGAGTGTTTTTTTTTAACTGGGACAGTACTTACGGCAGCACCCATAACCAGAGGAGATACAGGTGCAGTTTCTTTTAAAACATGAGCTCGTTTTCAGTGAAAAACATTTTGGCACTAAAAGTTCTTTGGTCAAGCGTGAGTAGCGCCTTAAATTGAATCAAGTTGGTAATTTTTTTTATGATGGCGATCGATGCAGTCCTTTGTAAAGATCATTTTATTGTATAGGATGAATAAAGTCTGAGCCGCGGAAGTTAGTCAAATTTGATAAATGTATTCTCATACAACAGGACAAAGCAAAATTCCTCCAACAAACATTTTATTAGATTCTTATTGCACATTAAAGAAGTATTAATACTGTAGCGATTAGGAAGTTTAGGAACTCCATGCTCTCATGAGCAATTCAAAAACATTTCGTATTTCAGAACAATTTTGAATTACGAACATGGTTCTTGCAGCTGTCGGACTTTTATATCAGTCATTGCATCATCTTATTTGTCCTACCATGGCATTGTCAAATACACAAAAAGTAGACTTAATTGAAGCATACTTCCTCTATCGAGGTCTGGGTAGCGTTCCTGATACCACTTCAACGCATTAGTTGGGCTTCGTCGGTTACATTTTATCAAATTTGACTAACTTTCGCTGCTCAGATTTCTTTCATCCAATACAATAAAATGATCCTTACATAGGACTGAATCGATCGCCATCAAAAAAAATGTTACATGTTCATTTTAAGGCGCTACTCACGCTTGACCAAAAAAATTTTATAACCAAAATATATTTCTTCGAAAACGAGCTAATGTTTTATATGAAACTGCACCTGTATCTCCTCTGGTAATGGGTGCTGCCGTACTGTCCCAGTTAAAAAAACACACTGTATACATGTTTGAATGTTCAGTTGGCTTATTGCATTAAAAAAATGTTTACCTACCTACTTATATTTAGTGATTTATAATTTATAATGTAAATTTTATGAGATCTAAATAATCTTAAAACGTATCGAATGATATAATATCTTATAGTTATAACTCTAGCAAAAACTCAAAATGAACACAAAAATTCTAAACACACAATAAAACATAACATAAGAACATGAACTTCGTCGAATACTACAAGAGACAGTCACAAAACAAAATACTTTTCAACACGACAATGACTAGCAATCTCACAAAATACGAGGGACTCAAAAAAGCTATATTTTTTCCTTTTTTTCCTCTTGAGATATCAATTTGTGGACATTACCGGCTAATCTGTCACATCTATAGATACGCTTGAAGCTCTTTACAAGGAATAAATACAAGTATTAATACAGAAATCTCACTTTTATAACAGTGCGAGAATCACATTATGGATTTTGAATCTTATGTACCGGTCACAAGGGTGATGATGGCAAACAAGCGAAGAAAACTTAATGGCATGTATAAAAAAATTTGAAAATACTTTATTTCACACCATTATCAGTATATTTCAGTTATCTGGTTCCTAACTCACAAGCTTGACATAGTTTGGGGACATAGTGCTCTGTGGGATGTCCAACAATTTATTTTTATTTATTAAAAACAACTTACTAACTTACTTCTATTGGCACAGGGACCCAAAGTGAGTCTAGGCCTCCTATATGAGATCTCTCCACTTTCCTCTGTCCATTGCCATCTCTTGGCAGTCGTCGGTCCCAAGGTCGCGCAAGTCAGCCTCCATCTTATCGTTCCAGCGATACTCGGGACGACCAGCCGGTCGGCGGCCAGTCGATCGGCCTAAGTATGCTCTCTTGACACTTCGATCTTTACCCATCCGCAGCAGATGGCCGAGCCAGCGGAGTCGGTGTAACTTGTATTCTCTTAAGTAGACCAGGGCTGAAGCCTTTGAAAATGGTAATAAGTGAAGGAAAAATAATTTACGGGCGATCTGAGGTCGGGATGTGGAGGGGGGGTTAAAAAGGGGTAGAAAAACAGTTTATCTCGATTTCCGGCAAAACTACAAGTCCTATGGAAAAAAGTTAAATGGAAAAGTGGTAGCTAATAAAAAGACAACTTTTGTAAATACACTTTTTTCACATTACCTCAAAATTTATGTGAAATATTCCAATAATTTTATTGATTTAAAATATTTATTTTTCACCTTATTTTGACTTAATATCAAATTTGAAAAAGCCCCCTAATTTTCAATCGAAATTTCTCCTGTCAAAATATCAATTTTTTTAAAAGTCGGTGGGCCTTTTGTTCGGTGAAATCTCTACTTTCTGCTGGTATAAAAAAATATACTTTTTTGTTGTCAATTTTTTTTTGTTTCAAAAATTATCGACCCGGGTCTAATGATGTTAGGCTCGGCCATACGATTTTCTTTTTCGGCTATTAAAAACAACAATAGATATAATACTACCTAAAGTATCTTTATAAATCGATATATATCTGTACGAGACAACGTTTCTATGGATGTTTATGTAGTATGTGAGTGCTTAGTGGTGCTTGTCTTGGTGCATTTCCATTGAGTTTTACGTTTCACAAAACCATAACAATGATAGTCCCTAAGTTGATGCAAACTGTATTGAACTGCACCAGATTCATAGCTTATTTTCTCTCACACTTAACATCGTCACCAGGCCGTAGGTATCACTCCTTTCGCTTCTGCCACTGTCCAATAGAATTAGGGTAAGATTTATTTAACCTATTTACAATAATTAGGTTTCAAGATGTCGTGTATCAATATTTGTTAACAGTCAAAAGTACAGGTAATGAATCGATTGCCGTCAAACGTATTTATAAGTTTTTTATTAACTTGCAATGTCTGTATGTTTGTCCGGGTGGAATTTTGCAACTGAATTTTAAACCCGTTCCCCTCAACCGATTGAGCTGAAATTTGGAATACTTATATAACTTCGGTGACAATGCAATAATATGGTACCATGGAGGTGGTCTCATGATGGCGACGGATGCTAGGCAACGGAACTTCTGAATGGATTGTAGTAAGCTACTAGTGTTTGTGCTCATTTGAATTTGCTTGCGGTGCCGATTAAGAGTTTTATAAAAGCTTGTTTTGTAAAAATAATTTTTCAACAAAAGACTTATTTATCTTGCGTATGATAAGGTAAGGTTAGATGGTTTTAATTAATTTTATAACCATCAATGTAGATGTTTTACACGCGCCGGGCATCCCGTGACAGCTACATTTTTTTCCATTTTCCGTTGAAAGTATTAAAAGTGACAGAGGGTTCCATTTTGTCTCCCTATTTTTATTTCTCCGGGAAAATCGCGAGGGGACACGACGTCGACAATCTTGTTAATTTATCAATTGTTTTTCTAAGTGGAAGTTAAGAGGAAAATGCCTTTTTTATCTTTTTTACACGGAAAATAATTGTTTGGGGATGTGAAGTGGAGGATGTGAATAATAAACTTGTTATTGCGTAAATTGGTGATCAATTTAATATGAGCTTATCAGATTTTTGTTTTATGAATAAATACAATAATGCTAGATATTTCACACAGCGCTATCTAGCCTCAAACTAAGCAAAGTGTGTACTATGTGAGCCAGATAACTGATAGAATACAATTATCTGTTAAGTTTTTTTTTAATAAGATTAAGTGATGGTATCCGCCCATGGCCTGTCTCATCTTAAGCGGTTGACTACTGCCTATTAGCGTTAGGTACCTACTTACCTCTAAGGTCACGTACAACTAAAACTTGGCTTATATGCCATTGAACTGCGCCTACGACCCTAAAAGCCCCTAATGCATATGTTTTTTATTGAAAAATTACTTTTTCAAAACAACTTATATAAAATTCATAATCGGAACCGCAAGCAGATTCAATAGAGCCCAAACACTAGTAGCCTACTGTAATCCATTCAGAAGTGCCGTTGTCTAGCATACATCTCCATCATGGGACCACATTATTGCATTGTCACCAAAGTTACAAATGTATTCCAAATTTCAGTTCAAATGGTTGAGGGGAATGGGTTTCAAATTCTGTTAAAGATTCCACACGGACAAACAACATACATTGCAAGTAAACAAAACCAGTAAAAAACTGCTGCAAACTACATGACACTTGTAGGACGACTTGTATAAATAATATATTGCCAGACATTTCACACAGCGCTATCTAGCTCCAAACTAAGCAGAGCTTGTACTATGGGAACCAGATAACTGATAGAATACTTACCTATTAACATTTTTTCTGTAAATACCTACATACTTATTATATATAGCTGGCTATTCGCCCACTGCGCCTCGGAGGTCGTCGTAAGAAGTATAAATCTCACTTTATAATTACAATAACCATCATTATTTTTTACCCATAAGTATCTCAAAACCAAGTAACATCCTGTGTTAAAAATAGCTTTATTGACCGAACGAACATTTCGACTTTCTTACTCTAAAATAACATTTTAACTCTATGCTTCCGTAAAGATAAAGCTTTCTAGTAGCTCTCGAGCGGTCATAATACCCGGGCAGTTTTCTCACTAGAAAAATCTAAAAAAAAACAACAAGAAACATACATCCAATCATTCCCCAGCTCCTAAAAAACTGCGACCGTTTAAAAAGACAAAGTATCACACGTTAATCCCCTCCCCTCGGGGCTACAATCTTTTATCAGAACTCCCAGGGGTTGTGCTTTTTATTACTTCCCTACCCTGTAGGGTAACACTAGAACAATGCAATTTTACAATACTTTTGTGCAATGCTCTTTTCGGGCCTTAACCCGATTGTTTCCCATTTTAATTGAAGGTGAGAGGGGGTGTTTTTATCGCAGTATGCTTTCGTCATCACCATCATCCACAGCCTGACTTCACCCACTACTGGGTATAGGCTTCCCCAAGTTTGTGCCATCCGCCACGATCCTGCGCTAGTCTCACCCACTGACGGCCCGCGACCTTTACGATGTTGTCCACCCATCTCGCTGCCGGACGTCCTACCCTTCTATACCCGCTCCTCTGCCACCATACAGTCACTGTCCTGCTTCACCTGTCATCACCACGTCTAGCCAAGTGTCCCGCCCAAGACCATTTGAGCTCCATAACTCGAATCCCAACGTCATGAACCTTCGTTCGTCTACGGATCTCGACGTTTGGAACTCGATCTAATAGTCTGATGCCGAGCATGGTACGCTCCATGGCTCTCTGTGCAACTCTACAGTATGCTTTACTGTAAATTATTAATTTTAAATAATTTCATATCATTATATTATTTTTCTATGTTAGAACGCTGATTGAAACTGCATGCGATAAACCCTGATTATGGACTAACTCAAACTATCACTAGATATACAAATTATCAGTTACCTGTTACTAATCTATATCTGTAATAAATAAATTGATTGATTGATTGACTATGAAAAAATAATACATAAATAGTTTTTGAATGGCAAACTAGCTGACATATTAAAATCCACTGGTAATCCACAATGTCTTAAGACAAGTCTCTATAACCAATGTGTTCTGACAACTATGACGTATGGTGCCGAGACATGGAGACTCACGAAGGAGGCTGTGTAAAAAATAAGTGTAGCACAGAGAGCCATGGAGCGCGCCATGCTCGGCATCACACTCTTAGATTGAGTTCCCAATACTGAAATTCGCAAGCAGACTAAAGTGCAAGACATCAGCAAGCGAATATTGGGGCTCAAATGGAGTTGAGCAGGACACTTGGCCAGACGTAGAGATGACAGGTGGACTAAGGACCTAACAGAGTGGAGGCCGAGAACTGGGCATCGAAATAAGGACGTCCACCAGCGAGATGGGTCGACGAAATCCATAAGACCGAGGGTCGTACGTGGTTCAGACTGGCGCGGGATCGCGAAGCATGGGAGAAACAAAGAGAGGCTTATGCCCAGCAGTGGGTCGACACGTGCTGAAAATGATGATGATTAAATATTTTTTGGAAGACGCGGTCGGGGTCGGCCAAGAAAGCGTTGGCGAGACGATCTTGTTGCCTTCGAGCAAGAATGGTGGAGTGTCGCACAGCATAGAGATAGATCGAAGGGCTTGGAGAGACCTTTGCTCAGCAGTGGGACAATATAGGTTGACAAAGAATTTGTTTTTGTCATTCGCAAACGAAATAGGTCCTCTTGCAATTACCAAGTCAACTTTACAAGAGAGTTTTTACAACGATATCGATATATGAACTTATTATAAAGCGGAATACCTATCAGTTTTTTTCTTATGAATATATCTATATTTTTCTATCGAACCACTCTCTCTCTCTTATGTATGCTAAATTCAGATATTTTGTGTTACATGTGTGTGTGTTTCTGTGCAATAAAAGGTCAGCTTATAATGTAAATGTATAGCTTGATGGATACATCTATAAAAGTACCTACATGAAGTCATATTTATCAGCAAGAAAAAATTCACAGTAATATGAATATATAAATAAATGCTGTATGAAAATAATATTAATTTATATCTTTAGACTAGTTGCCCGCATACAGTGATCATAAATCGACAGTATTTTTAGTGAGCCAAATCTCATATGTACTTCTCCGTGTGCACAATATGCTTTAAAAGAAGTACAAAGTTTTATCTTTACGTACTAATATAAAGATATCCTCATCTTTTTCTGTAGTTGGTTAAAAACAAAACCCTGACGCGAAATACCTCAGATCAATAAAGTGGCCGTCGTCTTATGATCATTGTTTTAATACCAGCTTGGCAAACATTAAAAAGCATAATAAAATAATAAATACTTGCGACCGGTTCTTTAAAGAGCTTACTGCGGCTTAAAATGTAGATTTTTGCGAGACACAATCAACGCATTGAACAGTAGGGTAGCTTCATACTTACGGTATAAAGACGTGTTAGCGATTTCTAAATTATTCAATTATTTTTCATATTGAATTACATTTTAGAGCGTTATCACACTAGCATGTTGAAAGCGAGTTTTCAGCGAGGCAACTTGTGAGTGCTCGTCGCGAGTTCGCGCCGCCCGCCGCGTTGTTACAAAACGCAAATTACGAGTAAGTATACATTACAATCACTTCTACAGTATGACTGTCTGAAGTATGATAGCGGGAGGCACGTGTATTACGCGAGCACGTTCACAAATCGCCTAGCTAGAAGAACGCTCGCAATTCGCCAGTGTGATAAGGCTCTTATATTTTATTTTTATATTATACTTGTAGACACACAAGCTGATGGGCCTCCTGATGTTAAGTGGTCACCGCCGCCTATAAACTCCTGCAGCACTCGTGGTACCGCAGTCACGTTGCCTAGCACTTAATACCCTATTTACACCTCTCTTATATCGAGGAATGAAAGATATTTACGCTGTCAAGATCAGTTTACTCGAAATTAGACATAGAAATACGTTGACTACAGAAAAAACTTTTCTATGATGGTCATCCTGGCCTGGAAGTTTAAATAGTCTTTCAACATCAGCCCTAATAGTTTCACTGCCATAGAAACGTCACTTGTTACTGTCACTGTTATTGTCTTTTTACTTTATTTTCCGTAGAGATAAACTTGGCGTCCACTACCCTGAGAGGCGTCCACTGCAAGGGGGTGTCGCAAAATAGGCCAACAAAAAGTTCCGAAGAGCTGCCACAAGCCACAAAGAGCTCAGCCCAGAGACCCGGATATAGTAGTCTCCGCAAGTTGAAGCCAGGGCGATGGGCTACTCACCCGAGGCCCTTACCTGCAGCTCAAACACAATAGTTGTGCGCCCACCACTCACACTACTACGTGATCGAGCCTGTAGATGACCAGGATTAGAAAAACTTTTCTAGAGAGGTCCTGCTAGCCCGGCTGCGGTACAAAGTAAGCTTAGATACTGTTTGTTTGTTTACTGTGACTGCTGATGCCACGAGATTTGACTCAATAAGAACTGTGAAGTCTGTTGATGTCGGGCTTTTAATCGCGTAAATAATTTAGACCCGTTTAAATAGGCTGTGTATTTAATCAATTCACTGTGGTATCAAATGTTGTATGAGTAAGATTATATTGGTTTGTGGCGATTGCATTCCATTTTTAACTGACTTCAAGAAAAAAGAAGAAGGTCCTCAATTCGTCTTTTTTTCCTGCATTACTTTTTACTTGGTGAACCAATTTTGATGATGCTATTTTTTATTGATAGCTATCATTTAATTTAAGTTTTTTTTAATGTAAAATGATTCTGAAAATACTTTCCATAGCGGTAAAGAAAGTCTATAGGTTTCATTACCACTTTTCTTTTTAGATTTTTGTTTCAGATTTGTATTATGTTCTGTTTTATTAAGTCAGTTATATTTTTGTTGAAAAGCTGCTTGTAAAAACAAAGATACAATGGATTTTCTACTTAAATAATGTGTGTATTTTCTTTTTCTAAACGATGATGGAGAATATCGCGAGGAAACCGATATGCCCTGAACCAAAACTTCAAAAACACATGTCTTTGATTTTTGCGGCGGTAGCAATGGCATGCAACCTGTCATGAATGCTACTCTGCAAACAAAGGGTATCAAACGTTATGTATGGACTTACCTCTGACAACACCCTTCACGAGACTGTGTACTGAGTAAAGGATTCAAGACTGACCATCAGCTTAACATAAGTAGTAAGCCTATTATTTTTAGCTGAAGTTTGAACAGTGATTTTCACACAATTTGATAACCTACAATTTGCCAAACAAATATCCGTGTAACATACGTGTATCATTAAATGGTAGGTGGTCGATGAAATATACTTACAATGTTCTGCAGCCACTAATGAGCTCGTCAAACAATGCATCTGCCACTAACCCCCGATGCACCCTTTACCCTCGGATAACCGATCTACTGAATACGACCAAAGCTTTTGTCTTTTAAATGCAACAAATGTATATACAGTTATATGCATGTTCCCGGAGGATAGAGTCTACCTACATTAATTATTAGTAGTAGGTAGAGTTAGAAATACGAAAATAACTCCTGAGACGCTAAAGTGTCAAGGTTTTTGTAGCACAGCGCTGTTCTGTTGTCTAGACTAGACTCTAGACATCTAAACAACAATCCAGCAAAACTTACGGGACTTGTCTATCGACAAATTAACGGACATATCCGTAAAATCTACAAAATCCCTTAAATATGTTTTTATTTTATGGTACCTAAGCTAAAGTTTGTTTACCTATCTATTTTCTGCCACTTTATCTACACTACACAAAGGTTCATCATCATTCTCAGCCCCTGTTGACTCACTGTTGGGCCTCTCTTTGTTTCTGCCATTATTCCCGATCCTGTGCGACCCACGGTCTTATTGATGTCGTCGACCCATCTCGCTGGTGGACGCCCTCTATTTCGATGCCCAGTTCTCGGCCTCCACTCTGTTAGTACCTTATTCCACCTGTCGTCACTACGTCTGGTCAAGTGTCCTGCCCAACTCCACTTGAGCCCCAATATTCGCTTGCTGACGTCTTGTACTTGAGTCTGCTTGCGAATTTCGGTATTGGGAACTCGATCTACGTGTTTGATGCCGAGCATGGTGCGCTCCAGCCTCCTTTGTGCTACACAAAGGTTAGCTAGAGGAAAATTATAATTAGCGCTAAGTTCGCCTATGTATTATTTTATTAGTGCAATACAGAATTTTCTTATCTAATCTAATAAGTCAGAAAATTCAAGAAATTAGCAAAATTCCCTAAAAACTTGGACTTCAAAGTATTACTTCCTTCTTCTTACTTAAATCTTAAGTACTAACTACTTAAGTACAAAGTAACTACATAGTAACTTTTAAGTCTTACTTAAGTCCAAAGTCCTCTTGGTAATATGAATTTACCTACTTACTTATAACCTAGTATTCGTGTTTATACATATATGAAGAACGGAATCTACTGACGTGTCTCATCGACCATATGACGTCCACTGGTGAACATAGGCTCCTACAATAGATTTCCAGAGCGACCGATCTTGTGCGGCTTACCCCAACGGCTCCCAGCAACCATTATCAGGTCATCATTCCATAATGGGGGGATGTCCTACGCTTCGCTTTTCAGTGCGTGGTCTACACTCGAGAAGCTTTCTACCCCAACTGCTGTTCTTTTAACGAATAAAATTTTAATTTCTTTAATAAGTTTTTAGGCGTAGATAAATATGGAACTTTCAAAGATAAACACACCGTAATAGCTTTACGTTTTAACTGCAGGGGTGCAAACAATTTAGAGAAAATCCCTATAACGGGGGAAACTGTCTTTTGCCGCCGAAAATGTGCCTTCATATTGAAATTTTCTTGTGTCATAAATTCTAGTAATCTTAAATGATAACGGATATTATTCATGGATTTATATAACAGATAAGTTTCTTTAACTTCTATAGTAAAGGTTGTTTGTTTAAGGGTTTAAGAGGCTAAAATCTCTACGGAACGACTAAAAGTGAAATGCTTATGGGGAAATACTCTAAGTACCTGAACACGGGTTTTATTTTGAAAATATTGTTTTAGTACACAAATTAAAATACCTACTTTACCTTAATATACAACAACTAAATTAAACAACAATACACTAAAATTTTATAATACATTAAGAATAGTAAAGCTCATGTTACAAATTAAAAAATAATGTTACATATAATAAACTCTATATGTATAGGTAATCCACTGTAACTTTTTAATTTGTTATTAATAAAAGTATTCCGGACATCAGTCTGTATGAGATCAGGATGGCCTTGAAGCAGCTTAAGAACGACAAGGCGCCGGGCGAGGACGGAATCACTTCAGAGCTTCTGAAAGCGGGTGGATCACCGGTACTTAAAGTCCTACAGAAGCTCTCTAATTCCGCCTTGCTTGAAGGTACGACGCCAAAAGCATGGAACGAGGGCGTGGTGGTTCTGTTCTTCAAAAAAGGTGACAACACCTTGGTTAAGAATTACAGACCCATCCCGCTTTTGAGACATGTTTATAAGCTGTTTTCAAGGGTCATCGCGAACCGTCTCGAACGCAGGTTTGATGACTTCCAGCCTCCCGAACAAGCCGGTTTCCGTAAAGGCTACAGTACCAAAGACCACATACATACGCTGCGGCAAGTCATACAGAAGACCGAAGAGTATAACTTGCCAATATCTCTCGCGTTTGTGGATTATGAGAAAGCCTTCAATTCGATCGAAACATGGGCAGTGCTTGAGTCTCTTCAACGATGCCGCATTGACTATCGGTACATCGAAGTATTGAAGTGTTTGTATAAAAACGCCACTATGTCAGTCCGAGTACAAGAACAGAGCTCGAAGGCGATTCCCTTAAAAAGAGGCGTAAGACAGGGAGATGTCATCTCTCCGAAACTGTTTACGACCGCTTTGGAAGATGCCTTCAAGCTTCTGGAATGGAAAGGACTGGGCATCAATATTAACGGTGAATACATCACTCACCTTCAGTTTGCCGACAATATTGTGGTCATGGCAAAGTCAATGGAAGAGCTCAGCACGATGATCGAAGGCCTCAATTGAGTCTCCCAACGGGTAGGTTAAAATGAACATGGACAAGACGAAAATTATGTCGAATGTCCATGTCGTGCCTGCCCCAGTTATGGTTGAGAACTCGCCTCTTGAAGTTGTCGACGCGTATGTATACCTAGGACAAACAGTCCAACTAGGTAGGTCCAACTTCGAGAAAGAGGTCAATCGTCGAATCCTACTCGGATGGGCAGCGTTTGGGAAACTTCGCAACGTCTTTTCGTCCAACATACCTCAGTGCCTTAAGACGAAAGTCTTCAATCAGTGTGTGTTACCAGTGATGACATATGGAACCGAGACGTGGTCCTTCACTATTGGCCTTATCTTAGAGTTGCTCAACGAGCTATGGAGAGGGCTATGTTCGGGGTTTCTCTACGGGATCGAATCAGAAATGAGGAGATACGTAGGAGAACTCAAGTCACCGACATAGCCCGACGGATTAGCACGTTGAAGTGGCAATGGGCAGGCCATATAGCGCGCAGAACAGATGGCCGATGGGGCCGGAAAGTTCTCAAATGGAGGCCACAGACCGGCAAGCGCAGCGGAGGACGTCCACCTACAAGATGGGCAGACGACTTGGTAAGAACCGCAGATCGGCGTTGGATGCAGGCCACTTCCAACTGCAGTTCCTGGAGATCAATGAGGGAGGCCTTTGTCCAGCAGTGGACGTCCTATGGCTGATATGATGATGATGATGATGAAAAGTATTCTTAAATTAAAAGTACCCAAAAGAAAAGAAAAGTGAATGAGTAGACTATGACTATGGCTACTATTTGGGAACTCGACTTAAGAAAAACAGGATCTACAGCACAAGTCTACTCGACTTTGTGTAGGTCCTGTTTGAAATTATGATGTATATGCAATACAAGCCATTATTTAAATTATAAATCTTTGTGAATTATATTATTTAAAATTGTTATTACTGCTTGAAATGAATAAATGAAATTATTATTATTAAGACCGCCCCATCGCTTGCCCTTAGGTGAGATTGTGACCTGACAAAGTTTAAAAAAGTAAAATAGTGGGTACTTGATAAAAAAACTTGAAATATTAGATGCATGGATATTTTTAATAATTTTAAATCAGAACACTTTAAAAAAATCACTGTATTCGATAACGATGCCGAGATTTTTCTTTTAACTCAAGGAATATACAATAAATTCAAGGAAAATTATTCCAAAAATAAGCACTTTCCAAACCAACGAACCGTAGTTATTCTCATAAATGTATAAACATATTCGGGTACGTTGTCGTCTTAACCCTCCACCGGCCGGCGGGGTACAAACGGCCTGTGATCGTTCACGCGTGTGATACGCACTAATATTTAGATCAGGCATTGTTTCCGTGCGGTGGCACAGGACTTTGACTTTTAATCAGTTGCCAAATATTTGCACAAACTGGGCTGGGATATAGCTTAACAGTAGCCAGCTGGATATCTCTCCACCCAATTTACGTTCGACTCACAACCTTTATTAAATTACGGGATTTATCACGTACCGTCTTATCGGTGTTTCGACCGACAATGTTTCGGTTCAATTTGTAAACCTTCCTCAGGGTGAGTGCGATCCGCTCCGAATAACGTCTCGCCTCGCACTGTGCGAGACGGTACGTGATAAATCCCTTATTCATAATAATGATTGCAATCAATCACGAAAATTATCTAATGGCGGGTTCCTATATCCGTCGGTAACCGACTACGCGTCGTATCTCCTTGAAAAAGTGTCAAACTAGTGTCAAACTTTTGACATGTTTTCAAGGAGAAACGGGTCGTAGCTGGTTACCGACGGATATAGGAACCCGTCATAAGTAAAAAAGACAATCTGTGAATTTGACAATCATTTTTGTACAATAACTTTTTACCGCTGATAAAGTTCAGTGAAAACATTCCAAAATACATGTAATTTTTTTCTAAATATAAAAGTAGTAAGACAGTTGCTGAAATTGTAAATGTTTTTCTACTCTCTCTACAATTCAATTAGAACTAAACTATATTGTTTTCGACTCTAAAGTAAAAAAATATGCAACACCAAAATAGTAAACTACAACAATCAAAAATCGCAGAACGGACAAACTTCGCCAAAATCTTTGGCATAACGTTTGAAACTATTATGGTTATGAACACTGTTTTCACTAAAAACGGGATATTCACCATGATTTGCGAGTTTTTGAGTATCACGATATCACGATGCAGACGTATGCGCCATTATCACGGGTTTAAATGAAATGAAAGTGAAAAAAAATAAAATAGATTATTATATGTCGCAATGTATGGGTTCTGAGTGTTGGGCCACGGGGCCAAAGGGACCGATGAAAGAAGAGTGCACGCGACGGAAATGCGAATGTTGAGATGGATGTGTGGGGTAACGAGAATGGATAAGATAAGGAATGGGTATACAGGGTGTTTGCTAATATACTGACGATATTCAAGTGACGGTTTCTCAAAACATAAGAAAAAGACTTCTCGGAAAAAAAGTAACTAGTTTTATTAACAAATTTTAAAGAAAATTGACTAAGTTTAGGTCATTAATTCGATCAAAACTTACTGCCTGCTCTTGCAATCGACATCAAAAAATAAAGGCCGATTTAATATCTCTTTCGGAAATGCCTGCGAACAACAAGAGATATCTCGAGACGTCTCCAATACAGTATCTGTGGTGAAATGGAAAGCATTATGCAATAGCACAACATCAGTTTAATAGTGTTTGTTTTTAGATGCCAAAATAAATTTCACATTTCTATGGCAAACATTTCACAATTTTTTTTTGTTATGCTCATCAAAATAACACTTTTCCTTTTTATGCGTATATTATCAAACACCATGTATTAGAGGAAGTTTAAAAGTAGCGCCAGTGATGGAAAAATTGAGGAGTAAGAGGCTGGCGTGGTATGGGCATTTCATGCGGAGGGAAGAAAATCATGTGGATATAGAAATAGAGGAAGGCCGAATAAGAGATGGATGGATGGACTGTGTGAAGAATTATATGGATAGGAAGGAAATGACAACGGTGATGACGGCTGATACAGAGATGTGGAGGAGGAATACATGTTGTGCCGACCCCGCGTAATGTGGGAAAACGGCATGGAGAAGATTTGCTACAAAATCAAACAATCAAATTATTTAGCTCAGTCCTATCAGTTATTACACTAAACCTATATATCCCTTATACTAGCTGACCAATCCGCAGCTTCGCACGCGTAGTTTTTCAATAAAAACATTACCCTCCTTCTGCGCAGTTGGGTAAAAAGTAGCCTATGTTACTCAAGGTGAATGTAGCTTTACAATGGTGAAAGAATTTTTGAAAACGGACACGTAGTTTTTGAGTTTATTCATTACAATAAATACAAAAATACAAATCTTTCCTCTTTATAATATTAGTATAGATATTAATAATAACGACCAAATACTCAAAAGTTTACCAGTTACCACTCACAAATCAAGGTATATATCCCGTTTTGCTTTTAAGTGAATAAAATCTTTGACCTTTGTCACGCAAGCACCTCCAATCTGAAGTTGCCCAGCCATTCCATAATTTGTACCTGGACACTGCATATCTGGCTGAGGAGGTATGTGCAATTGCATTAGAGGGTTTGTCCCGAGCCACTGCTTCCAGAATTGGCTACGGCTCAATGGCTTCTGGTATGTCACTTAATCGTATGCAATATTAGCTTAGGGGAGCAATGATGTGGGTGATCAAAGTGGTATCTGCTGCCGTCGTAGGAACAACATTGGTTTAATTGCTCCTGGTGTGTTTCATAGCGATCGTTTGGGGTTTTAACTGTAAACCGTGAGTTTCCGGTGATAAAATAAATTTATCAAAAGTCAAGCCTTGTTACAATAAAAAGTTAAACAAGTGTTTAATGCGTGTTTAAAAAGTTAAACAAGTGTTTAATGCGTGTTTAAAAAGTTAAACAAGTGTTTAATGCGTGTTAAAAAAGTTAAACAAGTGTTTACTGCGTGTTTAAAAAATTAATTACCAGTTTTTGTACAGAATTTTTTAAGTACGTGCCAAACATATATAAATTCTTTATATAAAACAATTGAAGATTTTTGATCTTTTGCTACCTCATTCCTAAATGTCATGTTTAGTCGCTAAATACGTTTAGGGACCGTTGTGCAAACTGAGTTTAATATGCAATCTCTTTGCTTTTCTCTTGTTTTATTTTATATTTTCAAGTACGATGGAACCATCATAATGACCCACCAAGATGTTAAGTGTCACGCACTTGCCCTATGATGCACTGCCCTGCGTCCATCACATTAACCCATACAGGATGGTTACCATAAAACATAAGTGGGAACCTGATTTTATTGGTTGATAAATATAATAAAAAACTCATAAACTTAGCTCGCATAATTGATGGCAGTTGGACCAAAAAGGTGTTTGAGTGTAGACCACGTCCTGGAAGGTGCGGTTTAGGACGGCCCCCACTAGATACAAATCCCTATTAAAGATTGCTGGGAGTCATTGGGTGCAGGCTGTACAATACCGGCTGCTTTGAAACTCTATTAAGGAGGCTGTTTTTCAGCAATGGACATCCTGTTGCTAATAACATGTTTACTCTTAAACAGATAGCTATTAATTGATCGTTCGAAGCGAAATCTATAAATCGACTTGGGCAAATCGGCGTTGTATGTATGTATGTATGTTTGTCCGAGGATAACTTTCGTAACGTTGATCAGATCATCGTGAAATTTAATACACTCGTATAGTGAGGCACAGTTTTGCAGTGACTAAATGAGCTAAAAAACAACCTCCTAACAACCGATGAGGTATTGGGGTTCAAGAGGGGTATCATAAATGAAAATGAGGCTATCAGGGCAGGTGTAGCGTCAAATGAAAGGTATTTATTAGTACCTTTAGTCTCCGTTTTTATTTTTCAATTTTTTTTTTATAATTTTTGAGTCATGATAAATACTAAACTTTGACAAAATTCACAGGGTACACCAGTGACCCCACAGTACTGTAATTTGGTACTCGTGTAGCTTAAGTGACACAAATATAGGCAAAAGTCTGAAATCCAGAATAACTGCAATTTGTACCCCAAAAAAAAACCACGTTACATGAACTCCCGTTACCTATAATTTGAATGAAACTGTAGGTCAAGTAAGATGTTTAAATTTTCGTGGCACTATTTTGATAGTCAAAGTGAGATCTCAGTTCGGGGAGAACCACTAGTAAATTGTTAGTTGAGTTTTGTATTTTCATGTTTTTTGTTTCGATCACAATTATTACCCAGGATAAGTTTGCTGGGGAAATTATCTCTTACATATCGACATAGGCCATTACGCGCGGTACGATTCAGTTGAATCACACAATCAAAGACAGTAGCGTACAATCGTCTCAATTTGCTCACAGATTTGCTCACGTACAGTCCTACGTTTTGTCATTACAGTACAATTGCGTACACAAGTGGCGTGTTTGCGCACGCTGCGTGGACGCTGCGACTCTGCGACGTGCGGTATCCGCCGATTGGCGCACGTACGCGCTGTCATTACGTGGACATCGTGATAGGCGGGTACAGGTGAGCAGAAAATTGCTTTCTTCGTAAAGGGTCATCTTTTACTAAGAAGAGGTTACAATAAAATCATAATTGATCACGATGGAGGGGGGTGTTGTGACAATCACGTGTATAAAACAGATTCTCCAATATATTTAAATTAAAAAATACATGTAGCGTTGAGTGTGGGGGCCAGGGGTAGTCGAAAACACTACGACGTGTCACCAAGGGGGATGAGGAGGGAAAAAACTGGCCAAAAAATCTTCACATGAGTAAAAGTCAACCGGGCTTGCAACTATTCGAAACTGTAGTAGGCATTCGAATAGTGTTCAATCAATTTGGGGGGTTTTCGAATATATTCGAATATTATTAAAAACTTTTAAATGTTAATTTTTCAATCGAAAATCATCACAAAACTATTTAGAAATACTCCCAAAAAGGCTTTATAGTGAACCCTTGTTATCAAAACCATAAAATATGTTACAACTGTTTACGAATAAAAAAACAAAAATTAGGTATTACTGTTAACTAAGTATTTGGGCTAATAAAATTAAACAAAACGGTGTGTCTAATAATTACAAATAATCAAGATTGTAAGGTTTATCAAACAAATAGACTCATCTTCACCATTGGTAGACTACGGCTACGCGGCTGACTCTCACAGTTATTCGAATAACACTATTACAAATATTCGAATACAAAAATATGTCGAATATCGATCTGTACGCAGCATGCAACTACAGTTGCATGCTCCCCGGGAAACATTTGGCACACACAAAATGACACATGAAATAATTTAAAGGAACAGTAGATACAATTGAATCCAATAAAACAAGTTCGACTCATGTGTCTGCGTACCAAAATGGCGTTCAGCTCAGCATAATGTGGGATGTTAAGCACCCAACGCTGATTTTCAGCTGAAACCAGAAGCAATAGGTAGTGCAACAGCTACGTAGAAAAATAAAAAATAAATAAATAAAGAAGTGATTAAATAAAAGGTGTGTAGTGTTTTATTTAAATGTAAATATAAATTTTATAAACATACTTTTCTAAAATAATATTACATACCTATATATATAAACATACAACTTATGAACTTTCTTACTATTTCTAAGGTTATGGTAAATGGTTATATATACAGGGTTTCCCAGAAATGGTGGATAATCCTGCACGTGCGTGTGCGGGGGGGGAGGTGGGGACCCACATCCCAAAAAAAAAAATTCTATTCCCAACAGTCCGCGGTCTACGAATTTTTTTGTAAAATTTAGAAATTTCCCAGTTTTCCTCACATTTGTGGGCATCACGTCCGCTACATGAGGCCTAGTTCGGATTTTTTTCTTTTAAAGTATTCCCTAATAATGGTATTCCTAAATTACCTTAAAAAAAACGCAACTACTTAGGATAGTAGTTAACTAGTAGTCCCTAAACATAAATTTTATTTCTGAAATTTATTTTACTGCAAAGTTTGAGCACCTCTGCTGTAAAAAAAATGTATTGGAGTTTTATAGCCAACCACATAAAAAAATTACCTACATCATAAGGATTCTAAAACAGTAGCATAAGTACCTACTTTAATGGTAAAATTACTGAGCTATAGCTACTAATGTGTAAAAGTAGGCGTTTCATTACAAAATTGCAAAAGAAAAAAATAAAACAAGTAATGACCAAAAAAGTATTTATTATAAAAATAATCAAAGTAAATGTTCAAATTGGGCTCCTGATGCCCTTATGCAAGCTCTACACCTTTTTATAAAAGATTTTTGTAATCTGTTATTATAATTTTTTGATGATATAATTCTGGCTGCTTCGGCGACGCGAAGTCGAAGTTCTTCTAATGAGTTTATTGGTTTCTTGTAAACCTGCTCCTTCAAACAGCCCCAATAAAAAAAATCCAGAGGATTTAGGTCTGGGGACCGTGGTGGCCACAGTATTGGCCCCAATCGGCCGATCCATCTGTTGGGATAGGCATCATTTAGATAATTTCTTACTTGCACAGCATAATGTGCCGGACAACCGTCGTTCTGGAGCCACATTCCTTGCCGGATGGCTAGTGGCTCATCTTCTAATAATATTTGCAACTGGTTTCGAAGAAATTGTAAATAATTGTTGCCATTTAGGTTGCCCGGCAATTCATATGGGCCTATAATTTTTCCATTTAATATGCCCGTCCAGTAATTTATTTTAAATTGATACTGGGATTTATCTTCTCTCATCAAATGTGGATTTGTCAATTGCCAACTGTGCAAGTTATGAAGGTTAAGATACCCATCCCTTTTACATGTAGTCTCATCGCTCCATAAAATTTTTCTGAAAAAATCTTGATCTTCTTGAATTCTTGTTAACATTTCATTGCAGAAAACAATCCGTGCTTGGTAGTCTCGTGGTAGCAATGTTTGTACACGTGTCACGTGATAAGGATGCAGTTTAAATTTTTTCACAATACGATGTGCTGTAGATTTTGATATTCCCGTACGGCGTTCGATATCTGGCATCGAAATACTGGGATCTTCTTCCACCATGTCAAGGACAATATCTTCAGTTACAGGATTGTGGGGTCGTCCTCTGCTCCTAGGGCCACCAACGCCAGTACCAGGTATTCTGCCCTCTGAGTAAGCTTGGTGCACTCTTGTAAAAACTCGATAGTCGGGGTGACGCGCGTTCGGGTATCTCTCCCGATAAAGTGTTGCGGCAGCACTTGCGTTGCCACTACATTCTCCGTAAATGTAATGCATATTGGAATACTCTTGGGGTGTATAAATTTCTCGTGACATCACACAGTCCTGTTGATATACAGAACAAATGTCCAGTAGAATGCCGAGTCGTCGCAGTTATCACCAAACAAACAAAATCCAATCAAAATGCACAAATCGAGTCCAGTAGAATGCCAATGTAGAATTTTGTCACCGAGAATCAGAAAAACAAGAGCACATGCGATGTCGAGAACGTCAAATACGCACTAAAATTAAAATAGTTTTAACTACGGAGACAAAACAATAACCAAACACGAATTCTACCATACAAAGGAGATTTGTTGACCCTTTCACTCGCAATATTCCCAAGCACAGTTTTGTCTCGCTCACACAGCTTAGAATTCAACTGAATGTGCCGAGCAGGTAGTAAAGTCTAATTTTAGGGTCGACAGCGCTACTTAACTGGTAAAAACTAAAAAAAAATATCTGCAAATAATTTTGCTATTTTGTAATGAAACGCCTACTTTTACACATTAGTAGCTATAGCTCAGTAATTTTACCATTAAAGTAGGTACTTATGCTACTGTTTTAGAATCCTTATGATGTAGGTAATTTTTTTATGTGGTTGGCTATAAAACTCCAATACATTTTTTTTACAGCAGAGGTGCTCAAACTTTGCAGTAAAATAAATTTCAGAAATAAAATTTATGTTTAGGGACTACTAGTTAACTACTATCCTAAGTAGTTGCGTTTTTTTAAAGGTAATTTAGGAATACCATTATTAGGGAATACTTTAAAAGAAAAAAATCCGAAATAGGCCTCATGTAGCGGACGTGATGCCCACAAATGTGAGGAAAACTGGGAAATTTCTAAATTTTACAAAAAAATTCGTAGACCGCGGACTGTTGGGAATAGAATTTTTTTTTTTTGGGATGTGGGTCCCCACCTCCCCCCCCGCACACGCACGTGCAGGATTATCCACCATTTCTGGGAAACCCTGTATAAATAAATATGGGTAACTATTTAAAATATATTGATTTAGCTAAACTTGTGTAAAAAAAGTTAAAAAAATAATTAAATTAATTTAATTTAATTCGTGTTTAGAACTAAACACGAAAAAAAAACACACTTAACTGTTTTTTTTTAACTTTTGTACATACCTGTACTCACGTTTTCCATTGACTATCATACAGTCCCTGTGTTTTATATGCGATGACGAGACAATAGCCACTGATTTCGAGCCAAATTATATTTTTTAGTTTCAACATTGTAGCACTGGTGCTTACCACGTACGAAAATAGGAGGAATAAGTTATATTGATTTTATTTTATTTTATTATTAAGAATCATCAACACAGCATACACTGACAATATTCAGCGGTCACATTTACAAATGGTAGAATTTAGTGCTGCTATAATCACAGATGATAGACTGCATGCAATAATATTTTATCCCGAGCGAGTAAATTAATTGGATTTTAATGATAAACTAAGATGGCATGCACTAACTTCTTGCCAACAAATATTAAAATATATTTCATTATATTAAAACAACTACAAAAAGTTTAAACAAAATCAAATAAGATAATGAATTCCGAATTACATATTCAAAACACAATATAATCAGTTAGAATGTTCTAATTTTCCAGTATAAGCTGACCTCTCATTCTACGAAAAGCCTGCACAATGAGAGGTCAGCTTATACTGGAAATATATAGCTTGATGTTTAGCCGTGTGTACATACCTAATTATTAAATATTTTTACACGTTAATTAGGTTAACATTTTCTGCATTTGAACATTTCGTACTATTCAAAAACATAAAAAAACCTAAGGAATTATCCCATCAACATGACATCCTTAACTGAAATCGCCTCTTACTGATTATACCCCTAATTCAATTACCTGCAGGATACAATCAAATATCTATGTTGGAAGTAACATTACTTCATCCTAATCCAGTAATAAGATTATTCCCATAATCAGCGAAAACAAAAGACACGACCGCGAATGATTACATATGCAATCAACCCAGGAATGTGCCGCAAAGGAAGCGCTACGCATCCCAGGAATTTTTCCACAATAACCCCTCGACTACTGACGAGTTAAAATTGAAAATTGACACTTA
The DNA here is from genome assembly GCA_918857605.2 of Philereme vetulata. Lineage (NCBI taxonomy): Eukaryota > Metazoa > Arthropoda > Insecta > Lepidoptera > Geometridae > Philereme > Philereme vetulata. The sequence goes on along the minus strand of OU975442.1, from coordinate 11,577,629 downwards.
GATAGCTCACGACCTAGCAAAATTTACACCAGAATATTTCTAAATTTTTCAATCTATGATTTCTTTTTCTTTTCTATGATGAGAGAAAGAGATGTGAAGTATTGTGGGATCTCAATTCAATTTCGAAATCATGATACAATCGAGTACTTACTCGCTACCAATATGAGAAGCGAAAATTGGTTGTAGCTAGAGTACGAACGGCTCTATACTTAATCCGAGATACATTGCTTTTTAAATGAGCCAGCAAATAGATGCTTTTGACGAGTCATAGTCACCTAATAGATTCCCGTCAGGTATAAAAGTTGCATATTCAATTGAAAACTAGGCACAATTAGCAACTCATCAAAAAAAAACAATATAATCACTTCTTAGTTTCGCGATCATTATCGTGTTATTGACAATTTTAGTTTTCACATATTGCTCTAAATTTATTTTAATACTTTTTAGCACAAACATGCAAATTACTTGTACAAAGGTGGGCTTAATGCTAATAGCATTTTCTACCTGCCAACCTCAGAGGTAACAAAAAAGGTTGGCGTGCTAACTTATAACAATATGAACTTAATGATACTATTAAGTACATATAAATGCACATTTTACGTTTATTATGTTTTGAAAACTAAAATTATTCTTAAAGTTATGATACCGACTGTAAATGTACCTACACTTAAAGACCATTTTTATTTGAAATACATATGAAAAAAAGTTTTCTTTGGTTTTCAAGACTAAAAGATTAAAATTGAGAAATATCCAGAACACTGAGACATTTTTGTCGATAAACGTTTCTACATAAAATGACTAACAAGCAGATGCCACTCAGAGGGCGTGGACTGACTCTCCACTCTGTCCAATTTTACTGCAATACCGCCTAAGTTGATGGCATAAATTTCCTATGTTAAATTAGGTGCTCTCGGCTATATTTTATCTAATTGATAACAGCTGATCTTTGTTTAATAACAGTATGTCTGTAATAATAAAATAGACTTTACTCATCGTAAGTATGAAATTAATTAGAGAAACCTATTATTCACTACGAGACAAATTGTCCCAGGATACTTGCCAGAGGCGTAGTATCGCATGGTACAACTGACAACATCACATGACATATCACGTTGACAAAAAGAGTCTAGAATGTGCGACATCGTCACACAACGTGTTACGCGACATTTATTTATAATAAGTACTGGTTGAGCCGGCGAACTTCGTACCGCCTTGACATGCATATGACGCGGGCTGTCAATACGCCACCCCGGTAGAATTGAAAATCTGCCATCATGTATGAGGAAATGAATTATCTTCGTAATTTTTATTTTCGTGAAATTTTCCGATATTTTAATAGTTATTCTGCTATTCGGAGCGGAGACAAATCCAACAAATCAAAGATGATCAAAATCGGTCAAGCTGCTCTCGAGTTACAAGTGTCCGAAGAAACCCGACTTGGTGTTACATATTATGATGAGCTCCGGGATATTATAGTCTCTATTGAGCTTTATACAGCTTTAGGATAAGTTTTGTGCAGCTTTAGAAGTAGTACAGTTCCTTGCGAAAGGGAGAGAGAGAAGTACCACCATATCTATTAATACTTATCGCCAAACAGCAATGCTATTTCAGTTTGAATTGTAGCCAGTGAAATTACAGACACACAAGACTTTGCATCTGCTTGTCTCAAGTTGATAGAAGCAGGGCAGTCTTACCTACGACCTACGGGGCAGTACTTTGTTATTGGCGATGGTTACCACTTAACATCATATGGGCCATTAAGATGGTTCCATCTCCAGATCGTATAAAAAAAGCTTTTGTTTATTCAGAACTCGAGAACCTTCCTGCCCCAATGGCCGCCAATTATTCGATCCCTCCCACTGCCACTTTAGCTTGCCAATTCTCCAGGCTATGTCAGCGACATAGTTTTGTCTACCACAAGGCAGCGAACACAAGACAAGAGAAGTTTCTATCATCGGACAACCAGACGACAGACCAGGTACGCCACCGCTATATGGTAGACATACCTCCCATGCGCACAAAGCGGTACTTTTTCACCTTTATTATGCACACCGCCAAGAAGTGGATAACTACAAACTAGGGCTCTTCATATCTCGAGTAAATAGATTTCTTCTAGGCAAGTGTATTCCATCGTAGACTGCATCATCGCTTACGGTTAGGCGAGATCGTATTCAAACACTATCCAATAATTAATTTAAAAAATATATGTAAAATGCTCAGCAAACTATTGACCCGTAAGACCCAGGCCACTCCACACCTCAAGGTACACGTGAAGCGATATCGCCATATCATCAGCACCCAGTTATTTGCTCTCGAATCGTGTGAGAAAAACGTTACCAGTTGGTTACAAACCATCGAACCTGCAATTTGGACCCGCGCCGGAATGTCAAATGTTGAGAAACGAACACCTACGTGACCGTTCACATGGCACTACTATAGTTTCTATAGATAAATAAAATAATTTATTTATTTATTCAGATAATTCGAGTTGCCAATAGTGTCTCTTTTTTCTATTTTAGTACGTAACAATAAAAAAACCCATTATATCAAAAAACTATATAAGTACGAGGTATCTTAGAAGTGCCGAATTGGAGATTATGTATCACACAAATATTATAAATGTGAATGTTTGGATGTTTGTTTATTTATTTGTTTGTTACTCAATCACGTCGTAACGGCTGAACCTTGACTACCACATATACGTAGGCTACCTTTTATCCCATAAATCAGTTCCCGTAGAATAAAAATGGGGTGTCAAGTCAAGTTGCAACAGCAAGTTTAGCTTCATTTCTAGGTTACCTACAAATTTAGCAGTGTACGTGTACGAAGTCACGGGTAACAGCTAGTTCTTTATAAAAAAATGTTGTCTAATTGAAACATGGATGCATAGTCAAGATATGTCTCCTATCTGGGTTAAAAAATCTAATATTTTATACAGACTCCAAACAGTCACTGACAGCCCGGCTAGACTGGCTTAGCCAGCTGAAGTGGCTGTGGGTGGGGCACATAACTGGAAGAACTGATGGCCGCTGGGGCGCAGTTGGAGCCCACGCATTATAGTGTAAGACAACCCCCACTAGACGGAAAGACCTAGTAAAGGTTGCTGGGAGCCGTTGGGTGTAGGGCGCACAAGATCGGTCGCTCTGGAAAGCTAGGTGGAAAGCTATGGGGAAGGCATATGATGGTGTAATCTAGTATTTAAGTACTAACAGTGTAAGTAAGAGTGTTAATTATATACTAGCTGACCCGGCAAACGTTGTTTTGCCATATAAATAATTGCTATTAAAAAATAAGGGTTGATCGTAGAAGGGTGAAAATTGAGGATTGTATGTATTTATGTATGTTGTATCATAAAAAAATAGAAAATAAAAATTTTGTCTAAAAAATAAAAAAAAAATTTAGGGGTGGACTACCCCTAACATTTAGGGGGATGAAAAATAGATGTTGGCCGATTCTCATAGATACCGGATAAGCACAAAAAATTTCATCAAAATCGGTCAAGCCGTTTCGGAGGAGTATGGCAACGAAAACTGTGACACGAGAATTTTATATATTAGATTATAAAGAGGAAAGATTTGTATGTTTGTGTGTATGTTTGTAATGAATAAACTCAAAAACTACTGGTCCGATTTAAAAAATTCTTCAGAAAGCAGAAAGCTACATTCATCTTGAGTAACATAGGCTACTTTTTAACCAACTGCGCAAAGGAGGGTAATGTTTTTTTTTTAAACTACGCGTGCGATGCTGCATATTGGTCAGCTAGTATATACTTCTATACTAATATTATAAAGAGGAAAGATTTGTATTTTTGTATTTTTGTGTGTAGGTATGTTTGTAATAAATAAACTCAAAAACTACTGGTCCGATTTCAAAAATTCTTTCACCATTGGAAAGCTACATTCACCCTGAGTGACATAGGCTACTTTTTACCCAACTGCATAGAGGGAGGGTAATGTTTTTATTGAAAAACTACGCGTGCGAAGCTGCGGATTGGTCAGCTAGTCTAAAATAAAATATTTTAGTATTTTATTATTTATATGTTCAGCAGTGAGATTATTAAAAAAAAATAAGTGATGAATAAAACGTACGGTCATGTGAACCGATTCCAACACCTACGTGTTTATATCTCGTATGGACGTGACTGTCGTTTGTTTGATTACCGAGTTAGCTGGCGAGACCATAATTCGATCGTAGATGTATTGGAAGCCGCCAAGAAAAATAACCCCAGCAAATAACTCGATTCATATTGTTGACGTTTATTAAATGTCAAAACGCGTAATAGTGTTGTCGTATTACTCGTTAAAACTTTTCTGTGAATGTCTTTATTTACTAGACTATTTCTCTTCCAAGCAACATCCAAATAATATTTGTTACTCGTAAATATATTAACGGCATCTTTACAATCAATCCCTAAATTTAAATATATAAATAATTCGTTTTTATTAGGTTATGTGACGCTCTATTGCGATCATCCCGCCACTTAGCATTCATCATGAAAATAACTCTCTCTATGAATGCTAAAGTGACGGGAATGGATAACAGAAACGACACAATTCGCAACATTACATGCTATTGACATTGACATTGACGTTTTAGGTTACGTTCCAAAGCAGCCCGTTCCGTTACACGTAAAGAAAAGTATTATTTGCAGACCATTTAAAAAAATCTTCACAAGAAAAAATAAAGTATTTTCAAGTGCTTTACTGCCAAGTATAAAGTACGATTGGCCAAAATAGAGTACAATACTTCATTATAAAGTACGCGTGGCAACTCTAGTCACACACAATTTGTTAGAAAAAACTTGTAAGATAAACGTGCTTTGTTTTATATTTAGAGATTAAGACACTGGTAATCCTAATCTAAGGTAAGATGCTAACAGCAAAAGATCGGTTGGGGTGACATCATTATCTTGATCATATCAGTCACTACTCTTGATCTATCTCAAAGTTGATTGCTTGTTGTTGGCTGATCACTGCCCACAATTGCAGTTTCACAATAAAACAAACTTTTTATCAATAAGATAATCTCATAACATATAAACTAACCACAAGCTCCATACATCCATCATTCCACATAAAACGAATAGCGTTCAAGTGTTATACTAACAAAAAGCGTGTCATTGTCTGTCTGTCTGTCGCGGCGTGTGACGTTTGCCAGAGACCTACGTGCCTCCTGTCAAACTTGTCAAAAATAGTGAAATTTCTCCTCAGCAAGATATATTCAAATTTCGAACCGTATGTCATTCGATACACCGTCTGACGTCTTCATGACCATTGAGCCCAGATCAAAACATCTCAACTCTCTATGGCCTACACGAGCAATACTAGCTTTTAATCGTTACAAAATAGAGAACACAATAGTTACAGATTTGAATTTTGAAGATATGAATTTCGTCAAGTGACTATCCGTCACGGCTATTGTAAACGACTAGCAAAAAAATAGTATACATCCAACTCTATATCATTAAAATAAGAGCTACATTACCAAAACGGTTTAACCCTCTTGAAGGTGGTCAAAATGACGGCGTCAAAATGCTTCAAGCAGTCAAGTGTGATGATTCTTGTTAGTGTTTAGTAAGTGACAAGATAATGCTGTTGTGGAGCTTGCCGGAGCTTTTGGTAACCCTTGGGTAGTTTATTCGCTGGCTGAGGCGTCACATCACATTATGGAGAGAAAATGTGGAAAGTAGACATATGATGTTTAAGACATTGAACACAACCTTTTCTCAAATAATGCCTAAACATTTGAAACGGCTTTTAGACAAGCGCTATACAGGTTAATACAGAGTGTATTAAATATCTCACATAACTTTTGTTGTGGTTGATTCATTTCAAAACGAGGAACTTTTCAAAATAATTAATAAAGGTAGTACACGAACACTCACAAACACACACACACACACTCACACACACACACACACACACACACACACACACACACACACACACACACACACACGCAAACACACACAGTAATATTTAATTAGATAATTCATATTCTTAATATAATTTGTTTTTTGTTCACATCTCTGTAAGTAGACAACCACAAGTAAGAGCACTAATTGCCAAGATACAAGTTTTCACAAACTTAGTTTGGCAAGTACGGCACCAGTTATTGTAAAGCATGACAGAGAAAATAAAGAATTTTTGATTTTGATTTGGTTTGATTTGCAGCCGTGACATTATTAACATTGAACATATTTGTTTTTTAGACGTTTTTAAAGTGTTTTCATCTCTCTCGGCTTGACGTTGCTTTTGAGACACCCTGTACCTACGTAACTATCATTTAAAAGCTATTTTACTATGAAAATTTAATAAATTTATTTAATTAATAATTTAAAAATTTAGATTATAATATATGTACATAGCCAAACAAAATGGGTCAGTTGTTATTTTTGTTTGAAGAGAGTCCGAAGCGAATCACTGTAACCGCACAACACAGGCTGGCTAGACCTGGTGTGAGAAACAGAGCTACGTCAGGCACTCTGCTCAAATATAATATCCTTAAACACCACATAAAATTATCATCTGGTCATTGTAATTTGCTAATATATGCTATCATTTCATGTAACCTATATACTAGTACCAAACAATTTTAAGAACTCAAAAAATATTCATAATCTTCTTATTTGTTCTGCAATCTTACTTTGTCCAATAAAAATATAATCAGTTTTGATACGTGAGACTAAACCTACCAAGTATCAAGACAAGTCATTACACTAATGGTGAGTTTGAACAAGAAAATTGCCATGAAATTGTCATGTGCGCAGCCGATCATCTGCGATTTATGGTTGAAACATGAGGGCGTGCGTGATGCTTTTCAAATAGTTACTGCAAATAGATATTGCCTGCTTAGTGCTTAATACCAACGGTACTTGGCTCTGATAAGGTGAGTCTGTTCTCATTAAAAAGACAATTTTTAACCCCGTATTCGTATTTATGTATATGCCTATATCTGTGGCATCGTGTTTCCTATTATTTTCTTTATTGGTGAAGGGATTTTCGCTGTAAAATGTGGGTGTTACGAGTATGTAGAAATTTATTTAAAAAAACCTATTCTATTAGGTTGGGGAAAAAGTTTCTTTGCATTTTTTAATATAGTTTGCTATGCTACCTACATATTTTAGTTAAATGTAAATCATTTAACTAAAGTATGTAGGTAGCATTTTGTTCGATAACTTTTTGCCATCTTGTAGGTTAAAATTTCTATAGCAATGGGATCATGTCCCTCATGATCCCATTGCTATAGAAATTTTGGGGCTTCTTATTTAAATACCGCGACAAGTAGTTTTGGTAGTCCTCTCGTGATGTTAACCTGACACTGCCTAAAGAATTCTGAAGATACCGAAACAGGTAGAAATCTGAAGGTGCAAGGTCAGGACTATACGGCGGATGCATTAACACCTCCCAGACAAACTCTCTTAATTTTTGCTGAGTGGCTAAAGATGTGTGAGGTCTAGCATTATCGTGATGAAAAACCACACCCCTTCTGTTGATTAATTCCGGCCGCTTTCTCTCAACTTCTTGCTTTAATCTCATCAGTTGTTCGCAGTAGAGTTCAGAATCGATGGTCCTCGATGGTGGTAATAGCTCATAATGAATAATGCCCTTCCAATCCCACCACACACACAGCATCACCTTGTTGCGAGTTAACCCGGGTTTCGCCACAGTCTGTGAAGCCTGACCGGCCTTTGACCACGACCTTTTTCGCACGTTCTTGTCGTACGTGATCCACTTTTCATCACCAGTTAACAGCTTCTTCAAAAATGGTTCGGTTTCATTACGTCGTAATATAGAATCACAAATGAGTACACGGTTCATTGGGTGTCTTTCAGTGAGCTCGTACCAAATATCGAGCTTTTTTGTGTACCCAGTATTTTCAAATGCGCCAAAACTGTTTTGTGGTCAATTACCAGTTCTTCAGCTACGTCGTAATTACTGATATGCCGATCTTGCTCCACTTTTTCAAAAATAGCATCAATTTTATCCGTAATAGGGCGACCAGAGCGACGTGCCTCTTTGACATCAAACTTTCCGGGTTGAAAACGCTTAACGCGCCTGCGAACCCTGAGCGCAACTTCAATTCGGCCGCGTCTAAAACTTCGGCCTGAATATCGCTATCCCTGTTTAGTGACGAAGTTTGGCCACGCAGAGGGACAGTGATAGCAATAGACCGATTCTAAATTTGATTAGATTTTGACCGTGTTCCGTAATACCGAAAATGATGACTGAAAACTTGTTGTATTTTTCTCATTGTGTTGTTAATCTGTAACTAGACGATATAATCTATGTTCCCATGAGTACGATACGTAAGATGTTGTTGTTTTTAATACGAAACAATTAGGTTGAAAACAGGTCTTTTATGACGTAAAAACATGCAGAATGCGATACGCTTCTATTTCATTTTAGTTAAGTATTTTGATCTAATATATAATTGGGAACCTAGATAAATACTATTCAAGTTAAAATAATACCTTATTAAGGTAGAAATATGCTCCAATTAGAAATGATCTTGGTAGTACGTGTTGTATGGGCGATTGTCCCTCCGGTGTCCCCTTAAACCAAATTTGTGCTACTCTCACTGACACTGCACTAGGTCCATAAACATCGCAAATTTTTTTCGCGGCTTGCGTTGCATTTTTACCTTTTTTGTAGTAAAATTTTAAAATGAATCGAATTTCTTCATTAGATTCACTCATCTTTACAGTACGAAAAACAAATAAAAATCACACATTTACCTAATTTGAATTTGGAATTATCTTCTTTAAAATTTATACTTTGAATGATACCAAAACCAGCCAGATACAAATAGTACCTACCTATAGCCAAAGAGATTTTATTACAAGTTGATACATACTATAATGCGAAAAGACTTTTTCCCCTACCTATTAAGATACCAGACATGATGGGGGCGTTATTAAAAATAAAATCAGCCCCAACTTCTGTTTAGATAAAAAAAGGATTTCTAGTTTTTATTTTATAACTTACTAGGTTTCACTATAACATATACGTGCCAAGTTTCAGCTCTACTGCACCAATAGGTAGTCTTTCAATAAAACGGCTAATAACTGGTCAGGCAATTAGACATACAGACGGACTGAGCGAATTTATAAGAGGGTTCCGAGTTCGGCAACCCTAAAAATGAAATATAGAGAGGATTACTACTTAATGGATTAGCAAGCTGAAGTGGGAGTGGGCAGAGCACATAGCTCGCACAACTGACGGCCGTTGGGGCAGAAAGGTTCACGAGTGAAGACCACGCACTGGAAAGCACAGGACGCCCCCCACTGAAAGACGACCTGTTAAAAGTTGCTAGGAGCAGTTGGGTGCAGGCCAGGATCGGTCGCTCTGGAAATATATTGGGGTTGAATATGTTCAGCAGATATGGTATTTCATAAAATCATAATGTTGTGTCATCTCAACTTCAAAAAAAATAATCATTTCAACCTTGTTCTTTAAGTTAAAACAACTTGTTATAAAGTCATACGATACAGAGAAGATTTCGCAATTGACCGTCGCATTCTCAAAACCAGTTCATCTTCACAAGTACCCACCAATTACGAGAGCAAAATTAGAAATCTGAGTTACAATTCTAACACACCTGCGCAACCTCTGACCAGGACCTGTTCTGATGATGAATGGCATCCGTCTAATTAGCCGGCCAGGTTTCGCTCGTGACATCAATTTGCACGGTGCGTTGCGTGTTCAGGTACAGTCACGACCACAATATAACAACTTATGAGTAAGCTGTTTTATTTTCGACTATAACGACCATTATACGTTTTTTTAACATTGATTTATTTGTTTTACTTTTATTTGATAAAACTCGTTTTGAGCTGAAAGTGTATTTGTTTGTTGTTAATAAAATATAATGATCAACTCATGAAAGAGGCATCTGGTTTTTTCTAAAGGGTTTTCAGGGCAAGTAAAACCAGTTTTAACTTACAGTAAGTAATTCATTAATTCGTGACGAGTTATAATATAAAAATAAGATATTTATTTTATTTTTTATTTATTCAAAATGTGAGCGCGGCAAGTCTTGAGGTTGGGCTTCGAATGAACCAGCCGAAGACGAAGATCATGTCAAACAGCACAAAACGTAAGGTCGAGGTAGATGGACAGGTAATACAGTATGTCGATGAGTATACCTATTTACTTGGGCCAGTTAGCTAGCTTCGGAAACAAACAAGATAAGGAAATCGATCGCCGTATCGAGAATGCCTGGAAGAGCTACTGGTCCATGAAGGAGCACATGAAGGGTGACCTTCCTCTGACACTTAAGCGCCAACTCATCGACATGCCCATCCTAACTTACGGTGCGCAGACATAGTCTCTGACTGAAGCCCAGAAGTCAAAGCTCAAGATTTGTCAAAGGGCAATGGAGCGCAGAATTCTCGGCTTTAAACGTCGAACAAGTGCGTAACACCATGGTGCGCTCATTTACCGGCATTGCAAATGTAGGGACGAGATTAGTTGGACATAAGTGGGACTGGGCGGGCCACGTGTGAAAAATGCACTCCGAGAAATGGGTTCATATTGTTACACCATGGACGCCTGAAGACGGAAGGCGACGTCGGGGTCGGCCGAGAAAGCGTTGGCGGGAAAATTTCGACTTGGGGGAGACCTTTGCCCAGCAGTGAGACGAGATAGGAAAATATATTCTAGATCCAAGATAGACAAAGAATATAAGAGTAAGACAAAGCATAGTGAAACTTCATTACTGACATTGACTTATCTAGTGTTTTGCCCCGAACTGAGATCTCGTGAGTCTCCCATAAAAACTATACAAATATTATTCGTACCCTTTGACTAACAAAATAGTGTCACGAAATACATAACCAAAGATCTTGACCTACAGTTTCATTCAAATTACCGGTAAAAGGCGATCATGATATTGGTTCTTCTTTTTTGGGGCAGAAGCTGCAGTTATTTTAGATTTCAGACTTTTCCCTACATTTGTATCACTAAAGCTACACGTATACCAAATTTTAGCACTGTGGAGTCACTGGTGTACCCTGTGAGTTTTGTCAAAATTCAGTTTTTATTATGGCTAAAAACTTAAAAACTACAAGGTATAAACTAAAAATAATAAAACCGGCCAAGTGCGAGTCGGACTTGCTCACGAAGGGTTCCGTATTAATAGGACGTATCTATAAAAACGTCAAAAAACACGTTTGTTATATTTTAATTTAATTATTTATTTTTAAATGAATATATAACTAAATATTCTGTTAATATTTTAAGCGTATACTTTTTCCGTTATCAATATAGAGCTAAAACGAGCAAAAAAAATCAAGTTTGTTGTATGGGAGCCCCCCTTAAATATATATTTTATTCTGTTATTATTATTTTTTGTTATAGCGGCAACATAAATTCATCATCTGTAAAAATTTCAACTGTTTAACTATCACGGTTCATGAGATACAGCCTGGTGATAGACGGACAGACAGACAGACAGACAACGGAGCCTCAGTAAAAGGCTGCCGTTTTAATTTTTGGGTACGGAACCTTAAAAACGGGCTCAAAATATATTCATAAAGATCTTTCATTAAACGTGCCATTTGACTGGATAGCCCCATTTTGGTTGTTTACCCCTCTTGAACCCTAATATCTGAACAACCCCTCCACATTTGTAGCTCCCAGTCACACCAGAATTGTACCATCGCTAATCACAGATTTTAATGTCATAAAAGAACTTTTACATTCACTTCTGCAGTTCTAGGAAAAAAATCGAGTTGTTGTATTTTTTAAGACATGTCACAACCCCAGCTTGCTACTAATGTCACAATTTATTAAACCCTGCCGCCGTTCGCGGATTATGACCATGTTTGGCACATTATTAGGCGAGTTGGTGATTTATGATATATATAATTCGTGGAAATGTTTTGAATTAACAGCTAACTGCTACAAATTTTATATTATTTGTAACCAATATATTAGAATAAACTCGTGACGACATTATTTACTATTTCTGTTATTTAGCATTTCAAATTCTGAAATCTAACTATTTCTGTCATGTACATGACATAGACAGTCCGATACAAATAACACTACCTGCCGCCACGAGCGTTGACGGCGAACTGACAGAGCGCAGCAGCCGATTCTCCCCCCCGTCTCGCCGCGCGCATACCTCAGGGAGTGCACAGCACTAATGGTCACACTATAGTTGAGTAGTTACTGGATAATGACCTAACCGATTCCAATTAATTCTGTTTCTTGTTTCGCGTCTCCATTTCTAAACAACCATTGCCATAACATATTAATATGTTTTTATATGTTACCTGTATATAAATATACTATTATTTGTATTATGTTTAGTATTTAAACGTTCATTATAAGATCGGTTTAGAGAATGTTTATTGCCTTAAGAAATAATAAATTTCACTTACAAGACAACTTATTGCTAACTTAATAAAATTTGTTAAAAAACCGATGAGCATACGTTTTTTATACTACATGTGTGTAGGTTTTATAAACTAAAAATGTATAGGTACATAAACACGACAACAAAAAGAAATACACTAAATAGATAGGCAAAATACAAAAGGGATAGTAGGATAAACAGATAATATATGGGTCAGGACCAAATTTTTGACGTAATCGCACAACGGAAATCACAACGGAATGTGTCACACTGGAAAATAAATGTAGCACAATAGAATTATTAGGGTGTGTGTAAATAGTCGTAAGATTTTAGGTAGGTAAGTGGAATAAATAAAAAAAAACATTATATTTCGAGAAATATTTAATAAGTAGTAAAATCCAAATATATTAAATTACAAAACCAAAACTTTCAAACAGAATCGAAAAAAGTAAAACACTAACAACCTTGCAGCACTTACTAACATCATAAGCAACATCTTTTATTCTTTGACTTTTAAATATACAACAACAAAAAAACAGCTGATCTTTAACTATCATTCTGGATCGGCAGATTTTTTTTGTTGAATTTTTTAAATGTATAAAACAAAAATTGGTGTTTATGATGTTATTGATGTTTTGTGTTTATGCAACCCTGCAAGGTTGTGAGTGTTAAATCAATAACCCAGTTAACTAAAAAATAATCTTTGTTTTTATAATTTGTTTTTCTCACATTAATAATGTCACAAAACATAAATTTAAAACATATCAAAATCTTTACTATTAAGCTAATCAGTCATTGGTTTACATAATATTGCTTTAATTAATTATATTCACTTAGCATAGAAAACAAAAACAAAAACATTGTACGGTTGGGTGAAAAATCGTAGATCAAACGAAACAGTTGGGGTTATTTGCAGTAAAGTTTTTTACTAGTGGGTTCTAAAGTATTTTTTTTTATTATTACTGCAAATTATCCTAACTATCGTCCTGTTTCATTTCATGAACGATTTTTCGCCCAGCCTGTAGATGTGAAAGTGAAAAAAATTGCCACTGCCAATGAGATATAAATTTAAAAATAAATCAATTTGTTTATAAAATAAAATTATAGCTTAACAAAATCAAATGATAACTAAACAAAATAAACTTCGTCAAAATCATCAACCAAATAGTAATCTTTGGAATCTTGCAATATTCTTACTTTTTTAACAAGCGAATCGCTTGTAATAACATCGAGATCAACTTTTTTTGGTAAAAAAAATTTTAGCTTAGGAGCTTTTGCAGTCTTCAGGAAGGAGATTGTAAATAATGTTTTACCATTTTCATTATGAATTTTCATAACAAATCCTATATAGTACCTCCATATTTTTCTTACGTAGTATCTAACTAAAACAGCGTCATTTATCAAATAATAATTATTTTCCACATTAGCTTCTTGATTCATCGCGGTACAGGACAGAACATGACGGAATAGGATTTAAATATATATTTTCATGATTTTCTTTCTCCGATTGACTATTATTAGAGGATGGTATTTTTCCTGAACTTATATCAAAGTTTAAACCTATTTCTGTGAGCTTTCCAGATGTTTTAAAATCAAAATACCTACTGTTTTCAGGCGTATTCCTTACATCGGCGAGGATTTTCACTCCAGAGTTTCCTTTCTTTTTCCCTTTACTTCCTGATCCTTTTTGCATGACACTATCTAATTCTATTTGTAACACTCTTTCTTCTTCTATGTTTGTTTTTAATATTTCATTTTCTTTTGTTAAATGGTTTTCAATCTCTAGGTCAGTCTTATTTAGTATTTTTTTTCCCGATAAAATCCAATCAGATTGATCACTTTCGGCATATTCGATCTCCGTATTAGTATCTTCGGAAGATGAATCTAATTTTATATTTTTTTTCTTGAATCTACGAACCTTTATAAGAATGTGAATTTTAGGAGAAAAACAGTCGCAAATGCCTCGCATACAGAAGCAGCTTAGAGGTCTGTATTTAACTGTATTTTTATTTTCAGTGACAATGACTTGGTGAATTGTCATTGTGGATGGTATTGGTAAAATTGTTTTGGGATTAGATACTTTAATTTTTTCTATGTCTTGGTCAGAAACGTAAAATGTCTTGACTGATATTTCTGATTTTAATAATGTCTCAAATACAGACTTCGCATCAACAATATCTTCCCCATAGACAATTCTTGCATCTAATGTTCGTTTCACCACTCCACCAACACCATCGGCTGCACCTTTACCATGAGACGCCTCGAAGAATGACCAGGTCGCTTGATGGAATCCTTCATTCTGCGTTATTTCACAAAACAGAAAAAAGTTGTATTTTTTACGATATTGCGTCGTGGGTCCATCAGACCAAAAGTGGATGCGGCGAACCGTGGGAAATTTTTCTTTAATAAAATCTATGACTGGTTTTAAGTGGCCCCATATAGCTTCGGGACCATGCTTGAGTGAAGGTGAAACGGTGCAAAAACATAAAGGTTTCTCATTTTTTATATATAATAGGCCAGTATGCAACGTGACTTATGTTTTTGAAACTCCAAAGTGCATGGCCTGCACTTCTTCTGCCATTTTACACACGTAATTCTCCGAAAAGTCACAGTGAAGAATAACTTCGTTATCTTCCAGTTTTTCTATTGATTCTTTATATTGTATATATTGATGGTAAATGTTATAATGATGAACTTTAAAATTTTTGAGGTCTCGTTGTATCAACTCTGCAAGATTATGTAGTACACCAGTTTGTTGTAATTTAACCATTCTTTTGGTCATTTTTTTTTCACCGTCCTTTTCAAATTCGTGACTTTTACTAATAAATTCATACCAAGATACTTCATCTTCATTTTGGTTAGCGGATATAGTTATTTGAAGTTCTTTATCACGGCACAGATTACATTCCGAATACATGCAACTTTTTGACTTTATCGCACACCATTTCAGAAACTAAATCAGTTAAATGTGTTGTTTTTATTAAGCCTAATTTCTTTAAGGCTTCAGCCTTAAAAGTCAAATTGGAATGCTTAATACAAGCACATGTATTGCGGGTGCTTAAATTAGGCGGAACTATATAAAATGGACGGTAGCGTTTAAATGTCGTGAAGGATACAGTACCGCCTTCATTTTTGTATTTTTTAAACAATTTCAGTAGCGTATCAAGCAAAAACCGTTTTTGTTTTTTATTTTATTTTTAGTGACATACTCTTTCTTTCCTGCAGTCATACGACTGATTTCATCTCTTTCGAAGATTTTTTTCAAATTACATGCTGTTTTTAGTCTCTTTTGTTTAATACTGTAGTACCTTTTAATACCACTCTTAATACCTAAACATTTTGCCAGGTTTGTTTTCATGTTATATTTCTTGCCTGTTTCCGTTTCTGTGAGCTTCTTTAACATTTTTCTTTCCTGGAATGATTTACTAAGTTTATAAGTTTCTTTTAAGGACTCTTCAAGAACATTCTGCTGTAAAAGTCTTTGCTTAACTCTCTCTTTAGCTTCCTCTGAAATATCTGGAAATTCTTTCTCAATGAAAATATTAGATTTAGTCATAGGAGTAAGTTCATTTGGATTGTGAAGTTCCTCGATTTCAACAGATTGTGGCTGATTTATTATAATTTGTCTCGATTCCTTTTGTGATTTAAGCCTTTCCAACTCTACAGTCACTCTTTGCACTCGGCTTCTTGAGCGTTTTAACATTTTTCTTAAATTCTCATTTTTTCGCCACAGAATTTCAATTTTTTCTTTTAGTTTTTTATTTTCTCGCCCTCTTTGGCTACGATAGCGACGACGTACTCTTTCAGCTTCGAATACCACTGGTTTATTTTCGTTAACTTTTTTACGTTTAGCATCCCTCCATTGTTTTCTCACAACTTGTTTTTCATTATCGCTCATATCGACTATTTTTCGTTTTTTAGCTTTCGTTCTTTCCAAGTTTTTCTTTTTCATTTCTTCAAATTTTTGTGGATTTTCTTTTTTTAGTTTTTCGCGATACTTGCGACATCTTTCTGCGGATGATAAAGGCATCTGGAAAGAAAAAGGTACACGGTCTACAAAAAAAACACCAACTTCACTTGGACAAGCTAACATCACAAATGGTATCGAGAAAAAGCATTATTTAAACCTATCAAAATCACTTCAAATCTAGGATTTTCACTATTTAAATGAACTTATTCCTAAGGCTAAAACTCATCATAACGGCAGCTTCTAGCTAGAATAACGGCCAGCAAACGCGCTAGATCATGTTCTTAAGAAACGAAAGAGTGTAAATGCGAGCACGAGTGGCAGGACGATACTTAACGCACAGACAGGACATAGGACCGCACTGACAAGATACAGGACCGCGCAGGACAGTGGAATGCAGTATACATGAGCATTTTTTACGCAAAAAAAAGGGAAAAAAGCAGGTAATATAGAGACAGGCATACAAAACAAACCTACTAAAACACTACCTTCTTAGGCTTTCGGCGAAGAGAGTTTAAACTATTTTATACATATTTAAACAATAATCTATATATTTAAAAATCATAAATACATAGGTAGCTAATGAGATTAGAATGATTGTAAACACAGCTTTATAAATTTCCCTTGTGATACGTCGCACAATTTCGTGTCACAAATCGCACAACGGAATGAAAATTATTCACGACCTAACCTTAAAGATGCAACAATTCACAAATTTAACCATTAATCGAACACTTCTGCATCTCTTTTAACAATACAGGTAAAGGAGATTTATAAATATATATATCAATTTCTAGAAAAACGTAAAAATATTACAATTTTACTCACCTAAAGTTAGAAAATCTTAACGACACGCGCTGACGACACAAACACAATCTCAAATAACAGTAAAAAAACATGGCGGTTTGTATCCAAAATTTTGTTGCCAGCTTGAAGCCAATGTTGCCGTACTAAATAATCAAAAAACTTCCACACACGTTTATTGGTTTCGCAAGTATGGTGTCGCACAACAGGAGTATTACAACGGAAACAAAATTGGGATGTATGTAAAATTACTTGTAAAAATTAAAACAACAATGGTTATTGTGGTATTATTTATAAAAAAACGATTACTGGTGTTTATAAGGCTTTAATAATATTAAACTAAAAATGCTAGCTTACGTTAAAAAAAAACAGGGGCAAAATATTCTTAGGTAGTCAAGCAAAAACATGCGTATTTTACATAGCGTAAAAAAGCACCGAGCTTGGTAATATATTTTATTTTGAAGAAATTAAGCTTCTAGTTTAGTTATTTGATGAATGAGACTGTTTATAACATACTAAGATATTGTTAGCAAATATCCAAAATGATTTTAAGGCATGTATTGTACGCAATGTTTTGTCATTTATGAGTCGGACACCACAGCGTGTCTATATCCGTCAAAAATTTGGTCTTGACCCATATAACTTTTGAAACTATCATTGTTATGATCACTATTTGTACTAAATCATGGTAAATATCCCGTCATTTATTATTATTTATTATCAGCCCATAGACTGATGCCACTGCAGGGCAAAGGCCTCCTTTCCCTCCTTCCACGAATCCCGGTTATTGGCTAATTGAGGCCACTCTTTATGGTATGCATTCAGTTCATTCTTCCATCTCCGCCTGGGTCTACCAAGAGACCGCCGCCTGTTTGGAACCCATTCTGTAGTGGTTTTCGCCCATAGTTCCTCTGGCATACGACAAACGTCTTCCAGTCCCACTTCAATTTTGTGGAAGTCAGAGCCACGTCAGGTATCTGTGTTTTGGAGTTCAGAGTTTCTTATACGGTCTGTGAGCCTGACTCCGAGGCTGCTGCGCTCCACACTTAATCATTTAGAGTTTTGTTTTATTATTATTAGCGTATTTTAACTCCTGTGTCTCGCGGTAACTTCTTTTAGCATGACCAGGATGACTGGTAGATAATGCTATTAGGATTTATTCCTTCTAGCACTATTCTGTTTTGTGTGAAAGTATTAAATAAATAAATAATAAGTAAATATTCCAGGCAATGAAATGCCTCTCTTTATATGAGAGAAAAGTCTAATATACCTGTAATTATACCGGCCCTCATACTCTACAAACCGAAACATAGCAATGTTCGTATTAAAATACGACGGACAACAGAAATATTTATTTCATCCCCCCATCTCGGAAAGAGTATTTTTGCTCTTCGATATCTGAGTGCAAAAGACGTTTTTATCCGCTAGACTAGAGGATAAAGCAAATTGAATTTAGAACATCGTGTGCACTAAGTTTGTGAATTCAAAACATCATTAAAACTATTTACTTCTACCTCCATAGTGCCGAATTTATCACACAACCTTTTTTAATTAGTTAAAAACTCAGACTCGGAACCTTCTTGGTGTATTACTTTTTTTAGCATTTAGCCATTTGCTCGCTTAGGTGGGATGACAAGTTACGTGTTGCACTCGAGTGCAAAGATTTTTCACCTCGTGCTCTTTTGATTCCCTCGCTGACGCTCAGGATTCTAACTATTCAATATTCAATTATAGAATACTTCGCTTGCTTGGTCATCAAAATTGAGCACGCGGTTAAAAAAACTTGTAAAACAAAATTAGCTATTTATTTTGTTCGACAACTACGAAATCGTTTTCGCTGCTTATTCTGTACTGTCTAAAACCAAGGCTGGGCTAACTAAAGTATATACATTTTTATGACAGACTACGCCTAGACAACCCAAAAACTAAGTTTTTTAACGTTTTTTCGAAATCCTATTTACCCTGTACCAAATGGTATCTCTACTCACGTGCATGCCCGATGAGCAACTATAGTCGAACATCGGTTTTGATGTTTTGTTAACATTTCGGTTCAATTCTATATATCTCCTTGATCAAATCGTCAAATTTTTGATACATTTTCAAGGAGAAACAAGTCGTAGTCGGTTACCGATGGCTATAGAAACCGGCTATAGGTTTTATCGATCGATCTTGCTCGATTAGCTTTTTTGCATACTAACCATTATTGATAGATAAGTTTGTCAACTGATAGACATGTCTACAAGTCTTTCATGACTGAGTTCATGAGAGAGACCGTAAGTAGCTTTAGCACCTGCTCGACAATGTAGAATTATATGTCATGTTAACCTCACCGAAAGCAGATAATTAAATCAATACTGCTAAGCTGGGAGTAAAGTTGTACTGAATTTCATTATGCCCTATCGGGCATAATGTAATTTGAATTTGGAACCTCATTTGTATTAACATTTGAATCACACAATATGAACTTTTTCATTAATCGAACTAGCCTTTCTGTACAGAACGCAAAATTATGTATTATGTCTTCTTAGGTCTTCTTGTGTCTCCTTGTGTCTTATTAAGTTTTCTTATGTCCTTCTATTTGTTCTTATAAAGCAAATTCCATGAAACGCTGTTACAATGACAAAATTTGTCTCGCAGAAAGTATGAAAACTAGAATAATCTCCTCGTGGATAAAGCCGTTTGTATCATGGACGTGTTTATATCCCTCTCTGCACTCAGGATTCTAGTAACTTCCTCGCTCGAATCCTTCGTTACGTTCGGGATTCAATATAGCGCACGTGACGCAAGACACTGCTTTATCCCCTCGTTTAATATTCTACTATTATGTAACCTGTCACTCCTTCACCGAAACATTGATGACATTTTGATGGCGTCTTTGCATTTGCTTTACATTTATTACTTCGCAGCAGGTATTAAAAACTTGTTATGTACACTGATACAAGCGAACTAGAAGAGAATCTATATATTAATACTGGAAGAGAAAACTTTGTAAGTACCCCTTTTTTAAGCTATTGCTTGCACGGAGGAGTGTGATATTTAACATAGTTAAAGTTTGTATGGACACGGAGTGACAAAACATAAAAAAATACATATATATTGAGTTATAGTCGAAATTCGAACACTGTGCACACACACAAGTTTAAATAAATTAATTATATGAAGTTTACACAGGACAGACCAAAATGGCGACTGCTTTTATCGGAGGCCAAGACGCTATTAGACGTTATTAGGGTCACTGAGACTTAGGAGTAAGTAAAATAAATAAATATTGCTGGACATTTCACACAGCGCTAGCCCCTCTAGCCTCTAGCCCCAAACTAAGCAGAGCTTGTACTATGGGAACCAGATAACTGATAGGACTTATATACTACTTATATACTTTTTTTTGTAAATACATAATTTTAATACATAGAAAAACATCCAGACCCGAAACAAATATCTGTAGATCATGCAAACATTTGTTTCGCGGTGGGAATCGAACCCGCTACCTCCTGCGTCTCAGCCGGCTATTCGCCCACTATATATGTAAATATATGAAGTTTCATTCGGAACAAAGAGATACGAAAGAATGAGTCTCGGAGTCTTCAAGTCCAGAGTGAATAGGTTTGTGAATATTTTTATTTATATACAAAAAATGTGGATATTAAATATTATTTACTCTGGGTGTGATTCGTTGGGATAAATTGGCCCCCTATTCCTTCCAAAAACCAATAAAAAAAGTTAAATTTAATTGATCGGTGTTCTAAGTTCCTCTATAAATAAATAGAATCTTAGCTAGCTACCTCTTCCATCAAATTTTAATTCGAAACTCTCAAACTCAATAATAAACAGGCAAAAAAGTGATGCGTCCATTGCGCCTCCGATCGCACCGATAATTTTTCAACACACCATCTACTTATTACGATCATAGGTAGAGCATTAACTAACGCATAGTTCTACTACAAAACCTCAAACGAAAACCATCTCTAACTTCGGTATTCAAACGTTGAAAATTGCTTGATTCGCCAATGCGGATATTTTTACTTTCAACAGCGATTATTGATCTCTATTGCTAGCATGTTAGAGTTTAGTTTGGTTTGTGTAAGGAGCGAGTATTTCAGCTAGACATCGGTCAAACAGTCGTGACCAGACCATCCCAACCACCTGACGTTTGCTAGTACTTAATGTAACCTCGTCGATGGTACAAAACATCGCTTACGATCGACTTCTTAAATACCGGGGTTGGTTTAAACGTTCAATAACAAATATTTTCCGTATACATATTTATAATCATCATACGAGCAACAGAACGTCCACCGCCGAACAAAGGTCTCACCCATAGATTTCCAGAGTGACCGATCTTTCACCCAACGGCTCCCTGCAACCTATAACGAACGTCTTTCCATCGAGGTCTTTCCGTCGAATAGTATCTAACATTTTAATACAGAGCAAAAACAATGACATTTACAACATTTATCATATTTTTATGACGTGATGACTTCTTATAAATCGATGAACGCCGGCTGCACGCACACAAAAAGTGTCACGTTCCGCCTGAGCCAAGCGTGCAAGCGAGAGCGCGAAACAAACGATAGAGAGGCACGATCAGCCTAAGCGTTCGGCTTGTGACGCATCTATCTCTCTTCCACTCGTTATCACGTAAAATTATCGTCCGTAAACCGATTTTACAGAGAACAAATTAGTTTTTGCTACGAATGTGCACTTAATATTGCACAAAAAACATCCCACTCGATAATTCTCAAACTAATTTAATCTACAGAAGAACTTGCGACATTTTAAAATGAGGTTATACTCGTATAATAACAAGTGACATACATACTTACTAATATATAAATTTTTAATCTAGATTCATTTATTGCCTGTAAATAACTTTTTCCAACAATCATACCTTGCTAAGAAACCACCCAAACAGAAATTTTTAACAACAAAACTATGCAAGGAGCTATGATGCAACAAACAGACAGACATACAGATGACAAGATAAGGCTTAAATTCACCTACCCCTCAGTTTCGTCGAGGACATTAAATACAACATTGCTATAAATTCTTGAAATCATTTTTTTTTAATATTGCTGGACGTTTCACACAGCGTTATCTAGCCCCAAATTAAGCAGAGCTTGTACTATGGGAACCAGATAACTGATAGAATACGTACATATATACTATTTTTTTTTTGTAAATACATACATATACCTAATATTATAATAGAAAAACACCCAGACCCAGAACAAATATCTGCAGATCATGCAAACATTTGTTCCCGGCAGGAATCGAACCCGCTACCTCCTCAGTCTCAGCCGGCTATTCGCCCACTGCGCCACAGAGGTCGTCAAAATTTCGAACATTTCGAAAATTTTCAAACAATTACTAGGTACGTTTGTTTCTGTATTTTAGTAATTAATGTATCTAGTAATAGAAAACTTCCTCGAGCCAACCACAACATCTCTCTTGATTGTTATTTTACCGTCATTTTTACAACCTTCTAAAATCAACACTTGGTTTTATACGGTTAAAACTTCAATAATTTACATTTTATCAGCATAAATTAATCTCTTTACCGGCCGGCAGATCACGTCAAAAAATCATAAAAATTATGACGTCCGATAGTTTGTATCATAATCTTAAAGCGCGTCGCACACGACCACGGCGATCCTATACTTTTTAATGTAAATATATAATATCGTAAAAACACAAGTTTCGTATATAGGTATGCCAGACTTTCCAGATTTCTTTTTTATTATTGATGATTGCCAAGCGCTTGACCACTACCTCACCTGATGGTAAGTGAAGGTGTGATCGAAGATGGAGCACGCTTGCTTAGAAAGAACCTATTCACTCTGGACTTGAAAACTCCAAGATTATACTGGTTTGGAAAAATTTACCTACGCCGAAAGTGAGTTCCACTCTTACTTGTGCTAACAAGAAAAGTTGAAACAAATCGTTTGGTACGGCAAGGTGGTATGCCGACCAGGTATGCGTGGTACTTCTCGGTACGTCTGCTTGTCCGGTGGTGGAAGGGGGAAGGAGGGATAAGGTCATAAAGATCTTGCGCACATTCACCAAAATGTATCTTGTAAAAAACTTAAAGTCTGGCTACTCGGCGTCTGTGCTCTAGACTTTGTAAATTGGCTTCCACTAGTGAGTCATCACCAATGAGTCCAGCCGCACGTCGCTCAATCGAATCAAGGGCTTCAAGCTGATACTTCGAGCCATCCCAGAGATGGCAGCAGTACTCCATACATGAGCGGACTTGTGCTTTGTAGACTGAGCAGTTGTCCCGGTGAGAAGTACCGCCGAACCTTAGGTAGGATGCCCAGCTTCATAGCAGCAATTTTGGCCCTAGATTCGATGTGCGAGCCGAAGTTCAGGTTGGACGTGAGCTCAACGCCCAACAAGCTCAGACTTTCAGAAATTACTAGAGGGATATCACAAAAGGTGGGAATGGGATGAAAAGGAGACCGTTTTGAAAATAAAAATGTTTTCATTTATTATTAGGTACCTGACGATGTCATCCTTTAGCGTTAATCATTCATAGTATAAGTATTTTGTCTGATAATATAGTTTGCTGTATGTATTTACCAATATATTAGTTCATTTATAAGTATATTAAGTATTAGGATTAAATTTTTATCCTATTTTTATATCTAAGAATATGTAAATGTATCCTTCATAGTACACCGCACTCCGTTTAATCTTAGTAAATTTCGCTCCATCCAAACATTCCCTGAAAGATATGGCTTTGAGCGATAATGCTGCCCCATTTTAATGCCTTTTTTATTCTAGCTTAGTACTTATTTTTGTATTGTATTTTATTTATTTATTTTTATTTTATTTTATTCAAAATACCAACAGCTACAAAAATATAACAGTTTTTTATACATTACGATAATACAGCCAATTAAAGATCTCTAAATAATACATTAAGAGATAGTTTCTACAATTTATGTGTGACAGTGATAATTTGTAACATAGTTATAGTGAAAGTCAATGAGTATATAAAGATATAAGTATATAGTTTAATAACACATAATAACTAAGGATTATATACATACTATATTATGTTATCTAGATTTGTGTAAATTTAATAAATATTATGTACTACATGTTTCTATGTGTATAAAAATTATAAATAATAAATATATCTAATATTAGTTAACAAACAAAATAAAGCAACTCGTACATTCTACCATTCATACACCAAATACCTAATACCTACAGTCCATTATAACTAAGTAAATACATAAATTATTTCACTATTACCCGTGCGCGATAAGTTGGGACCTGAGCGCGGTGACGTCATATTGGCGTGTTTGTACCGTCCTCAAAAAGCGAACATAACAAGCAGCCGCCCGCGGCTGCTTCTTTGTTTTTTTGTAACCTAATTTATTATGTTACTCAGGGAGCACGCTGCTTTTTATCTAATCTTTTTAACACTATTTGAATAAAATAAAAATACAATGTTTAAGTTTATACATTTATTTTATATATTATTTACATTATCTCATCTTCGTCACTACTTAGTGGACAGGTAAACAAAACTGTTTGTTCCGTTTTTCGTTTTCAAATAACTCTAACACTTTTAGCACAAGGTTTCTTTCTCCGCTATGCAAAGGTTTACCCTTCATAATGATAACAAAAACACTTAACAAGAACTATAACAACAAAAACTACAACAACAAAACAATGACACAAACTATAACAACAAAAACTACAACAACAAAACAATAACACAAACGAAAACTAAAAGTATTCCAGAGCGCGTCGTTACGTGATGTAGGCCAGTACGAGACTAAAAACCCTAGTAAAAAATAGTGATGCGAACGGTACAATACGGGCGCCATCGGGGAAGTGCAGGGGAAGCGGTCGGGGAGTCGCATTCCTAGCAGGTCCCAAGTTATCGCGCACGAGTATACAATGCATGCATTCAGTGCATCAAAATAAACTACAAAACTTACAGATAAAACAAATTGCTTGTATTATTTTTGTTTGTGTGGAAATTCAATAAAGATTTATCTATATACATTATAACATATCTTACTCGTGTGTGATGCCTTAAGATACTTTAATATATTATCATAAGATATCGTATTATGAAATATCATCGTGTGTGACGCGCTTTATGGTCAAAGATGACATGGGACCGTCGTGCGTCGTAAGATTCCCATACAATTATGATTTCTTCACACTTCTTTATAATTGGAGTTATTAGAACATATTTTGGCTTTTCATTTGGAGTTCGGCTACTGTGTGTCTACTAATTCGTGTTATTTATTATCATCTTATCGGCAAAAAGACGTCCACAGATAATCACATGCATCCTCTAAAAAGCGACCAATGCGCCCAACGGCTCCAAGCAATCTTTATTACGTTGTCCTTTATTCTTTATTCTTTATTGCACATATGAAAATACATGTAAAAATACAGAAAGATTCATGTCCAAAGGCGAGCTTAACCCTTAACCCAAGAAGAGTTTTCTTCCAGCAAACCTTTCAGGCTAGAGAGAGAGATGATTTTAAAGGTAGGTGAGTGTACATAAACATAAATAAATATATATACCCATAACTAATTGAACTATACCTAAAGTATGATATATTAATATATGTAGTTAGTGATTCATTTATTTCAAATATTAGGATAATTTTAAGTAATATTACAACATATAATATAGTTATAATAAATAAATTATATACCTATAATAATATAAAATTACAGAGAAAGATCTCTTTAGAAAGTTAAAGAGATCTTTCTCTGTAATTTTGAAAATGTTGAGTGATGGGCTAGCGCGCACTTCATGAGGAAGGGCATTCCAAATTTTTACCTCATTAACGGTGAAGGAGCCACCATAGCGGCTAGAAGTGTGTTGTGGTGTTTTGAGGATTTTGAGGAGAAGAGATTTGGGGGACTGGCATGGCACACTGCGAGGTACAAGGAATTCAAAACGCTCACTGAGGTAAGGAGAAGAGAGTGGACAATATAATACTTTGAAGAGGAGTGATAAGAGTATAAATAAATGTGTTTTCTTTCTTTTCCTTCTTTCTTTCTGGGTGATAAAAAGTGAAGATCACGGCGAAGAAGAACAGGGATCCATTTGAGTTGGGATCTGAAATAGGATACGTGGAAATAGGATTTTCCTTTCATCTATTTGGAGCAGTCTTACGTTCCGCTTATCCATCTGAGAACTTTACTGCCCCAACGGCCGACAGTTTTGCGGTCTGTCATTTTAAATCTATCACGAAACTTGGTTCCTGATTGTAAAATTTCGATGTAGGTATTCGTTTCTTTGAAAACAAAATATCTTTGTTGCTTTCTCAAACTACGGCATACTTACAATGTCTAAGCCCAAAATGCTTACCTACCTATTGCATTGGTTACTTCCCGCAAAATCAATAAAATAACACACTTTCATTCATAAAAGACATAATATTTCTAAAACATTAACTTTTAAATGACCTTTCAAATAAGTGATAACTAACTGCAGCCTAAGGGTCTTCAAGTCGTGAGTGAACATTTGTTTTATTTATTTATTTTTTAAAAACGCATACTTATAAAATTATTCATCATCATCATCATCATAGCAGCCGTAGGACGTCCACTGCTGGACAAAGGCCTCCCTCATTGATCTCCAGGAACTGCGGTTGGAAGCGGCCTGCATCCAACGCCGACCTGCGGTTCTTACCAAGTCGTCTGCCCATCTTGTGGGTGGACGTCCTACGCTGCGCTTGCCGGTCCGTGACCTCCACTCGAGAACCTTTCGGCCCCTTCGGTCATCTGTTCTGTGCGCTATATGGCCTGCCCATTGCCACTTCAACGTGCTAATCCGTCGGGCTATGTCGGTGACTTGAGTTCTCTTACGAATCTCCTCATTTCTGATTCGATTTCGTAGAGAAACCCCGAGCATAGCCCTCTCCATAGCTCGTTGAGCGACTCTGAGCTTATTCATAAGGCCAATAGTGAAGGACCACGTCTCGGTTCCATATGTCATCACTGGTAACACACACTGATTGAAGACTTTCGTCTTAAGGCACTGAGGTATGTTGGACGAAAAGACGTTGCGAAGTTTCCCAAACGCTGCCCTTCCGAGTTGGATTCGACGATTGACCTCTTTCTCGAAATTAGACCTACCTAATTGGACTGTTTGTCCTAGGTATACATACGCGTCGACAACTTCAAGAGCCGAGTTCTCAACCATAACTGGGACAGGAACGACATGGACATGGACATGGCAGGGATAAAATTATTACACTTTAAAAACCATAGTAGGTTTTTTATGTGTCCTAAGTGCAAATTCAACATTCCTCTTTCGATCGAGACACATTCCTTTAAATAGTTTTGGATACCTAATGGGAAAGACCAGTTCTCCAAACTGTGCTAAGTATGATGTGATAAAAGATGCTTATCATATTATTGTGGATTGTGTCCGGAACGAAGCAAAAAGAATAATGTGTTATTACCTCTTCGATGTTGATTTGTTTTGTGTAGGTACATATATGTAATAATGACTTAATTAACAACCCCTTATCGGAGCAAGCCAAGACGTTAGTTAAGGTTGTTAAAATAGGTATAAGAAGAAGATGATTTGGTTTAAGTGTATTTTCGAGGGTGCCATAATCATGATGATTAAACCCTCATTAAATATAATAAAGATTAAAAAAAATATTACTCTTTTGTGTATATATATATATATATATATTTGTATACATGTACGAAATTCTTATAAATATGTTTCTTCTAGGCAAGCGTGTACCATCAAGCGAGATCGTAGTCAAACGCTAGTCTATAATTTATATTAAAAAAGTCAATATGATCAATATTTCGATATTTATGAATGAAAGTGTGCAGTTTTATTGATTTTGCTGGAATAATAGGACGTAACTAATACTATACATGTTTAGACATTTCTGCTGTTCAGTGAATGTCAAAATGATTCTTTGTATAGGAATCGTATCACCTTAATTATGAATATACATGGCCATATAATATGAACCATATCGACACGAAGAAGACGAAGAACAATTACGAATATATCAAAACACAGGCCTGATGGTATGATTCTTTTACCTTGGAAGAAGAGTAGGCCTTTGTTGTGGGACGCCACTTGCGTCGATACCCTTGCGTCATTTCATCTGTCTGGTACAGCAGTTGAGGCCGGTGCGGCGGCAATTTCAGTCGAAGATCTGAAGCGAAGTATCGACAGAGCTTACGTGTGACAGAGCCATTTCGGGTCGAGACCCTGGGCCCATCGCGTTTTCAAAATTCTTTCTGGGCGTCTGGTCGAAGCGACGTGTCATCCAAGAGCTGGCGCTTATCTGGGTCAACGCATAAGCATTGCAATTCAGCGGGGCAATGCAGCCAGTTTCTTGGGAACACTTCCGCCTGGTAGTGATCTGGGGCAGTTGAGCTATCGTTGCAACGGTCTTTAGATGATTCAACTGTTTCTTCTGTATTTTAGTCATGTAAATATGTATTAAGTATTTTTCGCATCTACGACAAAATCTGCACAAATTTTCAAGAATCCTGAGGATCTTCAGTGGTCAATTAGACAAATTTCAGCGTCATTATTATCATCGATCATAGGACTACCGTTTTTGTCTTTTAGATCATCCGTCCATCAATTTGACAAGTTTACTTTCAACCAAACATAAATATGGGTAAAACAAGACAAGACAAAAAATATTGTAATATCTACCGACATAGGTTTATGTATCTCTCATACTTTAATAACAGGACATCATTTTTTCATAATGCACGTCCGAGAGGGCACGCTCGTGACCGGCCCTTGACAGCTCCTTTTTACTATCTTGCTCGTTTTACGTGGATTGCTCTCTTTGTCTACTCTTCTTTACGTGCTCGACGCACCTCCATATTCGCAAGGATCGCGTAATCACTGAGTGAAGAGGGCACAGATGAGACAATGATATTATTTTTAGGTGCCCACGGACTTTAGTCTTACAGTCATACATGGCAACACTAGCAACTAACTAGACTTTTAAATGATATTTTCATTATTCTATACTAATATTATAAAGAGGAAAGATTTGTTTGTTTGTATGGATGGGCTCCGAAACTACCGGACCGATTTAAAAAATCTTTCACTTTTGGGAAGCTACACTATCCTCGGGTGACATGGGATACTTTTTACCCAACTGCGCAGAAGGAGGGTAATGTTTTTATTGAAAAACTACGCGTGCGAAGCTGGTCAGCAAGTTTCTTTATGGCGGGTTCCTATATCCGTCGGTAACCAGCTACGACTCGTTTCTCCTTGAGTCAAAAGTTTGACATTAGTTTGTCACTTTTTCAAGGAGATACGTGGCGTAGTCGGTTACCGACGGTATTGTATTGTATTGTATAGGAACCCGCCTTTAATAAACATTAATAAAAATAATACATAAACACAATTTGATAATGTAGTGTAGGCTATTTGATCATCATCATCACCATGTCAGCCATCGGAAGTCCACTGCAGAGCATAGGCCACCTGAGCTCGCTAATTCTTTGGGCTATGTCACTGACTTTCTCCTCTCCTCATTTCTGATTCGGTCTCGTAGAGACAACAAGCACCCTATCCATATCGTGACCTTGAGCCTTCTTTTAAGGCTCATAGTGAGAGACCTACGTGGCAATACTTTGCCATAGGCGATGGTTACCACTTAACATCAGGTGGGCCATAGGCTTGTTCCATTAGGACGACCTCCGTGGTGTAGTGGGCGAATAGCCGGCTGAGACGCAGGAGGTAGTGAGTTCGATTCCTGCCGTGAAACAAATGTTTGCATGATCTACAGGTATTTGTTTCGGGTCTGGTTGTTTTTCTATATATTATAAGTATGTATTTACAAAAAAAAATGTATATAAGTATTCAATCAGTTATCTGGTTCCCATAGTACAAGCACTGCTTAGTTTGGGGCTAGATAGCGCTGTGTGAAATGTCTAGCAAGATGTATTTATTTATATCCAGGTAGTATAAAAAATCGCCCACGCATGAAGGGTTATATTTTCTATAATAACAACAAAAAAATCATGTCTGTTGTATGGAAGCCCCACTTAAATATTTTTTTTATTCTGTTTTTAGTATTTGTTGTTATAGCGGCAACAGACATACACCATTTGTAAAAATTTCAACTGTCTAACTATCGCGATTCATGAGATACGTTCCTGGTGACAGACGAACAGACAGACAGCGGAGTCTTATTAATAGGGTACCGTTTTACCCTTTGGGTACGGAACCCTAAAAAGACCACGATTATGTGTCATAATGTCATTCCTGGTAACACACTGATCAAAACTTTTGCTATTTGCTAGGCATCAAAAATGGCGGATCCCTTCTGGGCCTACCAGATCTCTGGCAATAATCACGTGTTGTCCTGTCTCCGCGGAATGCCATGGGAACGAGTAGCGCTCCCAGTCCCGGCCAGGCCAAGGCTTACATGACACGAAATTATTGAGATACAACTCCCTATTACCCCATTACACTCGGACTATGTTTAAGCGTCGTTCATACGAACGCGTTCTACGGACAAAAATCTGCGTCGTCGGTATTTTTAAAATCCAATATTTGGAAACAAAAATTGTCTAGGATGAGTGATGGTGATGACAATTAGATGATCAGTACCCCTATTTGCAGTACTTTAGATTTAGCCAACTAAACTAAATTTAGGTATGCCAGAAATAAAATTATTGCCTACCTATATGTACTATACGGACACAAAATGACAGATGTTATTCTAGTGCGATCAAGCCTAATTTAGTTAACAATAACAAAAAGTATGTATGTGATAAATACCCGCTTATTATTAGTAATTGATCGAGCGAAGCGAAATCTCTAAATCAACTTGGGTAAATTGGCATTGTACGTATGTATGTTTGTTTGTCCGAAGATAAATTGCGAAGCGTTGATCCGATCATCCTGAAATTCGATACATAGGTGAGTGATGGCACAATTTTGGTGTGACTAAATGAGCTAAAATGTTGGGGGGTTTGTTGAGATATTGGGGTTCAAGAGTGGTAAAAAAAAGGAAAACGAGATTATTAGGTCAGTGGGACGTCAAATGAAAGGCTTCGTTTTTATTTTTAGTAAAGTCTTATAGTTTATGAGTTAATAGCGATAATAAAAACTGAACTTTGACAAAATTCCCAGGGTGCACCAGTGACCCCACAGTGAAGTAATTTGGTATGCGTGTAGCTTTAGTGACACAAATATAGGCAAAAGTCTGAAATCCAGAATAACTGCAATTTGTACCACAAAAAAAAACCCTATAACATAAACTCCCGTTACCTATAATTTGAATGAAACTAGGGGTCAAGTAATTTGGTATTCTATTTCGTGGTAGGTACTATTTTGATAGTCAAAGATTAAATATGTTTTTGTTTTGATCGCAGACTCGCGAGATCTCAGTTCGGGGCGAGCCACTAGTTAAATTTAATTTATTTAGTGCTAACAGAATTGCCCCCCTTGTAACCTTTCGGTCACGTTGTAATGAATTGTTGAGTTCGCAGACCAAATTAAATGTTAATATACCTAATAGATTTTAACGCTTTTAACATACTGTGGTTCCGGTATATTTAATCTATAAATTCAGTAAGTTTTTGAAGTAAAACTTCTTTACGCACGCTTGACTTGGGGAATAAGCTGTTGAATGCATTACGAAAAGTGTGAACGGATGTTGAGAGGGGGATATAAGTTAGTGATAATAGAAAGATAGTTACGTTTCGTATATTACTGTAGGGGTAAGAGAGAAAGGTGCGAGCACACATTTTCTTTCTCTCTTTCTCTCATAGCCAGTTGATTTGTCGCTTAATTCTTATCCCAAATTAGCCTAAATTTTACAAACTGCAAATATATACATACCTAGTCAGGTCATAAATTCTGTCACATGTTTAATATAAAATAATTGAAACAAGTTTATTCATTATGTAACCATTTATATACCAAAATGAACTTAACAAAACATAGATTCTTATGACACTAAAGTTTATTCAAAATGACCTCCATGATTTTGAATACAGGCCTTCAATCTGCACGGCCAGTCGTTTATCGCAGCACGAACGAGGTCCATGTCAATATCGGCGGCTGCCTTAATCAAGGATGTCTTGAGTGACTCCAAATTGGGATGAGGCTTTGAACACGCCTTTTCCTTCAAGTGTTGCCATATCTTGTAATCTAACGGATTCAAATCTGGACTGGAGGAGGGCCAGTCTTCGTGCCGGATGAAGTCGATTTCACGCGCCGCCAGACAGTCTTGTGTGCTCTTCGCTCTATGAGCTGGCGCCGAATCTTGTTGGAATACCCAGTGCCTGTTATTGAACATTGTATGAGAAACAGGTTCCACAAGGTTCGTCAGGACTGTATTTTGATACACAACTGCATTCGTTTTTACACCTTTCTCACAAAAATGTACCTCTGTTAAGCCCCAATAAGAAACTCCCAACCATACCATGAGCGAGGATGGAAAATGACCTCGTTGGACCCGCGAAATACGGTTGCTCGCTTCTTCACTACTGTGTGCGTACACCTTATCATTTTGTTTGTTGTAGCTCTCTTCTACGGTAATTTTTTTTTCATACGAAAAAAGAATTTCCCGTTATTTTTTTCCCGCGTACCGCTTTAACAAAGCGCGGCATCTCTTCAGTCTCAGGTCCATTAGACGAGCATTCAAACGATGTCCTGTTTTTCTTCGATATGCCCGAAGCCCTAAGCCTTCATTTAACACCCTTTTCACCGTGGTTCTGCTTAACCCCATCTGAAGGGCCAACAGTTTCTGTTTACGTTTGGGATTTCTTTGAATTCGCGCCTTCACAGCTTTTATCACTGCTGGAGTCCTAACAGACCGAGGGCGACCACTTCTGGACCTGTCATCTACACTAGAGTCTTTATTGTATCGTTTGATGGTGCGATAAACGAATCTTTTGGTTATATTCAAATTTTTCAGTATGTAAAAAATTTGAATTGGCGCGTAACCGCAACAATGCAACGCAATAACTGCAACACGGTCTTCTTTAAGCGTCCACTCCATATTTAAAAATGAGTAAAATTCTAAAAAGTATACATTTTTATTTTCATGAACAATTCGAAATTCGAATTCTATAAACTTTTTTGTGGCCAGCATTCTAAAAGAAAAGTTTTTACTGTGTGACAATACTTATGACCTGACTAGGTACATACATATAGGAGCTAAAGAAGTTTTACTTTAGACGTGTGGTCTAAAGCACACTCGTTTTCTTTTTGTTCAAGTTATTCCTATTTTTTAACATATCAACAATCGGTCGTTTACATATTATTCCAGTGTGGGTAAATCTTTAGGTTATTGTGTCGCGGCAAAAACGTACCTAATTTTCATGTTGGATTTTCTTGTGGTTAGTTTTCTGCGCGAACCACATACGGATGTTGAATTTAAATACTTAGAAAATATGTAAATAGATAAAAAAGTGGCACTCCGGGAGTGCCGAAACTTGAATAAAATCAGAATACACTACAGATACTTAAACAGGTTGTTTGGTAATATACTGAGGATGTTCAAGTGACGGTTTCTCAAAACAAAAAAAAGACTTCTCGAAAAAAAACTTCTAGTAATATTATCAAATTTTAAATAAAACCGACTAAGTTTAAGTGGTTAATTCGATATAAAACTTACTGCCTACTCTTGCAATCGACATCCAAAAATAATGTCCGATTTGATATCTCTTTCGGAAATGGCTGCGGGTTTTGGGTTAGAAAGTGACAACAAGAGATATCTCGAGATGTCACTAATACAGTATCTGTGGTTAGATGGCAAGCATTATGCAATAGCACAACATAAGTTTAATAAAGTGTTTGTTTTTAAATGCCAAAATAAATTTCACATTTCTATGGTGAACATTACACAAATTTGTTTATTATGCTCATCAAACTAACCCCTTACTAATATTTGGGCGTATATCATCAAAACCCTATATACATAGCTGTCGGTGACGGAACAATGTCGCGAGTTCAATGGTTTTGCCCATCTCAAAAATGCCCAACGCGCGTAAAGAAGTTTTTACTTCAAAAAATGTCTAATAAATCTAATAAAATCTAATAAATCTGATTGCTCGAGTATAATGTAAACATCGGGCAATTCTGTTGCCATAAACCAATTATTAGATATGTAGGCAGGTACAGCATTAGAATACCAAGATCACTCTCTATGGGCGTTTGTGCACTGCAAGGAATTTTACTATCCGGCAGTCCGATTTTTGTGCACCGTCTGTCTCTTCTCGCAGGTGCGGCGCAGTTTAGGGAAGCTAACTCTCTTCGAAACTCCACGCCACGCACGCGTAAATACGCTACAAACGATGAGTTTCTTGGAACGTCGGCAGTTGCTGGCTTTATTTTGGGAATTGTGGGTTCATCCCCTTTTAAATGAAAGGTACCTGACAGGGTCATTTAACATAAACCACAATAAATTGAGGCAGGATGAAAGATTATTTGTTAAACGGCCCGGAATGGGAAAAATAAAATAGCGGAAAGTAAAATTCCTTGTAGTGCACAAACGCCCTATCAGTATGAAACAACAAAGTACGGAAATCATATTAAATTAGTTTTAACCACGAGAATTCTAATTAGCTTACAGCCAATTGTTGATACGTCAATCAAATCGCAAATCAGTTGACATAGTGTTTAACTTAGCACTCTTGTTAAATCAAATTGAGTTTCTCGAAGGTTGATTAGTGAATAATTAGCTATCTAAAGGATCATATTTTTAATGTCAAACTAGTGTTATTTTTATAGGGTCACACCACCTAAAACCTTATTTTAGTTCAATCATTCATTCCTACGCGTCATACATTTGCTTATGTTAATGTCTACAGGTTAGAGATTTTTGTTGATAATCAAATGTACAATTTGAATATGTGAAAAAAACGTTTATTTTGGTCGTTTTTCTCTCTACCAACAAAAAAATACTATTATACTCATTGAAATTCCATAGATAGGCATGGAAAACGTCGTTTAAGTAGACCAAAACATCTTTCAATTGTGCCTATTTTTTTTACTTATTTGTGATGTAAAATGTTCCCTTACCTTGGAATCTCTTGTAAGCATATGATGTCGTACTCATCGCCAAAACACTTCAACAATTACAAATATCAATGACCTCATGGATCAACGCCTTAGAAACAGCTGGTCTGAGAATGAGCAGAATGAAGACTGAACACATGGAGTGCTGTTTTAGTAAGAATAACTGCACAGAAGGGACTTCAACAGTTTACTATTACGATAAAACATCTGTACCAAAAGTCAATCACTTTAAATACCTAGGATCAGTGGTAACATACTATAGAAGTGGAGGGAGACGTAAACCGCAGAAGCATTGCCTGGCAGAAGTGGCGATCCTTGAGCGGTGAACTTTGTGACCCACGTATCTCTCCAGGGATGGTATATGAAGCAGAGTGTTGAATGGTAAAAGATACACATGTCCTGAAGATGGAAATGAAGATGCAAAGATGGTCAGGAGGGGTAACTAGGCACGACAGAATCCAGAATGAATATGTCTGAAGAAGCTTTGAGATTGCTCCTATACCATCTGTAAGCTGGTCACATATCTGAAAGCCGATTGAGGTGGTATGGCCACGTCATGAGAAGACCTGAAGAATATGTGGTCAAAACAGCACTGTGTCTTTAAGAACACAAAAGAGGCAGAGGACGTCCTCCATCGGCATGGTGGACCAGCATGATCAGACTCATGAAAAAGAAAGAACTACCTGATCCGACAACTCAAAACAGACTAACTTGGCGCGAAAAAATTAGAAGAGTAGACCTCACTTAAAATGGGTACATGCAAAGAAGAAGAACATTTGTGATTTAAAATGTCCATAAAAACACTTGTAAATTATGTCTATGATTTTAATTTTGCATCACAGATTGCCTGCACGTGCAGATGAAAACAATCCTATTCTGTTCTGGTATAATAATAATTCTGCTTGTGATAACCACCATCTGGAGCATTTTAATACATTAGGCAAGTTGTAGATTTATGTATAACTTAGCGGTAACAATATGTACCAGGTATTTAACAGTAATTTGGAATGCCCCAGTTGCGTAAAAACTTATTGTCAATAGTATTTGTTGTAGGGCGCTGATAGAGCTACTTCGCAATGTGTAGGTAAATGGGTTTTATCCCCAATTAAGGCATTTTATGTAATCACAGGCTTTGAAACTCTATAGTGCATCTTGAATTCCTTCTCAGTGAATTCCTCTGATGGTTCCACTCTTGTCCTCATCACTCTTGTCTGTCGTGGTCATCCTCATCATTGTTACTGGTTAAATTCGATAGAGATATCCTGAAAATAAATAATTTAAAGGTTAGTTTATGTAGGCAGTTTACAATAGTTTTTTTTAAGAGATAACACTTCCACAAATATATATAATAATTATATTGTCACTTTTGAAGTACACACCTGATGTATTTGTAGAATAAAACCACTAAATTCACTCGAATTAGCCAAATTATATCTGCTAATCAGAGCTCACGCACTGATTAAATAAATATCTATTTGACAACCGATTAATGGATGAAAAATGGCTAATCAGCGTTCCTGCAACCCATTTTCACGTTTGACAAGAGATTTTGTATGACTGATTTGACAACCTGTGTAACAAATCTCTGATTTCTTTGTCTTGAAGTCTTTGAAATAAGAGCACATGCCGTGAGCGTGCTATTAATCGGTGCTATTTATAATTCGACCGAAATCTAGTGTAAAATAAGAACTAAAAATTGTAAGTTAAAAAATAACTGTGAGTCACAAATGACGGCGCAAGCGCAACAGAAGTGAGGAAGTGCAGTAGAGGCAGCGACAGCGGCACGTGAAAGTGATTAGCGCTGCACAGAGGAGCATTGTCGCGCACAGTACCGCCTTGTGCTGCACGGGATAGAGGAGAATGGGATATTGGGGACAACCTATTGGTGCTGCACTGATTGGAAAGAGATTCATCAAATAAAACACCTTCGGAACTAATCTCAGGCTGCCATTTATTAATATTACTACTAGACCTATAAAATAAATCCAAAACGCTTCGATAGCGCGATTCATGGGATCGGTATTTTTTAGCAGCGCCATCTAGTTTGGTTTTCGGAACTACTATAATAATTATCTATTATTGACTTTGAACAAATAAATAATGCTGGATATTTCACAAAGCAACACATTACTAACTGAGTTGAGCGCCATTTGAGCTCGCCAAAAGTTCAGTTCAGCTGCATCGGCCTCAGAGGACAACAACAAGTTAGTTCTTCAGAGAAAAAAATCACACAGCGCTATATAGCCCCAAACTAAGCAGAGTTTGTACTATGGGAACCAGATAAATGATGAACACTTATGTATCTTTATTTGTAAATACATAGGTACTTAAAATATATAGAAAAACATCCGGACTCGGAACAAATATCTGTTGATCATATAATCATTTGTTCAGCGCCTGCGACGCAGCCAGCTGTTCATTACTATTATACTACTACTACACACTAGTTATTCGCTTAGTGCGCTACGGAGGTTTTCAAAATTACTAACCGCAAGGTCTTTTAAGTATTTAGTAGAATTTTTATTTAATATGGCGCAGTTCAAGCTTATGATTAATTTTCAATATTTTATGGCAAACAAATCTTAATTTTCCCTAAAAATACTAATAATTTATCATATTCATGATACACAGTTTTTATTTGTTAAGTTTCATTGAGATAAGTTAATTTAATTGTTTTATTGTATTTACTACTTTTGTTATTATTATTATTTTCCTGAATGTGTTTTCTTTTTTTGTTTTATGTATATCATCATAACGAAAATCTTATTTTTATTAGGACGCTAAAAATATGACACGTAGGTAAATAATTTTACCATTAAAGAATTTATGACTTACACAGAGTACACAGTATTTCCTTATTAAGTTTCAGTAACAAACAGACAGAGAGAGATAGTCACTTTCGAATTTATAATATGAGTATGGATAGTAGGTATGGAGTATTGTTTTGGATGAGTTTAATGCTATATAAGCATGTTAACGATTTACAATAGTAGTTATTCCCGAAATTAAAATCAATTTTTTTATAGAAATGAAGCACAGAAACACAGAAATTATCAAATATATAAAAAATCCAACTTGTCCCTTGCTCCCCGTTACAGCGGCGATGTCGCGTGCGATCGAATTTCAAGCACAACGGCTCTTTGTCCTTCAACAACAGAGGCGAGAACAAAAACAGCGTGTTAGCGGCACTTCGCGATGCAATTCGACAGACCCTCTTGCTAATTACCCCCTTTTACCACCAATATACCTAAACCCCTCATTCAAAGCTAAACATGCATCCTGCGGGCTTGAGATTTAATGGTCAGCACTTTGCAATACCAATTTATGTAAATACCTGATTGAAAGTATACGGCTTGGGAACGGAGGTCGGCGTAAAATGGTCGTATTCAGTGCCAAATTTTCTGAAACCACTGGTAATTGCAAGACAATGCGATACGAGTCATAAACGTTTGACGTGGCTATGCGAAGGTGTCGACAGTGAGTCAGTTTGTTTGACGTTCTGTGGCGCCGTTGTTCTAATAAGAATTTTCTCTATTTTAGGTTATTTGTTTCTAGCATTTTATAACAAACAAAAATAACATTAAAAATTCTGATTATAAATCAAAGGTACAATGGACGACCGCTAAAACTATCTCTTTCAGATGACCTTGGATGGACGGGATGATTTAAACAAAATGTGAGATTATCTTACGTCTTAACTAAATATTATTGATCGAACCAGTGACCTTACAGTGCTGTAATTTGGTATGCGTGTAGCTTATGTATCACAAATATAGGCAAAAGTCTGAAATTCAGTATAACTGCAAATTGTACCCCAAAATAGAGTATCCAATTAACGTAAACTCCCGTTACCTGTAATTTTAATGAAGCTGTAGGTTAAGTTAGTTAGTTATTTATTTTGTGGCACTATTTTGGTAGTTAAAGATTACGAATAACATATTATTTTTTGTTTTTATGGTAGACTCGCGATATCTCAGTTCGGGGTGAACCACTAGTATATTTTGTAAATGACAAACCATAAATGAATTCAAAATAGGTTTGTAAATACCAACGAAATGAATAGTTCATGTACGCAATTGAGTTATTTTAGTGGTTACTTAAAAATTAAATATTTTGGCTTCATTTGTTCAAGGAGATCTCTAAAAGTATTAAATTGGGATGAGCTGCATTCGGAAAACTAGACTACATTCTTAAGTTACCTAAAACTCCAATGTCTGACCGGCTTATTTGACCAATGTGTTCTGCCCATCATGACCTACGGTGTCGAGACATGAACGCTCACTCAGGATGCTGTGTACAGGTTAAGAGTTGTACAGAGAGCCATGGAGCATACCATGCTCGGCATCAGACTGTTAGATCGAGATCCGTAGACGAACGAAGGTTTATGACGTTGGGATTCGAGTTATGGAGCTGAAATGGTCTTGGGCGGAACACTTGGCTAGACGTGGCGATGACAGATGGAGCAGGGAAGTGACTGAATGGTGGCTGAGGAGCAGGTATAGAAGAGTAGGACGTCCGGCAGCGAGATAGGTGGACGACATTGTAAAGGTCGCAAGCCGTCAGTGGGTGATACTAGCGCAGGATCCTGGTGGATGGCACAAACAGCTTAACTTCACCCATTATTGGGTATAGGCCTTACCCAACAATGGGTGAAGTTAGGCTGTGTATGATGATGATTTGTTCAACAGCTTGTAAAACTACTGCTCAAACTGACCATTGAAGTTACCAAACTACACAAATAATTGCAAAAAGAACACAATGTTTTGGCCAATTATATTTATTTCTAAATTGCAATAATAATTTTGAATGCATTATTAGCAATACAGGAAATCAAAACCTAATATTTGTACAACCACTCGTTTCAAGCACATAAGTACCTTTTTCATAAGAGAATAATCACTAACAGCGAATATACGAACCCTCCAAAAAAGTTCAACAAAAACTCCAAACTCAAACGGTGCATGAAATATGGAAAAAAATTACGCAAGTGAACAACCGTCCTATTGAAAGCATCATAAAAATATGATTGACATGTTGCTTAATATGACATCTTTTCCGGCGGTGATATTTTTTTGTCGCCCGTTTGTGCCCCAACTTCCCGCATCCCCATAACGACGTATCTGGCAACAAAACCGTCAATAGTTTCAAACTTTGTTATGAATCAAATAGGGTTGTTTTTTGAGTGGTTCTTTATTTAAACGAATGACAGATATACCCTCAGATACTATTAGAAAGGAGATTATTAAGTGCTCAGTAATCCAATTACTTCTTTGTCGTATTTAGGACGTGGATTATGTTTCCATTCAGCCGCCATGTTTTACCCCGAATTGTGATTATGTACAAAAGGATATCTATTCAAGTTTTGTCCTTTTGTCAGTTTATGTTATGTAGTTAGAAGGCACCGCTGCGTTTGCTTTTCTTTATTTAAGTTTTTATTGCTTCGTAATTTTATTTTGAGTTTGATGCAATTGCTAATGCTGCAACTAGTGAAGATCCATATGTTTTCTGAAATATCATCCAGATTATTACTCGCTGTCTTTCTATCTATTTTATTTCATTTTTATTTTATTATTATTTTATTTAATAGTACTTAGATTCACAGTTACATTACCGTATATCATACATTTATTGACATAATACTGAACTTAAACAAAATTGAATCTACATTAAGTAATACTAAACTTTTAAAAAATTGACGCGGCAAAGTAGTCCGCCAGTTAACGTTAATATACCTCATCATCATCATTCATTTTTCAATATACCTATTATAACTAAATTTTTACAAAAAAAAAAAAAGATTATTAA
The DNA here is from genome assembly GCA_918857605.2 of Philereme vetulata. NCBI lineage: Eukaryota > Metazoa > Arthropoda > Insecta > Lepidoptera > Geometridae > Philereme > Philereme vetulata. Next base: position 11,536,662 of record OU975442.1, on the reverse strand, counting down.
TTTTTTTTAGAATATTTAAATTAATGAAGAAGTGCAATGAGCTGCAATGTTTGCTAGATCGCATTTGGAGTCAGTGTGTGTGTGTGTGTTTATGTGTGTTTGTCTATCTGTCTGTTTGTGCATTGTCATGACTAAACGGCAGAACTGATTGGTGTTTTTTTATGTTAGAAGCCTACCTTTTACATGCGAACGACGCGTGCGAATTCGTGAATATGTATTATAATATTTAACTTAGAACTTTTTAGTAATTATGTAGATATCTTTAATCATTTTTAAAATGATTAGATAACTTCAGAATACATGTTGAGACAGAATTTTGACATGTTAATTAATACTATATTTTGTACGGCAAATTTTTGTTTATATATTTATTAATTAGCATCATTATGTATTATTTTCTAACTCTGACATTTTTCTATATTGTATAGTGTTATGACTTGCCATGTATCACTGCTATATGCTTGATAAATAAATAAATTAAAAATTAAATTGTAGTTCCTCGGAATATGTAACAATGTTAACCCAAAGAGCATTGTTTATGTCAGTGAAATAGTACAATTTTGCAACTAAACAGCTAATTATTAGGACATGAGTTGACAGCATTGACGTAATACACTGGTCCGATAATGATCATCGAAAATGCGACGAAGTTTGTCCACATTAAATTATCTTTGTTTCAAATTATAATTGATATTTCTTAGAAACGGCCCGTTTATTATAATTTACTGTGATTTGATAACAGTTTAAATGACTATTAAATGACAGGTTGGTCCCTAAAGTTCTCTTACACGATGTAAAAATAGGTAAATAATTAAACAAAAAACTGAATTTAAGGTATTTGCATCTTTTAAAATGTAATTGATTTACTTACAGCATACAATTTTAGGGTTCCGTACCCAAAGGGTAAAACGGCACCCTGTTACTATGGCTCCACGGTCTGTCCGTCTGTCTGTCTGTTTGTCTCTCTGTCCGTCTGTCACCAGGCTGTATCTCATGAACCGTGATAGTTAGACAGTTGAAATTTTCACACATGATGTATTTCTGTTGCCGCTATAACAACAAATACTAAGAACAGAATAAAATAAATATGTAAGGGCGGCTCCCACACAACAAACGTGGTTTTTTTGCTCGATTTAGGTCGATATTGATAACGGCAACAGGTAGATGCTTGAAATATTCACAGAATAGTTATATATTCATTTTAAAAATAAATAATTAAATTAAAATAAATCAAATATATAAGGGAGCCTCCCATACAACGAACGTGATTTTTTTGCCGTTTTATACATAATGGTACGGAACCATTCATTCGCGAGTCCTACTTGCACTTGGCCGGTTTTTTGTGTGTATTTTGATAACGTTGTTGTCCGTCTTCGAATCAGTTATTTTTTGACGACCTCCGTGGTGCAGTGGGCGAATAGCCGGCTGAGACGCAAGAGGTAGCGGGTTCGATTCCCGCCGCGGAACAAATGTTTGCATGATCTACAGATATTTGTTCCGGGTCTGGTTGTTTCTCTATATATTATAAGTGTGTATTTACAAAAAAAAGTATATAAGTATTCTATCAGTTATCTAGTTCCCATAATACAAGCTCTGCTTAGTTTGGGGCTAGATAGCGCTGTGTGAAATGTCCAGAAATATTTATTTATTTATGGATGATGTTTAATTTAGGACTTAACTTAAACATACCTATCTACTAGATATTTGACTGAGGGTTTTGCGCCTAAACTAGAAGTTTTATATCAAGTAAAAAACATAATTAGGTAAATGCGGAAAGTCGTAGATTAAAACTGAAATGAAAACAAGGGTTTGGTGACTGCATATTTTACCATAATCATAAACCCTCTTTGGGTGGAACAAAATTGTCTGTGTAAGAACATCTTTATTGGCTCTGTGGGTCAGTATGTGGCAGTGGTCAGTACTTGATGAATCGAACAGGGTTATCAGAATAGTCATATTGATAATGTTTTACGAGAAATTGTCGTGTGATATTTGCCGACTCTACACTTCCTGTCTTTGGATTTTTTACTATAAACGTAGGTTAAATAAAGTTGAAATTGCTTTAATAGAGGATGTGAAAGATAAAGTATTAAATTGGTCCCTATATCACGTAGTTAAAGTCCAATAGATGTCGTGATAAAATATTTCTAGTTCATGAGTCATTTGGGATTGATATTGATGGACTGGTGCCGTAGAATAAGTCTTAGATAGTATGTAAATCTTCGTCTGGATGGGAAAATTATACATTTATAAATAAATTTTATTATTCTAATCTTATAAAATTCTCGTGTCACAGTGCTTGTAACAAAACTCCTCCGAATCGGCTTGACCGATTTTTATGAATTTTTTTGAGTATACTCGGTAGGTATGGGAATAGGTCGTAAAGTATTTTTCACCCTTCTACTCCCACCCCCCATTTTTAATATATCTCCTATAACTTAACCGTCGTTCATTCACTTGAAGTGTCGGGTCACTTTGACAATTCATTCTGCTATTTGATTTCTTTGATAATTTATATGGCAGAACAATGTTTGCGGGGCCTAGTAAATGTATAAAATTCTCTTGATCGCTTCTTGATCGATTCTTATGAAATTTTTTGTGTATATTCGGTAGGTCTGAGAATAGGACGTAAACCACTTTTCATATCTTTATGTCATAAGGGTGGTCCACCCCAAAATTTTATTTGTTTATTTTTTAAACCATTTTTTTTATGATTCGGCAATAAAAAATACATGCATCCATAAATTTACACACTTCTACCACCTACCCTTATTTTTTAATATTTTGAATATAGAAATAGTTGATTATAGAGGGTACGTGCACAGAAATGGGCATTAAAAATAGAATTTAATTCGGCTTAGCAACACAAAACTTATTGATTCTAGGACGACGCGACGCGACGTTACGAAGTTCGCGTGATCAGCAAGTTAAATAATAAAAAAACAATTCGGAATATTATTATATATACGGAATATTATTTACAAAAACATGACTATTAGAAATCAGTTTAAAGTCTAATTTGCCATACTGTAGGTATCTATTAAGTGTTTTATTATCTATGTGCCCAACTCTATGAGGCCTATGCTCATCAATGATTGTTCTAATAATGATTACAACGTAAAACATAGCCATGTCATCTTCATTAGGGTTTTGTCCATGCTCGAAGAGTGACTGATTATCGAGTTTACCTATATATTATTGTGTTGCTGGGGCCTAAATCTGAAAAGTTATCTATTTCATCTCTATTTCTCTTTTCTCTATTTATCAAAAAATTGGCTTTATTTCAACGATACCTACACATTCCCGATTTATCTTATAAATGGCGATACCTATGAAGTTATCTATATTAACTTTGCTTAGATCTGATGCAGTAGAACTGTCTTTAACAACGGTTTATTGATAGCTCATAAGTTTTTTAATTTTTTTTATTTATATGAAGTAAATATTTACGTCAAAACTTTAGACAAGCATATGTGATTATTTAAAACTCACCTTTATCCGCTTATTTTGGGCACTCTCACAAAAGCACCTATTTTACACGTAGAGAAAATCGATAAAGCCTGGTCATTTGATTATACCCGCCTCCAATAATTAGCGGATTGGTCACAGGACTCTTTACGACTGTGAATCGAAACAAAAATATAATTACTCGTAAATCGGACCGAGGAGATCGATTCTCGATTATGAGTATCGGAATATCGATTACGGCTGGTGTGTGAGTGGTCACGAAGGATGAGATGTGAATATAGGTGTGTGAAGTAAGTCGGTTGAGGAAGTATGCTTAAATTAAGTCTACTTTTTGCGTATTTGACAATTCCATGATAGGACAAATGAGATGATGATGTAATGACTGATATAAAAGTCCGACAGATGCAAGAACCATGTTCGAAATTCAAAATTGTTCTGAAATACGACATGTTTTTGAATTGCTCATGAGAGCATGGAGTTCCTAAACATCTTGATCGCTACAGTATTAATACTTTTTTCATGTGCAATTAGAATCTAATAAATAGTTTGTTGGAGGAATTTTGCTTTGTGCTGTTGTTTGAGAATACATTTTATCTAATTTGACTAACTTTCGCTGCTCAGATTTTTTTATTTCATACAATAAAATGATTCTTACAAAGGAATGCATCGATCGGCATCAAAAATTTTTTTACCAACTTAATTCATTTCAAGGCGCTACTCACACTTGACCAAAAAATAATGCTAAAATGTTTTTCTTCGAAAACGAGCTGATGTTTTGAAAGAAACTGCACCTTTATCTCTTCTGGTTTGGGTGCTGTCGTACTGTCCCAGTTAAAAAAAACACACTGTATATATAGATGTGCGCGCGCACGTCTCTCTTGCTCCTACAGTAATATACGAAACGTATCTCTCTCTCTCTTTTTATATTCACTAACTTATATCTCCATCTCAACTTCCATTCGCACTTTTCGTAACGCATTCACCAGCTTACTCCCCAAGTGAAGCGTGCGTAAAGAAGTTTTACTTCAAAAATGTCAAAATATAAAACAAGGAGACTGATGTAAGTAATACGAGTAAGTGATGCAGATTATCTCACCAGAAAATTTGTTACGTTACACAAAATGTCCATTTTCCAAAATTTAAGGTATAATAACCAAAATCTAGTAAGTAGGTATTGTTCTGTCATTTAACTGCAGTTAGAGTTAACTCTGTTCAATAACTTGCATCCAACCACGCTAAGTACGGTCAGCTACAAATTATGTCTGTAACTAGCAGCTTTAGGCTGAAAAATTTACCTCACCGGTTACGTTCAATTATGAGCTGACCTACATGGCTTTGGATTGCGTCACACTGAAACATGCAGGTAAGAAATTTCATGTCCCTGTGACATCCCTGTGATTTTAAATTAAATCTAACAGTGTGACTAAATAAAAGCTATAAATAAATGCAACAAATTACTAAGTTGAGCATACCAGCGTATTTCTTGGACAGGAGTACCCTTCATGTGCATCAAATGTGTATGTGATGTGTGTTTGATGTGTGCGTGTGTATGCACACGAACAACAGATTTATTGTTAATGGTGTCCCGAACATAATTAAAATGGTTGATGTTTCGCCCGGCCCGCTGCGGCCGACGTCCTTCGTCAGGGTGTAGAGTAGCCTGAGGCTCCAGAGGCAATCGCTTTTATTTTTGAGTATTTTCGAAACAAACGAAACCGCTTATAAAATATAAAAGCTGAAAGGTTTCTTTACCTACAAACTTATGCAGATTCTTTTAAGTGCCGTATATTCTTGTATTTTTTAAACGGTTAATTTCTAAGTCTACGGTAAGTACTAGACCTGCGTTGAAATCTGGATTGGGTCAATATTCGTCTAAAGAAAATTGCATTTAGCACGGTAACAAGTCTAAATGAACAAGCTCTATCTAGACTTGAAAACAAGCTTTTTCTTCACATCAGTAATCGAACAGGCACTACGACCATACAAAATATAATTGGCGTGATCCTTTATCCGTCAAGTTAAATAAATTAATATTTTTTTTAAATAAAGACGTCAAATAATGATAATATAAAAAAACATATAAGTGCCACTGTATTACATGCGCATCGAGTATTTATAAATGTCTGTTTATTGAATGTTTAAACTGACGACCTCCGTGGCGCAGTGGGTGAGGTGCAGGAGGTTGCTGGTTTTATTCCCACCTCGGAACAAATGTTTGCAAAACAACATTTACAAGAAACAACAAGAACAATGTTGCATAAATCGTAAATTGAGCATCCACTCAATGAACTTCTCAAACTATATAAGAGCCTTACAGTCTGCTCTATCCAATCTATCTTACGAGGAAACTGAGGAATTACTAACCGTTATAAAGTAAGATTTTAAAGATTGTATAGTACGTAAACTCATACCTGCCATGTTTGCACTTAGTTTATTTAGTTATTTTTATTTTTTTCATTATGTAAATAGATTCTAAGTTTTGTTAATTTGAGTATTCATAAGTTACCCCGGTCCAGCCTTTTTCGCCTGAGATACAGGTTTTCCTAGTTCAGGCAATGTATAAAATCTTACCTATAAGTAGATATTAATCCCTAATGTTAATCTTAGCAATGTGAAAAATGAATAAAGATTTATTATATTATTATTATAGTTTTCTGGTTCCTATCGTAAAAACTTTGCTTAGTTTGGGGCTAGATGGCGCTGTGTGAAATGTCTAGTATTATTTCATCATTCTCAGCCCGTGTCAACCCACCGCTGGGTATAGGCCTCTCTTTGTTTCTGCCATTCTTCCCGATCCTGTGCCAGTCTGAACCACGTGGTCCAGCATTATTTATTTAAACTCTCTGCGTACGGCCTACTCTACACAATCCGTACATTGTGGTGGTGTTATAGATGATGAACGATAAGCTGGACTGTGGGATCTCACGTTGTGCTGTATGCACGTGGCGCCATCTGCCCACACTTTTATTTGTAGCTTTGGATAGTTATCACCTGCTTTTTGATCTGTAGATCGGAAATGGAAAAGATGAATTTTATTGCACCAACTATATCAATCTGTAAATAGGCGCAAATGCTAGAAATAATTTTCCTCCAGGTAAACTCTAACATGTGCCGGGTACTTCGGGATACGTGGACATTTTTCCATATAAACTACTAATATATTGTAAAGCAGAAAAAGTAAGGAACACCGAAAAAAGTAATGTAAGACCTAATATTATTTCTGAGACTTTGAAAACCGTAATTGAGGTAAATAAATACAAAATAAAAACAAAATCGATAAGATTGCCAATTGTAATAAGTATTTGCTTTGTACTTTCTATTTTGTTCCAAAAAAAATTTAAAGTTTTTTTATGGTGTAGATTAGATTAGACTACATAGATAATTCATTATTGCACACCTTATAACAATACAACGAAAACAGCGTAAAACTATGTGATACAATTCGCGGTCTTATCGCTGAATAGCAATTTCTACCAGACAACATCCTAATGTGAAAGAACTGTGTGGACATTACCTGGGGTGTAAGCGTAACTTGTTATGCTATAGGCGTCTATCGATATTACATTTAAATAAAAGCATTTCATGAAATCAAAAAAGTTGATGTCCAAAACAGAACCTGATCAAAATAAACATTGTCAACTTCCACGAACACTGAATCATTCTACCGCTTCTTACGATTAATCAAAATTCCACTGTTCGGCCTTAATTATTAGACAGGAGTTTATTTAATTTATTTCTGTGTCCAATACGGTATGGGTCGTCCCGAATATCGTGGGGTACCGCCCTGCGATTATGAAACTGGTCGTTTGGCGATATATCATCGACTCTTGTAAGGCTTTTACACTGGGGTTCAATGTGTATTTTAATGATCAAGCTAATACTCGTAATTAAATTAAAAACAATCTGAAAATGTAATTTTAGATTATATTAATTTATCGATTTACACCTACGAGTACTTTTTTTATGTTATTTGTGGGGAAACAGGCTTATAGCCCACCTTATGGTAAGCGGGTACCGTCGATTGACACCGGCAACGTTTACTACATTGGCGTAAAGACCCCAATATGGCACAGAACTTAGTCTCTCACTATGAGTCTCTGCTCAATGTCACCAATGGTGCTATGGAGAGGGCTACGTTTGGTATTTCTCTATGAGATCGAACCAGTAATGACATATCGCACGGAACGTAGTCTCTTATCCAGGCTCAACTGTTCAATGTCATCCAGGGTGCTATGGAGAGGGCTACGCTTGGTATTTCGATATGAGATCAAACCAGTGATGACATATGGCACAGAACGTAGTCTCTCACTATAGGTCTCTTAAGAAGACTCGACTGCTCAATGTCACCCATGGTGCTATGGAGAGGGCTACGCTTGGTATTTCGATATGAGATCGAACCAGTGATGACATATGGCACAGAAAGTATTCTCTCACTATAGGTCTCTTAAGAAGACTCGACTGCTCAATGTCACCCAGGGTGCTATGGAGAGGGCTACGCTTGGTATTTCTCTATGAGATCGAACCAGTGATGACATATGGCACAGAACGTAGTCTCTCACTATAGGTCTCTTAAGAAGGCTTAACTGCTCAATGTCACCCAGGGTGCTAGGTACATTTGGTATTTCTCTATGAGATCTAATCGGAAATAGTAAATTCGTAGACAAACCAAGGTCACAGAGGATTAGCAAGACAAGTTCAAGTGGTAATGGGCGGGTACATAGCTCGAAGAACCAACAGCTGTTAGTGCAGAAAAGTTCTAGAGTGGAGACCACACACTGTAAAGCGTAGGCTAGAACGATTAATAGATGTCTCTTTGTATAACAGTATTTTGGAAATTTATCTTAAACGTTCACTGGGTTTCTGACATACATGACTAAATAGAGCTGCTAAATTTAAAATATAGGTAAGTGCGGAACCCTCGGTGTACGAGTTCCACTCGAACTTGCCGAACTTGTTTTTAAAAAAAAGGTTCTTAAAAACTTCCCGAATGTGAAAACCCTTTTTTAAATGCGCTTATTACGCATTTGAACAAAAGCAGAGGTGAATCTCGTTCATCGGCTAGAAGTAAGAAGGGGACAGTCAACAACAAAGCATATTTAAAAGAATATATCCTAAAAAAACTATTAATCGTTATTAAATAATACTGCGTCTTACTACTAAATAATAATACACAATTAAATTTATTCATAATTTAAATAGCTACAATCTATAAAATTGCTGCACCAATCTCGCAATAGTGTTTTCAAACCTTATTGAAATCGGTCCACCACTTAGGGAAGCCGGCGAACCCCGAGCGCAACTTCAATTCGGCCGCGTCGAAAACTTCGGCCTGAATATCTCTATCCCTGTTTAGTGACGAAGTTTAGCCACGCAGAGCGACAGTGATAGCAATAGAACGATTCTAAATTTGATTAGATTTTGACCGTGTTCCGTAATAACAATAATGATGACTGAAAACTTGTTGTACTTTTCTCATTGTCGTTGCTATTTTGTAACTAGACGATATAATATATGTTCCCATGACTAGGATACGTAAGAAGTTGGTGTTTTTAATACGTAACAATTAGATTGAAAACAGGTCTTTTATGACGTAAAAACATGCAGAATTAGGGTAGAAATGTGCTCCAATTAGAAATGATCTTGGTAGTACGTGTTGTATGGGCGATTCCCCTCCGGTCTCCCCTTAATAACACCAGTATAAAGGTCTTCCTAATTTTTCCCAGCAGTATTTATTAGGTCGTTTCGTCTTTTTATCTAGTGGGGGGCCGTATTATGCTGCGCCTAATCACTGAGAGAGCTACCTTGTTCAATGTATTGAAGAAAGTTAAAGACTGCACTGTTAAATAAATGTTACTTAGTCAGGTCATAAATTCTGTCACATGTTTAATATAAAATAATTGAAACAAGTTTTATTCATTATGTAACCATTTATATACCAAAATGAATTTAACAAAACATAGATTCTTACGAGTATGACACTAAAGTTTATTCAAATTGACCTCCGTGATTTTGAATACAGGCCTTCAATCTGCGCGGCCAGTCGTCTATCGCAGCACGAACGAGGTCCATGTCAATATCGGCGGCTGCCTTAATCAAGGATGTCTTGAGTGACTGCAAATTGGGATGATGCTTTGAGCACGCCTTTTTCTCCAAGTGTTGCCATATCTTGTAATCTAACAGATTCAAATCTGGACTGGAGGAGGGCCAGTCTTCGTGCCGGATGAAGTCGATTTCACGCGCCGCCAGCCAGTCTTGTGTGCTCTTCGCTCTATGAGCTGGCGCCGAATCTTGTTGGAATACCCAGTGCCTGTTATTGAACATGGTATGAGAAACAGGTTCCACAAGGTTCGTCAGGACTGTATTTTGATACACAACTGCATTCGTTTTTACACCTTTCTCACAAAAATGTACCTCTGTTAAGCCCCAATAAGAAACTCCCAACCATACCATGAGCGAGGATGGAAAATGACCTCGTTGGACACACGGAATACGGTTGCTCGCTTCTTCACTACTGTGTGCGTACACCTTATCATTTTGTTTGTTGTAGCTCTCTTCTACGGTAAATTTTTTTTCATCCGAAAAAAGAATTTCCCGATATTTTTTTCCCGCGTACCGCTTCAACAAAGCGCGGCATCTCTTCAGTCTCAGGTCCATTAGACGAGCATTCAAACGATGTCCTGTTTTTCTTCGATATGCCCGAAGCCCTAAGTCTTCATTTAACACCCTTTTCAGCGTGGTTCTGCTTAACCCCATCTGAAGGGCCAACAGTTTCTGCTTACGTTTGGGATTTCTTTGAATTCGCGCCTTCACAGCTTTTATCACTGCTGGAGTCCTAACAGACCGAGGGCGACCACTTCTTGACCTGTCATCTACACTAGAGTCTTCATTGTATCGTTTGATGGAGCGATAAACGAATCTTTTGGTTATATTAAAATTTTTCATATGTCAAAAATTTGAATTGGTGCGTAACCGCAACGATGCAACGCAATAACTGCAACGCGGTCTTCTTTAAGGGGGCACCGGAGGGTCAATCGCCCATACAACACGTACTACCAAGATCATTTCTAACTGGAGCATATTTCTACCTTAATAAGATATTATTTTAATTTGAATAGTATTTATCTAGGTTCCCAACCATATATTAGATCAAAATACTTACCTAAAATAAAATAGAAGCGTATCGAATTCTGCATGTTTTTATGTCATAAAAGACCTGTTTTCAACTTAATTGCTTCGTATTAAAAACAACAACATCTTACGTATCCTAGTCATGGGAACATAGATTATATCGTCTAGTTACAGAATAACAACACAATGAGAAAAATACAACAAGTTTTCAGTCATCATTTTTGGTATTACGGAACACGGTCAAAATCTAATCAAATTTAGAATCGTTCTATTGCTATTACTGTCGCTCTGCGTGGCTAAACTTCGTCACTTAACAGGGATAGCGATATTCAGGCCGAAGTTTTTGACGTGGCCGAATTGAAGTTGCGCTCAGTGTTCGCCGGCGCGTTAAGCGTCCACTCCATATTTAAAAATGAGTAAAATTCTAAAACGTATACATTTTTATTTTCATGAACAATTCTAAATTCGAATTCTATAAACTTTTTTGTGGCCAGCATTCTAAAAGAAAAGTTTTTACTGTGTGACAATACTTATGACCTGACTAGGTACTATACCATAAATGAATATATAAATGAAAAATAGTAGCATATAGATTAATAGAGAGAACCTGCCATTTTTTTATTAATAATATTTATTTTTATATTATTACTAGTTTTATTTTATTTTATATAATATTATAATTGATTTTGTTCAAGTGTTATTATTATTTAACTTTGTAAATTTTAATATTGCATGACTTGAAAGGCATGATTGATTCTAATATTACTTCTGACATCTTTTATTTCAAGCAATAAATACATTTGATTTGATTTGCTTTCCAGTGCTGGGAGCCGTTGGGTGCAGGTTGAACTTGATCGGTGGCTCTAAAAATCAAAGGTGAGGCCTATGTTTAGCAGTGGACGTCCTATGACTGATATAATGATGGTAATGAGTTTTTGGCTAACATCCAGTACGCAGCTGACTGTACCATACACTTTGTCTTCATATGAAGGTTCGTATCGAATAAGTTCGTGAGATGGTAATACTGATAGTGAGATTGGGCGATTGTACTTTGTCCTGACATTACAGAGAAGTCTTATTGAACAGATGATTTATTAACTTCTTGTAGAAGTTTGAAATATTGTTATTTTTGTTTTAAAGTATACCGACACTTACGAAAAAATATTCGAATTTTTGATCGAGCGAAGCGAGATCTCTAAATCAACTTGGCAAATCGGCGTTGTATGTATGTTTGTCCGAGGATAACTTTCGAAGCGTTGATCCGATCATCGTGAAATTTAATACATAGGTAGATAGTGATGGCAAAATTTTGATGTGACTAAATGAGCTAAAAATGTGGTGGGGTTGTTGATATATTGAGGTTCAAGAGGGGTAAAAAATGAGACTATTAGGTTATGTGGGACATCAAATGGAAGGTCTACTCGGTTTTTATTTTTAGTAAAGTCCTTGTAGTTTTTGAGTTATTAGCCATACTAAAAACTAAACTTTGACGAAATTAACAGGGTACACCAGTGACCCCATAGTGCTGTAATTTAGTATGCGTGTAGCTTAAGTGACACAAATATAAGAAAAAGTCTGAAATCCAGAATAACTGCAATTTGTACCCCAAAAAGATAACCAACAACATGAACTCCCGTTACCTGTAATTTAAATGAAACTGTAAGGCATGTTAGTTGGTACTTATTTCGGGGCACTATTTTGATAGTCAAAGATTACGAATAATATATTTTATTTTTTATGGGAGACTCGCCGAGATTCGGGGCGAACCACTAGTTAAAATCATCGATAAATTGTCATCGCATCCTCGTTTCAAGAGAAAGGTTTCAAATCCTGTCAGGCTCGTAATTTTTGCGATATTTTTCAAAATCTTGAAATAATTTGTTACCTACTTTTATTTGCATGATTAGATGTTTTATTTCAATATCAATTCGTTCGATTGAATTACTTCGTGACTATTGCAATAAACGGGAAGACCCAGTAGATAAAGAAATCAGAACGTTGAATATGATGATGCATTACAACAGAGATACAATAAACCCTCAACGCTCTTTGTCCTCAGTTGTCTTACTAATTAAACTTGCAGAGTAAGGAATAGGACTTAAACTTTTTCTAGTAGGTCTACCGTGGTGTGGAGAACGCGCTCTGGAAAGCGCAGCGTAGGACGGCCCTCCACTAAATGGAAAGACGACCTGATAAAAGTTGCTGGGAGCCGTTGGGTGCAGACCGCACAAAATCAGTCGCTCTGGAAATCTATGAACCGTTGTTCAGCACTGAAGATGGCAATGAGGATGATGAGGTATACCGCAAAAGTAAAGTTCTACTAATTGTGAGTTTTTTCAACAATGTTGTAGGTATTCAAAATTTTAATCACTCTACAATGAAAACAACAGAAAAAAGATTTAATCATTACCTGTAGAACTTTCCCGTCCCAGTAAGTAGGTATAAATATTCTATTTCTTATATTCACAATTCTATGGCTAGTGGGTCATAAGATAAGACTAGTAGTTCGCCCCGAACTGAGATCTCGCGAGTCTCCCACAAAAACAAAAAAAAATATTATTTGTAATCTTTGAACACCAAAATAGTGCCGTGAAATTAACAACCAACTTACTTGACCTACAATTTCATTTATGTTACCGGTAACGGGAGTTTATGTCAATCGGTTATTTTTTGGGGTAAAAATTTCAGTTATTCTGGATTTATATTTGTGTCACTAAAGCTACACGCATACCAAATTTCAGTACTGTGTGCGTACTGGTGTACCCTAAGAATTTCGTCAAAATTTAGTTTTTATGATGGCTAATTTAAAAACTGCACGGTTTAAGCTAAAAGTAAAAACGAGGTCAAAATTTACTGATAAAGACTGATACTAATCTTTTAATAGACGTGCCACTGGACCGGATAATCATATTTGGTTTTTGTTTACCCCTCTTGAACTCCAATATCCCAAGAAACCTCACATTTTTAGCTCATTTAGTCGCACCGGGATTGTGCCATCACTACCTACCTATATAAAGCGCCAGATACGTAAACAAAGACCTAAGCCCTCTTATACTTACACTTATAACGCAGCAGGCCAACTCTATTGTGACACCTGTGATAGGATTTTTAAAACTAAGTTTGGTCTAGCAAGCCATATTAGGGCTCACGCTAGAATTTAAATATAAATGCAGGATAATTAAATTTATTCTAATTTTTATGCATTTATTAGCATTTTCTTTAAATTTAAATATAGTTAGGGTCGCTGTCATCGAAATCGATGAGGAGGACTATATATAGGTATATACCAAATTTCACGATTATCAGATCAACGCTTCGAAAATTATCCTTGGACAAACAAACATACTTATGTACATACAATACCGATTTACCCAAGTTGATTTGGAGATCTCGCTTTGCCGGATCAATAAGGTTTATTTGCTAGAACATAGTAAGCACAACCTATACATAGTATAAGCATATTTACGTTCGACCCTAGTTAGGCATGCAAATTTTCAAATGTAATACAAAATAAAAACAATTGAATACAGAATAAATTACATAATATTAAAGAATGATATGGATTATGATAACGATAATAAAGCAAAAAGCAAATCTGATTTCCAACAGCCAACCAATCAAGGAAGTATCAACAGCAACACAATCAATGGTACAATTCAAATAAGAAGAAGAGCTTTCAATTAAAGATTCAACATAAATAAATAGGCAATAAATGTTGACAGGAAATATTGTCGCAGCAAGGGACGGAATGGATTATTAAAAGGCACTACATCAGGTACTAAGGCTGTGGTTACGGCGGTGTCATTATAAACGAACGAGAAGAAAATAATAAAAAACGTATTAAAATTGAACCTAGTTCAATTGAATAAACAAAATAATCCATCGCACCATAAAAGTAGATAATTATATCAAACTAGCTTCCGCCTGAGGCTTTGCACGCATGACATAACAATTCAGTAAGTAAGTAGCATATATGTCAATCCAGGTCACGTGATTGTGGTTACACAATCATCAAAACAAACATCAATTTTTTGCATTTAATATATTATTAGTGTGATGCATAATACTCAGTTTTTTTATACATTTATCGTTAATTATGTAATATATTTACGGCCGGGTTTTCTTAACCTGCAACTTTAGACAAACCTTCTTAAGCTTATTAATTTTCAGGAATAAACAAAAGACTTCGTTTATCGTGATTTTTTCTAAGACACATCTTACCTTTGGATATTAAATGGTTACGTTGAAAAGCTCATAAACAAGCCCAAAATGTCGAAAAATATTTAATGGTATACCGAGGGATGACGTCGGTGTGACCGCACACTCAGCCCTGTATTAATGTCGTCACGTTACTGTAAATTATCGGGACATCCAATTGGCCGGTGTCGTGACAAAAGCGCATAAATACAGGGAAGTCGTTACGGGCTCGGCGAGGAGACACGCAGGTCCAAGATGCGTACCTTGCGGAGCACTGCGAGTGTTTACGTACTGTTCCGCGGAACGACGGTTTGTTTTGGTAATTAATTATAACAATTAGCTGTCTGATTGAATTACTTAAGTTATTTTTCATGTTGGTGCACTTTAAGAACTTTAGAGCTAAACTTAAATCACAGATTTGTATCAAATGCATATGTTTTGCCTATTATTAGCATATCGAGGTCAAATATTTATACATCATTCTTTGTATATGTTGTGATATGTAAAAGCAAAGTTATATTCCCAAGGCACATGAAAAAAAATATATAAACATGATAACTTAAAATATTGTCAAAAATAATGAGTCAATAAAGACCCCAAATGATCACCATAAAATCGTAATCACTGTTTATAACAAAACAATGTAAGATAATATGATTTCAATACAATATTAAAAATGCAAATGTTTGAGTGGATTTTTGGTGCTTGAGGTGCGTAAACTGATAGTTTTAATAGAAATGGATGAAATTATGATTAATGAATGTTAGCACGAAGCTACCAGGGGTCAATTCCCATAACTTAAAATAGTAACATTCGAGTATCGATCTAGTCTCGTTATGTTGAATGTTCTAAACGGTATTCACGTAACTGTCAATGGTATGAGTTGGCTGGCATGCGATTATACACTTTAACTTATTACCTTTATATCAAGCTAATATTGTAATATGTCAAAATATACTCAATTCATAATCCAATCTCATTTGGGTCAACTTTCGTTATGTTTTTAAAATTGTATTACGATAACTGGCCCCCTTGACGATTGCAAAAGATAATTTCGGTCAAAGACGTCAACTTAGTGACATGAACGCTGATCATTTAACTCACGCTAAACTAGGGAATCTATAATATGAAATCATATTTCTAATTCTTCTAATCAAGCAAAACCATAGACAAGCAGTAAGTGTAGTGCGTTAGAGCTAGTTCAGACATGGCGGATTCCGCGCGGAGGCAAATCGCGCGGTTAGACCGCGCGGATCTTATTTATATTAGCGCCTATTAATTCGTTCATACCTGTCCGCGCGGATTGACAATTCACGCGACTACCGCCACTCAACCGCTAGAAAATGAATTTGCGCGGTCGCCGCTCGGATCTATTTACTTGACGTGCCTAGAGCGAGTTCAGTTACTCCGCGGAAGCCGCACGTATCGGACGGTGACAATAGATCGCTTCGACACCGAGCTATTCATCGATGAGGTGGAAAAAACAAGCAACAAGTACACACATATTGCTTTTTCGACTTCCATGATTGGACTGTCACCCTATGCGGATTACGGAACTCTCCGCACCTATCTGAACACTTGCGTTTAGAATCGCGCGATTTGCATCCGCGTGAAATCCGCCATGTCTGAACTAGCTCTAAGTCTATAGCTTGCGTGATTCGTGGTACGACATAAGAGGCTGTCACCAGGTACTGTACCAGCGGGTGGCAGCCATCAGACGGTGTCGAACGCTCTGATCTGGCGCCCGACTGATATTCTATTAAAAGTCGCCGATGCTTTATTTTATTTGATACGGCACTTCATCATCTTTCAAAGCAATTTCTTTCATTTATTTACACGTTTATATTTATGTTTTTGACTTTCGATTTTGTTACTATTATTAAATTAGTTTGACTTGGTCAATACATAACTACTTATAGACATCTTTTTAGGGTTCCGGACCTCAAAAGGTAAAAAAGGAACCCTTATTAGTAATATTACACACCTACATGCCTCTTTTAAATTTTTCCCTGACTACACTGTAAATTTATTATTTCATTTTAGTGTTCCTATTTTTGTTGTATGTAATTTTCTGTTTTCTCTTACTTGTGCTTTCTTTTTGATGTTATACCTTTTGATTGTATTGTGTGAATTTGTGTAGCAAATAAATGTCTGTCAATGTCTATGTCTTATTAGATCACTCTCTTGTCCGTCTGTCCGTCTGTATGTTCCTATATCACCACCGATTTTCGCAGGAACGGGTGGACCTAGCAAGTTGAAATTTATACCAGATACTGAGGTATATAGTCCTTATTAGGTGTATAAAAATTAAGGTTCTAACCAGAGTCAAAGTCCTGACGATAAAAAAGAATGGAAAAATTTAGATTTTCGCGAAAACTTGTGAGTACCAAAATTTACCTTAATGTTCAACTTTTTTTATTTTTCGGTACTTTCCCTTTATTTGTGCTGCAAGAACTTGCTTTTAACCAAAATTGACAATTCTAGGTCAACCGGACTTCTTCTAGGTTTTCGACCCAAAACCTATAGGGTCCCTATAGGTTTTGGGTCGAAAACCTATATGGTAGTTCCCGTTGACCTAGAATCACGAAATTTGGCTAAAAGCAAGGTATTGGTAAGGTATTATAGCACAAATATAGGAAAAATTCCAAATTATAAAAAAGTTGAAAATTAAAGGGTGTCCCCATACATACATAGTTGACGCGAATTAAGATAGTTCTCTGAGTTGTATGGGCGCTCATACAATTTAGAGGACTAGCTTAATCGGCGCCAACCTCAAATTAGGTAAGTAAATAAAATTGTGCTATTGAATAAAATAAATATTTAAGTGGGGCTCTCATACAACAGATATGATTTTTCGCCGTTTTTACTTGCACGTGGCCGGTTTTTTTTGCTTTGTTTTATCCAAATGCTTGACCACTACCTTACCTGATCGTAAGTGATGACGTGGTTGAAGATGTAGTACACTAAAAAGAACCTGTTCACTCTTGACTCCGAGATTATAATGGTCCGGTAAACTGACTGTAGATACAAGAATCCATCAATTTTCTTTATCGTTTTATGGAATTGCATTAACTTAATATATTTACTTGGCTATTATTTAATGTTGTTTATTTTTTTTTCTTAGTATGGTAACATATATTTATCTACTAGCTGTTGCCAGCGGCTTCGCACGCGTGGTTTGCCAATAAAAAGTAGCATATGTGTTAATCCAGGTTATGATCTACGTACATACCAAATGTCATCTCAATCGGTTTAGCCGTTCCGGCGTGAAAGAGTAACAAACATACATACATCAATACATACAAACTTTCGCGTTTATAATATTAGTAGTATATATGTATTCATACCGCAGTCAACCGTGATATTTTCATTTTTAAATGGTTCCAACGGAAGATCAGCGTTGTGCCAAAAGCACAACAAATGCTGAGTTGGACGCCTTTTTGTGACGTCGGTCATTTATATATAGGTAGGTAATTGTGTGACATGATTTTAAAAATGTTATTTTATTTTTAGAAGTGATTTTGTTAATGTACTATTTTTGTTATCCATTTATATAAGAAAACGTAAGTTATTTAGTTGCTTGAATGACACTTTTGCTATGTTGTTGACTTAACTGAAACAGCCAATAGAAAGCGAATGTCAGTGTTCATTATGTTGCCTGCTTGACATAACTAACCAATAGGAAAAGAATTGATGTTATCTTGGAAAACGATCGAAGAATGGGGGGAGCCTTCGGCGAGCTCTGGGGAGCTCGTCGGAGATCCAGGCAATCTTCGATCATTCGCCATTTGGTAAAGACCTAGAGATAGAAACTTCTGCAAAATTGTACTCCACTAAATCTAAGAGGATATAAATATATTAGTACTATAGAACAAGTCGTTTTTCGTTTGTTAGGACACACATTTGTTAGATATTGCTGTTTTTCGTTTGTTAGGACACACATTTGTTAGATATTGCTGTTTTTCGTTTGTTAGGACACACATTTGTTAGATATTGCTGTTTTTCGTTTGTTAGGACACACATTTGTTAGATATTGCTGTTTTTCGTTTGTTAGGACACACATTTGTTAGATATTGCTGTTTTTCGTTTGTTAGGACACACATTTGTTAGATATTGCTGTTTTTCGTTTGTTAGGACACACATTTGTTAGATATTGCTGTTTTTCGTTTGTTAGGACACACATTTGTTAGATATTGCTGTTTTTCGTTTGTTAGGACACACATTTGTTAGATATTGCTGTTTTTCGTTTGTTAGGACACAGATTTGTTAGATATTGCTGTTTTTCGTTTGTTAGGACACACATTTGTTAGATATTGCTGTTTTTCGTTTGTTAGGACACACATTTGTTAGATATTGCTGTTTTTCGTTTGTTAGGACACACATTTGTTAGATATTGCTGTTTTTCGTTTGTTAGGACACACATTTGTTAGATATTGCTGTTTTTCGTTTGTTAGGACACACATTTGTTAGATATTGCTGTTTTTCGTTTGTTAGGACACACATTTGTTAGATATTGCTGTTTTTCGTTTGTTAGGACACACATTTGTTAGATATTGCTGTTTTTCGTTTGTTAGGACACACATTTGTTAGATATTGCTGTTTTTGTGTGTACAAATTTGTTCTCTTGTGTGTACCTTACTTGTGTGCTGTGTGTGTTTTGTACCGTCTCAAATAAATGTTTCTTTCTTTCTTTGTATTATATGAGAAAAAAGCAGTGTCATGCACATCTGATTCTTTCCCGTATAACTCCAAGTCCCATCGAATTGCATCCAACGGGATTCAACATTCGAGATTCGCCTACCAGCGGTGGTATCACACAGGCAGCCCGTCAACACATCCCGTGTTGGTTTAGTGGAACACCGCTCGATGCCTGCACCGCGGGGCTACTCCATCCTCATTCCTTTTTTTCATCGACATGCCACAAAGGACGGCGACTTTTGTTCTCTTGTCCCGCTTGTTAATGATTTTACAGATTATTAATTGTGGGCTGGTAAAAAGCGATTGAAAAATGTCGATCGTTTGTCAATTTGTATCCGATTATAAGATATTGTTTCAGTTTTGGGGTGGTGACGCCATGTGTTGGATTATTGTTGCGGCGCTCTTTATGATATTTTTAAAGGAAAAGTATTGTATTAATACATTAAGTTATACAATGTAGACTGTTAGATCGAGTTCCAAACGACGAGATCCGTAGACGAACGAAGGTTCATGACGTTGGGATTCGAGTTATTGAGCTCAAATAGTCTTGGGCGGGACACTTGGCTAGACGTGGTGATGACAGATGGAGCAGGGCAGTGACTTAATGGTGGCCGAGGAGCGGGTATAGAAGGGTAGGATGTTCAGCAGCGAGATGGGTGGACGACATCGTAAAGGTCGCGGGCCGTCGGTGGGTGAGGCTAACGCAGGATCGTGGTGGATGGCACAAACTTGGGGAGGCATATACCCAACAATGGGTGAAGTCAGGCTGTGGATGATGATGATGATACAAAAAATAATTAATACAATTATCATGATGTAAAAACAATTGGTACTCTCGGAAGTTCAAAACGATTTGTGATCGTGCTACCGGCAACAGATTCTACTTCACACATAAACATTTTCGGAAGTTGTTTTAAAAATCCAGTCCTGAGTTATAAAAAAACATGAGAATGAAATAGAGGCCCTAGCAGATATCAATTCGCAATTACAGTGGCTAAATTAAAGGCCAAGATTGCCACAATCCCAGATAACACTTTCATGATTCTTACTCAATTATTTGAGATTGCACAGCTTATTGTTTCGATTGCTCGCGGTATAGCAATCTAGCGCTTTACCTACTGGAATCGAATGAATTTTTGAATTGAACACTAAAATCGCGAAATGTTTTTAAGATTGATTGATTGAAAATACTTTATTGCACTTATAAAACTAGTACAAAGGCGAACTTAATGCTAAAGAGCATTCTCTTCCAGATAACCTTTGTGTATTGTAGACAAAGATGTGTAGGTAGTGCACAGAAAAGGTAAAAAAAAAAATTTGCACAGGACTAATAAATATAGCATAATATAGGTACATACTACTTAAATAAACCTACTTAAATACTTTATATGATAGACTAAACTATACCAATATCGAATTAAAATACATACATAACAATAGAAGAGAAGTGTTATGGAAATATTAAGTTGCTCATTTTTGGTCGGTTTGACCGAGAAGGTGCCTATAGATTCTCAATCTGAATGCTTCCACTGAAGTAGCCTCGAAATAGTTTGGTGGCATATTATTCCAGAGACGAGTAGCGGTTATGGTGTAAGAGTCAGAGTAGGTAGCCGTGTTATGCTGTGGAGTAATTAGTTGGAAACTACGAGACGATCGCACAGGTCTGTCCTCAGTTGATACGGATGCAAATCGCTCTCTGAGGTAGCTGGGAGATAGAGGGTTGCGAAGAATATTATATAAGAGGGATAGCATGTGCGCATCTCGACGAGCTCTGATGTCAAGCCAAGAAAGATGCTGAAGTAAAATGTGAAAAACACAAAATTAAAAAATAAAAATACGCATTTTAAATTTTCGCGAACTATAGGTAGGTACTCATGTTTTTAATTGTCTCTGTGACCACGGCCGATGTAACTTGACCGAAACATCGAGGTTAGTCAAAATTATGATTTTGATATAAAACTGTGCGCGAAAAGACCCGTTTGTCTTAAAACATGAAAAATACTCATAGTTTTTAGTACTTTGTTAAACTATGATTCATTGATCCATAAATTTAAAAAGAGACTTTCTTAAATTTAAAGAGAGAATTTCGCGTCATCGCGTTGGGTCGGTCAAAACTTATTTATAACGAAATACTGCCATCCAGTGTTTATAGTTGGCAGTAGGGGGTTAAGTACTTTTTTTTTAAATTAAAAATACTTATGGAAATTTCTGGACCTTTTTGGCCAATAATCCTCTTCCGGTCCTTATAGGGAATTTCGTCTAAAGTAAGTACTTAGGTATTGACTGGTTATCAGTGTTGACTGTAACATAATCACACTAATATTATAAATGCTAAAGTTTGGATGTTTTTTTGTTACTCAATCACGCCGTAACGGCTGAACCAATTTCGATGAAATTTGGTATATACGTAGATTATAACCTGGATCACCATATAAGCTGCCATTTGTCCCATATATCAGTTCCCATTCGATAAAAATTGTGTGTCAAGTCATGTTGCAACAGCGAGTTTAGCTTTATTTCTAGGTTACCTACATATTTACTAGTGTAACGCGTAAGAAGTCGCGGCAAACAGCTAGTATACCATAATTATTCAATAACACAAACGATATTCCTATTAAAAATATTTTCACACGTTTAATCCTAGTCATAAAATATATAGCCAAGAAACTCTTATTGGACCAGTTAAAAATTCGTCTCGGCCTTAAACAAGCGATAAGATAGCCAACAATTGGTCTAGATATAGATAACACGACAATTTAATTGGACAAGTGGATTGTGACGTTTCAATTTAATACCGCTTTTGTTAATATTCGTTAATTAAGCTAAAAGCTTTTTCAAGTAGACGAGATTAAATCATTGGTCTGTTATTGAAGTAGCCAACCTTCACAGTACCTCCTATAGGTACTTACAATTCATCATTATCATCATAAACGCCTCCGGACGTCCACTCCTAGGCCTTCCCATAGATTTTCAGAGCGACCTGTAAACAACTTGATAACACAATACAACGTTAAATTAATTGCAAGAATTTTTAAAAATAAAAAGTGTACCATATTATAAAGAGTATGGATTTATAGGCTGTAGTGCTTCTAGCAACAATGACAATATTATGATGGGTGCATTCCGAAACACGACCAAATCACTGCTGGCGTTCACGTAGCTATTTTACGTTCCGATTCAGTTATTGCGCTGATGGCAGTTGAGTGCTGTCAAAGATTCGAACCGCTCATGAACGCGCTCCCAGTCACTGTTCCTATATAATTACATAACAACAATAAATTAAACCTAAAAAGACTGAATGACAATTGATTAAACTTAGGTACTGAAACCAGCTGTCATGACATTTTTGACAGGGAGGCTCAGGGTGATTAGGGTTTGGAGCGTGGACATTCACGGGACATCGTTGTCGTGCTCACGGTGACTCGGAACGCTTATTAACGCAATGATATTTTAGCGTGTTTCGGAATGCAGCCTTGGTCAGTCAGTTTTGACAGTTTTCTACCGAGGTAGAACTACCGCCCAATAAAAATAATTCTCTAGACCGAACAAAATGTGTTTACTCTCTACGCTAAAATTACATTTTTTCTGTAGAGAAGGCATTTGCACGGGATGCAAAATTACCTATTGAATGATTTTAATTTATATAGTAAGGCACAAAAAACAGAACACAATCAAACAGACACAAAATACATTTATCAACTTTTAGACCTAGATTGTAACCCAACATGTAATCATGATAATACTAGAGCTGTTCAGTGTAGACGAGCTGAGACGAAGATATTAATACATATATAGATAAAAGTATTAGATTTCCCTTCGTATAAATATAATAACTATTTTAAGTTTAATAGATTCAGAAGGTACTGAAGCTTAAGGTCCTACCCCTACTACTAATACAACAAAGCCGGTCCTTTTATAACAAAAACACGACTAATGAAGTCAAGGCAGAATTTTATTTCGCCGATACGTGTCCACGTCGTAAATATTCGGCAGTCACAACGGTCATATAAAAAAAACTGCCGTGTCTAATGAAAATGAACTGTAACTTTATTTTATAGGGTTGAAAATTCAATATCGTTTTTACGACTTAAGGGTACAATTCACTGTCAGGGTATATTCGGTCACTCTCAACTATTTTTTTTATTTTCTTTGGCGGAACCTTTTTTGGTACCAAATGACACGACAGGTGACAGGGTTTTTTTACCTTAGAAAATCACACTGATATTATAAATGCGAAGTTTGGATGTTTGTTTATTTGTTTGTTACTCAATCATGTCGTTACGGCTGAACCGATATCGATGAAATTTAGTATGCGCGTAGATTATAACCTGGATTAAAACATAGGCTAGTTTTTGTTGACAAGCAACGCGTGAGAAGCCGCTGGCGGAGGCTAGTATTGTTATACAGTTTATTGCGTGTCCTGCCTGTCAGTTGATCGAAATAGTTTGGTCTAATTTGCTGTAACTTTTTAGATGCCGATGTTATTTTGTGATAGAGATATCTTTTGTGTTTATAGTTAGAGGCCTTGTCATTATTATAAATTATAACGTTCCGTTTTATTAGTGTTAGATTGTCGGTCATAATCTCGTACGTAAAACTGATAGAACGGTACATGATAAACCCCGTATTGAACATAATGTTTGAGACCTTAGTTTGGAATCACGAACCTATAATATAGATTTAATTCAATAGTTACGCTATAGGTAGGTACTTCATGTTTTTTATTCATTTAGACCAGGGATTCCCAAAGTGGTCGACCCCTTGGGGGCCGAAATCGATTTCCCAGAGGTCGAAATACTAATTTTTTATCTTGACTTTGCGATTTTAATGTTTTTTACAAAAAAATAAATACATACTTATTTAATTTTTGCGTACCTAATTTATATTAATAATCATTATTTACACTTGATATTTACTGGATTTTATTTTCTATTTATGTTGTTAAATTTTGATGATAAAATGATGTCAAGTTTACTGACATCGACAAGTTTACAGCGAAGCAAAGTTTTTAAATCGGTTATATTATTTTGTATAAATAGGAAAACACTAGAGATGGGCTTTTTAAAGTAATTTGGCTACAGGGTCTAAGGCAGTGTTCCGCAAAGTGTGTGCCGGGGCACACTGGTGTACCGTGGTCATTAATTTGTGTACCGCAGGAAAAATCAATTTCTTACAAAATTATAAAAGCGGACGGAAATGCAGCCCAGTCGACGATTACTCCAAATTTAGATCGCCTTTGCTCAATAAAACAAGCTCATGTTTCGCATTAAATACAACTTATACTTTAAAATTAAGTGTAAGTTTCTGAATTGATTAAAACTTAAGAAAAACCGATAATTATATGATTAAAATTTGATTTTTTATTTATGGTGTACCTCTGAAATTGCCCAATTTTGTAGGTGTACCTTGAACACAAAAAGTTTGCGGAACACTGGTCTAAGTTAGGTACCTATCAGTTAATTTTGGAAAAGGGGTCACTTGCCCAAAATAGTTTGGGAGTCTCTGGTTTAGACGCACTTAACATTACAGGCACTTTAAACGGAAGATTAAAATGGAATAAAAACTACTTTTCTAAAATATTATCTCTTCTATTAATCTGGTATATTTAATAAAATCAACTGTGTATAGCCCTCCCTAAATTAGAGCCATCATTACAATCGTTCCATGGCCATCATAAATTGCATAACGCTAAGTAAATACAACCCATTAAAAACCGAACAAGTACGAATCCAACTCGCGCACGGAGGGTTCCGAAAAATATCTTTTTATGATACAATGAATGAATGAAAATTCTTTATTATACCTTACAAGCTAGACACAACAGATTTAAAGAAAAAAACAAATAAAAGTAAGCATAATGGGCGGTCTTATCGCTTAACAAAGCGATCTCTTCCAGACAGCCTTTGGATGGAGAGGATCATTGCTTAATGGAAGATTGGCCGAGGTGTAAAAAGAATAAACTTAATAATAGAAAAAGAAATTAGGTATATACATACATATTAGGTACATAAATAACTTTAAATAAATAAATATCATATTATATAAAATAAATAAATATGTACTTGCATACTTATACTTATAATAATAATATTAGAGATCAGATGAATCATGATTCTTCATGGAGATAAAAATTTAATAAATAAATATACAAATTAACTTTTTCCGATTTTTTCCTTGACTTGTCCTGTAAAACCTTACTTCTTGGCAAATTCCAAAATTCTAGGTCAACGGAATGTGCCCTATAGGTTATGATTTGTTTGCGAGCTATATATTTTTTGATTGCGTTGACATAGCTCTTGATTTTTTGACAGCTCCAAGGAACCATCCACCTACATAATTGATATTAGTTTCAACTTGATATCTCCAGGCCAATCTGAAATTATATCATTTCAAATAATAAAATATTTTTTCAAATCGGTTTATAAATGGCGGAGTTATGAGGTAATAAACGTAAAAAACATATAAAATACAGTCTAATTTAAAACCTCCTCCTTTTTTAAAGTTAATTAAAAAAAATCATTGATATTGGTTTGTCGTGATATTGATTTATTCGTCCATATGTCGAGCACATACTTAATGCAAATTTAAGACTTATATGGTTTTCTCATGAATGCCATTGTCAGAACTAGACCAAATTGATATGTGACCACACGGAACGCACCATATTTGTTTAACAAAAGTAGACTCATCAAAATCGGTTCATCCAGTCGAAAGTTCTGAGGTAAAAACATAAAAAACAGTCGAGTTGAAAACCTCCTCCTTTTTTGAAGTCGGTTGAAAAATGAGTTTTGATTGACATACAGACGGACAACGAAGTAATCCTATACGGGTTTCTTTATTCCTTTTCAATTACGGAACCTTAAAACACAGCGATAATCTCCAGTCATTAGTAAACATCATTCAAAAACTTGAAACAATGATGATTGTTGCTATACCCACTCTATGGTATTTTGTAAAGCACTTGTCTAAGCTATTAAAATCACATTATGTATAATAACAAGGCACATAGATGGACCACGGAAAGAAATAAATCGTCTGGTACACCCAGTTATCTCGTGGTTTTAGACTACCCGGTGATGGAACAAGCACGTGGCCTACCTGATGTTAAGTGGTAACCATCGCCTATAGCAAAGTAGTGCCTCATAGGTCACGCACCATAGTAACTTACGATGCACTACCCTGCGTCCATCAACTTGAGGCTACAGGTGTAAAGCCTCATGTGAAAATATAGCTCCTAGTACAGCTAGGTGACATAGCACAAAGGATTAGTAGCAGTATGCGGGGCACATAACTCGAAGTACTGGCAGCTGTTTGGGAAGAAAGGTTATCGAGAGGAGACCATGCCCTGGAAAGCGTAGCGTAGGAGCCCCCCCCCCCCCCCCCCCCCCCGCTCCCCCCCCCCCACTATATAGAAAGACAACCTGTGAAAGGTTGCTCGAAGCCGTTGGGTGCAGGCCGCACAAGAGCACTCGCTCTGGAAATTTATTGTGGAGGCCTATGTTCAGCGATGGACGTCCTGTGGCTGATAATTGATAGCCAGGACTTTAGTAAGTATTTGCTGTAAAATAAAATGTAACAACGGACGACATCCGTGAGAGAATAGCCGACGAACACACAGAAGAGTTTGCGGGTTATATTTTCGTCACGAAGCAATTGTTTGCATGATCTACAAATATTTGTTCTGAGTCTGGATGTTTCTCTAAACCTATAGGTATTTTAAAGTGAGATGCTCAAAAAAACGAGTGTGCTTTAGACCACATGACTGAGGAAAAACTTATATTTCAAAATATTAATTTATAAACTTGTTCAAGAACGAAATGAAATTACGAAAAATAATCAAACTAACTACTGACTGAGATATAATATATGTTTCATGCACTGGCTATGAGAGGAAGAGAGAAAGAAAACATGCACGCGCACCTCTCTCTCTCTTTTTCTCCTACAGTGATATACGAAACTTAACTCTCTCTCTTTCTATCTTCACTAACTTATATATCCCTCTCAACTTCCGTTCGCACTTTTCGTAACGCATTCACCAGTTTACTCCCCAAGTCAAGCGTGCGTAAAGAAGTTTTACTTCAAAAGTAATAAATTATTCTATCGGTTGTCTAGTTCACTCGTGGTTTGTCAAAACTTTACCCTCATTCTAAGTAGTCGAGTAAAATGTAGCCTATTTTGTCATCTTGGTCATCATAATCTATGTACCAAATTTCATCAAAATCGGTCTAGCCGTTTAGTCGTGAAAACGTACCAGACAGACAGAGAAGTAGAGTTACTTTTGAATTTATATTGTTCGTATGTATAAAGCACGAACGTTCGCCGAATCCCGATAAAGTATGTGGCCGCGGTATAAAAGATAATCGTCAGCTACTCGCAAAAACCAACAGACCGTACAATTTTCATATTTTCTACAATACTGAACAATTGTAATTGGACGCCGACTAGTAATCCTACAACTAATTTCACGCACCCACAGCGAAGTGGGTGGTCATTGACATTACCATTGTACGAGACGAAAAAAAATCGCAACAGTAAGATTTACGGATTCATCTCGAGCGACACAAATGCGACCCCTGTGGGCAAAACCGTGACAAGCCAAAAATGTCACAATCCTCATTGTCGAGTCATTGTCCAATAATTGCGCGATGGCGCTACCGCATTGTGTCCAAATGGGATAAGAGAAAAAAAACTATTGTCGGAAAAGTTATAATTTTTTGCTCGCATTAAACTCTAGTTCTCGGGTTGACAAGTGACACAGGACAAGTGATTTTAAAAATGGATTTGCTTTGTTGTCACGCGAAAGAAAATATTGAGCCGTCTTAAGTTGAACAGGTGATTATGAAAGCAGGCTGTAGTCCAAATAAAATGGACACTATTCTACTGTTGATTCTTCTGACGAGTTATTTCTGTAATTTTATAAAAACTATAAAATAAATACCAGGCTAATCAAAGTTTGAGCCACTTGGATGCTAGCAAAAACCTCTCAACATAATTAATTAGTCATTCGGCTTAATACGAAAAGAGCCTACAGAGAGCATTCAGCATTCCTTCCCCATTAGCAATGCACAAGTGCGCTACTGAAATACCGACATCTGCGCAAAAACGTCGCACAAAATCCGCAGCACCGCAGTGCTTTTGCTCATCCGACTTGTCCCTAAAAAGCGCTCGTGGTGACACCTCCCCGTCTTCCTCCCACCCCGTTCGCCGCATGTTCCCGTCCCGCTCGCACGCCCGCGCTTCAGTACCAAAAGCGACAAAACGCGACACACGCTTTTGCCACCAGATGGCCGAAGCGACACAGGGAGCGCGCGCAATACTAGTCTCTACTCGACTTAGTTTTAAAGCTAGCGCCCCGAATAGCGCGACACATTAAGAGGACATTTGTCTCGCACAACTAAAACATCCTAACTCTAAGTATATCCACACGATTTTCAACGTTGCGCACTGAGAAATAGAAGCGATGTCTAGAAAATATCAAAAAAGGTGCTGTAAAGACACAGTTTTCAAATGTCACGGTGTGTAGTCGTCTCTTTTCTCCGGAGTCCTGTCGCATCTGGCCAGCTCCTTTGGCATCCTTCAGCATGTATGTCCCCCCGCGTATCTTTCATCCCGCTCTGTAGCGGCTGAAGCCCAGTGTCCGGTCTCACAGACTGTTAGGCGGTCGTGTTAACGTTGCGTATTCCACACGATCTCGACATATTGTGTTTCGTACGTGTGTATGTATAGCAGATGTGAAATGTACTGTGAAGTGACGCTGTGTGTTTGATGTTTGTTTGTGAGGAAGATTTGAAGCAGTTATGATTCAGGTAAGCTGGTTATTTATAACTTATAGCTAATGACCTTTATTTAGGCTCTGTTACCCAAAATAAGCATAACAAAATAAATGTGCCAGAAATAGTCGTTTACCAAATTACCCCAAATTTACAAGACACAGCTTTTAGTGTTATCGATTATTAAAAATAGGATGAAAAGTGGAAACCCCTAATATTGAAATCATAATAAGTAATTTGTTATTAAATATCTATGTATCTACGATGGAAAATTATTTTCTGGTTTTCGAGTGGCAGACTCTGCTTTTTCAAAGAAACTGATAATATTTAGGGAATTTCTCATGTTTAGTCAAAAATTTTTTTTCGTGAAGATAACTCATAATTTTCACCTCCTAAAAATAAATAGATAGATAGGCAAATAACTCTTTGCATGCCCACGCGGAAACAAAACAAACACTAAGCTAGACGAAACAGACAAAAAATAAGCGGCCTTATCGCTTAGCGATCTATTCCAGGAACACTTTGGATGGAACGAAATTAGCGAAGTTTAATGGAGGGCGGTCTAGGCAGAATCCTTGGCGATTCGTGATATTCTCAAAGATATTTACTAGGGGTTTCGGAATTCGGTACCTACACGTAGCATTAAAAGTTGATTAATGTTGACATTGAATGAATAGTAGGTAGGTATATTATAGACTTTTCTGGGTTTTAAGTTACAATTACACCATAATAGATAACTTAAGTAGGTATTTATAAACATATTATGTTAATATCTATTTATTAGCTTTTAAGACAGTTCTTTTACCGTCCGAGCAGTAGGTCGTATCTATGTCCAGTCCGTCTATGGAATGCATTACCAATAACAATACGGCAAGCCTCATCCTTAGCTATCTTTAAGTCTAGGGTAAAAAGCTTAGGTATATCTACCTATCAGAAACTTCAAAATATCGCACATAAATTAATGTATATTTATCGTATTTTACAAAGGTATGTATTATAAATATTAGATATATACCTACCTATATCATAATTTTATATATTATATTTAGGTATATGTAATTTAATAATTTATTTATGTCTATTTGTATGATATTTAGGTATTAGTTGTACTCCTTTCATCTTAAGCGCACCCCCGACCATATCTTTGATATTACTAAATCCTCTCCATCCAAAGGTTGTCTGGAAGAAATCGCATCAAAGTGATAAGACCGCTCATTGTACTATTTGCTTTGTGTCTTCTATATTCTCTCTAATTTTTATTGTTTAATGTGTGTGTACAACAAAGTGCTTTCATTTATTTATTTATTTAATAAATTTGTAATTAAATTTATGTGTTACCTACCTAAATACTGTGTTATCTTAGTGACTACGGATGTTAAGTGAATCCATAGTAGGAGTCCATCCATCTACCTAATGTTGTAAATTCTAAAGTACCTAACTCTGTCTTGTCTTTTCTTATGTTTTAACGAGTTAACGGCTGGACCGATTTCGATGAAATTTGTCATAAAGATAGATTATGACCGGAATTGTGACCTAAACTATTTTTTTATCTGGCTGAAGGAGGGTAATGTTTGCATTAACAAATCACACGTGTGAAGGCGCGGGTGGATATTGTAAAATAAAAAACATTCTTAACTAGTTTTAATTCTTTTTTAACCTAAGCAGTCCCACTGCTGGCCACCTTGTAACAAAATCTCTCAAAAGGTCTTTATTAGACCTCATTCATTACCCCAAATAAGCTTAGATGCGGAAGAAAAAGTTCAAAAAAAATGCAATATCGGTGGTCCTATCGCTTATTAAACTATGAAACGTGGTCCTTTACTCATGGCCTCATGACCGAGCTAAAGGTCACTCAACGAGTTATGGAGAGGGCTATGCTCGGGGTTTCTTTGCGTGACAAAATCCGCAATGAGGAAATTCGAAGAAGAACTAAAGTGGCCGACATAGCTCTCAATATTAGCAAGTTGAAGTGACAATGGGCAGGCCACATCGCTCGTAGAACCGATAACCGTTGTGGAAGAAAGGTTCTCGAGTGGAGACCACGGACTGGAAGACGCAGCGTAGGCCGGCCCCCCACAAGGTAGACCGACGATCTAGTAAGAATCGCGGGGAGCCGTTGTGCACAAACGACTACCAACCGCTCGTTGTGGCGATCTAAGGGGGAGGCCTATGTTCAGCAGTGGACGTCGTCCGGCTGAATATGATGATGATGATCGCTTCTTAACGCGATTTCTTCCAGACTACCTTTGGACGGTTCTTTGACCAAAGATATTTATTTCGAGCCTTGAAACTGGAACTACGTATAGCTAAAGGTTAGGTACTAATTTGATATAAAGTAATTAGGTAAAGTGTCTATTGGTCATAGATTTATATATGTTTAATTAATCGTGTTTCAAAGCGAACCACTTAGCCGGCGTTTTAAGTAAAATTTTGATGTACCTAGGTAGGTAGGTATTCACAAACAAAACGTGTGTTGAATTTGACACATTAACCGCTTTGAATTTAATGATGTGTCTAACAGAGCAACACAATACGGGGGCCCTTTAACGAAAATTATGCTCTTCTCTAGATTTTTTGACAGTTTGCAATAAATGAAAGGTCCAAAGTCAATAACCAGTTTTGAATTCAATTCTGGAATACGGGCACTCAAATACAAATACAAAAAATCTTTATTGAAACTATTAATGAGCAAAAAACTTAAGTTAACTTAAAAAAATATTAGTAGATAGCACGTTGGGTAGACATACAGGCACACAGTCCTGAATCCACAATAGGATTCCCTGTATCGTGGGTGTCAGGAATATGTACATGTACCATCTGACATGTTGTCTCGCCAATACTCGTGCTACATACCTACTAGGATGAAGTCATATAGTAGGACTCATTAGCAATCACATCTTAACTCCAACCACTGCTAGTTAAAAGCCTTCTTAAGTTTGTGCCATCAATCGGACCATCTTAATATTTTGCGTTGCCTTTTGTTCTTATAAGTTCCTCTGGTCACCATCAACCATACCTAATCATAAATTGAATATCAACATAATACCAACCTATAAATCACGACGTTTCCTACTACTCCCGTCAAGCAGATGTCGGGATGCGCGCACGCCGCCAGCGTGACGCCATTAGTTCCGTGGACTGCCGCCGATCGCAGCGCCACCGCCGCCGCAGGCGCCGTCAAGACCTGAACTTGTTAGATGCTTTTGAATATAATGTGAGTTTGTGTTGAGTCTGTTGAGATAACTCGTAACATCCACTCATTTATACAACTTATATGATGCATAAAACTTTTTCAGGCATATACTTAGGTATTAGATACATTTGTTTATATATAATTTTAGTGACATATAATCAGAGAGCTGGCGCTTATCTGAGTCAACGCATAAGCATTGCAATTCAGCGGGGCAATGCAGCCAGTGTCTTGGGAACACTTCCTCCTGGTAGTGATCTGGAGCAGTGGAACTGTCTATAAATTGTTTGCAACGATCTTTAGATCGACTGTTTCTTATGTATTTTATAGTCATGTAAATAATTGTATATTTTTTAGAGAAATAACAAAAATCTAGCCAAATCTTTTAAGGTTGATGGGCAAAGATGCCTTGTTAAATAGTAAATGGTTTCGCGACAAATTTTCCCACGAAATTTACTGTACCTACTTAGGGCGATTTGCGCGATGCCTAAAAGTGTTTAGTGGCTAAATATTATTTAAGGAGCTGTCAAACCATACAAATACGTCAAATTTCAACATGTTTTGTCGCTAATATGTTTAGGGATCGTTGTGCAAACCAGCCGTAGTCGTTTTTCCTATAGACATAATAACTTTACGACTCATGGCACTTAGAAATACCTAAATACGATACCTATGAGAGTTCCAAACCTTTAGTTTACCGAATTTTCGGTATATTCTCAAAATCCCCACCACTGCGTCCCCACCGCTGCGTAGAGGCCTTGTAACTGGACAATTGCTATACAAACATACATGCACGAGCAATTTGTTTGCAAATAATGTATAAAGAAATAATGCCCTTGTTAAAGCATGTATGTTTAGTCATTGTCCAGTTACAAAGCCTCTTTGCACTGGTGGGGACGTAGCGGTGGATATTTTGGGAACATACCAGAATTCTCATATACATATATCTAAGACACTAAACATGTAAAACAACGTTTCATCAAATTTCTCTGTCTTCATTATCATCACATCTGCCATAGGACTACCACTGAATGTAGGCCTCCATCGATTTCCACAGTAACCGATCATATTGCCGCCTGCACCTAATGGCTCCCAGTACCTTTATCAGGTCGTCTTTCCATCCAATGGGAGATCATCAAATATACTGCATTAATTTAAAATCAACCATTTTTTGCTCAATCAAATCACAATCATTAAAAGAGATGTCTTCTTGCATAGCGTTATTCAACGTTATTAGCTTCAAAAACTATTTCTCCTAGCACTTTAAAAAGTCTATATATATGGCTAGTAGGCTATAAAATGTTTTGCTTGCATAATGCCTGTTTAACAGGATCTGTGAAAAAGCTCACATCCTATAATTTTAAAACGATTTCCTACTAAAGGCCTAAACGTCAGCTAATTCGATCCTTACACCTCTTGCATCAACTTAAGTAGAGAGCCGAGCTTTCGTCATAGCTTTAGGCATAGATTACACAGCAGTGGGTAAAGGAGGCTCTATATTGGTGCTAATCTACCACAGACTTCAAAGACCAGTATGTATGTAAAAATTATGCCCATTATTGGAAGATGTAAAATAGCTTGATGATATTATATGGAAGCTACTAAGTACCTAAACGCTGTCACCACCAGTTGTCATCACCATGAGCTTTACTCAAAGCTTAGAAATGTAGTTGTGGTAGCTTCCATTGTCTCTAAACGACCTATAGGTACTTATCACTACTATATAGTCCTCCCCATCGAGTTCAATGACGACGATCCAAACTATATTCAAATTTAAAGAAAATGCTATTATATTAATAAAAATACACTAAAATAAAATAATCTACATTTATATTTAAATTCTAGCGTGAGCCCTAATATGGCTTGCTAAAACAAACTTAGTTTTAAAAATCCTATCACAGGTGTCACAATAGAGTTGGCCTGCTGCGTTATAAGTGTAAGCATAGGTCTTTCCTTACGTATCTGGAGCTTTATATCGAGTGTATGAAGTCGGTTTTCTTCGAAAGTTTTAATTATTATAGATGGTAGAGCGCCAGGGTGACCTTCGTGAAGCAAGGTCCTCTCAACCTGCGGGATCAATAGCGGAGGCATTCAGATGTCTTTTTAACACATCCTTATAGCACAGATGCTGACCACCGTGCTTCCGCTTACTTTCTACCATCTCTGAGTTAACACTACTACATAGACACTAGAGTAAGCCAGGTCCATAAACCAAACGTATTTAATTTCCAAGAAGACAGTGAAGTTTTCACCATTATATTTCATCATCGCATGTAAGCTTGTAACATAACATTAAAATTGTAATGCCAGCAAAAATAACCAAACCACGAGTTTCAAAATTCTAGAAAATTAGGCGTAAAATCTGCTTCACAATTTTCTGACAGATCCCGCGATAAGAAATGTGAAGACGCCCTAAGGCTCTACGGCTAATGCAATATAATATTTGTGGCCCTTCCCAGCCATTACGGACAAGGTGGATTGAAATAAATCGAGGGTCATCAGCGAAATGCATAGTTTGCGCAAGCCATTACGCAGATTGGGTTCCAGCACTTCCAGCCTGAGAGAGCGGGAACACATTTTTAGGGATTGTGTTTACCTTAGACGCAGTCTAGTCAATGAGCACGAATATGAGAGACATCTTATACTAGCAAAAAGTGTGTTGTCATTGACAAAAGTACTGATGAGATAGGCGTTTGAAACAAATACTTACGCTGCTTCTATTTCATATGGAAAGAAAGAAAGAAAGAAAACATTTTATTCAACAACCACACAGTAATAAAGGAAAATAAAACACAAGAACAATAAAATCTAACCTAAGCATTAACAAACTTAAACGCTCTGTGTGGAGATGAATAGGTACTCAGCTCAGCATGATGCTACGGTATGTTAATATGCCGCAGCGCTGGTCTTCCGCTGAGTCCAGTTTATGTTACCTCACGTACCTCTTAATCAAGGGTAGCCATAATAAGACAAACACAACTATTGTTCACGTCAAACCATGTTAAATACATGCATAACAAAATGGTAATGGTATGTACCTGTAATTACTGGCACATAGGCATACCAGCTAAGTCCTTTAGTATGACAACGTATCCACATAGAGATCAAGACAACATAATAGCTTGTTTTGAATTCTATGTCGATATCCATGGGCTGCAGTTGCCACTTAACATCTGGTGGACTGAATGCTCGTTTGCCATATAACTTATATAAAAAAAAACTTACTATTTTACTATATAAAAACCACCATGTCTATTTCTGCCGACAAGCAGCATTGCTGTGTTCCTGTTTGAACAGTATAGTTACTGACGAAATTACAGGCGTATGAGGCTTTACACCTGTATGCGTTAAGTAGACAGACGCAGAGTAGTATTGTAGGGCACGTTCCTAAAGTGAGTTACCTACGAGGCAATACTTTGGTACAGGCGATGGCTACCACTTAACATCATGAGCTTGATCAATCACAAGATAGTATAAACAAATAAAAATTTGTATAATTCTACATTTGAACATTTTGTACTAAATTTTTCCACAGAACTCAAATATTCTGTATTAACATGAATGTTGAACCAGGGAGAGCTTAATCGTTCACAAAAGATCAGAGAAAGTTCAGTGTTTATAAAGCTTCAGTATAGTATTCATTGAAAATTAGAGATCGTCTAGGTACGTACGTACGTCAAAACCATTGAATAAGTATTTAAATAACAAGGATCGTTTTTAAACATATGTGTTGTGTGTGTGTGTAAATATCAAGTAGAAAATATACACAAGTATAATGTAAGGAAACGTCGATTACGTAATAATTATAATTATCAACAGTTGTTAATTAGGTATAATTTTACTGGATCATCATAAAACTCGAAAAAGCTCTGTTAGCTGAGGAGCATTTTCGCGATATTCCAAACTTAACTTAAACCTTGTTACCACAACCGTGGTAACATCCTGACGACCTCCGTGGTACAGTGGGCGAATAGCCGGCTGAGACGCAGGAGGTAGCGGGTTCGATTCCCGCAGCGGAACAAATGTTTGTATGATATACAGATATTTGTTCCGTGTCTGGTGGTTTTTCTATATATTAAAAGTATGTATTTACAAAAAATAGTAGGTATATAAGTGTTCTATCAGTTATCTGGTACCCATAGTACGAGCTCTGCTTAGTTTGGGGTTAGATAGTGCTGTGTGAAATGTCCAGACATATTTATTTATTTAACAAAAAAGTGTTTTATTTGAACTGGATAGAGCTTCGTTTGACCACAATCTCACCTGATGGTAAGCGATGATTTGGTCTAAGATGAAGCACGAAGAAACCTATTCACTCTTAGCTTAAAGAGGCCCAAATTGTATTCTTTAAGAAAAGAGACGAATTAAGGCAAAGTGTTCCATACCTACGTATCAAGAACGTAGAACCAAAACGGTGTGTGCGAATGGGTGGTATATCAACTAGGTACGGATGGTACTGAGCCGTGCGCCTGCTTGCCCTTTGATAGAAGGGAGATGGCGGGATCAGATCGTATAGTTCCTGTGCACATTCCCCGAAATTTAGGTACTCTGTAAAAGAACGATAAGCTTAAACAACTAGTAGTTAGTTAAACAACTATACAACTATTTAACGGATGTTTAAAAAAAACCTTACCATTTTTTGTACCTATAGGAGTTTTAAAGACATTGCTACACAGTGTTTATTTTATTTTTAGTAATAAATACCCTAACTAACTATAGCCCGTTGAACAATCTTACTGAATTGTCATTTTCTCACACAAAAGCCGCGTTCATATTTCAGTATGAACATCATTTCATTTTGTTTGTTATTTTTTTTAGATTTTACTGATTATCTTATTCGGTAAATACATAAGAAAACTACATATAAAAATCGATAGCTGATTTAAGGTCAACAAACTGTTTAATAACTGTTTTAACAGCTTTAGGATATAATTTACAAACAATTTTTTAAAGTGACCTTGGTTTTTTGCAGTTAAAAATAATTTGAATAGGAATTTTATAGTTTTAAAGTTTCCTTTCAACATTGATCAAATTAAAATCTAAATAATAACTGACGCGACTCTACATTCAAAACTGATTTCGCGAGACCCATAGCGCCATCTATTATCAGAGTAAAGAACTAAAGCCATGCATTGTTACTGAATTTTAAACTAAAGTACTTACCTGGTAGTTGCACGTTAAATTAATCTCATTTTTGTTACTATTCCTATTTGCTCTACTGCCGAAGGAGGGTAATGTTTATTGAGATTAGTGGTTATGTTTTATGAACTTACTAAAGCTAACATCAAATGCGAAGATTCGAGGAGGAATAAGTTCGAGGGCCACAGAAGATTGGAGTTATAGAATTATTCACATTTAAATTTAAAAATATTGGTTAGCGATCATTTACTATTCTTTAAATACTCGTATCATCATCACTTAGTAATATGATGCCCACTGTTGAACATGGCTCCCTAGATTTCTAGAAGAACCGAGCTTCTGCGTCCAGCAACCTTTAGCGCGTCTTTCTTGAAGTACGTTTACCCCCCACGCAAAAAAGGGTGTTATTACTATCACATACCTATATAAAACGATATACATACTTGACATGTCCCGTGTTTACAATAATCATTGAAGTACAATTTTTTTTAACAAAATCAATGGACCCCCCTTATGCTAAAAAGGGGTGTTGGTTTTCGCCTTATTTTGCTAATAACACCAGTCATCCTGGTCGTGCTAAAAGAAGGTAAGGCGTGACATAGGAAAAAAGGTATTTCAAAGCTAATTATGTGAAAAAAAAAGCTATTTCTGTATATCTGTAGCACCGTAGCACCCAAACGGATGGACCTTTGGCGATTATTTATAAAGAAAGCGAATTTAACTTGGGTGGGTCTTAGCTTTGTTAGTTTTTAACCCGACACGCAAAAAGAGTTGGTCTGAGGTTTTTTCTGAAGCTTTGTAAACTTTGTTAATGTTGAGATGGAAATTTATAAAAATCTACGCACCGACAATAGTAGATAGTCATAATTTAAAGCGATGGTTAGTTGAAGATGAAATACCTACCGGAAATTACTACAAATTGCAATCCAATGTCATCAAGATAAACATTTATAGGCTACATTCTAAGCTTAAAACCAATTAAGCTTCTAAGGAACGGTCGCACAAAAAGCGGCCGTCAAAATATCAACCAATCAATCAAGTCGATAATCAATCAAATTCGCGTTGTGTGAATAACGAAAACATACCGCCCACCTGTTTTATAGAAATTAAGATTGTTTAAAATTAGTATTTATCAAACTTTCGCGATCACTGTACATAATTATTGATTAAAACGGGTATTTATCGCGTATGTACCTACCTTTTGTTATTTGTTATCCCGACGTTTCGACTGTGTTGAACACAGTCGAAACGTCGGGATAACAAAAAACAAAAGTTATAAAATTGTTTATGTTTTAGAGCGAATCTGGTCCCGTCACTCGCCAGTCGCCTCATACATACCTAATCAAAAATCAAAAACAAAATCTTTTTACTTTTTATTTGTAACGTCAATTTTCCTGCCTGTTCCTTCGCGACCAAGCAAACGACAAGGCTGGTGGTTCTTTTTGATGATCCTTTTAGAATACATAAAGAAAATAAATTAATTACGTCTAAATTGTAACATTTTGAACGAGTTAGAGCAATTTCAATCCCAAGCTTCTCTATCATCTAAATAATCCGATATTTTATCAAGGCTTTGTTTAACTACGTTTTTAAATATGTTAATTGTTAATTTTCGTACATCACTTGGGAGTTTGTTATAACATAGACATATACAATCATTTATTTGCTGAATAGCACACATAATATAAAATATAAAAATTAAACAGCACATGTAAGAACAAAAACAAACATTTATCCACATAATAATTAATTTTAAACATGATTACAAACATGATAAATTTTATACAAGGACTGTAAGCGATCTATTGTACACTCGAAATATTTTATTTCGTTATTAATCACTTACAAATGCGAGGAAATTTTAAAAGTAATTTTATTACAGTTTGTTTTGCAAAAAAGAAAGTTGTGTTCCCGGTATCCATTGTTCTTTTAAATTCAATACTAGACTACGGCCTGTTTCATCAAGTAAGGATCTGTCATAGAGATCATATTTAATTTTAGCTTCTTGAGAATGCCGTGAGCATCATTCAATTTTCAAATTGATTTAGGCCCCGAGGCCGTAAATCGCATTTACGGAGCCGATTTTACAATGACCAACTTTTAAGAGTATAAGTGATGAAAAATATATTTTAGGTCAGGATAGTAGATGCTACAGATTACTCTACTAGTAGGTACTTAAACAAATAACGTTAAAATAAAAAGCGTTCATTGCTGAAAGTTGTCAAATCTTAAAAAAAAACATCATTTAAGTACATTCTTCACTTACTATTAACTTACTGGTAATATCACCTATTTTTTTATCCATGCGTCCAACTTATTTCAACCACAGAGACATGTAAATTATTAAAAAAAAATATAAGTAATCGATTACAAATTACAAGACAAGAACAATATTAAATTACGTCAAAAACACAAACAAACCAAAAAAATACAAATTCAATGTTTAGTGGGTAAATTAATTATTCAAATGTCAAGCGATATTAATTACCTTTACAGTACAATTCATTTATAAATAAATAATAAATAAATAAATATTGCTGGATATTTCACACAGCACTATCTAGTCCCAAACTAAGCCGAGTTTGTGCTATGGGAACCAGATAACTGATAGAATACTTATATACATTTTTTTTTGTAAATATATACTTATAATATATAGATAAACAACCAAACCCGGAACAAATATCTGTAGATCATGCAAACATTTGTTCTGCGGCGGGAATCGAACCCGCTACCTCCTGCGTCACAGCCGACTATTCGCCCACTGCACCACGGAGGTCGTCGAACTATCTAGCAAGTATTCCTGAATGTTATAGTAAGCTCATTCGATTAATTTTTTTTGTTATTCTTTTTTAAACATATGTACCTACATTAACAGTTTCTAAAATTGATTTTATCCAATATGCTGTTGTCAAAAAAGCAGCTTTATGTGGAGGCAATCGTATTTATCTAATACGGCCCTTAGATTCCAATAAACAAAAGAACTTCAAAAGGGATATATCTCAAGACTTTGAAATATTGTTAGTAACCTTATAAATTAAAGGATTTGCAATACTGAAGCTCAAATTATAATTGTACTGCAAAATTATTAGGTGCAAAGTTGCAATGGACCGCGGGCGTCGTCGCTATCTGATGTGTGCAGGCAGACGCGGTGCGTGATGAGTGATAGCTTTTAAGTTATGGCGGTAACTACATGTTCCTTTAGACGGCTGAATACTTGTGAAATGCGTACAAGACGAAGGCAAATATATATTTTGGATGAGGTAAATCATTTTGCAGAATAATTTTATCAGTACTTGTGCTGCTGTGTTCCGGTTAGATGGTAATGGTATGTTCCTGTAATTACTGGCACATAGGCATAACAGCTAAGTCCTATAACGTACACACATAGATACCAAAACAACATAATAGCTTGTTTTGATTTCTATGTCTATTTTCTATGATATCCATGGGCCGCAGTAGCCACTTAACATCTGGTGGACTGCATGCTTGTTTGCCATATAAGTAGTATAAAAAAAAATCTGGAATGAACAGGGGTTTGTAAAGTTAACTTTGGGGAACGGCTCTGCTTGAAATTTGAGCTAGGTAGGTAGGGTGAGATTTGATCAAAAAATCAAACAGTTCAAAATGTTTATTAATAATACACCTACTCTTTATTGCACACCAAAAAATACAGTAACGAAAGAAATCACACTAATATTATACCTAAATGTGAAAGTTTGGACGTAACGGCTGAACCGATTTCGATGAAATTTGCTATATACGTAGATACCTGGGTCACCACATAGGCTACCATTTATGTACAAGTTGCAACAGCGAGTACAGCTTTATTTCTAGGATAACTACACATTTAGTAGTGTAACGCGTACGAAGTCGCGGACAACAGCTATAAATACTACAAATAACGGTACAATAGTTGGTCTTATCGCTAAATGCGATTTATTCCAGACAACCTTTGGATGGACAAGATAAACGAAAAGCAAAACACGGCGCTGTACGAGCACCATACATAAATACCTATAACCTTTAAAATACAATATACCTATTGACATAAACTTAAATACATATTTATCATCATCATCATAACAGTCATAGGATGTGCACTGCTTAACGTAGGCTTCCCCATAAATAAATAAATATTATAAATATTTCTGGACATTTCACACAGCACTATCGGGCCCCAAACTAAGCAGAGCTTGTATTATGGGAAACAGATAACTGATAGACTACTTATATACATATTTTTTAAATACATAATTATAATATATAGAGAAACAACCAGACCCGGAACAAATATCTGTAGATCATGCAAACATTTGTTCCGCGGCGGGAATCGACCCTGCTACCTCCTGCGTCTCAGCTGGCTATTCGCCCACTGCTCCACGGAGGTCGTCAAAGGTCGTCCAGATTCTAATCATAATTTATTTATTTGTTTCCATGTGGTTATGTTTAAGTATGTATATTATATGTATTATATTCCTCCTCATCGGTTTCGACGACGGTGACCCTAACTATAAATGTTTTAAAATTAGTATTTAACAAAACAAAACTAAACTAAAATAAATATAACTAAATATCTAAACTAATTTGATTATCATAAATTATTATTAGGTACTACATATTTACATCCTAGCGGAGCCCTGATATGGCTAGCTAAACCGAACTTTGTTTAAAAATATTTTAAATATCCTGTCACAAGTATGGCAACAGAGTTGACCTGCAGCGTTATATGTGTATGTGTACGAGGGCTTAGTTATCTCATGTTTAAGTACAGAGATCATGGACGAATCAACTATTTCTCTATGACAGAGAGCATATTAAATAATATTAATGTGTCTCACAAACCCACTCCAGGATCTATAATATACATATGTATCTATAAAAATTCACAGCAACAGATATATATTGTGGGGCCTGCAACCAACGGCTAGGAGCAATCTTTATCAAACATAAAATAACGTATATAGGTCATATTTTCATCTAGTGGAGGGAGGGGGGGGGGGGGGGGGGGGGGGACAAATCCCTCCTGTTAAGTCACGAGTATAAACAAGATTATGTGCAACGTTAATTTTAAATAATCTAAAATTGTGAAAATTAAAAATTATTTTGCGCAGCGCAGCATAAATAAGCTACTTGGTAATACTATCGAAGTTAAAAAGGAAGTAAGTTAAAAAGCTACCGTCCTTTAACCTTCTCGTAAAATCCAGTCCATCCAAAGGTTGTCTGGAAGAGATCGCTATTAGAGATGAGACCGCCAATGTACTATCGCGTGTCTAGTTTTAAGTGTTCTAAATGTGATTTGTTAATTTAAGTGTGGTATACAATAAAGCGATTTCTATTCTAGTCTAATGCTCATATCGTGTAGGTACATAGTATACATTAAAGTTCCCATAAAAAACGATAAATCACATTAATATTATAAATGTGAAAGTTTATATGTTTGTTTATTCATTTGTTTGTTTGTTACTCAATCGAGTCGTAATAGCCGAACCGATTTCGATGAAATTTGGTATATACGTGGAATAAATATAACCTGAATTGCCACATAGGCTACCTTTCATCCCATAAATCAGTTCCCATGGAATAAAAATGGTGTGTCAAGTCAAGTTGCAACAGCGAGTTTAGTTTTATTTCTAGGTTACCTACACATTTAGTAGTGTAACGCGTACGAAGTCGCGAGCAACAGCTAGTTTAACATAATTGTCTGTTTGTGTAGCTAAATATTTTTATTCCTGGTGTTGGCAGTGAACGGTACAATTCTAGCAAACCCCTCAGATAGATATATCTTTAAAAATACCTGTAACTTATCTTCCGAAAAACACTGAATAGGTTTTGCCAACCTGCATACAAACTCCTTATCAGTAGGGTAACAGCACCTATTGTGAGACACTCGTGTGATAAAACTCCTTTGTCTATGCGCCTCACATACGGCGAACTTCAAAAACGCCGGCCGATTTTCGCGGTAACTGTCCTTAGGTATTGTTTAGACTTGGACTGTTCGTTCTTGAAACTGCTAAAGAAACCAACATGTTTTTGGCGAATACCTAAAGAATTGGAATGCGACTGTTCTCGGAAGAAAACAATAAGGAATCTTGTGTGCCTACATATTTTGCATTTTTCAACAGCTGTGGGAATTTTTTGCTAAAAGTTTAAATTGGAAAATAATTTCGCATGTTATTGAATCAAATATTGAAATTGTACTTATCTCGTTTTGTTTAAATAACATAACGAGCTATTATTTTACAAAATCAGATGAAATTAATGAGAAAATTGATCTATTGTGAGTGCCAACGGGTGACATTTTTATTTTACTTAATTCAAGTTAGTTCAATATGTTTCAGTATCTGAATATTATTGTAAGTTTTATCTTATAGGATATAATTAAAGCTTTCTTATAAATTAATACATGGGTACAAAAAAATACAACAAATAAAACATACAAATAAATTTTATCGATTATATTGGAAACAAAAAATAATAACCAATATATTTAAATGGCATTTTTCTCGAATATACCTTTTTCATTCAGCTTCGCATACGTTCTTATTTCAAAAACTATATCAAAATTAGGTATTTACTGGAAAAACTTGATTCTACAAAAATTGGATTTTATTTCCTAAGATAAGCGGCCTAATCCGCTAACAATTGAGTCCCTTCGAACAATCCTAATGTCATCCGAACCTAAAGATACTCCACTAGATTTACAATCCATTACAATCCAATTACAGTCCATTGTTTTAACTGAACACCCTGGTATTTTGGGATCTGTATTCCAGGATTTTTTTATCCAGGTAGTGTTAAGGTTGGTTGACGCATTACCCCCACTCTTTTGTGGCTTCTAAGGTTTATCACTTGTGTCACAGGATAATCTGGATTATTCGTGTTAGTCTAAACTTACCGACAAGACGTTGATATTATCCGTGTACCATATTTAAAGAGGTTTACAAAATTGTCACCTGATTTTGGCTGTGATTTAAATAGTGCAGTTTTACTGATTTTTCCCTTCGATTGGAAAGTGTGATAAAGTGCAGTATGAATGCAGACAGTGATAACCATTTGAGTAATTTGACTCAATTCGTGAAGCGTTGGTGGGAAGATGATTATTATATGGTAACTTTTTGCACTTTGTGAAGCTCTCAAGGTTAGATTCATAAGACATAAACTGTTGAATCTGTTGCCCTACATTTTTATGAGTAATAAAAATTAGCTATTTAAAAAAAAACCGGCCAAGTGCGAGTCGGACTCGCGTACGAAGCGTTCCGTACCAACCATTATCTATAAAAAAGACAAAAAAATCACGTGTTTTGTATGGGAGCTCCCCTTAAATATTAGTTTTATTTTAATTAAATTATTTATTTTTAAAGTGAAT
This sequence comes from Philereme vetulata, assembly GCA_918857605.2. Lineage (NCBI taxonomy): Eukaryota > Metazoa > Arthropoda > Insecta > Lepidoptera > Geometridae > Philereme > Philereme vetulata. Next base: position 11,491,703 of record OU975442.1, on the reverse strand, counting down.
ATATAACTAAATATTCTGTGAATATTTCAAGCGTCTACCTGTTTTTGTTATCAATATCGAGCTAAAACGAGCAAAAATATCACGTTTGTTGTATGGGAGCCCTAAAAAATTATTTTATTCTGTTTTTAGTATTTGTTGTTATAGCGGCAACAGAAATACATCATCTGTAAAAAATTCAACTGTCTAACTATCACGGTTCATGAGATAGAGCCTGGTGACAGACGGACAGACAGCGGAGCCTTAATAATAGGATGCCGTTTTACCCTTTGGTTACGGATCCCTAAAAATTAATTCAGTCTTATTTTCGTCCAAATTTCGAAAGGGGAACTCAATATTATAACTTTTGCAAAAGAGTAAGATCTAATCGTGTTATGTTCAAACTGGCCAAACCCTTTTTTCGGAATCTAAACGACAAATACAAATGGCTTTTAAGTGGTTACAATCTTTTGGTTGATCAGTTGCTTTCCATCTCTTCAAACTAAATTTTAAAATCTGTTGTACTGCTATGTGTTTTCTCTAAATATTTAATGAAACCTTGTCATCCCAGCTAATAAATAACGTCCCCTGAAATCTCAGATCGACTGACCCTTGGCTTATCCAATTATTATTTAATACCGCCAGGGGCTTTAGCAGAGATTAAGATAAGCCATGGAAGAGCCATACATGTCCACACTATATCATTATATTAAGTTAACCGATCTCTGCTTGGATTATATCACAGCTTAGGGAGAAAGGTTGGGTTACTTATGTCAAGTGGTGTATGGATAGAGAATGAAGGCTTTCAGTTAGAGGCAGGTTATGAAACTAGAAAGTTAACATTCCATTCAAATCATCCATTCTGTCTCTACCTGCTATAAGTAGCGGCATGAAACTTTAGCGCTGACCGTTATTGCGCAGAAGTAAAAAATACCTGAGGGGGGCTAGCGGGATGAAGGGCGGGCGTGCGTAGCGCCGATTGGCTCTCCAGTCGCATTCCGTTCCCCGCACTGATTAATTTTATTGTTATCGCTGTTATTTGAATTTGTTTGTTAAATTTAGTTTTTTTAAGTTTGTTTGTGACTTTATAGTAAATATGCCTAAAAGAAATACTGTTTTGAAAAGACAGGCAAGGAAAATGGTTTATGACGTGAATTGTTTTTTTAAGGGAATCTTAAAAATTTAATTAATTGAAAATTAATTAATTGATTCTTTTAAACAAATCAAAAGTGAGATTGATGAAGGTACAAGTACTTTACTCAGTCATTCGGCACTGTAAATTTGAGCCAGATAAAACAAACTGCCGAAATTATTAAGGCGGGAAACATTAAATTAAATGGCGATTTAGGGAAAATCCCAAAAAGGACAGCAGAGTCTACAAATACGTCAATTGCAACGGTAAGGAACATCTCCAATCAAGCCAATAGTGGCTATTGGCTATTGTATTGCTTGCGCGACAGTACCCATGCGCAGCTATTCCCTCCGCGTATCGTTCAGCGCTAGACTTACGTGCCGCGACTTATACGCATAGGCATTGAGTGTTGTTTTTAAAATATCGAATATAAATACGGAAATTATCACGTACCGTTTTATCGGTGTTTCGACCGACAATGTTTCGGTTCAATTCGTGAACCTTCATCAGGATGAGTGCGATCCGCTCCGAATAATGTCTCGCCTCGCGCGCCGATAAGACCGTGATAATTCCCGTGTTTATAACATTGATTGAAATCAATCACGAAAGTTTTCTGAGTAAAAATATCGAATATAACCGGTCTGTAGTGGAACTACCCCAACACTCTCGTTGTACACGTACTTTATTTTACCTTTAGTGAGTTCATATTATGTTTTTGTTTTAAATCAATACTCTTGTAGTTAGATCCTTTATCTTGCATGAAATTTAGGAATAGACTATTTTCGGATGATGGAATAATATAGCTGGTTAGTATAAACTGTGAGTACGGCATCTAAATTGTATCAAAGCCCCTTTAAAAGGTTAATTGGAATCGTGGACAGATTACAGTGTCTCTGTAATAATGTGTGTAACCAACAATTTGGCGTAATGTTCAATCGCGGAGGGAATGGCGCTCGAGTACCGTGTTTAAGTTTATTGCTAATATTCGAGTTTATTAAATAAATTGAGTCTCCACGTGCTAAAATGTGTGAAATTACGTTTTAGTAATTGATTCAATATTTTAAGAATCTTCACTCTTGCTGGTTATTTTTTAGCCTAAGTTAAGAAAACTTCTTTAGGGGAGTTGGGCATAGTGAAAACTTCTTTAGATCTATTGAGCATTTTTTTTGAGATGGGTTAAAACCATTGAACTCGCGACCCTGTTACGACACCTGTCACTGACTACTGACACTGACTGTTTGTTGGTTGTCTTTAATGTTCAATTGTCTATAATTTTAACGTAGCCAACTAACTTTATTGTTGTTATCGTTGCCAGACCTCCTGATTTACCAGGAGATTTCCTGTTTTGTCTGAGATTCTGCTGATTTTTTTTTAGTTTTTAGAATTACTACTTTCTTAGTAAATTTTCATGTTTATGCGTTCCATCATGATCATTTTGCAACATCCAAATTTTTTTTGAAGTGAAAACTTCTTTAGGCGCGTTGGGCATTTTTTGAGATGGGAAAAAGCTATTGAAGTCGGGACACTGTTACTGTTACCGCTATCGACACAAACCCTGAAGATTCAAAAAATACGTTTTCACTTCTGTTGGCATTCCCGGGGTGTCACTTTTTTTATTTACCGCCGTAATCCGATTTCGTTTACACTTTTCAAACTAAGTTCTAAAATTTATATTTCCTAATCGCCCACTACAAATTTTACTCAACGTTACGAGTTGTGTAAACTTTAAGCTGTTAGTAAATTTTGTCCGAATCTTTACAACTTCACTTCGGCTGAAAAACATTAAGTTATCACGGTATCTATCTATAACTATTAGTACAATAAGTCAGCAGTCATTATCAGTCTGGGTGCACTAATACATAATTTAATAATAATAACGACTTTTTTTTTACAACATCTTAAGTCCATCGTCCACCAAATCAGGCCGCTCAGCTTTCTACTAGAACACTGATTCATGACTTAAATGATAATTAAATTAATAGACATACACGAAATGCCCACCCACACTGCATGATCCGCCTTTGTTAAGCGAACGACAAATATTGATACAATCGCTTTGTTTGATGTCGACAGACAGACGTACCTACATGACCCCATGTCTTATTGTTTTTTTTTTAATTTCTAGTTTTTGGTGATAGCGCAATACCTGTACCCATTTTTTCGGAGGGATGAAAATGGCGCACCTACCCTGTTTTCATTTTTGATATTTTAGCCCCTGAAAATAACATAGGTAAATAATAAATTAAAAAATATATAACATAATTATTTGTGTACCTAGCCTACCTAATAATATTTTGTGTCCATAAACCTTAGGACAAAAAAAACACTTAAATCTTTTCTACATCGACGGTAGATCAGCGTAGAGCCAACATAAAATTTACTTTTTTATCGCACCAATAATAACGTGTACCTATCGCCCTCTTCATACTGAAACAAAGTATTTCGCGTCTATTTCAGACTATGCCAGTAACCAGTTATTATTTAGTACCGGCGCAGGTCGTCACGCGTTATCTCCGAGTTACTGTCTGTGAACCTAATTATAAACCTCAGACATTCGACACATCGTTTCCATATTAAACTTTAAGGGGACACGGGAGGGGAATCCTTCCATACAACACGTACTACCAAGATCATTTCTAATTGGAGCATATTTCTACCTTAATAAGCTATTAATTTAATTTTAATAGTATTTATCTAGGTTCCCAACCATATATTAGATCAAAATACTTACCTAAAATGAAATAGAAGCGTATCGCATTCTGCATGTTTTTACGTCATAAAAGACCTGTTTTCAACCTAATTGTTTCGTATTAAAAACAACAACAACTTACGTATCCTAGTCATGGGAACATAGATTATATCGTCTAGTTACAGAATAACAACACAGTGAGAAAAATACAACAAGTTTTCAGTCATGATTTTTGGTATTACGGAACACGGCCAAAATCTAATCAAATTTAGAATCGTTCATTTGCTATCACTGTCGCTCTGCGTGGCTAAACTTCGTCACTAAACAGGGATAGCGATATTCAGGCCGAAGTTTTTGACGCGGCCGAATTGAAGTTGCGCTCGGGGTTCGCCGGCTTCTTAAGGCGACTGTGAAACTAGGGAGTTTTTTTCTGTGAGCTGGCAACTTTAATTTGGTCGTTTGGTAGAAATTTTTGAGTCGGGAAATCTGAAAAATATTTTTACGATTATCTAATCGTGCGTGGATCAATTTTTTTATTCAGCTAAACCTTACAAAATCATCTATAATCTGTTCATATAAAATTATGGAAAAAAATTAAAATTTGTTTTTTAGTAGCCGATACCGTATTTAAGTTTCTACGACACGTATTATTTCTTCTATCTAATTGCCGTTTGCTGATTGACGTTAAACGAATCACTGCCGAAATAATTACACCTTAACGGACTCAGCGGATAAAAGAAATTAAATTTTTCCCACAAGAAAAAGTCTTGAAGCTCGCGTTTAAAGATCATTAAGCAAAACGCATTGCATTTTGCGCTTCACTGTATACAAACCTGTTTACTTACTTCATGTATCATGCGCTGAACAATATGGCATGTCACGACAGCGAGACGGCGAAAAAAGATCATCGCGAAATGAACATTTCTGAAAAAAATACGTTGTATTCGATACAAAACCTTAATACCACAGCGTAAGGTGCTTATAGCAAAAAATGTCTCGGGATTTAGGGCTGCCAAAAGTTTGACTCTATCCTTTTAGTGGGAAAAACTGGTAATGACCACGTTGCTTGGTTTGGTATGCAACGTAGGTATATATATTTTTATATATACCTATATCAATATCATTTCTAGCCTTAATTTGACAAATAAATGAATAAATGTATGAAAATTCTTTATTATACCTTACAAGCTAGACACAAAAGATATAAAGAATTAAACAAATAAATGTAAGCATAATGGGCTGTCTTATCGCTTAACAAAGCAATCTCTTCCAGACAACCTTTGGATGGAGCGGATCATTGCTTAATGGAAGATTGGCCGAGGTGTAAAAAGAATAAACTTAAATATAGTTATATTAGGTACATACATATACATATATTATTAATATTAGAGATCAGATGAATCACGACTCTTCATGGAGATAAAAATTTTTGAGTCTAGCTTTAGATACGGAAGGTGAGAGGGATTTCCTAATGGAGACCAGCAAAACAAATATTAATTTACGCGACACGGCAGACCGAGACGGAGACGCCGGCGGGGCGAATTTGTAAAATTTTTGACGATCATGAAATTGTAAGTTTTACGGGGAGGCATTTGCCCATGGGACATTAAAGGCTAAATATAGAATAGGTTATATGTTACAAATCAAATTAAATTAATTTATAGCTTGATAGACAATAAAGAGCAATGGAACACAGCGTCCTAGAAAGAACTGATCGGGTGAGGTATTCACATGCTTCGTTTGACAACTAGCATTGCATGAGCTAGTAGGAGACAAAACTGCGAAGCTTAAGTGGGAGTGAGCGGGGCACGAAAGTCCAATGCTTCCTGCGAAATACGCCAACATTGTAACACTCTGGGTACCTGAGGATAGACAGTGGACACCGACGTCGGGGTCGGCCGCGAAAGCATTGGAACGATGACATCTGTAGTTCAAGAAGGAATAGTGTGAATCTGCCAATGATCGCGATAGGTGGAAGGAGTTGGGGGAGGCCTTTGCCCAGGAGTGGAAAAATGTACAAAAAAATTGTTTAATGATAACCTACATTAAAATAGGTACTCTCTCTGTGGTAGGTAATTACACAAAATAGGATTATGATTAACTTTATTCAACGTCATAAGAAACAGTACTAAATATCTAAAATAATAGATATATCCTTTAGATATCTAGGTAATATATATCATCATTCAGAAATATACGGCATAGGTGTTCTTTTATAATTTTTTCCAAAGTCACTTCTCATTAGGTAATTATTTGTCCTTTGCCAACCCTGCTCATGATAAAAAATACCATGAAATACGTCCGCTTGTCCATTGCTCTGGCGGTAGGCGTGGGTCAAATATGCGCTTTATTCGTAGCTGCTATACGAAAATGTAATGTTTTCCGAAAGAAGTAAGAGTAATTTTAAATTACCAAGTTTACGGGTCAGTCAACTTGGCATAGTAGTTTGTTTTTTGCGAATGTACCTTAGTGACAAACGTTCCCACAGTCTACTTATAATGTAGTGTAGATGAAAAGTAATTCGTAATTTTTTGCCGCATTTTACTATTGGCCCCTCCTTTTCCTACATAAACTATGCCAATCTCACAATCCGTTCGCGCAATAAGCTTAAAAAGGGATTACAACATTTCTTTTCACCTATTAATAACTAGATAATAGATACGAGTACTTTACTTTTAAGCTGTCAATTAGTTTAAACTTATCCAAATACTCGTAATCTTTTTAACCCAAAACGATTGGGTATGTTAATGTCAAAACATTTAATCCAACTGGCATTTGATATCGTCAAGACAACGGCAACGTGGTTATTACGGCATTCAACATAATTTCCTACATACAATCCTTTTACTCAATTAGGTTCAGTCACAAAAAACAGCTTTACAACAAATCCGAAAGCATTCAAAAAGCCTGTAATTACGCCGACTGACTCCGTCCCAGACGTATATTTTTCTTAAACGACACTTTATTATCCTGTGTTTATCCATTTTGTGGCATTAGAAACAAAATATTTTATATAATTGCCGAGGTTTACCCGAAATTGCCCCTGACGACGCCGGGCACAAACGACAATTTAATTTTCCCGAGAAATAGGGTAATTGTATGGCAACCCCATCGGTTACACGGTATAATCGAGTGACAAACTGTTTTAAACAGTCGTAATCAAAAGATTGTATCAAGAAGGGGCGGGAGCCGGAGTTATTTTTCAAATAAAAGTTGCGATTTTATCAAAGGTTTTGTTCACGAGTTTTTCTTTAATTCCTTTTTTGTTTTACAGTCGGAAAAGGTAAAAACTTTTTCTGTTACTAACCCCCGGTTATTTATAATCTTGATAAAGGCTCGGTTAGGTTTAGGTTCGATTAACTATTTATCTCGTTACTCACTTCTTCTAAGTTGGATAATCTTGTGAGTCTGAGGAGTGTATAGATCTGCGGGTGTTCAGTGTGGGAATTAAAGTTGATAGCCTATCGTAACATTGATTCAAATCCATAAACAATTTCTTTCAAGCATTAATTAACCAACTCAAATCGCTCTATTCAACTTTTTGTTAATTAAACCAACTTAAGTGCCTAAATTGAGTGGAATTTAACTTTGACACAGCTCGCTCGCCCCGACAGACTAAATGAATAGTAATTTTCAAAATGAAATCGTTCCAAACACGCGACACCAAACCACTTTTCTATTCTCGACTCGAAACCGTCATTTCACACAATTTTACACAATTACTCTGTATTCTTGGAATTAATTTGATATTAGCCTTTGAAAACGCAAGGTGTGGTTTTGTCTTATACTTATTTTAGAGAGGCATTTTGGACAACCCGTGGTTAGGCTCTAGACTAAAGATTATCCAATCTCCCGAATTAAATGCATTCGTACATAATTTGGTGGCAACATTTGTTATAAACGTTTAATTTGGTTATACCAAACCATTCATTTAGTTCAATCATGTTTAGATGGTAATTTTGAGTCACATCATTATTTAAAATTCTAAAAACAAGATTGGTAAAACTGGACTCCAGCAAGACCCGTTCATGATCATCATTATATGCATTGTAAATGTTATATATCCTATTCAGCCTGTTGGCTTGGCACCTACTGCTAGGTATTAACGCTCCTCTCTAATACGCCCCCTCGCTGGTTTTAAAAGAAGGTACTTAATGTTTTTAGTAGGAAGTTCTTAGACGATTGCCAATCTCGTTTAAACTAAGGTTATATATACTATATTAGGTATCTACATAAGTTAGAAGGTCAGTGAGGATGAGGACTGAGGACAGTTCCAATAGATATGATCCAAACGAGTTTTACTCAGTAAATGTTAATAGTTACATAGGTAATTACTCGTAGGTGCTAATGCCGTTTGCTATTAGTAGGTAAGGACAGTTTTACTGTAAGTACGTAATAGTTAGATATGTGGTAGGTACAGTACAGCAAATAAATAATGCTTTGTTACAAACACTTGTATTACACAAAGAAACACTCAGACCCGGAACAAACATCTGTAGATCATGTAAACCTTTCTCGGCGGGAATCGAACTCACAACCTCTTGCGTCTCAGCTGGCTATATCTTCTGCGCCAGGAAGGTTGACGTTTGTGGGTATATAAATACATACCAACATTATTTAAGCGTAAGAAATAACACACTTATGTTGTGACGAAAAAGTAACGATTTTACTGTTATGCAATTAGTGATTTGATATATTGAGTTGCCTATAATAATATCATTTCTAAAAACAAATAGTACATTAATCGTATCGTACATGAAAGGAAGAGCTACAAGGCGCACTGTATTCGGCACCCAATTAAAGATGACAAGGGCCTTTATAGGGCCACAAACTCTCAACACTGGCTTTACGCATCTCTCTTGAAACATCCTATGTTCTATAAATATAAAAACTAATAAAATTTCTCTCTTTGTTCCAGGAATCTCAAACAAGTAATGCGGAGAGATGGAGCGGCCGCGGCGCAGAGCACAACATGGCGCTGCAACAGATCCTCAAACTGCAAGAAGCTAGGGCCCTCCATAAAACCTCCCTCCTTCCTCTATACAAGAAGAACGGCCTACCGTCCCCACCTGGAGTCGACTACGAAAAGAAAACCTACACTGAATCCCCTGAACAAACCAATCTTGAAACAGAGTTTAGAAGGTTAATGGAACAGTCAGGAAAGGATACTCGAAACGAAGAATCTTTAAAGTACCTACAACACATGATGGAAGCTAGACAACACTATGAACACTTGAAGAGCATTCAGGAAAGAGAAAGACAAAGAAACGACAGAGTAGCAATAAAGAAAGAGACAGCTTCACCCAGCAGAAACTCACCTGTTAGAAATAAATCACCGCAGACTAGAGTATCTTCAGGAGAAGCATCGCCCAGCTACAGCGATATCCGACTTTCTACCTCATCTAGCCCTCTATCAGCAAGTCCAGTTAACTCTTCACCCCTAAACCATCTACAAAATATGCAACCATTCGACTTCAGAAAGAACAAAGTCAGTAAAAGCAAAGATAGAGAAGAAAGAAAGCCATTTGATTTGGGCTCAGCTGAAAAAGCTACAATGGACTTGATGCGGAGTCAGTTTTTCAACTTTTCGTTGCCTGGTAACATACCCATGCCACCGATGTCCTTGTCTTCATCATTCAACCATCCCGCCGCTATGGTTGCTGCCTTGAGTCAAAATCCTATGGGACTCGCTTCTCTACAAGCGTTGCTACCACAAATGTCGACAAAACCAGCTGACATTCCAGAAAAAAAATCCAGCAATACATCAAGCAAAAGATCTGATGAACTAAGATCTGAGGATGAGAGCGTTCTTAATCTAAGTAAAGATGCTTATGCCGAGCCTCCTTCAAACCACCGAAGCATGATGCTCGGTAAATGTCTAAGCCCACCAAAAAGACAATGGGGAGCAAGTCAATTGCCACTGAATTTAGGTACTCATTTCATTAACCCTGCCACTGGCAAAAAAAGAGTGCAATGCAACGTTTGTCTCAAGACATTCTGTGATAAGGGAGCACTAAAGATACACTTCTCCGCAGTACATCTACGTGAGATGCACAAATGTACTGTTGAAGGCTGCAGTATGATGTTCAGTTCTAGAAGGTCAAGGAACAGACATAGTGCCAATCCAAACCCAAAACTACACTCGCCACATATGCGAAGAAAGATATCGCCACACGATGGCAGAAGTGCTCAAGGACATCCGGTACTGATCCCTCCTCATGCTGCAGGATTAGGATTACCACCAGTCATGAACCCAATGCATGCTTTTGGATCCTACCCACTTTTGAGTTCTTCGCAAAATATGCGACACTTCTCATCCAACATGCCATTAGACTACAAAAACAATATGCATATGGGATTTTCACCCTACGATCAATCAAACCCTATGAGACGAGAATCCAATTCAGTTGAAAACAAAGAAGACCAACAAGGTGATTCGGACGAAGACGATGGAATCGTTGTTGTAGCCGGTGATGATGATGATGATGACGGTGAACACATAGACACCAGTGATTACTACTCCAACCTTAACAAATCCACTGGATCAGTCGAAGATTCTGAAACAGACTATGACCAGAGAAGTGTCAGCGATAATAATGAAGCGGACAATCAAAAGGATGGAACCATTAGTCCAGAAATATTAAAACGGAAACGTAAGAATCTTAATCCTACTCGACTTCAAAACAATTACCATTCGGAGAATGGTAGTACTGAGACAAAAAATTACCACGAAGATACCGACGAGATTGCAATTGACCTTAAAAGAGTTAAAAGGGAGACTGAGCATTCAAGTGACAAAAACTTTACAGTGGCACATGACAATGTAGAAACAAAATCAAATAATGAAGTTTCTAAAATCAAAGAAGAACCCAATGAGGAGAACGCTCAAGATTTACGAGTGAAAGAAGAACTAATCGAAGCTACTGAAAAACCACCTAGCTTAAATAACACTAGCACACCAAATGAAGAACAGTTCTCTTCTGAAAATGCTCTAAAACGATTAGAAAGTCTATCTAGAGGTGATTTTCCGCATGTTCCTAGAAGAATAGATAGCCAGACAATGGCACCTTGCAACTTATCCATGAATGATTCCATAGATTATTCAGATAGATCACCTTCATCATCAGTTTCTAGCTACGATTTCCAAGAAGAAAACCAAGGACAAATTTACGGCCACTTTGACAGTGGCTTTTTTGTCAGCTCCGCAGATGTTCCCTTAGATCACGACAGTCCCCACAAATGTACTGTTTGTGGTAAAATATTCCAAAACACCTACATTTTGAAATGTCACTACCAAAACACACACTTGAAAGTCATGTACAAATGCCCAGGGGATGGATGTAGAGCAGCATTCACTTCGCGGCGTGGTAGAGATAGGCACAGCGCAAATATCAACCTGCACAGAAAAATATCTGAAGATGTGAGAATATCAGAGCAGTCATCTAGAATCTTGGATAAACTACGAGAGCAGATGGAACTTATATCCAGATACGATGAGGTAGAGAGAGCCGTCCCGCACATAGATTCACATAGCTACTACAGAGCGAAAGAATCTGACAAGCTCAAGAATTTGAATCAACTGCCTTTTAGCTCTCCGTACCCTCCTTTGCTCCCTGAAGCATATCTAAACAACCGAGATATGTTTTCTCAGCATCCCTTCTTGTTTACTCCCTTCGGAATGCTCCCGAATTTCCCACCTATTCCTCTTGGATTCCTTCCCCCGAATTTGAACGCATTTGGTTGCCAGAGTCAGAACTTTTCGCCTCCAGTGACAAAGAAACTGAGCTATTGTATTGAAGACGAAGCGCCGCGGCCGAACAAAGATGGAAGCTTCCCGTGTCGGGGTTGCAGAGAAAGTTTCAAGGACCTGTCTGGCCTTAAGCATCATTGTGAAACCGTTCACGCGCAATCTCTACATCGTTGTTCGGTACCTGGTTGCAACGCTGCTTTCTTCTCAAGAACAAAAAGAAACATTCACTACGAAGCTCATATCTCGCGAAGGCAAAATGGTAGAGGGATTCATGTAAGCCCTTCGTGACCTTATTACGGGAATAGGTGTCTTAGAGACTTCTGAAGACGGTTGAATCTCCAGTGCATTTGTGATTTCCTTAGTTTTACCAAATGTTTAGGTTAGGACAGTAATAATTCTGCATACCAGTACCTTTTAATTCTCATACAACTATGTACAGTACTTACAAGGTATGGCAGAGAGACCTTGCAAGAACTTAGCAATACATGTTTAGCCATAACGATACCTCCCACGTAAGTTGTTGTATCTCCAAAACTAGAATTTTACAGGAGAGCGTTTTAAAGTTTAAAATTAGCTTAAAAACTGCATTGATTTTCATATCTTTATCAAATTTGGTTTATGTGTATAATGTATAGTATTCTTAACTATGTTTAAAGATAATAAGGAAAATATATATATTTTCTAAGATATGGTGCTTACAACAGTTTACTGCGGAATAAAGGCTAGCCCAGTAGTTGTATCTCATACTTACAACATTATTCTGCGGAATCTAGATTTCTTCACCTGTTTTATCTGATACTTACAACATTATTCTGCAGAATCTAGATTTCTTCAACTGTTGTATCTCATACTTACAATATTATACTACGGAATTTAGATAACGTTCGTTGTTGTATATGATAGTTACAACAATATACACTGAAAATTATAAGCCTAACTCCACCGTATGTGACAATTACAATATTATATAGATTAAACATTTGAGTGTGTATTACTGAACACGCGATTCCCCCCGCCTCGCACCCCGCGTAAACCGTTGCGAAGGACTATACAACGTTTTAGTCAGTTGTCGTTCGAAAGTTACAACAACTTACGTCTGAAAAAATCTTATAAAATAGTGTTTTTGTTGTTTTTTTCACTTTGAATGCATATATCACTACAAATTAGGGAATATTTTAGTAAAAACGCTAAATGGCATTTTTGTGGGATACAACAACTGACGTGGGAGGTATCGATAATTAGGTTGATCGATACTCAAAAATTGATGTGTTGATTCTAGAATAATTTTATAGATAATTATAATTTTGTCAGCATTCCATAGTAATAATGTGTGCAATAATTGTTGTAAATAATTAAAAATGTATGTACAATTTAAATAATGTTTTTCGTAATTAAATTAAGCGTTTAATGTTTAACTTTTCTTCTTCAAATATATTCTCGTGTAATATCTATATTTTGGTGCTAATTTATAAAATCATTCTTCATTTTATTGTAAATAACTTAAATATTTTAATGGTTGTATAGAAACTAAGATTTTAGTAGCTAAATATATTAAATTAAGAACCAAAAAGTATTACCTACATATTAATAGTAAGAACAAATTTGTAATAAACTATTGTACTTCTATAATTACTTCCTTTTGCCAAACGATAATAAATATTGTATTAAACATTCAAAACAAATCGTAAACCAGTGTATTTATTTTCATATAAACCTAATTAGGATTTATATTAACATGTGTAGGTACGTACTATATTCACTATGAAGATATAAACATTCGATTCTACAGATTAAACAATGATTTATACGTCTACAATAATTATACAACCAATTAAATTACACGTAGTTACTTTGGGCAATATTTTTTTTTATACATAAGTAAATAAATATTGGTGGACATTTCACACACATCTAGCCCCAAACTAAGCAGAACTTGTACTATGGGAACCAGATAACTGATAAAGTACTTATACACTTTTTTTTTGTAAATACATACTTATAATATATAGAGAAATAACCAGACCCGGAACAAATATCTGTAGATCATGCAAACATGATGGGAATCGAACCCACTACCCCCTGCGTCTCAGCCGGTTATTCGCCCACTGCGCCACAGAGGTCGTCTAATAATTAAATAAATATTGCTGGACATTTCACACAGCGCTACCTAGCCCCAAACTAAGCAGAACTTCATTATTATAAATACCGAGATTTATCACGTACCGTTTTATCGGTGTTTCGACCGACAATGTTTCGGTTCAATTCGTGAACCGAAATATACATAATAAAGATTGAAATCAATCACGAAAGTTTGCTAAGCAGAACCTGTACTATAGGAACCAGATAACCGATAGAATACTTATATAACTACGTTTTTTTTTTGTAAATACTTACATAAAATAATATAGATAAACACCCAAACACGGAACAAATATGTGTAGGTTATGCAAACGTTTGTCCTGCTACGGGAATTGAACGCGCAACCTCCAGCGTCTCAGCCGGCTAGTCACCCTCTACGCCACGGAGGTCGTCGTATAATACTTGCCAAGCGTGATTTTTAAAAGATAGGATAGAACTAGAGTTGTTCGATTTACAATTGATACCTACATTACTCAGGGGGGGGGGGGGGGGCAAAATATTAACACTTTGAGGGCAGATACCTTTTCTCTTATAGAAAACTACCGGTTTATTGAAAAGAAAAAACAACCAAATTTTTGGATTAAAAGAAGACCTAAGAAGCGTTGGTGCGATGATTTGGACGCTTTTTATAGGGACTGGCGGGATTTGGTACAGGATCGAGATAAGTGGAAAGATGAGGAGGCCTTTTCCCAGCAGTGAGACAGAATAGGCTAGATAAAAAAATCTGGTTAAACAACCAGACCCGGAACAAATCTCTGTCAAGCAAACAATTGAACACGCCACCTCCTGCGTTTCAGCCGGCTAATCACCCGCTACGCCACGGAGGCCGTTAATGGAAGAAGTTAGGATAGAGTTAGGTAATGAAGGAAGCCAGGAGGTACTTATAGATTATGGTAAGTAATTAAACTGTTGAAACAGAGACAATAGAGTATCTAGTACCTCTAAACTATCCTAATGGCACACACGTAACTACATATTTCTTTGCGCAAGCCTCTGCAGGAAGAAGTATTTCAAATTTCGAAGCAGTAGATATGCTATGGCCGGACTTCTACAAATGATATATCTATCTAGCAATTACCGTGCGATGGTCTGGAAAAACCTCGATTATTTTTTCCCGGACAAAGAAATGGACAAGAGAAATTTGTAAATTTAGGAAAATTTGTATGTAGGGCTTTTTCGATGAAATTTTGTTATTAAATAAAGATCATTACGCAAGCTTTTGACGCAAGCGTGCTCCATCTTCGATTTGAGCATCACTTACCATTACGTGGAGGAACTAATATAAAAAATAAAATTAATCTTTTATTTTGATATCCGTGCTAAGCTGGGGCGAGTCAACTAGTTACTAAATGAACATCTTCGGATATTCTTGGATCTCAGTACGAAGACCAGTAAACATATCCCAAAAGGGGGTAGTCAGAGGTTAGGTGTGATGATCACTATTTGCATAGAAGCATTCAGGTATAAGTTCCAAGTTGCCGCTTATTAGGACACAAACCGAGGGCACATGCCTCCGAACCCTTGGTTCTAGGGCATGCTGGTTTCCTCACTGATGTTTTCCTTTGCCATTTATAGCTCGTGTATCTAAATGCGCACATCATTTTTCAAGTAGCAAAATCCATTGGTGCATGGCCGAGACTCGAAATCACAACCTCCTAATCGGAAGTCGTGTTATAAGTACTTACTCCACTAGGCCACCACGATTCCGATGCTACATCTGTCAAAAATGAGCAAGCCAGGTTGTAAATAGTTTTTTGTACCTACCCTACTTAAATCACACGTATATTATAAACGCGAAAGTTTGGATGTTTATTTGTTTCCACGCCGTAACGGCTGAACCGATTTCGATGAAATTTGGTATAGGTACCTATAAGTAGATTATAACCTGGATCACCACATAGGCTACCATTTATCCCATAAATCAGTTCCCATGGGATATAAATGGGGTAAAAGTCAAGTTGCAACAGCGAGTTCAGCTTTATTTCTCTACATTTAGTAGTGTAACGCGTACGAAGTCGCGGGCAACAATTGGCGGGACGCAAATGTTTTGTCTCCGTTTTGGTATTTTGCCAGCTCTCTATAAAAATAATTAAATAATATATATACTTACCTAAATAAAGTATAAATAAATAAATAATATATATTTATTTATTTGGATCTGGTTGTATCTCCGTAATTTATGAAAAAACGTTCTTATATATGTAAGTATTCTATCAGTCATTTGGTTCCCATAGTATAAGCTCAGCTTACTCGTAGTTTGGGGCTAGATGGCGCTGTGTGAAATGTCTAGCATTATTTAATAACTTGCATGTGGTGGCAACAAACGGGGCATCAACAAACAAGATCGGAAGACGACCTACAACTTATAGCTGGACAACACTGGAAAAGGGTAGCACAAGATAGAACCCAGTGGAAAGTGTCAGAGGAGGCCTATGCCAAGAGGCACACCGTACTGCGGTACATCCTATAATCAAATCTGAACTCACCATTGCTAAAAACATGTAAACCCAAAGTTTGGAATAAATGGCTTATTATTATTATATGTGGTGGCAACAGTAGGTAGATTTACCCCAAGTTTACTCGATCACGTGTCACCTTGTGACATTTCACCGTGTCACGTAACGTCACGCGACATTTCGCTGTCACTCTACGTGACGTCGCGTGCGCGCTTCTAGTAAATTTTTAAAGTTTCCATTATCGAGCTTTATTCAATTAGAAAGGGGATCGGGGACTGATAATTGTTTTTTTACCGTATTACCAGACTTGTATTGAAACCTTCTACCTTGGTTTTTAATTAGGTACCAGATTTTTTATGGATACTTCATCAGAAGGTCTGAAATGGTGACATGATACTGTCTTTGTCACCATTTGAGACCGAAGGAAATTGATGAATGAATGAATGAGTGGAAACCCATCATTCCACACCACAAAAGAAGAAAACATTCATATATATAAAACACACAGCAAAACGTACAATGGGTATTTATTTTATATTGTAAGGTAGTACCTACAAACAATATCTTGTTTCTACCCTTACCTATAATTAAGCAGTCAGTTTTACTCAACTTAGGCAAATCAGCGTTGTATGCTGTATGTACTCGTATATATGTTTGTTTGTTTGTCTGAGGATAAATTTCGAAGCGTTGATCCGATAATCGTGAAATTGTATACATGGGTAAGTAGTGATGGCACAATTTTTATGTGACTAAATGAGCTAAAATGTAGGGGGGTTATTGAGATATTGGGGTTCAAAAAGGGTAACAAAAATTAAAATGAGACGATTAGGTCAAGCTGGACGACAAACGAAAGGTCTTCATTAGAACATTTTGACTCCGTTTTAGTTTTAGTAAAATTCTTGTAGTTATTAGCCATAATAAAAACTGAAATTTGATGAAATAGAGTACACCAATGACCCCACAGTGCTGTAATTTGGTATGCGTGCGACACAAATATAGACCAAAGTCTAAAATTCAAAATAACTGCAATTTGTACCCGGAAAAAGAATAACCAATCAAAGATCAAAAAAACGGTCAAGGTCACAGAAAGATCAAGGTCACAGACATAGCCAAAAAGATTAGCAAGGAGTTGCAGTTGGCGGTGTATAGATCTCAGAACTGATGGCCGTTGGGGCAGATTTCGCACTGGAAAGCTCAGCATAGAACGGCTTCCCCACTAGATGGAAAGACGACCTGATAAAGGTTGCTGGGTGCCGTTGCAGACCGCACAAGATCAATCGCTCTGAACATATATATGATGATGATAAATATTGCTATTGGTATTGCTACTTACTCCCAAAATTAGCAGTAGCTTTTAGCCATTTCTCATACCGAATGATTATTTATTAGCATAATCAACTCTGATCAGCCACATTTGCATGAAACGCACAAAGAAATAAATTCAAAGCACTAAAATAAAAGCAAACAAGCATTCAATAATAAACCTTTATCCTCCGACATAAAACTCAAATTAAAAAAAGAAACAAAAATAAAAACTACGGTTGCCGTATTCAAAATAAGAACTCGAAACGTCCCTCTTGTCAGCAATTTGTTTTGAAAAGAGAACACTTCTAATTCGCAAAAAGAACGATCGTTCTATGTTTTAAAAAGAATCGTCACGCAAGCTATAATGTAAAGCACCGCTCATATTGGTCAGTTTTAACATTGGTAGTAGGTATAGCTCTAAAAAGCGTATCCTTGTAAGTATCAGAAAACGCAAAATACTTGTTTTCCTTCTCAATATGTATACAAGAGTTTTACATTTTTATATTTTAAGGAAAGAAAGAAAGAACCAAAAGTCGTGGATGTGGCTAGAACGATCAACCAGCTGTAGTGGAGATGGGCTGGACACTTGGCAAGGAGAAAAGACGGAAGATGGACGAGGGCAGCAACCGAGTGATGGCCGTAGAAGGGCGCAGACCAGTTGGCAGACCATCAGCCAGATGATGACCATCAGCGAGAGTTGCGAGAAGGCAATAGATGCACTTGGCACATGACCGGAGAGAGTGGCGTGATAACCTTGAGGCCTATACCCAGCAGTGGGTGGATGTAGGCTGAGATGATGATGATGATATAGGAAAGATTATAAAACTAGCAACGTAACCAGAAAGCTCAGACTGAGCTTTTAGATAAGTAGGTGCTTAGTAGGTAAGTATCTATCGTAATATAAAACAAACCCGACTCTCAAAATCGATCTTAAATACGCTAAAATATTGTTTTTTTATATGAAAGATTAAAATACTTAGCCAACATTAATTTCCGTGCTAGTGGGAGCACACCTTTATAAATTCAAAATCTGAATTTGAAAAGTTTGAAATGGGGCTTTCTAGAACGTTTTTTTATTCGTTAATGAGCGTGTGGCTTCTTAGGGAGCCAGCCAGTGTTATTATGACCAGTCAGACACAAAGTCCGCAATTTGGGTGAATGTAGCTCAACGAAAAAAAAAACGTTACGGAGAAGCTTACGGCTTTGTTAGATTTTATACCTACGTACCTCGTAGTTTTAGAGAAAAGTAAAGAACGTCTGTTTTTGGATAAGTATTAGATGCTTAATACTACATAATAATAACATGATATAACATCGTGAAGGATCTGCACTGCTGTGCCATCAAACTTAACTTTTTGAATTAAATTTAAAACTTTGTAACGGTTTCTAATTAAAACCCATAATTTTGCTGTCAACAACTGTAATATGATAAGAATTACGCCAAAGTAAAAATAATTAACTATATATATGCAACATCAGTTATTTTCGTATAAAACTTTGTTACTGGCTGAATACAGCATCCATCGTTTGCCGACCAAAAAAACCATAAAGCACAATCTTTTTGTTGCCAGCTTTGACCCGCCTTCTCATTGTTCGAAAGAGGTCGATTGATCACGCGACAGGCCGCAGCCCGGGGGCGCCAACTGCAAAACCGAACAATCGAATTCGGAATATGATTTTTGGATTTGGATGTCGCCTCGAGCGCCACCGCTGCCATAAAGCACGCAATCTTCGAGACTGTCATTAGATATCAATTTTGTTTTTGCGGGTATTATGTTTTAAGCAACCATTTTTAGATCGTTTAGATATCATAATTAACTAGTAACTTTAGCCTATTATTTATGTATATATTACTTGGTATTGAACAGATGCCGTATGAAAAACTAAAACAGGGTAAGTACCTAGAGTTAGTACTTACACACTTAGATGCTCCTGACATTTAATTCGTTCCTGCTCACGTTTGGGAGTCCTAAAAGCAGATCAAGAGTGGACATTATTGAAAAAAGATGTTGAATGGAATCAATGTGCCCTTCTTTTTTATCACTTTCCGATTTTTTTAATAACTCGACCGTAATTTACTAAAGATAAAACTGAACACTAATAAGATCATTGGTCAACCAGATCAAAAACAGCTGATCACAAGCTCATTTGGATAATGTTTAACACGAGAGTAGGTTCCCACAATCCCTCAGGCTAATTTTGGAATGCTTTGGTCAAGAATTTATGACACGGAAAAACTTATCTGACATCATCCACAGAGTGACAGTACATGTTTTTTTTTAAACTAAATAGATCTTCGTTTGACCACAATCTCACCTGATGGTAAGCGTTGAAGTGGTCTAAAATGAAGCACGAAGATCTAGAAGAAACCTATTCACTCTTACCTTAAAGAGGCCCGGATTGTATTCTTTAGGAAAAACAGACGACGGCAAAGCGTTCCATACCTTAGCTGTACGCATCAAGAACCTAGAACCAAAACGGTGTGTGCGAATGGGTGGTACATCAACTAGGTACGGGTGGTATTGAGCCATGCGCCTGCTTGTCATTTGATGGAAAGGAGATGGCGAAACCAGATCGTAAAGTTCCTGGGCACATTCCCCGAAATGTATTCAGTAAAAGATCGATAGGCTTGCAACTTTACGGCGGTGTTCGAGACTTTGGGTCTTAGCCTCCGCCATATATTGCTCACCTATAAGCCTAAAAGCCCTACGTTCTATCGAGTCTAAGGTAGCGAGCTGGTATTTGGCCGAACCATCCCAAAGGTGGCAGCAGTACTCCATACCAGACCGGACTTGTGCTTTGTATAGACTAAGAAGCTGTCCTGGTGTGAAGTATATCCTGACCTTGTTAAGGATGCCCAGCTTCATGGCTTCATTCAGCCTTAGACTCGATGTGTGAGCTAAAGATGAGAGTAGGCGTAAGCGAAACCCCTAGAAGCTCGAGGTGACCTTTTACGGCTATAGGTACATCTCGGAAAATGGGAACTTGGAGAAACTGACTCTTTTTTGCCGAGAAGCGACAGGCTTGCGTTTTTGAAGCATTGAATTTAACGAGATTGGCATCGCCCCAGTCAGAGACGGCCTTGAGTTTCAAATTCAAACGCTGCAGCATCTCATCTCTCTGCCTCTGAATTTCAGCCCTGCTGGCTCGAGCATTAGAAGTGTACCTCTCCACAACTGCACTTTCGTCTGCTTACTCAATGATACCGGGCATGAGCAGATCATTGATATGCAACAGAAACAGTGTAGCAGAGAGTACTGACCCCTGAGGTACCCCGGCGTTGGCGTTTATAGCCAATTGATCACACTAGCGGCCATAAATGACTACCCGAGTGGATCGTTCCCTCAGAAAGTCTGCAAGCCAAGAGCAGAGCTGAGCTGGAAGTCCGTATGAAGGAAGCTTGCCAATAAGGCTGGCGTGCCAAACCCTGTCAAAAGCTTTCGAGATATCTAGTGATTAGTGAGAACAGCTAGTGCTTCACCATACCTCTCGATAGGTTCACTCCAGATGTGTGTGGCATACACTAGAAGGTCCCCAGTAGACCGTTTCTGGCGAAACCCATATTGACGGTCACTGAGGAGGTCGTTGTCTTCAAGGTATGCAAGGAGTTTCCTATTCAGCACACGCTCCATACATTTACACAGTAAAGAGGTGACCGAGATAGGGCGGTAGTTTGACAAGTCAGCAAGACTACCATTTTTGGGCACAGGCTGCACATTAGCTAGCTTCCATGACTTGGGGACTAGACCAGTTGACAGTAGACATATGTACCTATCTAAAAGTTATCTACTATAATAAAAACTTACGTACAATTTATGCCCACGTGGGCATAACGTGATTTGAATTTGGAAACTCATCTCTATTAAACTTTGAACCACACAATAAAAACTTATTCGTAAATCGAACTAACCCCTGTTCTTCTGCACCCACCTAGATTAGGTTTTTATTGTCTAGCAGAAAGTGTGAAAAGTAGAGTATTCTCCTCGATTCTAGTAATAATTAGGCCTATTTGTTTGTTGTCTCAAATGAATAAAAATAAAAAATAGCTATAAGCAACGCTTACCTAATAGGTAGGTACTTTTTACATTATTTTAGTAACCAATGAAATAAGTAAGTTGCATTGAAAAAAAAGCTTGCTTAGAACATTTTAATGCTCTCATTTTGCTGCCGAAGTTTTTGTTAGACTGTTTCACAAAAACAATCCCTTGGCCTGAGCGTGCCCTAACTAAGGTTAGAAAAAATAAATTTTCAACTACTTATGTTTTCTTTACTTATCTGTTAGTTTCTGAATCGGCCGGCTTTTTTGTTAAACGGACTCTACATAACATCCCATTGAAATAAATAGACATTAACATCATTGTAACATCCTAATATAACAAATGGCGTTGTATTCTTTAACATCTACTGCGCAACAAATTTTATTGGAATTAAATTGGTTTGAATAAATGCATTTTTGAAGTAAAACTTCTTTACGCACGCTGGACTTGGGGAGTAAGCTGGTGAATGCGTTACGAAAAGTGCGAACGGAAGTTGAGAGGGAGATATAAGTTAGTGAAGATAGAAAGAGCGAGAGTTACGTTTCGTATATTTTTAAACGTTAATGTGCGAGTGCGAGTTGCGTCTGTCCAGAATGAACATAGACTGATCGACCTACAGACGTGTGGACAATTTTGTAATTGAACAATTTTATAAATTAATATTTTGAAAACGAAGTTTTACTTCAGTCGTGTGGTCTAAAGCACACTCGTTTTTTTATTATACCTTACAAGCTGGACACAACTACAGTTAAAAAGAAAAAAAAAACCAAATAAATACACAATGGGCAGTCCTATCGCTAATCAAAGCGATCTCTTCCAGGCAACCTTGGGATGGAGAGGATCATTGCTTAATGGAAGATTGGCCGAGGTGTAAAAAGAAAATACATAATAATACGTAACCTTAAATACATATTAGGTTTAATTTAATTTAATTTATTTATTGAGGATTTCCAATGAGTAATATACAGACTTACATTTAGATAAATTACAATAGAAGCGCTGTGCTCACTCTGTGAAGGCAACCACACCTCACGCAGGTAATCATAATTAATTTCATTAAAATAGTGTAAAAAATAACAATAATAATAAACATATTATAAGTTATTATAAGTTCAAGACAGTCACAGAAATTACTTAGAGATAGAACATAATTTTAAAACTTTTTTAAATAGTAATATCAACAGCATAAGTACATAATTTTGCGATATAAGAGCACTTACTATATTTTAATTAGTTTTTAAAGAAAATGACCACTACGAGTGGTGGTGCTTAAAGTGCTTTTCCGATCGGTAAAGTCAAAACAAACTGTACCTATTTATATATACAGGGATAATGCGAATTAAATAGTAGGCTTTCTATCATTCTACACCAGAGGTTCCCAATTTTATTTGGCCATGGAACCTTAATTGATCATACTTTTTTGGCGGAACCCTAGCTGGCTATTTTCATAACTAAAGTGTTTACCTTGTAGTTTGAATACATTCATGTTAGACTCGAAGAATTAAAAAATTATAAATGAAAATATTTATTATAAGTATTGCAAATAATTTATTGTAACATTGAAATACAATGTACCTAGGTAATAATTGATTGTGAAGAATGAATTTTTTTCACATTATTTCTTATAACAGCCGTAAAATTAGGCTTTATGTCTGACAATTGAACGCAAACCAATCTCGGTAAGTCTTCACAAACTGAATCAGAACCAGGACAGCTTTCTCAACGATTGCCGGGTATTCATCTTTAAGTACAATTCAAATTTAACTCTCGTACAGACCGCGGAACCCCTGTGTCCCATCCGCGGAACCCCAGGGTTCCGCGGACCACCTTTTAGGAATCACTGATCTACACAATAGACGACTTTTTTAACGACAAATCATGTAAATAATTTACTGTAATAATGATTTCACTAAACAATAAAATTCAAAACATAAAATCGCTAAACTTCGATTCCACTAGAGCTGCCTAGTTAGCTATTCCTACACCCTTACTCGCAGGATACCTACATATGAAGTGCTGGACTCTTGACTAGTCAATAAGATCTGACATCTAATATTTAATCCACTTTGTATGAATGCAATAAAATATCTACTGAATAAAAAATTGTCTACTCTATACCTACCTACCGAGTGTGTTAAATTTAAAACAATTTTTTTTGAAATATTCTAAAATTCCTTCTTAAGTAGCAACAGATCTAACCCTCTGACATGCGACGTCAACTGAAATTGCAAGTCTGACGGGTCATTTTGACCGCACGGAAGCCAAAGGCGAAATCGAATAAAATGTAGATTTTCAGAAGCTCGTGCCGAGATAACGATTATTCTAATTTCGATGATAACTGCAGGCACGCTATCAATGGACCCACGCAACTAATGCTTTATAAAGAGTAGCTTTGTTTTGAATGCCTGAGCATATCAGACTAGGTACCAAATTAGCAAAAGTGATTTTGCCATAAATTAGTTACAAAGAACGAGAAATACTTCCTATTTGACGACCTCCGTGGCGCAGTGGGCGAATAGCCGGCTGAGACTCAGGAGGTAGCGGGTTCGATTCCCGCCGCGGAACAAATGTTTGCATGATCTGCAGATATTTGTCTGGGCCTGGGTGTTTTTCTATATATTATACTAGCTGACCAATCCGCAGCCTCGCACGCGTAGTTTTTTAATAAAAACATTACCCTTCTTTGCGCAGTTGGGTAAAAAGTAGCCTACGTTACTCAAGGTGAATGTAGCTTTCCAACGGTAAAAAAAATTTTGAAATCGGACCAGTAGTTTTTGAGTTTATTTATTACAAACATACCTACACACAAAAATACAAATCTTTCCTCTTTACAATATTAGTATAGAAGTAGGTATCTATGTATTTACACAAAAAAATAGTATATAAGTATTCTATCAGTTATCTGGTTCCCATAGTACAAGCTCTGCTTAATTTGGGGCTAGATATCGCTGTGTGAAATGTCCAGCAATATTGATTTATTTATTCGAAGTGCTAGAAAACGGTCTCCCCAAATCTTTATTATTGGGCGTTGGAATTTATATTCATTGAAGGCATTTGCGCGCTGTGGCTGGCAAAGATTGGATGAGAAGAGCTGAGGATCGGGCTCAATGGCGCACCCTGGGAGAGACCTACGTCCAACAGTGGACTGTTATAGGTTGATGATGATGAGAAGGTATTAAACACAAAGCTGAGACTGTTCCTTTTTGAGACACCACGCAGCCCACAACCTTTTAGCGCCAAAGTTCCTAATCTGTTATTTTTTTATTTATTCTTCTGTTTTGTAAGGTACCTACCATTTTCATAATGGGTGTTGTTTTTAATGTAATATTTAATTATTTAATTTTAATATAATACTGTCTGTTTGGTTTGTTGTCCAAAATAAATTTATTTACTTTACTTACTTATTATATACCTAGTCCATACATTTGAATTGTCTATAATATATATTGTTTTCCTCTTGTCTAAATGTTTTTATTGTGTAGTTATAATTATGTTCGTTTATGTGTTCGCGTCTGCTTTTTGTGTACACTTAATGTGAATAAATGTTTTCGTTCTTTCGAATCACACTAATATTATAAGTTTGGATGTTTGTTTGTTACTCAATCGCGCCATAACGGCTGAATCGATTTCGATAAAATTTGGTATGTACGTAGATTATAACCTGGATCACCTTATAGGCTACCATTTATCCCATAAATCAGTTCCCATGAGATAAAAATGAGGTGTCAAGTCAAGATGCAACAGCGACTTTATTTCTAGGTTACCTACATATTTAGTAGTGTAACGCGTACGAAGTCGCGGGCAACAGCTAGTACCTACCTACCTACCTAAAATATGTAAATATCCCTGATTGTAAAGTTTTAACTTTTGAAGAAAGAGTAAGTACTTACCTACCTACCTACCTGTGAAAGCAACTGCTAATATTAACTTCTAGGCAACGAGTAATTGCCAAGGTCAAATCTTTACAAGTAGTAGTGAATAGATATTTCAGTATAATTACGACAGCCACAGAGCGATTTCTCTAATTCAATCCTCAAATTCCTGGAAACTCCCAAACATTAGTAGAAACGGTTACGTGGGCGGGCTCTTCTCGGTTGGTTAAAAATGTCAACCACCCACGCGTACCACTGCGCTATTGGTGGGAAATGTCACTGTGTCGCAACGCGTGACATTTCTGATTGGTGGAGCCACGCCCGTGCCGGCAACGGAATACAACCGCAGTTCAAATTTGAAGAACTTTCAGTTCCAAATTCAAATTGTTCTTTTGTGTATTTTGGTTATGGCAGCTTTTTTTTATAAATTGAGGCTTATCTGAAACGGTAGGTAATGTCTCGCGAGAGGCGAGCTTGCGCGGAACTATTGATTGAGACGCAACGGGGCCGACGCCCGACACTCGGCTCCTGTAGAAGTGACAAATGATGTCGCATGTCCTACCATTAGGTACTATTTATTTAGTAGTTAGTACTTAAATTGCAACGTTGTGGGTAACTTTCAGATACATTTTTTTATTGTCGTCGTAGTCTATTTGTAAGAATTATGTTCTGTATTTTACTTTGGTGTACAATAAAGAGTTATCTTATCTTAAATTGCAACGTTGTGGGTAACTTTGAGATACATTGTTTCTATTGTCGTCGTAGTCTATTTGTAAGAATCATGTTCTGTATTTTACTTTGGTGTACAATAAAGAGTTATCTTATCTTAAATTGCAACGTTGTGGGTAACTTTGAGATACATTGTTTCTATTGTCGTCGTAGTCTATTTGTAAGAATCATGTTCTGTATTTTACTTTGGTGTACAATAAAGAGTTATCTTATCTTAAATTGCAACGTTGTGGGTAACTTTGAGATACATTGTTTCTATTGTCGTCGTAGTCTATTTATAAGAATTAGGTATGTTCTGTATATTATTTTGGTGTAAGTACAATAAACAGTTATCTTATCTTAAATTGCAACGTTGTGGGTAACTTTGAGATATATTTTTTCTCCTTTACGAAAAATTGTAGATAGGCCTAAATATTCAGTAGGTATCTACTTATGACTTAAAACTTTGTTGATAATATTTAAGGTCCGGATGTCTCTACCCAGTATAATAATGTTATAGATTAAAGCATTTATCAAAGTAGGTTATCATCAAGCTATCTGCCATAGGGCGTCCACTGCTGAATATAGGCTTCCCCCATAGCTTTTCAAAGCGACTGATCTTATGCGGTCTACATCCAACGGCTCCCAGCAACCTTTATCAGGTCGTCTTTCTAGTGGGGGGAGGGGGGGGGGGCGTCCTGCGCTGAGCTTCCCAGTGTGTGGTATCCACTTGAGACCTTCCTGCCTCAACGGCCATCGGTTCTTTGAGCTATGTACTTATTAAGTCAGTGACATAACATATCTAATACCTAGTGTCATAATTATAAGATCGAGTTGACGTAATTTAATTGTTTTTTTTCTTTTGAGTTAAGTACCTACCTATGTTTAAGTAAGTAGGTAGGTATTTGTGGTTCGGAAGCTATCTGTTTATTAAGTAGGTACCTAGATACCTACTTATATCCAATTCAAATTGAAACCTCTCCATTAACATCACACTAATATTATAAATGCTAAGTTTGGATGTTTGTTTATTAATTTATTTGTTTGTTACTCAATCACGTCGTAACGGCTGAACCGATTTCAATGAAATTTGAACTACTACTTATGCTACTTTTTATCCCGTAAATCAGGTCCCAAGGGATAAAACTGGGGTGTCAAGTCAAGTTGCAACAGCGAGTTTAGCTTTATTTCTAGGTTACCTACACATTTAGTAGTGTAACGCGTACGAAGTCGCGGGCAACAGCTAGATATACGTATATACAGTTAACATAGGTAGGTATGTGGCTACCTCTCAGCTTTTAACTTTTAAATGGCGGAAACTGAAAACTCCAATTAACTAGCAAACAAACTTTGTAAAACGAAGAGTTTTCCGTAAAAATGCTGCTCTATTAATAGCTCATTCCGGAGGCGGACCACAGAAGAAACAATAGTATGTTATCGATAGGAAAGTTTCACTTAGTTTCACTACAAGTCAGAAGCCTGAAGAAAATGGTTATTTATAATGTTTAATAACTAAAGTATTTTTAGGTAGACAGCGTCGCTAACTGGTTACCTTCTGCATGTTTAAAGATTATGATATAAACTTGTAGAAGGATCATTTATTTTCCAAAAAGTTCTTATTACACGTTGTGCGTTTATATAAGATCTACACGTTTTCCCAGAACAAACGTTGTTCAGACCATGGTAAACAAACAGTTTATGGCATCAAACAAGAGAGTTAAAAAAAAACTAGACCTTCTCAAATAAGTCTAACTTTGTTCAAAAACTAGCCGTGACATAAAGTTCATTAGCACGCTAGCCGTAGCGTACTTACTAATATTATTTTGTGGCGTTACGGCGGCATGTTGTAGGGCGTAACGTTAAAATAGACGAACGTTTTAAGTTCGCAACTTTTTATGTTGTTCAAAGACCGATTTAATTTTTATTTAATTTGAAGTTATAAACCCTTTGTAGACCACGGTCTGAACAACGTTTGTTCTGGGAAAACAGCGATTTAAAGGACACATATTAGTATTTTTATTTTATATTATTATCCAAACACATACTGAAAACTCCAAGATTTACAAACGATCTCAAAAAATTTCAAGCATAGATGGGACTTGAACTTTCCTCTTCCTCTACTCTATTCTTTCTCTTCCTAATTTCAACCCAGACGTGATAGAGCCCGGTAGCACAAGTGGTGGTCCATCCTCGTAGCAAGAGGGAGGTTGCGGGTTCAAGTCCCGTCTAGACTTGAAATTTTTTGAGAAGTTTTTAAGATTTATATTTTAATTGACAAACTATTCCAGTGTTAGTAGCCTTTTTCAGGTCGTCCTTTGTGCAGGTCGTAGGGCACAGAGGACAGTTAAGCAGATGAGGCATGGTCTGGAGGGGGTGCCCACAATCACAGGTGATTAGTGAAGGGTCTGGAATATAAGTGGCCAGGTTCTACTCAATGTCAATTTAGTTTCGAAACTATAAATAATTAATTAGGTATGCATTAAACCATTGACACGAGAGAAAAAAATAAACAAACTTTTTGTAAATCCTCCTCCTACAAGTTTATATTTAAATCTGTCTGTACCTTGAGATCTTCTAGCATGAAACTTTTCGACAACTCGAAAAAATAATTAGGACTAGCTTCCGCCAGCGGCTTCGCATGCGTTGATTGTCAACAAAAAGTAGCCTATATGTTAATGCAGGTACGTACATACTTATTGTTATTGCTTTAATATGCGCACCGCCAAGGAGTGGAACGCCTTGCCTGAGTCTGTTTCCTGATAAATACAACCTAGGTGTCTTCAAGTCGCGAGTGAGTAGGTTTCTTCTAGGCAAGCGTGTACCATCGTAGACAGCATCATCGCGCGCCATCAGGCGAGATCGTGCTCAAACGCTAGCCTATTATTTATAAAAAATATTATAAAAAACCGGCCAAGAGCGAGTTGGACTCGCGCACGAAGGGTTCCGTACCATTATCTATAAAAACATCAAAAAATATCACTATCATTCTATGGGAGCCCCCCTTAAATATTTATTTTATTCTGTTTTTTAGTATTTGTTGTTATAGCAGCAATAGAAATACATCATCTGTGAAAATTTTAGCTGTCTAACTATCACGGTTCATGAGATACAGCCTGGTGACAGACGGACAGACAGACAGACAGCGAAGCCTCAGTAATAGGGTGCCATTTTACCCTTTGGGTACGGAACCCTAAAAATAGCCTAAATTTCATCGAAATCGGTTCAGCTGTTCCAAACTTTCACATTTATTATAATAGTGTGATTCAAAATTGTTAAAATTATCGATGGCTGATGATGTTTGCGTAACTATTCTAACGTATGTCTTAAAACAGCACATAAATGTTTGTCTATAGGTATTATCTATATCTTAACATTATCATAATGATATAAAAATCAAGCAATAATGTGCCACTTTATTTTTTTTTAAACGGATCGCCGTTTAAAAAAAAATAAAGTGGCACAGGCGTGGACGACCGAACGAAAATTAACACTTGAAACTGAATCGATCTCGAAAGTTTAACGCGAGGGGATTTTTCGGGAATCACAATTTCATCGGAAATGTACCTACAGTGTTGTTTTTGAGAAATATTGTTTTTACAAAATAAAACAACGATCAAGCAGATAATTATACAGGTGGAGTTTCTTCGAGGGCCTCCGAGGCTAAAAGCTAAACTGTCTTCGATATGGGAAAATAATATTAGGCAGTTTTGTCTTGATTTTAAAATTACTAGTGGTTCGCCCTGAACTGAGATCTTGCGAGTCTCCGATTAAAACAAAAAAATATTATTTGTAATCTTTGACTATCAAAATAGTGCGCCGAAATATGAACCAAATTACTTGACCTACAGTTTCATTCAAATTACAGGTAACGGGAGTTCATGTTATGTTGTTACTCTTTTTGGGGTACAAATTGCAGTTATTCTGGATTTAATATTTGCCTGTATTTATGTCACTTAAGCTACACGCACACTAAATTACAGCACTGTGGGGTCACATGGTGTAGGTACCCTATGAATTTTGTCAAAGTTCAGGTTTTATTATAGCTAACTAATAACCCAAAAACTATAGAGTTTACGAAATAAAAACGGAGTCTAAATTTACTAATGAATTCCTTGTATGTGACGTCTCATTTGACCATTTAGCCTCATTTTCATTTTTTTACCTCTCTTGAACCCCAATATCTCAACAACCCCCACACATTGTTTGCTCATTTAGTTACATCTAAATTGTGCCATCACTACCTACCTATTAAATTTTACGATGATCGGATCAACGCCTCGAAAGTTATCCTTGGACAAACATACATACAACGCCGATTTGCCCAAGTTAACTTAGAGTTAACAAAATATAAGTGCTTATAAAAAGACCTATCTTTTTAATTATGTGTGTATAATGTCTAAAACGGACTATTTTATTTTGGCCTATCGGCCTCTTTGAGGTAGATACGAACAAAAAAATCCTACTAATATTATAAACGCGAAAGTTTGTATGTATGGATGTTTGTTACTCTTTCACGCCGGAGCGGCTGAACCGATTGCGATGAAATTTGGTATGAACACACGGCTACACATCAAGCTATACATTTCCAGTATAAGCTGACCTCTCATTCTACGAAAGGCCTACACAATGAAATGTATAGCTTGATGTGTAGCTGTGTGTACGTAGATCATAACCTGGATTAACACATAGGCTACTTTATATTAGCAAACCACGCGTGCAAAGCCGCTGGCAACAGCTAGTATACTATAAATATGGGTCTGTAAACTGTAGTGACGTAGTTAGATAGATATTCTGTGCTTAAATTCTAAAGGTACCTAATAATTTATACTAGGAATATGTTAATTACTTTATTTGTCATTTTTAGGGTTCCGTACCTCAAAAGGAAAAAAACGGAACCCTTACAGGATTATTTTGTAGTCCGTCTGTATGTCTCTCAAGACCCTTTATCACGGGAACGCGTGCAGGTATAGAGTTGAAATTAAAACCATATACTCAAGTCTACAGTCCCTTGAAGCTGTGAAAAAATCAAAATTCTAAGTTAACTTAAAAAAAAGATACGGCCGTTTATGCCGCAAATAACGCATATATCGACACTCAAGGGAATCAAAATTTATAGGGTACTTTTCGTTGACCTAGAACTATGAAATTTGGCAAGTAATATCGTCTTATACTATAAGTACAAGGAAAAATTTGCAAACTATACATAAGATGACCTCCGTGGCCTAGTGGGCGTATAGCCGGCTGAGACGCAGGAGGTCGCGGATTCGATTCCTGCCGCGGAACAAATGTTTGCATGATCTACATATACTTATTCTGTTATATTGTTCTGTGTCGGGTGTTTTCTATATATGTATATAGGTATAAGTATGTATTTACGAAAAAAAAATATAAGTATTCTATCATTTATCTGGTTCCCATAGTATAAGCTCTGCTTAGTTTGGGGCTAGATAGCGCTGTGTGCAATGTCCAGCAATATTTATTTATTATTAAATTTGTACGGAACCCTCGGTGGGCGAGTCTGACTCGCACTTGTCCTGTTTTTATTATTATACGACTTAGAGATAGAACAGACATATGGGCCAAGCATTGGTTAACAAAGCATTGCCTTAGGACACACCTACGATGCACTGCCCCGCGTCCATCAACTTGAGGCATACAGGTGTCAATATCACCGGTCACTATCTCCTTCAATCCAAAACACAACAATGCTGCTTGGTGGCAGAAATAGGTATGATGGTAGTACACGCGGCTACACATCAGGCTATACATTTCCAGTATAATCTGACCTCGCATTGTGTAGGCTTTTCGTAGAATGAGAGGTCAGTTTATACTGGAAAATTATAGCTTGATATGTAGCCGTGTGTACTTCCCCGGGTGAGCCCTTCCACTCTCTTACTACTTTACTCTTGTTAGTTCTTTAAAAATATAAATACCTACGAGTGAGTTAGAAACTCCCTAAAGTTCTAAGTAGATACTAGGTATAAAAATATCTGCTTTGAAATACAAAATAAAATAAAATCTAAGTGGAAGCAATAGGGTAAATAGTGAAGTTTGTGCATCGTAAAATTTTTACGCGGGGTCATAAAGTCCCGGGTGATATCAACAGGTTAAATTACACATGTTTAGTGTTATTACACGCTATTCAAACATGTGCACAAATCCCATAGAATATCTATCATGTGCCCATTTTTAGACACGGATTACGACTGAGATCTCGCGTGTCTCCCAAAACACAAAATAGTTATTTGTTATACAAGAGTGCAAAGTTGCTTTTTAACCGCGTCCTCAATTTTGATGACCGAGCAAGCGAAGGATTCTAAAATTAAAATTAGAATCCTGAGCGTTAGCGAGGGACTCAAAAGAGCACGAGGTGAAAAATCTTTGCACTCGAGTGCAACGCGTAACTTGTCATCCCACCTTAGCGAGGAAGAAAAAGAACGTCGGCGAGGAAATGACTAAATGCAAAAAGTAATACACCAAGAAGGTTCCGAGTCTGAGTTTTTAACAAATTAAAAAAGGTTGTATGATAAATTCGGCACCATGGAGGTAGAAGTCAATAGGTGTAATGATTTTTTTTAGTTTCCATTTCACAAACTTAGTGCACACGATGTTCTAAATTCAATTCACTTTATCCTCTAGCGGATAAAAACGGCTTTTGCACTCAGATATCGAAGAGCAAAAATACTCTTTCCGAGATGGGGGGGGATGAACAAAATAATATTCCTAATCTTTGATTAATAAAATAGTGCCACGAATATGAACAATTAACTTACTTGACCTACAGTTTCATTTAAATTACAAGTAACTGGACACTTAAATCGAATTTCAGGCGCTTGAATTTTCTAATAGACTTACCTATGTAGACTTTTGAGCAAAATATTGGTATAAGTTTTAGCGATTACTCGCTTTCCCTTGGTCCTAGGAGGTCTAATCTGGTGTCTACGGGTTCGTCTCGTGAAGGTGGAGAGGACTGCGTAGTCTGATTGGTAGAGGAAAAAAACCGTCCATGAATAACGCTACCGCAAATTTCTCCATCCCCCCCCCCCCCCCCTATTTTACCTCGATTAAAAAATCGCGATAGACTTCAAAATTTAAATAAATCAAGAAACTTTGTGTGCTAATTTTCGTAAAAATCGGTTGAAAAATGTGACCTGTAGGCGAGAACAGACAAACGGACAAAAGCATTTTTGTCCAATCTCGAAACTGAGACGCTTCGCTCGCTCGGTCAGCAAAAATATCGATTTCTAGGTACTTATTAATTTATGATGTACTTACAGGAAACGTCAACTGGTTACCCCTTTGTATGTTAAAATTTAAACAGCTACCGTGCTA
Organism: Philereme vetulata; assembly: GCA_918857605.2. NCBI lineage: Eukaryota > Metazoa > Arthropoda > Insecta > Lepidoptera > Geometridae > Philereme > Philereme vetulata. The sequence goes on along the minus strand of OU975442.1, from coordinate 11,458,307 downwards.
GCTACAATATTCACCATAATATCACAAATGATGAAAATTTAATACAAAACTTTCAATCTTAGCGGGGTGGAACCAGCCATTCATTTTTCTTAATGTGTATCAGACAGACGCTCTAACCACATGAGCCATCGTGAGTCCTCTCATAATAATCAGTAGAAAAATCGGTACTGTAAACAACTAGTCCAGCGCCACATGAGATATGATATACACGGTGTCCTATAAATCACTGTTTTCCCAGAACAAACGTTGTTCAGACCTTGGTCTACTAACAGTTTATAACATCAAATAAAAAAACAAAACGAAATCGGTCTTTAAAACATATAAAAAATTGCGAACTTAAAACGTCTATGTTAACGTTACGCCCTACAACATAGTCAGCGCGCTGACCAGTAGTTACTAGGTACTTATCTAGATAAGGAGTAAGTAATACGCTACGGCTAGCATACCTATGAAATTTATGTCACGTTTAGTTTTTGAACAAAGTCAGACTTATTTGAGAAGGTCTAGATTTGAGTTTTTGAAGGCGAAAAACGTACAACTTATGAGTTATCCAGCATAAAGTTCTGACCTGGCACCGTGTGACGTTTTTCTGTTCCCAAAAATCAAGAACCAATTACGCGATCAACGGTTTTCATCACCAGAAGAGACTGTCGTAGAGTATGAAAAACATGTATCTGACGTCACCACGGAGGAGTGGCACAAATGTTTTCAAAATTGATTCAATCGTAAAAAAGTGCATTGACGCAACGGGAGAATATTTTGAGAAACAATAAACTCATTTTTGACCATTAATAGTAGGTAGGTATTTTTATTATTGATTCCGGAAACTTTTAGTTTGCCCCTCGTAATATATAGAGAAACAACCAGACCGGGAACAAATATCTGTAGATCATGCAAACATTTGTTGCGCGGCGGGAATCGAACCCGCTACCTCCTGCGTCTCAGCCGGCTATTCGCCCACTGCACCACAGGGGTCGTCAGGTAGAGGTCGTCAATGTAAAGGATGTGAGTATTCCAGCGAAGGCGTATGGGTAACCACTTGAGCTTACTGCGAATATTACAGTATAGTAACTTCCAATTAGTAGGTAAGTTTTTATAGTCCTGTTTATTTTCAACCTTGTTGGATATATCAATGTAGTTCTGCTGAATAAAATGTCTGGAACATTACATAATACCTAACATTTATTTCATCTGAAAAGTGAATGTACAGTCGCGTAGAAAATAATAACCGCAGTTTATTATTTTAATTCACCGACGTACCACAAAGGATTATCAAGTTGAAGTGGCAGTGGGCAGGGCACATAGCTAGAAGAACTGACGGCCGTTGGAACAGAAAGGTTCTCGAGAGGCTACGCACTGGAAAGCGCAGAGTAGGACAGCTGCCACTGACGAAATACGACCTGATAAAGGTAGCTAGGAGCCATTAGGTGCAGGCCGCACTAGAAATTTATGGGGGGGGGGGGGGCTTTGATTTAGCAGTGGAAGTCCTTTGCCTGATATGATGATGATGACTATTTTAAATGACCGAATGAAATGTTACTTTAGGGGTGAAGTGGATGGCTTCACCCTCCTGGAGAAGAAAGGTCGACCAAGATCGTCCCGCAATGAACGCGGCACCGGTACGGTAGCGACTGAGCCAACGACTCCGGAGCCGACTATCATTAACTATTTAATTTTTTAAACGCACAAAATACATTACAATCACTATTCAATAAAACAAATAATTTAATAATAATTTTAATTTTTAATAATTTATTCAAAATATATATAACACATGTGTACAAAACAAGGTATAAAAAATGTATAAAAACACAAAAAGGTATATAACTTAAAATACGTGATATACACATGGGTGCAAATTTTGTAGTGCACTTACCTCCACTCTAGGTAAATACCTGTGTTGTGGAGATAAGTTCTCTTCCGTTCAGCAATGGTACATCTAGATATAAATGTAAGTGTGTTTTTGTATGAAACGGTTAAAGTGTGAGTGATGGGTTTGCGGGTGTATGAGTGTGATCGTGTCTTGTGTTGAGAATGCATGTATCATGTGAGGGGGGTGAGTTTATATATATGTGTGAATTTGTGTGTATTAATCTACGTCTTTCGACCTGTACACTAGATCCTGCTTGGATGTGACAAAATATAGATCTGTGCGTATTTTGTATGTGAGGGCAAATGGGATGATTCATGTAAAAAGCAATATTTTTACTAACTTTTACGTTCATGTTGGGGTTATCAATATTTTTTCTGTATCGTTATAATTTTGTGTTATAAGCCATGCTATCGAGAGTTTTCTACATTTTTTCCTACAAAGAACAACACAATCAAATAATGATTACAAAAATGCTGTTTTGATCTGGATTGCAACATAAACACATGCGCGTACAGCTAAAATAACTCGCAAACAAAATAAATTTTAAATACTAATTGTGAAAATAAAAACTAAATAATCTGTGAATCCCTTAATAAACACATTTAACAAAATATCTAATCGATTATCATTTATACCTACATAATACACTTAGGAATGTAACAACTCAAATAAAGCATCTGAGTGATAATATTTATTAAGATGGAGGTTGTCTATTTTAGTTTTAACAAATTGGGTCAGTTTTGAACTAAACATATCAAGTTCTATAGGTATTATTTTTCGCTAATTCATTGTATTGACGAGCCTGGACAACGAATTGTCAAAAGAAATATTGTTCCTAAAGATCATCTCAGATCTTCCTTCAAGATCTACCTCTCCCATATAGATGAGAATACCTCAGGAGGTGATATACTCAAATTCGTGAGGGAGAGCACCCAGGGCCGGATTACAGGCACGTTCCGAATGTCTCTCCAGCCACTGGAGTCCAGTAGGACTACTCACTTCAAATCCTACACTCTCCAGATTCTGGCGAAGCATAAGGGTGTGCTACTTGATCCGGATTCCTGCCCAGGCGGCATCGTTTACAGGCGCTACAGTCAAGCGGCTACGAAGCAAAATCCCCCAAATAAATAAAAGTGTTAGTTTATTGTTTTATGTATGTCAGTATTTGTATGTATTTGACGACCTCCGTGGCGCAGTGGGCAAACAGCCGGCTGAGACGCTGGGGGTAGCGGGTTCGATTCCCGCCGCGGAACAAATGTTTGCATGATCTTCAGATATTTGTTCCGAGTCTGGTTGTTTTTCTATATATTATAAGTATGTGTTTACAAAAAAAGTATATAAGTATTCTATCAGTTATCTGGTTCCCATAGTACAAGCTCCGCTTAGTTTGGGGCTAGATAGCGCTGTGTGAAATGTAGAGCATTATTTATCTATTTATTATTTAAAGTATTTATAGATATAGGCCTTGTAATTATATTTTGTATCTGCACATTGTTTCCTGAAATAAACGTCAAGTTATTTGGTTCTACATTTCGTGGCACTATTTTATTAGGCAACGATTAAGGCCGGCTTGCACAACGATCCCTAAACGTATTTAGCGACAAAACATGTTTAAATTGCACATTTGTATGATTTGACAACTCCTTAAATCATATTTAGCCGCTAAATACGTTTAGGCATCGTTGCGAGTCGCCCTATTTTTTTTTTGTGTTTTGTGTGACTCGCGAGACCTCAGTTCGGGGCGAATCACTAGTTATAAATCATTAAGTACCTACTCCGATTCTCTTAATTTCCACAGTTTCTACTTCTGTCAACTTTCAGTCGCATTATTATTACATTTAATATTATAAATGCGAAAGTTTTGATGTGTGTTTGTTACTCAACGGTGTGTCGGTTAAACCGCTATGACGTGCATAGCGGTTTAACCGAAAAGACCACCAATTGTACACACTGCTACATATCAAGCTATATATTTCCAGTATAAGCTGACCTCGCATTGTGTAGGCTTTTCGTAGAATGAGAGGTAAGCTAATACTCGAAATTTGTAGGTTGATGTGTAGCGGTGTGTACTATCGCGTATCTAGTTCCGTGTTCTAAATATGATTTGTTAATTTAAGTGTAGTTTACAATAAAGAGTTTCCTATTCTACCCCCTAGTGCTTGTCGACTGTACCTTCCGTAAGTGTTACATTTAGAGCAGTGGAGTTCATTTGTGAAGTGGCTTTCAGTGATTTACAGCTAAGTTTTATTTGCGCACTCTTCATCTTATTGAACGCTGGCCTAGTGATAATTACTCCGACCACCGATTCAGTATTCATTTATTCACAACTAGCTGTTGCCAGCGGCTTCGCCCAAGTGGGGTACAAAAATACACATAGAAACATTGACATCACATTTTTATCCCCTGGGTACTGATGTATGGGATAAAAAGTAGCATACTCGTATGTGCGTGACACGGAGCAGGACTAGTTAGTGCACCTACCTACTACCTACTGGTGGGGTAGGTGAGTATGTGTACTAGCTGTACCTAGGTCTAATTCATTAATTTAATTCATTGTTTTGTAATTTTCCTGTCTATCTACCTATTTTGTTTGTGATCCGTTCTATGTTTCTTTGTGTGTCAAATAGATAATTCTATTCTATTCTATTCTATGTGGTAACTTAGGTTATAATCTACGTACATACCGAATTTATCGAAATCGGTTCAGCCGTTTCGACGTGATTGAGTAACAAACAAATAAATAAACAAACATCCAAATTTGGCATTTATAATATTAGTGTGATTTCTATTACATTGTTTAATATTGATATGTCAAAAATATAAAAAAATGTCAATACCTATGTAAATACAAATAAAGAAATTACATTTATTTGTACAGATTAAACAAATTACCGGTTTAAAGGATCTGGGTTCAATCAAACCCATGTACATTAGAAAAGCTTGGTTTTTTGAATGAGCCGTTGTTGCTTGTAGGAAATAAATAGAATAGAAATTGATTTAGCAAGAAAAAGCTATATATTTTCCAGGCATGTTACTTATACTAGATAGGTAGACTCACGAAATCTTGCTTTCAGTTTGTATTTTTTATTAAAATAAGAATAACTATTTATAACTTTCGCAATATACCAAGCAAGTTTTTTGAGTTTTAAGTAGGTAAGTACTAAAAGTTTGGAACATTTTGAATTATTATCCCTCCCTACAATCAACTCAACAATTTATCTCAACTATAAACATCTAAAATGTACTTTAAAAATCCATTCATCTCAAAGAAAGTGTTAAGTCGTAAAAGACTAACCTCTTCTCGTCCACACGCTCATAAACCCAAAAACAAACCCTACCCTTACCCCTGAAATAATAAAATAAAAAAGAAAATAAAATGTCCAGGGGTTCCTCCAAATGAAATGGAATGCAAATGTGAAGGAAAAGTGAATAAAGTAAGTGAAGAGGGTAGTTCTGAAGGCACTTACCTACTTTATAAAGGTACCATAGTGGTTTCTTCGAGGGTTAAAACACTAAATAGTGACATTCGTCAGACAAATACAATATATAATATTTTATATAATAATAATTTTATTTAGTGAGGAAATATGTTATACCTACAAGAAAATTTACTGGACGTGGTCCCGCAGGACTTGCCTGTATCGTGGCCAGTTTAAATATACACGGTATCTGGTTGGAACACAAAATAGTATATTATTAAACGAGGGGATAAAGCAGTGTCTTACGTCACGGGCGCTATATTGAATCCCGAACGTAACTAAGGATTCTAGAGTTAACTCACGAGAGGACCGAGGGAGTTACTAGAATTCTGAATGCAGAGGAATATAAGCACACCCAAGATGTAGACAGCTTTATCTACGAGGTGAATACTCTACTTTTCACACTATCTGCGAGACAATTAAAATCTAATCTAGGTTGGTCCATTCTGTGCAGAAGTTAGTTCGATTTACGAATAAGTTCTTATTGTGTGGTTCTTATTGGTTTAAATTTTAATACCGATGAGGTTCCAAATTCAAATTACATTACATTATGGGTATAATGAAATTCAGTACAACTTTGCTCCCGGCTCAACTGTAGGGATTTAATCACCTGCTTTCGGTGAGGTTTACATGACATATAATTTGACATTATCGAGCAGGTGGTGAGAAAAGAATATTAATCATTTAATCGGTGTTACGACCGACGACATGAACCTGCATCAGGGTGAGTCTGATCCCCTCCACACTGCGTCTCGCCTCGCACTACGCGCAGCCCCCTGTCTGCGCGCGAGTATAACTGAAATAAATCACCAAAGTTTTCTAAGTGAAATTATGTACATACTTGTGTGTCATCTCTACTTAGTAGGTTGTGTTTGGTGCATGTGTGTGTGTGTGTGTGGGGGGGGGGGTGTATTGTTATATATGTTTGGGTGTGATTGGATGTGTGAGGAGAGAATGGTGAGAACAATTTGAAGAAGGGCTGGAACCCCCAGTTAGAAAGTGATAAAACGGTAAAAACGATTAGGACTGCCAAAAGGTTTCCAGTTTAATCCATCTGATGCGACGTTCCAAAGTTAATAAAAAAATGGCTAATGAGTTATTTTACCCAATGATTGGCATCCTCAGTTTTTTTTTGAAGTAAAACTTCTTTAAGCACGTTTGACTTGGGGAGTAAGCTGGTGAATGTGTTAAGAAAAGTGCGAACGGAAGTTGTGAGGGAGATATAAGTTAGTGAAGATAGAAAGAGAGAGAGAGAGTTATGTTTCGTATATTACTGTAGGGGCAAGAGAGAGAGAGAGAGAGGTGCGGGTACACATTTTTTTTCTCTCTCTCTCCCATATTATTATTATGAACTCATTTATTTCAGATATAAAAATCCATAATTTCTTAACACTGACACAAAATAAAATACATGAACAAAACTAATAATAATAATAAAATCTACACTCTAGGTATTTTTGTTTGTTAGTATATGTACCATGCAGCAATGATTCATATACTGGCAACCAAACCTACTAGCAACCTAGAATACGTAGGGCGTCATAGCCAGCTGATTTGTCGCATATCTCCTATCCCAAATTAGCCAAATTATACAAACTGCAAATATACAGTGTGTTTTTTTAACTGGGACAGTACGGCAGCACCCATAACCAGAGGAGATACAGGTGCAGTTTCTTTTAAAATATCAGCTCGTTTTCGAAGAAATTTAAATTATAATATGGGACTGGGCCGGACACGTGTGCCGTATGTCAGATACCTACAATGTGGGCGAAAACCACCACAGAATGGGTCTCAAACAACGGACGACGCCCGCGTGGAAGGCCCAGGCGAAGGTGGCGGGATGAGCTAAACTCCTACCTCAAGGATTGGCCCTTACTCGCGAACAAAAGAGACAAGTGGAAAGATGGAAGGGAGGTTTTTTCCCCGCAGTGGGACACAACAGGCTTATAATATAATATAGGTAATGTTTGTTTTTTTTTTAATTTTAAATTTTAGGCACAAGCGGACAGGCCTCCTGATCACTCACCGTCGCCTATAAACTCCTGCAGCACTCGTGGTACTAAAACTTATTGCCTTATTTAGACATCTCTTGATCTCTATTATCTAACTCGGTACTGCGTATAACTATAACCATAAAACATACTCACTTTTAGGAAACCTGACCTACATAGTTAGTATTCCTACGTAACAGTTTACCTACAAATCTATGATTTCTCTACCTATTCGTAGCTCTACACATATTTTTTGAGTTGAAAGTTTGAAACATCCATTTATCTGAAATTCGAACCCTTCGTAGGTACATCCTACTAGGTTATTGAAGCAACATGTCTTTATGAATATGGGTTACTATTTAAATATGTAGGAGCAGTTTACGATATCATTTCGGGTTATTAAATTAATGAGGAAAATTGTACTTATTGTTTAATACAAACCTGATTAAAATGACACCACCACAAATTACACTACATGTTTTGTTATTACATTAATTTAAAACACATATCCGGTATCGAATAAACTGATTTTAGAGGTGGGTTTAATACCGGTAGCATGAATATTTATCCAGTAAGTAATCGATACACGGCTTTGCGATCGATCGAACGACGGCCACGGTGCCGCTTAGTCAGTATAACAGGTAACTACTTACATAATGCTCTAAGACTTACATGATAAATGAATATGATTTGTTTAAATCAAATCAAATCACAAACATTTATTTGTGAACAACACCAATAGTACAACAGAATAAACACACACAGGAGACATGACAAAAAGAACAAAGCAACAATAACTAAAACATTAAAATTAAATAACAATGCAAAATATTGCAGTGTGTGTGTCGCATCGTACTCACGTATGTTACCTATGTTACAGGCTGTTTTATTAATATTTTAGGACTTGACATTAAGGTTACTTAAAAATATAAAATTTTCAATGGTAATGAATTTAAATAAATCCTATTTTACAACATACTACATTGCCTATGGTATGGGACGCCAGGTGCGTCGATACCCTTGCGCCATCTCATCTCTGTCACAGCAGTTGGGGCCGGTGCGGCGGCAAATTCAGCCCAAGATCTCAAGCGGCGCAAATAAGTCTCGACAGAGCTTACGTATTTGAACCATTTTGGGTCGAGAACATGGGGTCCATGAGGTATTACCGGGGCCCATCGTGTTTTCAAAATTCTTTCTGAGCGTCTGGTCGAAGCGACGTGTAATCCGAGAGCTGGTGCTTATCTGGGTCAACGCATAATCATTGTAATTCAGCGGAGCTATGCAGCCAGTATCTTGGGAACACTTTCGCCTGGTAGTGATCTGGAGTAGTTGAGCCATCTATAGATCGTTTGCAACGGTCTTTAGATGATTCAGTTGTTTCTTTTTTATTTTATTGAACATAATTGTATATTCTTTCTTTATTAAAATATAATAATCTATATCTTTATTATAGAAAAAAACACATACATACATTACATACTACTACATTACATACATACTACTACATTACATACATACTACTACATTTATACTAGCCATTAGCCCTACCCGTGTTTTCATTTAATGTCGTACACACGGTTACACATCAAGCTATAAATTCCAGTATAAGCTAACCGCTCATTCTACGAAAAGCCTACACAACGCGAGGTCAACTTATATTGGAAATTAATAGCTCGATGTGTAGCCGTGTGTACATAACAAAACACGTAGTACACATGCATAAAAATATATATTCTACACTACAAACCAATCTAATTGTAAATCTTGCAACCCGCTTAGGGTAGGTAGGTAATGTCGCGTAAACATGTCACACACAAACCTCACACAAGGTTGATTTATCGTCAAATATTACGATTGTGACACAGCACATTTGACACCCTATATTATTCCTACCTAATCCCTTAAGAAAAGTACCGAAGTAATAAAGGCTCATTTCTAATTGTTTTTTAAAATAATTTATGCCGGTGAATGTACATAATAATACTAAAATTTGATGTTTTCGATGCAATAAAGCCATGCGAAACTGTTACTTTGAAATTGGAATTTTGAATTAGTATAAAAAGATTTTTGAAATTGGAACGTTACTTTCGTTCGAATTATAATATTCGAATATACGTACGGCTGTAAAAACAGACTATCTACATGATTGCTTGATACTTTAATTGCTACTCTATCAAACACAAGTAGTTACAGCAACACAAATTTAATCTAATCCGCAGACTCCACAGCATATATACCGTGAACTCTTAATTCGTCTGTCTGTCTGTTTGTACGCCTGGAAACGCATCTGTACCCCGCTGGGACTGAAATTCAAAGGTAGTAAGGCACTGTCCTAAGCCTACGTTCACATTGACAAGCAGTTCAAAGTCTTCGTTATTTTACCGGAATACGTTTTTAAAATTGCTTCCATAGTGGGAGGCAATTCAAAAAACGAATGATAACAAAAGCAAGGCAAAAGCGGGGCAAAATTTGATTACACCACTGGATAGCTAAAAAATCTAAGAATTCGTTACGTTAAGTTAGGACTGTGACGCATTTGCGCGGTGGAGGGGGAAACACCGACATTTTGAGGTCATTTTGCTACGTTACGAGATTTCCATTTAGATTTTGATATATATTATTTTGTAGACACACAAGCTGACGGGCCTCCTGATGTTAAGTGGTCACCGCCGCCTATAAACTCCTGCAGCACTCGTGGTACTGCAGTCGCGTTGCCTAGCACTTAATACCCTATTTACACCTCTCTTGAAGGCGTTCATTTTGAAGCCCACCGAAAAAACCACAACGGTCATTCCACATCTTACAGGTGAAAGTGCGTGGAAGAAACGAGCAGGTGAAACGCACTGTGTGAGACTTCCACGCATCTACAGTAGCTCGTTGCCGGTTGCGAGAGGTTCGATGGTAGAAGTATGACCCGTAGGACTTCTTAGTGTTTAAACATGATCTTATCATACATGAAAGAGAGTATTTTATATTTTGTATAGAAAATATTACCTGTTACGTACACGTATTCACGTACAACGTTTAAATACAAAAACAGGGGTGTAATAAAGACGCCAGTGTGTCTGTCTGTGTGTACGTTTGTCTGTCTGTGGCATCGTAGTTCTCAAACGGATGGAATAGAAAGCTAGTTCAACTGGGGTGGCTCGTAAGCTATGTCAATTTTTAAGCCCTAACACAAAAAAAGGGTTTTTAGAGTTCCGTACCCAAAGGGTATAACGGCACCCTATTACTAAGGATCCGCTGTCTGTCTGTCTGTCTCTCTGTCCGTCTGTCATCAGGCTGTATCTCATGAACCGTGATAGTTAGACGGTTGAAATTTTCACACATGATGTATTTATGTAAAAACTGAATCAAAACAGTATGAAAACAGAATAAAATAAATATTTATGGGGGGCTCCCATACAACAAACGTGATTTTTTTGCTCGTTTTAGCTCGATATTGATAACGGCAACAGGTAGACGCTTAAAATATTCACAGAATATTTCGTTATATATTCACTTTAAAAATAAATAAGTAAATAAAATAAAACAAATATTTAAGGGGGGCTCTCGTACCACAATTTTTTTTGCAGTTTTTATAGATAATGGTACGGAACCCTTCGTGCGCGAGTCCAACTCGCACTTGACGGGTTTTCCTCAGGTACGCGTGGAGGTCTCCAAATTAAATTAATATCCACTACATAGGTCTACGGTTACTTGGCGCTGTAAAAATCAAGTTTCTAAGTCAAAGCAATAAAAAATGGCGGCCATTTGTGCCGCATATTTTCACAACACAATCACAGGATCAAATCTCGAAGAATCAACGAAAATCTTAATTAGTAGTTATACCACAAAAATAAATTATTGTTATGGAGCCCTCAGTGTGCGAGCCAGACTGGTATCACGTACACACGGCTACACATCAAGCTATAACTTTCCAGTATAAGCTGACCTCGTATTGTGTTGGCTTTTCGTAGAACGAAAGGTCAGCTTATACTGGAAATATGTAGCTTGATGTGTAGCCGTGCGTACCCATCAAAGCTGTGATATCTCGTATCAAGTTCGATTTTCGTGCAAAATTTTATCGCGTAAAAGCACGGTAAAAATAGGCCTTGTAGGATATGCCTGAAAAGAAGGATTTTTCAACTGAAATAATAACTACATTTTTACCTGGTGAATCGCCAGATGGATCCGATAAGGATTTTCCTTTAGGAACGGTTTGAATTGTAAACTCCCCCCTAGTGGGTGAGGACTTACGAAAAGCAATAGTTTTTGAGAAAATTAAAAAAAATATCTTGAGGTTACTTAAGTATGAGAAAAGCTTTTTTTTTATATTGATAAGAGGCAGAGTCCAGGGGGTTAGAGGAAAAGTAATCTATGAAAACGTTGCTCCCCACGTTTTCATAGACCACTTTTTCTTCCAACCCCCCGGACTCTGGGTGGGCTCCTGCCAGAAGCTCTTAAGGTCGGCCCTGAATGAAGCAAGTCATGCGAGACCAAGTGAAGGGAGGTGGCTAGCGAAGCTAGCCGGCGACCTCCGTAGCAGAGCGAAGGTCGAGGTGTCACTCTATTTGAACCTAACCTACTCAAATTGGGGTGCCCCGTCTCGATTCAGTCTACTATTTTTATAGTTCAAAAGATAATTTATAAATAACATGGGCGTTTTATGGTAGGCACACACTTTCGTTGATAAAATCAAACCATTTTCCTCAGCAAATGCGATACACTGATCCACAGTACTGAAGGTGGCAAATACTTTTCTTGAATTCCATTGATTCATGATCTCTTCTTTGTTGAAGCTTAAAAATCTAGACTCTTCGTAGTAGGAATCCGCAAAAGACGCCGTAATATCCACGAAAAAGAAGAACATAACAAAAAGAAAAATAGGTAGGTAACAGCACCAAATCATGCAGCAGTGAACAAATTTATTGTAAAATTTATAAAAGAAATGTCAATGTCATTGCCAAATTCGAAATTCCCGCCAATAAAAATGTAAAACCTATGAAAATAGCCGTATTATCTGTCACTGTCATGTCAATTTAGTGTCCCAATAATCGATAGACCGCCAACTGAAAGGTCGGAAACTAATTTCCGAGCGAATTTCGCAATCGATTACGGATTTTCAAAAATTAAAATCTCAAAAATTATTAGGTTGGGCAAGTTGCCACTTCGCATGTAGGCTTCCTTTATGCATGAAAAACATGAAATGAAATGAATGTCTACACATGAAAAAAAAGGTCTTAGCACAACTTTCCTAAAGGAAAGTTGAGCCTAACGCCGTTTTCGGTGAAGAGATTGGAGGCGCTTTTAATATTTTCGATCTTCCTGATCAATTTATTTTCACTGGGCATGATTATACACTACCGTACATAAGTAAAATTAACGAAATCTAGGATTTTATGGTAATTTAAAGAATATTTCAATAGTTATGTTGTAAGAACGTAACGATGGCGTCAAGGGCGCGAAAGAGAAGTGACGCATGGTGTTGCCACAGGCTATTCTTTATTTCCGTTTGTTTTTTTTCTTCTCTAAATAAAACGCGATGCAATCGAGTAGCGATAGGGACACTACACAGTTATCCAATTATATTTCAGATCATCGCTCATAATATTACAATTAGACTTCACTTATGTAAGCTAGTCTAATTTCCAATTGTTAGGAACCCTCTGTTTGCGAGCCAGACTGGCATTTATCCAGTTCTTTTAAAGATTTATCTACTGGTTTATGCAAATTTTTGATAGAACCACATGTTAAAAGTAAAACATAGACATGTTTTGTCTATGAACACGCCTTTACCCTAGAATGTCTTTGATGAGTTCAGAGTAAAGAGTACCTAAAGCCAAGTACGGTAATGAAACTGACTTCTCCTAGACTGTTTCATTTATATTAGACACGTGGTGTACTTACCTGCACGTAGGGTTGCGATGCGTCCGGATAAAGCCGGACACAGTCAGGCTTTTTGGTTGCGTGTCCGGCCAAATCAGACAGTGTCTGGCCTGTCTGGCATTTGTTAGACTTTTTAAATTCGTATTCGGCTTTTTAATAAAGCGGCGGGTGCGGGCGCGCCGCACCATTTATGGTTGTTTCATTATAATTTAAGAAGATTTTATGCTAAATGATAACCAAACCTTGTTATACTTTAAAAAAAGTTGTCGTGTTAAACTAAGACTAAAAAATTAAGAGTGTCCGGCTTTTTACCCAAATGTCCGGCTAAACTGGCTGCTATGTCCGGCTTTTCGGCTTTAAGACCTGGCAACCCTACCTGTAGGTATAGATTCTTGACAACCCGCAATGCTACATCTTATCTGTCTTTACGAATACAGTTATGATTTCTAGAGACAGGAACTTGTTTTTGTTGTTACATAGTATGTATGTTTTTTGTTGTCAAATTACTTTTTCAAAAGAAGCTTTTGTAAAATTTGTAATCAGAACCACAAACAGAACCAAATTAGCAAAAACACTAGCAGGCATCCACTCAGTCAGAAGTTCCATTGTCTACCATCCGTCTCCATCATGAGACCAACTCCATGATAAGTGGTATTTGCATTGTCACCGAAGTTACATAATTATGTATTCCTAAGTTGGTTGATTCCTTACCTACTAAAAAGCAACCGAGCCGCTAGAAAGCACTTAAAAATTACAAGCACCATTTAGTTAGAAGTAAAATGGCAAAGAAAATTAATTCTACCGATGCGTGCAATTTTGTAAGTCACTGGCAGGTTTGTTTCCATAAACAATACCATTAGCGGCGAGCGTTACGCGGCAGATTTTAAATTTGGAACGCGCGCGGCCATTCGTCATGTCGCGCCAGCCAGCGACACTCCACAAGCATTTTGCAGTAGACGGTTAGAGAGGTCTTGAGCATTTTTGAAATTTTTTTTCGTAACTTCAGATTGAATAATGTGTCTTAATTTAAATACGCATCTATTTTGTTAGAATCATGAATTGATCTAACAATGCGTCGAAGGGTGAATCTCTTTTGTCTATTAATTTTATATCATATTATTTAATATCAATAATCTACGTATACCTGCTTCCTATTATTAATATGATATTTTGTACATTAATATTAATGTTTATATTAATGTACAAAATTATTATTTATAGGCACTCAAAGGTTGCTCAGGCTCTTACAAAATAACGATAATATTCTTCAACTTACCTACATCTCATAAAAGATAATCGCACACTTTTTCTGCCTCTTTTTAGACGAAAAAATATACAGCTTTACTATAATCAAGTATCAAAACGAACCATACCAAGCATTCCTCATGACTAATGACGTCATGTGTCCCGCGCAGCGCAATTGGCAAATGAGTCGAGATGAATTTAAAATTTGAACTTAGAACGCTAACGAGGGAGGCGTACGGACGTATTGCTTATTCGTGAGTTATTGCACGCTTTTACAACGGTCATTGTAATGTGGAGCTTAGTAAGGAGGTTGACTCTGTTTGGTTTGGTTTTAAGTTAGAAAACCCCTAAATCTAAATGAGCTTGCTAGTAGTTTTACTTAGAAAACTTTCGAGATAAATTTCTATCATTAGTATAAATACGGGATTTATCACGTACCTACTATCTACGGACGTACTTGTTAGTAGTGTTAAACAGGATAATATCTATTAAATAGTAAAATAAGGCATTCATCTCATGCAATAGTAAAATACATTCTCGCGGTAAAAGCTTATTCTGACTTAACCGGCATTTGACCATAGAGGCATAGAGTACCTACTCATCAGTAAGTAGGTACTCCATTTGCCTTATTGAAGTTGGGACAATCAAACAAAAATCTCGCTATCGATAAGTACTTACCTATAAATAACCCACTGTTAAGTAAATACAATGTAGAATTTTCAGGATAGATTTGAAAGTGAAATCAATTTTCAAATTGATGAACTAACTTACCCACGCCGTTTTAGAAGCAATAAAAATCCAAAGCCTACCTTGTCAAACCCAGCAGAGGTTTTCTACCAGCTACCAGGTACCAGCTTTTCTACCGACTACCTCCGTGGTGCAGTGGGCGAATAGCCGGCTGAGACGCAGTAGGTAGCGGGTTCGATTCCCGCCGCGGAACAAATGTTTGCATGATCTACAGATATTTGTTCCAGGTCTGAATGTTTTTCTCTACATATATGATGATAAGTGTAGAAAAACATCTGTGTCTTAGATATACGAAACGTAACTGGCTATGAGAGAAAGAGAGATGTGCTCGCACCTCTCTCTTGCCGCTACAATAATATACGACCCGTAAGTCTCTTTCTTTCTATCTTCACTAACTTATATCTCCCTCTCAACTACCGTTCGCCTCGATCGATCTCACTTTTCGTAACGCTCTCGTCACGCATTCACCAGCTTACTCCCCAAGTCAAGCGTGCGTAAAGAAGTTTTACTTCAAAACATATCGGTCGGTAGTGACCACGTGATTCAAGTAGGTTTTTTTTTTTCGAATGGACTTATCTCGCTGTTGGCCTCTGAGGCCGTTGCAGCTTAACCGAGCTTTTGGCGAGCGCAGAAGGCGCTCAGCCCTATAATTTTTTTTTTTGATGAGGCAACTAGCGCAAGGGCACCACTTAGGTACGAACCTCGGCTTGGGCTGTAGCCGGGACGGGGATAGGAGAGAAACGCCCAGGTACGTGGTTGTACCTCGTGTAGGCGGCGACTAAAGGGACTCGTCGACCTCGTCGGCGAGGTCGGTGTATTTGTGGAGTGTTTGCTCTGTCTAATGTGGATGACTCACCCGCATTAGCGGAAGTGATTTCGTCATCCGGGTCTCCGAGAACGTGTCTCGGACGACGAAGGGTTTTTCTGTGTTCAGACGGTGAATTCAAGTAGGGACATACCTAACTAGCTATTTATATGAGTATACCTTTTCCAAGTGGTGGTAGAGCTTTAGTTCACTGGCGGTAGAGCTTTTGTGAACGGGCTCGAGGAAGTGGGCACCACAGCCTTACCTTTATCTGCCGCCAAATAGCAGTACTAGTGCGGCTGTGTTCCGGTTAGATGGTAATGGTATGTTCCTGTAATTACTGGCACATAGGCATAACAGCTAAGTCCTATAGTATAGCAACGTATCCACATAGAGATCAAGACAACATAATACCTTGTTTTGAACTCTATGTGGATATCCATGGGCTGCAGTAGTTACTTAACATCTGGTGGACTGCATGCTCGTCTGCCATATAAGTTGTATAAAAAAAAGTGAACACCGTTTGGACGAACTGGAGGAACATAAATCTAGGTAAGTATGTAACCCTCTGCGCGCTCGCACTTGGCCGGTCTTGCTTTTTATTGATGACGACCTCCGTGGCGCAGTGTGCGAACGACTGAGACGCAGAAGGTTGCGGGTTCGATTCCCGCCGCGGAACAAATGTGGCATCATCTACAGATATTTGTGTAGATAACGCTGTTAGAAATGTCTAGTATTATTTATTTATTTACATTTTATTGATTGATAACTTTAGGTACACCAAATTACCATTAATCTTATCTAGAACTAGATCTATAATGACTTATATCTTAAAGGAATCTCTTCCAGGTAATCTTTGGATGAGCTGTAATAAAGTTATCAACCTATTCCCACTGCTGGCCTATTTCTTCTTTCTTTCCACATCTCATTCTCTACGCGTTTTCAGGTAATAATGTTTGCTCAACGTTCTAGGTGCATAAAATTAAATATACTTAGGGCGACTAGAGCAACAACGGCCAAATGTATTTAGTGGCTAAATATGATTTAAGGCGTTGTCAAATAAATAAAGCAATTTTTCACTTCCATAGGTTTCATTATTGTAAATACGGGATTTATCACGCACTCACCCTGATGAAGATTCACGAATTGAACCGAAACATTGTCGTTCGAAACACCGATAAGACGGTACGTGATAAATCCCGTATTTATAATAATGATTGAAATCAATCACGAAAGTTTTCTAAGTAAACTCACATAGGTTTCTAAGAATAAGGAGTTGATTAATGTAAAATCATTGATAAAACTGTTTTGTGAGAGACTAGTGACTGAGATAGGTTTGAAGACCTGTATACGGTCACCAGTCATACCTCAAATTTAAACATGTTTAACCGCTAAATACGTTTAGGGGTCGTTGTGAAAGTCGGGCTTAGTATTTTAATTTTTAAAGTGTTTTAAGTTAAAACCTACGATAATGATAATCGTATTCTTTAATTTTATCTCCTCCGCCCGTGGCACACGTGGCACACGTGGTTGCTCAATAAAAAGTAGCCTATACCAAATTTCATTGCAATCGGTTCAGCCGTTACGACGTGATTGAGTAACAAACAAATAAATACACATCCAAACTTTCGCATTTTTAATACTAGTGGTTCCCGCGAGTCTCCGATTAAAACAAAAATATACTATTTGTAATCTTTGACTATCAAAATAGAGTCACGAAATAAATAACGTATTAACTTGACCTACAGTTTCATTCAATTTCAGGTCACGGGAGTTCATATAAATGGGATTTACTTTTTTGGGGTACAAATTGCAGTTATTTTGTATTTCAGACTTTAGCCTATATTAAAGCTACACGCATACCAAATTTCAGTACTGTGAGGTCACTGGCGTACCCTGTGAATTTTGTCTAAGTTCAGTTTTATTATGACAATTAAATCAAAAACTATAAAGAGTTTACGAAAAATAATAACGGAACCTAAATTTACTAATGAATACCTTTCATTTGACGTCTTATTTGACCAGTTAGCCTCATTTTCATTTTTTTTACCCCTCTTAAACCTCAATATTTCAACAACCCCCCAACATTTTTAGCTCATTTAGTTACACCAAAATTGTGCCATCACTACCTAACTATGTATTAAACTAGTAATTAAGTAATTAACCATAATAAAAACTGAACTTTGACAAAATTCACAGGGTACACCAGTGACTCCATATGACACAAATATAGGCAAAAATCTGAAATCCAGAATAACTGCAATTTCTACCCCAAAAATAAACCAAATAACATGTACTCCCGTTACCTGTAGTTTGAATGAAACTGTAGGTCAAGTAATGTGGTTATGCATTTCGTGGCACTATTTTGTTAGTTAAAGAACAAGGCCGGCTTGCACAACGATCCCTAACCATATTTAGCGTCTAAACATGTTTAAATTTAACGTATTTGTATGATTTGACAAGTCCTTAAATCATATGTAGCCTCTAAATACCATTAGTTACAAATAATGTAATTTAAAAGTCGCGGGCAACTCCTGGGATGCTCGCAACACATGACCGGCCGCCTTATTACCTAAACCAAATTGCTGTCGCGTCGCAATCGCTAGTCAGGCCATCCCTTACAGCGACACGACAGCAATTTGGCTTAGGTAATAAGGCTACCGGAAAGGTGGCGTTTACAAAGGGAGGCCTACAGCCCTACACCCAGCAGTGGGTATCTACTTATGGGCTGTGGATGATGATGATGTAAATTCAGTTAATTATCTATTTCAGGTTTACAAAACAAAATTTAACTTTTTTTACCTTTTATTATCTGTTGTACGTTTAGATTATATCCTAAGATACCGCAGATACGGAGGGGGACTAAATATTTATAAATTTTGACTGAAGGCGAAGGTTGACGGTCATATTATCTGTGATCGAGGTTAAAATTACGGAATTTAAGTTAGTGTTTATGAGTTTTGACTTTGTCTTTCCAGCTGTCTCTAGGAACAAAGTTGACGCAGATGCCTCCTTTTGTAGCGATAAGGGTTCGCATAGGGTCGTAGTCTTCAATCTTCGTGGTTTTCGTTGAAGGCTCCACTCTGAACTTGGTCAACACCTTCACTACTGCTACGGCGTATTGAAGTTTGGCCAGCTGTCTACCTGTAAGATAAAAGTATTGGTTATTTTTCTATAAGTATATTTTATTTATGTACCTAAGGATTTACAAAAATTGTGTATACAAGTATATCAGTTATCTAGTTCTCATAGTAGAAGCTTTGCTTAGTTTGGGGCTAGATAGCGCTGTGTGAAATGTCCAACATTAGTTATTTAGGTGTATTTAGTTTTATTTAAATTAGTTATAGACAATCGTTTGATCACTACACCGTACGTGATGATAAGTGATGGTGTGGCCGAACATTAAACACGCTTGCCTAAAAATACCCTATGCACACTAGAGTTGAAGCTATTTATTTATTTATTTATTTATACTTAGATTCACAGTTACATTACCATATATTATAAACTAATTAACATAGTGCTGGACTTAAACCAAATTGAATCTACATTATGTAATACTCAACTTATAAAGACCCGGCAAAGTAGCTCGCCTGTTAACTTTAACATACTTACTTACTTACCTATATATATATATATATTTAAATTAAATATTTACATGAAAAAATACTAACAAGAAATAGTTTGCAAGAAAAAGTGAATATTAACATTTTTTTGAATATAAATTAATGAAAAAAGTGCCTCTTGAACTACAATGTTTGCCTGATCGCATTTGAAGTGTGTGTGTGTGTGAGTGTGTGTTTATGTGTGAATAGTGTACCTAGTGTGTGTGGTGTAGGATGTATTTTACAGTGTTATGTTATGTTTTAAAGTGTTAATTATCCGGTCATTTGGAAATTGCAACAAAAAAGAGGGTAGTCAACTAAAGTGCAGTTGAACCCGCTCAGAAAAATAAAAACTAATAATGACTACAAACTGTTTACACAGTGAGTTTACACGCAAGGTTTACATGGCGGCAGTTTTTATACGAATAATTTTAAAAAACTGATGTTAAAATGTTAAAGTTAATGTTCATAAAAGTTAAGTTTTCTAGGTTTAGTAATTGGAATTTAGTATCTATAACAATAAAGAGTTATATATTCATCCATCCCATTTCCTAGCTATTTATCGGTCTGTCAAGCGGTGTCTGTTGAGACAGTTGACGCGATACCCTTGCTTTGAATGCGTTTTTAGTAGTGTTAAATGGATCTATGTCGTTGAACATTTTATTATAAGCTATGAAGAATCCTAGAGTATAATCTGAAAAAAACAGACGGTAGGCGAGTTTCAAGACATAAGTACTTTGTTGGTAAAATCATGGTTTGCGTCAAATTCAAAATTAAGTTATAATTATGATAAAATAAATAATAACAATCAACATCACATTCTGAGTAAAATAACAATAACTATATTTTTTTTCCTAACCTATCTCGTCCCACTGCTGAGCAAAGGTCTCCCCCAAGTCCCTTCAAGCATCCCTATCCGCCAACGCTTTCTCCGCCGACCCAGACGTCGCATTCCGTCTTCAGGCATCCATGGTGTTGCAATATGGGCCCATTTCTCGGAGTGCATTCGGGCAATACATCTGCAATGCCGGTAAGTGAGCGCAGCATGGTGTTATGCACTCGGTCGACACGTTTAAAGCTGAGAATTCTGCGCCCCACTGCCATTTGACAAATCATGACCTTTGACTTCTGGGCTTCAGTCAGAGACCATATCTGCGCACCGTCAGAATAAATAATACAATAAAATAATTAAATTGTTTAAAATAACGAATATGTATTTTAAAACAAGTCTTGTCAAATGTACCTAAATCTTTAACAGACTAGGTACTCCATTCTTTTTTTAAAACTGTATAGATCTTCGTTTGACCACAATCTCACCTGATGGTAAGAGATGATGTGGTCTAAAACGAAGCACAAAGATCTAGAAAAAACCTATTCACTCTTACCTTAAAGAAGCCCGGATTGTATTCTTTAGGAAAAACAGACGACGGCAAAGTGTTCCACATCTTAGCTGTGCGCATCAAGAACGTAGAACCAAAACGGTGTGTGCGAATGGGTGGTAGGTACATATATCAACTAAGTACGGATGGTACTGAGCCGTGTGCCTGCTTGTCCTTTGATGTAAAGCAGATGGCGGAATCAGATCGTAAAGTTCCTGGGGAAATTCCCCGAAATGTATTCTGTAAAAGATCGTTAGACTTGGTACTTTACGGCGGTGTTCGAGACTTTGGGCCTTAGTCCCCGCCATATATTGATCCCCTATAAGCCTAAAAGCCCTACGTTCTATCGAGTCTAAGGTAGCTGGTATTTGGCCCAACCATCCCTAAGGTGCCGTGGGGTGCCGGCAGTAGAATGTTACCCCTCCTCTCATGCCCGTGGATGCAGTAAGAGCCTGCTAAGGGATACCTCCGGAAGATGGGCAGCAGCGTCTTTCTGTGTATTAACATCCCGTACTGCGCTCGCCAACCCGCCTGCCAAGCGTGGTGAGTATGGCAACTACCCATCATGGAGTGGAGGCCTGTGTTCAGTAGTGGACGTTTTACGGCTCAAATGATGATGATGATGATCCCTAAGGTGGCAGCAGTACTCCATACCAGACCGGACTTGTGCTTTGTAAAGACTAAGAAGCTGTCCTATTGTGAAGTATCTCCTGACCCTGTTGAGGATGCCCAGCTTCATGGTAGCTGTTTTAGCCTTAGACTCGATGTATGAGCTAAAGTTGAGAGTAGGCGTGAGCGAAACCCCTACGAAGCTCGAGGTGTACAGCTACCGGTACATCTCGGAAAATGGGAACTTGGAGAAACTGACTCTCTTTCGCTGAGAAGCGACATGCTTGCGTTTTTGAAGCATTGAATTTGACGAGATTGACACTGCCCATCGCCATTCTTTACTTGTACAGAAAGATAGATATACGAGTACTTATTTTATTACACTTTTTTGTGCAATAGAAATAACAAGCTATGATCAAAACAAATAACCAGACGGCAATATCGCTGAAAGCGATCTCTATCAGACTTATTTAATTCTTTATTGCATAGAATGATAAAGGAGGACAATTAGATGGACTTGGTTTTATGAGAACGAACGAGTGATCTAGTTGTGATTTACTAGACGCAATAACTTTTTATGGGCTGAAAAGTTTATCCACCACTTTTTTAACAATAGTTCAACTAAGTACCTATGTCTTTATTGTGTAAAAATTTTATGACCTTTTTTTGTAATGGAATTTATTTGCTAGAAGCATGGTGTACAAGTTGATACAGCTATATTGGTAGGTTTTACATACTTCAACAATCAACGGTATTATCGGGGTAACGCAAATTACAATAAGTTTAAAGAAATAAATATTTTGACATTCCCTTGTCAACACATCTATGAAAATGTGATGTGTGTTCACAAAAATATTAATTGGTTTAAGAAAAATAGCGATAATCTTAATTTTAATACCAGAAATAAAAGTCTCGCTGTTGCCCCTTGTAGACTCTATAAAGTTAGTAAATCGTTTAGAGGGCAAGGTGTTCGCTTTTATAACAAACTCCCAAGTGATGTACAAAAATTGACAATTAACAAATTTAAAAATGCAATTAAACAAAAAAGCCTACTATAAAATATCGGATTATTTAGATGATAGAGAAGCTTGGGATTGAAATTGCTCCAACTCGTTCAAAATGTTGCAATTAAGACGTAATTTATTTTCTGTATTGTAATGTATTCTAAAAGGATCATTAAAATAAACAACCAGCCGTTGTTTTCTTGCCTTTCTTTCCTGGCTCGGTCGCGAAGGAACAGGCAGTAAAAATTGACGTTTCAAAGTGATCCTTGTGATTTTAATGAATAAAAGATTTTGACTTTGACTTTACAGTTATACAAAAAAAATGTATGTTATTGCAGATTTCATTATAATAAATAAATAATGCTGGACATTTCACACAGCCAGCGTTATCCAGCCCCAAACTAAGCAGAGATTGTACTATGGAAACCAGATAACTGATAGAATATAGAATACCCATACTTTTTATATTAATTAGAGTGGAGTGGAAGGAAGGGAGGCCTTTGCCCTGTAGGGTGACAGTACAGGCTCCAAATAATAATAATAATAATAAAAATACATACATACATATAATATAGAGAAAAAATACCCAGACCCAGAACAAAAATATCTGTAGATAATTCAAACATTTGTTCCACGGGGCGGGAATTAACCCGCAGCCTCCGTCTCAGCTGGCTATTCGCCCACTGCACCATAGAGATCATCATCATCTCTACCCTCTTCTTATAGTACTTAGTAATTCTCGACATAGTATTAATTTAAAACAAAAAGTTTATAAATTCTTTTTCTTAATTTCAGTATGAATGAACTAAATGGTAAATAATGACTATTTAATCAAAATCTTTTTATTCATTAGAATCACTTTGAAACGTCAATTTTACTGCCTGTTCCTTCGTGACCAAGCCAGGAAAGAAAGGCAAAAAACAAGGCTGGTTGTTCTTTTTAATGAGCATTTTAGAATACATAACAATAAAAAAAAATTACGTCAATATTGTAACATTTTTGAACGAGTTAGAGCAATTTCAATCCCAAGCGTCTCTATCATCTAATTAATCCGAATTTAGTAGTAATAGGCATTTTATAAAGATTTTGTTTTATTACGTTTTTAAATTTATTAATTGTCAATTTATGTACCTACATCACTTGGGAGTTTGTTATAAAAGCGTACATCTTGCCCTTTAAACGATTTACTAACTATAGAGTCTACAAGGGCAACAGCGAGTTTATCTTTATTTCTAGTATTAAACTTAAAATTATCGCTAGTTTTCTTAAACAAATTAATATTTTAATGAACATACATCTGATTGTCATAGATGCATTGACCAGGGAATGTCATAATATTTATTTCTTTAAACTTATGGCGTAATGATTCTTTGGGGCCCATATTACAATCAGCCAAACCCCGAGAGAAAACGAAATCTTTAGAGGAGACCTTTGTCAAGGATAAGCTGTTTCGAAAAAGGAACCGGTCGCCGACTACAAAGTGGTATATTGTCTAAGAAACCAGCAATAAATACTTTTTTATTTAACTTACCAATGCATGACCTAGGTCCGGCACCAAATGGTATATATGCACAGGGATGCCTGTCTCTTGAATTTTCTGGAGAAAATCTTTCAGGATCGAATTTGTTTGCATCTGGGTAATTTCGTTCATCGCGGTGTATGGCATACGGTGAAATGATCACTGTGGTCCCTTTATCAATCACTGTGTCACTTCCTGAAATCTTATAGTTGCGAGCTGCTGATCTTTGTACTGAATTGGTCAGTGGATTCAGTCTAAGAGTCTCCGCAAAGACTTGGTCCAAATACGTCATTTCTTTTACGGAATCCCATGTTAACTTCCCATCGTGTTTCGCAAGAACAGCTTCGATTTCTTTTAAAAGCTTGTCCTGGGCTTCAGGATGTTTTGCTAAATGGAAAAATGTATAAGACAAACTAAGGGCATTGTTGCCGAATCCTGCAACGAAGAGGATGAACACTTGTCCTGCCATTAAGTGTTCAGTCATCTCTATAGACAGATCTTTCTCATGTTCATGTCGTTTAACTGCAACTATTTTACCTTCTTGCTTTAAAGCGAGCATCATATCGATAGCATCGTTTCTATCAGACTGGAAGCCGGCTTTTTGTTGCATAGCCATTTTGACAACTTCATAACTGAATCTGTTTACATCATAGTTGTAAAGAGACACGTTGATGTTCTTCAAAATATTTGGAAAAAGCATTTCCATTTCAGCTGCATAGGTGGATTTAAAAGCATAGTATCCAGCTCTTTCAACTATTCCCTCATCATCATTAAACAGGTCTATAATAAGTCCAAAAGACGCTGTAATGATCGTGGACATTGTGTATTTTTGGAAATGCTGATGTAATTCCTGTTCACGCTTCATTAGCACATTGTTTTCTAAATAGTCAACGAATTGGTCACCTCGTTCACTTAACACTGAAAACAGCTGTTTGAGTTTACCTGAAGTAAAAACTGGGGTGAATTTCTTTCTCAACACCCGCCAAGTATCACTGTCACAATGAAACAAGTTGTCACCGAGTCCTTCCTTGCTGAAAGCAATTCCTCTATCAGGGAACGCTTCGAAGTCCTTAATCAGGATGTCCTTAACGATGTCCAAGTCTCGAATGATTAACGCTGGTGATATCATTTGATATATCCCGATGACTTTTTCCTTTGGAAATGCATCGTATATTTCTTTGTATACGATGCCAATGTGCTTTTTTCTCAGGGCGCTTTCTAGAAGATTCCCAAAGCAAGGGTTTGGTTTAGGGCCTACCACATTTTTATCCTTCCAATGGTTTAGTGTCCGTGTGCAATAATAGTAGAGATAGCACAAGATTGCCACAAACACGAATGAAGCCACCATTATCGATCCGTCTCTCTAACAATCGATCGCGACAGTATTTGGTAGTGCGAAATGTTGTTGTGTTTTATGTACTCGCTGTAGGTGTACGATAAGGAATAGACGTTTGAACAAGAGATTAAAATATTCAGCTTCTTCGATGCGTGAAATTAAAGGTTTGGTTAAGGCTAGTTTATGTAACTCGTCATCATCATCATCAACATCATTCACAACTGGGCATCCCTCTATACCTAAATAATAGGTATAAGCGTATCTAATCTAAGTTAGTACCATCAAACTTATAGGGAACTATACTACAGAGTTAAATTGTGAACAGTCAATAAATTTTGAGAACGGCTCTGTTTTTGTTGAAAATCCGTAAATCTAACAAAGTTCTCGTTTTCCCAGTTCCAGGTTAAGAAACTTATTTTGCAGCACCCTGTGTGTCGATAATGTCTTTAGTGATCATGGACTGCTCTTTAATCCACACAAATCATCTTATATAATCCTAGGTACTAAACATCAGATTGATTTAGTTCGTTAAAATATGCCTCTGATTAAAACCAAAATTAATGAAACTAAAACGGTATAAAATCTTGGATTACTAGTAGATGGACCCTTGTCCTTTGAAGATGATATTCAGTCTAAATTAGGTAAATGTTATAACTCGCTCAGATCTCTGTACAGATTCAGGCCTCACCTAAGAATCCCGATAAGGTCACGGCTCGCTATTCCCTTGTTATATCGCACCCTTGATTACTGCGATATAGTATACGGACTAAGGACCATGTTTGATAAAAAAAATACCAACATAAAATTCAACGTGCTCAAAATTCTGTCATTAGATTCTATTTCAATGTACCCAAAAGATCATACATCACACCATTCTTGAATTTTCATGATATCTTAAAAATGTAAAATAGAGGAATTATAAAGTTATTTAATTTTATATTCAATCTATAGGTATAATTACACGATTTCCTGAGTACTTGTCTGCTAAACTTAAATGGAGAAATGATATGACTGGGCGAAACAGAACAGTACGAAATAATACCTTAGAGTTAACCTAAGCCCAAACTGGAACTAGGGGTAGTTTCAGATTCGCAGCATCAAAAATCTAGAAAGATTTACCTCCACCAACCCAAAAAACTCAGAGCTGGAAAAAAAATTATCATGTAAAAAATGGTTGCTGGACAGACAGAAATCTTCTTGTTGTTGGACGATTCAACCAATACAAGATTATTATTATAAGAATAATTATGTGCATATAAACATTGATTTGGTGCATTGATTGTATAAGTCTAAAGTGTACACCTAATTTGAAATTTAATACCTACTTAGTTGCTTATTCGTATTTTCCATGTTTATGTATATCTACCTACCTCTTTTTATTTGCTACTTACCAATCTATAACAGTGTTAATCTCCGTATCAACAAAATACTAATAGTTTAAAATTATATAATATATACTCTTATTTTATGCAGATGAACTAGCAAAAAGAGGATCGGAAACCACGGCTATAGGCTCACATCCATTCCTCCCTCTACCTTTCACACAACTACGAACATGTATACGACATCGTACTCTAAACCTACACAACGAACGTTGGGCACAGATCATGGACTGCAGACAGTCGAGGGCAGCTCTGCCGGCCGTCTCGCCACGACTGACACGACGACTGCTCAACCTTCAGAGACTGGACCTTCAAATCGTGGGGACCCTTACAGGACATTGTCCCCTCAACAAACACCTCTACATCATGGGAGCAACAGACAGCCCACTCTGCAGGGGATGTCTCACCGAAGAAGAATCAGCAGCCCACGTAGTCCTGGAATGCGTGGGGGTAACAGCACAACGTGCAGAAATCCTGGACAATCCAAGGTCACTCCGTGAAGCCTGCGAAGACCCCAGGAAACTTCTGCGCTTCTGGTCGGAGTTAGGCTGGCTATCTATATAGCCAACTCTCTCACGCATAATGGACCACTTAAGAGTTCAAATGCGGAATAGGGAGTCCACCAACATAACATAACATATACTCTTATTTTAGTTACTAGCTATTTTCTCTCTCTCTCTCTCTCTCTCTTCCCAGCTATTTATCCCGCATGGTGGTGGGGTCAGCTTTCCTGGTCGTTCTTTACCACATCGCTCTACCCTCGACGCCGTCATCAGAAACTTGGCACTCTCTCATGTCTGTTGACACTACATCTCCTACCTTGTCTTGGGTCTACCTCTAGATCTTCGACCGGGATGGAAAGTTGTAGTGCCAAATTCCCTACGTAGTCAGGTGGCCTCCTCTTCACGTGACCGTACCATCGCAGCTCACTCTCCTGCATCTTGTCAGCGATGTCGTGCACCCCCAGGCTTCCTCGCACGTACTCGTTACGGATTTTATCGAGCCTGGTGACGCCGCAAATCCACCTCAGCATCTTCATTTCGGCGACTTGGATGGTATGTATGTTCTTCTGCGTTACGGCCCAAGTTTCGCTTCCATACGTTAAGACTGGTCTGAAGATAGTCTGATAAATAAGACCTTTAAGTTTGACTGGCATTCTTTTGTCGCAGGTGACACCGGTTACTTCTTGCCATTTTAGCAATGCTGCGGCTATTCGGTGCTGAATATTACATCT
Source organism: Philereme vetulata (assembly GCA_918857605.2). Taxonomy (NCBI): domain Eukaryota; kingdom Metazoa; phylum Arthropoda; class Insecta; order Lepidoptera; family Geometridae; genus Philereme; species Philereme vetulata. The sequence continues at coordinate 11,430,231 of OU975442.1, read as the reverse complement.
CTGAATCATCTGAATATTATATTGATCACACAAGGTGATCAATTGCCCATCGATGTTGATCGGGCTATTGTTGCTTGGGTCTGATTCATTGAACGACATGAACTGGGTTTTTGATATACCTACTAGCTATTATTTATTAGAATAAATACTTAAGTGTCTGAACCGGTTAATCTACACTGCACTAAGGTTAGCTGGAATAAAATGCTAATTAGCGTTAAGTTTGCCTATGTATTGTGTGTGTGTAGATTTTTTTCTGAGTTAAATATTTACGCGATGGGATTTAGGTAACTGTTCAGTTCTTTCTTCAATTACTACTTGTTAATTTAGTGCATAAAGCTGACAGTTCCCGAGAACCCTCTGTAGCGGCGGCAGCAGTAATGTTTCTGCCAAGGCGAGGCGGAAAACCAGCGTAGCTGAGTCCTCGACCTATTTACCACCACCTTCTACCTTCTGCTATACCTACAATAATGTACCTACTAATAATCATCATCATCATCATATCAGCCGTAGGACGTCCACTGCTGGACAAAGGCCTCCCTCATTGATCTCCAGGAACTGCGGTTGGAAGCGGCCTGCATCCAACGCCGACCTGCGGTTCTTACCAAGTCGTCTGCCCATCTTGTGGGTGGACGGCCTACGCTGCGCTTGCCGGTCCGTGGCCTCCACTCGAGAACCTTTCGGCCCCATCGGCCATCTGTTCTGCGCGATATATGGCCTGCCCATTGCCACTTCAACGTGCTAATCCGTCGGGCTATGTCGGTGACTTGAGTTCTCCTACGTATCTCCTCATTTCTGATTCGATCCCGTAGAGAAACCCCGAGCATAGCCCTCTCCATACCTACTAATGTTTCTTAGAATTAGGCCTACTGTTATACTTACCTAGCTTTATTTAGTACTTCTTGTTATACCTACTTCTGTTATTATAATAGACTAGCTAACCCATCCGCAGCTTCGCACGCGTAGTTTTTCAATAAAAACATTACCCCCTTTCTGCGCAGTTGGGTAAAAAGTAGCCTATGTCACCCGGGGATAGTGTAGCTTCCCAACATTGAAATATTTTTTTAAATCGGTCCAGTAGTTTCGGAGCCTATTCAATACAAACAAACAAACAATCAAATATTTCCTGTTTATAATATTAGTATGGATGTGTGTGTAAAAAATAAATGTCTTTTATTTATTTAACGGTCACCCATCCTAAGCTTGACCGCGCTTGACCTCTAGCTAAAACCTATTTTAAAAAAATATCTAAAACCTAATGGCTTTAGATCGTTGCGTCTCATTTATTATATAAGCTCTTTTAGAAAATCCTGATAGGTACTTTACTACTTATTTGCCTCAATAAAATTATATCTTGATCCGTACTAATATTAAAAATGCGTGAGTTTGGTTGGATGTTTGGATGCTTCAGAGCATATTAGGAAAGTAACGGACAAATCGAATCTATAGACATCGCCCCGCTCCAACCGATGAATAAGCAGATGAGCAATATAAAAAAGACACTGCTAAGTGCCAAAAACCATCTAAATAACTCATAAACCACACCAGTTAGCTTTATGAAGTGAAACAATCTTTAAAACAGTTTTATATTGTTAAATAAAACCTTTTTACATACTGGCCTGTGCGAAGTCATAGATAAAAAAAAGTAAAGAAACATTTCCGTTCTATGTTCATTTGTGTGTGCCAAATAAATAATTCTATTCTATTATATATTTGACTACATTTTAATACTTTTGTTTTCACATTAAACAAATAAATATAGATTTTTATTTGGTCAGGTACCAGAAAGCAGCGCTAATTGGTGCCCTCTGTATGTAAAAAGGGATTATATTCCAAAATGGTTGAATTGCCAAAATATAGATAACAATAAACTAACAACGTGGGATAAAAAAGACATACTAAAATTAATATCTGCCGTGTTAATTTTTTTTTGAGCACGGTGTAGTTATTATTACCTACTACTTATGTTAGGTTTGCCTCGAGCGAAGCCGTCGACATAAACTACTTAGTATAAAATATACCTTACTAATGAGCCGAGACATGTTAATATATCTGCATTACAGTGAAGATAACATAATCTAATTTAATCAACTTGTTAAGTCGGGATTAATACCTAATAAAACCGGCATCTGCTTCATCATTGTCATACCTATTGTTTAGTAGAGTTGATAGCCCCGTGGGTTTAGATTCTCTGATGCAAAGTGCGACAGCTCATAGCATCCCTTTAGGCACTTGTCTCACCGCCGGCGAGTAAGCGATTAGCTAGTGGAATATTTTTACGAAACACTGAGAATTTTGTAAGCCGTCAAATTCGTACCCACAAAAAGCAAAGAACACGGTCTCATGTGGTTATTGTTTTTAGAGCCATATGGGGTTATATATCACAAAAGGCTGTTGCGCCAAACCTATCATTATGAATTTAACAAAATATCTGTTTTTATTAATCCAGGAGTTCAATTTTGCCTTCGTGCTAAAGATGCGTCTATAAAAACTGTGTGGGTCAATTTTAGGAAGTTTAAAAAAAGTAACGCAAAAAATCCTCAAAGTTTAAACTATAAGAATCAGACTAAGTCCTCTCCGCCTTCACGAGACTAACCCGTAGACACCAGATTAGACCTCCTAGTACCAAAGGAACGCGAGTAATCGCTAAAACTTATACCAATATTTAGCTCAAAAGTCTACATAGGTCTGTTAGAAAATCAAGCACCTGAAATTTGGTATAAAATTTGACTTTCTTCGTTAATTTTGTTGCGCAAATTAGGTATTTTTTAAACTTGGGACGCGAGGTCTACTGTTCTCACAAAACCACTAGTAATATCAGTATGAATAAAATTGATGTTTTCCATTGCACGGCGAAAGAAAAGAAAAATATCGATATCGATTGCTTACAAATACAAAATTTTATTTATCATTTGGAAACAAATAAATTTAGTACTTGAATAAGTAGGTACAATATCTTATCTAGTACTTAATCATTTATTTATTTAGGATCATCAACAAAGGAAACACATCGCTATTTTAATCTCAGACGACCTTATCTTATACCTAATCTAATCTAATGATCTATCTATCTCTCACTATCGACAAAAGCATCCATTCAAAAGATCAAGGTCTTACGTACAATTTTGTTGACAATGAGAAAAGTCATTGACCATTGGATTAATCACGGTTTTTTTGCCGTACCGCATTATGTCTTCGCGCCCTAAGGCGAGGCATATCGCACGCGCATCGCATTCCCGCTCGGCGGTCACATTCTTCGCCTACCCGCACTCGGCACCGCCCACAGACGATACGCCATAAATACTTTCATGTAATTGGGCATACAATAACGAAACTTGTAAGGTATTTTGTATAGGTTGACAGTAATTATAAATGTTTTTGGAAAAATCCTAAATTTTATTTTGTTTACTAAGCGCGTTACACATGATGAAGATGCTTTTAATATTTTATGTTAAAATAAAATATTGCTCACCATGCGATTACTGTTAATTAGTGTTATCGATAGGAACTCAGCGCATCACTAACGGCTCCCGTAAAGGCTGCAAGAGCGAGCGAGATAGATACAATATCAGCATCACTTGTCCCACGTTCTATGACCCCGTTTGCCAGGACCGTTGGCGTCTAGTATAATAAATACATGCATAAATAGATTATTTCAAATAAAACATGGGTACAAAGTAAAGAATCCTCTGTTTTATGTTTTAGTTAAAATACTGTATTACAGAAGACAGCTTCTTGCCCGAAACAATGCTCACACATAACATTTAAAAGAAAGGAAAATGTACGGAACCAGGTGAACCAGGGCGGGCTGTGGTGGTTTCGAGTGGACTGTATGCGATGGTGATACGATGTTGCCCGTATGCCCCGGTTCGGTCCCGGCTTCGTACATCTAGGTGCGCTGGGATTCAGTGTTTCTGCCTAGTGTGATGATGGTGATCAGGGCTTGAAATGATACTCCAGGAGAGGTTTGACTGCTTGAGGCTTGGCATTGTTGCTAGGAGACGACTGTGGTGGCTTGATGCTTGGTACACGATTTTGCAGAAAATGGGTATATGGCAAATCGTCTCCCCGTACTAGCGTAGCCAACCCAAGCGTATTTTATTGTCTCAACTAATCATACTGCTAACATCGTTATTGTGACCTTGGACTCCTTCGACCTTTCATGTCGTTGATGACAAGTTTATTGACCTCCCTATGACATGACATTTTTCTATACTAATTTTCTAATTTTCTCCTATTATTACGAGGCGTACTCAGGCAAACCTATATCTACCACTTTTTCAGGATTCATATAGACGTACTCCTACGTTAATTTGAGCCAATATCAAAGTACTACCTAAATTACAGGATTCTAGCTGGGATGTCTATATTTCTACCTAAGGTCAGTCAGCAATAATCCTATATGTACCTACGAAAACTGAGACCCCTACTTCATTTTATTCATTATTTTTTTACTTTCTAGGTATACATAATAATAATCTAATTTTCTACATAAGCCTAATATCTATTGTTTCGATTTGATTCTGCTTTATTTTCAAATGTCAAACCTCAAAAAATTACCTATAAACTATTTACAATGCAAATCTAAGTCCGGTCATGCGGAACTGAAAGTATACTTATATGAGTAGAGAGTATAATAAAGATTGATATAGGTAAATATAATTTTGAAAGCATTTGATGAACTTAGAAAAATGATTGACTACAATAAAATTATACAGATCAATCGCCACAGTTTTAAGCATCAATAATTGCCCCTTTTCGCTCTTTCTCGGCTACATTGTACAAAATTGGAAGAAAGGTAAAATCAGTGCAAATTATGCAAGCACCGGTGGGAGAATAATAATAAGTGTATGTGTTCCCACGGTAAAAGAGCACAACTTTTTGGACAAACTGCATCCTTTTAGCTGAGTATTTCCGATTTTGCGACAAACTGATTGACGTGAACGGGGGTATTCGATGACGACCTCCATGGCGCAGTGGACGAATAGCCTGCGGAGACGCAGCATATGTGCAGCTGGCGGACGACCAGGGTGTCATTTTACCATTCCGTCAAGGCTTTGTTCCGCCTGCCATCACCACATCTAGCCAGGTGCCCTGCCTAACTCCATTAGAGATCCATCACTCTGATCCTTTTGCAGTGCATCGGATCTCATTTAATCAACCTTAATATTGAGTAAAAGCTTAACGAAATCCGTAAAAAAAACTAGTGTGCTTTAGACCACACGACTGAAGTAAAACTTCTTTAGCTTCATCTATATGTATGTATATACATATATATGTTTATATATATTTGCAGTTTGTATAATTTAGGCTAATTTGGGATAGGATATTTGCGATAACTCAACTGGCTATGAGAGAAAGAGAGACAGAAAATGTGCGCTCGCACCTCTCTCTCTTTCTCTCTTGCCCCTACAGTAATATACGAATCATAACGCTCTCTCTTTCTATCTTCACTAACTTATATCTCTCTCTCAACTTCCGTTCGCACTTTTCTTTAGCTCTCCCTTCTCAGCTTACTGCCCAAGTCAGGCGTGCGTAAAGAAGTTTTACTTTAATAAAACACATAATGTGCTGAAGGGACACATAATTAAGTCATTAAAATATCACGCATCATCGGGACTTCTAATTACGTCACAACTTAATGCCAAAAATATCATGAAAAAACCTCTTGAGGGGTGTAATTTCAATAAATCAATTATCTGTCAACGAGTTTTTTATTGTCTCTGAAACTTTTTAATCGCATCCATCACCTCCAATTACATCACAAGGCACCAATATGCCTGTAAAGTCATGGGAAAGCCCCCCTAGGGGCTAATTGTCCTCGAGGGAGGGGGAAAAGGGGGGGTCTGTAAACAGCCGCAGGGCAATTTGCGTATCGAGAGTTGCCGCGATTGGCGCGGACTGTACTTAGCCGCTAATTGCTCAGTACAGTCAGAAAAAACAAGATTCAGTATTCATTATTTTATTGCGTTCATACAAAATCGGTTAAAATATTATAATGTTACATGTCAGATCTTATTGACTAATCAAGAGTCTAGCACTTCATATGTACACACGGCTGCACATCAAGCTATAATTTCCAGCATAAGCTGACCCCTCATTCTACGAAAAGCCTACACAATGCTTATACTGGAATTGTATAGCTTGATGTGTAGCCGTGTGCACCTATGGGTTTAGCAATATTATAGCTAACGAAGTAGATCTAGTGAAAATAAAGTTGGTTGATTTTACGTTTTGAATTGGTTAGTCAAATCATTATTGTAGGAAATTATTTGTATGTTGAATCGTTAAAGAATTCGTCTAGTGTGTAGTAAGTAAATCTTTTCCATTCCTACATTTTTTATCCTTTTCTTGGGCTTTATTTAGTTGTGATATTTTGTTAGCCAGAACCTTTTACCAAAATACCAGGTTGACGACGTCCGTGGCGCAGTGGGCCAACAGCCGTTTGAGACTCAGGAGGTTGCCACCGCGGTTTCCCACCACAAATGTTTTTGTTATCTACAAATATTTGTTAGTGTCTGGTCTCTATACAGAGTGTTTATTTTCACTGTAACAGTACGGCAGCACCCATAACCAGAGGAGTTACAGGTGCAGTTTCTTTTAAAACATCAGCTCGTTTTCGAAGATAAACGTTTCGGCATTAAAATTTTTTTGGTCAAGTGTGAGTAGTGCCTTAAAATGAATCAAGTTGGTAATTTTTTTTTTTGTTGATTTTGATCGATGCAGTCTTTTGTAAGGATAATTTTATTGTATGGGATGAAAAAAATCTGAACAGCGAAAATCAGTCAAATTTGATAAAAAGTATTCTCATACAACAGGACAAACATAATTCCTTCTACAGACATTTTATTAGATTCTAATTGCACATAAAAGAAGTATTAATACTATAGCGATAAGAAGTTTAGGAACTCCATGCACTCATAAGCAATTCAAAAACATTTTGAATTTTGAATGTCGAGCGCTTTTGGTCAAACTATAGTGCGCGGTCATTGCATCATCCTTTTTGTCCTATAATGGCATTGTCAAATACGCAAAAAGTAGACTTAATTGAAGCATACTTCCTTAACCGACGAAGCCCAACTAATGCGCTGAAGTGGTATCAGGAACGCTACCCAGACCGCGATTGAGAAAGTAGATATGCTTCAATTAAGTCTACTTTTTGCGTATTTGACAATGCCATGATAGGAAAAATAAGATGATGCAATCACTGATATAAAAGTCCGACAGGTGCAAGAACCATGTTCGAAATTCAAAATTGTTCTGAAATACGAAATTTTTTTAATTGCTCATGAGAGCATGGAGTTCCTAAACTTCTTAATCGCTACAGTATTAATATTTCTTTAATGAGCAATTAGAATTTAATAAAATGTTTGTAGAAGAAATTTTGTTTGTCCTGTTGTATGAGAATACTTTTTATCAAATTTGACTAACTTCCGCTATTCAGATTTTTTCATCCGATACAATAAAATGATCCTTACAATGGACTGCATCGATCGGCATCAAAAAAAATTTTTAGCAACTTTATTCATTTTAAGGCGCTACTCACACTTGACCAAACAAAATTTAATGCCAAAATGTTGTTCTTCGAAAACGAGCTGATGTTTTAAAAGAAACTGCACCTGTATCTCCTCTGGTTATGGGTGATGCCGTACTGTTACAGTTAAAAAATACACTCTGTATATTAAGTATTTAAAAAACAAGTATATTATAGTATTCTATCAGATATCTGGTTCCCATAGTACAATGCATTGCTTAGTTTGGGGCTAGATGGTGTAAAATTACCCGCATTATTTATTTATTTAGTAACGCTTGAAATTTCCCGTTCCCGTGGGAACTTCGGGATAAAAACTATATAAAACACTCTGTCTCACACTTTGTGTCATTTCAATTTACATTCACGAATTTACAAACACAAATTATAAAGAAGGTATTCACTTGGTATTCGCCAATATTTGACAACAAACATAAGAACTTATATGTCACATTTGTCTGTAGTCAAATATATATAGTGCGTTCAGAAATTAAATAGACGAAATAACATTTTAATAACAAATAAAACAAACGCATCCTGTTTGACAGATACGAGCAGTTTGTATGGGAAAATAAAATAGTTACTACTTTTTTACCACTTTCATTGCAATCACTTTATATTTTCTCACCTTTTAACCTTCCTTGGACTTCTACAAATATTTCAAAACCAAAATAAGACAAATCGGTTTAGCCCTTCTCGAGTTTTTGTGAGACTAACAAACGTCAATTCATTTTTATATACCTATATATAGAGATTATTGACACGCTATATAAGAGTTTTATTACAAATATGCGTGTTTTGTTTTGCCAACGCTCCATAAAGTCTCATTTAGGAGCCGAAGCCCTGTTCTTTCAAATACGCATTAAATCTGATGAGATTCCTGTGAGCCCCCTTGTTAAACTGCACTTTAACTATCTGTTGGTAGGTATCTAGGAGCGATCCATACCTCGGATCACTAAATTAACCTACCTTGCATTATTTTTTTAACGAAGCTAAAGAGATATTTTTATATAATTTAACGCACACTAGACAACAATTCAGTATCACAGAGAAATAAATATAAATAATAATAAATAAATATTGCTGGACATTTACACAGCGCTATCTAGCCCCAAACTAAGCAGAGCTTGTATTATGGAAATCAGATAACTGATAGAATACATACATTATTTTTTGTAAATACATACTTATAATATATATAGAAACAACCAGACTGGGAACAAATGCCTGCAGATCATGCAAACATTTGTTCCGCGGCGGGAATCGAACCCGCTACCTCCTGCGTCTCAGCCGGCTATTCGCTCACTGCGCCACGGAGGTCGTCAGAAATAAAATTACCATGAGCGGTTTCGCGCTTTAAAGGGCGTCACACACAATGGATGCTATAATAAAATATCACTCGCCATACAGTACAATGGACGATCACACACGGCGAAGATAATATAATATTTTCATCTTACATTGGATGTTCCGTACTCTGGTCCTGCAGACGGACTGACATAGTGGCGTTACTATACAAACACTTCAACACTTCGATATACCTATAGTCGATTTGGCATCGCTGAAGAGACTGCAGTACCGCCCAGGTCTCGATTGAATCGAAGGCTTTTTCATAGTCCACAAACGCTAGACATAACGGCCGATTATACTCCTCGGTCTTCTGTATAATCTGGCGTAGCGTGTGGATGTGGTCTATGGTACTAAAGCCTTTTCGGAAACCGGCTTGTTCGGGAGGCTGGAAGTCATCGAACCTGCGTGCGAGACGGTTCGTAATCACTTTCTAAAACAGCTTGTAAACGTGGCTCAAGAGCGAGATGGGCCTGTAGTTCTTTAATAAGGTTTTATCACCTTTTTTAAAGAAAAGCACCACCACGCTCTTATCCCACGCTTTTGGCGTGGTTCCTTCGAGGACGACGGAGTTAAATAACTTCTGGAGGACTTAAAGTACCGGTTTTCCACCCGCTCTCAGAAGTTCTGTCGTAACTCCATCCTCACCTGGTCCCTTTTTGTTTTTAAGCTGTTTCAGAGCGATCCTAATCTCGTACAGGCTGATGTCCGGGATGTCTTCGGTATAGTGTCGGGTTAGTTTGGCTCTGGTGTCCTGAACCAACTGACCAACGGGGTTTTGTGTTGAGGTGTACATCTGTCCATAGCACTTTTCGACCTCTCTCAGAATCTCCGGTTTCGACGAAATGATAGTGCCGCTGTCGATCTTCAGCTTAGTCATTTGGCTTTGCCCTATAGACGAATGCTTTGCAAACACTTTTGAACCTTTGTTCCTTTCTATTGCGACTTTAATACGAGATGTATTAAAGGTACGCAGATCGTGTCGCATAGATTTAGAGATTCGTCTATTAAGCACGCCGTATGCCGACATATCAGCTGAAGACTGCAATCTCATTTCATCCCGGTCCTCCATTAGCTTAATGGTTTCATCTGAGAGTTTCTGGTGTTTAGTTCGGCGGGGGCCCTAAAGAACTTAGATCCCACCGCTTGGACAGTTTCCACCAACGCGTTGTTTATCTCGTCAATATCATTGCAGCTGGCTAGGCACTGGAAGCGATTGTGCAGTTCTAGCTGAAAGCTCTCGGGGTTTTGGATTTGGGCAGAATTTGGACGGAGCGCAGACTTCATCAGACGTGCCCTTTCAAGCTTAACATCGATATTCAATGTGCCTCTACCAATGCGGTGATCGCTCCCGGTTTTCATCCTGCTGATCACAGAGACATCATCAATTCTTTTGCTTCTTGGTCGTCATAATGAAGTCTATCTCATTTCTAGTGAAACCGTCGGGGCTTATCCACGTCCACTTTCTGGCTGGCCGCTTCTCATAGAAGGAGTTCATCATGAAGAGGCCCTCCTTCTCCATGAAGTCGGCCAGTCTCTGGCCCCTTCGGTTCCGCCGCCCGAATCCAAATGGCCCCACTCTCAGCTCATCGTCTTTCTTTGTGCCTAGCTTTGCGTTGAAGTCCCCCATTACAACCGTGAAATGAGTCTTGGAAGTATGTATGGCCTCGGAGATCTCCTCATACATGGCTTCCACTTCATCGTCGCAGGGTGTGTCGAGGTCGGCGCATATACCTGTATGACCTTCAACGAATACCTTTCGGTAATTCTGAGTATAAGATATGCTACCCTGTTCGACACACTGTCGACTTTTGTCACGTTGTTAACGAGGGACTTGCGGACGAGAAACCCGACACCACCCTGGGATAGTTGATCTCCCTTCCGGTAGAAGAGCAAGTTACCGGAGTTAAGGATCATCGTGTCCTGACCCTGTCTTCGGACTTCCGACAATCCTAGGATGTCCCAACGTAGCTTGCTCAGTTCTTCTTCCAGCTCGACAATCTTCTCGTCAGTCCTGAGCGTTCGTGTGTTGTACGTTGCCAGGTCCAGTCGTCGGTGCTGGTAGCTGGATCGCTGCCGGGGATTCTTAGCACCCCCTGCTCAGCCACTGCCCTGGTTGCTACCACTTCCAGGGATGACGGAGCCGCCGGGGACTGGGGGCCGTTTGTGTGTTGTGTCTGTCATAGGGGGGGTTTTGCCATAATCACCACGCTTGGCAGGCGGCTTGGTGATCGCAGTGGTTGGTGTTTAGTACACAGAAGAATGCTGCTTCCCCGTCCCTGGAACAACTCCCTTTGCCGGCTCACACGGCTCCCGCGGGATGAGAAGGGGTGGCCCTATTATTACGCCGGGACCACACGGCAATGGATTGTATGACGAGCGATATTTTAAGGAAAGGTTACTCTAGATAAAACTCACAAATGAAATTGTATTTATTGGGTAATAACAAGGTGTTGTACAGTTGTTGTGTAGGCACAGCCAGATTCAGCGCTTAACGCATGCAATGTTAAAGCTTTACACATACATTTTATTATAAGGTTTTTGCCTCTAAGCACAATGTCAGAGTTATTTATTTAAAATAATAACAATTATTTTTAGCAGCTCTTATCTAATATGAAATTTAAAACAATTAAAAAGTATTAATAATATTAGTCAAACTTAAAATAAAAAATAAAATTATACATAATTGGTCAATCAAAAACTCATCGGCTAGGTAATCGTTAACACTATAGTATGCTTTTCGTCCAACATACCTCAGTGCCTTAAGACGAAAGTCTTCAATCAGTGTGTGTTACCAGTGATGACATATGGAACCGAGACGTGGTCCTTCACTATTGGCCTTATGAATAAGCTCAGAGTCGCTCAACGAGCTATGGAGAGGGCTATGCTCGGGGTTTCTCTACGGGATCGAATCAGAAATGAGGAGATACGACATAGCCCGACGGATTAGCACGTTGAAGTGGCAATGGGCAGGCCATATAGCGCGCAGAACAGATGGCCGATGGGGCCGGAATGTTATCGAATGGAGGCCACGGACCGGCAAGCGCAGCGTAGGACGTCCACCTACAAGATGGGCAGACGACTTGGTAAGAACCGCAGGTCGGCGTTGGATGCAGGCCGCTTCCAACCGCAGTTCCTGGAGATCAATGAGGGAATCCTACGGCTGATATGATGATGATGCTTTTTCTATTGATAGCTATTTCAATTTAAATACATTTAAACTAGGAGCATCTAGCACAGTCTTTGGGAGATGATAATACAAACGTACAACCATGCAGATTACACTTTTATTGTATAAAGCCTTCTTGTCTCGCGGGAAACTAATTTTATTGTTGTGTCTTTTACTTTGTTCTTTCACATGATCCATTCCATCCAAAGATTGTCTGGTACAAATCGCTACTTAGCGATAAGACCGCCAATTGTATACATTCATTTGAATACTATTACTTTTAATTGTTTTGTTGTTTATGGTGTGCAGTAGACTATCATCTAGTCTAATCTATATCGTAGCACGTAGCAAGTGGATATTCGTTGTCTCTGCTACGCCTCCGAGAATTTAGGAGTGGCAGTATGTATGTACTTGTGATTAATTGACGACCTCCGTGGCGCAGTGGGCGAACAGCTGGCTGAGACGCTGGTGGTAGCAGGTTCGATTCCCGCTACGGAACAAATGTTTGTATGATCTACAAATATTTGTTCCGGTCTGGTTGTTTTTCTATATATTATAAGTATGTTCATACAAAAATAAGTATTTAAGTATTATATCACTAATCTGGTTCCCATAAAGCTCTGCTTAGTTTGGGGCTAGATAGCGCTGTGTGAAATGTCTAGCAGTATTTATTATTTATTTTATTAATTCTTGATGACGGTTCAGTCACTGTATGGCGTAATGGCATAACATACACATATTTTTCGGTTTTTTTTATTATTTATATGCTAGCGATTGACCACGATCTCGATGATGCAGTCTACGATGGAACACGCTTACCTAGAAGAAACTTTTTCACTCGCGTCTTGAAGACCCCTAGGTTGTAGTTATCAGGAAACAGACTCAGGCAAGGCGAATCCCCTCCTTGGCCGTGTGCTTAATAAAGGCTGACCGTAGGTTCAACTGTAGTATTACAACAGCTATCCAATAACCGTACAATTTTTGCATCATCATCATCATATCAGCCATAGGATGTCCACTGCTGGACAAAGGCCTCCCTCATTGATCTCCAGGAACTGAGGTTGGAAGCGGCCTGCATCCAACGCCGACCTGCGGTTCTTACCAAGTCGTCTGCCCATCTTGTAGGTGGACGTCCTACGCTGCGCTTGCCGGTCCGTGGCCTCCATTCGAGAACTTTCCGGCCCCATCGGCCATCTGTTCTGCGCGCTATATGGCCTGCCCATTGCCACTTCAACGTGCTAATCCGTTAGGATATGTCGGTAACTTTAGTTCTCCTACGTATCTCCTCATTTCTGATTCGATCCCGTAGAGAAACCCCGAGCATAGCCCTCTCCATAGCTCGTTGAGCGACTCTAAGCTTATTCATAAGGCCAATAGTGAAGGACCACGTCTCCGTTCCATATGTCATCACAATTTTCGAATACTAATAAAATATTAAAAGAAATTTGTTTTTGCTTAAATACCAATCTTTTTCTTTCTACCTGTAAATATACAATAGTTTTTTTTACATATATGTTGATAATTCTACGCTCCGAAGCGTAATCAAAATAGCGTAAAATTCTCATATTTTGTAAGCACATAACCTCCGTTTACGTTAGCGCCACTAGCTTTTGTAATATACCAGACGATTCAAAACAAAAAAATGTACACTATATCTGTAATCCATGGGAATAAAACTCATTTTTGAAAAGCAAATGATTTTGAACAGTCGAAGAAAAAAGTTGTCTCTATTTTTGCATCTGGGAGGTCCCACTGTCATAGCTTGTCATATCTATTGTACTGTTCAATGAATATTGGAAAAGTATAATTGCATTTTAATTTTAAATGATTGGTGTAACAAAAGTTTATTTTATAATTTTCTATTATAATCCAATAGTTGGCGAAGAAGGTGCCCATAGGTAAAGTATTTAGATGTAGGTATTTGTTTTGCTTTTTCATTGTGACAACGTTATACAAGAGTAAACTACTGAGGAATTTACGCCTCTCATCATTACTTATCTTATAAAATATGTATTTATTCTACTTAGGATATAGTTTAGTTAATTTTATATTGTGTATTTCACTAGGTGTATATAATATGTATTATTGTGTAAGTTTTTTAATGATAATGACAGAAAATTTTAAACAAATTACACCTTTCTGTGTGCACTACCGACACTCCGTTTGGGAACTACGATGCCATAGACAGACAGGCGTGAAACTAACAACTGCTCTCTTTTTGCGGCCAGGGTTTAAAAATCAATACCTTAATGCCTACTAAAATTACTTATAATTAAATCCTTATTATTATGAGCCACTTCTGTCTCACTGCTGGGCAAAGGCCTCCCCCCCCCCCCCCCCCCCCCCCATTCCTTCCAGACATCTCGATCCCGGGCCAAATCTGCCTAATCTTATTGAACAAGAGAAATAATATTGGTGTTAAATTCACTCACACAAGAGTGCGAGGCATATTCTCTAGATAGTCTTCCAGCCATTCACAAATAGATCAACCTGAGGAGTTTGGTGGTCCGTGTAGCATTCGGTACCAACAAGAGACCGTGGTCGGGTCTATTTATTAAATTACCAGACAGTAACAATGCAACTAAGGTAGATAAAAAGACAATATAAAAAGAACAAATACAATCTTGAGGAAGATTATGAAAGTAGAGTTTTTTTCAGTTCTACGGTATTGCAAAATATGGACATCAATCTCCACTCTACTCCAAGTTTCACACTTTAGTAATTTCAGATAGCGAAAACTCATTGAACAAGTCGTTTCATAAATTGGAATTACATCAAACATCAGCATCTTGGCGACTATTAAAACGAAACACCTTATTGTGTAGGGCTAGCATGAGCGAGAGATCTACCCTATTACGTTTGAAGTTTTTAAAGAAAATAGTCCTATCAATGAGGGAGGCCTTTGTCCAGCAGTGGACGTCCTACGGCTGATATGATGATGATGAGTCCTATCAAAAAACTCAAAAGAAAGGAGAAGAGGTTTTCTAAAACCCCTTTGACTAATATACACCTGAAAAAAACTTAAAATTAGTGTGCTGTACAAAAATAGTTAGGCAAAATTTTTAGAGAGTTGGAAACACCAACATTGTGAGTGGGTGCGGTTTTCATGAAAAAGTGATCTTTGTAAAAGTAAATATTATCCAGAGATTTCATAGGTGCTTTGTTCTTCAAACCGTAATCCATAAGCTCTATCAAGGATTAAATATAAGCAGGTCGAATTGGGAAATAATTGATCGAGCAAAGCGAGATCTCCAAATCAACTTTGGCAAATCGGCGTTGTATGTATGTATGTTTGTTTGTCCGAGGATAACTTTCGAAGCGCTGATCCGATCAACGTGAAATTTGATACAGTAGTGATGGCACAATTTTGGTGTGAATAAATGAGCTAAAAATGTGGGGTTATTGAGATATTGGAGTTCAAGAGGGGTAAAAATATGTTAATGAGACTATTAGGTCAAATGGGACGTCAAATAAAGGGTATTTATTAGTACATTTTGACTCCGTTCTGATTTTTAGTGACGTCCTAGTAGCTTTTGAGTTATAAGCCATAACAAAAACTGGACTTTGTCGAAATTCACAAGGTACACCAGTGACCCCACAGTGCTGTAATTTGGTATACGTGTAGCTTAAGTTACACAAGTATAGGCTAAAGTCTGAATTCTAGAATAACTGCAATTTGTACCTACCCCAAAAATAAAGTACCCAATTTACATGAACTCCCGTTAACTGTAATTGGAATGAAACTGTAGGTTATTTGGTTATTTATTTCGTGGTACTATTTTGATAGTCAAAGATTACAAATAATATATTTTTGTTTTTTGGTAGACTCGCGAGATCTCAGTTCGGGGCGAACCACTTAAACTAAGTTAACTCAAAGACAACCTAAACATCTTTTTTCAAAATTTATTTGTGAAATAATAATGAAAGGCATTATATACAGAGAGCCCTATAATCTTATAAGTTCGCAAAACCTGCTGCTTAAACGTCCTGTTTAAAAGCATGAAAAGTTGTTGGCTAAGAAAATTTGCGACAAATTAATCAAATACAACTCTCTACTAATGACTACGGACTAGGAGAGTCCTTACAGGTTCTCAAAAGGCAACACCTAAACGTCTGGTGGCAAAACCCAAAGGAAGATAAAGGCGATGGAAAATTAGCAATAATAATCAAAGGCAACCCTACTTGGAAGGTCCTATAACCTTACAGGTTCGCAAAACCCTGCACTTAAACATTAGTCGCTAGTGTTGGTATCAAGCCGCGATCGGGCGTTGGCAAATGATGTTAATTTTCGAATTTTACAGCGAAACAAAGCAGTTGTTATCTGTGCAGTCATCGCTCACGAACGTCCCTATCTGTGGGTACTCGGACTTGGACCTATGCTGGTGGTATACCAAGACCTACTTGCATTCAATTTTCTTTGACCCTAATGCTAAGTTAGTCATTTTTTAATTTCGTTACCAGGAGGTTCAAAATCTTAATTGACTTCGTTATCTGTCTGATATAATGTAATCTTGATACAATGTCAATTGCATGGAATTTGCAGAAAATTCTGTTAAGCCGGAAAGCCTCGATAATCAAAATTGTTTATTTTAAATTTTACAATCACTAATACATACCTACATAATGTAATGAATCTTAAGTAGATTATCATTATTCCAGTGGTAGGTACACAGATAGGTAGTAACAATGATTATAACTGTAACATATTTGAGGTAGGATTTATTAATTAACTAGTTGACCCGCCGAACTTCGTACCACCTTGACATGCATATACCGCGGGCTGTCAATATACGTCACCCTGGTAGAATTGTCAATTGTTGTCCCCGGCCATCATTTTACAACCATACTCAACCATAGACAAAATTACGTTTAGCTGTCAGATGCGTTTTTGTTACACCACGTTTTATAGTGATTTGTATTCTCTTTGACGTTTTATGTCACGTTACACGGGAACGCGGTCGAACGGGATAAAAAGTATCCTATGTCCGTTACCTGGTTCTAAGCTACCTCCCCACCAATTTTTAGCCAAATCGGTCCAGCCGTTCTTGAGTTATAAATAGTGTAACTAACACGACTTTCTTTTATATATAAAAGATATATATATATATATATTGTCCATATATATATATATATATATATATATATATATATATATATATATAAAAGAAAAATATATAAAAGTATATATAGAAGAAGCAATATATATATTTATAAAGTATATATATAGAATAACATTGGTACAGACAGAAAAACAACTAGGTACTAATTTTAAACATGCTCGAAATCCATGCTAAATATCTAGAATACGATATGGATCAACATAAATCTTCCAAAATATGGCAACCCACTCCATCATGGAATTTTCGATAAATACTGATATTACCATGAAATTCATTGCATACCCAGAAGTGCGTGACATGTCCAGACACCGCCAACAGGCCTGATTGATATGCTATGAGAACTTTATCTCGTGCAAAGCATTCCAGAAATTCGAATCAGTTCAAAAAATGTAAATTAGCTGAATTATTGTGAATTTGTGATCGATTGACATGAGGCAACACTCCAATTGTGACTGACGTTGGTAAATTATGGTTTCCAACTAGCCCCAAGGTCCTCCTACCGAATTTATGAACGCAAAATTATATTTAAATCGATCTGATTAGGTGATTTTGGGTTATTCGGTAGGAATTTTATGTATGCTAAAGAATTTCAGGTAGCACACGTGAGTTGCGTCGCTAAATTAATTCAGTATTCAAATGCAAGAACAATTTTGTGTGAGCGATTTTCAAGGCTCAAATTTTATCACGCATTTCTTATTGTTTAATTGTAAAATGCCTGAAGCATTACAAAGATTCTTGCAGCTACCAATTTATTTGGTGGCAATTATTAAACACAAGCCAGTCACGCGTGGAATGCCAAAAGGTGAACAAGTGACGAATGAGATAATCTCTGGATTTTTTAGACTCTAGAACATAGGCCTTATTATTTTTCAATCTTACGCGACCTCTGTACATAATTAGGTACTGATTTGAACGGGTATTTATCGCGTGTGTACATTTTTTAATTGATATCCCGACGTTTCGACTGTATTACAACAGCCGTGTTCGCGGGTGGACTGCAGTACTTGGACCTACCGTCGAGAAGTGATGGCAGCTGCAGCAACTTTTTAGACGACCTCCGTGGCGCAGTGGGTGAACAGCCGGCTGAGACGCAGGAGGTAGTGGGTTCGATTCACGCCGCGGAACAAATGTTAGCATGATCTACAGATATTTGTTTCGGGTCTGGTTGTTTTTCTATATATTACAAATATGTATTTACAAAAAAAAAAGTATATAAGTATTGTATCAGTTACCTGGTTCCCATAGTACAAGCTCTGCTTAGTTTGGGGCAGATAGCGCTGTGTGAAATGTCCCGCAGTATTTATTTGTTAAAAAAACTACCCTCACTTGGTCATCAACACAAACACAAAAACACAGTCGAAACGTCGGGATAACAAATAAAAAAGGTACATACGCGATAAATAACCGTTCAAATCAGTAATTATAATATATAATAGGCCATCACATCTGTAAAATGGTTTTGTTTGTTTTAATTCAACAAATGGATTTGGAAACAAACGGAGGACTTAATGCTAAAAGCATTTTCTACCAATTATCCGTGACAGTTAAAAACCTTATGCCAAGATTCAAATAGATAGGATATTTCCGTCTACCCTAAGGATTGATATCGTTAGCCTATTTTCTTGTACCCAGTGTGCCTTAACCACGGCAAAGTGCAATAGTGTTGAGAAACACGCACGGCAGTCGCGGCCGAATTACGAGCTCGATACGATCTCGGACGACAAATCGCACGACCGCCACAGCGTGCGGCCCTTAGCTTTCTAGATAGCTCTGATAGGCCAAGGTGGCTGGAACGACACGGCGACCGACGTGATAGGTGATAGACTCGGAATGGGAAGAATTAAAAAACCTACGGATTCCCACGTTATATGCTGGAAAAATAAGTGAGTTTAAATTAAATAAGTGAAGTTTTTTGCAAGATTACAAGCAAATGGTTGATTGAGCGAAGAGAGATCTCTCAACTTTAACGAATCAACGTTTGTATGTATGTCTTAACGCGTTTTAGCCCAAACTAGCGCCGAGGTACCTCACTCGTTACGCTGAGTGAGCTATCAGCTATCTACTTGGTAGTAAAAATATTCTTACCTTTAGTTAGTTTTACCTTCCTAAATCAGTAGGTACCTTCTTACCTTACGAATAACGCGAAAGAAGACCTTTTTTATGCTACGTATATGGAGATCGAACAAGCTTATGGCTCACCTGATATTAAGTGGTAACCATCGCCTATAACAGAGAATTGCCTTGTAGGTCACGCACCTTAGAAATGTGCCCTACTATGCACTGGCCTGTGTCCATCACACCGGCAACCTTACTTTTCAAACCGAAATACAGCAATGCTGCTTGGCGGCAAAAATAGGTATGGTGGTAGTACTTCGAGCCCTTTCACAAGGAACTCTACTCTCTTCTTCTTACGAAGGTGAAAAGCTGCTTAAAAACATTACACCTAAAAGCTACACGTTCAATCGTGATAATTCAATATCCCAAAGTCTCGCAGTCAATCGAAACCTAATCCCTAATCATAAAGCTATCACTTCGTGACTGTCCAACACTTGTAGCATTGCTATTGTATCGAGCGCGGATGAATGCAGCGCGATGCTCGGTAATAAGGAATTAGCGATGTCGTGTGACCGTGGGCACCGAGCTCACGCCTCTCCGTGGTCTGTTTCCTAAGAGGTAGGAACTATTCGACGAAGAAAGGAGGTGATTCATGTACCTAAATGAGATGATGTCAAATCTCTAAAATTAAACCTCTATAAGTATGGGTGATAAAGAATCAAAGGATTTTGTCAATATCTACTTACAACTACGTCCAGTCACAAATTCGTTACTGCGGTTCGCGTCAAATTAGATTATGTCAACCTTACCTGTAATTGTTACATGTGAAAAGAAAGCGAGAATATGGAAGTTAGGTAAAAGCGCGAAACGAACTGCACAAATAAAGCTGCATGCGCCCAGTTACGAAGAGCAAAGCGAGCCAGATTGTGTGAAACGCATGTTTTCTCTAACTTGGAACATTTTTTGTGGTTTGATGAGTATCATTAAAGACATATTACCATCATCATCATCATCATCAGCCGGATGACGTCCACTGCTGAACATAGGCTTCCCCCTTAGATCGCCACAACGAGCGGTTGGTAACCGTTTGCGCCCAACGGCTCCTCGCGATTCTTACTAGATCGTCGGTCCACCTTGTGGGGGGCCGGCCTACGCTGCGTCTTCCAGTCCGTGGTCTCCACTCGAGAACCTTTCTTCCCCAACGGTTATCGGTTCTACGAGCGATGTGGCCTGCCCATTGCCACTTCAACTTGCTAATTTTGAGAGCTATGTCGGCAACTTTAGTTCTTCTGCGGATTTCCTAATTGAGGATTTTGTCGCACTAAGAAACCCTGAGCATAGCCCTCTCCATAGCTCGTTGAGCGACCTTGAGCTTGGAAATGAGGCCATTAGTAAAGGACCACGTTTCACTGCCATAGGTCATCACTGGCAACACACACTGGTTGAAGACTTTAGTCTTCAGGCTCTGGGGAATTTTGGGCGAGAAGATATCGTGAAGTTTCCCGAACGCTGCCCAGCCGAGCTGGATTCTTCGTGCGACCTCTTTGTCGAAGTTGGACTTACCTAATTGGACATTTTGTCCTAGGTATACATATTCGTCGACAACTTCGAGAGTATCGCCCCGCACAACTACCGGTACGGGTGCAACATGAATATTTGACATGATTTTCGTCTTATCCATGTTCATTTTAAGACCCACCTGTTGGGAGACCCTACTGAGGTCACTGAGC
Source organism: Philereme vetulata (assembly GCA_918857605.2). Lineage (NCBI taxonomy): Eukaryota > Metazoa > Arthropoda > Insecta > Lepidoptera > Geometridae > Philereme > Philereme vetulata. Next base: position 11,409,282 of record OU975442.1, on the reverse strand, counting down.
ATGGTACCAAGTTCCACGAGCGATTCGGCCATAATGACTATATCATCGGCAAAACGAAGGTAAGTGATGTATTTGCCATTGATATTGATGCCAAGTCTGTCCCAGGCCAAGAGTTTGAAAACGTCCTCTAATGCGTTCGTGAACAGTTTCGGAGAAATTACGTCTCCCTGTCTCACGCCTTTCTACAATTGGATTGGTTCCGTACTCTGGTCCTGTAGACGGACTGACATAGTGGCGTTACTATACAAACACTTCAACACTTCGATATACCTATAGTCGATTTGGCATCGCTGAAGAGACTGCAGTACCGCCAAGGTCTCGATTGAATCGAAGGCTTTTTCAACGTCCACAAACGCTAGACATAACGGCCGATTATACTCCTTGGTAATCTCGTAACTCCATCCTCACCTGGTGCCTTGTTGTTTTTAAGCTGTTTCTGAGCGATCCTAATCTCGTACAGGCTGATGTCCGGGATGTCTTCGGTATAGTGTCGGGTTAGTTTGGCTTTGGTGTCCTGAGCCAACTGACCTACGGGGTTTTGTGTTGAGGTGTACATCTGTCCATAGAACATTTCGACTTCTCTCGGAATCTCCGGTTTCGACGAAATGATAGTGCCGCTGTCGGTCTTCAGCTTAGTCATTTGGCTTTGCCCTATAGACGAATGCTTTGCGAATACTTTTGAACTTATGCTCCTTTCTATTGCGACCTTAATACGAGATGTATTAAAGGTACGCAGATCGTGTCGCATATATTTCAAGATTCGTCTATTAAGCACGCCGTAGGCCGACATATCAGCTGAAGACTGCAATCTCATTTCATCCCGGTCCTCCATTAGCTTAATGGTTTTATCTGAGAGTTTCTGGTGCTTAGTTCGGCGGGAGGCCTTATAGAACTTAGATCCCACCTTGGACAGTTTCCACCAACCCGTTGTTTATCTCGTCAATATCATTGCAGCTGGCTAGGCACTGGAAGCGATTGTGCAGTTCTAGATGAAAGCTCTCGGGGTTTTGGATTTGGGCAGGATTTGGACGGAGCGCAGACTTCATCAGACGTGCCCTTTCAAGCTTAACATCGATATTCAATGTGCCTCTAACAATGCGGTGATCGCTCCCGGTTTTCACCCTGCTGATCACGGAGACATAATCAAATATTTGCTTCTTGGTCGTCATAATGAAGTCTATCTTATTTGTAGTAAACCGTCGGGGCTTATCCACGTCCACTTTCTGGCTGGCCACTTCTCATAGAAGGAGTTCATCATGAAGAGGCCCTCCTTCTCCATGAATTCGGCCAGTCTCTGGCCCCTTCGGTTCCGCCGCCCGAATCCAAATGGCCCCACTCTCAGCTCATCGTCTTTCTTTGTGCCTAGCTTTGCGTTGAAGTCCCCCATTACAACCGTGAAATGAGTCTTGGAAGTATGTATGGCCTCGGAGATCTCCTCATACATGGCTTCCACTTCATCGTCTGGGTTTGTCGAGGTCGGCGCATATACCTGTATGACCTTCAACGAATACCTTTCTTCGGACTTCCGACAATCCTAGGATGTCCCAACGTAGCTTGCTCAGTTCTTCTTCCAGCTCGACAATCTTCTCGTCAGCCCTGAGCGTTCGTGTGTTGTACGTTGCCAGGTCCAGTCGTCGGTGGTGGTAGCTGGATTGCTGCCGGGGATTCTTAGCATCCCCTGCTCCGCCACTGCCCTGGTTGCTACCACTTCCAGGGATGACGGAGCCGCCGCGGACTGGGGGCCGTTTGTTTGTTGTGTCTATCATAGGGGGGGTTTTGCCATAATCACTACGCTTGGCAGGGGGCTTGGTGATCGCAGTGGTTGGTGATTCGTACACAGAAGAATGCTGCTGCCCATTCCCTGGAACATCTCCCTTTGCCGGCTCACACTACTACCGCGGGATGAGAAGGGGTGGCCCTATTATTACACCGGGACCACACGGCCAAAGACATATTATACATCACACTAATAATAATATTTGAAAAGAAATGGAGAATCGCTTCGCCCATTTGTCGAAATTGTATGGTTGGTTTTAAATGAGGAAGTAAATAGCATCCTAATGAAAATTGATTGCTTTATCAACATTTACCTATATATATGGTTATGATGACGAATTTTATCAATTTTAAGAATGCAAAAAGTATACCAAATGAAATTGCCAGTAAGGACCGCGCCCCGCGTTAGATCGCTCACGATCCGCGAGAACGCGATACTTGCACGATTTACTGCTCTATTGGACTATACATCGACTGCCGCCGTGCACCAGCGACACTATGACAGGCCTAAGAATGTTATAAATGCGAGAGTTGTGTGGCTGCAATTACGATTTAACACTAAAGTGTCAGGCGAACCGCAACAATCTGCCAAACAGCCTGCTCGTACAGTTGACATGTATGGATATAGGTTTCGATAGTCGGCAGTGGGATAACTTTATCTAAAAAAAATCTCTTATCTAAACTTTCTTTGTTTCTTCTTCTAACAGGGGTAATTAGGAGACTACAGTCCAACTTGCTCTATATGCTCTAATTTAATCTGTGAAGCAATCTGATTAAGTAAGGTCTTACCGAAGCTGGATCTTTAAGGATTCTTAAATCTACTCTCAAATAAAGAAGCTGATTAATATTGCTCTACTAACGACCATAATATGCTGTCAGTCACGAAACCCTAGGTTAAACTAAAGTCATCATCATCAGCCTACATTAGTCCACTACTGGACATAGGCCTCTCCCAATATGCGCCACTGAGCCCGGTCTTCGGCTCTTCTCATCCAATTTCTGTCCGCCACCTTTCTTATGTCATCGCTCCACCTAGCCGGGGGACTAAAGTCAACTATGGATGATTCTCAACTATTCTATCTAAGTATAAGTAAGTACTTATATTCACGCCTTATCAACAAAGGTTTTTCAAGATGATAAGCGTTCAGACTGGCTCTATCGACTGTATTTAAAAATACTTAACGTGAATTTAAAAAGGGACTGAAAATCCTCCGTTTACACAATCTGAGCGGAATGACGAGTTTTAAAACGCGCGTCCGGTCAAGTGCGTGTAAGACTCGCCTACCGAGGGCACCTACCTATATTTATCATAATATTAGCGAAGCTTCTAGTTTTGTGACCGGTAACCTCGGAAAACGTCCTAAAAAGTTCTAGATAGAGATTTAGTTTTATTTTTCCTGTAGTATTTGCTTATATAATCAATATTTTTTTCCGATTTTGAGCTCTGCAAAGTTTGGGGGAAGGGGGGAGTGTTGTTTTCGTCAAAACTCCAAAACTCGACATAAAAAAACTGTTTTGGCATCTGCAAACTGAGCTCTTTTAATTATAGTATAAATATAAAATGAAAATACTTTGGTTTATTTTTGCATGCTCTATTAGGTGAGTCAGCATTATTCACGAGTTCATGACTGTTCCAAATACCGTAAATATAGTTAGATGGATAAATGAGAATGCCCCATCTCGTTAACTTTATGAATCACCAGTCTTCAGTAAGTCAGGTCATGGATTAAAATCGTTACTGCTAGCTGGGCGGTCGACGGCTGAGCGACATAGATTGAAAAACCTCGTGACTTCCACATTTTGAGTTTATAATGAAACGTCTTACATGAGGTATACTGAGCTCTGTTAGTCCCCTGATAGCTGACTTACAGGGTGACAAAAGAATGAGTTACAAAAGCAAACAAACCATCTATACTAATAATATTATAAGGAGGAAAGATTTATTTGTTTGTTTGTATTGAATTGGCTCTGAAACTACTGGACCGATTCAAAAAATTCTTTCACTGTTGGGAAGCTACACTATCCCCGGATGACATAGGCTACTTTTTACCCAACCGTGCAAAGTAGGGTAATGTTTTATTGAAAAACTACGCGTGCGAAGCTGCGGATTGGTCAGCTAGTAATATTATAAAGAGGAAAGATTTGTTTGTTTTTTGTTTGTATTGAATAGGCTCTGAAACTACTGGACCGATTTAAAAAATTCTTTCACTGTTGGGTAGCTACACTATCTCCGGGTGACATAGGCTACTTTTTACCCAACTGCGTAAAAGGAGGGTAATGTTTTTATTGAAAAACTACGCGTGCGAAGCTGCGGATTCGTCAGCTAATTTATTAAAAACTAGCTGACCCGCCCGCGGTTTCGCTTGCGTGGTATTTCAATAAAAACATTACCCTACTTTTGTGCACTCGGGTAAAAAGTAGCCTATGTCCTTCCCCATAACATAATCTATCTCCTTGCCTAATTTTATTACGATCCGTTCAGCCGTTTAGTTATGAAAAGGAAACAAACAAACAGTTACTTTCGCAGTTACTATGTGTCGGGATATCTTATCACCATTTATCGGGTATCACGTCGGGTATCATTCGGGAAGTGTCTAGTCAATAGTGGTGTCTTTGGTTCCTAGTCCTGGGTGCAGAGGAATAGAAACAACCGACGCGGATTTACTGAAGCACTATTTGTTGTCCGTTACACTGCGTGAACCACACTACTATAACGTATGTATTATACATATAAAACTTCCTCTTCAATTTATAATTCATTTATTCAGTGATTCATTAAATATTTATGAAATCGTGTTTGAACTGATTTATGCTTACAATTAACAACAAAATACAATAAAAACAAATATTATTTACACTAACTTCCACAATACTAAATAGCCAATAACAAAATAAATTAAAAAAATGTCTAAGTATAAATAATGTCTAAAATTACAAAAAAAAAATAATAAATCACTATCTATCGCTGAAAACTGCATTAACATCCGTTAAGTAGTTTAAAAGATCTAAGTGAACAGACAGCGGAAGCATCTTCTTTTTATATTAAGATTTGATATGATGTTAGGTATTAGGCAATCAATTGCTAATGTATTCTTGTAATATCTTCTATTGGATCGTAATCGGTTTGATAATGAGTTGTTTGGTGTATTTGTGCTTTAGCGTTATCTTAATAAAATTAGTTGGAAAATACAGAAGTGTCTGGAAACAAGGTTGGTATTTTTTTCTAGGTAGATTTTTTAAACTGTGCTCTTTCGGACCCAGCAGAAACTAGGTTATTTAAGTAGGTATTGATAAATACCTACTTACATAACTTGTGAAAGGGCTCGCCCGAAGTACTGCGACCATAACTATTTCTGCCGCCAAGCAGCATTGCTGTGTTTCGGTTTGAAGGGTTTAGTTGCCGGTAAAATTACAGGCACATGAGGTTTTACACCTGTATGACTCTAGACGCAGAGCAGCGCCTCGTAGAGCACGTTTCTAAGGTGCATGCAGTGGTGGATTTGCCCGAGTAGGCCCGGGCCTAGGGCGGCCAGATATTAGGGGCGGACAATTGTGACAAAAACTCACTGATGATAACCAGAAATAACTCAAAGTACCTGAATATTGTAAAACCTCGCGCACAATATGGCCGGGCCGCACTACACCGCATCGTATACCTAACAATAATCTTCCTAAGTCACTTTCCTACATCGTGGGTCGAAAATAAAACTTACTTTTGTCTTAAAATTTAAGTCAATTATGTCAAAAAAAAATTCCTCGGGTATTTGAATGGTGAACGATTCAGTATTAAATTATTATTAATTTCAATTCTGGAGTTGGTTGAGTATTTTATATACTAGAATATCGAGAAGAAACAGGGGCGGCTGGTACTTACAACATGGCCGGGGCCTAGGGCGGCCAACACTGCAGAACCACCACTGGGTGCATGAACTATAAGGCAATGCTTTGTTATAGGCGATGGTTACCATTTAACATCAGATGGGCCATATGATTATTTCATATTCAGGTTGAATAAAAAAGATAACTGTTAACCATTCCAGGACACGCGGTAAGAAGAGTTAATTATAGTCCACGTTTAAGACTCCCACTAATTATGTTTCTGCCTAAAACGTAGTTCGGAATATAGCACCAGATTTAATAACCCGACCAGTTTTAAGCGAAGTCGCATGCTTAAAAATACGCATACGTGTTTTATAATCACAGTGTTTCCCGAACATACATTAACGTCACACGTGGGAACGGACTCTTTTGCATCACGCCCGTACGGCAATTATGCACAGTCAGCGAGATAGGTTGATCGACAATTCGTAATTTTAAAATCCACTGTAGCAGATTCGACGGTAATCCATACGAGGAAATCGAGAAAAGATTTTTATTAGAGATGTATCGACTTGTCGGGAAAGCCCTATCCAGCCATATCTTCTTCAGGTAGGTAGGTACTTATTTCATATTTTTATGTTGAAATAAATTCGTAACCTTTTTAACCGTAACCATAACCGTAACCGTTTTTAGGGTTCCGTAGCCAAATGGCAAAAAACGGAACCCTTATGGATTCGTCATGTCTGTCCGTCCGTATGTCACAGCCACTTTTTTCCGAAACTATAAGAACTGTTGAAACTTGGTAAGTAGATGTATTCTGTGAACCGCATTACGATTTCCACACAAAAATAGAAAATAATCAATAAATTTTGGGGGCTCCCCATACTTAGAACTGAAACTCATTTTTTTTTATCAAACCCTTACGTGTGGAATATCTATGGATAGGCCTTCAAAAATTATATTGAGGTTTCTAATATCATTTTTTTCTTAACCGAAAAGTTTGCGCGAGAGACACTTCCAAAGTGGTAAAATGTGTGTGTGTGTGTGGGTGTGTCCTGTAACTTCTAAAATAAGAGAATGATAAAACTAAAAAAAAATATATGATGTACATTACCATACAAACTTCCACCGAAAATTGGTTTGAACGAGATCTAGTAAGTAGTTTTTTTTAATACCTCATAAATCGTAAACCGCAATTTACCTTTCATTCAATCAACTCAAATATAAAACAAGTTACAACAAACTACAAGAACTTTTATATTATGTTACTTGCTGCTACGGAACCCTTCATGGGCGATTCCGACTCGCACTTGGCCGCTTTTATTTCTAAAAAACACTTAGTAACGTAACGCCGCGCGCTAGTCCGTGCGTAAACAATAGTAGGTACCTAGTAGAGAAAAATGTAAAGTAAACTGTATACTGCCAAACGGCTAGTCGGCCGAAGTCGGTCCATCTCAAATTTTTTGTGTCACAATATTTCGGCATATTTGCATACGCCATGATCATATTACCGTAGAAATGTTTTCAAAATCGTGCAAATCATTGCAAATATCTCAGCCAGGAATCACTCACTACTGGGATACTTGGCCTCTATACTTTTTAACCAACTTTCTAGGAAAGAACAATGAACCCAAGGGCGGATCCAGCTTAGATTCCAGGGGGGGGGGGGGGGGGGGGGTCATGTAATCGTGGTCAAGTCACAAGAAGTTATAATTTAATTTTTATAATCATAGATACAAGTAAAAAGTAGGTATTTTATTAATGTACTTACATAGGTACTGTACTTAAAAATACCTATATTTAATTAACAAAATCTATTTTTCAAATTAAAATATTATATTAATTTAATTAAATATTGAATGTATTTACATAAAATCTATATTGTGACAAAAATATATAAAAACATTATGTTTTACAATTGTAATTAGTGGTCCACCTGGGTCCTGGACCCAGCCCATGGGGGGGGGGGTCATGACCCCCATGACCCTCCCCCTGGATCCGCCCTTGAATGAATCAATATGTATCTCTATATCTAGTTAACGTTATGGTTAATAAAACTGTTTTTTGTAGTTAAAGGTATGTTGTAATTAACGTATTTCGTTGAGTGTACCAAGACACAGGCAATTGTAATTATATCGATTACGGCTGTCTCACAAGACTTGCACGAAAACGTGAGCTTTGCACCTTTAGAATACGTCCTCTGGGAAATCGTACAAATACGAGCACATTGTTATCGATAAGTTTTATTTTAAAACGTATAAATTAAAAATTAAATATAACATACAAAAAGCTGGCACAGCTGAGAACACCCCATTTCATTTCAGTTATTCCTTGCGAAAATGGGTACCTACAGTTACATAGCAACAGATGATAAATATATATCAATTAGAATCTCCATAATCAGCTTATTATGAGCATACAATATTAAACAATGTCAATGATAAAAACACGAATAATAATTAAAAAATGGTAAATGCCAATCGATAAGGAAAATTTAAAATGTCTCTGAATACAAAAAAAATGTCAGCAAATACAACAAAATATCATAGAGTTTTATCATAGTTTTACTGGTGGCGTTTGGGAAACTTCGCAACGTCTTTTCGTCCAACATACCTCAGTGCCTTAAGACGAAAGTCTTCAATCAGTGTGTGTTACCAGTGATGACATATGGAACCGAGACGTGGTCCTTCACTATTGGCCTTATGAATAAGCTCAGAGTCGCTCAACGAGCTATGGAGAGGGCTATGCTCGGGGTTTCTCTACGGGATCGAATCAGAAATGAGGAGATACGTAGGAGAACTCAAGTCACCGACATAGCCCGACGGATTAGCACGTTGAAGTGGCAATGGGCAGGCCATATAGCGCGCAGAACAGATGGCCGATGGGGCCGAAAGGTTCTCGAGTGGAGGCCACGGACCGGCAAGCGCAGCGTAGGACGTCCACCTACAAGATGGGCAGACGACTTGGTAAGAACCGCAGGTCGGCGTTGGATGCAGGCCGCTTCCAACCGCAGTTCCTGGAGATCAATGAGGGAGGCCTTTGTCCAGCAGTGGACGTCCTACGGCTGATATGATGATGATGATGATGACTGGTGGTAGAGCTTTTTTTCACTGGTGGTAGAGCTTTTGTGAACGGGCTTGAGGAAGTGGGCACCACCGCCGGTTAGATGGTAATGGTATGTTCCTGTAATTACTGGCACATAGGCATAACAGCTAAGTCCTATAGTATGGCAACGTATCCACATAGAGATTAAGACAACGTAATAGCTTGTTTTGAATTCTTTGTGGATATCCATGGGCTGCAGTAGCCACTTAACATCTGGTGGACTGCATGCTCGTTTGCCATATAAGTAGTTTTTTTTTCCTAACCTATCTCGTCCCACTGCTGGGCAAAGGTCTCCCCCAAGTCACTCCAAGCATCCCTATCTGTCGCTATTTCCCACCATCCTATTTGGAAGGTATCGAAATCGTACCGCCAACGCTTTCTCGGCCGATATAATTAGTATAAAAATAAAATCGAGTACAATAAAACTAAAAAAAATGTCATTGAAACTTGAACTCGAAAACATTCAAAATATTACACTAAAATTAAACAGGCATTAAAATTTGTCATTTAGAAATTTGTCAATGGAGTACTTAGTATGCTTTTTCCTCTAACAATTTGGTCAGCAAATTTTTAAATGCATTCTAACTATCCTGGCACGTATTGACAAAGTGACATGGTTGTTTATGATAGGCGCCATACAGAACACTCGAAGACGTAACAGTGCTGTCTTGCATGGTTGATGACGTAGACTACCTTCCATAGTTAAACTAGCTTTCTATTCAAAGAACCGCGTCAGAATTCATCCGTTTGGGAACTACGATGCCACAGACAGACATACACTCATGCATCTATAAAGCTGTCCGAAATATTAAATATTTTCAGGGTTCCTTAGCTCAAATACCGAAAAGTTCTAAGTACCTACTAGATCATATTTTCAGAACGTCTATCTATTTACTTTTCACAACTCTGGAAAGTTTTTTTTTCAGTGTTCCTTAGCACAAAAAAAATAATAAAATAAAAAAATAAGCACAGATACCAAAAAGTTCACTGATCATAAGGCTGCTTTTCAACCAGAGATGTGCTATGCAGCTATGCTGCGAGGATGTAAAAGTTCACTGATCATAAGGCTGCTTTTCAACCAGAGATGTGCTATGCAGCTATGCTGCGAGGATGTAAAAGTTCACTGATCATAAGGCTGCTTTTCAACCAGAGATGTGCTATGCAGCTATGCTGCGAGGATGTAAAAGTTCACTGATCATAAGGCTGCTTTTCAACCAGAGATGTGCTATGCAGCTATGCTGCGAGGATGTAAAAGTTCACTGATCATAAGGCTGCTTTTCAACCAGAGATGTGCTATGCAGCTATGCTGCGAGGATGTAAAAGTTCACTGATCATAAGGCTGCTTTTCAACCAGAGATGTGCTATGCAGCTATGCTGCGAGGATGTAAAAGTTCACTGATCATAAGGCTGCTTTTCAACCAGAGATGTGCTATGCAGCTATGCTGCGAGGATGTAAAAGTTCACTGATCATAAGGCTGCTTTTCAACCAGAGATGTGCTATGCAGCTATGCTCTGAGGATGTAAAAGTTCACTGATCATAAGGCTGCTTTTCAACCAGAGATGTGCTATGCAGCTATGCTGCGAGGATGTAAAAGCTAAGCTATTAAACTATGTGACCGTTTCCACTGATACTAAGGTATGTAGCGGAGCGAGTAAGATGTGCTATGAAGATGCGCCGCCGCAAAGTAGCTGTGCGAGGAAGATGCGCAGCTCGAGTTATATGTCTACTTTCAGTGACAAACGCGGGCCTACTGAGTACTCTGCTCTTCACATAGCTAGCACTCACGACCATCCATAGCACGCATCCATAGCATGCATCCATAGCACGCATCCATAGCACGCATCCTCCCATATAAAAAACATAGCTTAGTTGAATCCGTCTCCACCAGTGCTATGCTATGTGGACCAATAAATATGATTGGTGGATATCAAACGCTGCCATAGCAACGTAGCATAGCATATCTCTGGTAGATAAGCAGCCTAAGACCATATATCTATTTATTTTTCTGAACGCAGAATTTTTTTTATTTTTTTAGGGTTCCTTAACACAGAAACCGAAGTCTACGAAAATCTACTAGATCATAATTGTCAGAACATCTATCTCATCTTTCCAAACGCAGAAAAGTTAAATTAGAGTTCATTAGCCCAGAAAAATTATTCTAGAACATTAATGTATAACCGTACCAAACCAAGTGTCGCACGTTTAAAATATTTCGCTTCGTGAGAAAACACTTGACTTTGTGCGTTATTGTGCGAATTAAAGGTTTGATCGAGATCGCTCGCGGTCAGGTCACGACCAACAGGAATACGATACATTGTTGAGATGTTGCTTTTGTGTTAAGTAACGATTTTTAGGGTTCTTTAGCTACAAAGAAAAACGGACCTTAAGATGACACTCACGGGCGTCGACACTAATATTCAAATTACGTTAATATTTTATGCAAAAATTTATCCTGTTATTTTTCACATTTTTACATATAAATATTAATGTCGTTTCATGGACATTTTTGTGGTTTTATTGTGGTACTAAATCCTGGCTATGCTTGTGATTGACATTATCGTACTAATGTCTGTTTATCAGCCCGCCTTTGTAATATTTTTAAAGAAGTCTTAATAACGACAAACATGATTGTTAATTGTCAAATAAAGTTATACATTGTGAAAAGTTCCTTACGTGTGTTAAGAACCTGAGCCATAAAGATTCCATATAGATAGATAGATAGATAACTCTTTATTGAATTACCACACAAACAGAAATAATACAAAAATAAGTACTAAGCTAGAATAATAAGGCAGCTTATGTATGTTAATATGCATAAGGCATATTACCATACTTAAGTATCATGTGACCCTTTATACGAGTCTTGGTTACTTTAAGTAAATGTGTTTTATTATGTACTAGCTGACCCACCCGCGGCTTAGCGTGTGTTGTCAATAAAACATTACCCTCCTTCTGTGCAGTCGCGTAACGAGTATCCTATGTCTCAAGTCTAGTCATAATCTATCACGGTATATAGGTACCAAATTCTATCGAAATCGGTCGAGCCTTTAAGTCGTGAAAAGGTAACTAACAGACAGAGAGACAGACTTACTTTAAAATCGGTATGTACGTTGATTATATCCTGGATGAACACATAGGCTACGTTTTGTTGACAAACAACGCGCGCGAAGCCGCTGGCAGAAGCTAGTTATATGTATAAACCTTCCTCTTGAATCACTCTATCTATTGCTGAAAACTTTTTTTTATGTTATTTGTGGGGAAACAGGCTTACGGCCTACCTGACGGTAAGCGGTCAGCATCGCCTATTGACACCGGCAACACCCGGGGAATTGTCGATGCTTTCCCTACACTGTACAAACCTCTTTACATTTTTCTTAAAGCGTGCCTTGTCGTAGCCTAACGGGAAAACCTCAGAAAATAAAGATCGCTTGAAGCATGTGGTGCGCGATACCCAATTGTCGACGATATGTGGATGAGCTTTTTACATTGTCGAGAACTGCGGTGGTAAAATCTCGACGACAAGATGAGATCAAATAGCTCCTCAGAACATTCCCCATAATACAGGCGATAGAATACACTGAACGAACCAATGTCACGGGGTTGACTCAGCGGTTCCAGCCTGTCGGCGAGTTTGGGATCACCGATGATTCTAATGGCTCTTCTCTGAAGGGAGTCAAAACGAAGCAATTGGTACTTTGGAGCTCCGTGATGAGATGGGAACAGTGCGGCCGAACTTGCGCTTTGTACAATAGGCGTTGTTGTGCCGTAAAATACTGTTTGGTACGGTTAAGGACTCCAAGTTTTTAACTGCAATAAAATCCGCTGAGTAGTTTAAAAGATCTAAGGTAACAGACAGCGGAAGCGGCTTCATTTTATACTATGTAAAGAAGATAAAGATTATAACTCTATATACACCTACTGCTTACCTATTGCTTAAAGCTTAGGTTAGCTTAAAATTTAATAAAGTTTTAAATTACTTAAGTAATTAATCAACCGTGGCCCTAAAGATAACACGGTAATGGTTTGTATACGCGATAGTTACCATCATCATCATCATCTCAGCCCGTCTGCACTCCTGTTGGGTATAGGCCTCCTCTTTATTACGCCATTCTTTCCGGTCCCTTGCGAGTCTCATCCATTGAAGCCCAGCTACGCTTTCAATGTAATTCGATCATCGGGCGGATGGTCTGCCTCTTGGTCTACGAGCATCTCTTGCCCACCACTCTGTAATCGCCAGTTACCATTATATTTACAAAAAAAAATCATTATGATATTTAAAACGAATGAAGACCGTGGCATGATTACAAATGTAGGTTTAAAATTAACCATAATTATTGGTGTGAAAATGTATCTATAATATGGTTGGAGGTAATGCCACAACATTTTGTGTTAAACAATAATATAACAGTAGGTACGGAAACCTCAAGACAACAAAACGTACTCGCACTTGTCCACAATTAATTTCTGACTGAATGAGAGATTTATTGTGTTTGACAGTCCGTACACAAATTGCTCACGACTGCAAATTATGCAACATTTGTGCATAATTTGCAGACAAAGTTAACGAATCAAAAGATATTTCTCTGTAGGTTTTTTGAACAAATAAGTTTGTTGAACAAAACTGTGATGTAATGCAAATGTTATAGGCGCTTGCGCCGTCACATCATATTATAAACAAGTGAATTTATACTAAATTAAAAAAAACTCTACCTCCTCTTTTTGCGCCGGGAGTTAAAAATTTACAAAGATAAGCACATGCTGAGCTCAGGGTTTTTCACATAATCCTGTACATGGCAGCATTTCTCCATGCATACACTTTAATTGCCGTTGTAGGTAGGTATTATTTTCCTCCTGTGTGTATGTATTTTTTTATTGTGTATAATTATGTTAGTTTAAGTGTTGCGTCTGCTTCTGTACCTACAGTTTATGTGAATAAATATCTTCTTTCTTTCTTTCTCTAAGAACCACCACAGTTAAACTAGATTTCTATTATCAAAAAGTGGCTCTTCGGGAGTGCCGACAGAAGTGAAAACATTAACAATTACGAGATACTTATATAGGGTGTTTGATAATATACGCACAAAAATGAAAGGGGTTATTTTGATGAGCATAATAAATAAATTTGTGAAATGTTCACCATAGAAATGTGAAATTTATTTTTGCATGTAAAAACAAACACTTTATTAAACTTATGTTGTGCTATTGCATAATGCTTGCCATCTAACCACAGATACTGTATTGTTGACGTCTCAAGGTATCTCTTGTTGTCCCTTTCTAACGCAAAACCTGCAGCCATTTCCGAAAAAGATCAAATCTGCCTTTATTTTTGGATGTCGATTGCAAGAATAGGCTGTAAGTTTTATATCGAATTAATCACCTAAACTCAGTCGACTTTCTTTCAAATTTGATAATTAAACTATTAGTTTATTTTTTCGAAATGTCTTTTTTATGTTTTGAGAAACCGTCACTTAAATATCGTCAGTATATTATCAAACACCCTGTATACAGAGGTGTCGGTAACGGTGACAGTGTCGCGAGTTCAATGGTTTTTTCCCATCTCAAAAAATGACCAACGCGCCCAAAGAACTTTCCACTTCATATACAGAGGTGTCGGTAACGGTAACAGTGTCGCGAGTTCAATGGTTTTTTCACATCTCAAAAAATGCCTAACGCGCCCAAAGAAGTTTTCACTTCATATACAGAGGTGTCGGTAACGGTGACAGTGTCGCGAGTTCAATTGTTTTTTCCCATCTCAAAAAATGCCCAACGCGCCCAAAGAAGTTTTTCCTTCATATACAGAGGTGTCGGTAACGGTAACAGTGTCGCGAGTTCAATGGTTTTTTCCCATCTAAAAAAATGCCCAACGTGCCTAAAGTAGTTTTCACTTCATATACAGAGGTGTCGGTAACGGTGACAATGACGCGAGTTCAATTGTTTTTCCCATCTCAAAAAATGACCAACGCGCCCAAAGTAGTTTTCACTTCATATACAGAGGTGTCGGTAACGGTGACAGTGTCGCGAGTTCAATTGTTTTTAACCATCTCAAAAAATGACCAACGCGCCCAAAGAAGTTTTCACTTCAAAAACCGCGTCCAAATAGGTCCATCCGTTTGCGAGCTGCTCCGTTTGTAATGCCACATACAGACAGACACACAGACATAGGCATCTTATAATACGTTTTGAGAGCTTTCGAAGCCCATATTAAGAGACCTCACAGTCCAATAGAATCTTCATACAAAAGAGAACTATTAGGACTATCTTGCAAATGAAGAATTTAGAGTCTTGTAGGGGAAAATTCAAAGAGCTAGGAATTATGACGATGGGTCTATAACTGGAATTATGACGGTGGTCTATCACAATCTGATGTATGTTAAATTAAACGTAAATAAATTTGGCATGCAATTTGACATTCATAATTACAATACAAGTTCTCAAAAAAAACATTTGCCTTCATAACATACTGGCTAAAGTTGGAAAAAGCTTCGTTTGTATGAGCATAAGGTTGTATAACAAACTGCCTAAGGAACTGCAATGCAGAATACACATCAGAAAATTATTATTGACAAAATCTGACCTAAATACTTAGATAATGTATTATTTTTCACTTTAAATGTACCTATAATTTTTCTGTTTTTTTATGTGTGTTTGTGTTTAAATGTATAATTGTTCTATGTTTTTTTATGTGTGTTATGTTTTAAAGTAAAGTAAAAAATGATTTATTGACATAATTAAGTTTAATATAGTTAATTTGATAGACATCGCTTTTAGCGATAAGACCGCCCATTGTACTAAATCTGTAAAAATTATAACCAGTATTTTACTTTGGTGTACAATAAAGAGTTATCTTATCTTATCTAAATTTGAATCCATAGGCTCCCGAACTAGCTAAAAAAACTGTGTTTCAAGTGCCAGTGGCTTCTCCCATCATATTAAAATTATGTTGAATTATGTCTAGCAATGGAATTAAAAATTAAATTTGGTATGTTGATAGATTATGACCTGGATTCAAACATAGGCTACATTTTGTTGACCAACATCGCGTGCGAAGCCGCTGGCGGAAGCTAGTAAATCATGTAATAAGAAAACGGTTAAAAAGTGAGGATTTAAAAGAAATACTTAAGCTCTCTCAAATTCAATTGTTAATTTAAAACTGGTATGTAATAATCATAATTATAAATACGGGATTTATGACGTACCGTCTTATCGTCTTACCGACAATGGCAGAGACCCTCTGGGCGTCCCCGGCGTATATATGATACCGTGTGACTACCAGGTTGACAGAACACATACGTGCAATGAATAATGTCGACTCCAACAGTTCTGCAGTGGCGGAACATGCCCTAGACTCTGATTCGACGCACTACATACGTTTCGACAAGGCCCGGGTCTTAGCGAGAGAGAAGTTCTTCGTTCCTCGCAAGATCCGAGAGGCGATAGAAATAAGTCGTGTGCCGAACTTTAACAGAGATAGAGGATGGGTTCTACCGCCAGCCTGGAGGCCATGTCTTCATGATGCAAGCGACAGAAGAGTTAGAACCTGGTACCAGGTGAACCTGGTAGAGACATAGTGTTGTGTGTTTGCCTGTATCGAGAGTTACCGAAGAGTGCAGCAGTGATGATGATGATAATGACGCAGCCTGTCAGCACATTGGGCCATCGTTAACGCAATCCCCACCACCGCGCCCTTCGACTCAGGCGCACAGGGCTGTGGCGCGTAGTGCGAGGCGAGACGTTATTCGGAGCGGATCGCACTCACCCTGATGAAGGTTCACGAATTGAACCGAAACATTGTCGGTCGATACACCGATATGACGGTACGTGATAAATCCCGTATTTATAATAATAGGAGCTAGGGCGCTTAAGTCTAGCGCGAGTTTCATACAAAAATTGTGATCATCAAGTGCGCGCTTTTATATTGTAACAACATAAGAAAACTTAAAAGAAATTAAAACCTCGCAGTCATCGCAGAACAAAGTGGTGTGCTTTTGTTAGAGTAGAAAAACTACCCACCCCATACAAATATTGAAGGAAACAGAAATAATGTACCTATACAGCAGCTATTATCTTAAGTACCTACATAATTAATAATCAGTATTTATATGCTTAATGTATTTTTTTAAACTAAATAGATCTTCGTTTGACCACAATCTCACCTGATGGTAAGGGATGATGTGGTCTAAGATGAAGCACGAAGATCTAGAAGAAACCTATTCACTCTTACTTTAAAGAGGCCCGGATTGTATTCTTTAGGAAAAACAGACGACGGCAAAGCGTTCCATACCTCAGCTGTACGCATCAAGAACGTAGAACCAAAACGGTGTGTGCGAATGGGTGGTATATCAACTAGGTTCGGATGGTACTGAGCCGTGCGCCTGCTTGTCCTTTGATGGAAAGGAGATCAGATCTCTGGATGGAAAGGAAAGGAGACGGAATCAGATCGTAAAGTTCCTGAGCACATTCCCCGAAATGTATTCTGTAAAAGATAGAATAGGCTTGCAACTTTACGGCGGTGTTCGAGACTTTGGGTCTTAGCCTCCGCCATATATTGCTCACCTATTAGCCTAAAAGCCCTACGTTCTATCGAGTCTAAGGTAGCGAGCTGGTATTTGACCGAACCATCCCAAAGGTGGCAGCAGTACTCCATACCAGACCGGACTGGTGCTTTGTATAGACTATGAAGCTGTCCTGGTATGAAGTATCTCCTGACCATGTTAAGGATGCCCAGCTTCATGGCAGCTGTTTTAGCCTTAGACTCGATGTGTGAGCTAAAGTTGAGAGTAGGCGTGAGCGAAATCCCTAGAAGCTCGAGGTGACCTTTTATTGCTACCGGTACATCTCGGAAAATGGGAACTTGGAGAAACTAATTCTTTTTCGCCGAGAAGAGACATGCTTTTTGAAGCATTGAATTTAACGAGATTGGCATCGCCCCAGTCAGAGACGGCGTTGAGTTTCAAATTCAAACGCTGCAGCATCTCATCTCTCTGCCCCTGAATTTCAGTCCTGCTGGCTCGAGCATTAGAAGTGTACCTCTCCACAACTGAACTATCATCTGCGTACCCAATGATACCGGGCATGAGCAGATCATTGATATGCAACAGAAACAGTGTAGCAGAGAAAACTGACCCGTGAGGTACCCCGGCGTTTATAGCCAATTGATCAGACGAGCGGCCATAAATAACTACCCGAATGGATCGTTCCCTCAGAAAGTCTGCAAGCCAAGAGTAGAGCTGAGCTGGAAATCCGTATGAAGGAAGCTTGCCAATAACGCTAGCGTGCCAAACCCTGTCAAAAGCTTTCGAGATATCTAGTGAAACAGCCAGTGCTTCACCATACCTCTCGACGGCTTCACTCCAGATGTATGTGGCATACACTAGAAGGTCCCCAGTAGACCGTTTCTGGCGAAACCCATATTGACGGTCACTGAGGAGGTCGTTGTCTTCAAGGTATGCAAGGAGTTTCCTATTCAGCACACGCTCCATACATTTACACAGTAAGGAGGTGACCGAGATAGAGCGGTAGTTTGACAGGTCGGCACGACTACCTTTTTTGGGCACAGGCTGCACATTAGCTAGCTTCCATGACTTGGGGACTAGACCAGTTTCCAGAGACAGGCAAAAAAGTCTTGTCAGTATTGGAGACAACTCAGGGGCACAAGTTTTTAACACTACGGCTGATATTCCGTCCGGTCCACTAGCTTTATTCACGTCAAGACTACGTAGCGTTTTGAGCACTTCTTTTTGCTGGATGTGAATATCGTGCATAGACACTTCACATCGGGGAAGGCTAGGTGGAGGTTCGCCAGTGGTGTCGAGACATGATGCTTCCGCAAATTGAGTTGCAAATAAGTTTGCTTTTTCAATAGCAGAGTGAGCTAGGGAACCATACGATTTCAGTAGTGGAGGGAGTGAAGGACAGCTGAACTTCCCGCGGGGTACGCGGCAAGCTTAGACCCCATTCGGCCAATCCGATCGAAACGAGCCTTCCGTATCACCTTTTTACTGGACTTGGCGGTCTTATCGTAGGCTTTCTTCTTCGCCCGAACATCCAAGGCTTTGCTGTTTCGTGCATCTACCTAGGCAAGGTGCGCCACGTGTTTTTGTGCTTCTGCACTGGCACACGCGGGACTAAACCATGGGCGAGCATTGCCTGAAGGTGAAGCGTCGGAGAATGGAATAAAATACTCAATTGCTTCTTTTATCACCTCCGTAATGGAATCAGCGCAGACTGTTGGATCAAATGAAGAAAAACAAGTTCCCCGCCATGGATAAGACGCGAAGAAATGACGCATTTCATCCCAATCTGCTGACTTGTAGCGCCACATTCGCCTACTTCCTCTGGGAAAGGGATCAGGAGGCAAGTATGACGATACAGACCTCACCACACAGTGGTCTGAACTACCTAAGGGAGGCAGCACTGATACTGAGTGGCGATCCGGTTCATTTGTCAGCAGAAGGTTCAAGCAATTGGCTAAGTGGCCCTCGACATCCGGTACTCTGGTGGCCTCACCAACCAACTGGGTGAGATTATGCGAGAGTGCAAGTTTGCAGGCTTCTCTTCCACCATGGTCAGTTATCTGGTATGGGAACAACCACTCTTGGTGGTGGGCGTTAAAGTCCCCCAGAATCACCAGTTGGGCCGATGCCCAACTGATTCTGATTCTGGGGGACTTTGGTATCGTCGCTGGGCCACATCCGCCACTTCACAGATGTAATTAAACGGCCTGGTTGTCTCCTGGTCTCCAGTGTGTGAATGATGTGTGTATATGAAATGCTTGTCTGTTTCTGGCACCTCTACTTAGATAAAGACATGTAATTAAGTAAGTACTATTATTGACGTAACCAAGTGTTCCATTGTGTCCCTACAGTTTGAATAAATGAGTATGAGTATGAGCCGTTACGACGTAATTGAGTAACAAACAAACAAATAAACAAACAAACATCCAAACTTTCACATTTATCATATTAGTGTGATTTAATATGCTCGCATACTATCATAGATTTAAGTACCTATTTAGTTTTTTTAAGTTCTCATTATTAAGTGACCGCATAATTCATCATCATCATCATCTTTTCATTAGAAGCCTAGGTAGGAACTCTACAATCTATTAAACTGTTATTAGGTAAATAAAAAGCAAGCATCTGTTTTCACCTTCTCCAAACATTTATTTCACCTTACAGCTCTTCTTATGCCTGAGTATCTCAACCGGCGTCAAATACAGCGTCATATTACAACTCTCACACTTAAGCTCTTTAGAATTAGGTTTTTTTTCCCTTAGCCGTTCAACTTCTTCCTTCTTAACCGTTTTGGCGGAGCAAGTGAAGGTTTTGTGTTGTAGTCTTTCTATAGGGGACAGACAGACGGCTAGCTCGCAGTTAGGGCAAGTCCAGGGAAGATTGTAGACTTCTTGGTAGATGTTGTAACTCCAATCCGTGTCCACGACACTGAAACAATAAAAACAAGACCAGTCAAATGCGAGTCGGATTCGTGCTGAGAGTTCCGTACCTACGTAAAAGTATGCTAACTTAGCAGCACCATCTAGTTATTTGAGCTATAAACTCATATTATCATTAGACCAATCTAATTTCTAGTTAATTCTAAGCCAGTGTCTTGGGAAGACTTCCGCCTGATAGTGATCTGGAGCAGTTGAGCTATCTAAAGATGTTTTAAATGGTGCTGGACAATTCACAAAGCGCTATCTAGCCCCAAACTAAGCAGAGCTTGTACTATGGGAACCAGATAACTGATAGAACGCTTATAGACATAGACGATCATTTATTCACTACAATAGACAATACAGTTACATTATAGACAGGAAATACAAAAAAATATAATCAATTAAACTGTATAAACGTAAAACATAAACAAAAAAGGGAGAACTCGGTAGATACTGTGTGGTACAGCAGTAAATGGGACTCGACTCAGCATTATCCCCGCCGTAATGGTAAGCGCTGATATTCTGTCGAGACCGCTCCATTTAGCCACTAGACCTTGAGAGTATAGATAGATAATTTCTTTATTGCACACCATTAAATACAAACATATAAAAGAAAATACACTTTTAAATCATACGTACAATGGGCGGCCTTATCGCTAAAAGCGATCTCTTCCAGGCAACCTTTGGATGGACAGGATCTATATGAACAAATAAGGACGGCGGCGTAAGATATTATTAGAATCCCTAGAACAAGTATATATTACAATTTATAAAAAAAATATAGATAATATAAAATAAAATGCATAATTATATTAGAGTATTGTGTTGTCAAGTGAGAATTTTTTGTATCATGGTAGATATGTTATGTTGTGTCAAAATATAATAATATAGTCAGTCATAGTAGAAAATGTGAAAATAGTTTTAAGTAATAAAATAAATAAAGTCAGAACATCATTTTTTGATTTTTTTTAAATAAATCATATGAATAAATTGTTTAAAATAATACCCCAATCGGCTAGCACGTGAAAGGTGCACTAATGCTTCCCGCACCAGGCAACCCAGTTTTTTGTTCACTAATAATTATGGATTTTAAACGTTTTTTGTATGCAACCCGATAGGTGGGACAAGAAGACAAGCAAATGGACTCCTAAAGACGGAAAGCGACGCCGAGGAAGGCCTAAAACGCACTGGAGCGATGACTTGGACGTCTTCCAAAGAGACTGGCGGGATCTGGCTCTAGACCGTGATAAGTGGAAGGAAGAGGGGGAGGTCTTTGCCCAGCAGCGGGACAGTATGGGCTAGTAAAAAAAATACGTTTTTTAAGGATTATCAGTAATTTTAATTGTCGAAGTGGTGGGGGAATATTGTTCCAATACTTGGTTGCCTGGTATCGAAAGCTGCCCCTAAACGCTACCGTTTTGTGCTACTTAACGCTTATATACTTTTTTTGTAAATACATACTTATAATAAATAGAAAAACATTCAGACCCGGAACAAATATCTGTAGATAATGCAAACATTTGTTCCGCGGTGGGAATCGAACCCTCCTGCGTCTAAGCCGGCTATTCGCCCACTGCGCCACGGAGGTCGTCAACGTGTGCAACGGTCTTTAGATAATTCAACTGTTTGTCCTGTATTATAGTCTTGTTAATAATATTATATTCTTTCTGTTAGGAAAGGCATTTTGCTCCCTAAAAAAAATATATAATTTCTGTCATGGTTTGGTCTCTAACTCTTATGGCTCCTCTACATGATGGCCCAGGGCTGGACCAGCGAGATGGCCATGCGATGGTTGAAACGCGACTACACGATGGCGACATTCAGTTGTGATTAAGTCGTTTTCCAAGATGGACGTGGAGGCATTAGCCGCTGCGACAATCTATACACCACTTACCAATATTTTCTTAATATTGGTACTAGATAACTGATATACTTAATACAATACATTACATAGATATATATTTTATTGATTTATGATTGATGTATGAAAGGTCTTTAATTTAACAATTCAATTTATGATTTATGTGTGTGATTTAATGAATTTATTTATATTAATGTTTATTATTTTAATTTTATTTTATTGTTAATTTGTATAATGTATAGATTCTTATTGTAATTTAGATTTTAATTTGACAATGGTTTATGTAATTATTGTTTTAATTATTTTATATTAATTAGTGTAATTGGTTAATCCGTTCTAATTAAATAAATAAATAATTTTATAATTATACATAGAAAATACCCAGTACACCCTGAACAAATATCTGCAGATTGAGCACGCACTGTGGAATGGGCCACGTGAAGACGCGTACTGCCATCGCTGGCACACTACCGCCACCCGATGTGCGGACGAAAAACCGACACCGTGGCCATCCCATCACCATCCCGCCGCGCCATAAGCCATCCGATACAACTGCGCCCTTCACACGCTGGCCCATCTTAGCGGGCTAGTATGATGGCCCATCGTGTAGTGGGGCCATTACGAAATATCTAACTACCCAATATTAAGCTTTTAAGATTGCTCATCTGTGTAATTTTATACATACATTTTGTTAGTTAAAATTTAAATATATATATATATATATATATTCTGTCTATATATTTCTGTTTCCACTTAACAGTCTGTATGACTTGTTACTTATTTTAGCAATACACACATGTGCTTATGTTGCAATTGTTACTAACCAGATTAAAACAACATTTTATTATATTTACTTCTAAGTGGTTTTAATGTTATTTGTGAGTCTAAATAAATAACTCTTCTTAGGGTTAAGCTCGCCTTTGTACATGACCACTATTTCTGAAATTTTAAATGTATTTTCTCGTGTGCAATCTTTACATAGTATAAAATGAAGTCGCTTCCGCTTTCTGTTACCTGAGATCTTTTAAAATATTTTTTTCTTTTTTCTCCTAGCCCATCTCGTCCCACTGCTGGGCAAAGGCCTCCCCCAAGTCCCTCCAAGTACCCCTATCTGTCTGTCCCTATCTATCTGGGAGATAGCTCCCACCATCCTCTTTGGAAGGTGTCGAAATCGTCCCGCCAACGCTTTCTCGGCCGACCCCGACATCGCCTTCCGTCTTCAGGCGTCCATGGCGTTGCAATATGGGCCCATTTCTCGGAGTGCATTCGGGCAACGTGGCCCGCCATTCCCACTTAAGTCCAGCTATCTCTTCCCTAATCTGCAATGCCGGTAAGTGAGCGCAGCATGGTGTTACGCACTCGGTCGACACGTTTAAAGCCGAGAATGCTGCGCTCCATTGCCCTTTGACAAATCTTGAGCTTTGACTTCTGGGCTTTAGTCAGAGACCATGTTTGCGCACCGTAAGTTAAAACTTGTTTAAACTACTTAACACATTTTAATGCAGTTTTCAGCAATAGATAGAGTGATACAAGAGGAAGGTTATTATGTATAATACATACATAGTAACTGCGAAAGTAACTGTTTGTTTGTTAATTTGTATGTTACCTTTTCATAACTGAACGGCTGAACGGATCGTAATGAAATTTGGCAAGGAGATAGATTATATCCTGGGGAAGGACATAGGCTACTTTTTACCTAAGTGCGCAAAAGGAGGGTAATGTTTTTATTGATATATCATGCTTGCGTAGCCGCGGACGGGTCAGCTAGTAAAGAATAAAGAATTAAAAAAAATATTTAACTTACCAATTGAAAACAACATTATCCGTAACATAAACACCTCCCTTCTTCTCATTGGCGCGGCATTCGAAGCCTTCTTCAAACGGGTTAGGGTCTATACTCGGATGCACCTCTTCACTACCATAGTATATAACCTTCAAATCACCAGGAAGAAGTCTCTTTATGGAATAATATACTTGGCTGTTCATGTATGAGGATATATCGCAGGAAAGTTCGTATTGGACTTCTTCGTAGTTGAAACTCTTTTGTTTTTCCAATTCTGTTTCAACAGATTTGTTCGGGTTTGCGTCTGGAATAGAAAGTTGTTTAATGGTTACGATAGATGGCGGTAGGTTCTATCAAAAAAGAAAAAGGCGGGTAAAAAAAATATTTAATTGGTCACACTTTAGTTGATCTTTAGAACAATCTGTGCAACTAGGTTTGGAATTTAAAATTTGATTTTAAAATAGTATTTACGCTTTTGGGTACTTCGTAAAATTTCGTATTAGAATTCTGATACCCCTTCAACCACCAAGGCTCGTACCATAGGAAGAGGAACCATAGGGAACGAAAGAGAACCGTGAAGTGACTGACAATGACAGCCGGGAAGCAAGCAAAGTCACGTTTTTTGTACTTAATTTTGTTACATGCTGTGTTGCCAAACCTCACTTCTCAAAAGTCGCGACTAGTAAGTCGATATTTTGTTGTACATAATGTATGTACATAGTGTGTACGTATTGAGTTCATTATTTTAGTAGTTATTGTTTCCAGTTCAAATTAATAGAACGTATTATCTTGTAGTAGGTATGCATTTGCCGGGTACTTACAAATTAATTTATTTTCTTTCAAAAAGTGTTCTACTTATCTGTACATCACTATATATATGTATTTTTATTTTACAAATATGTAGGTATTTCCGCATTTAAGTGATAATGGTACGATCATAGACGTATGTAATGAATAAAAGATATCTATCCTTTCCTTACCTAAAAAAAATCCTATTTTGACGGAAACTTTAATGTTCTGGCAATTCTGAGAAAATGTGCGCAAATCTCTAAAAATTGCTAGAGACTAAAGTTTTAACGAAACTGAAGAGCGGCAACCTCGCACAACGTAAAGGTCACAACGTCGCAATAATATTATCGTGCACGTGTAATTGGAAATAGCGTCATCTATTTTTCTTCGTACCATTATGAGCGGTAGTAAGCTAAAGGCATATATTTAACTATTTGTAACTCTTAGCGACATCTCGCTTCCTAGCAGGTAATCAAATATCGAGTTACATTATCTTGTTTGAGACTGTCAGTCTATTTAAATTATATTGGTCTGTGCCCAAACAAAGCAAATCGTATATTAGGAACAACTTTACTGATAGAAGACTCATACAAATTGTTTTGCTATCATCATCATCATCATCATATCAGCCGTAGGACGTCCACTGCTGGACAAAGGCCTCCCTCATTGATCTCCAGGAACTGCGGTTGGAAGCGGCCTGCATCCAACGCCGACCTGCGGTTCTTACCAAGTCGTCTGCCCATCTTGTGGGTGGACGTCCTACGCTGCGCTTGCCGGTCCGTGGCCTCCACTCGAGAACCTTTCGGCCCCATCGGCCATCTGTTCTGCGCGATATATGGCCTGCCCATTGTCACTTCAACGTGCTAATCCGTCGGGCTATGTCGGTGACTTGAGTTCTCCTACGTATTTCCTCATTTCTGATTCGATCCCGTATTGAAACCCCGAGCATAGCCCTCTCCATAGCTCGTTGAGCGACTCTGAGCTTATTCATAAGGCCAATAGTGAAGGACCACGTCTCGGTTCCATATGTCATCACTGGTAACACACACTGATTGAAGACTTTCGTCTTAAGGCACTGAGGTATGTTGGACGAAAAGACGTTGCGAAGTTTCCCAAACGCTGCCCATCCGAGTTGGATTCGACGATTGACCTCTTTCTCGAAGTTGGACCTACCTAATTGGACTGTTTGTCCTAGGTATACATACGCGTCGACAACTTCAAGAGCCGAGTTCTCAACCATAACTGGGGCAGGGACGACATGGACATTCGACATGATTTTCGTCTTGTCCATGTTCATTTTAAGTCCTACCCGTTGGGAGACTCGATTGAGGCCTTCGAGCATCGTGCTGAGCTCTTCCATCCACTTTGCCATGACCACAATATCGTCGGCAAACCGAAGATGAGTGATGTATTCGCCGTTAATATTGATGCCCAGTCCTTTCCATTCCAGAAGCTTGAAGGCATCTTCCAATGCGGTCGTAAACAGTTTCGGAGAGATTACATCTCCCTGTCTTACACCTCTTTTTAAGGGAATCGCCTTCGAGCTCTGTTCGTGTACTCGGACTGACATAGTGGCGTTTTTATACAAACACATCAACACTTCGATGTACCGATAGTCTATACGGCATCGTTGGAGAGACTCAAGCACTGCCCATGTTTCGATCGAATCGAAGGCTTTCTCATAGTCCACAAACGCGAGACATAGCGGCAAGTTATACTCTTCAGTCTTCTGTATGACTTGCCGCAGCGTATGTATGTGGTCTATGGTACTGTAGCCTTTACGGAACCCGGCTTGTTCGGGAGGCTGGAAGTCATCAAACCTGCGTTCAAGACGGTTCGCGATGACCCTCGAAAACAGCTTATAAACATGGCTCAAAAGCGAGATGGGTCTGTAATTCTTAAGCAAGGTGTTGTCACCTTTCTTGAAGAACAGAAACACCACGCCCCCGTTCCATGCTTTTGGCGTCGTACCTTCAAGCAAGGCGGAATTAAAGAGCTTCTGAAGGACTTTAAGTACCGGTGATCCACCCGCTTTCAGAAGCTCTGAAGTGATTCCGTCCTCGCCCGGCGCCTTGTCGTTCTTAAGCTGCTTCAAGGCCATCCTGATCTCATACAGGCTGATGTCCGGAATATCTTCGGTATAATGTCGGGTCAGTTTGGCTCTTGGGTCGTTGGCCGCCCTGCAAACAGGTTTAGTGACCGAATCGTTGAGCCGTCCATAGAACCTTTCGACTTCCCTTAACACTTCCGCTTTACTTGACGTTATGCTGCCATCTTCCCTCTTCAGCTTCGTCATGCGGCTCTGCCCAATAGAATTCTCTCGCGAACACTTTGGAGCCTTTATTCCGCTCTATCGTATTTTTAATACGAGATGTATTAAAGGTACGAATATCGTGCCGCAAGGATTTCCAAATCTTTCTATTGAGCTGCCTATGTGACTGAGCATCATCGGGAGACTGCAGTCGCAAAGAACATCGTTCAGCCATGAGGTTAAGGGTGTCATCAGAGAGTTTCTGAGGTCTATTGGTACGGGGGGTCTTAAAGAACTGGGACCCCACCGTATGGACGGTTTCTACGAACCTGTTATTGATCTCGTTCACTGATGCATCTACTTCTAGAGCGATTTGCAAGTTCGAGTTGAAAGCTCTCGAGGTTGTGGATATGAGCGCGAGTGGGTCGGAGCGTAGATTTCATCAAACGGGACCTTTCAAGTTTAACGTTCATATTCAATGTGGCTTTTACAATTCGGTGATCACTGCCGGTTTTCACCCTGTATTATTACCCTCACCTAATAGGGACTATAGACCTAGTATCTGGTATAAATTTCAACTTGCCAGGTCCACCCGTTAATGAGAAAATCGGTGGTGACACACGGACAGACAGACGGATAGACGGACCGACAGACGGATAGACGGGCAGACGGACAAGAGAGTGATCTTATAAGGGTTCCTTTTTACCTTTTGAGGTATGGAACCCTAAAAACATAAAAATAAAAATTCCCATAGCAACAAGTACAATGGCCGTGTCCACATATTCGCGAAAACTTAAATCTGAGCTGACAAATTTTGTTTTATTAATTAATGATTTGTAATGTTTATTTAATTCTAATTCTCCTTTCACATATCACGTTTTAGAGCCATATCCCGCCAGTCTCTTTGGAAGACGTCCAAGTCACCGCTCCAGCGCTTGGACCATTCTAATCTTAATATTGTGAATATTTTTTGTTATCATTTAAATACCTGTATAACGTTTGTATCTATGTTGTCTGAATAAAATACATTTTAATTTTTTTTTTAGTTTGGGGCTAGATACTGGAAACGATGCGTGAAATGTCTGCGTGAATGTGTTTAACTAAAATAAACTAAAATTTATAAAGTATTGGTGAGCGCAATTAAAGACGTGAAATAGCACCAAACAGGATTGTTGAAAGGGTTGCCAGTGAAATTACATTGACACATGATTTTACATCTGTATGCCTATAATAACATTATTGCATGTGATCAACGAGACAATACTTTGTTATAGGCGATGTTTACCACAATAACATGAGGTAGTCCATTTGCTTGTTCCATCTCCAAGTTGCATATAAGAAAAACTATTCGGTATGTGCCTACCATCAAGACGTCGGTTGATAAGGGCATCCCAACGCTGTCGTAGTTTTGTGGCCTTCAGTAATAAATTCACTCCATCATCAGGGTATGGAAACTCCAACAAGAGCCATGAATCACAGACGATCCTAAAAACAAAGATAATAAAAATAAAATATACTACGTTTTGTCATGTACGACATTAAATGAAAACACGGTTAGGGCTAATGGCTAGTATTGTTGTAAAATAAGATTTTTTCAAATTCATAACCATAGAAAAATTTAAATTCTCAAACAACCTTAATATTAAGTCAATAAAAAATGTCAATAAAACAGCCTGTATAAAATAGAAAAACCAATCGTATTCATTCGTCATGTAAGTAGGTACCTGTTAAACTGACTAAGCGGCATCGTCGCAAAGGCGCCGCCGATTTACGTTAACAATTGTTTATGGAAAATAAATCGATTAATGGATATATATTCAAGCTACCGGTATTAAAACCACCTATAAAATCAGTTAATACGATTCCGGATGTGTGTTTTAAATTAATGTCGTACATAGCAAAACAATTTGTATGAGTCTTCTATCAGTAAAGTTGTTCCTAATACACGATTTGCTTTGTTTGGGCACAGACCAATATAATTTAAATAGACTGACAGTCTCAAACAAGATAATGTAACTCGATATTTGATTACCTGCTAGGAAGCGAGATGTCGCTAAGAGTTACAAATAGTTAAATATATGCCTTTAGCTTACTACCGCTCATAATGGTACGAAGAAAAATAGATGACGCTATTTCCAATTACACGTGCACGATAATATTATTGCGACGTTGTGACCTTTACGTTGTGCGAGGTTGCCGCTCTTCAGTTTCGTTAAAACTTTAGTCTCTAGCAATTTTTAGAGATTTGCGCACATTTTCTCAGAATTGCCAGAACATTAACGTTTCCGTCAAAATAGGATTTTTTTTAGGTAAGGAAAGGATAGATATCTTTTATTCATTACATACGTCTATGATCGTACCAGTATCACTTAAATGCGGAAATACCTACATATTTGTAAAATAAAAATACATATTTATAGTGATGTACAGATAAATAGAACACTTTTTGAAAGAAAATAAATTAATTTGTAAGTACCCGGCAAATGCATACCTACTACAAGATAATACGTTCTATTAATTTGAACTGGAAACAATAACTACTAAAATAATGAACTCAATACGCACACAATATGTACATACATTATGTACAACAAAATATCGACTTACTAGTCGCGACTTTTGAGAAGTGAGGTTTGGCAACACAGCATGTAACAAAATTAAGTACAAAAAGCGTGACTTTGCTTGCTTCCCGGCTGTCAATGTCAGTCAGTTCACGGTTCTCTTTCGTTCCCTTGGTTTCGGACTTTGTGTTAAACGCCATCTAGGTGGAAACGAAGTGCTACCTTCCCACGCCATCTGTGATTAAGCATATGAAAGTGGTAAATCATCAATATAAAATAAAACCGTTAAATTTTATTTTATGGACAATATTACTTATTCTAAAAAATATTGAAATATTTTGGTGTGTTTTAGTGGAAGTTTATTTTTATTTGTTGGGTGCAATGGCCGCTATGAAAGTTTCCAGGCTATGAGACAGCGCCATCTACAAATAATACGGGATTTTGAGCTTTTTGCGGGCTACGATTTCTTATATGGACATTGACAGTCTATTGACATTACTAGTCTCTGGTTTGGGACTAGATAGTGTGTGAAAAGACAACATTATTTATTGATCGAGCGAAGCGAGATTTCTAAATCATCTTGGGCAAATCGGCGTATGTATGTATGTTTGTTTGTCCAAAGATGACTTTCGAAGCGTTGATCCGATCTTCGTGAAATTTGATACTTAAGTAGGTAGTGGTGGCACAATTTTGGTGTGACGAAATGAGCTAAAATGTTGTGGGGTTGTTGAGATATTGGGGTTCAAGAGGGGTAAAAAAAATTAAAATGCGACTATTAGGTCAAGTGCGACGTCTAATGGTCTTCATCAGTACATTTAGACTCCGTTTTTATTTTAAGTAATGTCTTTATAGTTTTTGAGTTATTAGCCAGGTAATAAAAACAGAACTTTGACAAAATTCACAGGGTACACCAGTGACCCCACAGTGCTGTAATTTGGTATGCGTGTAGCTTAAGTGACACAAATATAGGCAAGTCTTAAATCCAGAATAACTGCAATGTGTACCCCAAACAAATTAAACCAATATACATGAACTGCCGTTACCTGAAATTTCAATGAAACTGTATACCAAGTTATCTGGTTATGCATTTCGTGGCACTATTTTGATAGTCAAAGATTACAAATAATATTTTTTGTTTTAATCGTAGACTCGTGAGTTCTCAGTTCGGGGCGAACCACTAGTTTAATTAATAGGAGTTTTATCATCATTATTATGATGATATGTCAGACAAAGGACGTCAACTGCTGAGCATAGGCCTCCCCCATACATTTCCAGAGCGACTGATCTTGAGCGGCTCCAAGAGCATGCATATTTATTTTGACTAGTGTCCAGGCACAGTGGTCGAAATACGACCGAATGTAACTTTTTTTTATATCTAATCTGTATTTAGTTTTATTGGCGAAGAAGGGTTCTCCAAATAAACTTCAACTATGCCAAATCT
Organism: Philereme vetulata; assembly: GCA_918857605.2. Lineage (NCBI taxonomy): Eukaryota > Metazoa > Arthropoda > Insecta > Lepidoptera > Geometridae > Philereme > Philereme vetulata. Next base: position 11,378,461 of record OU975442.1, on the reverse strand, counting down.
CACATTCTTCTGTGCGCCCAATAAGTTAAAAAAGGGGTAGGGATGTTATGTACAATTTGAGAGACTTTTTGAAAAAGTGTACCCTATTCAGGAGGTAGCGGGTTCGATTCCCGCCGCGGTAGAAATGTGTGCATGATCTGCAGTTATTTGTCCAGGTCTGGATGTTTTTCTATATATTATAAGTATGTATTTACAAAAAAAATGGTATGTAAGTATTCAATCAATTATCTGGTTCCCATAATACAAGCTGTGCTTAGTTTGGTGCTAGCGCTGTGTGAAATGTCCAGCAATATTTATTTATTACAAAAGATCTTTTGAAAAATCAATTTTACTGCCTGTGCGATACAGTTTAGGTGATTAATTTTAGATATTTATCGATGCGTGCATGGATTATTTTTTATACGTACTTTATTTATTTTAAATCATCGGTGAAACGAAAGCGCATCGCCTTCGCTGGCTCGGCCATTTAGAGAGAATGGGAGAGGATCTTAATGGTTTTATCTGAGAGTTTCTGGTGCTTAGTTCGGCGGGGGCCCTTAAGGAACTTAGATCCCACCGCTTGGAAAGTTTCCACCAACCCGTTGTTTATCTCGTCAATATCATTGCAGCTGGCTAGGCACTGGAAGCGATTATACAGTTCTAGCTAAAAGCTCTCGGGGTTTTGGATTTGGGCAGGATTTGGACGGAGCGCAGACTTCATCAGTCGTGCCCTTTCAAGTTTAACATCGATATTCCATGTGCCTCTAACAATGCGGTGCTCGCTCCCGGTTTTCACCCTGCTGATCACGGAGACATCATCAAATATTTGCTTCATGGTCGTCATAATGAAGCCTATCTCATTTCTAGTGAAACCGTCGGGGCTTATCCACGTCCACTTTCTGGCTGGCCGCTTCTCATAGAAGGAGTTCATCATGAAGAGGCCCTCCTTCTCCATGAAGTCGGCCAGTCTCGGTTTCAGTCTCGCCTTCGGTTCCGCCACCCGAATCCAAATGGCCCCACTCTCAGCTCATCGTCTTTCCTTGTGCCTAGCTTTGCGCTGAAGTCCCCCATTACAACCGTGAAATGAGTCTTGGAAGTATGTATGGCCTCGGAGATCTCCTCATACATGGCTTCCACTTCATCGTCTGGGTGTGTCGAGGTCGGCGCATATACCTGTATGACCTTCAACGAATACCTTTCGGTAATTCTGAGTATAAGGTATGCTACCCTGTTCGACACACTGTCGACTTTTGTCACGTTGTTAACGAGGGACTTGCGGACGAGAAACCCGACACCACCCTGGGATAGTTGATCTCCCACCCGGTAGAAGAACAAGTTACCGGAGTTAAGGATCATCGTGTCCTGACCCTGTCTTCCGACAATCCTAGGATGTCCCAACGTAGCTTGCTCAGTTCTTCTTCCAGCTCGACAATCTTCTCGTCAGCCCTGAGCGTTCGTGTGTTGTACGTTGCCAGGTCCAGTCGTCGGTGGTGGTAGCTGGATCGCTGGCGGGGGTTCTTAGCATCCCCTGCTCCGCCACTGCCCTGGTTGCTACCACTTCCAGGGATGACGGAGCCGCCGAGGACAGGGGGCCGTTTGTTTGTTGTGTCTGTCATAGGAGGGGTTTTGCCATAATCACCACGCTTGGCAGGCGGCTTGGTGATCGCAGTAGTTGGTGATTAGTACACAGAAGAATACTGCTGCCCACTCCCTGGAACATCTCCCTTTGCCGGCTCACACGGCTCCTGCGGGATGAGAAGGGGTGGCCCTATTATTGCGCCGGGGCCACCATTAACCATTAAGCTAATGGAGGACCGGGACGAAATGAGATTGCAGTCTTCAGCTGATATGTCGGCCTACGGCGTGCTTAATAGACGAATCTCGAAATCTATGCGACACGATCTGCGTACCTTTAATACATCTCGTATTAAGGTCGCAATAGAAAGAAACAAGTTCAAAAGGTTCAAAAGTATTCGCAAAGCATTCGTCTATATGGAAAAGCCAAATGACTATGCTGAAGACCGACACCGGCACTATCATTTTGTCGAAACCGGAGATTCTGAGAGAGGTCGAAAAGTTCTATGGACAGATGTACACCTCAACACAAAACCCCGTTGGTCAGTTGGCTCAGGACACCAGATCCAAACCCGATACTATACCGAAGACATCCCGGACATCAGCCTGTACGAGATTAGGATCGCTCTGAAACAGCTTAAAAACAACAAGGCACCAGGTGAGGATGGAGTTACGACAGAACTTCTGAGAGCGGGTGGAAAACCGGTACTTCAAGTCCTCCAGAAGTTATTTAACTCCGTCGTCCTTGAAGGAACCACGCCAAAAGCGTGGGATAAGAGCGTGGTGGTGCTTTTCTTTAAAAAAGGTGATAAAACCTTACTATAGAACTACAGGCCCATCTCGCTCTTGAGCCTCGTTTACAAGCTGTTTTCGAGAGTGATTACGAACCGTCTGGCACGCAGGTTCGATGACTTCCAGCCTCCCGAACAAGCCGGTTTCTGAAAAGGCTTTAGTACCATAAACCACATCCACACGCTACGCCAGATTATACAGAAGACATAAGAACAGAAGTATAATCGGCTGTTATGTCTAGCATTTGTGGACTATGAAAAAGCCTTCGATTCAATCGAGACCTGGGCGGTACTGCAGGCTCTTCAGCGATGCCAAATCGACTGTTGGTATATCGAAGTGTTGAAGTGTTTGTATAGTAACGCCACTGTCATTCCGTCTACAGGACCAGAGTACGGAACCAATCCAATTGCAGAGAGGCGTGAGACAGGGAGACGTAATTTCTCCGAAACTGTTCACGAACGCATTCACGGACGTTTTCAAACTCTTGGTCTGGGACAGACTTGGCATCAATATCAATGGCGAATACATCACTCACCTACGTTTTGCCGATGATATAGTCAATATGGCCGAATCGCTCGAGTAACTCGGTACCATGCTCAGCGACCTAAGTAGGGTCTCCCAACAGGTGGGTTTTAAAATGAACATGGATAAGGCGAAAATCATGTCAAATATTCATGTTGCACCCGTACCGGTAGTTGTTGGGGGCGATACTCTCGAAGTTGTCGACGAATATGTATACCTAGGACAAACTGTCCAATTAGGTAAGTCCAACTTCGACAAAGAGGTCGCACGAAGAATCCAGCTCGGCTGGGCAGCGTTCGGGAAACGTCGCGATATCTTCTCGTCCAAAATTCCCCAGAGCCTGAAGACTAAAGTCTTAAACCAGTGTGTGTTGCCAGTGATGACCTATGGCACTGAAACGTGGTCCTTTGCTCATGGCCTCATGACCAAGCTCAAGGTCGCTCAACGAGCTATGGAGAGGGCTATGCTCGGGGTTTCTTTGCGTGACAAAATCCGCAATGAGGAAATCCGCAGAAGAACTAATGTTGCCGACATAGTTCTCAAAATTAGCAAGTTGAAGTGGCAATGGGCAGGCCACATCGCTCGTAGAAACGATAACCGTTAGGGAAGAAAGGATCTCGAGTGGAGACCACGGTCTGGAAGACGCAGCGTAGGCCGGCCCCCCACAAGGTGGACCAACGATCTAGTAAGAATCGCGGGGAGCCGTTGGGCGCAAACGGCTACCAACCACTCGTTGTGGCGATCTAAGGGGAGGCCTATGTTCAGCAGTGGACGTCTACCGGCTGATGATGGGAGAGGATCGACAAGTTCACAACGCCTATCTCGGTTGCCCCGCCGGCCGGCGACCCGTTGGACGGCCGCGGTACCGCTGGAAAGATGTAGTGGAAGCGGACCTGCGTGAGCTACAAGTGGAAAACTGGCGGGAAACTGCACAGGACAGACCCAAATGGCGACTGCTTTTATCGGAGGCCAAGACACACTTCGGGTCGCTGAGCCATAGGAGTAGTAAGTACGTTATTTATTGGAATTATAAAATCCGATAATAATAATTGCAAACTGAGATAATAATTAAGACGTTAAGCTGCCTTAGAGTTATACCAAATTATCCATTTAATCAGAGTGCTGTCACGATAATAATCACATTAGTCACCACGAGGCCAGTGGTGCAAGTGTCCTCGTTATAATAATTTATGCTAAATTACATATTGACAATTTCAAAGCAAAAACTATTTTACAACAATACTAGTCTAGCCATTAAGCCCTTCCCGTGTTTTTATTTAATGTCATACTAAAAAAACACGTGATATAGACAGATTATGTCTTGGATTGAGATATAGGCGACTTTTATTAGCAATCGCATGCGAAGCTGCGGGCAGAAGGTTAAAAGAATCATCATAAAGAAGAAGATTTTTAAAAGAATCATCTCACTAATTTCGACCCTGGCGTGACAAGAGCCTTTTAGCATAATTGGTGGTGTATCCTCGTATCAAGAGGAAGGTTGCGGGTTCCAGTCCCGTCTAAGCTTGAACATTTTTGGGATGGTTTTAAAATCTTGGAATTTTCCGTAAGTGTTCGAAAACTCTATAAAAATACTATTTAATATAACTCACCTAGAAAATCCGATATTTGTATCAATAGAGTGGGCTAGCAACAACAATGTCTGAGCTGCCGGCATTCGCATTGAATTTACTACATATGGCTTCGTTGTCTCCAGTAATGATCTGAAAATCATATGTAATTTTTAACCGCTGACGCAAGAAGAGGAGATATAAGTTTCTTGCCTATGTTTTTAGGGTTCCTTACCTCAAAAGGTAAAAAAGGAACCCTTATAAGATCACTCTTTTGTCCGTCTGTCCGTGTGTCACAACCGATTTTCTCAGGAACGGGTGGACCTATCAAGTTAAGAGTATACCAGATACTAAGGTATATAATCCCAATTAGATGTATAAAAATCAAGGCTCTGAGTCAACACGTAGAAAAATATTAGAAAAATATGAGCAAATTTAGATTTTCGCGAAAAGTTGTATGTATCAAAAATTACCTTAATTTTCTACTTTTTTTATTTTTCGGAATTTTCACTTTACTTGTGCTGTAAGACCTTGCTTTTAACCAAAATTGACAATTCTAGGTCAACCAGTACCCTATAGATTTTGGGTCGAAAACTTATATGGTTATATTCCCTATAAACCTATATTCCCGTTGACCTAGAATCACGAAATTTGGCAAAAAGCAAGGTCTTACACCACAAATAAAGGAAAAATTCCAAATTATAAACAAGTTGAAAATTAAAAGGCGTCCACATACATACATAGTTGACGCCAATTAAAAAAAATAAAAATATTTTATTTCAGACAACTAGAATCCATATCTTAAGACTAAAATAAAACAACAAAGAAGAACAACTAAATATACAAGAATAATAATAGGCACTGGGTGAAACTAGAAAACACCATTTTGTGCTGTGGGTGACTAACTGAGGAAATTATTTCCTTCATTAATCACCCTCCACACAAAACACTTCCAGAGCGGAGATGTGCAGCACTCAGCCACTGTCCTCAGGATGCTGTTGCGACTTTCCCAAACTCTGCTCATCAGCAATGCCGTTTTTTTGCGCATTATGGCGTGAAAGCCATCTGTGTGATAGTGGGGTAAACATCCCACTGCACTGCAGTATCGGGGCAACCGCAACATCATCCGGAAGATGTTATTGTATTGGATGCGTAGGACATCCAATGATCTTTTGGTATGTCGGACCCACAGACTTCCCGTGTAAAAGCTCTGACAGTACGCTTTAAAAAGCGTAACTTTAACTTGATCAATACAACGGGAAAATCTGCGTGCCAACATGTTACCTCGGACCGCCAATGCCCTACGCTCCCTCTCAACATCTGCATCGTATTTAAGGTCGTCGGCAAGAAAATGTCCCAGAATTAATATAGTCCTCTGAATTGTATGGGCGCTCATACAATTTAGATGACTAGCTCAAGCGGCACCAACCTGAAATAAGGTAAATAAATAAATTTGTGCTATTGAATAAAATACATATTTAAGTAGGGCACCCATACAGACATGATTTTTTTTCAATTCCCGCCGCGGAAGAAATGTTTGCATGATCAACAGATATTTGTTCCAGGTCTGGTTATTTCTCTATATATTATTAGTAGGTATGTATTTACAAAAAAAATGTACATAAGTATTCTATCAGTTATCTGGTTCCCATAACAACAAGCTCTGCTTAGTTTGGGGCTAGATAGTGCTGTGTGAAACGTCCAGCAATATTTATTTATGTATTTGAACCAAAGTTACCGACATAGCTCAACGGATTAGCAAACTGAAGTGGGAGTGGACTGGCCATATATGCCGGAGAACTGACAACCGTTGGGGTAAACGACTTGTTGAGTGGAGACCGCGTCTTGGAAAACGTAGTGTGGGGCGTCCCCCGGCTAGGTGGAGTGATGACATAAGAAAGGTGGCGGACAGAAATTGGATGAGAAGAGCCGAAGACCGGGCTCAGTGGCGCGTATTGGGAGAGGCCTATGTCCAGCAGTGGACTAATGTAGGCTGATGATGATGATGATTTGGTCCAATACTCAACGAGTTGTGATTTTTTTAATGTTGTCTAGGCCACGGCTTTAACGATACTTACAAATAGCACAGTATTTGATGAGAATGCGAGAGCGCTGACTTGCCCTTATAATGTGGGCACGTGTGGATGTCCTGCTCGGTCAACTGCAGCACTCTCGGCTGCTTGCCGAAGTACGAAGTCGGGTGGAGGAACACGAAGGGCTTGCTCCATGTATGATATAATTGTTCTGCGACAGACTGAAATAACATGAATTAAAATAAATTATTTATTATTCATCATATTTTTTTTTATATTTTTGTATAACCTTTCTTTTATTTTGAAAATACTTAGTTTAGTTAACAAACAAGCTCTATTTATATATTATATGCGAAAACCATGTAAATGGTAATAAGTGTTAAAAGTTGTTTCTTGTTAGATATAAGTACTGTTTGTTTTCCGAATAAAATAAATGACGACCTCCGTGGCGCAGTGGGCGAATAGCCGGCTGAGACACAGGAGTTAGCGAGTACGATTCCCGCCCCGGAATGTTTGCATGATCTACAGATATTTGTTCCGGGTCTGGTTGTTTTTTTATCTTAACATAGTATAAAATGAAGGCGCTTCCGCTGTTTGTTCTATTGGACTAGTGATATAATGTTAGATTTGTTTTAAACGGTACGCTCGTCACTCACTCGCGAATAATGAGCAAGAATGTGTAAGGCGTTGTCGTAATAGAACTCGATCGCACTAATAATCAATTCCCTAATAGAACGCGACCGCGACCCAAAGCGTTCACGCGTCTATCGCGCGACTAGGATAGGACCTGATGACCAATTCACGTAATATAATTTTACAAACATAACGAAAGTTGTCCCAAATGAGATTGGATTATGAATTGAACATAATTTGGCATTCTGCTCCATTAATATTACAATATTAGCTTGATATAAATAAAGTGTATAATCACATGTCAGGCAACTCATACCATTGTATTGTCAGTTACGTGAATACCGTTTAGGACATTTACCACAACGAGACTAGATCGATACTAGAATTTTACTATTTTATGTTATGGGCAGGCCATATAGCGCGCAGAACAGATGGCCGATGGGGCCGGAAGATTCTCGAATGGAGGCCACGGACCGGCAAGCGCAGCGTAGGACGTCCACCTACAAGATGGGCAGACGACTTGGTAAGAACCGCAGGTCGGCGTTGGATGCAGGCCGCTTCCAACCGCAGTTCCTGAAGATCAATGAGGGAGGCTTTTGTCCAGCAGTGGATGTCCTACGGCTAATATGATGATGAAGTTACTGGAAGTAGCCCCCTGATTGCCATAATTATGTTTGATCGCGCGTTCGTACGAATTAAGTTCAAACAACCAAACATTAACATAAAGGTTTGATATTTTGTTTGTAAAATTACCTTGCAATGATTAAACTCGTCGGCAACTGCTACTTGTGGGTATAAGGCGCGACATAAAACTATCTGAAACAAAGATATCATATTTCTACTTTTTTATCATAAAATTTACCTTATAGTGTAACGCATAAGATTCAAACTACCTTCAAAATTATCAAATCTCGGCCACTAGAAGCTCCAGATATCAGCGCTTGGATTCTCACAGAATCACAGCCATTGATAGGATTTTTTACCTTTTACCTTATATGCATATAAATAGAGTTCAAGTTACCATTAGCACTATCAAATCTCGGCCACTAGACATACTAGCCCCAGATATCAGCGCTTGGATTCTCGCTGCGTCATTCATTTGAAACGCTTGGTTTCCAAAGTACTTTCATTTAACTGTTTACTAAATTTCAAATAAAATAGACTTCAAATTGCCTTCAGCATTATCAAATCCCGGCAAATAGAATTACTCCCGATATGAGTGATTCGATTCTCGCTACGACATTTGTGATTCAAAGTAATTTACTCATGTAATATATTAAAATTTTCATTCAACTTTATGCCTTACACGAAATTAAATAGAGTTCAAATTACCTTCAACATTATCAAATCCCTGCCACTAGAAGTACTAGCTCCAGATATCAGCGCTTGGATTCTCGCAGCGTCATTCGTCATTCGAAATTCTATATCTTTTATATCCATGACGTCATCATCATCTTTGTTCTCGTCTACTAATTCCCAGGAGTCGACTTTGAGGCGCTTTTTGCGTTTTGACTCATCGGCCGCTTTTTGTTTATATTGCCTGAACAGAAATAACATATTATAAGCAAAGAATAAATGACTGTGGTATGACTTATAAAAAACTCAGTCTCTAGATTGTTCCAACGGTGTTTAGATGTTTCAGCTGTTTACATTGTATTGTATTAATTATTTAATACATCTATATTCATCTGTAAAAATATTTTTTACATATTATCATCATCATATCTGCCATAGAACGTCCACTGTTGAACATAGGCCTACATTTATAGATTTCCATAGCGACCGATTTTGTATGCCCTGCACCCAACGGCTCCCAGCAACCTTTGCCAGGTCGTACCGTCTTATCGGTGTTTCGACTCAGTGCGAGGCGAGACGTCATTCGGAGCGGATCGCACTCACCCCGATGAAGGTTCACGAATTGAACCGAAACATTGTCGGTCGAAACACCGATAAGACGCTACGTGATAAATCCCGTATTTATAATAATGATTGAAATCAATCAAGAAAGTTTTCTAAGTAAAATTTATCAGGTCGTCTTTCCATCTAGTGGGGGGTCGTCCTACGGTGCGCTTTTCAGTGCGTGGTCTATCGAGAACCTTTCTGCCCCAACGACCGTCAGAGCTTCGAGCCATGTGCCCCGCCACCTGCCAGTTCAGCTTGCTGGGCTACGTACGTGACTTTAGTTTGGGTACAAATCTTCTTATTTATGATTCATAAGCTTACGTCCTCGTAGCATTGCTATGTTTCGGTTTGAAGGTTATAATAATAATACAAAGTGTACATTGCGCCTCTGATACTCTCCAGGGCTGGAGTAATACCGAAATGTCTCCTTCATTATATTTTTTTTAACCTGTATTTTCCCACTGCTGGGCAAAGGGGTAATAACATCATTATTATATAAAAAAATATCTCAAAGTTATTGATATTCCAGAGAACACTTAATAACCATGCAGAAAGCTGCTATTCAATACGTGTTGGATTGTAAGATAATTTCTACAAGAAAACACAAGCGTTCAATCTCAACATGATTTGGTTTAACACTTGTCGAAACACTTGGTTTAGGTCCGTGAGCTGCATAAAAGCCGAAATATCTATAATTCTAGAATAAAAACCCCATAAAAATAATAAATCATTCAATTCAGGAACCAATAAAATATTTATAACACATTTGCTCGTAAAGGGTCTCTTATTTCACCAATTTCAATATCGTAATGTACGCACGAGTTTGGTAAAACGTACGGTTTATGAAGCAAGATGCCCCGTCTAAAACGAACGGTACTTTTTTAAATCTTAGCAAAGAGTTTTTATGTCAGAAAAGTGGTCAACATTTTATGAATAAAATTTACTTTGGGAGATAAAATATAACAATTAAACATTTAATTCTTTAATTTAATTAATTTTGACAATAAATTACAACCATTTATCTGTAACAAAAACAAAAAAAAATATTAATTTACTTTCTTAGTAATACTGGCTGTTTTTGTGCCTTTGCCTTACAAAAAGCAATGATGCGCGCGCATCGCTAGATAGAGAACAAAGATGATGATGACGTCATGGATATAAAATCCATGACGTCATCATCATCTTTGTTCTCGTCTACTAATTCCCAGGAGTCGACTTTGAGGCGCTTTTTGCGTTTTGACTCATCGGCCGCTTTTTGTTTATATTGCCTGAACAGAAATAACATATTATAAGCAAAGAATAAATGACTGTGGTATGACTTATAAAAAACTCAGTCTCTAGATTGTTCCAACGGTGTTTAGATGTTTCAGCTGTTTACATTGTATTGTATTAATTATTTAATACATCTATATTCATCTGTAAAAATATTTTTTACATATTATCATCATCATATCTGCCATAGAACGTCCACTGTTGAACATAGGCCTACATTTATAGATTTCCATAGCGACCGATTTTGTATGCCCTGCACCCAACGGCTCCCAGCAACCTTTGCCAGGTCGTACCGTCTTATCGGTGTTTCGACTCAGTGCGAGGCGAGACGTCATTCGGAGCGGATCGCACTCACCCCGATGAAGGTTCACGAATTGAACCGAAACATTGTCGGTCGAAACACCGATAAGACGCTACGTGATAAATCCCGTATTTATAATAATGATTGAAATCAATCAAGAAAGTTTTCTAAGTAAAATTTATCAGGTCGTCTTTCCATCTAGTGGGGGGTCGTCCTACGGTGCGCTTTTCAGTGCGTGGTCTATCGAGAACCTTTCTGCCCCAACGACCGTCAGAGCTTCGAGCCATGTGCCCCGCCACCTGCCAGTTCAGCTTGCTGGGCTACGTACGTGACTTTAGTTTGGGTACAAATCTTCTTATTTATGATTCATAAGCTTACGTCCTCGTAGCATTGCTATGTTTCGGTTTGAAGGTTATAATAATAATACAAAGTGTACATTGCGCCTCTGATACTCTCCAGGGCTGGAGTAATACCGAAATGTCTCCTTCATTATATTTTTTTTAACCTGTATTTTCCCACTGCTGGGCAAAGGGGTAATAACATCATTATTATATAAAAAAATATCTCAAAGTTATTGATATTCCAGAGAACACTTAATAACCATGCAGAAAGCTGCTATTCAATACGTGTTGGATTGTAAGATAATTTCTACAAGAAAACACAAGCGTTCAATCTCAACATGATTTGGTTTAACACTTGTCGAAACACTTGGTTTAGGTCCGTGAGCTGCATAAAAGCCGAAATATCTATAATTCTAGAATAAAAACCCCATAAAAATAATAAATCATTCAATTCAGGAACCAATAAAATATTTATAACACATTTGCTCGTAAAGGGTCTCTTATTTCACCAATTTCAATATCGTAATGTACGCACGAGTTTGGTAAAACGTACGGTTTATGAAGCAAGATGCCCCGTCTAAAACGAACGGTACTTTTTTAAATCTTAGCAAAGAGTTTTTATGTCAGAAAAGTGGTCAACATTTTATGAATAAAATTTACTTTGGGAGATAAAATATAACAATTAAACATTTAATTCTTTAATTTAATTAATTTTGACAATAAATTACAACCATTTATCTGTAACAAAAACAAAAAAAAATATTAATTTACTTTCTTAGTAATACTGGCTGTTTTTGTGCCTTTGCCTTACAAAAAGCAATGATGCGCGCGCATCGCTAATTTGTGAACAAGTAAAAATTATTTCGCGCGCTTTTTCTTTTCGCTGTATTGAGTGATTAAAGATTTATTCGTTTAACGCGCCTGCGAACTCCGAGCGCAACTTGAATTCGGCCGCGTCAAAAACTTCAGCCTGAATATCGCTATCCCTGTTTAGTGACGAAGTTTAGCTACATAGAGCGACAGTGATAGCAATAGAATGATTCTAAATTTGATTAGATTTTGACCGTGTTCCGTAATACCAAAAATGATGACTGAAAACTTGTTGTATTTTTCTCATTGTGTTGTTATTCTGTAATTAGACGATATTATCTATGTTCCCATGACTAGGATACGTAAGATGTTGTTGTTTTTAATACGAAACAATTAGGTTGAAAACAGGTCTTTTATGACGTAAAAACATGCAGAATGCGATACGCTTCTATTTCATTTTGGGTAAGTATTTTGATCTAATATATGGTTGGGAACCTAGATGAATACTATTCAAAATAAAATAATACCTTATTAAGGTAGAAATATGCTCCAATTAGAAATGATCTTGGTAGTATGTGTTGTATGGGCGATTGTCCCTCCGGTGTCCCCTTAAGAAAGTCCGAGTTTTATTTATTTTCTCGTAAATATGTTATAAAACGTCGTATGACATACGTGCGCTAATGTACTATTACAGGATAGTTAATGAACTTATTCTACGGCCCATAAAGATGTATGCCTAAATATACACATTATAATAAATGAGTTCTCAGTGTTCGGTAACCGTTCTTGGAAACGACGAAATACGACACCCTTCGACTAAAAATATTATGGTGGTTATGGTTGGCGGTGAAATTACTGAACCGTGTGGCTTTACACAGTATGCCGCAAGTTGATTGACACCGGGCAGTGGGCGATGGTTACCCCTTAACATCAGATGGGGCATTTCTTCCATCACCATGTTGCATATAAAAAACGTAGTCAAGTTGAGTAGGATATAACTACAGTGGAATAACGTATTACCTTCTCATATCTTTCAGTTGCTTCAACTGTCCGTGTCTCATTACCCTTTCTGCAGAGGACATCGCTTCAGGTTCTACAGTTTCCATCAAGTTGTTCATCTAAAATATGAAATTTTGTCGTAAGCACACACAACTTTTATTATTTAGGTTTCAGTCGAAGCTTGACCCACATAATGACACACATGAGTTAAACATTATTGAATATTGTAGCTATATAGTTGCTCAGCACAACAAATATCTACTGAGTTGGACGCCTTTTTGTGACGTCGGTCATTTATATACATATAGATAATTGTGAGACACACATTTGTTGGGTATCGCTGTTTTTGTATGTATGAATTTGTTTTATTGTGTGTATCTTACATGTGTCTGTTTCGTACCGTCACAAATAAATGGTTTTTTTTTTCTTTCTTTCAGTTTATACTTATCAGTTATAGGATGTGTTTTAGTGTAATAAAACAACTTATGGACTAAATTAAATTGTTTGATTTGGTTGCGAATAAATATTGTTTTAATTTAACTTTTCATGGTTTTCGATCTCTTTGGTTACTAATTTTTTTTATTCTTAAACACAGAGATGGAACCAACTTATTTCCTTGTTCACCTGGTCATTTCCTTGTTAACTCTTTTATTGTTTAAAAATACTTTCGAGCAAAGAACATAGGCAGAATTAATGCTAAAAATGCATCCTCTACTCCTACTGGATAACATTTCTGTATTGCCAGATAACGCTGTTATTTTGTATGCGAACCACGGTTGGTTCTGATTTTTGGCACCAGCTACCTCCCCTTTCAGGAATACGTGTGTGCCTTTCAGGAATAGCAGTTTTACTTGTAAGAATACTCTAAGTTTAATCAGCTCATAAAATAGTTCCTCGATGCTCCGCCCCATGCACTAAGCCCGGCTTGCTCTGTTCTGCTTTAACGCTAACTGTTGGCAGTTAGCGTTAATGCAGAACAGAGGAGCGCTTGGGCGCAGTATAATGACAGCAGTAACAGTAAGACTTCTTATACAATTTTTCTTGTACTATTCTTCTTGATACGATGTGGTGGTTTTCTATTTTTAGCGCCATCTAGTTGTCTTCTTATAACTATTTTCTCCTACTAAACTCCATGTAAAATAGTCCCTAAATCTAGTACTTGCAGGTAGATAAGTTATTCGTACAGTACCTGTAACTGTTTATTAGCTAGCTGTGGTTGGTTCTGATTTTTAGCACCATCTAGTACCTAATCTTCTTATAAGTATTTTCCCCTACGAAAGTCCATTTAAAATAGCCCCTAAATCAGAACTTACTTGTAGTAATCCTCTGAGTTGCGCCGCTAGTTTAGTCAGCTCATAAAGGCGTTGTTCCTCGATGCCCCGTCTCGTGCACCAAACCCGGCCTCCTCTGTTTTCCGATTTGACGGTCAGCCAAGCGCAGTACAACGATAGCAGAGTCAGTGGATCGCCGTGGTCAGATTCATCGGGTTTTCGGGAATTCTGAAAGTGATGTTAAGAAATGTATTTTGAGAACAAGCTTCATTTTGATAGGAACTAACCTGTCTAACTATCTACTTAGGATTTCTGTTGACGACATTCCTGTATGCAAAACTAGCTGACCCCCCCCCCCCCGGTGCCTTCTAACGCGTTTTTTGTCTATAAATTTTACGCAGTCCAGGCCATAATCTATTTATATACCAAATTTCATCGCAATATGTCCAGCCATCTAGTAGTGAAAACGTAACAAACAGACAGACCGGTTACTTTCGAATTTATAATATAAGCAAGGATTTTGAAACGAGACTGCCATCAAAAATGTCGCTAATTTAAATAATCTATAACGATTACTTATCCAATTGCCACTTTTTTATTATCCAATTTTATATGTGAACCAAATGTGCCAATGCAATGCCGCATAGACCTTGGTTAGTTGGATGCAGCCAGTGTGGTAATGCAACTTGTTATAGGTAGTAATAACCACTTTACATCAGATGGACATCGCGCTTGTGCCGTTATCTAATCTATCTACTCAGTCCACATCCAACCACTGCTGAATATAGGCCTTTTTTTCTTTTTATTTATATTATATGGCAAACGGGCATGCACTCCACCAGATATTAAGTGGCTACTGCAGCCCATGGATATCCACAAAGAATTTAAAACAAGCTATTATATTGTCTTGATCTCTATGTGAATACGTTGCCATACTATTGGACTTAGCTGTTATGTCTATGTGCCAGTAATTACAGGAGCATACCATTACCATCTAACCGGAACACAGCAGCACAAGTACTGCTATTTGGTGGCAGATAAAGGTAAAGCGGTGGTGCCCACTTCCTCGAGCCCGTTCACAAAAGCTCTACCACCAGTAGCCTGCTCGTTATCATGTAACAATTCACAGTCCTGTAGCGCATCCATTGCCTTCATACCACCAACTCCAATCAGTTTCAGTTCAGTATCCAATAGTACAGAGTCCAACTGCTGGGCAAAAGTCTCCCCCCCCCCCCCCCAGTTCCTTTTACTTGTTACTGTCTTTGGCGGACACCCACCACTCCTTCTCTAAAGCCACAAGAACGTCCCGCCAACGCTTTCAAGTACCCTGGGTGTGATAATAATTATTATTATTATTTGGAGCTTGTACTGTCACAATGCAGGTCAAAGGTCTCCCTTCCTTCCTTCCACTCTATAATGCGCGTGTGTAGTCCAGTCTTCCATATACGAGTCGAGTTCGTCTTTCCATCGGCGTCGTGGTCTGCCGCGTGGTCACATTCTGTCTTTTGGGATCCACTCGGTGGTGGATTTTGCACATAATTTCAATATGCAGCAGAGATGGCCCGCCCAGTCCCATTTTAACTTGCCTACTTGGTGCCCAACGTCCGCAATTTGTGATAAGAACAAAAAGCGACCAAGTGCGAGTCGGACTCGCCCATTAAGGGTTCCGTAGCAGCAAGTAACATAATATAAAAGTTCTTGTAGTTCGTTGTAACTTTTTATATTTGATTTGATTAAATGAAAGGTAAAGGTTAATAAAAATAAAGGAAAGGTAAGGTAAATTGCGGTTTATTTATTTATTGTACATCATTTATTTTTTTTAGTTTTATTCTTTTCTTATTTTAGAAGTTACAGAAGGGGGGGGGGGACATTTTACCACTTTAGGAGTATCTCTCGCGGAAACTATTCGGTTTACAAAAAAAATTATATTAGAAACCACAATATCATTTTTGAAGACCTATCCATAGATACCCCACAAGTATAGGTTTGAAGAAAAAAAAATTTTGAGTTTCAGTTCTGAGTATGGGGAACCCCCCAAATTTATTGTTTTTTTCTATTTTTGTGTGAAAATCTTAATGCGATTCACAGAATACATTTACTTAACAAGTTTCAACAGTATAGTTCTTATAGATTCGAAAAAAAATGACTGTGACATACGGACGGACAGACAGACAGATAAAACGAATTCATAAGGGTTCCGTTTTTTGCCATTTGGCTACGGAACCCTAAAAATAATAAATCTTTATTTCAGGCAACAATAAAAAAGTACAAGATGTACATATTATAATACTTTAAACTATTTGCTGACACGTAAAGTCTTGGACGTGTGACGCACTTGCGTTGTGTCGTGTAGTCGCCCGCAAAAACGAAGAAACAACACACTTTTCGGCCACCTCTCCCTTTGTAAAGGTTGAAAGATCTGCAGTTGGAACACGCAACACAAAAGATTTGAAATAATTATGGCGTAATTCCATGTGTTCGACCCTTAACTGTACATTTAGGTACATTAGCTTTCTTGTTTACATATTCCACCACGTCCTCCACCTTTTTGGAATAGTGAAGAAGCGACACGTAATGTTTGCCTACCTATCTGTAAGCATTCGTTGATGTGTTCCAGAGCAGACTCAGATGGTATGGCCATATAAAGCGCAGGGATGATAGCTACTCCGACAAAACCGTCCTTTAAATGCCAACAAAGCCCGGGGTAGAGGAAGACCTTCCGCTGCCTGGTGGACCAATGTCGAAAAGGGGTTTTACCCCTCAACATCTCTCCAACGACAAGCCAGGATCGAATATCCTGGTGCAGAAGTACAGAGGCCCGGCCCCAAAAAAAATAGGAAGACGGCAGGTGAAGAGTTACCGACTTCGACAACATGGTGTAAAAATAATGTATAAAAATATGGTGAAATAACTATGTAAAAAGAACTGTACCTCACATTCGAAGTCCCGATGCGCCCTAGTCGTATAAATAGACCGAATACCGAGCGCAGCAGCCAATGCCAACGCAGAGTCCCTTTTCAAAGAAGGTAAGGTCGCTGCTCCGATCACCAAAGCCTTCGCTAGAGATACTTCCACCGGCAGATTGGACAGAGCACGCCCGAGGGATGTTAGCTTTTCGTTGAATGTTAAGGCACCCTGAAAAACATAAAATAGTAACATATTAAAAGAAAAATGAAAATGTAAAGATTTATTTATGCGAGTTTATATTCCCGCCGCGGAACAAATGTTTGCATGATTAACAGATATTTGTTCCGGGTCTGGTTGTTTCTCTATATATTATAAGAAC
Source organism: Philereme vetulata (assembly GCA_918857605.2). Classification (NCBI taxonomy): domain Eukaryota; kingdom Metazoa; phylum Arthropoda; class Insecta; order Lepidoptera; family Geometridae; genus Philereme; species Philereme vetulata. Next base: position 11,361,177 of record OU975442.1, on the reverse strand, counting down.
ACAATGTATTTACAAAAAAATATATATAAGTATTCTATCAGTTATCTAGTTCCCATAGTACAAGCTGTGCTTAGTTTGGGGCTAGATAGCGTTGTGTGAAATGTCCAGCAATATTTATTTATTATTATTTATTTATTTGACACGGCATGACATACACAGGAAACTCAATAACAGATTGTGGGATACCTAGATTTACGCAATTGGTAGGCCAGTGTAGAAGTAACATTGCTAAATGGGGTATACTTGATCCAACTCATGTCTAAAGGCGACTTGAGCAACGATGCCTAAACATATTTAGTAGCTAAATATGATTTGGAAAGTTACACCTGTATGCCTCAAGTTGATTGACGAAGTGCAGTGTATAGTAGGGTACGTTTCTAAAATGCGTGACCTACGAGGCGATGGTTACCACTTAACATCAGGTGGACCTTATATGCGTGTTCCTACTCCAAGTCGTAAAAAAACCACAACTTACATGTTGCTTCAGCTCCAGAATAGCGTTCTCTACGCCCTCCTCAGGCGGGGCGTCCAAGAACGGGAATCTCCTAACGTCGTTAACTCCAAGCGAACTCATCTGTAGAAGTAACGACGCGAGAGGAACTCGGGACACTTCGGGAGTACTGAATGGTGCCATTTCATTGAACTGTTTCTCGGAATAAATGCGGTAGCAAACGCCAGGTCCTAAAAACAATATAAAAAACTATATCTTATGACTTATACAAAAAATATTTTCAATAAAATTTAACTAGCTTTCAAAATATACCTAATTGTTATTTTCATCAGTTCGGAAGCAAATTGATCATTCCCATCATAAATTAATTTTGTCAAAATGTTGCAGAAAAACATCGCATCGAGAAAATCGGCTGTCCTAGAACCAAAAAGTCTAGTATTCTAAAAAGGGACGATGAACTTGCACCCTGTCAAACGAATCATCATCATCATCAGCCGGAAGACGTCCACTGCTGAACATAGGCCTCCCCCTTAGATCGCCACAACGAGCGGTTGGTAGCCGTTTGCGCCCAACGATCTAGTAAGAATCGCGGGGAGACGTCTCCTCGCGATTCTTACTAGATCGTCGGTCCACCTTGTGGGGGGCCGCCTTACGCTGCGTCTTCCAATCCGTGGTCTCCACTCGAGAACATTTCTTCCCCAACGGTTATCGGTTCTACGAGCGATGTGGCCTGCCCATTGCCACTTCAACTTGCTAATTTTGAGAGCTATGTCGGCAACTTTAGTTCTTCTGCGGATTTAAAAACCCTCTCCATAGCTCGTTGAGCGACCTTGAGCTTGGTCATGAGGCCATGAGTAAACGAGTCAAACGAATGCTTAACTTCTATACAAAAACTGAGTGTAAATAATAGTAAAAAAAATATGATCGATTTCAATCACAGTCACTGGTTCCCATAATGAAACGGCTTCCATGTGACTTCTGGCATTTTTGTACCTACTTATGATCCATCTACTACCTACCTACTTATAAGAGCCAGAAGTCAAGATTATTATTAATATTATTTATTCGTATGTCGTGTCAAATAATGTTTTTCATTATTCATTTGAAATGTCCAACATTATTTATTTATTCCGCTTACCAGTTCGTCCAGCCCGCCCTTTCCTCTGATCGGCGCTTGCTTTGGATATCCAGAACTCTTTAAGCCTTTGCATTTTCGTTGTTGAATCGTAGCTCATTTCTTTTACCTGTAAACACAAAAAGCTATCTTGGTACCGCGTTCACACGTGCGAGCGACGAAGCGATAAGTCGAATAACAAGCGCGCATGTATAATCGTTCCAGCTAGCTGCTGAGACAGGGACCATTTTGTCCCCACGCAACACCATCATTGTCTGTCTGGGTGAATTTTGACTTTTCCTTTGTTTTTATTGTGTGTGATGTCATGTGGGTTCAAATAAATATATTTCCTTTCTTTTTTTCTAGTTGAAACAACCCTTTGAAACAAGGAATTAAATGCGCGTTTTTGTTTAGATTAGAAAGTCTTCTGTCATTGTCATTCCATTCCTATGGTTACAGACCGAAAGCTACTTCACTGATGGCCATCTCAAATATCACGTTATGGCGGCGGCTTGTGATTGGCTGGAACTTAGGTGTGAGTTCGTTCAAAGTATTCAAAGACAGACCAAGTGTTGTCGTTAGCACGCGTTCACAATTACAGTTTGACGAAAAAGGCGCTCGTCACTCGTCTAGCTTGTAAGTCGTGATCGCAAATGTATAAACGCAGTATAAATGGTAATTCGCGCTCGCGAACATTATGAAGGAGCGAGCGACGAGTGACTATCAATTTTGGTATGCGAGTTTTTAGGAGAGCTAGGTCTTACAGCTAGGAAAATCTAGGGTAGAGCCTGTTCCGCAAAACAGTTTCTTAGTCTGAGCGCTAGGTCTATTCTCTAAGGCTCGAAAACATATTTTTACCCTTATTCTCATTTGACAACTGTTATCTTAAAAGTCCAAGCTTGGGATTTACTAAAGAGCGATGGAAAGCTGTATTTTAAGTTTCTAGAGAATCGACAGGATTCGGAACACCTGGTTGCCCTCAAAGGCCGGGAACGCTGCCGTGACCATTTAGGTTGCCCAATTAAAATACGGGATATATTCCGTATGCAACCTAATAGGTAGGCAAATATCTTAACTGAATGGAACCCTGCAAATGGAAAGCGACACAATGGAAGGTCTTAAAGCATTAATAGACTACCCAGTTTGGCAGGATCCAACCACCCGGTGCCATGTGTTGCCACGTACAACCATACTGCATTGTGTGTAGGCTGGTCGAACGCTGTCGGGTCAATCATAATCATTACTTTTACTTTTTGTTGGTCGGGTTGGGTGGTCGGGCCGCGACGTCACATCGACTCTAAGAAGCGTTGATGCTTTTCATAGGGAAACCCAAGATTAAGAACAGAAACGGGAAAAGGGGAGGCTCTGCAGTGGGACAGCATAAGCTGGATAAATAAAACGTTCCTCAAATGGATGGACTTATTTCGTGATATGAACTCTTACAATATTATACCTATGTACAAACCTTGCCTGAATCGACGACAAATCGAATTCCATCAATAGTGACAGAGGTTTCAGCGATGTTGGTTGAAACTATGCATTTTCTGACACCTTCTGGAGGATAGTCAAACACCTGTAACACATACAAATCATTATTAGATGACTTTTCCCATTGATTTATGTCCCCGTCGTGAAAACACAATAAACAGAGATACTTTCGTATTTATAATATTAGTAAAAGTTATATTACTACTAGCTTCCGCCAGCGTCTTCGCACGCGTTGTTTGCCAACAAACAATAGCCTATGTTTGTTACCGGGTCATAATCTATCAACACCAAATTTTACGTCACGATGAGTAACAAACATAAAAATAAATAAACATGCAAACTTTCACATTTATAATATTAGTGTGATATTTATTTAGGTAGCCATTCACCATGCGCAACGGAGGTTTTCATAGATAATAAGGGATAGTGATAGAAAAGGGAATGGGTTACCTTATCCTGTTCACCAAGTGATAGTCCACTATGCAGCGGTAGAACTATCCAGTTCTTCGTCTTCTCCGCGTACTGCTGAGCCGCGTCGCATATCGCTGTTATCTCTTGAACTCCTGACATGAATACCAAGAGATCCCCTCTTTCTACCTCTGTTGACAAGAAAAAAAAGCAAGAAACTTTTTAACAAAACATTTAACCGACTTAAGAAAACAGAAAAAAATCGGAAACGGAACTCTAAAATGAAAAGTGGTTAATGAAACCTATACTTCATTTTTAAAGAGCTTTTCAACAATACCAAAAGCATAGTGATACACGTGACACTTCGATGGACAGTACATTTAAAATTATTTTATCCCAGTGAAACTTAATGAATGAATGAATATACTTTATTGTTCACTTCAAAAGAACCATACATAAAAATTAAAATTTACAAAGCAACAAGTACAATGGATGGTCTTATCACTTAGAAGCAATTTCTTCCAGACAACCTTTGAATGTAGAGAACTTTTGTAACATTACAATAATGGAGGGGGGTATACCTACATTAACAAAACAAAAACTAAATTTTAGGAGAGCGCTGATCACTTACAATAAAATAAAACAATATACATAAGTAAATATACCTACAACAAATAAAATAAAAAAATATACATAAACATACATACATACATATCTACAGCGATACTACGACGTTTCTGAGAGATAAAATCATTTCACTCTTGTTATAAATGAGGCTAATGATAGAGCTTGCCGTATTGAGACCGGTAATGTGTTTCAAAGACGTGTTGCTTGAATGGTAAAGGAATCATCATAGAATCTAGTTCTATGAACTAGCGTTTTCAGCATCACATTTTCAGACGATCGGAGCGAGTGAGAATTAGTGCAGTGAAGGAACTCAAATAGTTCCTGCAAGTAGGAAGGGGTTAAGGGATTTCGGAGGATGTTGTACAGGACGGAAATCATATGAGCATTCCGGCGAAGACGAATAGGTAACCACTTGAGATTGAGACGAAATTCGGAGATGTGATCAAATTTACGGAATCCAAAAACAAAACGAATGCAGAAATTTTGCAGACGCTCAAGCTTGTTTAGTTGGTCCTCCGTAAGGTCGAGATAGCTGGCGTCAGCATAATCAAGAACGGGGAAAAGAAGTGACTGCGCAAGCGCAATTTTTGTAGCGGTAGGTAAAAAGTTACGCAACCTTCTAAGCGAGCCAGTAGATGCAAACATCTTTCGACTCACAGACTCAAGCTGCGGAACCCACGACATGGAACTGTCTATTAGTATACCTATATTGCTGAAAAAAACTGTCACACCATTCTACGCTACATAAATGAAATTTTTAATTTTATTAAATTTATCAAGCATCAAATAATACATTTATAATCATAGAGATACTAATTATACTTTACAGTTCCTGGTGGGAGCAACATTAGTAACCAATCATTTTTTTAAGTCGGTTAGTAATAAGTTTTTAGTGTCCTTGTCTTTTGTATGGGATTGTGTGACAGAGACAACGCTCCATTAACTTGTTCCGGCGGATACAGTATAGTATAAGCATAGGTGCGGATGTTTTGAACGTGTAGAAAAATTAAAATACCTTGGCAGCACAATCACATCAAAGTGCGACCTAGATGTCGAAATTAACAGCAGGATAGGAGCTGATGCTGCAGCTTTTGGCAAACCACGACCTAAGGCGTTCACACGATTAAAAGTGTCTACTAAAGTTAGTGTCTATATATCAGTAGTAGTACCTAACCTCCTATTCTCTTCCGAGACGTGAGTTCTATACGGCAAGCACATTCGCATACTCGATAGATTTCACCTCAAATGCCTTCGTGACATCATGAACATCAGATGGCCAGACCGTGTCAGGAACACGAATGTACTGCGACGCGCAAATATCGGAGGCATTGAGGCATTGCATCGATGAGGCGACAGCTTCGCTAGTGTGTGGGCACGTGTGTCGCATGTCAGAGAGCAGAGTGTCGAAGCGCATTTTCTTTTCAGAACTTCAGTACGGTAAGCGTAAAAGCGGTAGCCAGTACTTGAGGTATAAGGATATTCTGAAAAGACACATGAAGCGATGCAGAATTGAGCCCTCCCATTGGGAGGAGAATGCAGCACAGTGTTATGAGTGGAGACGGCGAATCCACCTACTGGTAAACGAGTATGAAGAAGAGCGCCGCCTCGATCTCGATAAAAAGCGGGACGATCTTAAGGCCCAACCACCAGCGGCCATCTCATATATTTACGTCGGCGGGGTCTTGACATGTTGAAAATCGGTTATATAAGCCACTATAGGGCGCATAGAGGGGCGAACCAGCGAGATCCTCATTGAAAATTGTATTGACGTCCCCTATAACAGAGTTAAATATGCCTGTACAGGATTAATGCAGTCGCCGTAGCCGAAATCGGCAAGGATATCATACATTTTATAAATCCGAAAGTTTGGATGTTTGTTTGTTACGCATTTAATATGTTTCTACAAATCTATACAGGGCATCCGCGATACAGGTGTTACACCTAGTGCGGAGCTCATTATGTACACACGTGTTAATTCTGATTTGGAAAATAAAAATATTTATATTTATTAACTATATTTATATATATTTATTTGTTACTCAATCACGTCGTAACGGCTGAACCGATTTCGATGAAATTTGGTATGTACGTAGATTATAACCTGGATTAACACATAGGCTACTTTTTGTTAACAAACGGGTGCGAAGCCGCTGGCGGAAACTAGTAATAAATAAATTAAACTTACTCGAATATTTGCTATCAATCAACTGCATGATTTGGACATAAGGCTGTGGATCCAGTCTGTCATCTCTTGACGGCTTCTCATCGATGAACACAGGTTTGTAGTTTAGGTCGATTGGGTATAGTCTTCCAGGCACCTGGAAATTTAAAAATCTAGGTATTTCTATGATAATAGTTCATTATCACAACGTTATCATATAAATAAACAAATAATGCTGGACATTTTTGCGAAATACAAAGCATCAAAGTGGCCATTTTCGTAACAAACTAACCAACAAAAGGGGGGCCTTTTCTTGGATATCTTAAAAGTATCCACAATAGTAGAACATTTAGAAGTAAGAAAAATTATCAAAGCGAAGCAGGTTCTACCAGTTTACGAGCAGAAATTGACTAACTTATGTCTAAATCTTTACATAGTATAAAAAGAAGTCGCTTCCGCTGTCTGTTCGCTTAGATCTTATAAACTACTCAACAGATTTTAATGCAGTTTTCAGCGATAGATAGAGTGATTCAAGAGGAAGGTTTATATGTATAATACATACATAGAAACTGCGAAAGTAACTGTTTGATAGCTTTTCAAAACTAAACGGCTGAACGGATCGTAATAAAATTTGGCAAGGAGATGGATAAGGACATAGGGTCCTGGGGAAGGACATAGGCTACTTTTTACTCGAGTTCGTAAAAGGAGGGTAATGTTTTTATTGAAATGCCGCGCATGCGAAGCCGCAGGCGGGTCAGCTAGTAGTTCATATAACGTTCATACAAAATGACCAAAATTAACTTTGTATTTTAAAATGATACAGCTGTACTGATTACGGAACTTCACTGTGCTAGATCCGACACGAGCTTGACCGTTTCTATTTATTCAACATGCGAGTGGAGATGGAACAAGTAAACGGTCTCTAATGTTAAGTCTCAATACAAGTAACTAGTGGTTCGCCACGAACTGAGATCTCGCGAGTCTCCCAGAAAAACAAAATTATTCGTAATCTTTGACTATCAAAATAGTACTCCGAAATAACTAACCAACTTACTTGACCATTCAAATTACAGGTAACGGGTGTTCATGTAAATGGGTTACTATTTTTTGGGGTACAAAATGCAGTTATACTAGATTTCAGGCTATTGCCTATATTTGTGTCACTAATACACGAATACCAAATTTCAACATTGTGGGGTCACTGGTGTACCCTGTGAAATTTCTCAGTTTTGTTTTTATTATGGCTAATGACTCAAAAACTACAAGGAGTAAACTAAAAATAAAAACAGGGTTGAAATGTACTAATAAAGACCTTTCATTTGACGTCCCACGTCCTAATAGTCTCATTTTCATTTTTTTACCCCTTTTGAACACCAATACCTCAACAACCCCCCCATATTTTTAGCTCATTTAGTCACACCAAAATTGTGCAATCACTGCCTACCTATGTATCAAACTTCACGATGATCGGATCAACGTTTCGAAAGTTATCCTCGGACAAACAAACATACATGCATACATACGTATATACATACAACGCCGATTTGCCCAAGTTGATTTGGAGATCTCGCTTCGCTCGATCAATAATTCTCAACACAAATAAAAAAAAAGTTTTAAGAATACCTGAATAACAGCAGCCGATTCAGCTGCAAAGTAGTCCTCGAACAGCTTGATATTAATGGTGGCAGACATAAGCACTAGCTTAATATCACTCCGGCTATGTATTAGACACTTCAGGACTCCTAACAGAAAGTCTCCCATTAGGTGACGCTCGTGAATCTCATCGAGAATGATGACGTCATAGTCTGGTAAGTTTTCTGAAGACATCTGAAATAAGAAAACAGTTTTTGATTAAATTTTTGTAATGATTATTGATCTCCAGGAACTGCGGTTGGAAGCGGCCTGCATCCAACGCCGACCTGCGGTTCTTACCAAGTCGTCTGCCCATCTTGTAGGTGGACGTCCTACGCTGCGTTTGCCGGTCCGTGACCTCCATTCGAGAACTTTCCGGCTCCATCGGCCATCTGTTCTGCGCGTTATATGGCCTGCCCATTGCCACTTCAACGTGCCAATCCGTTGGGCTATGTCGGTGACTTGAGTTCTCCTACGTATCTCCTCATTTCTGATTCGATCCCTTAAAGAAACCCCGAGCATAGCCCTCTCCATAGCTCGTTGAGCGACTCTGAGCTTATTCATTAGGCCAATAGTGAAGGACCACGGTTCCATATGTCATCCGCAGTTCCTGGAGATCAATGAGGGAGGCCTTTTTCCAGCAGTGGACGTCCTACGGCTGATATGATGATGATGATGAATGATAATAGTTATACAACCTGTTATGTATGTACGACATTAATTTAAAACACACATCCGGAATCGTATTAACTGATTTTTGAGATGGGTTTAATACCGGTGGCTTGAATATTTATCCAGTAATCGATATATTTCCAATAAACAATTTTTAACGTGATCGGCGGCGCCTTTGCGACGTTGCCGCATAGGTCAGTTAGGTACCTACTTACATGATGAATGAAAATGATTTGTTTACCTATTTATACAGGCTGTTTCATTGATGTTTTAGGAATTGAGATTAAGGTTGTTTGAAAATTAAACATTTTGTATGGTAATGAATGACTTAAAAAAAACTCTATTTTACATTAATACTAGCCATTAGCCCTACCCGTGTTTTCATTTAATGTCATACATAACAAAACACGTAGTAACGAATACTAGCTTCCGCCAGTGGTTTCGCACGCGTGGTTTGTCAATAAAGTAACCTATGATTTAATCCAGGTGAATCTCAAGATTTATCTACATAGATATAATGCTATCATTTATGCTGCCGATGATGACGATGACGATGATGATATAGGTAAATACAAACAGGTACTCAGTGGATTATCAAAGTGTTTAGGTTTCCTTTTGACCAGCTTCTAGATCTTAATAATTTAAGGTGATTTCAACATAATCACTAGAGTAAACCAAGCTTACTATTAACTAGTAGCACGCCCCAAACTGAGATCTGGCGAGTTTCCCATAAAACAAAAAAATATATTATTCATAATCTTTGACTAATAAAATAGTGCCACATAATAAATAACCAAATAGCTTGACCTACAGTTTCATTCAAATTACAACATGTTATTTGGTTAAATCTTTTAGGGGTATAAATTGCAGTTATTCTAGATTTCAGACTTTTCCCTATATTTGTGTCACTAAAGCTACACGAATACCATATTTCAGCACTGTGGGGTCACTGGTGTATCCTGTGAACTTCGTCAAAGTTTAGTTTTTATTATTGCTAATAACTCAAAAACTACAAGGAATAAACTAAAGATAAAAACGGGGTTAAAATGTAATAATGAAGACCTTTCAATAGACGCCCCAATTGACCTAACAGTCTCATCTTGATTTTTGAAGTTAAAACTACTTTAGGCGCTGTTGGGCACTTTTGAGATGGGAAAAAACCATTGAACACGCGACATTATTACCGACACCTCTGTGTATAATTTGAGATGGAAAAAACCATTGAACTCGCGACACTGTTACCGACACCTCTGTATATAATATGATTTAAAATGTGTAACATCTTTCCTCTTGGTTTGTGGGAGTGATTTTGGCAAAAGGGACGGAAATGTGTAACAGGAAACCGGGAAAGCGCGCGCTATTTGATTTGAGCAATGAGCGCGCGCGGTGGTCAGATGTTACATATCATAAGCGACTACTGTAAGGCTCGTAGTTTTTTTTTTATGTGTAACGTCTTTCCTTTCGGTTTGTGGGAGTGATTTTGTCAAAGGGACGGAAATGTGTAACAGGAAACCGGGGAAGCGCTTTGACTAATGAGCGCGCGCGGTGGTCATATGTTTTTTGCTACGAGACTGTAATAAGGTCTCTTTCATGTAATATAAATAAGGGTTTGTCATGGAGGTTGTATTTCATCATAGCATAATAGGAATACAATGAGCCTCGTTCTATTTTTAAATTTACTTACGGTTAATCGCATTTACGGAGCCGTTATCGAGTTTTCAATGACCAAGTTTCAAAGTGATGAATTCGGTAGATAAGATTAAGATTTGCTTTGTTTTATCTATTTTGTTTATAATATTTTTTTGTTAATTTTTTTTTACTAGCCCGTTCTGTCCTACTGCTGGGAAAAGGCCTCCCCCTCTTTCTTCCACTTATCACGGTCTAGAGCCATATCCCGCCAGTCTCTTTGGAAGAGGTCCAAGTCATCGCTCCAGCGCTTCTTAGGCCTTCCTCGGCGTGGCTTTCCGTCTTTAGGGGTCCATATGCTTGCCTTCTTGGCCCACCTATCGGGTTGCATAGGGGAGACATGACCCGCCCAGTCCCATTTCAGCTTTGCAGCCTTGATGCCCACGTCAGCGATGCCGGTCTTCGAGCGCAGCCAGGAGTTTGGAATCCGGTCGATTCTCGTTACACCCAAAATGCTGCGCTCCATCGCTCTTTGGCAAACTCCTAGTTTGAACTTCTGAGACTCGGTCAGTGACCAAGACTGGGCACCGTAGGTTAGGACAGGCAGAATACACATGTCAAGGAGTTGGCGTTTTAGCGATAAGGGAAGGTCACCCTTCATAAGTTCCTTAATGGACCAGTAGCTTTTCCAGGCGTTGTCGACACGACGGTCGACTTCTTTGTCCTGCCTGTTGTCAAATGAAGCTAACTGGCCTAAGTAGATGTACTCATTGACATAGTGTTTTTCCTGCCCGTCTACCACTACCCTACGTTTCGTGCTATTGGTCATGATTTGTGTTTTTGACCGATTCATCATAAGTCCAACTCCGAGGCTCGCCATGCTCAGGTCTTGGAGCATTTCCTGCAGCTCCGATGCATTAGGAGCGAAGAGAACAATGTCATCGGCGAACCGAAGGTTTGTAAGTCTTTGGTCACCGACTTCAATACCCTTTGTCGCCCATGGGGCTGATAATAGTTTAAAGACTTCTTCTAAAACGCTTGTGAATAATTTGGGAGAGAGCTGGTCGCCCTGTTTAACGCCTTTCTCGATAGGAAACTGAGGACCGAAAGATTCTATTTTGATATTTGCCTGACTTTTGCTATAAATTAAATAATTTTTGTTTATATTGTGTACAGTAAACATGATGTTACACATCATATGCGATTACTGTGACTACTTTTTTTTTAGTTTGTGGGGGGCATAAGACCACTTAGTAAATTTTCATGTTCATGCGACGTTCATCATGATAATTTTGAAATATCCAATTTTTTTTTAGGTGAAAACTTCTTTAGGCGCGTTGGGCATTTTTGAGATGGGAAAAAACCATTGCACTCGCGACACTGTTACCGTTACCCACACCTAAGTATATAAGTATTTCGTAATTGTTCAAGTTTTCACTTCTGTCGGCACTCCCGGAGTGGCATTTTTTTTTATCCCATTATCTGAACCCCACATTTTAGCTCATTTAGTCACACTAGGATTGTGCCATCACTACCTACCTACATATCAAATTTCACCATGATCGGATCAACGCTTCGAAAGTTAGTCTCAGACAAACAAACATACATACATACAACGCCGATTTGCCCAAGTTGATTAGGAGATCTCGCTTCTCTCGAATAAAAATACCGCATCCGAATCGGTCACACAGACATAGGAGTCAAACGTATAACACGTCACTTTTTGCGATGGTGGTTAAAAAGATGGAGCGTACCATGCTCGGCATAAGACTAAGTCCGAGTTCCAAACGTCGAGATCCGTAGATTAACAAAGGTTCGTGACGTTGGGAATCGAGCTATGGAACTCAAATGGTCTTGGGCAGGGCACTTGGCTAGACGTGGTGGTGACAGATGGAGCAGGGCAGCGACTGAATGGAGGCCGAGGAGCGGGTATAGGACGGTAGGATGACCGGCAGCGTGATGGGTGGCCGAGATCGTAAAGGTCGCGGGCCGACAGTTGGTGAGACTAGCGGAGGATGGCAGAAACTTGGAGAACCCAACAATGGGTGAAGTCAGGCTGCGCATGATGATGATGGTTAAAAATAACTGAGGTAATTTATATTAATAAGTAATTTAATATTTAAAGCTAATGATCATTTATTAATGTATTTCAAAAAGAATACTTGACAACGTACCTGCCTCAGTAAAAGCCCTTCAGTGATAAAACATATTTTGGTATCTGCAGTTTTACTCTTCTCAAATCTGATCTGGTAGCCGATTTTGGTTTCAAACTGTGTAAGTGTTTCATAAGCCACTCGTTTTGATAGAGAGACACACGCTATCCTTCTGGGTTGAGTGCAAGCTGTTTAACAATATTATTATATGAAAATAAATAATGCTGGACATTTCACACAGCGCTATCTAGCCCCAAACTAAGTCAAGCTTGTATTATGGGAACCAGATAACTGTGATACAATACAATATGTATAAAAAAAATTATAACAATGTACCTACTTATAATTTATAGAAAAACTAGCTTTTGCCCGCAACTTCGTATGCGTTACACTGCTAAATGTGTTACACTTAGAGTTGCCCACTCTAATATATAATAGTATCCTACTATATAAGGGGATCAAATACTATATTTCTGAAAAAAATATATAATAGACGAAACTACTATATATTGCGTAAAGCGGAACACAGCCTTAACCTTTTTTTAAAGCCCGCTCCGCTCTAAAATTAGAAATTGGTTTTTTTTCCTAACCTATCTCGTTCCACTGCTGGACAAAGGTCTCCCCCAAGTCCCTCCAAGCATCCCTATCTGTTGCTATCTCCCACCATCCTCTTTGGAAGGTGTCGAAATCGTCCCGCCAACGCTTTCTCGGCCGACCCCGACGTCGCCTTCCGTCTTCAGGCGTCCATAGTGTTGCAATATGGGCCCATTTCTCGGAGTGCATTCGGGCAACGTGGCCCGCCCAGTCCAGCCGATCTCTTCCCTACATCTGCAATGCCGGTAAGTGAGCGCAGGATGGTGTTACGCACTCGGTCGACACGTTTAAAGCCGAGAATGCTGCGCTCCTCAACAAGAAATTGTTGAGAAACTAAAAATTAATTTTAACAATTTGTACTCAGAAATCAATCAAATAAACAAAATTTTGGACATTGTACTTTCTGACCAAAATTTTTTTACTAAATCAACGGTTGAAAAATGGCAAGAAGTTGTTCTCATAAATAATTCAGACTTGTCTAATATTTTAAAAATTGTATCATTTCTTCTTTCAATTCCTGCAACATCAGCATTCAGAGAGTGCATACTTTCTGTCACGAAGACGTAGAGAATAAGGCGGGATAGAGCAGCAAAAAATATTCATTTTAAAAATAGATAATTTATCCACATACCATATTTTATTAATTTTTTTGCCATCTACTATATTTTTAGAGGTCAGCTTCGAAAATACTATATTTGATAGAAAAAAAGTAGGCAACCCTAGTTACACTACTAACGCTAGAAATAAAGCTAAACTCGCTGATGCGACTTGACTTGACTTGACACCCCATTTTTATTATAGTTAACTGATTTATGGGAAAAAAGGTAGCCTATGTGGTAATCCAGGTTATATACCTAGTCAGGTCATACGTATTGTCACACAGTAAAAACTTTTCTTTTAGAATACTGGCCACAAAAAAGTGAATAGAATTCAAATTTCGAATTGTTCATGAAAATAAAAAAACCTACGTTTTAGAATTTTACTCATTTTTAAATATGGAGTGGACGCTTAGAGAAGACCGTGTTGCAGTTATTGCGTTGCATCGTTGCGGTTACGCGCCAATTCAAATTTTTGACTTACTGAAAAATTTGAATATAACCAAGATTCGTTTATCGCACCATCAAACGATACAATGAAGACTAGTGTAGATGACAGGTCAAGTAGTGGTCGCCCTCGGTCTGTTAGGACTCCAGCAGTGATAAAAGCTGTGAAGCCGCGAATTCAAAGAAATCCCAAACGTAAGCAGAAACTGTTGGCCCTTCAGATGGGGTTAAGCAGAACCACGGTGAAAAGGGTGTTAAATGAAGACTTAGGGCTTCGGGCGTATCGAAGAAAAACAGGACATCGTTTGAATGTTCGTCTAATGGACCTGAGACTGAAGAGATGCCGCGCTTTGTTGAAGCGGTACGCGAGAATAAAATATCGGGAAATTCTTTTTTCGGATGAAAATTTTTTTACCGTAGAAGAGAGCTACAACAAACAAAATGATAAGGTGTACGCACACAGTAGTGAAGAAGCGAGCAACCGTATTCCGCGTGTCTAACGAGGTCATTTTCCATCCTCGCTCATGGTATGGTTGGAAGTTTCTTATTGGGGCTTAACAGAGGTACATTTTTGTGAGAAAGGTGTAAAAACGAATGCAGTTGTGTATTAAAATACAGTCCTGACGAACCTTGTGGAACCTGTTTCTCATACCATGTTCAATAACAGGCACTGGGTATTCCAACAAGATTCGGTGCCAGCTCATAGAGCGAAGATCACACAAGACTGGCTGGCGGCGCGTGAAATCGACTTCATCCGGCACGAAGACTGGCCCTCCTCCAGTCCAGATTTGAATCCGTTAGATTACAAGATATGGCAACACTTAGAGGAAAAGGCGTGCTCAAAGCCTCATCCCAATTTGGAGTCACTCAAGACATCCTTGATTAAGGCAGCCGCCGATATTGACATGGGCCTCGTTCGTGCTGCGATAGACGACTGGCCGCGCAGATTGAAGGCCTGTATTCAAAATAACGGAGGTCATTTTGAATAGGCTTTAGTGTCATAAGAATCTATGTTTTGTTAAGTTCATTTTGGTATATAAATGGTTACATAATGAATAAACTTGTTTCAATTATTTTATATTAAACATGTGACAGAATTTATGACCTGACTAGGTATAATTTACGTATATACCAAATTTCATTGAAATCGGTTCATCCGTAACGACGTGATTGAGTAAAAATCAAACAAATAGAGCCGTTGTAGATGGTTCTGATCGAACTCAATGCTCATTAACTCTGGTGTACCCCAAGGGTCAGTGCTATCGCCTACACTGTTTATTCTTCACATCAATGATATGCTGCACATAAGCGGCCTTCATTGTAATGCGGATGACAGTACGGGTGATACTTTCTACACTGGCCGCCCTAATGTCTCTCGGTCGGAAGTGGAAGACAACAGACAAAGGTTTGTGTCTTAGGTTGAAGGCTCTTTGGAGCGCGTGTCAAATTGGGGTAACCTTAATCTGGTCACCTTTAACCCAACCAAGACGCAAGTCTGTACGTTCACCACAAAGAAGGCCCCTTTCACAATAGCTCCACGGTTCCAGGGCATTCCTCTTCCCGTCTCGGCGACTATAAGGATTCTGGGAATCGAAATTTCTAATGAGGTCCAGTATGGGAGTCACTTAGAAGCAAAAGCTGTGCTCGCCTCCAAAAAACTTGGGAGTTCTTAACCGTGCCAAACAGTATTTTACGACACAACAACGGCTATTGCTGTACAAAGCGCAAGTTCGGCCGCACGTAGAATACTGTTCCCATCTTTGACACGGAGCTCCAAAGTACCAATTGCTTCGTTTTGACTCCCCTCAGAGAAGAGCCATTAGAATCATAGGTGATACCAAACTCGCCCACAGGCTGGAACCGCTGAGTCAACGCCGTGACATCGGATCGCTCAGTGTATTCTACCGCTTGTATAATGGGGAATGTTCTGAGGAGCTATTTGATCTCATCCCGTCGTCGAGATTTTACCACCGCACTTTTCGACAACTTAATAAAGCTCATCCACATATAATCGACAATTGGGTATCGCGCACCACACGCTTCACGCGATCTTTTCTACCCCATACTTGCAAGATGTGGAATGAGCTACCATCTGAGGTTTTCCCATTAGACTACGACATGGCACGTGTAGGGAACGCATCGACAATACCCCGGGTGTTGCCAGTGTCAATAGGCGACGGTGACCGCTTACCATCAGGTGGGCCGTAAGTAACCCACAAATAACATTAAAAAAAAAACAAATAAATAACCAAACATCCAAACATTCACATTTATAATATTTGTGTCATGTGATGTGACAACCAGAAATAGTTATCAATTGAACAGTTATGTAGTCTCACCAATGTTCTGAAACCCTGCTTCATGCAAGTACTGAGGTACTTGTGTCGACTTCCCGCATCCAGTGTCTCCAGCTACCACCACCACTCTCTCATTCTGAACTGCTGACACTATTTCATTTCTGAAAAATTATTTATACAGCATTTAATACACAAGCCTAGTTTTTCTGTGATATGTCGTAACTAGGTTAGTGATTAGGTCAAGAAGCACACCAATACATTTTTGTATGGTTGTGGTTGCCTGACCAAATTACTTTTTATTCTCGTACTTTTTTCATATCTGACATTGAACTTTTTAATTGTATAAAAACAATATTGCATAAATAAAAGTTCCTATAGTATTGACAAGGATTTGTTCGATAAACACATTTTTTGTGTTGAATTACCAATTAGTAGTTGGTACTAAATATTAATATCTATACAATTACTATATGTATGAAACAATATTGATACACATACCATCTATCTATCCAGCCTCCAGCACCCACTGTTGGGCATAGGCCTCCTCTCTATAGGTATTGCCAGTCCAATCAGTCTTGAGCAAGTCTCATCCATTGCTGTCCAACTTCCGCTACGAGATCGTCAGACACATACCATATCATAAAAATATTTAACTTTATATGCAGTAATTTAAACTTGTGATAGCATCTAAGAAATAAATTATTTGCACTATTTAATATACCTACTATCTGACATTTCTAAGTGCAAGTAAAATGTTTAAAGACGAAATAAATTACTATTATTACTACTGGGCAAAGATCGCTTAACACTCTTTTTATAGTATTTACCTACTTGCATAGAAGGTGTAGGCTCATGGAGGAAGCCTTAGAATTTGACTGTTTTCAGGTACCTACTTACCGATATTTGGCAACTGGCAAATCTCTCTGAGCCTGCCTGAGTTTTCTAAGCTTTTCAAACTTCTCTTTATTTTTAAAATCTATATAAATTGAAACAATATTCAAGAATGCTTCAAATAATTTAGGATCTAGTCTTCTTCCTCCCTTATCATCATAAACAGTATCTACATACTTCATAGTTGTTGTAAAATTAATACAAAAAAACTTTGAAAAGTTTGTTGGTGCTTTATCATCAGGTAAGATTGGTTTTCCAGCCTTTCTCATAGTAGCTTCGTACTTCTTCAGAAACACCCAGAAATCATCTAAATTGTTTACAACAGTGTTGCTTTCACTGCTATAAAGGATTATCTTAGTCAAATCTCGCTTGTATTTCTCAAAACTGAACTCATTGTCGAAAACGTTTGAGGTGCTAGGACTCGGGCTATTTCTTCGTTGTCTGAACCGTTCTCTCTCGCGAGACACCGAACGTTTGCGTTTGTGATAACCCCTTCGAGGACTTGGGCTTCGTCCCATTTCTCCCGTCTGTTATGATTAAATGATACTGTTAATATGAATTTTATGTATGTAGGTGCATGAACGCTAGATAGAGATTAAATCGAGAAATGTAAACAAAACAAACCGACGCGACGACAAGCAAGACAAATGACAATCGAACTGACAAAAGGACTGACATAATGTGATTGATGACTGTGACATTTATAAAGTTTTGATTTAACAAAACACATGCAGCACTACACATGTTTCCTAAATTGCACTTTATCATCCAGTGTCGGTGTTCATTTCAGAATTTTCATTAAGATTTGCATCGTTGAGCAACGCGGACTACGGGTTTCACGTAGCTCAATGATGCCGTATTGACTATCGGTACATCGAAGTGTTGAAGTTGGAAGAGCTCGAAGGCGATTCCTTTAAAAAGAGGCGATTCCCTTAAGAAAATGCTTCCTATTAAACAAAGTTCAGATCCCTTTATAACTTTTGAAACTATCATGGTTATGAACACTATTTATACTAAAAACGGGATATTTACCATGATTTGTGAGTATTTGAGTATCCCGATATTTCGGCGCAGTTGCATGCGCCATGATCACGGGTAAACTTACGATCACGGCATGCAACTGCGCCGAAATATCGGGATACTCAAATACTCACAAATCATGGTAAATATCCCGTTTTTAGTATAAATAGTGTTCAAATCCCTTTGAAAACCAAAACTGGTGTCAAAGTGCAAGTCTGGCGTTAATAGATGATAATAGATAATTAGATGTAATCCAGACACTGAGCTTTTACTTGTGGGCGGCTACAACGTAAAAGCCCCGACTAACTTATTTTTCACCTCTTTGATGCTTAGTGGCCAACCATGGTATCGGAGCTGAGGGCCGCTCAATGGCTGCAGAAATAACCTAACGTCAGTGCCCTCAGAAGCACCAAACACATGGCTACAAAGATTACAAAGATTTGACAAAGACAATAGATAAATAAATAAAATAATAATTATTGCTGGATATTTCACACAGCGCTGTCTAGCCCCAAACTAAGCAAAGCTTTACTATGGGAACTAGATAACTGATATAATACTTATATACATTTTTTTTGTAAATATGTATATAAGTACCTTTAATATTAAAGGATATTAGAAACATTCAGACCCGGAACAAATATCTATAGATCATACAAACATTTGTTCCGTGGTGGGAATCGAACCTCCTGCGTCTCAGCCGGCTATTCGCCCACTGCGCCACGGAGGTCGTCAACCTATGGTCGGCAACAGACATTGAGTGAGCGTTTCACAGGACAGGACAAGGCTTTTTTTTTCGAATGGACCTATCTCGCTGTTGGCCTCCGAGGCCGTTGCAGCTTAACCGAGCTTTTGGCGAGCGCAGCAGGCGCTCAGCCCTGTAAGTTTTGATGAGGCAACTAGCGCAAGGGCACTACTTAGGTACGAACCTCGGCTTGGGCTGTTGCCAGGGTGGGGATAGGAGAGAAACGCCCAGGTAAGTGTTTGCACCTCGTATAGGCGGCGACTGAAGGGACTCGTCGACCTCGCCGGCGAGGTCGGTGTATTTGTGAAGTGTTTGCTCTATCTAATGTAGATGACTCGGAAATCTCTTCCGCATCAGCGGAGGTGATTTCGTCATCCGGGTCTACAAGAACGTGTTTCGGACGGCGGAGGGTTTTGTTCGCAGGCGGATCTATCAGATAGTCCGGAATGGTATGTACCAAAGGATTCGGATGATGAGTGGCAAGTTCCTAATGTCGCTTGGAAGCGACCTTTATGAAATTGGCTATTGACTCTATTTTCAATTCACGGTGTAGACCGTTATTGCGAAAATACCAAGGCGAGCCTGTGGCTTTTCGCGAGAAACTATTTTGTACTGTCTGAATAGCAGCAGCTTGACGAGAGTGGGCGGATACTACAGAGGAGTATGTCATAATGGGGGACAGGACAAGGCTTCAGTCTGTACAAGGCTATAACAGATGTACACTAGCGCCCTCTGTTGCCAATCGATGACACTTTTTTTATAATTTCCGCTATTGCGTGCCGCCATTTTGCTTGGTCGCGGGGAGAACGTAGAATTCAGTCTCATGTTAAAATTTTATCGTATTTAGTAAATATTTAGTTAAGTTTTGTGTTGAGTGACACTAATGGCTTGTTTAAATACACTAAAGTTAGAAATAAAAACCCTAGAACAAGTGTTTCCGAAAAACCATGAACGGTTTCAGATAATGTCAGCTAGTGTCGACGAACTGACCTGCAGATTCGTTGGCAGGAATGGAAAGAAATACGAAATCCACGCAAATATTACGGTAAGTGATGTTTTATTATCCTAGTGTGTCTTGAGAGTGTAGGTTTCAATATTTATGTGCATTTATTGATTAACTGACTTGGGACAAAGGGTCGTTGTTTATGAGGGCAGGGCTGTCAACAATGGTTTACGGAAGTCTAATACACTTCCCTGTCGTGTAGCTACGTTTTCATGTTTTCTCAAGTGTTCAGGAGTTCTATTTCAGTGGGAAAGCGTCATCTATCAAAGCCCCATCATCTGTTCATTGATCGCGCGGGCTGTGACGAATTATATCGATCATTCAATACATGGAGAACGAGTCTTGCCTGCATTCGTGAATCATTACAGCTATTTTATAGAGAGAGTAACATCTGTTTTGTTTGGTTAACGGTATACAGGCTCGTTTTTGGGGACAAAAGGCTCTTAGTCATCCTCTACCTGCTTTTTGTAAAGATTTTTTGTTGCTAAATGAGATGAACTAGAATAGGCTACATCTGGTAACATTTAAGTTTCTAAATAGTTACTTCTGCATACACTATTTATTTACTTACTGATTACATTGTAAACAAGTCACAAGGTTTTATTATTGTACCTAATAGATATACATTCTGATAAAAATACCTGGGTACTTGCTATAATTACCTGTTTTCTTTTCTTTTTATAGCTCCTAAACCTGAAACTAAAATGAAGCACCTAAATCCCACTAAGATTCTAAACAAACAGAACCAAACTGATTACCAATTTATTTGAAAAAATGTACATGTACACATTTGCCTATATGTATACAGTATAAAGTTCCTATATTTTATCACATCACACCATCCAGATCCTGACTCCAAAATTTTCAAATTATCCTAACATTTGCCCATAAGCAGGAATTGAAGCCGCTCTTCATTATTATAAATTTATATTATATTATAAATTTACAACATCAATAGGTATAAAAATACAACAGATTCAAGCTAGGATGGTATCCCAAAAATTACACATCATAATTACTTAGGTACTTTTAAACTTTTGCAGCCGGCATGAATTATTTCCAAGTAAGATACATAAATTTTGGTATTTGCTTGTTCAGGAAACCTACCCCACGACACCACCTGTGTGGTTTGCTGACAGTGAAGATCCAATAGTGACGAATGCTGTCACAATACTAGTAAACACTCAGGGCAGAGACAATCATGTTATAAATCAGGTATGTGGTTTTTTTTAATAACATGGATTGCAGTGGATGGCTTAAGTTTGGGGAGGCCTGTGAACTAAAGTCAGACATCTACTGCTGGACATAGGTCTTCCCAAAAGATTTCCAGAGTGACCAATCTTGTGTGGCCTAAATCACAGGGCTCCCTAACAATCTTTAACAGGTTGTCTCTATTTTACCTAGAAAACTTTCGTGATTGATTTCAATCATTTTTATAAATATGGGATCATTATTATAAATAGGTTGTCTCTATCTAGTGGGGGCCTGTCGTACGCTGCGCTTTCCATCGTGTGGTCGCTCAAGAACCTTTCTGCCACAAAGGCTGTTATTTATTCAAGCTATGTGCCCCGCTGAACAGTGACATCTAGTGGCTGATATGATAATGATGAAATATTGCAGTAATTGAACTACATTTCTCCAACAATTTTGAGTAGGTATTAAATGATGCTGAGAAAGTTGAATGATGAATGAAAAAGGTATCTGAACATCAAAACTGTCAGCTCTCCATCAGGCATCTGGCACAACAAACCGACAAGATAAGCAGTGAACAAGCTTCACCCAGATTTGTGATCATCAGCAATGAAGGAAAGACAGAGTGGTTTTTCTCCCCTCTGTTTTTCCTACATCGATTTTCCTAGGTAACAATAAAAGGAGGACTATAGATAGGGGCTAGGCTTATTCTAATTCAAGGGGTGGAGCAAAAGATTCACTGATGTACCGCATTAAGATGTACTTATTTTCATTGTGGGGTTGACATTTATACTTTTTATTTTATTTATTTAAATTTTACACAGCCATTACAGTAACACCAAAGCGACAGTGCAAACCCTTAATATCTAGTAGGTACCTACTTATAATCATAATAATCATAATCATTTATTTGGTAAGAATATTACACGGCGTAATTTATAATGGTATCTCGTATCGGTAATTCGGTACACACTGTACACATTTAATATAGTTCTTACAATATTGATTATAACCAAAATATAAAATAATAAAAGTTATTTAAAATAATAATAAAAAAAAATTGCATATTAATAAAGAATTACACAAGTCAAATAAAATATTAATAATACAATATAAATAGTCATACAACATGATCAATAAGATAGTATACATAAAAACAGTCAATATACAATAGTCCAATAAAATTATAGTATCTATTAATTTGTCATGTCAATAAACTCCACATAACTGTAGAAAGTGTTACTCAGGAGCCAGCGCTTCAGTTTGAGTTTAAAAGTATAGCAACTGGTTGCCTCAGTTACAGTACAGGATAGTCTGTTATAAACTACTTATTTACACTAAAACTAGATAGGTTCTACTTATAAAATGCAAGACCCTATCTGTGAATTTCGCCAAGGTTGTACATCCTATATAAAATAGCTTTGCGAGCAGAGTCCATCTCACATTATGACTGTTTGTTTTGCTTCAACAGTATTTCCTGCTTGTATTTTGCTGAACATAGCTAATATGCAGCAAACATGTCACAAACATCTTGATAGTACCTATTCATGTTTTGAGTGTGTTTGTGTTTCTGGGAATTCTGTGCTGAATGGATAAAATGAATCAGAAGAAACTTAGCATGTGTGGTAGTTATACATGAATTAGGTATTGCAAAGTCATCTAATCTGTGTCACAACACTTACCAACTTAGCAAAGAAATCTTGTTCCAGTAATCAAGCATTATCCAATAGTTTGCAAAATAATGCAATTAGTAACTGTTAATTACTTAATTTGGTATCAAAATTGAATGTTGTGTAAGTAGTCTGCTGTTTCCAAAAAATCGCTTGTATTGTTTATGATATGTTAGAATTTTGTCACGATAAATTTACAAAATCGATACATCTTCAAGCTGATAAAGGATCTTTTAAATCGTAACTTGTTCATTTTGACTGTGTTTAATTAAATGTATTTCAGCAGATAAGTTCATTGCACCTATTTAAATCCATTCCTTATCTATTTATACATAGTTTGTGTGTTGCTCATTTATTTACATTAAATATGAATGTATTGTCGGTACTGTACTATAAATATGACATGCTGTATGTATGAATGGCGGTACATGGACTTTGCAAATAAAGTAATTGTTTGGCTTATACAAGTTTTTGTGGACTTCATTGTTCTCATGAGTTTAATTGGTCCATTTATAAACATAAGAGTAATTGATTGACCGCTAGTTTAGCAGGTGACTGTTTTGATTTGGGTACAGCAGATGGCGTTATTCACTAACAATCTTATCGACAGGAATACAGAAGGTACACAAAGTTTGTACTATCTGTCGAGCGAGTTATTAGGCATAGTAAAATCAACTCTAGTCTCGTTAACAAAGAGTTTATTTATGGTTCCAGGTCGGCATATTGCTGAGAGAGCTTTGCAAGTTACACGGTGTGCCAGAGCCTCCGGATTTGGACTCTCTCTCGTTACCAGTGCATCCAGCGCCCCAACAAAGGTATGTGTTTAATTTGCTACAAAATATGTTAGGGCATAAAATTATTTTAGGTATACGAAAAAAGCATGGTGCTTCGCTCTTACCGCCCTTACTGCCTTACCGTGTTGGTGTGTTCTGACCCTTAGGTGGTAGAAAAATAAGTGGAGAATTGGCCGTTAACATTTCATGTAATTATTTTAAAAAAATCCACTTAACCCACTTAATTGATCGGCTGTCCCCATGTCTATAACGTCAAAGATTAAGGGGAGGCTCCTAAAATTGTGATATTTGTGTCGGAACTTGTTGAGTCGAGCATGTGACTCTTGTGACACTTCAGTGTGTTATTTTTCAGCGTTTTTCCTTTCGACTACTAATGCAGTCTGCCAAATAAAATACACTATAATTTTTCGTTTTTAGAATGATGCTTTTATGAGAGTTTTTAGTAGCTTCTGTTGAAGCTGTTTGAGAAAAAAAAACTACGAGTCTTACAGTAGTCGCATATGATGTGTAACATCTGACCACCGCGCGCACTCATTGGTGAAATCAAATAGCGCGTGCTTCCCCTGTTTCCTGTTACACATTTCCGTCCCATTTGCCAAAATCACTCCCACAAACCAAGAGGAAAGATGATCCATGCTTGCCCTAGTTGGTCCCGATTTAAATGTTGTTTAAGGAGCATCCCCCTTATTGGAATTAAAATCCCAGAGTATGATTTTTTTAGGATTTTTTCAATTTACACGTAAAGATCATTAAACGGCTTGTATATGGAACGGTAGGTAGATATAGCAGCCATATGGCGGGTTCCTATATCCGTCGGTAACCGACTACGCCTCGTTTCTCCTTAAAAAAGTGTCAAACTGTTGACAGGTTTTCAAGGAGAAACGAGTCGTACGTAGCTGGTTACCGACGGATTTAGGAACCCGCCATCAGTGCGACTTGCGCAACGATGCCTAAACGTAATTAGTTGCTAAATATGTTATGTTATGCTGGTGGACTCCCTTTTCCGCATTTGAACTCTTAAGTGGTCCATTATGCTTGAGAGAGTTGGCTATACGGATAGCCAGCCTAACTCCGACCAGAAGCGCAGAAGTTTCCTGGGGTCTTCGCAGGCTTCACGGAGTGACCTTGAATTGTCCAGGATTTCTGCACGTTGTGCTGTTACCCCCACGCATTACAGGACTACGTGGGCTGCTGATTCTTCTTCGGCGAGACATCCCCTGCAGAGTGGGCTGTCTGTTGCTCCCATGATGTAGTTGCTAAATATGATGCAGAGAGTTATCAAATCATACAAATACGATAAATTTACACATGTTTAGTCGCTAAATACGTTTAGGGATCGTTGTGCTTAGATGCCTAAGCTAAAAAAAAATTACGTAAGTACTACGCAAGTAAATAGTTTTTATTCATCATTCTAGGTCAAATGATTATAATCATTGCAAAATTTTAATGCGATGTATATTGTATTTAGCCTTGATTTTAGAACACTTCCGAGTGAGCTATTGAAGATAAACGTCGTAAAAATGGTTGCAATAATTCCATACTTTTATGTGCGAATTAACATAACTTTCAAAATAATGATATTTATGCCGTTTCGCTGGTGGTTGATCACCTGATTAATTAGAAAGATATTATATATGTAGTTTATTGCACGTTATCAATCAATACAATTAAATCGTATTATTTTGTATGTATGATCATAACTACTGTTTTGTAAACCGATTTGAATAATTATTTTTGCGTTGGTTTCAGTATAAATATAAATAAATAAACAATGTCAAAATCTTTTATTCATTAAAATCACAAAGTGATCCTTGTGATTTTAATGAATAAAAGATACAAAACAGTAGTTATGAACGTCAATTTTACTGCCTGTTCTTTGGTGACCAAGCCTGGAAAGAAAGGCAGGAAAATAAGGCTGCTTGTTTTTTTTAATGATCCTTTTAGAATACATAACAATACAGGTAATAAATTACGTCTAAATTGTAACATTTTTAACGAGTTGGAGCAATTTCAATCCCAAGCTTCTCTATCATCTAAATAATCCGATATTTTATAGTAGGCTTTTTTATAAAGATTTTGTTTAATTGCGTTTTTAAATTTGTTAATTGTCTATTTTTGTACATCACTTGGGAGTTTGTTATAAAAGCGAACACCTTGCCCTCTAAACGATTTACTAACTTTATGGAGTCTACAAGGGGCAACAGCCAGTCTATCTTTATTTCTAGTATTAAAATTACGATTTTCGCTATTTTTCTTAAACAAATTAATATTTTTGTGAACATGCATCAGATTTTCATAGACAAGTGAATGTCATAATATTTATTTCTTTAAACTTATTGCGTACAAATATTGCTAGACATGTCACACAGCGCTATCTAGCCCCAAACTAACTAGCAGTTGTACTATGGGAACCAGATAACTCTAATATATA
Source organism: Philereme vetulata (assembly GCA_918857605.2). NCBI lineage: Eukaryota > Metazoa > Arthropoda > Insecta > Lepidoptera > Geometridae > Philereme > Philereme vetulata. Next base: position 11,335,166 of record OU975442.1, on the reverse strand, counting down.
GTATACTAGCTGTTGCCAGCGGCTTCGCACGCGTGGTTTGCCAATAAAAAGTAGCCTATGTGTTTATCCAGGTTATGATCTACGTACATACCAATTTTCATTGCAATCGGTTCAGCCGTTCCGGTGTGAAAGAGTAATAAACATACATTCTTACAAACTTTTGCGTTTATAATATTAGTAGGATTATATAGTAATAATATATAGTGTAGCTCTAAAGTGGTCCCATTTTGGTTTCATTGAGTTCTTAAAATTTTGAAGGTACTTTCAATCAAGGTAGAGGATAAATTTTTTTCATCCCATGATGTGTGTGTGTTGTATTGTTGGGAAGCTCTTTAAAAATGAAGTCTACGTTTCATCAACCACTTTTCATTTTGGGGTTCTTTTCTGTGTTCTGAAGTGAGTTATATTGTTGTTAAAAAGTAACTTAATTGCAGAGTTCCAAGCGTGACGTCAAACGGGGCCGACTCGGGCACAGAAGAGGACGAGGAGATGGCCGCGGAGGAGGATGAATCTGAAGGGGAGGAGGACTTGCCACTGGAGATGGTTGACGATGCTGGGCGCAGCAATAAGGTATAGGGTCATAGGTTGTTTTACCTCTTTGATCCTCGACGTAAAGTTTTTTTTTTTAATTTGGTTAAATGTTTGGTTGACCACAATCTCACCTGATGGTAAGCGATAATGTGGTCTAAGATGAAGCACGAAAATATAGAAGAAACCTATTCACTCTTACCTTAAAGAGGCCCGGATTGTATTCTTTAGGAAAGACAGACGACGGTTAAGTGTTCCGATGTGCGAGGAAGCTTAGCGGTACCCGAGGAAAAACTCCATGATAGGATAACTGCACTGTACGAGGCTAGGCAAATGAAGCAATTCTATTGGTGATTTTTTTTATCATTATAGCTAGCTTACAAAAAGTCCACGGGCATTAGCTAAAACGTTTTCATTACAAATGATAAAACGATCTACTAAATTACCTATCCTAAATACCATTTTCTTTCACATTGTCAATGTAGTTTTCATAGTGAATGTTTATAACTAGTGGTTTCGACTGTTCGTTTCGGTGTACAACTGAGATCTCGCGAGTCTTCAATAACTTCAATAAAAACTAAAAAAAATATCTTTGTAATCTCTCTATTAAAATAGTGCCACGAAATGGGCAACTGAATAACTTAACCTATATGTAGTTTCATTCAAATTACAAGTTCACGTTTATTGGTAAACATTTTTTGGGGTATAAATTGAGTTATTCTGGATTTTATTTCTCTATATTTGTGTCAGTAAAGCTACATGCATACCAAATTTCAGCACTGTGGAGTCACTGGTGTACCCTGTAAATTTCTTCAAAATTCTGTTTTTAATAAGACTAATAACTCAAAAACTACAAGGCTTAAACTAAAAATAAAAACGGTGTCGAAATGTACTGATCCTATCATAATAGTTTCATTAAACGTCTGACTTGACCTTATTTTTGATTTTGATTTTTTGAACCTCAAAATCTCAACAACCCCTCCACAAGCCGCATTTTTAGCTTATTTAGTCACACCAGGATTGTGCCATCACCACCTACCTATATAACAAATTTCACGATGATCAGATCAACGCTTCGAAAGTTATCTTCGGACAAACAAACATACATACACACAACGCCGATTCGCCAAAGTTGATTTGGAGATCTCGCTTCGTTCGATCAATGTAGGGAACGCATCGACAATACCCTGGGTGTTGCCGGTGTCAATAGGCGACGGTGACCGCTTACCATCAGGTGGGCCGTAAGCCTGTTTCCCCACAAATAACATAGAAAAGAATAAGTATTTATCGCGAAGTTTTTAGGGCTAGCTTTTTTACCCTCTGTAATGTGCATTTTGCAATCTTTATGTCAAATTATCTCCATAACGTGACACGTTAGGAAGTTATGCAATACTAGCTGATTCGCCCGCGGCTTCGCACGCGTGGTTTGTCAATAAAAACATTGTCCCAATCCCGGTCACAATCTATCTATATACCAACGGTACTAGGGAGCGCATCTAAAGAATACCTCATAAATTTAACCCTTTAATTTATCATCCCCCCCCCCCCCCCCCCCCGCCCTTATTTCTTACCAAAAGCCTAAATATGAATTTTCAGATACCTAACTGATTTCACCCCCTTCAAGATTATTTTTTGAGACAAAAGATAAGAAAGCTTATGCCCTTCTTGAGGTTAATAATCTATCTCCTTGCCAAATTTCATCACAATCCGTTCAGCCGTTAAGTCGTGAAAAGGTAACAAACAAACAAACAGAGCTACTTTCGCATTTATACTTTTAGTATGGATATCATTTTTTGTTCATCAATCCAATAACTACAAGTTTCATAGTGCGACGCGAGTTTACATAAAAAAGGGTTAGTTTTTATCTTTATTCTCTGGTATGTATCTAATGAATGTTTGTTCTCTTCAGGATGACATGGAAACAGAACACATAGCTACATTAGAACGACTTCGGCAGAATCAGCGGCAGAATTACCTGTCCGGCAGCGTGTCGGGCAGCCTTCAGGCCACGGACAGACTCATGAAGGAGCTCCGGGATATCTACCGGTCATGCTCCTTCAAAAACAATATGTATTCCATTGGTAAGTTTTATTCACAGAAATCCATACCAATCCTACTTGCCACTAATTGACCGCGCGGGCGAAGTGTCAGTTTCGAGATTGATCAAAACCGTTTTGTCCGGCTGTCTGTCTGTCTGTTCTAGCCTACAGGTCGCATTTTTCAACCGATTTTGACGAAAATTGGCACACAAGTTCCTTGATTTATTTAAATTTTTAGTAGAACGTGTTTTTTGATGTACGGGAAAGGGGGGGGGGGGGGGGGGGGGGGGGAAGTTTGCTGTAGCGTTATTTATCGTCGGATTTCAATCAAAGGTCATTGGGCATTTTGTTCGGACATATGACCCACGGCGCACAAAAACGAAACAGGGCTAGGTATGTAGTTAAATGTATATGTTACTTAATGGTATGGGTCGCATTATTGCAGGATATGGGAGAACCGCAAAAAAAATTTTTTTAATTAATATTATAGCATTTTTAAAATAATTATTATAGCATTTTTAAATTATTATTATAGCATTTTTATAATGAACTAAGTAAAAACTATTGGCCTGACTGTAAAAATACTTTGTAAAACAGTTGTTTTGAACAATTTCCAGGAATACGAAAATAAAATCCATTTTGCGGTAATAATATTTTTATTCTGCATTATCAAAATCTATAGTTAATTCATCTAAAAAGGCTGCAGGCGCGTCTATCACGTCTTGATGCCTGGCCCATGACAGAAAGTATACGACGCTTACAACATGTGCACAGCTTCCGACAGTGCGACGGCCGTGTATACACGAGCAGTAATACTGTTGGATGCTATTTCTTCCAATATGGGTAGGATCTACTAAAATATAGGTGTAGTACTGCTTTGCACGGACGTGTCGTGACTGTATTCTGCCTCTTATCAATATCTTATTTTCAATCATTTCTTGGTGCCGGTATAGTTCGATAGTGTATACACCATCCTCACGCATGTGCTCGTGGCAATACGATCTTGCGATTCTCAAGTGGTATGATCCCAACGTAAACAATATTAATTCGTCAAATGTAAGCCGAGGAAAGTCATCAAAATCCAGATCATTGCCATCGAGTCGCACAAACGCTACTCTCTGCCTGTTTAAATTATGGTTAATCACATATTCTGCCATCTCATTGGGTTCATTCATTCGTTCATTTATAATTCTTATGAATTGTTCCGCATACATATGGTCCTCATATGGATGGCGAGTAGCATTAATTATGGCCGCAGTTATTTTGAAGTCGACCATCATGTTTCTCATGGCAACGTTAAAATATACATGGCGGAAGATTTTAAAATCTTTCTTGAATCTGCCGTTAATGGTTTCCACTACCCACCGGATCATTGTTATTAATCTAGATTTATTAGCATCTAGTGTCGTCAGTTGTTCTCCTCTTACTCTTGTAGGCGGCATGTGAGGATTATACCCGCATTCCTCAATTTTATCAATCGAATCCCGAAATCCACGATCCAATATAATAACATCATTAACTCTCAAGAACCCATGAATCGGAGAATCTTCTTGCATCAGGTCACGCATAATGCTTGCGTCCGAAGTAGTCGCAGTGTAAGGCCCCGTAACATCTACTATGTAGCCGTCGGTACATACTATAAGGAAGGGTTTTACTAAGTTCCGAAACTTATGAAGACTGTAAGTTTTGCGCTGGAAAAGGAAATTCGAACTCTTTTGTAGATAAATATATGTTCCATCACATACGAGAATGGCCGCCGGTTCATTATAGTTACCACCAAAAAAATGGCTTGGAATTGCAAGATTCTTGGCCACCACATCTTCCCTAGTAATATGATTTAAGCCCAAATGCTGTGGAACAAAATCATTACTTAAGCATTCTCTTGCTATCGCCAACTTCCTTTCTAGGGTTCTCCTCGACATATTGAATTTAGTGGCTAATCGCTCATCTGGTTCACCGGTTCTTATTTTTGTTAAAAAAATTCCAAGAACTGTGGCAGGATGAACTGATCGATCACCCAGTGAAGGCGTTTGGTTCAAAATAACATTAAATTGATATTTTGTTAGTCCCGTCCAAAAGTGAAATTCATTGTCCTCTATTTCTTCAATATTTTCGAAATCAAGGTTGCTTCTTTGTTCGATACCCCATTTATATAAATTCATCATACCAACAACATGAGTACTGTCAAAGTTTTCGTGGGATGTAGTGTTGAGCAAGTCTACCCAATCATTCCTCATAAAATGAGCATTGCAAACCCGAGCTAATTCTGGTATATAAAAATTGTGATTGTGTAAGAGTTGGAACTTAGCATATAGTGGAACATTATGGGCCACTACATTTCTACAGTTTGTAAAAATACAATGTCTCGCTGTATTCGATGCTCGCTTATATCCTCTAGGCGTAACAAAACTAGGCTGCAATTGTACTTGATCTTGCACTGGTTGCTCTTCAACTGGCTGATCTTGTACTGGTATATTTTGTACTTGTTCATTTTGTACGGGTTGATTCCGTAAACGACGATCTAACCTTGACCAACAAGCATGGCACATGGCCCGTGAGCCATTAAAAGTAATCTGAAACAATTGAAAAAAAAAAATATATATTCCTCCATTTATCAAGAAGTAAAATGAGCCATTACATTGAGCAAAGCAACATTTGTACAATCAAGAGCACGCGACGAGTCATACACATACGATGACAGTGTAGTGTACTTACCTCACGTGGTATTATTTCTTGCAATAATAAATCTACAAGATCCCTTTGTCTTTCCAAAAAGAGAACTGTCAATATGTGTTTTCGTCGACGTAAAACAGATCGATTACACGACACGCAACTATTTTGTCTTTCCATGTTAATGTAAACCAATCGTCAAGCAAAATCAGGGGTCCATAAAACACGCTCAAGTAATCAATAAAATGCAAAAATCGGAAACACGAGTTTAAACGCACAGATCGAAACGAAGGATGACGTACGACTGCGGGGCGGTCAGAGCGGGTGGGGCGCAGGCGGCGCGTCGCACGCGCACTTCGATACCTTACTGTTATTTTCTACCTGTCGAAAGTGCGAGCGAGAGAGACATACAATCTGTTATGCGATACAAACATTTTTCTTATGCTTGTACATACATTTTCACAATGCTGACAGTAAAATCTTTAGTTTTTAGTCTAATAGAATTATAGTTAGACTCACATACATACTGTTACATAACATTTTTCCTCCAGCAGATACATAAAAAAAATTTACATATTTAGAAAAGTGGAATTGAATACTTTACTTTAAAAGTGATTTGAACACTGTGCGCGAAAAAAAAAAGTGGGTCAAAACCGCCCAATGATCTTTGGGAGGCACACTATATACTTCATTCTACACAAGATGTTGCAAACAAAAATCCAAAAAGGGAAGTGGAGGGGGTATGTGGAGGGGGAGGAGGTTTGCTGTTCCATTATACATATAGTGTTTGAATATACACAATAATGCGAATTGAATATACGCACAAAAATGAAAAGTGTTACTTTGATGAGCATAATAAATAAATTTGTGAAATGTTTACCGTAGAAATGTGAAATTTATTTTGGAATTTAAAAACAAACACTTTATTAAACTTATGTTGTGTAATTTACTAGTTTTTTTGAGATGTCTCTTTTTTATGTTGTGAGAAACCGTCACTTGAAATTCGTCAGTATATTACCAAACATCCTGTTTATAGACGGATTGAAATTATTGATTTTTTTTTCGGAAAATGTATACCTACCTACTCTACCTTTACCAATCAGATTGTGCAGTCTCTCCCCCTTCACGAGACGTACCCGTAGACACCAGATTAGACCTCCTAGGATCAAGAAAACGCGAGTAATCTCTAATACTTATACCAATATTTTGCTCAAAAGTTGACATAGGTAAGCCTATTGGAAAATTCAAGCACCTGAAATTCGATTTAAAATTGGACTTTTTTCGTTAATTAATTGTTGCGCAAATTACTTTTTGGACTTGGGACGCGAGGTCTACTTACTGTTCTCATAGAAACTAGTATTATAAATGCTAAAGTTTGAATGTTTGTTCCTTTCTAACGCCAAAACTACTTAACTGATTTCTAGCTGAAATTTGGAATGGTGATCCCACTGGTGGGATTAGGAAAGATCATGTATCCATCATCAATTCATTTCCTTCCACAGAATTAGTAAACGATTCACTGTACGAGTGGAACATCAGACTGCGATCCGTGGACCCGGACAGTCCACTCCACAATGACCTGCTGCTGCTGAAGGAAAAGGAGGACAAAGACTCGATTCTGCTAAACATTATGTTCAAAGAGACGTATCCATTCGAACCGCCGTTTGTTCGTGTCGTTTATCCTATTATATCTGGTGAGTACAAATATAATTCGGGGGGGGGGGGGGGGGGGGATTGATAAATAAGATCTACACTGACTTATCGCATGTGCGCACTCCTTTTCTATGACCCCACCATTGCGCAGTGGGTGAATAGCCTGCTGAGACGCAGGAGGGGGATTCGATTCCCGTTGCGGAACAAATGTTTGCATGATCAACGGGTTTTGTTTGTTTGTATTGAATAGGCTCCGAAACTGCTGGACCGATTTAAAAAAATATTTTACTGTTGGGAAGATACACTATCCCCGGGTGATATAGGCTACTTTTTACCCAACTGCGCACAAGGAGGGTAATGTTTTTATCGTAAAACTACGCGTGCGAAGCTGCGCATTGGTCAGCTAGTATATTATAAGTAAGTATTATATTATGTAGTATATAGTATATATATAGTAGTATTAGTAGTATATTATGTTATAAGTACATATATTATTCACAAATATTCACAAAAAAGTATTCTATCAGTTATCTGGTTCCCATAGAACAAGCTCTGCTTAGTTTGGGGCTAGATAGTGTTGTGTGAAATATCCAGCAATATTTATTTATTTATATATCTGACCTCAGCTATCCCAACTCCCATCGTCATCTCAATTGGTGGTACAAATCGGTATTGAAGCACTTGTATAACAGTTTAAAACCGGTGACTTCGTGGCTTATCTGCTTAATGCTTATTTTTATCAGACTACTGATATTAAAAAGGAGATTGCAATGTCAAAATGATCCCTGATGAAAAATGTGGGTTTTAATATAAGTATGTTTTTGGCATTAGCTCCCAAACGAATGAACCAATATATACCTCGTCAGGTCATAAATTCTGTCACATGTTTAATATAAAATAATTGAAACAAGTTTATTCATTATGTAACCATTTATATACCAAAATGAACTTAACAAAACATAGATTCTTATGACACTAAAGTTTATTCAAAATGACCTCCGTGATTTTGAATACAGGCCTTCAATCTGCGCGGCCAGTCGTCTATCGCAGCACGAACGAGGTCCATGTCAATATCGGCGGCTGCCTTAATCATGGATGTCTTGAGTGACTCCAAATTGGGATGACGCTTTGAGCACGCCTTTTCCTCCAAGTGTTGCTATATCTTGTAATCTAACGGATTCAAATCTGGACTGGAGGAGGGCCAGTCTTCGTGCCGTATGAAGTCGATTTCACGCGCCGCCAGCCAGTCTTGTGTGCTCTTCGCTCTATGAGCTGGCGCCGAATCTTGTTGGAATACCCAGTGCCTGTTATTGAACATGGTATGAGAAACAGGTTCCACAAGGTTCGTCAGGACTGTATTCTGATACACAACTGCATTCGTTTTTAGCCCCTTTCTCACAAAAATGTACCTCTGTTAAGCCCCAATAAGAAACTCCCAACCATACCACGAGCGAGGATGGAAAATGACCTTGTTGGACACGCGGAATACGGTTGCTCGCTTCTTCACTACTGTGTGCGTACACCTTATCATTTTGTTTGTTGTAACTCTCTTCTACGGTAAAAATTGTTTCATCCGAAAAAAGAATTTCCCGATATTTTTTTCCCGTGTACCGCTTCAACAAAGCGCGGCATCTCTTCAGTCTCAGGTCCATTAGACGAGCATTCAAACGATGTCCTGTTTTTCTTCGATATGCCCGAAGCCCTAAGTCTTCATTTAACACCCTTTTCACCGTGGTTTCTGCTTAACCCCATCTGAAGGGCCAACAGTTTCTGCTTACGTTTGGGATTTCTTTGAATTCGCGCCTTCACAGCTTTTATCACTGCTGGAGTCCTAACAGACCGAGGGCGACCACTTCTTGACCTGTCATCTACACTAGAGTCTTCATTGTATCGTTTGATGGTGCGATAAACGAATCTTTTGGTTATATTCAAATTTTTCAGTATGTCAAAAATATGAATTGGCGCGTAACCGCAACGATGCAACGCAATAACTGCAACACGGTCTTCTTTAAGCGTCCACTCCATATTTAAAAATGAGTAAAATTCTAAAAAGTTTACATTTTTATTTTCATGAACAATTAGTAATTCGAATTCAATAAACTTTTTTGTGGCCAGCATTCTAAAAGAAAAGTTTTTACTGTGTGACAATACTTATGACCTGACTAGGTATATAATGCATATAAATGCATTTTTTTGTTTAAAAGCAAGTGTTAGCGTTAAACTTGTTGTTTTTGGTGAAAATTAATCCAACTAGTCCAAAGATTGGTAATTGAACAAAAACTTACCTAAGTGTCGCAGGGAAAAAGATAAAATATGTTGGTAGGTAAAAAATGCTTTTGCAATAAATCCACCTTTGCAAATTTGTATGTACTTATAGTTTTGGGCAATAAAACCAATTTTGTACAAAATTAACTTTTATCAACGAAAAACATGATACTTAATGTGTAAAATTTACGTATATTATAGCACTATAACTAACTGTATATGTTAACATAATTTTTTACCGATTTGTGTGGTAGGTACGCATACTTATTAAAATAAATAAATAAATATGTTTTAGACATTTCACACAGCGCTATCTAGCCGCAAACTAAGCAGAGCTTGTACTATGGGAACCAGATAACTGATAGAATACTTATATACATTTTTTTTGTAAATACATACTTATAATATATAGAGAAAAAATCAGACTCGGAACAAATATCTGTAGATTAGGCAAACATTTGTTCCGCGGCGGGAATCGAACCCGCTACCTCAGCCGGCTATTTGCCCACTGCACCACGGAGGTCGTCTGTGCCAAATGTTACTACCATGGCTATAGAGTAGCGGTATCTTCTAATACAAGCATATTTTTTTCCTTAAAAGCAGATACCTAACCCTATGTAAACTATTTAAAAGTTAAATAGGTAAACAATTTTTTATTTTTAGAGTTTTGTATCTCAAAAGGAAAAACGGAACCCTTATAGGATCACTTTGTTGTCCGCCTGTGTGTATCTTTATCTCGGGAACGCGTGGAGTTATCTTGTTAAATTAATACCATATACTCAGGGCTACATTCTCTTGAAGCTGTGAATAAAACAAACTTCTAAGTTAACGTAAAAAAAAGATCAGCCGTTTATGCCACAAAAAACGTATATTTTGACACTCAAGGGAATCAGAATTTATAGCGTACCTTCCGTTGGTTGACCTAGAACTATGAAATTTGGCAAGTAATATCGTCTTATACTACAAGTACAGGGAAAAATCTGAAAACTATGTACTTATACATTTGTAGTTAAATCCTAACAAATAGTCTTTATTTAAAGTACCTACAAATCGATACGGAACCCTCGGTGGGCGAGTCCGACTCGCACTTATCCGGTTTTTTGTTTTTATCGACGAATGTGAGTACCCAGACAAACCTTGCAAGGTTTTAATGGTTTTATTTATAATTTACTGGCTTCCGCCAGCGGCTTCGCACGCGTGTTTTCTCAACAAAAAGTAGCCTATGTGGTGTTAATCCAAGTTATAATCTACGTACATATAACATTTCATCGAATTCGGTTCAGCCGTTACGACGTGAAAGAGTAACAAACATCCTCACATACGTCGATTGATTGATTTAGCGTTTATTTGTAACATGTAACACACACATGGATATTACTAGTTGTTGCCAGCGGCTTCGCACGCGTGCTTTGCCAATAAAAAGTAGCCTATGTGTTAATCCAGGTTATGATCTAACGTCCATCCATACCAAATTTCATCGCAATCGGTTCAGCCGTTCCAGCGTGAAATTGTAACAAACATCCATACATACAAACTTTCGCGTTTATAATATTAGTAGGATTTACAAAAAGGCTTTATTAACCAACAATTTATAGTTATACAAAGAAAGCACGAAACAGACAAAAGATATACATCCATACAAACTTTCGCTTTTATAATATTAGTGGGATTTATTTTAGGTGGCTACGTGTTAGTCGGTGGCGCGATATGCATGGAACTACTGACGAAGCAAGGCTGGTCCTCCGCGTACACCGTGGAGGCAGTCATCATGCAGATAGCCGCGACGCTCGTGAAGGGCAAGGCGCGGATCCAGTTCGGCGCGACTAAGGTCGTCTCGCAGTCGCAGTACAGCCTTGCGCGCGCGCAGCAGAGCTTCAAATGTCTTGTGCAGATACATGAAAAAAATGGTCAGTGCTTTGTATTCTTCTTCTTCTTTCGTTTAAATGGCTGTTTGACATCTAAATTTTATTAGCCCAATAGAGAGCAACTTCTACACCCCTCTGTTGCCTGGTACAAGTCTTCTCGCATAGAGAACATGAGAGCAGGTGGGCCATTGTTTGCAAGGTGGCCCCGCAGTGGCACTGGCTCCGGAATGGGTCGATGTAGCCCCACTTGACTAGATTGTCTCGGCACCGGACAACTTGAGTGCGCTCAAGTTGTATGGTACAATGTGTAGGGACTTCCAAACTTTGTATTCTAATGGCGTGTAAAAACGATGTTCGTTTGAAAACTAAGTTTAGTTTTTTAATCATCACGCACGAGAATTATTATTATTATTAATTCATTTAATTCAGATAAAATACATCCTTACAATACATAATCCTTAAAAACGAACACAAAATCTTAAAATTTAGTAATAAACAATTAAACAATAAAATTATGGTTCTTTACTGTGTGGCAATTTTAAAAACGTAATTAAACAAAATCTTTATAAAAAGCCTACTACAACATATCGGATTATATTTTAGATGATAGAGAAGCTTGGGATTGAAATTGCTCCAACTCGTTCAAAAATGTTACAATTCAGACTTAATTTATTTTCTTATATATTCTTAGTTTATTTTCTGTCATCTTCTTTATGAAACCACGAGTGGTGACGAGTGGACCCTGTTGACATAATGCTGAGTCGATGCCCTTTTTACTGCTATAGCAACATACCTACCTCATATTTAAAATTAATTATTTATTATATTGCTATTTAGCAAATAAATGATTGTCTATGTCTTTGGATTTAGTCGCTCTACCGTGTCCGCAATATGGAAAAATAAAGCAAAAATTCTACGAACAGAGGAACTTTTTCTTTTTCTTATACATATTTTTCTTCTCTCCATTTAACGACAACTCTCTTTATGCACAGTCCCTTGAGTGTCGTTATATAGAGTTTACACTGTACATAGATTCCGAAATATGCCGTTTTTCCGATGATAGACGAAATTTGTTGATGCGTCTTAACTTAAATCGTAATACTATACAGGCTGTTTGCTTATATACTGATGATATTCTTATGATAGATATTCTTAAGTTATATACTTATGATTTTTTAAAGTGACGGTTTCATAAAACATAAAAAATGACTTCTCGAAAAAAAAACTATACTAATATTATCAAATTTTAAAGAAAATCGACTAAGTTTAGGTGATTAATTCGATAAAAGACTTGCTGCCTACTCTTGCAATCAACATCCAAAAATAAGGGCCGATTTGTTATATCTTTCGGAAATGGCTGCGGGTTTTGGGTTAGAAAGGGACAAGAGATATCTCGAGACTTCACCAGTACAGTATCTGTGGTTAGAAGGCAAGCATTATACAATAGCACAACATAAGTTTAATAGTGTTTGTTTTTACATACCAAAATAAATTTCACTATTATATATGGTAAAAATTTCACAAATGTATTTATTATGCTCATCAAAATAACTCCTTTCATTTTTGCGCATATATTATCAAACAGCCTATCTATATAGTCTTATGTACACAGGTACCAGTTGACTTGTTGTATGTACTTTTATTTGAGACAATGAATAACCCGTCCCGTCTAGGCTTGGAATCTTTGAGATGACTTTTAAAAATCTTGGTATTTTCCGTATGTGTTCGGATAACACTATAAAAAACTATTTGACAATGAATAATGTTTTTGTTATTAATTCCAGGCTGGTTCACACCCCCTAAAGAAGACGGCTAATGGAAGCACGGCCGTCGTGTTAACATTAAGACTAAACGTGCTACAGTAACGCCCAAAAACTACTATCAAATTGGAGGAAATGAAAGTGTTTATTTGATTTAGTGTGAATGTCTTCAATATGATTCCATTGGACGTTTGTCTCACAATGTAGTATATGTGTGGCTGAGTGGACATTTGGTCGGTATTCAAGTATTGCAAGGTGTACTCGTTAAGTGCTATAAATGTTCAGAGTAAAAGGTGGGGCGTTATAAAGACTACAAGACTTATAGGAAATGTTAAAATGTGTAAAACGTTTTTTGTAATCATTAATTTTCTCATTAAAGTTATCCACGGTAGCCTTAGACGTTACTGAAGTGTAATTTTTTTGCATTTCTCTTTTAGTTAATGAAATAAAAACGAAAACCTGTGATTCTTACTCGTTTTGTTATTTGCTTTCCGTCAATACTGTATCTGAATTGATTACATTTAAATTGCACCCCGATTTGTAAATTGCCATATCTTCAGAGTTTCAATAAAAATTTAAACAATTGTCGTAATTTTTACAAGTTTTTTATTAACTTGCAATGTATGTATGTTTGTCCGGGTGGAATCTTGCAACTGAATTTTGAACCCGTTTCCATCAACCGATTGAGCTGAAATTTGGATATATTTAACTTCGGTGACAATGCAGTAATATGGTAATGGTACCATGGAGGTGGTCTCATGATGGAGACGGATGCTAGACAACGGAACTTCTGAATGGATTATAGTAGGCTACTAGTGTTTGGGCTCATTTGAATATGCTTGCGGTTCCGAGTGGGTTCCGATTATGAATCTTTTCATCATAGTTTGGAAGTGAGACGTTGTTTCGCGAGTTCCATTAGTACTTTTAGTCCCATTACGTGTTCTTCGCTTCCTTCCTTGTTTATCCTTTTGCATATGTCTTTCTCATTCATGTTTGCTAGCCAATGACTTAGTTTTGGGAACCTGAAAATTAAATTTCAACACTTGAATAAGAGCAGAAGTGTGAAATATAAGTTCTTCGGCGAAAATAAAGATTCTTAAACCAGAAAAACATTATAGAGTCACATTCATTTAGTTATAGATAGGGTTGCCATACGTCCGGAATTATGTCTTTGTCCGGAATGTGGGGGGAATCTTAAACCGTCCGGAATTCTGCAATTTAAGTTGCAAATAAATTAACAATCAACATTACTTATGTTATTTGTCATTTTGATAGCTGACAAGAAAGTCAGTAATTTACTCCGGAATTTCGATTTTTTCATCTAGGAACCCTAGTCATAGACCGACATGGTTAAAAACACTAGGTACTGAATTTAATTTTAACTGATTAAGACGTTAATAAGTATTATTATCTGGTGTCATTTCATTTTGTATATTTTATTTGGCTTATGCTCAGTATATAAGTGACTAGCTGACCAATCCGCAGCTTCGCACGCGTAGTTTTTCAATAAAAAAACATTACCCTACTTTGCGCAGTTGGGTTAAAAGTAGCCTATGTTACTCACGGTGAATGTATCTTTCCAATGGTGAAAGAATTTTTGAAATCGGACCATTAGTTTTTGAGTTTATTCATTACAAACATACACACAAAAATACAAATCTTTCCTCTTTATATTATTAGTATAGATATAGTAGATATAATTAGACTCCTTATGTGACACTTATGACCATATGTGATGTACACACAGTTTCGAACAAATTTCCGTTAGACACGGTGAAGATGTTATATTTCATGCTATAAAATATCGTCGGCCTAACATCATCATATGTTTGCATAATCTGCAGATATTTGTTCCGGGTCTGGTTGTTACTCTATATATTATAATATAAGTATGTATTTACAAAAAAAAAAACAGTATATAAGTATTCTACAAGTTATCTGGTTCCCATAATACAAGCACTGCTTAGTTTGAGGCTAGATAGCGCTGTGTGAAATGTCCAGAAATATATATTTATTATTATTATCAAAATTATCCAAGTAAGTTCATATGGGCAAATTTTACAGGAGCAACATAAAACTGATTTATTTACAAAGTTTGACAGATTTTTACTGAGTTACTCTTACTTTAGGTATAAAATGAGGGTATTTTTTTACATAAAATAAGAGCGACTCAATAAAAATCTCTCAATCTGCGAATTCTATTAATTAGGCCGACGATATGGACCATCACAGGGCGAATCATCTGCCATTGGATTGTAAGGTCAGCGATATTAAGTCTAAGGGCCTTACCACAAAAAAAAACACTAGGGAGTGTAAATATCCTATACAAAAATTAATAAGCAGTTTTTAAACACGCGTTAAACAGTTATTTAACTTTGTGGTGTCAAGGTAAAGGTCTAACCACAAAAAGGTAAACACCCGCTAAACACTTTATAAAAATCCTAAACAAAAATTGGCAAGGCTTTTTTAAACGCGCGTCTAAGTGTTTAACTTTTTTTGTGGTAACAAGGTACCTAAGTCTACTAACCTTTTCTCATCAATAGGACATAACCCGTCCAAACTAGACATGGTAGTTAGAATGCTCAAGTCGGCGATCGTCATGACATCGTCAGCTACGTACACAGTCTGCGACAGGTAGACTTCAAGCATTCCGTACGCTCGTTCTATGACTCTGATAATGCTTTTAGTCATTTCGCCTAGTCGCAGTGCGTATGTTGGTCTCTTGAAAATTAAATAATCAATACGGTAAGGTACCATAAGGCTGCGTTTCTACTAGATGTGTGAGGTAGCTAAGCGGTGAGCGATGATAAATACTAATAGGGTTGCTTAGAATGGAGGAAACCAGAAGGGCAGCTATTGATAGTAGCGAGTGGCAACAATTAGAGGCCTATATGGTGACGGTTTGCCTCACGACAAAGACTCGGATACCGAGACTGAGACGGGAGACCGAGATCCTTACTTGACTTTAGGCAATGTATAAGCATCAGTTCGCGAGTGAGACTGAGACACTAGACTGCGCCACGGTTGCTGCCATCTGACCAGGGTAGTCTCGTTTCGCGCTCGAAAAGTACGCATGTTTATTGAAAAAAAATACTACTTTGTCTAAAGAAGACTGAAAAGCTGATTGAACTGATCAGACATCACCTTCCTATATACATATACGAAGCAACTATAGATTCCTTCAGAGACGAAAATTTCCAACAACAGACACTCTGATACTGAACGAATTGTAGCTTTGCTTGCAGTCTCCGTCTCAACTCACAGTAGGTACATGCAAAAGAGACCGAGACACTTGTAACGGTCTCCCGTCTCGGTCTCCTGTCTCGGTCGCTTGTCTCTGTCGCGACGCGAACCGCTACCATAATACAGAAATAAAGGCTTTTTATATGTATGTACATATATTAAATAGGATTGCTTCATTGCCTATTCTCTCACAGCGCACCTATCCTATGGGCAGGGGTGGGCAGTATTTGGATTCATCATCATCATATCAGCCGTAGGACGTCCACTGCTGGACAAAGGCCTCCCTCATTGATCTCCAGGAACTGCGGTTGGAAGCGGCCTGCATCCAACGCCGACCTGCGGTTCTTACCAAGTCGTCTGCCCATCTTGTAGGTGGACGTCCTACGCTGCGCTTGCCGGTCCGTGGCCTCCACTCGAGAACCTTTCGGCCCCATCGGCCATCTGTTCTGCGCGCTATATGGCCTGCCCATTGCCACTTCAACGTGCTAATCCGTCGAGCTATGTCGGTGACTTGAGTTCTCCTACGTATCTCCTCATTTCTGATTCGATCCCGTAGAGAAACCCCGAGCATAGCCCTCTCCATAGCTCGTTGAGCGACTCTGAGCTTATTCATAAGGCCAATAGTGAAGGACCACGTCTCGGTTCCATATGTCATCACTGGTAACACACACTGATTGTGGACTTTCGTCTTAAGGCACTGAGGTATGTTGGACGAAAAGACGTTGCGAAGTTTCCCAAACGCTGCCCATCCAAGTTGGATTCGACGATTGACCTCTTTCTCGAAGTTGGACCTACCAAATTGGACTGTTTGTCCTAGGTATACATACGCGTCGACAACTTCAAGAGCCGAGTTCTCAACCATAACTGGGGCAGGGACGACATGGACATTCGACATGATTTTCGTCTTGTCCATGTTCATTTTAAGTCCTACCCGTTGGGAGACTCGATTGAGGCCTTCGAGCATCGTGCTGAGCTCTTCCATCGACTTTGCCATGACCACAATATCGTCGGCAAACCGAAGGTGAGTGATGTATTCGCCGTTAATATTGATGCCCCGTCCTTTCCATTCCAGAAGCTTGAAGGCATCTTCCAATGCGGTCGTAAACAGTTTCGGAGAGATGACATCTCCCTGTCTTACGCCTCTTTTTCAGGGAATCGCCTTCGAGCTCTGTTCGTGTACTCGGACTGACATAGTGGCGTTTTTATACAAACACTTCAACACTTCGATGTACCGATAGTCAATACGGCATCGTTGGAGAGACTCAAGCACTGCCCATGTTTCGATCGAATCGAAGGCTTTCTCATAGTCCACAAACACGAGACATAGCGGCAAGTTATACTCTTCGGTCTTCTGTATGACTTGCCGCAGCGTATGTATGTGGTCTATGGTACTGTAGCCTTTACGGAACCCGGCTTGTTCGGGAGGCTGGAAGTCATCAAACCTGCGTTCGAGACGGTTCGCGATGACCCTCGAAAACAGCTTATAAACGTGGCTCAAAAGCGAGATGGGTCTGTAATTCATAAGCAAGGTGTTGTCACCTTTCTTGAAGAACAGAACCACCACGCCCCCGTTCCATGCTTTTGGCGTCGTACCTTCAAGCAAGGCGGAATTAAAAAGCTTCTGAAGGACTTTAAGTACCGGTGATCCACCCGCTTTCAGAAGCTCTGAAGTGATTCCGTCCTCACCCGGCGCCTTGTCGTTCTTAAGCTGCTTCAAGGCCATCCTGATCTCATACAGGCTGATGTCCGGAATATCTTCGGTATAATGTCGGGTCAGTTTGGCTCTTGGGTCGTTGGCCGTACTGCAAACAGGTTTAGTGACCGAATCGTAGAGCCGTCCATCGAACCTTTCGACTTCCCTTAACACTTCCGCTTTACTTGACGTTATGCTGCCATCTTCCCTCTTCAGCTTCGTCATGCGGCTCTGCCCAATAGAATTATCTCTCGCGAACACTTTGGAGCCTTTATTCCGCTCTATCGTATCTTTAATACGAGATGTATTAAAGGTACGAAAGGTAATTAAAGGTATAAGTACGAATATCGTGCCGCAAGGATTTCCAAATCTTTCTATTGAGCTGCCTATGTGACTGAGCATCATCGGGAGACTGCAGTTGCAAAGAACGTCGTTCAGCCATGAGGTTAAGGGTGTCATCAGAGAGTTTCTGAGGTCTATTGGTACGGGGGGTCTTAAAGAACTGGGACCCCACCGTATGGACGGTTTCTACGAACCTGTTATTGATCTCGTCCACTGATGCATCTACTTCTAGACAGTCAAAGCGATTTGCAAGTTCGAGTTGAAAGCTCTCGAGGTTTTGGATATGTGCGCGAGTGGGTCGGAGCGTAGATTTCATCAAACGGGACCTTTCAAGTTTAACGTTCATATTCAATGTGGCTCTAACAATTCGGTGATCACTGCCGGTTTTCACCCTGTGAATCACAGAGACATCATTGAATATCCGTTTCTTGTTGGTCAAGATGAAATCAATCTCATTTCTCGTGGAACCTTTGGGACTCATCCAGGTCCATTTCCTGTGAGGCGGCTTCTGGAAAAAAGAATTCATCAAAAAGAGTCCTTCTTTCTCCAGAAAATCGGCCAGCCTCTGTCCCCTGGGGCTCCGTTGCCCATATCCAAATTGCCCCACTCTCAACTCATCATCGCTTCTCATGCCTAGTTTTGCATTGAAGTCCCCCATAACAACAATAAAGTGAGTTTTGTTCGTATGTATGGCTCTACTGATGTCCTCATACATAGACTCTACTTCTTCATCTGGGTGTTAAGAGGTCGGCGCATATACCTGAACGACCTTCAGCGAATATCGCGTAGATATTCTGAGTGTCAGGTACGCGACCCTGCTCGACACACTGTCGATGGTGATAATGTTGTTGATGAGTGACTTGTGAACGAGAAACCCAACACCACCTTGGGACTGTTGGTCGCCCTCCCGGTAGTATAGTAAGTTACCAGACTTAAGGGATATCGTGTCCTCGCCCTCTCTACGGACTTCTGATAACCCCAAAATGTCCCAGTGTAATTTACTAATTTCTTCTTCCAGCTCAACAATCTTTTCGTCTGTCCTCAAAGTGCGGATGTTGTGTGTTACCAGGGCCAGTGGTCGTCGTAGTGTTTGGTAGCCGATCGTCTCCCGGGGATTCTTAGCACCCCTGGCCCCGCCGTTACTGTGACTGCTACCGTAGCCAGGATTAGCGGGGCCGCCGGGGACTCGGGGCCTGGTTTTATGTTGTATATCCATGAGGGGTTGTTGCCATACTCGCCACGCTTGGCAGGCGGGTTGGCGAGCGCAGTATAGGTATTGAAAACACGAAAAGACGCTGCTGCCCATCTTTCGGAGGTATCCCTTAGCAGACTCCTACTGCATCCACGGGCAAGAGCGGAGGGGCAACATTCTATTGCCGGCGCCCCACGGTATTTGGATTACTTGTACCTAATTGAAATACAAATAGGTAGGTACGTATTTTGTATTTGTAATTCAATTACTTCGTAAAAAATGTATTTTGTAATTGGTATTTCAAATACCTGACGCTGAGGTACGAGTATTTTGTAGTTAGTATTTCAAATACTTATGGCTTCAAAATCTGAACATTTAGCGATCTTATTATGGTGAGTTCTACAGGAAATAGCGCTCGATAGTTATCGTAGCTATTCGTAAGCAAAATTGCGATCGCTAAATATGTCAACATTTAAAGTTGGCAACACTGCACCTGTATTGTCATGGACTTAGAATACTCTATCTACGTGTACTGTACCTACGTCAAATTGTCCAGTACCTACCTAACACCTGACTGTATTGTGCTTTAAATAAAAATAGTTATAATAGGAAGGTACTGTATTTTGTAATTTTTATTTAAAATACACGACAATATTTTATAATTCGTATTTTGAAATGGTGCAAGATAGTATTTTGTAATTTGTATTTTAATTAACGCAAAGCATGTATTTTGCCTAGCTCTGCCTATTTGTGTATTTTTTGGTGTGGTTAGGTGTTATCGTATTGCCTGGTTTTCAAAATACCACGGATTGCAGTGAAGTAACTAATGTCGGACGGTGTTTGTAACACGAACTACGTCCAATTAACACAACTGAGGTATTCCTGTAAAATTTTTAGAAACGTCCACAGGTATCGTCGATATTCTATTGTCGTTTTTTATCTTACTTGCGAATATTACCTGAAGGTGAGATTTAAATTTTGTAAGCAAATATCTAGGGCGAACTGCACAAGGATGCCTAAACTTATTTAGTGGCTAAATATGATTTAAGGAGTTGTCAAATTATACAATCACGTCAAATTAAAACATGTTTAAGTCTCTAAATAGGTACCTTTAGGGATTGCTGTGCAAGCCGGCCTTTTAGTCAAATAGTAATTTTTGGTAGACTGTAGGTACAGCAACGGTCTTACTTCGTTTGTAGACAATTCTGATAACACCACCGTTTGAAGTGAGCGGACGTACTTACTCTATGTAGGTAGGTAATAAATAATTTAAATTTACCATAACAGCTTGTAAACTAGGAAAGAGTATTCCACAGTTGAAGAACATCCTTTGAATAACAGTAGCTCGCTTCCTTTTATCAGTGGGGTATAGCTGTGAGTGCTCTTCCTTTCCATAAGTTTCCATTAGATATATCATTATAGCGTGGCTGAAACGAAGAATAATGTTGTTTGCTTTTTTAAGGCTATCATTATAGTTTCCCACAGAGACCAAGGTCGCGTGGTCGGCCCAGATATATGCGGCATCTTAAATGAAGCTATCTGATTTATGCAACCCTTAGGCCGTCTGTCCACAGCCACCTTCACCGGGACGTCGCGAGAACGAGAAGACGGCGCCGATTTAGCGATACTAAAATATTCTCAACACACTTGCTCGTAAAGTGAGGCATAGTACATCGTTCTCAGGGCCATAAACCGAACTATAACACACGCGTGCGTAATAATATTACACACTAGTGCATAATAGAATTATCCCTACAAAGTTAAGTTAGTACCTAACTGCAAATTATATGCGAGTAAACAGAGCATTTTCAATTTAACCGGGTAATACAGTTTTTGTAACAACAAAGAGGTTGTATGCCGCTGAAAATTCTATTACATTTTTGGAATAAACAAATGTATCCCTAATTAAGACGAAAAAAAAACATTTATTATTATCTAATTACTTATAATTCACAATAATTTGTTATAAAATATTTGCATTTTCTCAATATAATTTTGAAGTAGGCTGTAAGGCTATAGGTATGTAATCAATCACCTTACATTTGGCGCGTGCAAAAAAAAAACTTTCCATTTCCCATTTTTTGTTTGTTTCGCATTTGTTGCTGTGTGGTAAATAATTGTAAAAATGTAAAGTTTTAGTACAGAGAATTTGTTTTTTCCTCGCAAGTGTGTTGAAAAAGTGCGTATGAAACTCGTGAGCAACTTGCTCACTAGACACTCCGCTGATTTACGCCCTCGCCTACGGCTCGGGCTGCAACCCACAGCCTCGTGTATAATGAACAACTTAGCTGACTTGTATCATATTATACTATTACTATAAACCGTTTGTCTACCGCAGCCGTCGCCGGCACTCCGGTAAATGTAGTAGGTATCGCTAAATCGGCGCCGTCATCTCGTTCTCGGTGACGTCCCGGTGACGGTGGCGGTGGACAAACGCTCTTTTATGATTATGATTGTGGGTAATCGAAAGAAGGAAAGGAGGAAAGCCTTTGCTGCAGTGGAAACAGACAGGTGCCTTACTATGACATCCTATAATCGCAATTATTAAACTTTACGGTTACGCTATGCAATATGCAGTGCACTAAATTAAAAAGACTGAATTCAGACAAGTGTCATGAATGATACTGAGTCAGTTAAACACACTACTTTTACATCAGAGACGACATGCTGAATTTAGTGCACTGAATATCGTAAAGTATAATGCAGGGTTAATTAGAGGCAAGTGTAAGTAGGTACAAGTCCGCGAGGTATAAGCTGAGCTTTGCATTAGTGTGAGTGATCACCAAAAGTACAGTCAGACAACAAACTCTTAAAAATTAATATCATTATATTTTAGGTAGGTACTTAAGGCATAACATAAGTCGGAGAAGTATTCTAGTATTAAAATAAAATAAAACTAAATTGATAAAATAAAGTCCAGCTGTGTATTTGACTGATGAGTACATATTATTGTGTGATTATTACTAAAAATTCAATTTGAAAGACAAAATAACTACACATCTTCTACACCAGACATTGCACCATAGTCACTTTCTTTATCACTCTCGTTATCATTTTCACTCTCGTCTGATGTGTCGTTTGTATTAATAATGAATCTTTCCGTTATATTGTCAATAACGGCGTCGTATCCATGAAACTTTTTTTCTTCTTTTATTGCATGGTCACAAACATTTTTCCATTCCTGTACAGTGATACTTTAAATTTTTTCATTTGCTAACCTCATTATTGTATCCATATTCATTGACACGTTTTTTTTCGCGACGTATCCTTTTATCATTGCCCATATATTTTCAATCGGATTGAAATCTGGGTGATAGGGTGGTAGACGAAGGACGCTGTGACCATGTTCTCTTAATAAGGTGTCAATTTTATATTCAATAAATCGTTGTTTATTATGCAGTATCAATTGATAAAGTTGTGGTTTAAGCATGGATATTGAGTGATCGATATTGCGTAACTTGAGCCAGTCAATCATATCTTGTTTGCGACTATTTGAGTTGGGAGCGGGATTTTTTAACGAATTGTGGTAAGATGCGTTGTCAACTACAATAACGCTATTGGGCTTCAAATTGGGAATTAATTGCGTTTGTAACCATTTTGTATAGTTTTCTGTATTCATATTGTTATGATAATCACCACTTTTTTGATTAGCTTTAAACATCAGCAGCGCATTTGGTATGAAACCGTCCTCGCCGCCGGCATGAACGATTATCAATCGATTTCCTTTAGAAATAGGTTTCTTCAAACCAGAAGTGCTGCCATCTGAATATGATTTTGATGAAGTGTGAGTGGTGTCAATATATGTTTCATCGGTATAAACGATAGGCCTGCCCTGAATACGGTATTCGGAAATTTTAAGTAAATAAGTTATACGTAGGTGACGGATCTCATGCTTTTCCATTAAAATTTTTCTGTTATTCTCTGTCCTTGACCATTTGAATCCTAAAAGAGATACTTCTTTTCGCAATGACCATATTGATCCTGGATAGTTAATGTCAGCCTTTAATTTTTCATGAATTCTTTTCATTGTTGGCACCTCTTTGTCAGTAATGTGAAAATTATGAATTGTTCTACGGATTACTGCTTTATCAAAATCATCAATGATTATTATATTTTTCCTGCATCTGGTCTTTTTCGGAGATTTGAATTTGGTTCCATCTTTCAAAACACGTTTACCTTCCAATAAGACTCTTTTAACAGTTGACAGTGGAATTCCTGTCGATGTCGATACCAATTGGGCTGATGTAGTCACACTTGACATGTCTTTATCGTTCATGTCTTTAAAATAGCTATTTAAATTACACAAAATTTCTTTTACTTGGCTATTTAATGGTTTCCGTATTTTGCGCTTATTTGTGTTGGCATCCATTTTACTAACACTTATATCAAACAAAAACAAAATAATATTAAACACGTCACGCTGCAGTCTGTACAAGAGGTGAAGTGCGGCAGGAGCGCGGCGAGACAGAATGGCGCCGCGCCTCAGGCCGGTTACCCAAAATCAGTTTAAACCGGTTTTTACCGGGCGAAAATGGCGCCGCGCCTAAGGCCGGTTGTCACACCTACACTATCCATGTACACTCACACAAATGCAAAGCTCAGCTTATACCTCGCGGACATTTATCGCATAGATAGATATCTATTAGGTACTAGAGGTTAGGTACACCTACCTATCGGCTAAACTGAATCCATCTTCATCTAATAAAGGAATGGTCTTCATTGGATTTTTCTGTAAGCAATTAAAGATAAGTTAGGTACTTATCATCTGAATGTTTAATCTCGAAAACTAAAAATTCACATAACGATGACAATGGAACAAATACTTACAAAAGCTTAAAATTAATCTACAGTTTCGTCTTTTTACCAATTACACCCTAGTGGCGGGTTCCTATATCCGTCGGTAACCAGCTACGACTCGTTTCCACTACGACCAGTGGCAAACTTTAACACTTTTTCAAGGAGATACAAGTCGTAGTCGGTTACCGACGGATATAGGAACCCGCCATCAGTTACCTACGAATACGTATTTCTTGTCTTTTCATTCAGGTAGGTAATCAATAGGTATGCCAATTTTTTATCCTTCTATTACCTACTTAAGTAGGTAGGTAGGTAGGTACCTACTTAATTTCGCTAAAACACATCCTTACCTGAATCAATTCTCGTGTATCTTGTTCTCTCTGTATTGGGTTCAAAATCTTCAGCTCCACATCAATCTTGAGGATATCGATTATCATCAGCACAGCTCTTGACGGCGGGCTTACAATGTGTTGGTATAATGCCGTTTTCGGTGCCATAGTTCTCGATATGTGTATAGAGGGGCAGGTCGAGAATTTCTGTTGGAACAATCTAAACTAAAACAACTGAAATTATTCCCGGTTTGCGCAACGATCCCTAAACGTATTCAGCGACTAAACATGTTTAACTTTGATGTACCTATTTGTATGATTTGTCAACTCCATAAATCATATTTAGCCACTGAATACCTACGTTTAGTGCGCATCGTTGCGCAAGTCGCCCCAAGATTTCAGAGCACTAAAATGACAATCGTCATTTTCATCGATCTCTCAGTATCAATCAGAGAGAGGGCTGCCAAGTTACATCCGATTAGCGATGACGCTAGTCGATAAGTCCGATAATGTATGGGATTGACACATGCTATGGAAATATCACGTGCGTGATATGTCGACCTATGTAGAAAATGAATCGATTCGAAGCGAATGTAACTTGGCTAAACCCTCAGTAGGTATCTCTCAGTATGAAAAAAAAGGATGGCAATAATTTCAGTGCTGTCAAACCTAAAAGTTAGTTTGTGCCAATAGAATTGCCATCAGTGGCACTTTATGTACCTACCCACAGAACACAAAAAAATTTATGCTCTGTGTACCTACCTACCTACCTGTCATCCTATTTCTATGTTGGTCTTCAAATCATAACCAGTGTCAACTTCTCAAGACATCCAGGCCTCACTAAATATTTTGGCGTGATCCTTGGCGGGTTAAAAAGTTTTATTTTTGCGTAGGTACTAAAATCCATCAAATTTTTCGGCTACCTATGAGGCACTAAAACAATTGAGTGTGAGACAGACAGGTTTAAAGTCCGGTTTTGGTGCAAATGATTAGGTACCTAACTAGGTAGGTAGATTTTATGTCCTTAGTTCTCCTGCTCCTACTTAGTCTTTATGTCGATTTTTACATATCCTTCAGATTGCCTAGTTACTTGGGCATACCTACAGCATACTCAAATAAGTACCTACTACATAACTACAGTTGTGTGGTAAGATTAGGTAGGTACTGTAAATGTCTTAAAAATCAAATATAAGTGCACAAAAGATTCTAAAATCTCACTGACCTTGGAAATTGTAGTACATCAGACAGATCACGCACCCAAGTGTTTATTTAGTTCTCCAAATAAACTTAAACTTTTGTATTTAGTCAGCACGAAAATAAACAACTAATTTTAATTTGATGCTTTCACTACATGTCATGTTTACAGTTCAATGCTAAATGCTAATCTAATCTATGGGTCAATGCCACGGACTCAATGCTCGACGGTACGGCAGTACAATTCTCTCTCAGGCGCTTGCTACAGTACACATAACACAAATATCATAGCGGAGCCTGCTAGCTGATTAGCAAGTTCCTTTGGCTGCCATTAGATGGCGTTGAAAGGTATTTTCGGATTTTCAGGATCTACACCAAATTAGAGGTATCTGGATACCTTTTATATGGCAAACACTAGGGGGAAATTCTCGTATCTCTTTCATAATTTTCGAAGTTAGTCAGTCTGTAAATATAGATTGCTATTGAAAGAGATTCCGTGAACGGATTGCTAGCGCAATTCCAGTAATGCAGAAACTCAAAGAGTTTTGAGACCTTTGAGTTTCCGGGTTGCTATTTCTGAACGGTTAACGGTACAAAGTCTTATCGGATTTTGTAGGTACTGCTTGGCTTTACTGATTTCAGAACATATGCAATGTTAAAATAGGTAAGCACTTTAAGAAAATCGAAAACTCTCTTATTTCCCAAAATGTATATGGGGTCCATAGAGGTTAGAATGTTATTACCAAAAACAAAATTCTCCTTTAAATGCAATTCATACCTACAGATAAAAAAGTTTAAGAGGAATACCTACCAGAACTTCAATTAATTCAAACATATTATTCAAATTGAGGTGGCCTGGAAATTTGCACTGTAGGTACTTAGGTAGGTATATCAGGTAAGTAGGTACTTTTGATATTATTAATTTGCCATGAACGCTTCGAGCTTAAGTAAACAGTTTTTACCACACAATGACGTCGTAGTAGAAACAGTTATCAGTAGATGGATGATGCAATACTTATAGATCAGTGTTTAACTGTCGTGCGACCTCTTTATCACTGCACAAATGTACCTAAACTAAAGCAATTTCCAACATTTGAATTTGATGAATTTTTAAGTCAATAATTAATTCATTTGAGATAAAAACGATGAGCCAACATCGTAAAATGTTTACACTAAGTTATAATGACCTAACCCCCCTAGCTTGACTTTCAATATAATGTTTGTGAAGCAAAACAAAAGATAAGGCGCAGTACAGTTCCATTGCGGGGGTACAAACAGATTACAAAGGTATTGACTGACCTCTTCCTGAACCGAGATAGTTGCGTCTAAACCAAATATCAAACAACTTATTTAATTACCAACACTCGACGCGTGAAGTGCTGCTTCACTCACTCATAACGTAACCCTAATGAAAACAGACGCAAACGAAGAGCGACAGACCGAGAAAAAAACTCAAAACAGGAATTTCGCAAACCCGGGCGCCAGAATGCCGAACATCAAAGTTTTTACCGGGACTTCCCATCCAGAGATCGCGAAAAAAATAGCCTCGCGTCTCGGTCTGGAATTGGGTAGAGCTACCACTAAGACTTTCAGCAACAAGGAAACTAATGTGGAAATTGGAGAGTCCGTGAGAGGTGAGGATGTCTACATCGTGCAGAGCGGCTGCGGTGACATCAATGACAACCTAATGGAGCTTTTCATCATGATCAATGCTTGCAAGATTGCGTCTGCTTCAAGAGTAACTGCAGTCATCCCCTGCTTTCCTTACTCCAGACAAGATAAGAAGGAAAAGAGCCGAGCACCAATCACGGCGAAGCTGCTGGCAAATCTAGTTTCCGTCGCCGGTGCGGATCATGTCATCACAATAGATCTCCACGCTTCACAGATCCAAGGATTTTTCAATATCCCCGTGGACAACCTTTACGCGGAGCCAGCTATAACAAAATGGATCAAAGAGAACATCTCCGAATGGAAGAGTCTCGTTATGGTTTCGCCCGATGCAGGAGGCGTAAAACGAATGACCGCTATAGCCGATAGGCTGGATATAGACTTCGCAATTATTCACAAGGAGAGGCAAAGAGCGAGAGACGGTGACTCGACTGTGCTAGTTGGAAACGTACAAAACAGAATCGCGATAATGGTGGACGACTTGGCAGACACTTGCGACACCATTGTCAAAGGAGCTGAAAGTTTAAAAGAAGCGGGCGCCAGTAAGATCTACGCAATTTGTACGCACGGAATCTTCGCTGGTAACGCTATTGATAAGATAAATGGGTCGTGTTTGGAGGCTTTGGTTGTAACAAACACTATACCGCAAGAGAAGAATATGAAACTGTGTCCAAAACTCCAAACTATTGATATTTCAGTCATGCTGGCGGAAGCCATAAGGCGTACACATTACGCAGAATCTGTTTCTTATTTGTTCACGAATGTGCCATACTGATGAAGTACTCATTCCAACAATAGTTTTTAGTTGATCGATAATTTATATATTAAGTAGGTACTCAAAAAACTTGTTTCTGTTTTTTATTATTAACAAAAATTTTCTTCGTTAATAAGTTTGCAGTTTTTAGAGAAAACTAGTAAATTCCTAGTTTAATTAAGTACCTACTAGTTTATTTTTACTAACGAATGAAAATTGCCGGCTGAAGGATTCTTCAGTTTAATAATATGAAAAATTCATTTTAAATTATTATAGTAAAAAATTATTCAGTTTGTTTTATTTCTTTTGTTTTTTTTTTGTATTATTTAGCATGTTTATTAACTGGTAGGTAAGTACCTATATGAAACCGCGAATGAACACTGTATTTAACTTTATTAAATACTTTTTTAAATATTTTCATCGCTCTTTCATCTTTTCTGCTTAATTCAATAAAGGGAACGGAAAAACTAAAAATGTAACATTGAATGAATGAATGAATGAAAATTCTTTATTATACCTTACAAGCTAGACACAACAGATTTAAAGAAAAAAAAAACAAATAAAAGTAAGAATAACTCTGCCAGACAACCTTTGGATGGAGAGGATCATTGCTTAATGGAAGATTGGCCGAGGTGTTAAAAGAATAAACTTAATAATAGAAAAATAAATTAGTTATATACATACATATTAGGTAGGTACATAAATAATTTTAAATACATAAATATCATATATAAAATAAATAAATATGTACTTACATACATATACTTACATACATATACTTACATTAATAATATTAGAGATCAGATGAATGTTCTCTTCATGGAGATAAGTTTTTGAGTCTAGCTTAACTTGGACTACGGAAAGTGAGGGGTATTTGTTTCTTAGTAATAAATGAATAATAATATCTGTTCATTCAATGTTCATTCACTGGTAAGGGTAATTTTTTTCCTTTTATACAATGTATCCCAAGCCCAGAAATTACTTTCTTGCCTGATAACTGAGGATGATATAAAATTTGTGATTAAGAAACTAAATCACATGTAACATGCCTAAAACATTTTATGAAATTGTCTGAATCGTTTATTAACTGTAAGGCCTACCCTAGATTAATGTTTGTTCTACGACATTTCAATACACTTGTAAAAACCTGTGGATTTCCATTCAATTATTTAGCTTTCCCAAGGTAAGGTAATGGTGGTTGAGGCTTGTAGGACTTACCTTGTGACATAAAGGGGTACGTGCTAGTCAGGGACCCTAAATCGGAATGGCGTAGGTACCTACTTAATAAGAGAAAGGGAGTTAGGTTCCCTAGTTATAGGGATATTAAACTACGCGATACTAAGGGCCCTGAATATCGCGTAGTGTACCTAATACCCCTGTTACCGATACCAACATAAATTGGAAGCTTCATTATTATAATCTAAGTACCTAGGTATATGATTAGCAAGTAAGACTTCTTCACTTTATACGTAGTTTCCTTTCCTAGCAGGGTACAGCTTGTAGGCGAGTCAACATAACCCTGATGGGTTAAAGTGAGTTCAGTCTGAGGAGAAGCGCATGTCACTGACATTGCAGTAAAGCTACGTACAAATGGGATGTTCAATAACTGGGTACTGAGCGACAGTCGCGAGGCTGCTTAGCAAATTAAAAAATCAATAGTTAGGTACTTACTCATTCATTAAAATAATAACGATCAAAAATGTTAAACGTGCCTAAAGAAGTTTTTGCTTCAAAAATGTGTTACTAGGTCTATACTATAGGGTTAACGGAACTACTGTGTTTCGGTTGCCGGTGAAATTACAGGCAATGAGGCTTTACACAGTGGCGGATTTACAAATTTTCAAGGTATAGGCTGAATAGTTTTTGCCGCCCTTGCATCAACAATTGTCATATCATTCATTATTTTTACAATGCAACAATTTCGTTGAAATTGCACGTAAAATAATTTTTCGGTATATTTTTGAGCTAATCGAAGCCCAATCATGTATGGGCGGGATAATGTATGCTATTTACACAGTAATGAACATTTGGTGATCCGATTTTGTTTTCGTTTTTCGCCTCGATTTGTTCGGGTAACCGGGGTAACCCGCACGGTTATTGGAATAGAGAATGAAGCTCGCTACGTGCACGTGCAACATTGACGTCATTGATAACATTGTAGCATTAAAAAAATACCGCGTTCGGGGATAAAATATTTTTTTGACTTAAGACTATCTCGCTATTACTGTTCAAGTTTTTTTTTAATTCCAATCGAATTTTCTGAAGCTACTAGTGCATGTGAAACACATAATAGTCGATACATAAGATTGAAATCGGTAAAATTATTCACTAAATTATTCATTATATTCGAATAAAAATCGAAAAATTATACAAACCATCCAGTTCGTAGCCTCCAACCAGTAGTAAGTTATATACAAACCATCCAGTTCGTAGCCTCCAACCAGTAGTAAGTTATATACAAACCATCCAGTTCGTAGCCTCCAACCAGTAGTAAGACTGGCATGTATGGTTTGTTACTGGGAAGAGGGGCATATTTTTTACAATTTCGCTCTTTTCACTCATAAGAAGTGTGAGCAAAGGGCGCAGAGGCGAGAGGCCGATTACTGGTTGAGGGGCGGCGAACTAGCTGTTTTACTCTAGATTAAGGAAGTTTGCTACTCTCGGAATGTGCAATGACAAGTGAGAGAGAAAAGTCATCGACAAAATTTGTTGCAGACTTCTATCTGTAAGACATCAGAAAACCGTCATAGAAAAATCTTTTTGATTTCTATGAGGTAAAAAAAAAACCGTTCCCCAAAATTTGCCGCCCCCAAAATCTGCCGCCCTAGGCTCGAGCCTACTCAGCCTGCTGGTAAATCCGCCACTGGCTTTACACCTGTTTGCCTCAAGTTGATGGACGCAGGGCAGTGCATCGTAGGGCACATTTCTAACGTGCGCGTCCTACGAGGTTATTCTCTGTTATAGGTGATAGTGCCATTTAACATAAGGTGTGCCCTAAGCTAGTTCCATCTTAATGTACCTAGTATAAAAAAACTTACTCTCTTCGGTGTTCTATGCGCTTTTGTGATCAGTTTTATAACAGCGCGGGTAAAAACTACCTACAATGAGGTTTGATATGAAAATTCGCCATTAAATTTAATCATTCTAAACGTAGCCTTACGCTGTGATACGATTCCCTGAAATTTGACATGCTCAGGTATTTACTTTTCAAACTTAATTATGAAGATACGTGTGACGACTTCACAAAATTAAAAGTTATGATTTTTGAGATTCGTCAACACATCCGACTTAAAGACGGCGATATTGATTTGTAAAATTGTAGATATTTATTTCAGATTAAACTATTTCTAGACAAAGTTTGTCCACAATGTGATAGAGATCCGTACCACCATTGGACTCTATCACGCTGGCAGAACATCTACCGACTGGGCACGAGCTGCCTGAATAAATAACAAATTTATTGCTATCGTGCAGATGTATTGCTTCCCAAATAGAGGGCGATAGACACAGCTGCAGCTTGAACTGATTATAACTTTTTAAAATAGCAGAAATTACTCTATCGTATTCCCTCTGTTTACTCCTACAAAACTAAACCGATTTTCATATTTATTTTGAATAATGAATGGGTTTTGGCTATGCCTGTATCTTTACCGTTTATATTTTGTATATTCGTCAAATATTAACGTCTAATAGGGGGGCGTTAAAACTGTACAATTCTTGTGATTTTAGAAGTTTACCAGTAATACATAATAATTATTTTATGGTGAGAAACAAAACATAGAGGCATAACATTGGTATTTATAGATTGTATGGTAAAAAAATATTTGTTCTACTGTCATTATCTAGGAAGGAAAGTAGAAGTAACTTGGCCAAAATATAGGACATCATCGGCGCGACTCGTGTCCAGTGTGAGTACGGAGCAAATAGAATAAGCTGGACTTGCTTCTCCTGGAGCCTCACCATCTGCACTCGGGATCAGTTCAATAAGCATCAGCTAATGAGGCTGATCAGGAGGCCACCGACTGGTCCAAATCTATATATATGTATATATACTCTATCTAGTTGACCTGGTGAATTTCGTACCGTTTGGCAAACATATACATAATCGGCCATCATTAGCTGCATCGATGTATGAGACAAGTCAACAATAAAAAACGAATTATTAAGACAAATCTAACAAATCAAAGATCATCAAAATCGATCAAGCCGTTCTTAAGTTATAAATGGTGTAACTAACCCGACTTTGTTTTATAAAATACGAGTAGATACGTTTAGAGAAAGTTTTATTGATCGAGCGAAGCGAGATCTCTAAATCAACTTGGGCAAATCGGCGTTGTATGTATGTATGTTTGTCCGAGAATAACTTTCGAAGCGTTATTCCTATCATCGATAGGAATGGCACAATTTTGGTGTGACTGAATGAGCTCTTTTTTTTATTATTGTTGATAGTCAAAGTCTGGATGCAGTAGGAATCTGCTAAGGGATACCTCCGAAAGATGGGCAGCAGCATCTTTTCGTGTTTTCAATACCTTATACTGCGCTCGCCAACCCGCTTGCCAAGCGTGACGAGATGGCAACAACCCCCTTATGATATTGCAACATAAAACCAGGCCCCGAGTCCCCGGCGTCCCCGCTAATCCTGACAACGGTAGCAGTCACGGTAACGGCAGGGCCAGGAGTACTAAGAATCCCCGGGAGACGATCGGCTACCAAACCCTACGACGATCACTGGCCCTGGTAACACACAACAGCCGCACTTTGAGGACAGACGAAAAGATTGTTGAGCTGGAAGAAGAAATTAGTAGATTACACTGGGACATTTTGGGGTTATCAGAAGTCCGTAAAGAGGGCGAGGACACGATATCCCTCAAGTCTGGTAACCTACTATACTACCGGGAGGGCGACCAACAGTCTCAAGTTGGTGTTGGGTTTCTCGTTCACAAGTCACTCATCAACAACATTACCACCATCGACAGTGTGTCGAGCAGGGTCGCGTACCTGACACTCAGAATATCTAAGCGATATTCGCTGAAGGTCGTTCAGGTATATGCGCCGACCTCTTCACACCCAGATGAAGAAGAAGAGTCTATGTATGAGGACATCAGCAGAGCCATACATACGAACAAAACTCACTTTATTGTTGTTATGGGGGACTTCAATGCAAAGCTAGGCATGAGAAGCGATGATGAGTTGAGAGTGGGGCAATTTGGATATGGGCAACGGAACCCTAGGAGACAGAGGCTGGGCGATTTTCTGGAGAAAGAAGGACTCTTTATGATGAATTATTTTTTCCAGAAGCCGCCTCACAGGAAATGGACCTGGATGAGTCCCAACGGTCCCACGAGGAATGAGATTAATTTCATCTTGACCAACAAGAAACGAATATTCAATGATGTCTCTGTGATTCACAGGGTGAAAACCGGCTGTGATCACCGAATTGTTAGAGCCACATTGAATATGAACGTTAAACTTGAAAGGTCCCGTTTGATAAAGTCTACGCTCCGACCCACTCGGGCACATATCCAAAACCTCGAGAGCTTTCAACTCGAACTTGCAAATCGCTTTGACTGTCTAGAAGTAGATGCATCAGTGGGCGAGATCAATAACAGGTTCGTAGAAACCGTCCATACGGTGGGGTCCCAGTTCTTTAAGACCCCCCGTACCAATAGACCTCAGAAACTCTCTGATGACACCCTTAACCTCATGGCTGAACGACGTTCTTTGCGACTGCAGTCTCTCGATCATGCTCAGTCACATAGGCAGCTCAATAGAAAAAATTGGAAATCCTTATGGCACGATATTCGTACCTTTAATACATCTCGTATTAAAGATACGATAGAGCGGAATAAAGGCTCCAAAGTGTTCGCGAGAGATAATTCTATTGGGCAGAGCCGCATGACGAAGCTGAAGAGGGAAGATGGCAGCATAACGTCAAGTAAAGCGGAAATGTTAAGGGAAGTCGAAAGGTCTATGAACGGCTCTACGATTCGGTCACTAAACCTGTTTGCAGTGCGGCCAACGACCCAAGAGCCAAACTGACCCGACATTATACCGAAGATATTCCGGGCATCAGCCTGTATGAAATCAGGATGGCCTTGAAGCAGCTTAAGAACGACAAGGCGCCGGGTGAGGACGGAATCACTGTAGAGCTTCTGAAAGCGGGTGGATCACCGGTACTTAAAGTCCTTCAGAAGCTTTTTAATTCCGCCTTGCTTGAAGGTACGACGCCAAAAGCATGGAACGAGGGCGTGGTGGTTCTGTTCTTCAAGAAAGGTGACAACACCTTGCTTAAGAATTACAGACCCATCTCGCTTTTGAGTCATGTTTATGAGCTGTTTTCAAGGGTCATCGCGAACCGTCTCGAACGCAGGTTTGATGACTTCCAGCCTCCCGAACATACCGGATTCCGTAAAGGCTACAGTACCATAGACCACATACATACGCTGCGGCAAGTCATACAGAAGACCGAAGAGTATAACTTGCCGCTATGTCTCGCGTTTGTGGACTATGAGAAAGCCTTCGCTTCGATCGAAACATGGGCAGTGCTTGAATCTCTCCAACGATGCCGTATTGACTATCGGTATATCGAAGTGTTGAAGTGTTTGTATAAAAACGCCACTATGTCAGTTCGAGTACAAGAACAGAGCTTTAAGGCGATTCCCTTAAAAAGAGGCGTAAGATAGGGAGATATCATCTCTCCGAAACTGTTTACGACCGCTTTGGAAGATGCCTTCAAGCTTCTGGAATGGAAAGGACTGGGCATCAATATTAACGGCGAATACATCACTCACCTTCGGTTTGCCGACGATATTGTGGTCATGGCAAAGTCGATGGAAGAGCTCAGCACGATGCTCGAAGGCCTCACTCGAGTCTCCCAACGGGTAGGGCTTAAAACGAACATGGACAAGACGAAAATTATGTCGAATGTCCATGTCGTGCCTGCCTTAGTTATGGTTGAGAACTCGGCTCTTGAAGTTGTCGACGCGTATGTATACCTAGGACAAACAGTCCAATTAGGTAGGTCCAACTTCGAGAAAGAGGTCAATCGTCGAACCCAACTCGGATGGGCAGCGTTTGGGAAACTTCGCAACGTCTTTTCGTCCAACATACCT
Source organism: Philereme vetulata (assembly GCA_918857605.2). Lineage (NCBI taxonomy): Eukaryota > Metazoa > Arthropoda > Insecta > Lepidoptera > Geometridae > Philereme > Philereme vetulata. The sequence goes on along the minus strand of OU975442.1, from coordinate 11,300,062 downwards.
CAGTGCCTTAAGACGAAAGTCTTCAATGAGTGTGTGTTACCAGTAATGACATATGGAACCGAGACGTGGTCCTTCACTATTGGCCTTATAAATAAGCTCAGAGTCGCTCAACGAGCTATGGAGAGGGCTATGCTCGGGGTTTCTCTACGGGATCGAATCAGAAATGAGGAGATACGTAGGAGAACTCAAGTCACCGACATAGCCCGACGGATTAGCACGTTGAAGTGGCAATGGGCAGGCCATATAGCGCGCAGAACAGATGGCCGATGGGGCTGGAAGGTTCTCGAGTGGAGGCCACGGACCGGCAAGCGCAGCGTAGGACGTCCACCTACAAGAAGGGCAGACGACTTGGTAAGAACCGCAGATCGGCGTTGGATGCAGGTCGCTTCCAACCGCAGTTCCTGAGATCAATGAGGGAGGCCTTTGTCTAGCAGTGGACGTCCTACAGCTGATATGATGATGATGATGAAAGTCAAAGTCAAAGTCAAAATCTTTTATTCATTAAAATCACAAGGATTACTTGGAAACGTCAATTTTACTGCCTATTCCTTCGCGATCAAGCCAGGAAAGAAATGCAAGAAACAAGGCTGGTTGTTTTTTTTAATGATCCTCTTAGAATACATTACAATACAGAAAATAAATAACGTCTAAATTGTAACATTTTGAACGAGTTAGAGCAATTTCAATCCCAAGCTTCTTTGTCATCTAAATAATCCGATATTTTATAGTAGGCTTTTTTATAAAGATTTTGTTTAATTACGTTTATAAATTTGTAAATTGTCAATTTTTGTACATAACTTGGGAGTTTGTTATAAAAGCGAACACCTTGTTCTTTAAACGATTTACTAACTTTATGGAGTCTACAAGGGGCAACAGCGAGTTTATCTTTATTTCTAGTATTAAAATTAAGATCATCGCTATTTTTCTTAAACAAATTAATATTTTTGTGAATATACATCGTATTTTCATAGATGTATTGACAAGGGAATGTCAAAATATTTATTTCTATAAACTTATTGCGTAATGATTCTCTGGGGCCCATATTATAAATTGCACGAACATCCCTCTTCTGCAGCACAAAAACGGTGTTTATATCTGCAGCACTCCCCCACAGCAGCATCCCGTATGACATAATGCTGTGGAAGTAGCTGAAGTAAACTAGTCTAGCTGTGTCTACGTCTGTAAAAAGATAGATCTTTTTGACTTTTTGATCTTTTTTTAGATAATAAGTTTCAATGGGGTCCTCACATTAATACGTTGTCAGAGAGGTGTAGTTCTTCGGCATAAGAACTACACCTCTCTGACAACTTATTAATGTGAGGACCCCATTGAAACTTATTATCTAGGGTTATACCTAAGAATACTGTAGTGTCCACAAGAGCCAACTCCTCGTCTTTGATTTTGATATCTGCTTTAACTTGTGTAACATTAGGTAGTGTAAATCTAAGACTTTTTCTTTTCTTTTCAATTTCTTTTCAAATTGTTTATATTGAACCATTTTATGACCTTAGAGATTGCATTGTTTACATCGTCAAAATCGGTTTGCCGTCGCTTTAATTTAAATAAAAGTGACGTGTCATCTGCAAACAATACAAACGCTTGACCACTACCTCACCTGATGGTAAGTGAAGGTGTAATCGAAGATGGAGCACGCTTGCCTAGAAAGAACCTATTCACTCTGGACTTGAAGACTCCAAGATTATACTAGTTTGGAAAAACATACGCCGGAAGAGAGTTCCACTCCTCACTTGTGCTAACTAGGAAAGTTGAAGCAAATCGTTTGGTACGACAAGGTGGTATGCCGACCAGGTATGGGTGGTACTTCTCGGTTCGTCTGCTTGTCCGATAGTGGAAGGGGGAAGGAGGGATAAGGTCATGAAGATCTTGCGCACATTCACCAAAATGTATCTTGTAAAAAACTGAAAGTCTGGCTACTCAGCGTCTGTGCTCTAGACTTTGTAAATTGGCTTCCACTAGTGAGTCATCACCGATGTGTCTAGCAGCACGTCGCTCAATCGAATCAAGGGCTTCAAGCTGATACTTGGCTGAGCCATCCCAGAGATGGCAGCAGTACTTCATACATGAGTGGACTTGTGCTTTGTAGAGACTGAGCAGCTGTCCCGGTGAGAAGTACCGCCGAACCTTAGCTAGGATGCCCAGCTTCATAGCAGCAATTTTGGCCCTAGATTCAATGTGCGAGCCGAAGTTCAGGTTGGACGTGAGCTCAACGCCCAACAAACTCAGATTTTCAGAAATTACGAGTGGGATATCACAAAAGGTGGGAACGGGATGAAAAGGAGACCGTTTTGCGGAAAACACTCACGCCTGAGTTTTGGAGGCGTTGAACTTAACCAGATTTGCGTCACCCCAGTCAGACACAAACTTCAGGTCAAGGTTCAAACGTTCCACCATATCTGTACGTAGATTACAGATTTCGTCAGCACTTGCACGTAGACTAGAGAAATACCTTTCAACAATCTCACTGTCATCCGCATACCCATAGATACCGAGTTTCAACAGATCATTGATGTGCAAAAGAAATAGAGTTGCTGAAAGGACAGACCCTTGAGGTACCCCGGTATTGATAGCCAATAGATCAGACGAGCATCCACCAATGACTACTCGAATTGATCGTTCCCTCAAGAAATCAGTTATCCACATTAGCAGGTTAGACGGCAATCCGTACGAGGAAAGCTTGCTAATGAGACCATTGTGCCAAACACTATCGAAAGCTTTTGAGATGTCGAGCGAAACTGAAAGAGCTTCCCCGTGCCTTTCGATGGCTTCACTCCAGATGTGAGTAGCATACACTTGAATATCTCCAGTGGATCATCTACGACGAAAGCCGTACTGTCGATCACTAAGGAGGTCATTATCTTCTAGGTTTGAAAGGAGTTTGCAGTTAAGGACACGCTCCATTGTTTTGCAAAGAATGGAGGTGATAGAGATTGGCCGGTAGTTAGTGGGGTCAGCTTTACTACCTTTTTTCGGAACCGGTTGGACATTTGCAAGCTTCCAGGGTGTTGGTACTTTACCGGTATCTAAAGAGAGAAATGTGAGGAGAGGGTTGTTGAGATATTGGGGTTCAAGAGGGGTAAAAAAAAACCAAAATGAGACTATATGGTCATGTGGCATGTTTTATTAAAGGTCTTTGTGTGTTCATTTTGACCTCTTTTTATTATTAGTTTTAACTTGGTAGTTTTTAAATTATAAGCCATAATAAAAACTGAACTTTGAAAAAACTCACAGGGTACACCAGTTACCCCACAGCGCTGAAATTTGGTATGCGTGTAGCTTTAGTAACACAAATATAGGCAAAAATCTGAAATCCATAATAACTGCAATTTGTACCCCAAAAAAAGATTAACCAATATACATGAACTCCTGTTACCTGTAATTTGAATGAAACTGTAGGTCAAGTATATGGTTTTTATTTCGTGGCACTATTTTATTAGTCAATTGCACAACGATCCCTAAACGTATTTAGCGACTAAACATATTAAAATTGTACGTATTTGTATGATTTGACAACTCCTTAATAATATTTAGCCACTAAATACGTTTAGGCATCGTTGCGAGTCGCTCTAAGAATATTTTTGTTTTGGGAGACTCGCGAGATCTCAATTCGGGCCGAACCACTAGTTTATTTATTTAAAGAAATCAACGGCGATACAATTTGTATGAACAAAATAGCTTAAAACTAAACGTAAGGCGTACAGGTTTCTACGTTTGAACATTGTAAAGAAAGATGTCGGGAAGTCGGGCATTGTATCCCTTTATAAGGTTATTTCGCGCACGGACGAGTCTGAGATTTTGCATGCTTAAAGTTTATATTGGGAAGGAGGGGTGAATGTTTAAATTAAGCTAAAACAAATAACGTTCGATTGCTGCGCTGTGCACAGGCAACTTGTTAATTTATTGATGTAGATTCAAGAGTCATTGACAGTTAAAGAATGAGAAGAGGCGGTTCTAAGTAATGCTTTGTGTCAGAGTCCTTAGGTTTGAAGGGTTATGGTTTGCCGGTGAAATTACGGGCCCATGAGGCTTAACACCTGTATGCCTCAAATTGATGGATGCAGGGCAGTGCATCGCAGGACACGTTCCTTAGGTGCGTGACCTGTGGAGCAATACTTTGTTATAGGCGATAGTTACCACTTAAGGGTAGACCGGAGGGGAATCGCCCATACAACACTTACTACCAAGATGATTTCTAATTGGAAATGATTTTTCTACCTTAATAAGGTATTATTTTAATTTAAATAGTATTTATCTAGGTTCCCAACCATATATTAGATCAAAATACTTACCTAAAATGAAATAGAAAGCGTATCGCATTCTGCATGTTTTTACATCATAAAAGACCTGTTTTCAACCTAATTGTTTCGTATTACAACCAACAACATCTTACGTATCCTAGTCATGGGAACATACATTATATCGTCTCGTTACAGAATAACAAAACAATGAGAAAAATACAACAAGTTTTCAGTCATCATTTTTGGTATTACGGAACACGGTCAAAATCTAATCAAATTTAGAATCGTTCAATTGCTATCACTGTCGCTCTGCGTGGCTAAACTTCGTCACTAAACAGGGATAGCGATATTCAGGCCGAAGTTTTTGACGCGGCCGAATTGCAGTTGCGCTCGGGGTTCCTTCTTAACATCAGGTGGGCCATAAGCTTGTTCCATCTCCATGTAGCATAAACAAGTAACTTTTTAACAAACATATAACCAACTTCAGATAACAGTACTACAAACTACTGAACCGATTTTGATGATATTTCTATGCGACCAATCTGAAAGTATATCCTTTTAAATAATAAAAAAAATCCAAATCGGTTGCTAAAAGACGGTGTTCTCAGCTAACAAACATAACATAACATAAAAATTAGATAAATTTAAGACATACGGTTTTCTTATGGATGTCACTGTCAGAACTGGACCAAATAGAAATGGGACTATACGGAAAGCACCAGCTTTCAAATAAAAAATAAATCATCAAAATCGGTTCACTCAGTCGAAAGTTCTGAAGTATCAAACATAAAAAAATACAGTCGAATTGAGAACCTCCTCCTTTTTGAAGTAGTTTAAAAAAAGAGTCTTGATTAGTGTATGGATTATTATTTAATCTCAAATTTAACTAGATCTTAAAATTTTGCAAAAAATATAACTATTTCAATACCACGAAATTGAGATGTATCTGATGTTTACTAGCAGCAACAGGTTGAAGACCCTTTTTCAAATATTTTATTCGCAGAACAATTACTTTATTTGAGGATTCAAAATGGCAAATTTTCATATATATTTTTTGTTGGCATGTTATTTAAATAATAATATAAATAATGTATTTTTATATATTTCTTCGACAAAGAGGTCACACGAAGAATCCAACTCGGCTGGGCAGCGTTCGGGAAACTTCGCGATATCTTCTCGTCCAAATTAGTCTTCAACCAGTGTGTGTTGCCAGTGATGACCTATGGCACTGAAACGTGGTCCTCTACTCATGGCCTCATGACCAAGCTTAAGGTCGCTCAACGAGCTATTGAGAGGGCTATGCTCGGGGTTTCTTTGCGTGACAAAATCCGCAATGAGGAAATCCGCAGAAGAACTAAAGTTGCCGACATAGCTCTCCAAATTAGCAAGTTGAAGTGGCAATGGGCAGGCCACATCGCTCATAAACCGCTCATAAAAAGAACCGATAACCGATGGGGAAGAAAGGTTTTGAGTGGAGACCACGGTCTGGAAGACAGAGCGTAGGCCGGCCCCCCACAAGGTGGACCGACGATCTAGTAAGAATTGCGGGGAGCCGTTGGGCGCAAACGGCTACCAACCGCTCGTTGTGGCGATCTAAGGGGGAGGCCTATGTTCAGCAGTGGACGTCTTCCAGGTGATGATGATGATGATGATTTTTATATACTTGCACATATAATATTCGTACATATAATATTAATGTAGTCACTAAACACTTATTTGAACTAATAATTAGAGAAACACCCGACAGAGTAATTTGAAATTAAATATTCATATCAAGGATTACAGAACTCATTTATATTTTCAAAAATAATATTTACGAAGGATTAACTTTATAAATTTCACAATCCACAGTTCATTACACTTCGTTAATAAAATTAAACAGAATTTCACCATGTTTGAGTTCGCATAAATTGATGTCAGTATTGATACGACGCATATCATCATAGTTATTATTTGTATCATTGAGACCGTATATACTGACTTCGTCGATTACCATCGCCATTATAGGCTCTGTTGCTTCACAGATAGAGTTGACATCTCCAATTCTCAATACTGTTAGTTGTTCATCATCAGCGAAGAAGTGAACGGTTATATTTTCAGTAATATAAAGTTTTCCCTCGGCATGGCATAGCGTATTATTTGGTTCACTGACTATGTCTTCGCAGCTCAATGCAATCGTCAGCGACATATTTGACTGGGAACGGGTTTCCTCTGCCGTTTGTTTTACATCCTGGGAAGAAAAAGTCTGTTATAAATGATGCTAGTGTATTCTACCGCCTGTATAATGGAGAAATGTTCTGAGGAGCTATTTGATCTCATCCCGTCGTCGAGATTTTACCACCGCTCTTCTCGACAACGTAATAAAGCTCATCCACATATCATCGACAATTGGGTATCGCGCACTACACGCTTCACGCGATCTTTTCTACCCCATACTTGCAAGATGTGGAATGAGCTACCATCTGAGGTTTTCCCATTAGGCTACGACATGGCACGCTTCAAGAGAAATGTAAAGAGATTTCTACAGTGTAGGGAACGCATCGACGCATCGGTAAAATACCTCGGGTGTTGCCGGTGTCAATAGACGACGGTGACCACTTACCATCATGTGGACCGTAAGCCTGTTTCCCCACAAGTAACATAAAAATATGCTACTCATATTTTGTCGAGTTATTTGTAACCATTGTACATGTATTTTTTATCAGTCTACATTTTCCCATTCCCAGGCAATCTTATTGATCTTTTGAAATTATGCTTTACAGTGACATACTCGTATTAAAAACCTATAGTAAAAAGGTCTAAATTTCAACCAGCTTACGAAATGAGACCAAATATGCACCTCCGTTTTACCATTTATAGAGGTCGTTGAGATAATAGGGTTCCAAAAAATTAAAGTGAGACAAGTAGATGAAGTAACTTTTGAAACTATCATGGTTATGAACACTATTTATACTAAAAACGGGATATTTACCATGATTTGTGAGTATTTGAGTATCCCGATATTTCGGCGCAGTTGCATGCGCCATGATCACGGGTAAACGTTTACCCGTGATCATGGCGCATGCAACTGCGCCGAAATATCGGGATACTCAAATACTCACAAATCATGGTAAATATCCCGTTTTTAGTATAAATAAGTAGATGAAGTATTTAATGAAAGGTCTTTTATCATTTCAACCCGAAGTTTTTGAGTTATTTCAAATCAGTAACATCACAGTGCTGAAATTTGGTATACGAGTAGCTTTAGTAACACAAATATAGGGAAAAGCCTGAAATCCAGAATAACTGCAATTTCTACCCCAAAAAAATAGGCAAAATCATGAACTTCCGTTACTTGTAATTTTGGTCAAGCTATGCTGGTCATGCATGTCGTGGATTCTTTATATGTTAAGTTAACATGACATATTTTAAGGTTATGCATAATTTTATTTTTGAGCTTTTATGCGAGTAAAGTTAGCGAAATGAATTGCTAATTATTGATTATTGACTAGTGAGTACTCAGTATGGGACGAACGACTAGTTTAATCAATTTAATTTGGCTTTCGCTCTCGTGTCTCGAATTAGATCTGCACGGACAATTGCACAAGGTAGTATATACTCTTAAATTGTAAACTTACCTTCTGATGAACAACAATAGCCCCTCCTCGTATAGCAGTGAATAAATCAGCTTCTGTCGTAGCCATGGTCACAGCTTCTCCCTCTTCCCCCTTCATCTCTAAACCACTCCAAAATTCATACCACACGCCTGGCGGCAACCACATATGAACCATAGCTTGATCCGGCTGCAAATTCGGCACAATGATCAGGTCTTTCCCCACACTGAATTGACTCGTCAGGTCTTTCAAAGGCTCTGATTCCGGAAATTGGTAAAACATAGGCCTGAGCAGTGGAGACCCACCTTCCTCTTTTAACGTCGTGAAAAAATACGGCGCTAGACTCATTCTAGTTTTTAATGCTTTAATCATGCGACTTCTCTGTGTGCCTTTAAATGATAATGGATCTCTGGAGGTTTCCTTTGAGTGGATCCTAATCATGGGTAGATAAGTAGCAGCCATGTACCATTTGATGCATAGGCTGAGATGTGCTTCAGAGTCAAAGTTGTCCGTATCGCCGCAAATAGGAGTGGACCAATGCCAATGCCCTGATATACCCCCTAAAGCGGCTTCTGTCAGTTCTTTTTGCAAGTTTGTCCAAGACGTGGCAATATTCTGCCTGTTTATAGATATATTTCCGTTCATCCACTGACTCGAGGTCCAGGTAGGTACTTTGTTTATTTGTTCAAAGGCACTGAAGAAGTGATTGCTATATTTGTTATGCGAGTAAATATTTCTCTTTCCATTACTGGTGGCATTCCATTGCGGAGTGTGGGAAAAAGCGTTTTCAAAATGCTAAAAAAAAAATATTAATGCTTTATTCAGTTTTCGCTCGAGGAATGGTTGTCCCGAAAAATAAATACCTCTTTATTTCAATTAAATGTTCTGTTCGTTATTATTACCTATATATAATTTAGGAACAAAATTTGTATTTGTAGGGTAAATTATGAATCAAAAATAAAATATACAACATATAAATAGAATTTAAAGCTTTTGTGAACATGAAATAAATATTTTTAAATTATTAGGTACACTAAAAAACCGATAAGGTTGTCTTAACCTTTTTTCAACCTATATTTTAGGTTAATATAGCACCTACCGACATGATTTGTTGAATTAATAAAATAAAAATAGTTTAACTATAAAGGTAAATTTGACCTGATTATATATAATTAACATAGTTATTTTGTTGACTCTACTTCGTTAACATGTTGGCTTTACTAATTTATCAGTTAGACTTACTTAGATTCGAATATACCAAAAATGTTGTGTTGTATTAACCTCTTTTAATGGTTGGTTTAATCTATAATTTCTTACAATTTTATTTTTGTAGAAATAAATGTACTTTAATAGTTTTTTAAACATAATATTAAGTAAACGCAACTTAAATGGAATCAACATTAATGAGTTCAACCTATTAGGGTTTTCAGTGTAGCTAGCAAAATGATACGTCTACCCAATATTAAAATAATGTACAAGATCCAAACTAAGATCGCACTGCACCTATCTGCTTTGCCGGATGAAAGTCATTTTATATCAAATATAATGTAATATGTTCATGGCACTCGTTTATTAAAACATATTTGATTTGTTAACGGAATATAAAAATTATTTTGAGTTTCTTTCAAAAACATTGTTGTGGTTGAACAACAAGAACATTACTGGTGGTAAAGCTTTTGTACTTTTTTATATACTACTTATATGGCAAACGAGCATGCAGTCCACCAGATGTTAAGTGGCTACTGCAGCCCATGGATATCCACATAGAATTCAAAACAAGCTATTATGTTGTCTTGATCTCTATGTGGATACGTTGCCATACTATAGGACTAAGCTGTTATGCCTATGTGCCAGTAATTACAGGAACATACCATTACCATCTAACCGGAACACAGCAGCAGAAGTACTGCTATTTGGCGTCAGATAAAGGTAAGGCGGTGGTGCCCACTTCCTTGAACCCGTTCACAAAAGCTCTACTTTTGTATTGTACTATTGTAAGCTTTTGTACTGGTGGTAGAGCTTTTGTGAACGGGCTCAAGGAAGTGGGCACCACCGCCTTACCTTTATCTGACGCCAAATTGCAGTACTTCTGCTGCTGTGTTCCGGTTAGATGGTAATGGTATGTTCCTGTAATTACTGGCACATAGGCATAACAGCTTAGTCCTATAGTATGACAACGTATCCACATAGAGATCAAGACAACATAATAGCTTGTTTTGAATTCTATGTGGATATCCATGGGCTGCAGTAGCCACTTAACATCTGGTGGACTGCATGCTCGTTTGCCATATAAGTAGTATAAAAAAAATGTATACCCGTTGGTTAATTAATTAACAAATTATTACCTCACTAAAGTACGGAAGAAAGTTTTTTGTTTCATTAACAGATTTATAGGCTTCGTCCAAGGGCCAGCTGTTTTCTAAAAAAACTCCATCGATATCCGTAGTATAAGCCCACAACTTTGCCATAATGTCTACTGTAATATTATCATAGTTTGGATACACAACATCGTAGTTTCCCACTGAACCGATGTACGGAGCAGTAACTTCAGAGTCCTGAAGCATATGATCCTTTAGAACTTCCACTGTGGAGTTACAACTTGAGTTACGGAACACTGTTTCATTATTTTCATTCGTAAGAATTGGTTTATAGCGGATCTGCAAAATAAAGGAAAATGATAAAAATATTTTTCTTTATCAGAACTGTTTAAGTGCTTTCGAATTAGGAATTTTTACTTAACATTAGCTAATGCTAATGTTAAGCAAAAACATATTTTTAATGGACGAGCCGAAATAAATACCCTTGTTTAAGATAATATCTGTTTACTAGACCATTAACTTTTTAATCTTTATTTTTAGGGATCCGTAGTTGAACTCGAAACCCTGACGAAGATAATAAATAATAATAATAAATACTGCTGGACATTTCACAACAGAGCTATGTAGCCCCAAACTAAGCAGAGCTTGTACTATGGGAACCAGTTAACTGATAGAATAGTTATATACTTCTTTTTGTAAATACACAATTATAATATATAGAAAAACCACCAGACCCGGAATAAATATCTGTAGATCATGCAAGCATTTGTTCCGTGGCAGGAATCGAACCCACTACCTCTTGGGGCTCAGCCGGATATTCGCCCACTGCGTCACGGAGGTCGTCGTCAGATGGTATAACTGATAAAATATCGCTCGCCATACAATCTTCATCGTGTGTGACGCGCTTTATAGTTTCACCATATTGTCTGTCTGTCCGTCCGATCAGTTACAGCCGTTTTACTCGTAGAATATTAGCCCGGCTTACACAAAGATCCCTAAACGTGTTTAGTGGCTAAACATGTTTATATTGGACGTATTTGTATGATTTAACAATTTCTTAAATCATGTTTAGCTCCTAAATACGTTAAAACATCGTTGCTAGATTTAAAACGTGACGTGATAATATGTTTTATTGACGCGAAGTAAGTTCTGAAATAAAATATTGTTAGGGTACCTTCCATATATGGACCCTACCAGCTAAACTGCTTTTATTGGAAATCCAGAAAGTATCCACGATAGTACCACATACGAGTACACTCTAGTTGTAAGAATAAGTAGACTCTACTAAGCTCTCTAAGGTATGTTGTACCTACTAGTTTACGGGCTGCAATCGACCAACGACCAGTCTTTAATTGGTTATTATAAAGATTTCATATAATATTCATATAAAATGACAAAAATCAACTGCAAAATTAGTATTGTAACTTTAAAATTGTATTTTTATTTAAAATATTTAAAATTGTATTTCCAGCGCAACTAATATCCTGTCTATAAATTCTAATTTTCTAATCAGCGAATACGGGCTATATAGTCTCAAATGTATGTAGATCCTACTAACCTCTACAATTTAACGATGTACACACGGCTACACATCAAGCTATATTTTCCAGTATAAGCCGACCTCTCATTCTACGAAAAACCTACACAATGCGAGGTCAACTTATACTGGAACTGTATTGGGTCTGGATTATGCGTTAGAACCATGAGTTAACTATAATTTTTTGATAGGTAATATTTTTCGCTGCAGTGGAGAATTAATATAGGGATAAGCGGTCAAAATGGCTTGTTAAAATAAAATGAAAAGCATGAAATTGTTTTACTTACATACGGTGAAACGTGTGGTATAAAACGCTTTCTAGCATTATGCAGTATGTCAGCACCCTCATTAATAAATTCCACCGGTTGCACCTTGCATGCATCTTCAAAGACAACTGGCATGACGCAATGGCTCTCAAAAGGTAAATTTTGCATGGCTGCTTCTAGTATGAAATCGTTCAGTTCGGAGGTATTTTTTGGTACTTCGACGTATTCGCTAAGGATAAAAATAAGTAATTTGTCTTTGAAACACACTCACAGTTTACCACGGTACAAATGAAATCACCACGTTTCCACCACATTGACTTTTATTTTCAGATATATCTTAGGATATAGATTTCTTGTTTTGAATGTTACATATGAATAACGAATAGATTTCAGAGAATAAATAATTGACAATGTTCTCTGTGGTTAAATTTTAGAGATTGATTTAATATTACCTGCAAACGTGTGCCCCCAACATCCAATACTGCAGATCATTTTTAAAACCTATCAATTTCCTGACATCATTCATCACATCGGCTGGCTTCGGTCCAACTAACACATGAAATTTCAATCCAAAGTTTGTTATACTCCTTATGAGTATCACATTGTCTTCGCGAAATGTCACCTCGGTTGGATCTACTGTATCAATTAATAATCCGTGGTAAGAGGTGTTCGTTTTCGCATAAATAACAGGTATAGAAGTCATTCCATCTTTATGATTGTAAATTATTTTTACTGTTTCTCCTCTAATAGGTATTTCACCGAACCCATACATAGTTTCATCTGTCAGCTTAAAAGCAATTTCCCAAATGTTTTCTGAGGCTATCAAAGGACCTCTTACCGTATTGAAAACAGTTCTCCCAGTAGCGTTGACTACTAAGTTCAATTCTGCTGAACCAATTTCAACATCATAATCCTTTACGTCTATCCTTTTTCCAGTGAAGGAAAGTTTAGCGGAGTTATAGTAAGTTATCGTCAAATGTGAACTCGATACTTCGTCTAAAGAAAGTTTGATGTTCGTTAAACTGTTTTGAGACTTGAAAGGAACAGTTGCGATTCTTGGCCTGAGAAAGATATCTTCCGTCCAATGTTGATCCATGATATAGGAGAATCGGGAAGGGAATCTATGGAAGCACATGCCGTTGGCGAAGTCGTAACAACATTGGATATGGCATTCTTGAACAGTTACGTTCCCCAATCCACAAGGAAGCCTTGAAACTCTTGGGACTAAGCAGGATCCAAAGGAGAAGCCGTCAGCGGAACTCGCTCTCCTTTCCGAGTAGAAGGCAAATTGGTATATCAGTATTGGTAGTACTATCGCCACGATAGTTAACGCCAAAGCTACTCTTAGTGTCCTGTTTAGTAGGACATAGTGATACCATTTTACATCTGCAAAAAAATTAAAACACTGTGACATAAAACATTAGATTAGATTAGAAAATTCTTTATTGCCCTAATAAAATAATACACGGGCGAACTTAATGCTAATTAGCATTTTCTTCCAGCTAACCTTTGTGCAGTGTGGAGAAAGTGGTAGTGCCAGAAAATGGAAAGTTAAACAAAGTTTAGCTTAGAAATAAACTTACAAAAGTTAAAAATAATAATAATACACATACATAAACGAAATACATAAATATATCTACATAAAGTGCTCAATTTTGTTGGGTATCTTGAAGAGAGATCAAGTGTTTGAAGAGTTTGGACTTGAAGATCCCCATAGAGGCAGCCCTGCGGATTTCCACTGGAAGAGAGTTCCACAAGCGATATCAGTCACAGTGAAAGAGTTAGTGAAAATATTGTGTATGAAAAAGTCAAAAAGAGATATAAAATTAAATGGTACGCAGTGAAGACTCAATAAAATTCTCTGAAAGTGATACTCCTATATTGAAGTTTAAGCTGTTTGATTTCGATTAGTGATAAATTGCTAAAATATTAAGTTTGCGTGGCCACGGGTCCAAGTTCATAAACCATTTATTAAAGATCGTTTTAGTCGGATGCTTCGGAATACTCTCAAAATTATTGATCGATAAATCAACTTGGGCAAATCGGCGTTGTATGTATGCATGTTTGTCCGAGGATAACTTTCAAAGCGTTGATCCGATCATCGTGAATTATACATGGGTAGGTAGTGATGGCACAATTTTGGTGGGACTAAATGAGCTAAAAATGTTGGGGGGTTGTTGAGATATTGGGGTTCAAGTGGGGTAAAAAAAAAATAAAAATAAGGCTAACCGGTCAAATGGGACGTCAAATGAAAGGTATTCATTAGTACATTTAGACTCTGTTTGTATTTTTCGTAAACTCTTTATAGTTTTTGAGTTATTTACTTATTAGTTATTAGTCATAATAAAAACTGAACTTAAACAAAATTCACAGGGTACACCAGTGACCCCACAGTGCTGTAATTTAGTATGTGTGTAGCTTAAGTGACACAAATATAGGTAAAAGTTTTGAATCCAGAATAACTACCTCCGTGGGGCAGTGGGCGAATAGCCAGCTGAGACGCAGGAGGTAGCGGGTTCTATTCCCGCCGCGGAACAAATGTTTGCATGATCTACAAATATTTGTTCCGGGTCTGGTTGTTTCCCTATATATTATAAGTATGTATTTACAAAAAAAAAATGTTATATAAGTATTCTATCAGTTATCTGGTTCCCATAATACAAGCTCTGCTTAGTTTGGGGCTAGATAGCGCTGTGTGAAATATCCAGTAATATTTATTTATTTATTTATTTATAACTGCAATTTGTACCCCAAAAAAGGCTTCCCAAATTACATGAACTCCCGTTACCTGTAATTGGAATGAAACTGGTAGGTCAAGTAATTTGGTTATTTATTTCGTGACACTATTTTGATAGTCAAAGATTCCAGATAATATTTTTTTTGTTTTAATCGGAGACTCGCGAGATCTCAGTTCGGGGCGAACCACTAGTTTATTGTTTATTGGTACCACTAGGTTATCTTATTTTAAAAACTTCAATAACAACGCTTTTGACATTTTAAACTGTATAACTTTTTTAATATTATTTACAATTATTAATTTTAAATTGTTGATCTTGTAATGGTACAATACCCTATACTAAATAAATAACCGTTAAATTCCTGAGTGATGTACGAAGAGGAATATATACATATGTAAATAAGCAACAAAAATAGATGGATTCGGTTCCCATGAAAACATGAGTTTGCACTTCAGTTAAATTGATATTTATGAGTCCGAAATTTTGTCAAGTGGGGCTAGGACAAATTCAGAATTATACATGTGAAAGACATTAAAAATCAAATTTATGACAATCGATAAATATGCCACAGAATTGACAGATTTAAGGTTTGAGTAATCTTAAAGTGTGTTGCCACTCAAACTAAATTGATTTCAAGTATGGGAAAGATTTTAAATGGATTCCAGGAAAGGATAAGTTTTTTTTGCGTAAAGGGTAGGACCCGTTCAAATAGGGCGGAGCTAAAATGGATTTAGCCAATAAGTGCAACTATCAGACTTCTAGGGTGTAAATAGGGATGGACTAACGGAAGAAACAAAAACCCCTGACGCATGGCTGAATTGATCATTCGTAGCCGACACGCGCGTCGCCAAAGTTTGGCCTACTATTGAAATAATTATCGATTAGTGTTATAACGCGGTAAATTCAGTGTTTGTTATTTCCTTGCGATAAAAGAGTGTTAAATATAAGATTAGAGTCAGTGCATCTATCGGGCGGCGGCAGATTTCTGAAAGCTAAGTACCTAGGCTGGCTAAGAATCTAGACTATGTACTTTGGGCAAAGTTCTGAATAACTAAGTACCTAGGCTGGCTAAGAATCAAGACTATGTATCTTGGGCAAAGTTCTGAATAACTAAGTACCTAGGCTGGCTAAGAATCTAGACTATGTATCTTGGGCAAAGTTCTGAATAACTAAGTACCTAGGCTAGCTAAGAATCTAGACTATGTACCTTGGGCAAGGTTCTGAATAACTAAGTACCTAGGCTGGCTAAGAATCTAGACTATGTACTTTGGGCAAAGTTCTGAATAACTAAGTACCTAGGCTAGCTAAGAATCTAGACTATGTACCTTGGGCAAGGTTCTGAATAACTAAGTACCTAGGCTGGCTAAGAATCTAGACTATGTACCTTGGGCAAAGTTCTGAATAACTAAGTACCTAGGCTGGCTAAGAATCTAGACTATGTACCTTGGGCAAAGTTTCTGAATATCTAAGAATTCAGACAGTAAAATAAACAAATAAAATAAGTAATTCATCTCTAAAAAGGTGAATTAGCATTTCTGGTTCAATCCAGACATATTTGACTACTTCAATTACAGCTTGTACTCATTCTATTTAATAAATTAATTTTACCTTGTTATTTTGTGGTCTACAGAATAAATCTTGAACATGGAGTGAATACAAATGTTCTATTGATTAATAATCATGATTTTAAAATAACATCACTGTAATTAAGACATATTAATGAACATTAATGAATTTAATGCTTCAGCAAACAATCAAAGTTCATTGTAATTTAGAACTTAACTTGAAGAACACGTTGGTTGATTTCTTAAATTAGAAATCACTTCAAATAATTTGAGTTTGAGACTCTGTTGACCCCTGTTGACTATTTTAACTGACTGATAACACATAATGACATAAATGAAATGACTGGACTCGAATTAAATGTACTTGAATTACAGGAAGTGAATATTCACTAGAATACAAATAATTAGCCTAAATGGGCAAAATGACAAAGTTTCATTTGAAATGGGAAATGAGGATTTTATGTGTCTGTATTGAACTGCAATTTGCGTAAATTATGTAATAGACTGCAATTGGCATGAAACTGTTCATCATTATATTTGCAAGGGAATTCACATACCATACACACACCCATCAATTATTTGATGAGACATATGTACAAGACAACAACAGAGATGAATAAATTGATCCTAAGGGATTGCGCAATGTACTGTAAATTATATATATTATCTATGTATTCTCGCAAGGTACTTACAGCGATCCTACGTTTTGGTCCTAGGGTCCTGGGAGACGTCTGAGTCTCTCAGTTGAAGTGCAGAACTAGGAAGCGCATATTTACCTAGCGAATATCATCTATATATGTACAAACACAAATGAAATACCCAAACCAGAAGCCCTAACAACAATGGTTGGCTCTGACAAACAGAAGGAACATCTCTGCAATCTGTTGGTAATTCCAACTTATAAAATGTATCATAAATTTATCCACACTTGCCTGAATTATATTACTAGGGCCACACATGTCAAAGGCTGACATTCCTATGATACTGCGACACCCCTTACCAAAAGTGCTTTTAAGCATTCGCAAATTATTGCGCAACGTGGGAAAATGGTCCATAGCGACTGAATCTAGCTTGGGTACTGTCAAAGTTAATGGATGAAAAAGGTCGCTTGCCTGAGATAACACAGAATTTGCAATCACTCTTTCACACAACTCACACTACACAATTGCATGCAAGCATGGATGCCTATGTTAATTATAAGTCTATGTGAATTTTCTAGCTAGCAAATGCATAATTTTAGACACAAATAACGAACAATACGATCTAGAATAATTACAATACTAAAGCACTACGTTATTACCACAGGACTTCATAAGCTTATGAATTTCATGTACATCTGGGGCCTTAAAAATCAACATTTCCTGATATATATAAAAAGTTGTACACTCTACACACTGAAAGTACATGACTTTGACAATTGACCTTGTGTTAGGTATATCTTCCAGACAGAACATCTGATAACTCAAGATATTATTATACAAAACTTATATAAACGTCTTCTCTAAACTAATTAGAGTCACAATATGTTGAACTTAATTAGACAGAATTTTGCATTGTCCTTTTGAATTCTGCAGGACCCTAAGTTGCGGGTTTTCCAGTGAAGCCAGGCGGATGCTGTATGGGTAAGCTGTAGAAATTAGTCAATATTCTTTTGACGTCAGTATATTGTCCATTGTACGGTTTCATTCTAGCAAAAATTACAGGTACTTTCCTTGTGGAAATTCAGATTACCTTTAGCGGAATTTTCTTTATATTACTTAGACGATCACAAGCCATTACACGAGCCAATTTCATTACGATTACTATCATTTTATCATACATTCCTTATTCATCACTATGTCATAAAACACGGTTAGTCACATAACTTCATATATTTAAGATCACGTTTACCTATTCTTACATTTATCATTACCAATAATTCAAATAACAATTAGGGATTTTATTAGGTTAGATTATTTAGAATATCACAACAAAGGGTCATACATCATTCAAATATTATTCACTTATTATCAACTTATCAACCGTTTTCACATCACTTTACTTTACATAACTTACCTTCTCTGCCACTGCTCACGAGCTCATTAGGGGGGAGAGTAGCAAGCGAGCAAAGAAGGAAAGGAAGCAGGGAGCAAGGAAAGGATAGGATAGGGGGGGGGGGACTATTTCAATCTGTAATTGAATTGTTTATTTAATTAATTAATATAAATTATTACCAACTGCACAGTAGTTTAAAAAAAACATAGTTTTAAAATTTATTTTTTTACAAAAAAATTATGGATGTAACATCTGAAATAAATTATTTTGAATTTGAATAGCACACCTTTAACATTACATGATGTAGTCACCTACTGTCTTGGACTAGAGCTTACTGATGGTTAACATTTGTATGGGGATCAAACAGAAAAATAGTACCTACATAACAGCTAATGGCATCAATTATCAGATCTTTTAACTTAGAAGGTATTTTCAGAGCCAAACAGTCATTTTGAAAATATCAGGCCTGGAGTTTTCACGAGCATGTGAAAAGCCTAATTCTACGTCCAAATATAAAATAAAAAAACCGGTCAAGTGCGAGTCGGACTCGCGCACGAAGAGTTCCGTACTATTATCTGTAAAAACGGCAAAAAAATCATGTCTGTTGTATGGGAGCCCCACATAAATATTTATTTTATTATGTTTTTAGTATTTGTTGTTATAGCGGCACAGAAATACATCATCTGTGAAAATTTTCAACTGTCTAACTATCACGGTTCATGAGATACAGCCTGGTGACAAACGGACAGACAGACAGTGGAGTCTTAGTAAAAAACCTAAATAGTATAAAACAGCTGAATTACTAAATTTTCACGAAAAAACAGTGAATTCTTACAATGTATTTTTTCCTAAGACATTACATTACAAAATCTACCATAGTTCTCGTTAGTAAGAACATCCTTTTTAGGTTATATTGCAAAGGAATTCTGGACGGAAGGTGTCGGCGATTTCGTGGAAGGTTCGCTAACACCCCCTCGCTTTCACCTAAGTGTAGCAACTAGAAAAACAACGTGGCACATAAATGAATGAATGAATGAAAACACTTTATTGTACACATTAAAAACTAGAAATTACAGACTAAATAGAAGACACAAAGCAAAATAGTACAATGGGCGGTCTTATCGCTTTGTAGCGATTTCTTCCAGACTACCTTTGATACCTGTAAATTAATGTGTAAGATTTTAAGTATTGTAAATACTAGCTGACCAATCCGCAGCTTCGCACGCGTAGTTTTTTAATAAAAACATTACCCTCCTTCTCCGCAGTTGGGTAAAAAGCAGCCTGTATCACCCGGAGATAGTGTAGCTTCCCAACAGTGAAATAATTTTTTTAATCGGCCCAGTAGTTTCGGAGCCTATTCAATACATACAAACAAACAAACAAATCTTTCCTCTTTATAATATTACAAAGTTTTTTGTAGATATTGATATGTTCTTTAATATTGTAGAACATACTTTTGTTCTGTCATCAATAGTTTCCGCAGCGCATGCGACGAAAGACGTTTTAGGGCACTTTTTTACACCTTGTGTTACGTTACTTAAGTTTTAGTAAGGATCGCTAATCTTTTCTAGCAATAAGTATAGCCTATACCACTCAGGGTGAATGTAGCTTTCCAATGGTGAAAAAATTTTTATCATTAAAAATTAAATCGGCACAGTAGTTTTTGAGTTTGTTCATTACAAACATACACACAAAAATACAAAAGTACAAATCTTTCCTCTTAATAATATTAGTATAGTATAGAGTATAGTTTAGTATAGATTGTAATACGACGACGACCTCCGTCGCGCAGTGGGCGAATAGCCAGGCTGAGACGCAGGGTTCGATTCCCGCCGCGGAACAAATGTTTGCATGATCTACATATATTTGTTCCGGGTCTGGTTGTTTTTCTCTATTTATTATGAGTATATATTTACAAAACAAAAAGTATATAGTAAGTAAAATGTCCAGCAATATTTATTATTAATAGTAATATATATATATATATATAATCTATATGATCGCTTATAACGATCGGGTCTGTACTTGTACGTGTATAAATAAATCACCCGGTACATTTTTATGAGTCTTTGAAGGTAGAAATTCCTTGACCAAAGCTAGTATAATCAAATCTTCTATACTAATATTATAAAGAGTAAAGATTTGTATTTTTGTGTGTGTGTATGTTTGTAATGAATAAACTCTAAAACTACGGGTACGATTTAAACAATTCTTTCACCATTAGAATGCTACATTATCCCCGAGTAACATTAGATACTTTTTACCCGATTGCGCACAAGGAGGGTAATGTTTTTATTGACAAGCAATGCGTGCGAAGCCGCAGGCAGGTCAGCTAGTACTATATAAACAGGATTAGTAGATGAATAAAATCATTTTTCCCAGAACTATATTTTAGTTTAATAAGATTATTTGCCATAATAAGCTTACTCTGATTTCAAAGTATGATATTCGCTGTATTTAATAAAATATACATATGTAAAACTAGCTTATTGAAATTGAATGTGAAAAATGTACCTAAGTACAAAAGATAATGGCGAACGTCTAAAGAGGGACCTATAAAAAGTAACTCACAATGGAAACCGTTTTGAAAAACGTTTTCTGAGATTAAAGTCAGAATGTAAATATATTTTTTTTACCAAAGAGTATTATTAAACTGAGTTTTACATTTCGTTTCACGATAATTTAACGTTTTGTTAGTATATAAACGTATATAATGCAGTTTTTTTACGCTTAAAATACAATACGAGTATTACTCAAAGAGGCTCTAACGGAAGACCAGCGCTGGGTAGCAAGTGCAACCCAGCACATGCTGAGTTAAAGCCTTTTTGTGACACATGCAGTGAGTACGATGAGACACACACACACTGCAATGTTTTGCATTTTTATTTAATTTTAACCTTTTAGTTATTGTTTCTTTGTTCTTTTTGTCATGTCTCCTGTGTGTGTTTGTTCTGTTGTACTATTGGTGTTGTTCACATATAAATGTTTTTGATTTGATTTTGATTTGACTTAAACAGAATATTATGTAAATTGCCTCTTCATAGTACACACAGCTACACGTCAAGCTATAAATTTCCAGTATAAGCTGACCTCGCATTGTGTAGGCTTTTCGTAGAATGAGACGTCAGCTTATACTGGAATGTATAGCGTGATGTGTAGCCGCGTGTACACTGCACTTCGTTATATCTTCATAACAAAAGTGCAAAGGTTGCCTGGGGCTGCACTTTACATAAATAAAACACAAAAACAATTTACTTCTGAAACTTAAACTGAAATTTACTTAATTTAACAGGTATTTATCGCATATACCTTTTTTATTTGTTATCCCGACGTTTCGACTGTGTTACTAATTTTTACTTTGTCGGTGATTGCTAGGTGTGCGCGTCGTGACTGCGTAAATACGGTTAGTGTAGTGTGTCGTAATATGAACGAGGACATTTCTGATTCTGAAGACCAAGTGAGGGTAGTTGCCGCAGCTGCCATCACTAGCTCCAAGTACTCCAGTTTGCCCGCGACCACGGCTGTTGCAACAGAGCCGAAACGTCGGGATAACAAATAAAAAAGGTACATACGCGATTAATACCAGTTTTAATCAGTAATTAAAAGTTGTCTGATAATTGTAGCAGGCATAATTAAATAAATAAATAAAATAAATATGGCTGAACATTTCACTCATCGCTATCTAGCCCCAAACTAATCAGAGCTTGTACTATGGAAACCAGATAACTGATAGAATACTTACATACTTTTTTTTGTAAATACTTATAATATATAGAAAAACATCCAGACCCGGAACAAATATCTGTAGATCTTACAAACATTTGTTCCGCAACGGGAATCGAACCCGCTAACTCCTGCGTTTCAACCGACTATTCACCCACTGTACCACGGAGGTCGTCACGTGTGGTAATTATCCGTAATATAACCATAACTAGCTGATCCAACCAGCTTCGCACGGATTGTTATTAAAATAAAGTACCTAAAGCCTAACTACCTAAGCCTCAGGGATAGTGTAGCTTCCTACCAGTAAAATAATTTCAAAATCTGTTCAGTACTTTCGAGGATTACCTAATACAATAATAAAAGTACCCGACTTAGTTGATCGAGCGAAGCGAGATCCCTAAATCAACTTTGGTAAATCGGCATTGTATGTATGTTTGTTTGTCCGATAACTTTCGAAGCGTTGATCTGATCATAGTGAAATTTAATACATAGGTAGGTAGTAACGGCACAATTTTGGTGTGACTAAGTAAGCTAAAAATATTGGGTGTTTGTTGAGATATTGGGTTCAAGAGGGGTAAAAAAAAATTAAACTGAGACTATTAGGTCAGATGAGACGTCTAATGAAAGATCTTT
Organism: Philereme vetulata; assembly: GCA_918857605.2. NCBI lineage: Eukaryota > Metazoa > Arthropoda > Insecta > Lepidoptera > Geometridae > Philereme > Philereme vetulata. Next base: position 11,277,399 of record OU975442.1, on the reverse strand, counting down.
ATTAGTAAATTTAGACCTCGTTTTTGTTTTTAGTAAATTTTTTATAGTTTTTGAGTTATTAGCCACAATACATACTGAACTTTGACAAAATTCACAAGGTACACCAGTGACCCCACAGTGCTGAAATTCGGTATGCGTGTAGCTTAAGTGATACAAATATAGGCAAAAGTCTGAAATCTACAATACCTACAATTTTTACCCCAAAAAAAATATATCCATATCACATGAACTCCCATTACCTGTAATTTGAGTGAAATTGTAGGTCAAGTATGTTGGATATAAATTTCGTGGCACAATTTTATTGGTCAAAGATTAAGGCCGGCTTGCAAAACTATCCGTTAACGTATTTAGCGACTAAAAATGTTTAAATTTTACGTATTTGTTTGATTTGACAACTCCTTAAATCATATATAGCCACTAAGTACGTTTAGGCATCGTTGCGCGGGTCGCCTTAAGAATATTTTCTTTTGTGTTTTGGGAGACTCGCGCGAGATTTCAGTTTGGGGCGAGCCACTAGTTACATACAAATTTTATCTCGTTTTATATTAGTAGGTATATATTATATATATATTAAAATATATATATATTTTATAATTCGTATCTATAATCGGTATAGCTTTTAAAACTGAAACTCATCAGTTTATAAACGTCTTTTGATAAATAAAGTTCTTTCAGTACTTTCAAAGCTTTATAATTAATTAGTTATACATATAAATATTTTCCTTTATATTCTACAACTAGGGACTAATTTATACTTATAAAATCCGTTGTCCTGAATGACTGACTGACGGATCAACGCACAGCCTAAACCGCTGATTGTAGATACCTGAAACTTACAGGCTGTGTTTTTTGCATGACGTAGGCATACGATAAGAAAGGATTATCTGAAATTCTACCCCTAAGGGGGTGAAAAAGGGGGGCAACGTTTGTATGGGACAACGTGGTTCCTTGGTATTTTTTACATGGACCTATGTACCGTTAATATATAGATAGATTGTGACCGAGATTGGGCCATAGGCTACTTTTTACCCAACTGCGTAGGAGGGTAATCTTTTTAACGACAGACCACGCGTGTGAAGCCGCGGGCAGGTCAGCTACTACTTTTATAAACTAATAAACTCGTGATCTCGTGATTATTGTGTAGTAAATATTACAAACTCATTTTAAGTTACCCTTTCAGCTGTTGCCTGTGTCTTGTTCTAAGAACACTATATTTATGGTACTGTGTTTAACCTCGCGAAACCAGTCATTAGGAACTAAAAACCCACTCAAATTTGCTACAGATGTTTATATCGCTTTTGTACTTACATGTCCTCTTTGTAAGTTGTTATGTCTGTAATCTATTTGTGTACAGTAAAGAATGAATAATATTTTTATTAGATACATACTTTGCTTTTTGTAATCTTTTTGTAATATACATATATAAAATAGTCGGGTTAGTTTCACCATTCACTCAAGGATTAGTTCACTCAAGAACGGTTCGACCGATTTCTATGAAATTTAGAATAAATTATGCTCGGGTTTGAACTATGTTTTAAACCCGAGCATAATTTATTCTTTATTATTAGCTACTTTTTACCTGCCTGCGCAGAAAGAGTGTAATGTTTTTATGGACAAACCACGCATGCTAAGCCGCGGGTGGGTCAGCTAGTAAAGCATAAATTAAAGTACAAAAGCTCCCGAAAGCGCCAACGCGTATTTGAGGTTTCTCTCCGCTAGCTTTAAACTATCGTGTTCTAGCTAGCTACAAACGATCGTGTTTGGAGTACTGTTCTCACCTCTGGGACGGATCAGGGAAGAACCAACTTGAAGCTCTGGATTCAATTGAGAGAAGAACCAAGAAGCTCATAGGCAACGATAAGCTAGTTAATGCAAGCCTCCTCAGCCTGGAGCATCGACAAAAGATTGCTATCCTCTCTGTTTTTTATCGAGTTCATTTCGGGGAGTGTGCGGTGGAACTTTTCAACCTGATCCCACCATCTCCTTTCTATCAACGGACAACCAGACGCTCTGCGGTGCGCCACCGCTATATGGTAGAAATACCTCCCATTCGCACAAAACGGTTCTCTTCGACCTTTATTATGCGTACCGCCAAAGAGTGGAACGCCTTGCTGTGTTAGTAGTGTTTCTGTGTTTCCTGATAGCTACAACCTGGGTATCTTTAAGTCGCGAGTGAAAAGGTTTCTTCTAGACAAGCGTGTACCATCGTAGACTGCATCATCGCTTACCATCAGGCGAGATGCGGTCAAACGCAAGCCTATAATGTATAAAAAAAAACACTGAGCCGGCGAATCTCGACATTTTAAAATTATAAATTACTTTTCAAAAAAAACTCTAATGCGAAAGGAACTAAACTTCGTTTTTATTTGGCGTTTTTGTGCTTATGGTAAAATAATATAAGCACATGAATTTGTTCGTTAAGAAATTTGGGCCAATAAAGGCTTTAGCAGCCATATTGGAACATTGTGTAGCCTACTAGCTGACCAAAGCCTAGCGAAGCCTACTAAATGAGTGGTGTCCTGTAGATGCTCTGTCATTTGTCCACTCTGTTATCTTTATATCATATGAGTTTATTTAGGTTTATTGTAACTACCTATTTATTAGTTTATCTATTATTTTTCAACTAGTGTTTATTGAGATGTAATATTTGAAAGTAAGTTTATTGGAAATACTCTATATATATTTGATGTTTCGTTCGTATTCTCAATATATCTTAGTCATATTTTTTATTATACATTTTTTCCTGCTGCATAGTGTCATGCACTACCTACAAACATATTTTTTCAACACTACGCAAAGGTTAACTGGAAGAGAATGCTTGCTAGCATTAAGTACGCCTGTGTACAGATTTATGTATTTTGTGCAATAACGAATTTTCAATCAATCAATCAACCAATCCGCAGCTTCGCACGCGTAGTTTTTTAATAAAAAACATTACCCACCTTCTCCGCAGTTGTGTAAAAAGTAGCTTGTGTCACCCGGAGATAGTGTAGCTTCCCAACAGTGAAACATTTTTTAAATCGGTCCAGTAGCTTCAGAGCCTATTCAATACATACAAACAAACAAACAAATCTTTTCTCTTTATAAAATTACCAAGTTTTTTGTAGATATTGATATGTTCTTTAATATTGTAGATGTAGAACATAATTTTGTTCTATCGTCAATAGTTTCCGCAGCGCATGCGACGAAACACGTTTTAGGACACTTTTTTACACCTTGGGTTACGTTACTTAAGTTTAAGTAAAGATTCCTAATCTTTTCTAATGATAAATATAGCCTATGTCACTCAAGGTGAATGTAGCTTTCCAATGGTGAAAGAATTTTTGAAATCGGCACAGTAGTTTTTGAGTTTATTCATTACAACACAGTATTTTTGTACAAAAATACAAAAATATTATAATGTAATTTGTAATATAGATTACTCTCGTGGTTTAGACGATACTGGCTATACTCTGTACGATGCGCCAAATGAACAAACATACACCCTAAAACATTACCCTCCTACTTCGCAGTTGGATACACTTATTATTTGAATTTGCTAATATGAACTTGATAAAAGTAAAGCTGTCAGAAGTATTGTTATTGTGTGAATACACTTTTTATCATAAATACGTACGCTTGGCTTTATTTTTTGCATATTCAAAATCTTCAGCTTCAATTTCGTCCTTGTTATCGTTCACGTATGGTATCATTTTTCATGTTATTTTTCTTTTACCTGAAAATGTATTTTATGTAAAGAATACACACAAAACCAATGTTTTGGTTGCATAAACACATTGTTGTACAGAGACGCTGCCAGGGTAAGGCACGGAAGGGGGATGTCCACAGCTCACTTACCACATCACTCTAATATTTTAAATGCGGAAATTTGGATGTGTGTTTGTTACTTAATTACGTCGTAACGGTTGAACTGATTTTGATGAAATTTTGTATTTACGTAGATTATAACCTGGATTAACAAATAGGCTACTTTTTATCTCATTAATCAGGTCCCATGGGATGAAAATGGGGTTTCAAAGTTTCTACAGATAAATGATTTTGGTCTTTGCGCGTGCGAAGCCGCTGGCGGGTCAGCTAGACATTCATATTTTCTAGTATACTTTAATTTACTAGTCACACGTGATTTGACTTGCTTCGCTCGTCTGAACTATTTTACCCTAAGACCTAAAGTTAGTGGAGGTAAAGTTGAGATGTAAAAACTGATCCTAGTGAGGGCTGTCTTTGGAGCTTGGTTGTAAACCACTTTGTAAAGAGCTTTATATATTGCCCTTGGCTTGCAATGGGAATTGTGCATTCGGTTTAACGATACCCTCGATGCTTCAAGAAGCAATCAGGAGTAGTTATTAAATAAAACCGGCCAAGCGCGAGTCGGACTCGCGCACAAAGGTTCCGTACCATTATCTATAAAAACGGCAATAAATCACGTGTGTTGTATGAGAGCCCCCCTTAAATATTAATTTTATTTTAATTTGATTATTTATTTTTAATGTGAATAATATAAATCGTAGAACCGATAACCGTTGGGGAAGAAAGGTTCTCGAGTGGAGACCACGGACTGAAAGACGCAGCGTAGGCCGGTCCCCCCTACAAGGGGGACCGACGATCTAGTAAGAATTGCGGGCGCCGTTGGGCGCAAACGGCTACCAACCGCTCGTTTTGGCGATCTAAGGGGGATGCCTATGTTCGGCAGTGGACGTCTTCCGACCGATGATGATGATGATGAATATAACTCAATAATAATAATAATCCTCCTAGCCGATTTCGGCTACAGAGACTTGACTTTGTGATTATTGGCCTAGGTGTTTAGCCTGTATGTGGCTGATGTACCCTATTTTTGCGCTAAAAGTCCGGTTACAATGAACACAAGTTAAGGCGCCATTAATGTAGTTGTAATTGATATTAGCCGGCGGTCGACTTTTAAGCTGATCTCGTTTTAAGTCTAGTTCTTGCCTCCTTTCTTCTTCAAACTCGTACACTTTGTCCTGAACATGACGCCTCCATTCAGGTCGTTTTTCAGCGAGAGCCTCCCAGCGCGACGGATCGATACAACACCTCTTCATGTGCCTCTTCTGTACGTCTTTGAAACGTAGGAACTGACCTCCGCGTTTCCGCTTACCATGTTCTAGTTCACAGAAGAAAATGCGTTTCGCCCTTCGCTCATCAGACATCCGAGACAGGTGCCCGCACCAACGCAGCTGACGCCGCATCAAATATGCCTCTATGCCACAGACATTAGCCCGTCGTAGAACATCGGTATTACGGACCCGATCCGACCACTTGATGTTAAGAATGTCGCGGAGGCATTTCAGATGGAATCTGTCTAACGTGCGTATGTGTCTGCGATACAGGCACCATGTCTCTGACGAGTACAAGATGTTAGGAAGTACAATAGCCATATACACCTTAATCTTGGTACTCAATTTGATGTTATGGGAGCGAAATACCTGGACTCGTAGTTTACCAAAAGCAGCCATAGCGGAGCCAAGTCTGCTGTTGATCTCCGAGTCAAGGTCGCATTTTGTTGTTATGCTGCTTCCCAGATATCTGAATGTATCGACCTGTTTTATGGGCTTTCCATCGATTTGCAGATTCAGTGGAGCTTGGTTAACAGTGTCCATGGCCATCACCTCTGTCTTTGTAATATTAATTTTGAGGCCAAATCTACAGCACGCAGCGTCAAGCCGAGTCATCAAGTCCTGGAGTCCCTCAGAAGATTCCGCAACGAAACATAGGTCATCAGCATACATCAATTCGGTAATGAGGTCATACGATACCTTTGTGTGCGCTTTTAACCTAGCCAGGTTAAAGATACTGCCATCTGTGCGAAAACGTATGCGGATCCCTTCGGTGTTGGCTTGTAAAGTCTCCCTCACGACAACGGAAAAGTACAGAGCAAAAAGAGTGGGTGCTAATACACAGCCTTGTTTTACACCACAAGTGACAGGGAATTGCTCTGTCTGCTCACCATTGACGGTTACGCAACAAGTCATGTTGTCGTGAAGAAGTCTTATCAAGCGTATAAATTTGTCGGTGCAACCAAGTTTCGAAAGCACAATCCACAAAGCTTCGCGAGGTACACTGTCAAAAGCTTTCTCCAGATCAACAAAACAGAGAAACAGAGGTTGACACTGTTCCCTGCTTTTCTCTTGCAGTTATCTAAGAGAGAATATGGCCTCGCATGTGCCGCGATTGGGTCTAAACCCAAATTGCGTCTCAGGCAATATACTTTCAGAGAGCTCCATAAGACGATTTAAGAGTACTCTGGCAAAAGTTTTTCCTGGAGTAGACAGAAGTGATATACCCCTATAAGAGTTGCAAACAGATCGATCACCTTTATTTTTATACAAAGAGCAAATTAGTGATACGCCAAAACTAGGAGGAACGAACTCCATTTCCCACATGCGCTGGAAAAATTGCCAAATCTTGTAGTGCAACTCATCTCCGCCATATTTTAATAGTTCTCCTGGTATGTTATCGATGCCGACAGCCTTATTGTTTTTCTGCGCTTTGATGGCGATGATAACTTCCTCAAGAGAAGGAGGCTGATCCAGATCTACGGCTTGTGGTAAGGCAGGAAGTGATGCTAAATAGTTTATGTCAGCAGAACGATCCACATTGAGTAAGCTGTTATAGTGTTCTGCCCAGCGAGTAAGAACTTCTCCTTTACTTACCAGGAGGGTACCTGAAAGTGATTTCAGTGGTACGTTTACTCGATGTGGACTTCCTACTAACTTTTTAATCTCGTTAAAGAAATCGCCGAGTCTATTCGAATCAGCAAGCCACTGAATATAGCGAACCTTGTTCAGCCACCACTCATCTTTTGCGTTTCGAGTTAGTCTCCTTATTTGGCTCGTACTCTCCTTTATTTTTTCAGAAGCAGTTGTCTGATTTCCCTTTCGAAGGAGCTGGCGGTGTTTTTCTAGGGCGACTGTCAATGTATTATCATTTTCGTCAAACCAGTCTTCACAGACACGAGGTTTTTGGCCTAAGATCTCAGTAGCCGCATTGATGGTATTTGTAGTTAACAGTTTCCAGCCCTCGTCTAACTGTTCATCTTCGGGGTGTATGCCTGCTGTAAAGGTATTGACAGCTTCCCTGTAATTTGCCAATATTTCAGCAGACTCTAGCTTTTTCAGATGGAGACAGTTAGGCTTAGCCCTGCGAGGTCTACGGCAAGGGCTAAGACGCAAAAATAGTTTTGTAACAACAAGTCGGTGATCCGACCAACAGTTTGCGCCCCTCATTACTCTCGTTACTTTGACATCCGCTATATCCCGTTGACGGACTATAGCATAATCAATAAGATGCCAATGCTTGGACCTTGGGTGCATCCAGGTAGTTTTGTATTTATTTGGGAGTCTAAACATGGTATTGGTAATACCCAGATGAAATTGGGAACAGAGGCTTAGTAACAGTTGCCCATTACTGTTCATGTTACCAATGCCATGTCGCCCTATCACCCGAGGCCAAGCTTCAAAATCACGTCCGACGCGAGCATTAAAGTCGCCAAGAAGCAAAACTTTCTCACAGCGCCGGATTTTAGTCAGCACTTCTGACACTTCCTCATAAAATTTGTCCTTGACGTCATCACTTTTGTCGAGTGTTGGCGAATATACGCTGATAACATTTAAGTATTTATTGTTTCGAAGATGGAAACGTAAGGACATGACACGATCAGAGATAGCAACTGGATGTTCTTCCAACTTAGAGGCTAAAGTAGTTTTAATAGCAAAGCCTACTCCTGACCGTCTAGGCTCAGAAGCTGGTGTGCCTTTCCAGAAGAAAGTGTACCCACCACCACGTTCAACAAGCTCACCTTCGTCAGCTAGATGTGTTTCGCTGAGAGCGGCTATGTCGACGTCATAGCGTTTGAGCTCGCGAGCCACAATGGCGGTTTTACGTTCTGGGCAGAGGTTGTTGGGTCGGTCTAAAAGAGTACGTACATTCCACGCACCAAAAGTCATATTCATCTGCATGTTTTTAGATTTATTCTTATTGCGAGGAATGAGCGTTTGTTTGGGGCACCTTTTCTAGCCCCCTCCCCGGCTGAGCGAGGAAAGCAGTGCCTCTCTAAATAAAGCTGCTTTGTCTCAAAGAGTGCTGCCGAACCACACTGTCACCCCGATGCAGTGCTAGAGCGACCACTCTCCTCTCCTTAGGCCACCCGTGTCCAGGTATTAGACCAAGCCCAGGACTTTTTTAAACTCGGAATGACAAAGCCAAGTCAGATGCGCAGGATATATTAAGTTGCATAAGTGTGCGCGCCGTACACAGATGCACCCTCTCCTCCTTACTCCCCTTGACCCAGTGGAACGGAGAACCGCTACGACTGGAAGGGAACAGGACGCAGTATCTGGCAACGATAAAAACTCCTATCGCTACCTTCAGGCCTTCTACAGTTGCCTGGTTGCCTCGCCACTTGAGGTGGATTGCGTTGACGCCGAAGCAACGAGCACTAGCACGGGGAGTGACCGTGCCGACTCGAGGGCCGAAACACGCCGTTGCTACAACAAAGTGTTTCGGCACTCGAGCCCCCCTCTACCAGCCTAGGTTCCTAAGGTGTGGCCGCTGCATGCTATAGCGGCGACCACTAACGACGATCGAATGCGTGCCGCGCGATCTGAGGAGCCTTTTATAGGCGATGTTGCCTCGACCACTAACGACGATCGAATCTTCGTATATTCAACGGGCAGCGTAACGACGCCCCAGAGACGTCCGCACTGTACGACGGCTCGAGCACGACATAACTCAATATTCTGTGAATATTTCAAGCGTCTAACTGTTGCCGTTATCAATATCAAGCAAAAACGAGCAAAAAATCACGTTTGTTGTATGGGAGCCCTTTAACTGTTTATTTTATTGTTTTTAGTATTTGTTGTTGTCTCGGCAACAGAAATACATTATCTGTGAAAATTTCAACTGTCTAACTATCACGGTTCATGAGATACAACCTGGTGACAGACAGACAGACAGACATCGGAGTCCTAAAACGTTCTGATTTCTGATAGCCAAACACAAATTTTAGAACTTAACATTCTTAGCCGTCAAAGTTAGATTTATTTTGGCCCCGTCCCCTAGAGAATTCTGATTACGCGCAGGAGTGTATTGCAAAGATAAGAACCCTCAATATATCTGCTTTGATAAATATTTGGATAATATGCGAGTAAAGTTATTTCTTTAACCTTACGCTAAAGACATGATATACACTTATTCACTTATTCAAATAATCTAGCACTGCCTTTGTATGTATAAACTGTGTTTTGTATTTAGCATTGACATAACGGTCTGTCAATCTGGTTCTAATAAAAACAAGCATAAAATAAGACTTCCGACACCTAAAAACCCTTATTAAATTTCAATTTTACAGGGATTTCCATGAAGGGATCTCATCACTTTTATCAAAAAGGAAAAATGCTAATATCGTCGGATCGGCTTACCTAGCAAAGCAAACTAAGATTCTGTGATAAACATTACGAATATACTTTTTGAATTTCAAAATGCCACAGTCAATTAAAATATACAGGGTGGGCCATAAATTTGTGCAAATAGCAACACTTGATTTCTCGAAAACCGTTAGAGGGAGGGGCGCGCGGGGTGCGGAGAATGATGCGCCGCTTCATGCAATTTTAGTCACGATGGAGCGCTTCAAGGGCGAACAGCGTGCTTTTTGTGTAAAATAATTTTACAAAAACAACAACTCCTACGTTACTGTAGTAACTCAGTGAAATACGTGAAGATGTTGCGAAAGTTTTTGACACAACAGTTACATGAATTTGAAGGATAAACAGCAGGACTTGGATGCAACAAGATGGGGCAACATGCCATACGTCAAATGTGACTTTACCGGTGGTCAAAGAAATGCTTCCTAACAAATTGGTTTCTCGCAGAGGTGATATCCCATGGCCTCCAAGAAGCCCAGACCTTACACCTTGCGATTTCTTCTTGTAGGGATATCTGAAGAGTCGAGTGTACCACAATAAACCAACGACCATATCCCAATTGAAAGAAAACATCCACGAGGAGATAGCCGCGATTCCTCGTAGCATGTGTCAACGAGTTTTCCAAAATTTACGTAGTCGGTTGCAAGAGTGCCAGCGACGAGACGGAACACATCTCGATGATGTAATTATTAAAAAATAAATTGCAATAAATGTTTATTACGTTAAATAAATCATCAACAAAATAATATTAGTAGTTTTATTTTTATTAATGTTTCAAATGTGCAAAAATTTATGGCCCACCCTGTACATAACGGTGTTCGTTCAATAGTTTATTTACTTACTCTCGCACTTTGCACACTTTTAGATAACAACACTTTTGTTAATTCTTTTATATTTTCACAATTTTTACAAATATATTATACCGGCGCAAATCACGCCATTGTTTTAAAATTGTTTTGTTTCAATGTTTATCGATGAATGACGTTCGGACGCGATTAGGCGCAATTATTCGTATTGATAGCTATTTCAAGTGGTGAATGATAAGATTGTGAATTCAATGCTGTCGATTAGATCTTTGTGATAAAGTGATTATTTATGATTTCCGACCTATTATTACTGAAAGAAGTTTGATCCTGTACCCAAGTGCTGAAACTCACGACCGCTGTAGCTAGTGAATTAAAGGTTATGTAGATGACGTGATCGTCGAGCGGGGATTCTGTCAATCTACTATCTCTAGCATCATGCAAAGAGCTCTTAACATTGTTAGTGACTGGTGCGGCAATAGTGACCTCTCACTCTACGCTAACAAAACAGTGACTGACCTATCACACTAATATTAAAAATCTAAAAAAAGTTTGGATGTTTGTTTATTTATTTGTTTGTTTGTTACTCAATCACGTCGTAACGGCTGAACCGATTTCGATGATATTTGGTATATACGTAAATTATAACCTGGATTACCACATAAGCGACTTTATTGATCCCATAAATCAGTTTCCATGGCATAAAAATGGGGTAAAAATACCATTTTATGCCAAAACTGCTGAACGTATTGAGCTCAAACTTTGTTTGTTTTCAAGATCTAGAATAACATATGAGCTACTTTTTATCTCATAAATCAGTTCCCATGAGATAAGAATGAGATGTCAAAGCTTCTATAGAAAAATGCTTATGTTCTTTGTCACCCCTTCACGCTAAAACGACGTAGCGACCGTAGCCTCTTCATGTTAGACATAGGCGCTACGATGAGTCATAAAAAAAAATTCTCGACCTCAAAATCAGCTATATGTAACTGTACAGCGGGCGAAGCCGCGGGTGGGTCAGCTAGTTTACCAATAAGCGAAAGCTAGACTATCTCGCAAAGCTTAGGCTAAATGGTAAAGTCATCACCTTTTCCACAGAAATTAAATATTTGGGCAAAAACTGACATGGAATACACACACACTTAGCTAACGTTTTGAAAAAAAGGCTAAAAATGACTCTAGGGGCCAGCGGTCGACAATTGAAGTGTTAATCCCAGGATTACATTGTGGTAGTAGACTGCCATTGTGTGGCCGATAGCACATACGCTTCTATGGTATGTACCCGGGTTAGCACTAAATGCATTGCTAGCATGTAGGCTAGATGAAAGCTAGCATTTAGGTCAAACATCCAGGGCAGAAGTAATTGGCTTTCTACTATAAGATTTAATACTGAGATCCTTACAGGACTCAACGCTGGAATCACCTGTACTAAACTGCTAACCATGACATCCGATGCGATGATTCCACGGCATGTGTTTGAAGTTAGTTTGATGCTATAATCAAACACGGGATTCAATATATACAATTTATCATCATCATCATCTACGGCTCACCTTCACCCGCTGCTGGGTATAGGCCACCCAAATTTGTGCCATCCATACGATTAATAAAACATAAAAAAAAATAGTTGTAGACAATTTAACATCATATTTAATTCTTTGGGAAGTATTTTTTTACCAGCCTTATTCTGATTTTAGCCAGCACCTATAAACCATTAGCAAACTTCACTGAAGTAATAACTCAAATATAAAACTCCCCACCATACCTCAGTATTTTATAGTACCTCTTTTACTCTGCAGGCTACGAGATACTGGAATGCCCTACCTGTCTCAATTCGTCATGCAAAATCTCTCCCTATCTTTAAAAACATGGTCAGACAACACTTTCTGTCATCCATCGCTCACTAGGCCATTTATTTATTTATACATTTTTATAATTTATGTATGTAGGTATGACAATATATATATATATTATGTATCTTAATATTAATATTTATGTAATGTTCTGATTATATTATTTAATATAATTAAGCATTTTATTTTATATTAACTATATTTTTTTATAAATTGTAATATATGCTTGTTTTTTTTAAAAAAAAACTGATTCTAAAAAAAAAATCTTATGCCGCTGTCCTTATTTGTTCATATAGATCCTGTCCATCCAAAGGTTGCCTGGAAGAGATCGCTTTTAGCGATAAGGCCGCCCATTGTACCTATGATTTAAAATTGTATTTTATTTTATATGTTTGTATTTAATGGTGTGCAATAAAGAAATTATCTAATCTAATCTAAACACTTCACTAAAACATAATAAATAAATAGTCAATCCAAACAAGATTGGATTATGAATTGAATATATTTTAGCAATATGCACCAGTATTATTAAAATATCATCTACTCGTAGAAGTAATTAAAGCCTATAATCGCATTTCAGTCAACACATACCATACTATTGTCATTACTTGAATAGCTTTCCTTCTGTCTTTCTGTCGAATATCACATTTACACTAATATTATACATGTGAAAGTTTGGCTTTTTGTTTGTTACTCAATCACGTCGTAACGGCTGGATAACACTTGGATTAACACATATCCTACTTTTTATCCCATAAATTAGGTCGCATGCGATACAAAAAATGTCAAGTCTAGATGCAACAGCGAATTTACCTTTATTTCTAGGTTACCTACACATTTAGTAGTGTAACGCGTACAAAGTCGCGTTCAACAGCTAGTTAAATTATAAATTTTACAAAAAAAATGTAATACATTTTACATTAGCCAGCTCTCGTATGCATTTTTACAAAAGTTGTGCGTTCTCGAGGCCTTGTTCAATTCCCGTGAATTATTTATATCAAATATATAAAATTATTCGGAGAAGAATCAGATGAACATACTGTCAGAAGAAATATTAGAATACGTCTTTTAAAAAATCGAACACACCGTTATTGGATGCCTTATCATAATTCATCATATCACAATATGCATGACGAGTTTCACACTTTGTTTACGACTTTTGATGAAAGTTTTATAATTAACTACAGAATTATGTTAAAACCTACATTTAAAGATACCGACTATAGAAAAGCTGTCTATACTATGGAGAATATAGCTGTTTTAGGAAAACTTACAGCTAGGTCACAGAAAAGGTATATTTGAGTAGAAAATAAACAACAATAAATGCTACTTATTCTAAAAAGCCAAATTATAAGTTTCCGCAGTTAAGGTAACAGATGAATAGCAATATATAAACAGGTAAGGTATAAGGTAGACGACAGATAAATTGAGACAAGAAATTAAATGGAGGAACACACACATATACACGACTTCGGTTAAGTAAGTGTCTAATCAATATTTATTAAAATAATTGTCACTAAGTAAGCGTTTAAGTCTTATCGAGTCTCCCAACGGGTAGGACTTAAAATGAACATGGACAAGACGAAAATCATGTCGAATGTCCATGTCGTCCCTGCCCCAGTTATGGTTGAGAACTCGGCTCTTGAAGTTGTCGACGCGTATGTATACCTAGGACAAATAGTCCAATTAGGTAGGTCCAACTTCGAGAAAGAGGTCAATCGTCGAATCCAACTCGGATGGGCAGCGTTTGGGAAACTTCGCAATGTCTTTTCATCCAACATACCTCAGTGCCTTAAGACGAAAGTCTTCAATCAGTGTGTGTTACCAGTGATGACATATGGAACCGAGACGTGGTCCTTCACTATTGGCCTTATGAATAAGCTCAGAGTCGCTCAACGAGCTATGGAGAGGGCTATGCTCGGGGTTTCTCTACGGGATCGAATCAGAAATGAGGAGATACGTAGGAGAACTCAAGTCACCGACATAGCCCGACGGATTAGCACGTTGATGTGGCAATGGGCAGGCCATATATCGCGCAGAACAGATGGCCGATGGGACCGAAAGGTTCTCGAGTGGAGGCCACGGACCGGCAAGCGCAGCGTAGGACGTCCACCCACAAGATGGCCAGACGACTTGGTAAGAACCGCAGGTCGGCGTTGGATGCAGGCCGCTTCCAACCGCAGTTCCTGGAGATCAATGAGGGAGGCCTTTGTCCAGCAGTGGACGTCCTACGGCTGATATAATGATGATGAAGCGTTTAAGCTTACTTTTTTTTGTGTTACAAGTTCTCACTAATATGGTAAGATTAAGAGCATCTTTATGTTAAAACACAGGTATTGGGACAGTGTTAGGTTATTGTCGTAATAGTCAAGATCAGCCATATTTGTTTAGCAATCTATCAGGCATTAAAATTTCTAGATTTAATGCATAAATGAAACAGTATTAACTAGTTGCCTGTGCAGTGTTTTTTAATCTTTATTTCAGCTTTCGCACCTCCTTCTCCCAAGTCGCAAGAGCTTCATATGCACCACCGTAGCCGCACAAGACCACCCGTCGGCTCTGAAAATCAACGCTTGGAAGGAGACGCACCGTCTGATTTTGTTACTCTGCAGGAACACCTCCTCCATGTCATGATCTGCCTTGGCCAGTCTGAAAGTCAATGAACAGACTCCGGACCCAAATTAGCCGCAGACAAAGCCTGTGTAAATGACTTCTCCCGGACTAAATGCGACTGCGGAGCACCCATTCAGTCTATGTCTCATCTGCTCTCCTGTTCCTTGTGCCCTACCACCTGCACAAGGGATGACCTCAACCAAGCCACGCTCAACGCTATTGAAGTGGCAAAGTACTACTCTAAACTAGTTTAGCTTACTATTCACATGAAAGAAGAATAAGAACCTCCTTCTCCGTATAAACCTTAACTATGACAAATCTCACATTATTCCATAAGCTTAATAAAAAGGGAAACACAGTTTTTTAACGTATTAATTTATGAATAATAATTATAATCAATTCAATATAAATAATAATTTAGTCAATTTATAACTAGATTTTTTATTTATCCGTGTAACACAAACGGAAAATTTTACCACCGCACTTCTTGACAATGTAATAAAGCTCATACACATTTCTTCGACAATTGGGTATCGCGCACCGTACGTCTTACACGATCTCTTCTACCCCATACCTGCAAGTTGAATAAGCTACCATCTGAGGTTTTCCCGTTAGGCTACGACATGTACAGAAGAAACCTCTTTTTTCTCTTGAATTTCTCTTGAAGCGTGCCATGTCGTAGCCTAGGGATAAGGACAGGGTAGCGAACGCATCGACAATACCCTGGGTGCTGCCGGTGTCAATAGACGACGGTGAACGCTTACCATCAGGTGGGCCATAAGCCTGTTTCCCCACAAATACCATAAAAAAAATCCAAGATCTTTATCCAAGATTTTCCAAGATGTTTTAAAAATCTTAGTTATTTTTTGTTTAATTAATTTTCAATTTCCTTTACATATTTTGGAAGCTTATTGTTGATCCTAGGTAGGTAGATAGGAAAGATAGATTATTACTACTTAATAACTTGACGATTTCTACGCATTGGGGGAATGCATGAGATGCAAGTGGCTGCAGGTTCAATTCCCGTTACGGGACAAATGTTTGCATGATCTACATATATAAGTTGTAATACGGTGTACGAAGCAGGTACGCGCAGTTCTTAACGCGCCGGCGAACACTGAGCGCAACTTCAATTCGGCCACGTCATAAACTTCGGCCCAAATATCGCTATCCCTGTTTAGTGACGAAGTTTAGCCACGCAGAGCGACAGTGATAGCAATAAAACGATTCTAAATTTGATTAGATTTTGACGGTGTTCCGTAATACCAAAAATGATGACTGAAAACTTGTTGTATTTTTCTAATTGTGTTGTTATTCTGTAACTAGACGATATAATCTATGTTCCCATGACTAGGATACGTAAGATGTTGTTGTTTTTAATGCGAAACAATTAGGTTGAAAACAGGTCTTTTATGACGTAAAAACATGCAGAATACGATACGCTTCTATTTCATTTTAGGTAAGTATTTTGATCTAATATATGGTTGGGAACCTAGATAAATACTATTAAAATTAAAATAATACCTTATTAAGGTAGAAATATGCTCCAATTAGAAATGATCTTTTGGTAGTACGTGTTGTATGGGCGATTGTCCCTTCGGTGCCCCCTTAATACCCATGACATTAGGAACTGTGGGTATCTAATGTCAATAATACGCCCAATATTACGTACCTCTAATATTTTATGCTCATTATTATCTATTTCATATGAAGCTCGCCAATTTCAATATTGTACACAACATATGAATCTGATAGAACAAACAAATAAATGATTATCATTTATTGACATGGATTTAGGATGTTATGACCGACAATGTTTCAGTTCAATTCGTGAACCTTCATCCGTCATGAGTGCGATCCGCTCCGAATAAAGTCTCGCCTCGCACTCAGAACTCGAACCGATAAATTGTCGTTCGAAACATCGATAAGACGGTATGTGATAAATCCCGTATTTATAATGATTGAAATCAATCGCGAAAGTTTTCTAAGTAAAAGGATACAGGATGCTTTTTTTAAAAATGTGTATGTGAATATTCATAGGACACGTTTCTAAGGTGCGTGACCTACGAGTCAATATTTTGACATAGGCGATGGTGGGACATATGCATGTTCTATCTCAAAATAGAATAACAAAAAAAAAATTATGTTAAATATATAACTAATACCTACCTGTTGTACCTACTTGACTTATTGTATTATTCTATGATAATTTAAACTCGTTATTTAAATAATATGATAGTTAAAAATTAAAACAAATAAGACTTCTGAATTATATTGAAATTTTTTACTTACATGTAGTAGATACATCTGTAAAAGAAGAGTAGCCACATGGCTTCAAGAACTGGATTACGACAAAACCGAATCACTCATTTTGGTAGGGATGGTTTAGGCTAACCTAACAAGCTACTGACATTCCGACATACCCATACTTATACACATTTCTATAAGTACATATAATTGTACCCATACCTATACCTACCTACCTACACCTATATCTTTATCCATATCTAGTCCCATACCATACCCATACCTACTATACCCGAACTCAAACATATATTATTAGCAAAATATCTGCCCTAGGACACCCGCTGAGCATGGACCTCCCCTACAGATTACTATATTATACCTAAACCTATGCCTACATTTTCACGGACATCTATACCTACCCCTGTACTTATTTATACCCTATACTTTATACCTATACATTTTACCTGTCTAACTTAATTAAGTGCCCACTTATGTAATCCAAGCCTCTTATGTGGACACATTTAATTTATGTTTTTTTTAATCATGATCTGTGAGTTTTTCTGCTTTTAGTACAAATATTTTTCTTAACCATGTAAGTTTCAAAAGTTACATTTATATATGCCTAAATGTCAGGAATATGTACATGTACATATTCCTGACACCCACGACACAGGGTATCCTAGTGTGGGTTCAGGACTGTGTGCCTGTGAGCCTGCCCAACGTGCTACCTACCTACTATTATTTTTTATGATGATTTTATGTAAGTTAAGTTTTTTTGCTCTTTATTAGTTGCAATAAAGATTTTTTGTATTTTGTATTTGTACATAAAAACAAAAACACCTAAACCATAGAGTTCACAAATATCATTAGCCATTAAAACCGTTAGTATTTTTCAAACTTTCACGATCACTGTACATAATTATTGGTTAAAACGGGTATTTATCGCGTATGTACCTTTTTTGCAACACAGCCGAAACGTCGGGATAACAAATAAACAAGGTACATAGGCAGGCGTCCGGGGAGGCAGTGGTTGCGGCGGCACCAAAAACCAGGCGTGCGGCGCCGTCTAAGAAGTAATAACGTTGCTCTTTAAATTTTTTGTTCGTCACCTTCTCAACCAACCCGTTTGATTACTTTGTGAACAAATTCTACCCTTGGTATGTACTTGAACTTTATTTTTATACCGTAGTATTTTCATTTTATTTTTTTCTGTTGCTTCTACATTTTTACTGTGTATGTCAAATGTCAATGTCAGTTGAAAGAAAGTGTCAAAAATTGTATTTCGTTCATTATTAGTATTTTGTTCCATTTCCATTAGTCATTTATTTAGCATCGGATGAGTTGTTTTTATTTGTAATTTGTTTGGCTTTACATATTATTTTACTCTTACCCAGCACAATTGGCAGGTGGACTGTTCGCTTAGGTACTAAATTGAGTACCTTGAATGCCTATACGTAGGTACTAGAATTATTAATAGCTTATATATTTAGTATTTTATTTGTAAGTACGTAAGTATATTATTATGTTTAACAATAGTGGTAGCGATAGTGACGATGAATTATTTCAATCCTTTTCTTCTTCCAATGAATCTAGCAGCATGAGTAGCTTTTGTAGTA
This sequence comes from Philereme vetulata, assembly GCA_918857605.2. Lineage (NCBI taxonomy): Eukaryota > Metazoa > Arthropoda > Insecta > Lepidoptera > Geometridae > Philereme > Philereme vetulata. Next base: position 11,258,827 of record OU975442.1, on the reverse strand, counting down.
TTCCCACACTCTCCGAGTCCCTAGAGACCCAGTTCTTTAATTTGCCTAAAAATTTCAATATTGTCCACATAAATGCCCAGAGTATTCCTGCTCACTTCCCGGATATGCTGGCGTCTTTTAATAATAGTAATATTCACGCAATATTAGTCTCAGAGTCCTGGCTACAATCCTGTTTACCTTCTACGTCATATTCCTTGCCAGGTTTCGTATTAATTCGTAACGACCGCACCGGAAGGATTTGTGGGGGCGTTGTTATCTACCTCCGTGCTCACATTCCTCACTCTGTGATAAGCATGTCCCCCCAGCCTCCTCCGACTAGTGAAGGTGAACACTTGTTCGTGGAAGTCACGCTCTTGCACACTAAGGTTCTGCTTGGAGTATATTACTGTCCTTCCTCTGATATCAACTTCTTCTCATCTTTTGAGAAACTTTTAGAAGATCTTACTCCCACTTGTAACCACACTATTATCATGGGTGATTTTAATACGTGTCTTCTTAAAGGTAATCATCGTACCGCTTGTTTTGAATCTCTTGTAAAGGCCAGTAATCTGGTCTTTCTGCCACTAAGTGCAACCCATCATTATCCCAACTGTTCTCCCTCTCTCCTGGATTTGATACTAGTATCTTCCAATAACAATGTTCATAAACATGGTCAATGCTCGGCGGACGCCTTTTCTTACCACGATTTGATTTTCCTCTCTTATAAAATTCGTCCGCCTAAAGCAAAACCCAAAATCATTCTACAGCGTAACTTTGGTGGCATGGATCTGGAGAGTCTTCGTGAAGATGCTTCGCAGGTCAACTGGGCTGATGTGATTAGTGCAAGTAATGTTGATGACAAGATTAATTTATTTAACGATTCCCTTATCAAACTGTATGACAAGCATGCCCCTCTAAGATCCGTAAAAATAAAACACTTACCAGCGCCATGGCTTACGACTGAAATAAAATCCTTTATGCATCGGAAAAACGTTGCAAAGTTTAAATATAAGTGTCGTCCTACCGAGGATAACTACAACAAATACGTAGAGCGTCGAAATCTCTGCAATAAGGTGTGTAGGGATGCACAGCGCCGTTTCATTCACAAATCTGTTGATAATGATGACCCATCCAAGGTTTGGAAGTTTCTGCGAACTTTAGGGATTGGTAAATCACGTCTCGACAACTTACCTAAAGATTTAAATATAGACAAACTAAATAAACATTTCTCAACTTCTTCCAATATTGATGGAACAACAAAGTCCGTCACTATAAAAAACCTCTCTTCGCTTCCATCTAGTCCCATTCCTTTTCTTTTTTTATGAATTCTCGGATTCTGATGTTAAGAGAAACGTAACATCCATAACATCCAATGCAGTCGGCAATATTAGTCGCAATATGTTGGTGCCCATACTCGATGAAGTCATCTACGTCCTTACCCACATCCTTAACTCCTCTATATCTAGTGGGAAATTTCCATCAATCTGGAAGGATACCCAGATAATTCCTTTGCCCAAAAAGTCCAATCTCACCTTGCTCTCTGAATTTCGCCCAATATCTATCCTTCCATTTCTCTCCAAAGTACTAGTCGTAGACGTTTAGTCCACTATCAACTGAGTATTTTCCTTACTAGAAACTCCCTCATGAATCATCTCCAATACGGGTTTCGCCGTGGTCATAGCACTACGACGGCCTTGACCAAAATCACTGATGACATTCGTCAGGGTATGGACAACGGACTAGTGACGGTGCTGTCGTTGCTAGACTTTAGCAACGCCTTCAATAATGTTGATTTTGACATTCGTCTAGCTGTTCTCCGATCACTTACTCTCTCCAATAGCTATTGATTGGTTTCAAAGTTACCTGTTTGGGCGCCGGCAGCGTATCCGTGTTGATGACAATTATTCGTCGTGGTGTCATTTGACTGCCGGTGTGCCTCAGGGCGGCGTTCTTTCCCCTCTTCTCTTTGCTATTTTTATAAACTCAATCTCGCAAGTGATCTCTTCTTCCTACCACCTTTATGCAGATGACCTACAGATTTATACGAAAGCACCGGTCCACCAAAGCTATTAACAATGATTTAACTCAGATCCTCGCGTGGAGTAAAGCATACGGTCTCAAAGTTAATCCAACTAAAACGCAGGTCATTGTTGTTGGTAGCTCCAAGATGACCGCTAGGATCAACTGGCCCAGTCTACCTCCGATTCTGTTTGATGGTGTGTGTATACCCATAAGCGACTGTGTCAAGAACTTGGGCGTGCTTATAGATAAGAACTTGTCACGGGGACCCCATCTCGCCGAATTAAGCCGGAAGATATTTGCTTCAGCCGCCTCGTTGAGAATGCTACGAAATTTTCTGCCGACATCCACCAAGGTTACGCTAGCTCAATCCCTCCTGCTTCCTATTCTGGATTATGCTGACGCCTGCTATCCGGATCTTACCGAGAAACACCTCGATAAACTAGAGCGCCTTCAGAATGTCTGTATTAGATTTATTTTTGGCCTGCGAAAATATGACCACGTCTCTGATTTTCGCAACAAGCTCAAGTGGTTACCCATTCGCTGCCGCAGGAATACGCATATTCTCTTTCTATTGTACAGTATAATGTTTAACCATTCTAGTCCTTCTTATCTCAGAGAGCGCTTTGAGTATCTTCATCAGTCAAATCCTCGAGACTTGCGCTCCTCTGAGACCTTGCAACTTAAAACTCCTGTACACTCTTCTAACTTTTATGATAAATCCTTCACTGTACAAGCTATCCGTCTATGGAACTCTCTTCCTCCACACATTAGAACTGCCAAATTCCTTCCCATCTTTAAAACAGTTCTATTTAAACATCTGTCTGCACTACAATGTTGATTTCCCATTTTCTCATCTATCGTTACGCTACTCCTGGTTTTTTATTTCATCCTTCTATTGTACACCTATATGTACCTACTTATAGTATTTTATATAATATACCTTTTTATTATTAGTATGGAATATTTATGATAAAATATTATGCACCTTATTTATTTATATATTTGTTTGTACTTATTTATTTTGCTTATGTAAATACACTGTTTATTCAATATTCAATTATTTTTTATTAATAGCTACCGCCCTATAACGTTCTCGTGAAATCCAGTCCATCCAAAGGTTGTCTGGAAGAGATCGCTTTTAGCGATAAGACCGCCACTTGTATTTCTACTTGTATTGTTATTTGTTTTTTTTATATTGTTTTTTAATTTAAGTGTGATTTACAATAAAGCGTTTTCTATCTATCTATCTACATACGCGATAAATACCCGTTTTAACCAATAATTATTAAAAACGTTCATTGTAATTTAATATTTTTAAACCTTTGGACTTATCTATTTTCCGGTCACCACTATCAACCATCTCTGAAACCCAAAAGTCAGTTTAATGTAGACACAATTTAATTTTAACAACATTTTAGAAACCCTGTCCCCCTCGTTTTGCTTTGCAGAGTAACTTCTGTCTGTGTTCTTACCACCAATCTCTTTAAAAATCACGATATCACTTAATCTTTATCAAAAAGTTTGGGATCTCTGACTGGTAAAGATCAAGAGTGACGATTCCTAAACGTATTTAGTGGCTTAATACGTTTAGGGATCATTGTGTAGGCCAGGCTAAGATATGTTATAAATACCCATAGTATATAAATACACATAATCTACTCTTTGGAAGATTGAAGAACGGAGATCAAATACGAATCACAATTGACAGTCAACTTCACAAAGCAATCTATTTCGCCGGGACCGAAACAAGTGAACGACGAGAGGTCACACCCCTCTGCAGTGAGGAATCGATGCTCAGAGAGAGATAATCTAATCATATTAATATATCTCAAGTTTCGCAATGTGAACGACATGAGGATTTAACTTTGCTTATGCTCAAAGTTAAGACACAAGTCTTTAATCAGTGTGTGTTACCATTGTTGACATATGGAACCGAGACGTGGTCCTTCACTATTGGCTCAGAGTCGCTCAACGAGCTATGGAGAGGGCTTTGCTCGGGGTTTATCTACGGGATTGAATCATTAATGAGGAGATACGTAAGATAACTCAAGCCACCGACATAGCCCGACGGATTAGCACGTTGAAGTGGCAATGGGCAGGCCATATAGCGCGCAGAACAGATGGCCGATGAGGCCGCAAAGTTTTCGGCTCGAATGGAGGCCACGGACCGGCAAGCGCAGCGTAGGACGTCCACCTACAGGATGGGCAGACGACTTGGTAAGAACCACAGGTCGGCGTTGGATGTAGGCCGCTTCCAACCGCAGTTCCTGGAGATCAATGAGGGAGGCCTTTGTCCAGCAGTGGACGTCCTACGTCTGATATGATGATGCTCAAAGTTCAGTATATAAGGTATTAGGTGTTGAGTTCATAGTCAATCAGGACTCTGTGAAGCTTCCGGTGCTCTGTGAAGCACGGAAGCGTTTATAAATAGCGGTAGCGGTCACATAAATCAAACTTAAATCTCTTTGCCATAGGACATACACTGCTGGACATAGCAATCCCCCATAGATTACCAAGGCGACGAATCTTGTGCGGCCTACACCCAATGACTACCAATGAACTACAGCTAGGCCGTCAAATACTAAATAAGCATAGAGGTAAATAAATAGAAATGAATATCTGGAAATGTGATGCTGAAAACCCCAGTTCATAGAACTAGATTCCATGATGATTCCTTTACCGTTCAAGCAACAAGTCTGTGGAACACATTACCGGTCTCAATACGGCAAGCTCTATCATTAGCCACATTTAAAACAAGAGTGAAAACATTTTATCTCTCAGAAACGTCGTAGTATCGCTATAGATATACGTATGTATGTATGTTTATGTATATGATATATATATATATATATATATATATATATGTATATGTTTTTTTATTTAATTTATTTGTTGTAGGTATATTTATGTGTATTGTTTTATTTTATTGTAAGTGTAGTGTAAGCGCTTTCCTAAATTTTAGTTTATGTTTTGTTAATGTAGGTACACCCCCCTCCATTGATGTAATGTCACAAAAGTCCTATCCATCCAAAGGTTGTCTGGAAGAAATCGCTTCTAAGCGATAAGACCGCCCATTGTACTTGTTGCTTTGTGAATTTTTATTTTAAATCTGTTTCTTTTGAAGTGTACAACAAAGTATTTTCATTCATTCATTCATTCATCTGTAATTACAATTATATAAAAGCGCGTCACAAACGATGGAGATGCTGTAATATTAATGTTAAGATTAAATATCGCTCTCCATACAATACAATGTAAGATGCAAAAATATTATCTTCGCCGTGTGTGATGGTCCATTGAATTGGATGGCGAGCGATATTTATCTGAATATATAATACTGACTGTTCACGACATGACGTGGACTTTTTATATTTTTTCTATGTTTTTATATTTTTCCTTTGTCCATTCTTGATTTGATTTTGTTTTCAATTCCTGTTATTCCAGGGGGAATCAAGGGGGTCAAGGTCCAGGGATAACAGGTCCAGGAGGAATCCAGGGGTCCAAAATCAGGAACTCCAGGTCCAGGGGGACTAGGTCCAGGGGGTATACAGGGGATCCAAGTCTAGGGGGTACAGGTCCAATATTACAATTTTATGAAAAACTAGTCGGCTGCGTTTAACTACATAATTCTTATAAGTACTATTAAATATAAAGAAAAACACCGCCAGTTGGCTATACTAGCTGTGCCCGCGACTTCGTCCGCGTGGAATAGTGTCTTTGGGTAGCATTTTTAATTATTTAGGCTAATTATTTTACTAATAAGACACATACGTATAATAATTTAATGAGCTATTTGAAGTGTTTCACTGCAAAGAGCTTATTAAATTATTTAAGTATATAAGTACTTAAGGTATAAAGTACTAATATTAATATTTAAGTACATTTTTATAAAATACGTTTTTTGTTTTCCCATCTTTTGCCAAAACATAAAGGTTTTTATATCGAATCAACATCCTAAAAATAAGTTTCAGGCTTCTAGCTCTAAAAATGACAATACTTCCATACACATTTTTATCCCCTCGTTTCAACCCCTTACAACCATTTTTTTCCCATTAAAAAGTAGCTTATGTCCTTTTTCAGCCTCTAGAATATCTGTGTACCAAAGTTCATTTAAATCGGTTTAGTAGTTTTGGCGTGAAAGCGCGACAGACAGACAGACAGAGAGAGTTACTTTCGCATTTATAATATTAGTAAGGATAAAGATTAAAATTCTTCATCATTTATGACGCGTTTTACAAGACTTCGTTAAGTTTTTGAAGATTCATCACTTATGACGCGCTTTACAAGACTTGGTTAAGTTTTTGAAGATTCATCACTTATGACGCGCTTTACAAGACTTCGTTAAGTTTTTGAAGATTCATCACTTATGACGCGCTTTACAAAACTTGGTTAAGTTTTTGAAGATTCATCACTTATGACGCGCTTTACAAGACTTGGTTAAGTTTTTGAAGATTCATCACTTATGACGCGCTTTACAAGACTTGGTTAAGTTTTTGAAGATTCATCGCTTAGTTTTGTGGCTTATTGTATATTTTCTATAAATAATCTCTGAAAATATTAGAGCACCTTGGAAAAATCAGTTCTACGCTGCGCGTTCTAGTACGTTCCTGCTGGTTTTGCTTGTTAATAATTTATATAAATGAGTAAGATATAGTACGAGTGGAATTAGAAAAAACAATATAATATAAATCAATAAAATTACCGAAAAATCATTAATTTCCCGATCATTCGAGAATAAATAAAAATGTCAAAACAATCCTAAGATACTAAATTACTAGTTCAAACAATACCAAATCAACGAACGAACCCATTGAAAACCTGTTGCCACTGAATCGTAAAGAATAACCTCCCTCCATTCATGATTCGTTGCGAATACGTCATAACGGACTACGGCGCTACGAACGGCACTCGCATATCAGCTCTACGAAACGTAGCACCTCTACGAACTGTAGCAGCTACGAAACCGCGAAAGTTGTGTGTTACTGTGATAGTGGAAGTTCCGTGATAATGAAGTTTGGTCGTGTATAGTTGTGCTAAGGAAGGTGTTTGTGTCGTAATTAAGCTCTATCCTTCTTATAGTGAAAGATACATTAAAACAGTGAGCAGGAAGTGAGAGTGTGCAGAAAAATAAAATAAAATGGTGTAAATTGTTGTTAAAAATATGTATTATTAAAAATATATATTAAAGTTATTTCATGAATATCAATACTAAACCAATCATAAAGTGGACATAAAATAATTTGAAAGTAGTGGTCCTATTAATATTAATAAATACTCAACTACCTTTAAGAAATGTAATTCGAATAAATTAAATTAAGATTAGATTATATAATTCTTTATTGCACATCATAAAATAATACAAATAACAAAGAACCACGTAAATCAATTGATACAATTGGCGGTCTTAATTACATTTAATAACTAAAGAACAACATTACAGAAATATTTAATATGTGTAAAAAAAACTCAACCAAGTGATTCTAACAATATAAATAAAATGCTTAGGCAAAACTTGTTTTAAAAATTAAATTACAAACCTGAAACATGTAAAAGTATTTATTCCACTTAAAACTACGTGCAAAAGCTAAAATGATTCAAAATATCGAGCGAACAAAACTAGATGAAAAACAAAGTTTCTCAGATTACTTCGCGATGGATGCGATTTCGAACGTTACTGAAGACACAACGGTCCCAGCATCGGAACACGAGATGGTGGTAGCTGTCTACAGCGCATTACTTGCAGTCGGTGCGGTGGGGAACACAGCGGTGTTCTGTGCCCTGATGCGGTCGAGAAGACGCAAGTCTAGGGTCAATCTGCTGATGACGCATCTTGTTGTCGCCGATATGATAGTCACTTTTATTGTTATACCGCTTGAGGTGAGTGCATTTTTATAACCCCCGGAGTATGCTGCTGTTTTGAGACACAAAGAGAATGCATGAAAAAAACTATAGAACCCCACTGAATTTGATTTTCGGTAAAAACATTATCGTTGTATTAAAAAATATGTTCAACTTAACTTAACTGTGACTTTTATGTTTCTCAAGGCTATGCAATCACAAGAACTGAGCAATTCATTTACCATGAATCAGCCCAAAGAGTATAACACTAGCGATTTTGTGATAAAAAGAGACCTCGCGTCCCAAGTCCAAAAATAAATTTGCGCAACAAAATTAATACCGGGAAGTTCAAGCTCCTGAAATTCGATTTAAAATTAAACTTTCTTCGTTAATTTTGTTACGCAAATTTAACGATGAAAGTATAATTTTGATCAAAATCGGTTGAAAAATGCTACTTGTAGGCGAAAACAGCCAGACAGACAGCCGGACAATTCATTTTATATTATTCTTCGTACTTTATGGGCAATATACCTAAATTTTTTGATATTTTTTTATTGATTCGTATCATATTTTGACAACCTCCGTGGCGCAGTGAGCGAATAACCGACTGAGACGCAGGAGGTAGCGGGTTCGATTCCCGCCGCGGAACAAATGTTTGTATGATCTACAAATATTTGTTCCGGGTCTGGTTGTTTCTCTATATATTATAAGTATGTATTTACAAAAAAAAAGTATATAAGTACATATTCTATCAGTTATCTGGTTCCCATATTACAAGCTCTGCTTAGTTTGGGGCTAGATAGCGCTGTGTGAAATGTCTAGAAATATATATATATATATTTATTATTTTATTTAAATATTATACGCATACCTTTTCACCTCCATAAAATACTGGCATTGTTTACGTCGCCACCATGATATTTAACTACATTAAAAACCTACTTAATTATTTATTTTATACAATAAAGATCTTCTATCTATCATTTTTACTACAATAGTATTCTTAGGATTCAATCCGCTCATTCCAGCAATTTAGCATTCTATAAAAGAGTCTTATATTCCTCTGGTAATCCTCATTTTCATAGAAATCGGCAATAAATCCGGAATGGTACAAGTCTTCCAAGAATGAGCAGTTTAAATACTAAAATAAAATAGTATTGTAGTGATTGTACCTGAACTGAAACCAAAATTTAGCATTAAAGTGATGAAAAATTCGTGGAGTTTTCGTATGTGCCTTATTTATTTATATTTAATACCTTCGATCTGTCTATTGGGGCGTCTGCGATTTCATTGCTCAGATTGCAAGCCTCTGTGTGAAGAATTTGTTCAAACTAAGCTTGTAGAAGGCAAGCTGCAGATATTAAGCTTTTAGTAGACGTATGGTGGAATAACGCTAAATTTTATTACCTACTAGCATAACCCAATTAGTCACCAAACTTTTGAAATAGGTTCAGTAAAAATAATCGATTGTAGGCACAGCTACAGACGCGAGCACATTACTCTGATTTTATATTATCACCAGAAACATCATATCAGCTAGATTATAGATTTCCAGAGCAACTTTTCTTAAGCGGCCTGCACCAAACGGCTTCCAGCAATCTTTATCAGATCGTCTTTCTATATAGGGGGGGGGGGGGGGGGCTTTCCAGTGCATGGAGACTCGAGAATGCCAGTGACTCTGCTTCGTCTACCAATCTCCCTATTTCTGATTTGATCTCGTAGAGAAACACCTAGCATAGCACGCTGCGCGTTCATGAGCTTGTGAGGCTTAAAGTGAAAGAAAATCCATGCGTGGCCCATCGTAGACTGCATCATCGCTTACCATCAGGCGAGATCGTGGTCAAACCCAAGCCTATATTATGTAAAAAAAAAGAAAAAACCATTGCGCCTGCACATAAACACCCACCGCGGCACAGTTATGAGTCCGTGTTTTCCCAACGGTCGTTTTCAAACCTTTCTAGGTACGTGTTTATTAATTTCAGTAAATTGGCCAGATTGCTAATTAAATGACTTGTTTCATTATTCAGTCTAGCTCATTAAGTATGCTTTGGCGCGTTGTTGTGCATTTAATTATAGCGCTTCAAACGGAAAATAATCAGTAAATATAATCAGTTTATTAAGTAAATGGATTTTTAAACAATTAATAAAACAAATGGATGCATGCAACATGCTATGTTACAGACAGCCGGGGTTAGTAAGCTGAAGTGGCTGTGGGTTGGGCACATATCTCGGAGAACTGACGGCCGTTGGGGCTGAAAGGTTCTCGAGTGAGGACCACGCTTTAGATGCAAATAAGACCTGATAAAGGATGCTGGGAGCCATTAGGTGTAGATCGCACGCTCTGAAAATCTATGAGGGAGGCCTATTTTTACCAATGGACGTCCTGTCGCCGATAGTATGATGATGACCATTTCTGTGTAAAGTAGTCCCTAGACGGTAATGCGGCATAATACTTTAATAGTATCGGAAGACATACTTCATACTTGCTGGCACTTAATTTATAATTCATGAAATATTTCATCGTGCAAGCTACAGCTGACAAAGCACGCATGATTGTTTTCGGATCCGCATGTCATGCAGCAGCTCTGTTTATTCATTGATCATATTTTATTGAACGTAAAACGTTGCACTAACAGGCATCGAGATTATAACTAATTTTAAATATGACTAGATTCCCTACCGACTACGAGTGGCAATACCGTGTATATTCGGTTGCATTTTATTTACACACAAATTATACAGTCAACAGTAAACGCAAATATCACACTAATATTATAAATGTGAAAGTTTGGATGTTTGTTTGTTACTCAATCACGTGGTAATGCCTGAACAAATTTCGATAAAATTTGGTCTATATGTAGAATATTACCTGGATTAAAACATAGACTACTTTTTATTCGCGGACAACGCGTGCAAAGCCGTTGGCGGAAGCTAGTTATGCAATCAGCCATTTTATTAGAAATAATATTTTCTTTAGTAATAAATATTTCTCGACACTAGAGTCAAAAGGTCGGTTGTGCACTTCCGACAAAAGTAGCTTTTTGACATAGAGGCAATGAGCATTTCGTGCTCTTTCTGCTAAACCGATAACTGTATCTCTTTTCGTTGTAAAGATAGGTAGTTGCATAATGTCGTAAGGTATATGAATATATTCTGAAAAATCCGGGAAGCATAACTCTATTTCTTAACTTACTTCTTAATGCACAAAAAAAATAAGTGATGTATTTTAGATTGAGTCATTATACTACTAAATTGTATTTTCTCATGCCAGGCGTAATTGCACTTACGCAAATCTGCCTCTAAAAACTCGTATGATTAAAGTACGTAAAATCACAATCGACATTATGGGTCCAAAATATGTAGTAAATTTTGAGTTGTCAATTGTTTTCAGACTTTTTGTCTATAATTTCTATATAGTGTGACCATTAGTGTTGTGCACGCCCTGAGGTATGCGCGGCGAGGTGGGAGGCAAAGAAAAAACTGCATGAGTTCACATGAGATCAATACGAGTACATGTCGGACATATCTTACGATATCAGTTTGCATTTCTAAGGCAAGACTTTTTGTCTGTAATTTCTATAACATAACACATAAAATATGCAAGTAAGTTAAAATAAAACTTTATGGTTCTGATAAAATAATTTTTATATGATTTGTGGGTTCGAAATCCGCCAATTTTTGCAAATCTTCGCAAGGAGCGACGCACGCTGTTTCACTCATCTTGAGTAATAAAGAGTGGGACAGGTGACACGCGTGCCGTTGATCTCTTTAAATCGATTTCTTGCTGATTATGACTTACAAGTGTTATCTATGTTGTAAAAACGGCTAATTAAAGGAAATACGTACTTCTCGACAACGTAATAAAGCTCATCCACAAATCATCGACAATTGGGTATTGCGCACCACACGCTTCACGCAATCTTTTCTACCGCATACTTGCAAGATGTGGAGAGCACCATACTTGCACGCTTCAAGAGAAATATAAAGAGGTTTCTACTGTGTATTTCTACATCGACAATACCCCGGGAGTTGCCGGTGTCAATAGGCGACGGTGACCGCTTACTATCAGGTAGGCCGTAAGCCTGTTTCCCTACAAATAACATAAAAAAAATTGTTTAAAGTTAGTATGTATTTTAAGTTACCAGCAGTGATGAAGGACCAAAATAAAGTAAATAAAATTGAAATAAGTAGGTAGGTAACTCGATTGTGATACCTGCTAGCCTAAAGGTTAGTAACAATACAAATGGGGGAGCAAGAATGGAGCCTCTACGTGGAAAACTCTGGAAACAGGAAGGCTTGGTAACGCAGGGTATTGGCTGGTCAATCCTTTCACCCCAATAATACAAACAAATAAATATAAATATATATTGGTGGACATTTCACACAGCGCTAGCTAGCCTCAAACTAAGCAAAGCTTGTACTATGGGAACCAGATAACTGATAGAATACTTATATACTGTTTTTATGTAAATACATACTTACAATACAAAGAAAAACATTCAGACTCGGAACAAATATTTGTAGATTATGCAAATATTAGTTTCGCGGCGGGAATTGAACCCGCTACGTCCTGCGTCTCAGCCGGCTATACGCCCACTGCGCCTAAAAATACAATATGGCCAGGTATGGGTCAGGTTCCAAATATGGTTGATACTATTCCAATACCAGGCTTAGTAACTACTAAGCCTGGTACTGGAATAATATCAATGTCTTGTGATGCCATCGATACAATATAAACTAACTACTCGCCAGAAGTGCACCATCATCTCTGTCTATAAGCCGCACGGAACACGGACAATTTCTATGACCGTGATTTGAAGATACTTATTGGCAATTTTAACAACCTGGGGACACCAAAGTACCAATCCTGATTGCGACGCGGATGCCAAACTACCAAAGTCTTTCAGCAGCTGTCGCTAGAAACGCGGTTGTATTCCTAATTTAATTTTTGCCAGCAATAACATCAGCCGGCTATGCTCAAAAGCAGTATGCACACCAACTCCCCATTTGCATTATAAACCGATATCGTGCCAGGTTCACGCCACCCTAAAATCGACTGACGTTCAATTTCTCCAAAACCAACTGGGAGAGCTTATCTGGGGAGTTAAATGCGAACTTGTGTAGCATTGAGTCAGTACCTCACAATTATGCTCAAATAAAGCAATAGTCATGTCTAACTGTGAGTCATCCTCGATATATCGTTAACATTTAAGGAACTCTATCTGAAAATAAAACAAAAAGTTGGGACGTGCAATAACATACTCCGCCGCCTAACCTCCAGTGTGTTGTGCGTCCCCTCAGGTACTGAAGACTACAGGCTTTGCGCTCTGCTTCTCTGCAGGTGAATACGCATGCCTAGTATGGCACGGGTCCGCATATTAAAAAAAGTATTTATTCAGTAAGGTCTTGCATAGTAATTAGACATGTATAACATATGTTATGTGTATTCGCCAGAGAAGAAGACATAGCGAAAAATTAAACATGTCGGACAACCACAGCTCGCCTGAAACTTCCTGACTCCGCACAAAATATTATTTTGTACTGCTAGCATGCCCCCACGAGTTACTAGAGATGTTGCTTACGCAGTAAAAAAATCTAAACAAGAGTCCACGACAACAAACATTCACACTTTTGCGCTTAAATACTCAAGAAACGCCCAAAAAGCAATCAGGGTTTCCTTGCAAAGAAAAATCTCCAACCAATAAATTATATTGAACCTGTTGATGAACTTCCTGCAGAACATAAACTCCCATAGTCCACTTGGAAGTCACTAAACCGTCTCTGAATCCAAGTAGGTCGCTGCAGACTCGACATGAGCAAATGGGGTTTCATCGCAGAGACGGCGACGCGTTGTGAATGTGCCGTCGATCCACAATCAATGCAACATCGGTTGTCCTGCTCATTGTGCCCCGATAGCTGCACCTTGAGGGACCTCTATGCTGCCACCGAGAACGCCATAGACGTTGCCAAATACTGGATGTACATAATTTAATAATATTATGTATCATTGACACGATGAAGAAGTTTCATTTATTAACTGCTATTTCGACCTTTTGCCTGAATATTACATAGACTTATTAATAAATTAGACTGATATTTAATTACATAAATAGTTTAGCATGTTGAGGTATAACTCTACCAAGATAAATATAGAGTGAAGTTGCTAAAATTGCAGGAATAAAGTGGGTTCATCATTTGCACATAAAAATGTTGGACATAGTTAGGAATATTACAAGCCTAACGTCAGTTCTCATGCATTTCATAAAAAACTTAATTTATATTTGTTTAGCTAATGTTAAAGTATTTCTATTTAATGCTGAATGGTAGGTACACACGCCTACACATCAAGCTATATATTTCCAGTATAAGCTGACCTCTCATTCTACGAAAAGCCTACACAATGCGAGGTCAGCTGATACTGGAAATTTATAGCTTGATGCGTAGTCGTGTGTATAACCAATGGTCAAATGTTAAATGAACAAACAAAACTCTATCTCTGATAGTTAAGTAACGTCAAACGTAAGCCTATATATATATAAAAAAAAAATTGCAAACGATCTATAATCTCGCTAAGGCTAGCAACTTGACCATACTTCCTCTAACAGCTACTCACTTCTTTCCGGATTGTTCTCCTTCTCTTCTTGACTTAATTTTCGTATCTTCGCCAAACAATGTGGCTAAGCATGGTCAAACTTCGGCGGCTGCTTTCTCGTATCACGATCTGATCTACTTGTCATACAAAGTTCGTCCGCCGAAAGCAAAGCCTAAAATCCACATGCAGCGTAACTTTGGTAGAATGAACCTTGAGAACGTTCGTGAGGATGCCCGAAATATTGATTGGTCAGAGGTCATGAGTGCTTGTAACGTCGATGACATGGTAGCTTCTTTCAATAGTCAACTCAACAAACTTTACGACATACATGCTATCAAAATTAAACACCTCCCTGCGCCATGGATTACGGACGAAATCCGCACTGCAATGCACAAAAAGCCTATGGCAAAAGTAAGAATGGCATGCAAGCCTACGGAGTTCAATAAGGCCAAATATCACGATCGCCGCAATCACTGCAACAGGTTGTGTAGGGATGCACAACGCCGATTCATTAACGATTCTGTTGATAAAAGTAATGATTCGTCCAAAGTATGGAAATTTCTTAGAACACTGGGTGTTGGTAAATCAAAACAAGAATCTATTCCTAAAAACTTGGACATTAATCTCCTTAATCAGCACTTTTCATATTCCTCAAATATTGATGGATTAACTAAGCTCAATACACTAAAATATCTTTCTTCTCAGCCAACCCCAGACTTCCCTCAGTTTCAGTTTAGTCAATTCGACGATTGTGATGTTAAAAGGAGCATTGCATCTATTACTTCAAATGCTGTGGGCAATGACAGTATCAGTCGAAATATGATTGCTCCCATTCTTGATGAAATTATCCACGTTATTACGCATATCCTAAATTCCTCTATCAATTCTGGCTCATTTCCCGATGCCTGGAAAGAAGCTCAGATTATTCCCTTACCTAAAATCCAATCCTTCTTCTTATGCTGATTACCGTCCAATATCAATCCTTCCTTACTTATCTAAAATCCTTGAACGCCTTATTCATCAACAGTTAAGTACCTTCCTTTCCAAAAACTCCCTGTTAAATTCTTTTCAATCTTGTTTCCGTCCAGGTTATAGCACCGTAACAGCTCTGGTTAAAATAACAGACGATATTCGGTCTGGGATAGACAGTCAGAAGCTGACAGCAATGATACTCCTCGACTTCAGCAGCGCTTTCAATAATGTGGACTTTGACCTACTTCTGGGTATATTATGCTCCTTTAACATATTTCCAATGTCAATTGACTGGTTTCATAGTTACTTATTTGGGCGCCGTCAGCGCATCCGTGTTGAAGAGTCTTACTCTTCGTGGTGCAATCTTTCTGCCGGTGTCCCACAAGGTGGCGTTTTATCCCCTCTCCTATTCGCTATGTTCATTTATTCTATCTCACATAATTTAACTTCTTCCTACCACCTGTACGCAGATGACTTGCAAATTTATACTCAAGCTACAGTTGAAAATATTGACGGAGCCATTAGCTTACTAAATACTGACCTTGACCTGATATGTGACTGGAGTAAATCCTTTGGCCTTACAGTCAACCCAAACAAAACACAGGTCATTATAATTGGTAGCTCCATACAGATCTCCAAAATCAATTTTGCACAACTACCATCCATAGTTTTTGACGGAACCCCTATAGACATCACCCAGTCAATGAAAAATCTAGGAATACAGATAGATACCTGTTTAACCTGGGTTCCCTGAATCAATGAAATTAGCCGCAGGGTATTTGCATCATCTGGATCTTTACGGAGACTTCGTAACTTCTTGCCGACTGCTACCAAGGTTACGATTGCACTGACCCTTTTACTTCCAATCCTGGAATACGCCGACGCCTGCTATCTTGACATCACTGAAGCCCAACTGAGCAAACTTGAGCGCCTTCAAAACCTCTGTATTCAGTTCATATTTGGCTTGCGCAAGTATGACCATATTTCTGATTTTCGCACAAAGCTCAAGTGGCTCCCCATCCGTCTTCGCAGGAATGCACACATACTGTCCCTTTTGTATAACATCCTTTTTACCCTTCTTCTCCCTTCTATCTTAAGGAGCGTTTTGAGTTTCTCCACCAGGCTAATGATCGCAATTTGCGTTCTTCAGATTCCCTCCAACTTAAAACTCCTATCCATACGACAGAGTTTTATAGTCGATCCTTCACTGCAACAGCCGTACGATTGTGGAACGCTTTGCCCCTATCTATAAGAACTTCCAAATCTATTAGTAATTTTAAAACAAATGTGCACATCCATTATCTGTCCCTGAGTTGAATAAAACCATTCGCTCCGGACGCCCGTTCCGCGATTCAGTCTGGCCTCGGCTTTCAGACGGGGTACCCGTAACGCTTGTCGCTCCAAACGAACACGTAATTCTTAGGTAGAATTTATATTTAGTTGGTTTTTGTAAAGACGCAGTAATGAGAAATAAACATAACAAGATAATGAAGGGACTGAATGATAAAAAATCGGCAAACATATGAACCACGGCGAGATAGGACGTGCAGCGGCGCGCGGAGAAGCGGGGGTGAAATTAGAGTTTGGGCTGAGGTATAATCAATTCTTAAGTGTTTTTTTAAGGAAATCTTCATATTGATACCTTTTTATAACAGGGGTGACCAACATGTTGTGCCGGACTCTTACTAGCTAAAACCACTATTGTGTGTCATCGGGACGCCTGATCTGTCTAGACTGCGGGTATACTCACGCATTCTTCCGCTATCTCAACGGCGATGGCCACCACCTCAACTAGACTAAAATATTTGTTTATTCCCACATGTAGAAAATCGCGCACACCTTCTCGGGATCAAGTATTGTGACGGCGGCCACCATGGTTAAAGTGCATCAACACCGTTACATACTTTTTATGGAGCAACTTTTTCAATATGATAACACTAAGTAATATTTTTTAACTTTCGCGGTCACTTGTTAGGTTAATATTCGTTGAAAAAGTATAAAAGAATTATTGATAAATAAAATCGTATGAAATATGTATTGTGATGTTAACATACCTACATTGTCCAAAAATACCTCTTTATGGTATTCGTATCATTCAATAATCTGCAGAATAAATTGTTGCATTTATACGGTACCTTGCTACGTTTCTGATTAATTAATATTGTTACGAGCTGAGAGTTCGGGATAAAATAATGAAAATTAATCTAACCAAAAAAACACCACTGAAATGATAAATACACGATATTAATCACGAGTAATCACAACACACTAATTCACACCACTGTTGCACAATCAACCACTAAAAGTCACCGAAATATTCGCGCGTATCGCCAAAACCAGACTGACCCCGTCGGTTTTTTTTTATTTTTCGAATGGACTTATCTCACTGTTGGCCTCTGAGGCCGTTGCAGCTTAACCGAGCTTTTGGCGAGCGCAGAAGGCGCTCAGCCCTGTAAGTTTTGATGAGGCAACTAGCGCAAGGGCACCACTTAGGTACGAACTTCGGCTTGGGCTGTTGCCAGGGTGGGGATAGGAGAGAAACGCCCGGGTACGTGCTTGTATCTCGTATAGGTGGCGACTGAAGGGACTCGTCGACCTCGCCGGCAAGGTCGGTGTATCTGTGAAGTGTTTGCTCTGTCTAATGTAGATAACTCGGAAATCTATTCCGCATTAGCGGAGGCGATTTCGTCATCCGGGTCTCCGAGAACGTTTCTCGGACGACGGAGGGTTTTGTTCGCGGGCGGATCTATCGAATAGTAGACCATCGTATCGGGAAACTGACCCCTTCGGGCGTATCTACGCTCTATTTATACCACACGCAGTTACTGGATGCATCGAGAACGTTCTCAGTGGTTCCACTGCCAACTAGAACTCTGTAGCTATTTCACAGGACTACTGTTTCTTATTTTGTGCAACTATAGGTAAAAATGTTGTAGGTATATACCATACCTAGTATTATCTAGTCTGTGACACAGTTGGTATAACTTCGAGTAGCTGACTATTACGTATTCTGTAACAGCCTTGGGCGTAACAATAATACCGTTTTTAGTAGCGTTGGCGCTTTTCGAATTAGAATGAAAGTGCTATGGAATTGATAGAAAAAATAACAAGTATTGCTCGTTTTTCTTAACTAATATTATTAGAATATTATAACTTTTTATAGTAATTATAATAAAAGCGTTTATATTCATCTTATTTTATTATACGCAATACACGTGACGACAAACAATTCTTTATCCGTACTTTTGAATTTTTACCACTTGTCATCTTACCTAAAGCTGGAAGTGGATATATCTACTTAGTAGCGGAAAGTGCTCTTCCGCTATTAAGTGGCCGCTTCCCTATTTTGTGGCTGTGACGCCTGGCTCGTGTGCGGGGAAATGCTAGGAAACGTAGACTTGGCCAACATGGCATTGCGCCTGTCACCCTGAGATATGCTGGTTAAAATTCTCATATGCCTGTAATTGACGACCTCCGTGGCGCAGTGGGCGAATAGCCGGCTGAGACGCAGGAGGTAGCGGGTTCGATTCTCGCCGCGGAACAAATACTTGCATGATCTACAGATATTTGTACCGGGTCTGGATGTTTTCTATATATAAGTATGTATTTACAAAAAAAAGTATATAAGTATTCTATCAGGTATCTGGTTCCCAAAATACAAGCTATGCATAGTTTGGGGCTAGATAGCGCTGTGTGAAATGTCCAGCAATATTTATTTTATTTCAACGGCACCCTGCAAACCAGAGCACAACAAATATAATTTGCATGTTTTAGTTTCAAAAGTATAGTCTGATAAGGACATTAACTATCCCGTCTAAGTTTAATTTCTCGTTCAAGTCTGTATCTAGAACTTTCGATTATTATCTAACTTCCACCCTTGGTTTCGAAGCAAGTAAATTTAGTAATTACAGTTTGTCGTTATATGACACTTAGTTGAAACCGCGACTTCATTCGCTAATTTTGTGGATGTCGACAACAATGCCACCTACTACTACTATAGCTAAGAATCATACAGGGGAACTACAAACCAGTAACAACAACATAACCGACTTCAGATAACAATAAAAACCAAACTACTTAACCAATTTTAACAAAATTTCCATAGGATCAATATAAAAGTATATCTTTAACGGAATTCTGAGCCAACAAACATAACATAACATAAAAATTTAACAAATTTAAGACTTACATGGTTTTCTGATGGATAACATTGTCAGAACTGGACCAAATTGAAATAGAACCACAAAAAAAGAAGAAAAAAAAAAGAAATTGAAGATGAAAGAAGTTATGAGGTAATAAACATAAAAAATACAGTCGAATTGAGAACCTCCTCCTTTTTTAAAATCGGTAAAAAAAGTCATCAAAATTGTGAATCCGCAAACAGATGTAAACCGGAGTTTTATACATTTTATGTATAAAATACATCTAAAATACATCATACATCTGCTATTAGAAAGGTTACAATAATACATTGTATTTAGCTTTCCAAAGTCACCTTGAACCATCTCTCTTGAATATAAATTATGGGTACTTAATTAAGGCCCTGTCTTCTTTTACCCGTTTTATGCGAATATTTCGAACAAGTCTGTGGCTCGGTTGATAAAGAGAGATAAACAAAAATAAATACACCCAAAGTTTGGTTCATCAAAACTTAAAAGTTCAAAAAATAAATAAATTTAAACATATCACATTCGAAACGAGTTGTAGTAAAGTTTTTAACAAAAATAACATTACTACAAAAATATTGTCTTCTTTGAAATGTGTTTAATAAATTTTAGTATATTAATACAATAATTCAAAAAAAAAAAACGAATAAAAACCGCGCAATTTTACACTTCAAAAGATGTCGTTTATTCGAAAGTAGAAAGTTTATAAGTTAAAATTCACATACTATAACAAAGTTCAACCTTTTATTTACATAAAAAAAAACTAGAAGTGTACTATCCATTAATTATTATAATATGATTTTTTTTATATCACATATAAAATGATGAAACGCAACGCGGCCACTGGCAGTCTGCGCCGAGCGCTTTTGGAAGGAGGACGTGTCGCTCTTTGTCACGAGCACTATACATAGTTACGTATATATAATACTATAGGCAACAGCATACAATTATAGCGCGACCGAGTGATTTGATCTGTATGGATACTTACAGATCTATAAAGTTATTATTTTGTAAACTTTAATCAGATTATAATTAGTTATATTAGCTATTAGAATTCTAATGACTACGGGTACAGTAACCTGATCTGATGATTGAGTCAGAAGCTGTTCCATGGAACTCCTCAGCAAGTAGTGCGACTGCAGTAAAATTTAGCACATCGGTAGAACTAAAATGAATATTTTCGACTACACTAAAAACGCTCTGATCTGATGATGGAGTCAGGAGCTGTTCCATAGAACTCCTCAGCAAGTTATCCGACTGAAGTAAACTTTGCACATCGGTAGAACTAAAATGAATATTCTCGACTACACTAAAAACGCTAACATCAGATGATGGAGTCAGGAGCTGTTTCATGGAACTCCTCAGCAAACTATCCAATTGATCTGAAACTTTGCACACCGGTAGAACTAAAATTAAAATTCTAGACTATACTAAAAACGTTTTGATCTGATGATGGAGTCAGGAGCTGTTCCGTGGAACTCCTCAGCAAGTTGTCCGATTGAGATCAAACTATGCATGCCGGTAGATTTTAAATAAAAATACTTTACTATTTTAAAAACGCTCTGATCTGATGATGGAGTCAGGAGCTGTTCCATGGAACTCCTCAGTAAGTTGTCCGACTGAAATAAAACTTTGCACATCGGTAGAACTAAAATGAATATTTTTGACTACACTAAAAACTCCTCAGCAAATTATCTAATTGATGTGAAACTTTGCACACCGGTAGAACTAAAATAAAAATTTTGGACTATACTAAAAACGTTTTGATCTGATGATGGAGTCAGGAGCTGTTCCGTGGAACTGCTCAGCAAGTTGTCCGATTGAAGTAAAACTTTGCACACCAGTAGAACTAAAATGAAAATTCTTTACTATACTAAAAACGTTTTGATCTGATGATGGAGCCAGAAGCTGTTCCTTGGAACTCCTCAGAAAGTTGTCTAGTTGAGCTGAAACTTTGCACACCGGTAAAATTTGAATGACATTACTTTAATTGATCGAGCAAAGCGAAATCTCTAAATCTACTTGGGTAAATCGGCGCTGTATGTATGTTTGTCCGAGGATAGCTTTCGTAACGTTTATCCTATCATCGTGAAATTTAATACATAGGTAGGTAGTGATGGCACAATTTTGGTGTGACTAATGAGGTAAAAATGTTGGGGGCTTGTTGAGATATTGGGGTTCAAGTGGGGTAAAAGAAATGAAAATGAGGCTATCAGGTCAAGTGTGACGTCAAGTGAGAGGTATTTATTAGTACTTTTAGACTCCGTTTATTTTTTATTTTATTTTTCGTGATTTCTTTATAGTTTTTGAGTTATTAGCCATGATTTGTGTACCTTTAGCGACACAAATATAGAGAAAAATCTGAAATCTAGAATAACTGCAAATTCTAATCTAAAAAGAGTACCGATTAACTCCCATTATTTGTAACGTGAATGCAACTGTAGGTCAAATTAGTTGGTTGTGAATTTCGTGGCACTATTATACTAGTGGTTCGCCCAGAATTGAAATCTCGCGAGTCTCAACAAAAATAAAAAAAATATTATTCATAACCTTTGACTAATAAAATAGTGTCACGAAATACACAACCAACTACTTGAACTACAGTATTATACAAATAACAAGTAACGGGAGTCCATATTAATTGGTTACTTTTTTAGGGACAGAAATTGTAGTTATTTTGGATTTCAGACTTTTCTTTATATTTGTGTTACTAAAGCTACACAAATACCAAATTTCAGCATTGTGGGGTCATTGGTGTACCCTGTCAATTTCGTTTAAGTTTAGTGTTTATGACGCCTAATAACTCAAATACTACAAGGATGCAATAATATAAACGGGGTCTAATATACTAATGTATCTTTCATTGGTTTTCACGGCCCATTGGATCTAGTAACCTTATTTTTGTTGTTTTGTCCCTATTGAACTCCAATATCTCAACAACCCCCCAACATTTTTAGCTCACTTAGTCACACCAGGATTGTGCCAACACTACTTAACTATATATCAAATTTCACGATGATCGGATCAATGCTTCGAAACTTATCCTTGAACAAACAAACATACGTACATACGGCCAATTGGCTCAAGTTGATTTGGAAATCTCGCTTCGCTCAATCAATTAGTCAAAGATTGTGACAATTATTATTTTTTTGTTTTGTACTCGCGACTCGCAAAATCTCAGTTCAGGGCGAACCACTAGTTATTTTACTTGTAGAAATCTTGTCAGACCATTATAATCTCGGAGTCTTCAAGTGAACAAGTTCTATCTAGGCAAGCTCGCTCCTTCTTCGACCTTACCATCAGATGAGCACTTAAGTGGTCAAGCGCTTAACAAATAAAATAAAAAAACTGTATAATACAAATGAAGATACGAAGATACACAATATACTATAAATAAACATTTTCATTCGATCGACATGACAAAGGATCAAAATTATTTGTCCTATAATGAGGTGTATAGGTTCCGGGAGCCGCGCATTTACGAGTCGCGTGCCTGCCGGACTTCGTAAATACCTAAACTTGACAGCGGCAGATTTGGGAACGGATTCTTAATGCTTATACTAACACGAGAGGATTTAAAAATAAACATGCATAACTAATTACGGAAATAAAATCATATGAATTTTAAAACACATCTAATAATTAGTTGCCTAAAGATGCCACAAGAATGTTAGTATTTTGGAAAGGACTGAAAAAAAAACTACTAAAATTTTAACGTTATATAATATTTAAGTACACAAAGACACTCGCCGTGTGGTCCCGGCGTAATAATAGGGCCACCCCTTCTCATCCCGCGGGAGCCATGTGAGCCGGCAAAGGGAGTTGTTCCAGGGAATGGGCAGCATCATTCTTCTGTGTACTAAACACCAACCACTGCGATCACTAAGCCGCCTGCCAAGCGTGGTGATTATGGCAACCCCCCCCCCCCCCCCCCCCCACTATGACAGACACAACAGACAAACGGCCCCCAGTCCCCGGCGGCTCCGTCATCCCTGGAAGTGGTAGCAACCAGGGCAGTGGCGGGTACTAAGAATCCCCGGCAGCGATCCAGCTACCACCACCGACGACTGGACCTGGCAACGTACAACACACGAACGCTCAGGGCTGACGAGAAGATTGTCGAGCTGGAAGAAGAACTGAGCAAGCTACGTTGGGATATCCTAGGATTGTCGGAAGTCCGAAGACAGGGTCAGGACACGATGATCCTTAACTCCGGTAACTTGCTCTTCTACCGGGAGGGAGATCAACTATCCCAGGGTGGTGTCGGGTTTCTCGTCCGCAAGTCCCTCGTTAACAACGTGACAAAAGTCGACAGTGTGTCGAACAGGCTAGCATACCTTATACTCAGAATTACCGAAAGGTATTCGTTGAAGGTCATACAGGTATATGCGCCGACCTCGACACACCCAGACGATGAAGTGGAAGCCATGTATGAGGAGATCTCCGAGGCCATACATACTTCCAAGACTCATTTCACGGTTGTAATGGGGGACTTCAACGCAAAGCTAGGCACAAGGAAAGACGATGAGCTGAGAGTGGGGCCATTTGGATTCGGGCGGCGGCACTGAAGGGGCCAGAGACTGGCCGACTTCATGGAGAAGAAGGGCCTCTTCATGATGAACTCCTTCTATGAGAAGCGGCCAGCCAGAAAGTGGATGTGAATAAGCCCCGACTGTTTCACTAGAAATGAGATAGACTTCATTATGACGACCAAGAAGCAAATATTTGATGATGTCTCTGTGATCAGCAGGGTGAAAACCGGGAGCGATCACCGCATTGTTAGAGGCACATTGAATATCGATGTTAAGCTTGAAAGGGCACGTCTGATGAAGTCTGCGCTCCGTCCAAATCCTGCCCAAATCCAAAACCCCGAGAGCTTTCAGCTAGAACTGCACAATCGCTTCCAGTGCCTAGCCAGCTGCAATGATATTGACGAGATAAACAACGGGTTGGTGGAAACTGTCCAAGCGGTGGGATCTAAGTTATTTAAGGCCCCCCGCCAAACTAAGCACCAGAAACTCTCAGATGAAACCATTAAGCTAATGGAGGACCGGGATGAAATGAGATTGCAGTCTTCAGCTGATATGTCGTCATACGGCGTGCTTAATAGACGAATCTCGAAATCTATGCGACACGATCTGCGTACCTTTAATACATCTCGTATTAAGGTCGCAATAGAAAGGAACAAAGGTTCAAAAGTGTTTGCAAAGCATTCGTCTATAGGGCAAAGCCAAATGACTAAGCTGAAGACCGACAGCGGCACTATCATTTCGTCGAAACCGGAGATTCTGAGAGAGGTCGAAAAGTTCTATGGACAGATGTACACCTCAACACAAAACCCCGTTGGTCAGTTGGCTCAGGACACCAGAGCCAAACTAACCCGACACTATACCGAAGACATCCCGGACATCAGACTGTACGAGATTAGGATTGCTCTGAATCAGCTTAAAAACAATAAGGCACCAGGTGAGGGTGGAGTTACGACAGAACTTCTGAGAGCGGGTGGAAAACCGGTACTTCAAGTCCTCCAGAAGTTATTTAACTCCGTCGTCCTTGAAGGAACCACGGCAAAAGCGTGGGATAAGAGCGTGGTGGTGCTTTTCTTTAAAAAAAGGTGATAAAACCTTATAAAAGAATGACAGGCCCATCTCACTCTTGAGCCACGTTTACAAGCTGTTTTCGAGAGTGATTACGAACCGTCTCGCACGCAGGTTTAATGACTTCCAGCCTCCCGAACAAGCCGGTTTCCGAAAAGGCTTTAGTACCATAGACACATCCACACGCTACGCCAGATTATACAGAAGACCGAGGATAATCGGCCGTTATGTCTAGCGTTTTTGGACTATGAAAAAGCCTTCGATTCAATCGAGACCTGGGCGGTACTGCAGTCGCTTCAGCGATGCCAAATCGACTATAGGTATATCGAAGTGTTGAAGTGTTTGTATAGTAACGCCACTATGTCAGTCTGTCTACAGGACCAGAGTACGGAACCAATTCAATTGCAGAGAGGCGTGAGACAGGGAGACGTAATTTCTCCGAAAATGTTCACGAACGCATTGGAGGACGTTGGCAATGGGCAGGCCACATCGCTCGTAGAACTGATAACCGTTGGGGAAGAAAGGTTCTCGAGTGGAGACCACGGACTGGAAGACGCAGCGTAGGCCGGCCCCCCACAAGGTGGACCGACGATCTAGTAAGAATCGCGGGGAGCCGTTGGGCGCAAACGGCTACCAACCGCTCTTTGTGGCGATCTAAGGGGAAGGCCTATGTTCAGCAGTGGACCTCTTCCGGCTGATGATGATGATGACACAAAGAGAGAGAGTACACGGACACTTCCTCCTGGTAGTGATCTGGAGCAGTTGAGCTATTTAAAGATCGTTTGCAACGGTCTTTAGATGATTCAACTGTTTTTTCCGTAGTTTAGTCATGTAAATATTTATAACATACCTCAGTGCCTTAAGACGAAAGTCTTCAACCAGTGTGTGTTACCAGTGATGACATAAGGAACCGAGACGTGGTCCTTCACTATTGGGCTTATGAATAAGCACAGAGTCGCTCAACGAGCTATGGAGAGGGCTATGCTCGGGGTTTCTCTACGGGATCGAATCAGAAATGAAGAGATACGTAGGAGAACTCAAGTCACCGACATAGCCCGACGGATTAGCACGTTGAAGTGGCAATGGGCAGGCCATATAGCGCGGAGAGCAGATGGCCGATGGGGCCGGAAGGTTCTCGAATGGAGGCCACGGACCGGCAAGCGCAGCGTAGGACGTCCACCTACAAGATGGGCAGACGACTTGGTAAGAACCGCAGGTCGGCGTTGGATGCAGGCCGCTTCCAACCGCAGTTCCTGGAGATCAATGAGGGATGCCTTTATCCAGCAGTGGACGTCCTACGGCTGATATGATGATGATGATGAAATATTTATTGGTATTAAAGGCATTTTGCATTCATATTTATGTTGAAAAAACATATACATTGGTGGCGATTCTGTTGTTTACACTAACTAAAATTGCGTAAAATACGAACGGTCTTTTTTTGTTTACGCTAAAGATCAAATTAGAATGGCATTTAAAGTGACATTTCTAAAATTAAGTATTTATTACAAATTAAGCGTGTTTTCGGGCTAGTTTTAGTCAGCAGTCAAAATGTTGTTGATTAAAACTAACCCGCATACACGCCATCTTAGTAAAAATTGCTTAATTTTAGAAATGTCATTCTAATGTGATCTTCAGCGTAAACAAAATAAGACCGTATTTTACACAATTTTAGTTAGCCAGCGTAAACAACAGAATCGCCACCAATGTTACTTTTATATCACTGGACTAAATCCTAAATACACAATATGATATCCATTGCACTATGTGACGATAATCAAATAAGTACGCGATGTGGTCAACACTTTGTTATATATCTAATTTTCAATACGGAAGCCTAAAAATCACCCAATGGTTAATATTTGTCAAGGAAAAGTCCTCAAAAGTTAATATCGAAATTCATCAAATGAGTTTACGAAGTAATTTTCAAGTTAGACAATAAGAGCTGATTCAATAAGTCCTTTGTTCCTTTGAAAAGCAAGCAAACCTTCGATTCTACAACGCTATCATAGTCATGGCAGAATCGCTGGAACACTTATGCAATACTGACGACCTCCGTGGTGCAGTGGGCGAATAGCCGGCTGAGACGCAGGAGGTAGCGTGTACGATTCCCGCCGCGGAACAAATGTTTGTATGATTTACGGATATTTGTTCCGGGTTTTGTTGTTTCTCTATACATTATAAGTATGTATTTACAAAAAAAATGTGTACAAGTATTCTATCAGTTATCTGGTTCCCATAGTACAAGCTCTGCTTAGTTTGGGGCTAGATACCGCAGTGTGAAATGTCCAGCAATATTTAATTATTATTTAATCATAATAGTGTCTCAAGACGAAAGGTTTAAAATTTGATCAGTGTGTATTACCAGTGATGATAAATGGCACAGAAACGTAATCTCTCACATTTAGCCTCATAAGAAGGTTGCGCGGTGTACTATGGAGAGGGTTTAGTATTTCTCTACGAGATTAGGTCAGAAATAAGAAAATCCGTATAAGACAAACCAAGGTCACAGATATAGCCAAGAGGATTAGAAAGCGTAAGTTTCAGTGGGCAGGGCACACAGCTTAAAAACTAAGTCCGTTGGGGCAAAGATGGAATCACGACCTGATAAAGGCTGCTGGGAGCCGTTGGGTGCAAATCCCACAAGATCGTTCGCTCTGGAAATTTATGCAGCAGTGAACGTCCTACGGTTGATATAAACAATTTTTTTTTGTTTTTTAATTGATGATAGTCAAGCTCTTGACCACTACCTCACCTGATGGTAAGTGAAGGTGTGTGTGATCAAAGATACAGCACGCTTGCCTAGAAATAACCTATTCACTCTAGACTTAAAAACGCCAAGATTATACTGGTTTGGAAAAACATATGCCGGAAGTGAGTAGGTACTTGTGCTAACAAGAAAAGTGAAAGCAAATTGTTTGGTACGGTAAGGTGGTATGCCGACCAGGTATGGGTGGTTCCTTTTCGGTACATCTTTCTGGTACTGTCCGGTGGAGGAAGGAGAAAGCAGCGATAAGGATTATTTGTAATCTTAGACCATCAAAATAGTGCCACGAAAAGAATACCCAAATAACTTGACCTACAGATTCATTCACATTACAGGTAACAGGGAGTAGAGTTCATGTATTATGATTATATTTTTTTGGGGTAGAAATTGCAGTTATTTTGGATTTCAGACTTTTTCTTACATTTGTGTCACTAAAGCTGCACGCACACCAAATTTCAGCACTGTGGAGTGTACTCTGTGAATTTCAACAAAGTTTAGTTTTTATGATAGCTAATAACTTTAAAACTACAAGGTGTAAACTAAATATAAAAATGGGGTCGAAATGTACTCACAAAGACCTTTCATTAGACGTGTTACTGGACCGGATAGTTGCATTCTGTTTTATTTTACCCCTCTTGAAACTCAATATTTCACCAACCTAAAACGCTAATAATAAAACTAAATGAGACTAACTGAGCTAAAAATGTAGGGGGGGGGGGGGAGGGGGGGGGGGCGGGCACATATTTATCTCAGTCTCATTTAGTTTCATTATTAGCGTTTTAGTCACACCAGGCGTTTATTACAGCGCTATCTAGCCCCAAACTAAGCAGAGCTTGTATTATGGGAACCAGATAACTGATAGAATACTTATAATATATAGAACAACACCCAGACCCGGAATTAATATCTGTAGATCATGCAAACATTTTGTTCCGCGGCGGGAATCGAGCCCGCCACCTCCTGCGTCTCAGGTCGGTTATTCGTCCATCGCGCCACGGAGGTCGTCAAATTGAATCTACTCAGAAAGTTCGACTCATGTATATGCATACCAAAATGGCGTTCAGCTCAACTTTGCAGTTGCAGTTGCAATTTCAGCAACTGCAATTTGATTTATTTGACCTTGTTGTAAATCGTTTGTACCGAAATATATATATACAAATACAATAAATCATCAAATATAAAATGCATACCGTAAACTCTATATCTCGTTAAAACCAATATCAAGGTAAACATTCGTTCAATAACTGCATACTGTATCTATAAATAAAAAACTAAGTGTCCGTATATGTATTTTCTTTCGCGTTAAGTTAACATGGCTTTCTGGATCATTATTATATTTGACAAAATGAAAAGGTTGCGTTACTATGAGTACACACGGCTACACATCAAGCTATACTACTCCAGTATAAGCTGACCTCTCATTCTACGAAAAGCCTACACAATGCGAGGTCAGCTTATACGGAAAATGTATAGCTTGATGTGTAGCCGTGTGTACAAAGTTGAAGAGCTTTGATCGCAATATTTACAAAGTGAAAGAGAAGGAGCAAATAGAAGTGCCGTTCAAAATTGCATATATCAAACTTTTATTGGTTAGCTTTTGGCTTTTAAAATAATAATTTAGAGTCTAGTACGTAGCTAACATTTTAGATTTAACCGAGCGGAACCTGAAATGGATTTTTAGAGTTTCGCATTCCAACTCAGAACCCGTATAGCTTCGCCATGTCCGACATGTCATGTCACGTCTTAGCCGTCTGTGGTTAAAGCCGTTTTAATGATGATTTATGCTAGACCGTGGCGGGCGCGAGGCGAGCTGTGTTCGCGTGTCGTCCAAGCCTAAGGGGGTAGTTGCGCTAATTTGGAACGATAATACCAATATAAAATCAAAACAAAACCGTTACGTTATGCACATTTCGTATAGCTCTAATCATTGGAACGTGAATAAATTAGCTTTTCATTGGAAGATTTGTTTGAGCACGATCTCGCCTGATGGTAAGCGATGATGCAGTCTACAATGATACACGCTTGCCTAGAAGGAACCTATTCACTCGTGACTTGAAGACCCCTAGGTTGTCATCAGTCAAACCAACGTGAAACCCAAACTAAACACGTTACGTTCCAACGTTAGACACTTTCAAAATTAGGGTGATTGCCAAGTACGTGCTACACTTACATATTATGCTCGCTCCAGACTTAGTCCGTGGATTGCGCGCGAAGGTCCGCGAACGCGACGTGTGGAGCCCTTTCGCATGTTTTTCGCGGCTTCGCGCTTTGTTTCCCGATTTTTGTGGGTTTTTTGGATCGCGTCAACCGCGAAGCGCGAACTGCTCACTCGTGCTCCGCTCAGTGCTGATGGAACTGTCGTCAATTCTAGTTGTGTCGTGAACAAGTAAATCGAAAAAATGAGAGTCACATGGACGAACGAAACAGAACTGCAATTCCTTAAATTTTATCAAGCGGAACCTATTTTACTACCGCAACCACCGCGAGTGTGGAGTCATGCCGCGATTCGCGGACTAAGTCTAGAGCGGGCATTACACCGAGTGTTCTCCGAGTTTGTACGCCGCGTCGCCGCCGCTGCAGTGAGTTAGGACGAGCTGAGGGGGGGAGCGAGTCGGAATCGAACCAGCGTCGGGGCACGGAGGGGGAGCTTCGCCCGGGACGCAGGTGCCGTACGTTGCATTGTCCGCGCCTCGTAGGGTCCACGGCTCACGCTGGCCACGGTCTAGCATAAATCATCCTTTACTCGTAATCTATCAGTGGTATAATGCAATAAATATAAGTTTTAAGGCATGGTAATACATAATGGCTGACATCTACTGGATGAGCCAGATTTTCACGTTACGAGTGCGCTTGGCCAATTTATTTTAATAATAAATAACATAAACATTACCCTCTGAATTTGAGATAGGAAGGCACTTAAAAAAATGTCCAGAAACATCAGTTGACATTTTTGATTCGTGGCCGAAAAGTAAGATATCGTGCAGAAGTGACAATACTTAGCTTTACGTATTGGCAAATGAAGCGAGACGAGTCTACTCAGCTTTGTCATTTTTGGGGTTCCGTACCTCAAAAGGTAAAAAAGGAACCCTAATAAGATCATTCTCTTGTCCGTCTGTCTGTCCGTGTGTCACCACGGATTTTTTCAGGAACGAGTGGACCTAGCAAGTTGAAATTTATACCAGATACCAAAGTCTATAGTCCCTATTAGGTGTATAAAAATCAAGGTCCTGAGTCATTACGATAAAAAAATATAGGCAAATTTAGATTTGCGCGAAAACTTGTATGTACCAAAAATTACCTTAATTTTCGACTTTTTTATGTTTCGGTATTTTCCCTTTACTTGTGCTGTTACTAGTCTAACAGATAGACGGACATGGTGACAGCCCCCGGATCTAACATTTTTTCGAACCGGTGCAGAGACCATTAAACATAATAAACCATTACTTTGACTACGGAACCCAAACACGACCGTCATTCCTAGATAAAATAATGTAGATTAACACAATTATTTTTCAGACTGTTATATGCGGTTATAAACTCCCAGTTTTCGGGCTACCTCTTTTTTATACAACCAACGTGGAAGTAGATTATTCAAATTTTAAGCTAACCAAAGCTAGCCTGATGACCTGTTTAGTATTTTTTTCATAAAAGATTTCAATCTGCTCCTAACGCTTCATTAATATTGCGCGGTCAAACTTTTGTTAATTCAATGCTCAAAAAAGGAGTTTAATTAACTTTCGCGTACAACGCGATTATTTTAACCCCTATTTATGCGTAGATATGTAGAAAAAAATATATATATGCGAAAAAATGTTTATTTAGAAATCTACCTAAACACTGATTTGTAAAGAACTAGAGGTTCTGGTTGACACACTCAATAAAAAGGAGTTTCAATCATTTTTTTACAAAACTTCATCGATATCAGTTAAGCTGTTACGACGTGGTTGAACAAACAAGCAAACAAGCAACCAAACACTCACACTTTTGCATTTATAATAAAAGTGTTTTTAACCATTGATGCGTCGTTGTGGGAACAAATGTGTTATTTCTGCTTTTCTGGTTGACATTCTAATATTTGTGCATAAAAATAATTCATTTTGTTCTCAGATTGGATGGCGGAAAACCAACGCCTGGCTGGCAGGAAACCTGGCCTGCAAATTCTTTCTTGTATTGAGAGCGTTTGGACTTTATCTCTCGTCCAATGTTCTAGTGTGCATATCATTGGATAGGTAAGTCTAATAAACTCTCTCTCGCATACGCACTGCAGTCTTTTGAGTTCTCAAAAAAGGCTTCTCATTTTTGATTTTAAAAAAATTCTTAAACTAGTTTAATAGATAGATTAAGATATTCCACCGTTATATCTACTTATACATTACTAGCTGACTAATCCGCAGCTTCGCACGCGTAGTTTTTCAATAAAAAACATTACCCTCCTTCTGCGCAGTAGGGTAAAAAGTAGCCTATGTCACCCGGGGATAGTGTAGCTTCCCAACAGTGAAATAATTTTTTAAATCGGTCCAGTAGTTTCGGAGCCTATTCAATACAAACAAACAAATCTTTCCTCTTTATAATATTAGTATAGATAATACATTTTTTTTCAATGCAAAAACTGACATTACTGTATTAACCAATGTTATAATTAAGGTGAAATAAATATATCTGAAATCTGATCTGGCTTTATCTGAATCTATCCAGATACGTGCCCAGCGCTCCGGTACGGGCCGCGCAAAATTTTCGGATAATTGACAGGCGTACTAGAGCGCGCAAAATGAGTTCGCAATTTTGCTTGCCATTTTTAGTCGATTATTTCGATTGTATCGATTGTTGCACTAAGTTAAGAACCTGGCTGTCACTTTCGACCGAAAGCTAACATTAAACGACCACATCACTACTGTCGCTATGGAATCCTTTTGTAGAAT
This sequence comes from Philereme vetulata, assembly GCA_918857605.2. Lineage (NCBI taxonomy): Eukaryota > Metazoa > Arthropoda > Insecta > Lepidoptera > Geometridae > Philereme > Philereme vetulata. The sequence goes on along the minus strand of OU975442.1, from coordinate 11,225,975 downwards.
GGATTTTGTAGGCGGTGTAATTAATACCTATTAATGTAGGATAAAAATAAATAAATACCTAAATCTAAAATATACCTACATATACTTACATAATAACCGACCTCCGTGACGCAGTGGGCGAATAGCCGGCTGAGACGCAGGAGGTAGCGGGTTTGATTCCCGCCGCGGAACAAATGTTTGCATGATCTACAGATATTTGTTCCGGATCTGGATGTTTTTCTATATATTATAAGTATGTATTTACAGAAAAAAAGTATATAAGTATTCTATCAGTCATCTGGTTCCCATAATACAAGTTCTGCTTAGTTTGGGGCTAGATAGCGCTGTGTGAAATGTCCAGCAATATATATTTATTTATAAATATAAAATATAAATATATACTTTTACAATAAATATCGAAAAGAAGACAATGTTTATTCTGAAGAAGCTGTTAGTATAGTTATTGGACATAATTTTTATAAATAGGTAAAGATTCAGCATGTCTGATGGAAACGGGCAAGTCATTCCATAATCGGACAGTTCGTACCGTAAACGAAATACTAAAGAAGTTGGAATTATGGGCTGGAGTTTTTAAACAAGACCCTCCTCTAACTAAGTAGCTGTGATAGTGGGCAACCCTTCAGAAAATGCCTCACCTGCTTAACTCTATTTTGTTCCTTACGACTTGCACAAATGACGATCTTAACAAAACTACCAACACTGCAATAGACGTGGCCAGGTTCTACTCAACTTTAATATAGTTTTGAACCTGCAATATTATGTATGACTAGCTGACCAATCCGCAGCTTTGCACGCGTAGTTTTTTTAATAAAAACATTACCCTCCTTTTCCGCGGTTGGGTAAAAAGTAGCCTGTGTCACCCGGAGATAGTGTGGCTTCCCAAAAGTGAAATATTTTTTTAAATCGGTCCAGTAGTTTCGGAGCCTATTCAATACAAACAAACAAATCTTTCTTCTTTATAATATTAGGATTTTTTTGTAGATATTGATATGTTCTTTAATATTGTAGAACATACTTTTGTTATATCATCAATAGTTTCCGCAGCGCATGCGACAAAAGACGTTTTAGGGCACTTTTTTACACCTTGGGTTACGTTACTTAAGTTTTAGTAAGGATTCCTAATTTTTTCTAGCAATAAATATAGCCTATGTCACTCAGGATGAATGTAGCTTTGCAATGGTGAAAGAATTTTTGAAATCGGCACAGTAGCTTTTGAGTTTATTCATTACAAACATACACACAAATATACAAAAATAGAAATCTTTCCTCTTCATAATATTAGTATAGATACGAGTATGTATGAATATATTAATGTCTTATTATACCAAGCCACAATTAACGCTGCTACTTGACCGACGGGCGGCAGTGGCGACATGAATAACAGTTTTATAATATTCACTGACTCTTGTAACGTCACACCAAATGTAATAAATGATTGATATTAAATTAATTATAACGAAAAATTACGAAATAAACGCGTTCTCCAACACAAGTGAACGATTGGACTGACTGAAAAAAATTATAAAAATTTTTAATGACATTTTCCTGAAAAATATCGTACCTAGAATGTTTTTATTGATACTAGTTTCAAAACAAATTTACAGTTCAGTATTTGCTTATTTTGAAATTTAATTGAATACTAAGATCAACATTATCATATGCTGCAGATATATCTAGAAAGCCAGCCACAACTGACTCGTTTCTAGTCAATGCTAGATGTATATCTGTGGTAAATATGGCATGACTATCAGCGATACTTTTACCTTTTCTAAATCCATATTGAGAAGTTGATAAGAGGGAGTGGTGCTCCAGGTACCACTCTAGGCGATTTTTAACTAAATGTTCGGAAATTTTAGGGATTGTTGATGATAAAGCAATGGGTCGGTAAGATAAAGAATCTGCAGGATCTTTGCCGGGTTTACAAATGGGAATAATTATTTGATGTTTCCAATATTGAGGAATAAAACCAGAACTAATAACTGTATTGATAATGGTTAACAAGTATTTGAGGGATAATTCATTTGCATTGGATAAAAAGGAGTATGGGATACCATCTGGGCCCGGGGCTGAATCTTTTACCTTATTCAGAACCAATTTTAATTCTTGGAAGGAGAAGGGGGAATCAAGCAAAAAGTGAGAATTAGAAGAGTGAGCGGGAATATCATTCGATAAATAGTAAGGGTTGGGTACCTGTAAATAATTAGGAGCAAATGGGGGGGCTAACTTACTCATAAAATCATTTGTCCAAGAGGTAGAGTACGATGTGTGGTAGTTTTGTCTACGAGAACATCTAAAACGTTTTATTTTATCCCAGACAATAGTAGGGGAAGTTTGAGGGGAGACAGAAGAACAGAAGTTACGCCAGCCCTGAAACTTATTTTTCTTCAAAAGCCTTTTAGTAGCAGCACTTACGTTTTTAAAAACTAGGAAACTCTCTAGGGTTACTTTGGTGTCACAGTTAGATTCAACAGCCTTTCGACGTTTAATTGCTTTAGTACAGTCAAAATCCCACCAGGGAGGAGATGGAATTTTGCCCGCAAAGGTGTTCTTTTTCTTAAAAACAGCATCTGCAGCATCAATAATAGATTTTTTTTTAAAAATTGCTACAATCAATAATATTGGAAGAGTCAGGACTAGGCAGGGCCTCTATTTTCTCATCTAAAAGACTGGAGTAAGATTCCCATTTATTTTTACTAATTATGTATGGAAGAAGAGGAGGAAGGTTAAGAACAGAAGAATTTTGATAAGGGAATGAGATGATAATAGGATAATGGTCTGAGCCATGAGTAGTAGGATGCCTGGACCAAGAAAGAAGACTAGCTAAAGAAGAAGAACAACAAGACAGATCTAAAAAACTTAAATTGGCACCTGTCGGGGTTCTACGCGTAGGAGACCCATCATTCAAAATACACAAATCAAAACTATCTAAAATATCTAAAAATTGACGCCCAAAAGGGTGACTATTAGGTGCTCCCCATAATTGATGATGACAGTTAAAGTCTCCTAATAGAACCAATGTAGGAGGAACTGTTGAAAGATAAGATTTCAAAATAGGGATAACCGCAATATTTCTTTTGGAATATAAACAGAGACATAGGAAATGTTGTTAAACCTAAGGGCCACAACATTTAACAAATTACTAGAGTTATTTATGGGAATTTGAGTAAAAGGTAAATTAATAATAATAATAATAATCCTCCTAGCCGATTTCGGCTACAGAGACTTGACTTTGTGATTATTGGCCTAGGTGTTTAGCCTGTATGTGGCTGATGTACCCTATTTTTGCGCTAAAAGTCCGGTTACAATGAACACAAGTTAAGGCGCCATTAATGTAGTTGTAATTGATATTAGCCGGCGGTCGACTTTTAAGCTGATCTCGTTTTAAGTCTAGTTCTTGCCTCCTTTCTTCTTCAAACTCGTACACTTTGTCCTGAACATGACGCCTCCATTCAGGTCGTTTTTCAGCGAGAGCCTCCCAGCGCGACGGATCGATACAACACCTCTTCATGTGCCTCTTCTGTACGTCTTTGAAACGTAGGAACTGACCTCCGCGTTTCCGCTTACCATGTTCTAGTTCACAGAAGAAAATGCGTTTCGCCCTTCGCTCATCAGACATCCGAGACAGGTGCCCGCACCAACGCAGCTGACGCCGCATCAAATATGCCTCTATGCCACAGACATTAGCCCGTCGTAGAACATCGGTATTACGGACCCGATCCGACCACTTGATGTTAAGAATGTCGCGGAGGCATTTCAGATGGAATCTGTCTAACGTGCGTATGTGTCTGCGATACAGGCACCATGTCTCTGACGAGTACAAAATGTTAGGAAGTACAATAGCCATATACACCTTAATCTTGGTACTCAATTTGATGTTATGGGAGCGAAATACCTGGACTCGTAGTTTACCAAAAGCAGCCATAGCGGAGCCAAGTCTGCTGTTGATCTCCGAGTCAAGGTCGCATTTTGTTGTTATGCTGCTTCCCAGATATCTGAATGTATCGACCTGTTTTATGGGCTTTCCATCGATTTGCAGATTCAGTGGAGCTTGGTTAACAGTGTCCATGGCCATCACCTCTGTCTTTGTAATATTAATTTTGAGGCCAAATCTACAGCACGCAGCGTCAAGCCGAGTCATCAAGTCCTGGAGTCCCTCAGAAGATTCCGCAACGAAACATAGGTCATCAGCATACATCAATTCGGTAATGAGGTCATACGATACCTTTGTGTGCGCTTTTAACCTAGCCAGGTTAAAGATACTGCCATCTGTGCGAAAACGTATGCGGATCCCTTCGGTGTTGGCTTGTAAAGTCTCCCTCACGACAACGGAAAAGTACAGAGCAAAAAGAGTGGGTGCTAATACACAGCCTTGTTTTACACCACAAGTGACAGGGAATTGCTCTGTCTGCTCACCATTGACGGTTACGCAACAAGTCATGTTGTCGTGAAGAAGTCTTATCAAGCGTATAAATTTGTCGGTGCAACCAAGTTTCGAAAGCACAATCCACAAAGCTTTGCGAGGTACACTGTCAAAAGCTTTCTCCAGATCAACAAAACAGAGAAACAGAGGTTGACACTGTTCCCTGCTTTTCTCTTGCAGTTGTCTAAGAGAGAATATGGCCTCGCATGTGCCGCGATTGGGTCTAAACCCAAATTGCGTTTCAGGCAATATACTTTCAGAGAGCTCCATAAGACGATTTAAGAGTACTCTGGCAAAAGTTTTTCCTGGAGTAGACAGAAGTGATATACCCCTATAAGAGTTGCAAACAGATCGATCACCTTTATTTTTATACAAAGAGCAAATTAGTGATACGCCAAAACTAGGAGGAACGAACTCCATTTCCCACATGCGCTGGAAAAATTGCCAAATCTTGTAGTGCAACTCATCTCCGCCATATTTTAATAGTTCTCCTGGTATGTTATCGATGCCGACAGCCTTATTGTTTTTCTGCGCTTTGATGGCGATGATAACTTCCTCAAGAGAAGGAGGCTGATCCAGATCTACGGCTTGTGGTAAGGCAGGAAGTGATGCTAAATAGTTTATGTCAGCAGAACGATCCACATTGAGTAAGCTGTTATAGTGTTCTGCCCAGCGAGTAAGAACTTCTCCTTTGCTTACCAGGAGGGTACCTGAAAGTGATTTCAGTGGTACGTTTACTCGATGTGGACTTCCTACTAACTTTTTAATCTCGTTAAAGAAATCGCCGAGTCTATTCGAATCAGCAAGCCACTGAATATAGCGAACCTTGTTCAGCCACCACTCATCTTTTGCGTTTCGAGTTAGTCTCCTTATTTGGCTCGTACTCTCCTTTATTTTTTCAGAAGCAGTTGTCTGATTTCCCTTTCGAAGGAGCTGGCGGTGTTTTTCTAGGGCGACTGTCAATGTATTATCATTTTCGTCAAACCAGTCTTCACAGACACGAGGTTTTTGGCCTAAGATCTCAGTAGCCGCATTGATGGTATTTGTAGTTAACAGTTTCCAGCCCTCGTCTAACTGTTCATCTTCGGGGTGTATGCCTGCTGTAAAGGTATTGACAGCTTCCCTGTAATTTGCCAATATTTCAGCAGACTCTAGCTTTTTCAGATGAAGACAGTTAGGCTTAGCCCTGCGAGGTCTACGGCAAGGGCTAAGACGCAAAAATAGTTTTGTAACAACAAGTCGGTGATCCGACCAACAGTTTGCGCCCCTCATTACTCTCGTTACTTTGACATCCGCTATATCCCGTTGACGGACTATAGCATAATCAATAAGATGCCAATGCTTGGACCTTGGGTGCATCCAGGTAGTTTTGTATTTATTTGGGAGTCTAAACATGGTATTGGTAATACCCAGATGAAATTGGGAACAGAGGCTTAGTAACAGTTGCCCATTACTGTTCATGTTACCAATGCCATGTCGCCCTATCACCCGAGGCCAAGCTTCAAAATCACGTCCGACGCGAGCATTAAAGTCGCCAAGAAGCAAAACTTTCTCACAGCGCCGGATTTTAGTCAGCACTTCTGACACTTCCTCATAAAATTTGTCCTTGACGTCATCACTTTTGTCGAGTGTTGGCGAATATACGCTGATAACATTTAAGTATTTATTGTTTCGAAGATGGAAACGTAAGGATATGACACGATCAGAGATAGCAACTGGATGTTCTTCCAACTTAGAGGCTAAAGTAGTTTTAATAGCAAAGCCTACTCCTGACCGTCTAGGCTCAGAAGCTGGTGTGCCTTTCCAGAAGAAAGTGTACCCACCACCACGTTCAACAAGCTCACCTTCGTCAGCTAGATGTGTTTCGCTGAGAGCGGCTATGTCGACGTCATAGCGTTTGAGCTCGCGAGCCACAATGGCGGTTTTACGTTCTGGGCAGAGGTTGTTGGGTCGGTCTAAAAGAGTACGTACATTCCACGCACCAAAAGTCATATTCATCTGCATTGGCATCATGTGGCTGAATTGCCTTATTAATTGTTGGGACTATGCGGTTGCTTACACGCGGGACAGCAGTGCTATTGTCATGTATTAGAATAGGATTAGTTAGAACTTTGTTGATGGGATTTTTTGGTTTGGAGATTGATTTCAGTTTTTCAACTTTCATAGCTCTCTTATCTTTTTTTTTAATAACTGTTTTCCAAGTCGGAGTAACATTCTTTTCATTCAGAAACTCGGCACGCCTGGTAGGGGACTTGGAGGATGGAGCTATAGCCCCATCCTCACAAGATTCCGGCGCTGGAATTTCACAGAATAGCTCTGGTGAGGGAATTTTAAATCCTGGTGGAAGGTCTAGTTCAAATTCGGGACCAGGATCCAATAAATCGCTATCCACCATCTCTTCCATGATGGCGGGCACATGCAAACAGCGCACCCAATTTCAAACTACGAAGACGAAAGACAAACACTTCCTTCCAGTCGTAGCGGTTCTCCGTTCCACTGGGTCAAGGGGAGTAAGGAGGAGAGGGTGCATCTGTGTACGGCGCGCACACTTATGCAACTTAATATATCCTGCGCATCTGACTTGGCTTTGTCATTCCGAGTTTAAAAAAGTCCTGGGCTTGGTCTAATACCTGGACACGGGTGGCCTAAGGAGAGGAGAGTGGTCGCTCTAGCACTGCATCGGGGTGACAGTGTGGTTCGGCAGCACTCTTTGAGACAAAGCAGCTTTATTTAGAGAGGCACTGCTTTCCTCGCTCAGCCGGGGAGGGGGCTAGAAAAGGTGCCCCAAACAAACGCTCATTCCTCGCAATAAGAATAAATCTAAAAACATGCAGATGAATATGACTTTTGGTGCGTGGAATGTACGTACTCTTTTAGACCGACCCAACAACCTCTGCCCAGAACGTAAAACCGCCATTGTGGCTCGCGAGCTCAAACGCTATGACGTCGACATAGCCGCTCTCAGCGAAACACATCTAGCTGACGAAGGTGAGCTTGTTGAACGTGGTGGTGGGTACACTTTCTTCTGGAAAGGCACACCAGCTTCTGAGCCTAGACGGTCAGGAGTAGGCTTTGCTATTAAAACTACTTTAGCCTCTAAGTTGGAAGAACATCCAGTTGCTATCTCTGATCGTGTCATATCCTTACGTTTCCATCTTCGAAACAATAAATACTTAAATGTTATCAGCGTATATTCGCCAACACTCGACAAAAGTGATGACGTCAAGGACAAATTTTATGAGGAAGTGTCAGAAGTGCTGACTAAAATCCGGCGCTGTGAGAAAGTTTTGCTTCTTGGCGACTTTAATGCTCGCGTCGGACGTGATTTTGAAGCTTGGCCTCGGGTGATAGGGCGACATGGCATTGGTAACATGAACAGTAATGGGCAACTGTTACTAAGCCTCTGTTCCCAATTTCATCTGGGTATTACCAATACCATGTTTAGACTCCCAAATAAATACAAAACTACCTGGATGCACCCAAGGTCCAAGCATTGGCATCTTATTGATTATGCTATAGTCCGTCAACGGGATATAGCGGATGTCAAAGTAACGAGAGTAATGAGGGGCGCAAACTGTTGGTCGGATCACCGACTTGTTGTTACAAAACTATTTTTGCGTCTTAGCCCTTGCCGTAGACCTCGCAGGGCTAAGCCTAACTGTCTTCATCTGAAAAAGCTAGAGTCTGCTGAAATATTGGCAAATTACAGGGAAGCTGTCAATACCTTTACAGCAGGCATACACCCCGAAGATGAACAGTTAGACGAGGGCTGGAAACTGTTAACTACAAATACCATCAATGCGGCTACTGAGATCTTAGGCCAAAAACCTCGTGTCTGTGAAGACTGGTTTGACGAAAATGATAATACATTGACAGTCGCCCTAGAAAAACACCGCCAGCTCCTTCGAAAGGGAAATCAGACAACTGCTTCTGAAAAAATAAAGGAGAGTACGAGCCAAATAAGGAGACTAACTCGAAACGCAAAAGATGAGTGGTGGCTGAACAAGGTTCGCTATATTCAGTGGCTTGCTGATTCGAATAGACTCGGCGATTTCTTTAACGAGATTAAAAAGTTAGTAGGAAGTCCACATCGAGTAAACGTACCACTGAAATCACTTTCAGGTACCCTCCTGGTAAGCAAAGGAGAAGTTCTTACTCGCTGGGCAGAACACTATAACAGCTTACTCAATGTGGATCGTTCTGCTGACATAAACTATTTAGCATCACTTCCTGCCTTACCACAAGCCGTAGATCTGGATCAGCCTCCTTCTCTTGAGGAAGTTATCATCGCCATCAAAGCGCAGAAAAACAATAAGGCTGTCGGCATCGATAACATACCAGGAGAACTATTAAAATATGGCGGAGATGAGTTGCACTACAAGATTTGGCAATTTTTCCAGCGCATGTGGGAAATGGAGTTCGTTCCTCCTAGTTTTGGCGTATCACTAATTTGCTCTTTGTATAAAAATAAAGGTGATCGATCTGTTTGCAACTCTTATAGGGGTATATCACTTCTGTCTACTCCAGGAAAAACTTTTGCCAGAGTACTCTTAAATCGTCTTATGGAGCTCTCTGAAAGTATATTGCCTGAAACGCAATTTGGGTTTAGACCCAATCGCGGCACATGCGAGGCCATATTCTCTCTTAGACAACTGCAAGAGAAAAGCAGGGAACAGTGTCAACCTCTGTTTCTCTGTTTTGTTGATCTGGAGAAAGCTTTTGACAGTGTACCTCGCAAAGCTTTGTGGATTGTGCTTTCGAAACTTGGTTGCACCGACAAATTTATACGCTTGATAAGACTTCTTCACGACAACATGACTTGTTGCGTAACCGTCAATGGTGAGCAGACAGAGCAATTCCCTGTCACTTGTGGTGTAAAACAAGGCTGTGTATTAGCACCCACTCTTTTTGCTCTGTACTTTTCCGTTGTCGTGAGGGAGACTTTACAAGCCAACACCGAAGGGATCCGCATACGTTTTCGCACAGATGGCAGTATCTTTAACCTGGCTAGGTTAAAAGCGCACACAAAGGTATCGTATGACCTCATTACCGAATTGATGTATGCTGATGACCTATGTTTCGTTGCGGAATCTTCTGAGGGACTCCAGGACTTGATGACTCGGCTTGACGCTGCGTGCTGTAGATTTGGCCTCAAAATTAATATTACAAAGACAGAGGTGATGGCCATGGACACTGTTAACCAAGCTCCACTGAATCTGCAAATCGATGGAAAGCCCATAAAACAGGTCGATACATTCAGATATCTGGGAAGCAGCATAACAACAAAATGCGACCTTGACTCGGAGATCAACAGCAGACTTGGCTCCGCTATGGCTGCTTTTGGTAAACTACGAGTCCAGGTATTTCGCTCCCATAACATCAAATTGAGTACCAAGATTAAGGTGTATATGGCTATTGTACTTCCTAACATTTTGTACTCGTCAGAGACATGGTGCCTGTATCGCAGACACATACGCACGTTAGACAGATTCCATCTGAAATGCCTCCGCGACATTCTTAACATCAAGTGGTCGGATCGGGTCCGTAATACCGATGTTCTACGACGGGCTAATGTCTGTGGCATAGAGGCATATTTGATGCGGCGTCAGCTGCGTTGGTGCGGGCACCTGTCTCGGATGTCTGATGAGCGAAGGGCGAAACGCATTTTCTTCTGTGAACTAGAACATGGTAAGCGGAAACGCGGAGGTCAGTTCCTACGTTTCAAAGACGTACAGAAGAGGCACATGAAGAGGTGTTGTATCGATCCGTCGCGCTGGGAGGCTCTCGCTGAAAAACGACCTGAATGGAGGCGTCATGTTCAGGACAAAGTGTACGAGTTTGAAGAAGAAAGGAGGCAAGAACTAGACTTAAAACGAGATCAGCTTAAAAGTCGACCGCCGGCTAATATCAATTACAACTACATTAATGGCGCCTTAACTTGTGTTCATTGTAACCGGACTTTTAGCGCAAAAATAGGGTACATCAGCCACATACAGGCTAAACACCTAGGCCAATAATCACAAAGTCAAGTCTCTGTAGCCGAAATCGGCTAGGAGGATTATTATTATTATTATTAATTTACCTTTTACTCAAATTCCCATAAATAACTCTAGTAATTTGTTAAATGTTGTGGCCCTTAGGTTTAACAACATTTCCTATGTCTCTGTTTATATTCCAAAAGAAATATTGCGGTTATCCCTATTTTGAAATCTTATCTTTCAACAGTTCCTCCTACATTGGTTCTATTAGGAGACTTTAACTGTCATCATCAATTATGGGGAGCACCTAATAGTCACCCTTTTGGGCGTCAATTTTTAGATATTTTAGATAGTTTTGATTTGTGTATTTTGAATGATGGGTCTCCTACGCGTAGAACCCCGACAGGTGCCAATTTAAGTTTTTTAGATCTGTCTTGTTGTTCTTCTTCTTTAGCTAGTCTTCTTTCTTGGTCCAGGCATCCTACTACTCATGGCTCAGACCATTATCCTATTATCATCTCATTCCCTTATCAAAATTCTTCTGTTCTTAACCTTCCTCCTCTTCTTCCATACATAATTAGTAAAAATAAATGGGAATCTTACTCCAGTCTTTTAGATGAGAAAATAGAGGCCCTGCCTAGTCCTGACTCTTCCAATATTATTGATTGTAGCAATTTTTAAAAAAAAATCTATTATTGATGCTGCAGATGCTGTTTTTAAGAAAAAGAACACCTTTGCGGGCAAAATTCCATCTCCTCCCTGGTGGGATTTTGACTGTACTAAAGCAATTAAACGTCGAAAGGCTGTTGAATCTAACTGTGACACCAAAGTAACCCTAGAGAGTTTCCTAGTTTTTAAAAACGTAAGTGCTGCTACTAAAAGGCTTTTGAAGAAAAATAAGTTTCAGGGCTGGCGTAACTTCTGTTCTTCTGTCTCCCCTCAAACTTCCCCTACTATTGTCTGGGATAAAATAAAACGTTTTAGATGTTCTCGTAGACAAAACTACCACACATCGTACTCTACCTCTTGGACAAATGATTTTATGAGTAAGTTAGCCCCCCCATTTGCTCCTAATTATTTACAGGTACCCAACCCTTACTATTTATCGAATGATATTCCCGCTCACTCTTCTAATTCTCACTTTTTGCTTGATTCCCCCTTCTCCTTCCAAGAATTAAAATTGGTTCTGAATAAGGTAAAAGATTCAGCCCCGGGCCCAGATGGTATCCCATACTCCTTTTTATCCAATGCAAATGAATTATCCCTCAAATACTTGTTAACCATTATCAATACAGTTATTAGTTCTGGTTTTATTCCTCAATATTGGAAACATCAAATAATTATTCCCATTTGTAAACCCGGCAAAGATCCTGCAGATTCTTTATCTTACCGACCCATTGCTTTATCATCAACAATCCCTAAAATTTCCGAACATTTAGTTAAAAATCGCCTAGAGTGGTACCTGGAGCACCACTCCCTCTTATCAACTTCTCAATATGGATTTAGAAAAGGTAAAAGTATCGCTGATAGTCATGCCATATTTACCACAGATATACATCTAGCATTGACTAGAAACGAGTCAGTTGTGGCTGGCTTTCTAGATATATCTGCAGCATATGATAATGTTGATCTTAGTATTCTTGGCATAAACTGCATAAGCTAAGAATTCCTAATAAGATAACCTCTTTCATATTTAATTTATTATCTGGCAGACTAATCTCACTAAGATTTAACGGATTAAACGAGACTGATAGAGTAATTTGGAAGGGTCTCCCTCAAGGATCAGTTCTAAGTCCACTATTGTACGATGTATATACTATAGATATAGAGCGGTCTTTAACAACAGTGTCCAGAGTTCTTCAATATGCTGATGACTTGCTTGTCTACACGGCTGATTCTTCTATTACGGAAGCAGCAGGTAGGGTGGAAGAAGGCATTGCCATTCTGTCCACCTGGTTATACTCCAACTCTCTTTCCCTTTCAGCATCTAAAAGCAGTATCTGTATTTTCTCTAGGAAAAGAAACATTCACAATATTAACATTTCCTCTAATGGCTCAATTATACCAGTAGTTGATAAAGTTAAATTCCTTGGAATTTTTTTTGACTCTAAACTTAATGGTTTGGCTCATGTTAATCATATGTTGGGTAAAAGTGAACGTGGTATCAACATTATGAGATGTCTGGCCGGAGTTTTGTGGGGTGCCCACCCATTATCACTTAGAATTTTATATAATGCCATAGTAAGGAGCCACTTAGATTTTGGTTCTTATTTGTTAATCCCTGGAAATAAAGCTCCTATTAAAAAACTTGATGTATGTCACTCTAAAGCGCTCAGAATAATCATTGGAGGTATGAAATCCACACCTATAAATGCTCTTCAAGTCGAATGCGCAGATCCCCCACTGAATCTAAGGCGACAATACCTTGCAGATAGGTTTATTTTTAAAATTAGCGTTTTTGCAAATCACCCTCTAATTCCTAAACTTAAATTGTTAGATCTTTACACCCAATCTAAGCCATTTTGGAGACATAAGCTCTTACTTCCTTTAGTTAAAAGCTACAGAAAGCTTGATAGGGTCAGATTTAGAGTGAATAGATTTTCAGTTCACCCTCTTTTTATGTATGATTTCAAATCCAAAATTTTACAACCTGATGTTAGGCTATCAATAGGTATTAACAAGAAAACTCCTAACCCAAATTTCGAATTTAATAAAGTAGTAACAGACCTCTGGAGTAACTCCCGAGTAAACCCTTGGAGTAACGATGTATTTTTCACTGATGCATCCAAGACTGACATTCTTGGGTCCGTGGGAACCGCTTTTTTACATGCCAACTCTAATATATCTCAACTATTTAAATATCCGCATTATTGTTCAAATTGTTCTGGCGAAAGCCTAGCTATCTTAGAATGTATTAAATTTATCAAAAACAATTATATCCCTGATTCAGTAATTTTTTCAGATTTCAAAAGCAGTCTTCAACTATTAATAGCAAACCCTTTTGGCAAATCAGCCTCCTCCTGTCCTATTTCTTTGACTATCAAATATTTCCGTAGACTTTGCCATGATGACAATTTGAATGTCACATTGGCATGGATACCTGGCCACAGTGGTATTGTGGGTAATGAGCGGGTGGACAGTTTAGCTAAATTTGCAATTGTCCATGGTAGTAAACGTAATTTTACCACATACCCCCATGACATTATTTCTATTGCCAAGCAAAGTTTAGAAAAATCCTGGAACTCCCACTGGGTGAGTTCAGGGCGCACAAAAGGTAATCATCTATATAAGATTCAGCCGTTCATTTCTTTCAGACCTTGGTTTGCAAAAATTAAAGCTACTAAGCAAATTACTTCCACAATTTGTAGGATGAGAATTGGACATTGCTCTTCATCGGTGCACCTCCGAAAAATAAGAGTGAGAGACTCTTCACTTTGTGAATGTGGTCTTGATGAAGGGTCTATTAATCACATACTGTATCACTGCCCCAGATACTCCTCACCTTCCCTATATAATATTTTAGTTTATAGTAAAGCTCCTCTTCCATCTAACTTAACTTCCCTTTTATCACTACAAAATAAAAACGCTATATGTGCCCTTACCAAATTTATAGCCCATTATGATATTAAATTATAGTTTACTAATTTATATATATAAATATATTGTATTTATTTGCTTGATAGTAATAATAACATTTAACACATTGTTGCAGATATCAGATAAACTCGCGTCGCGTATAACTTTAAACCCATTTTAACTTTATTTTACATTTAATCGTGCCGTGAACCTACTACGTGAAGCTGGCAGGAATGTTCCTTACGCCTTATTAGAGGAATAAATTGCCATTTAAAAAAAAAAAAAAAAAGTTACCACTCAGCATAGATAGATGAACACAGTTTTTTTTCAAGCATAGCTCATTTATTAACTTAGGTAGGTAACATGGGTGAACCTGGTGAGCAAAACATAGATTTTTTTTTAACCCCCTACTGTACATAATCAAAAACTACAGAACACACTGAAAAACAAGAAACTAAAAACCACACAAATGTAAAAAGAACAGCATACTACATACATACTCGTACATACAGCAACTGGCACCGCAGTTTATATTAAATTCATGGACAATTACACTCTAAATTCTAACGGTTTACCCTACACTGAGAACCCGAGAGTGTAAAGAAAAATCCCAATCAAATAACAGCTCATTTCGCTAATATTAATTTCATGTTTCATATTTTATTATATTTCATTTTTCACTATTGGCCATATGAATAAGCTCAGAGTCACTCAACGTGCTATGGAGAGGGCTATGCTTGGGGTTTCTCTACGGGATCGAATCAGAAATGAGGAGATACGTAGGAGAACTAAAGTCACCGACATAGTCCAACGGATTAGCACGTTTGTCTAGCAGTGGACGTCCTACGGCTGATATGATGATAATTTTATTAGCTTTATTAGCTTTGGTTTGCCAAAGAGCCATGGAAAGCAGCGTGTTAGGGGTAAAGAGAATCGACAGGATCCGCAATACCACACTGCGCGCGAAGACCGGCATCGCAGATGCTGGTGACAAGACTGCCAGGCTGAAGTAGGACTGGGCGGGTCACGTCAATCGTATGGTCACATACAAATGGGCAACAGTCGTCACACAATGGGTGTCTGCAGATGGGTGGCGTCGAAGTCAGGGCAGGCTGAGGAAGCGTTGGCGTGACGACCTCGATGTAATATTCCAAGATGGCTGGTGGGACGTGGCGAGTGATCGTGAGATGTGGAGGAACAGGGGGGAGACCTTTGCCCAGCAGTGGGAAAATATAGGTTAAATAATAATGCACAATTTATTTACCTACAACTTTAGATGGAAGACGTTCACCCTGTAAGGCCACCGTAATTGGGTTCGACCCCCACTATCTCCTCTCGCTTATCTCGCTATATCGGTTATATCTACTACCCAAAAAGTATATTTAACTTTGTAAGCCACCGTAAAATCAGGTATTATCCAAAAGACATTCAAACTCTTATTTTAATACCTACCAGTATCGCATACTGAACATCCACTAAATATTTTTTTTTATATATAACACTTAGACACTAGCTGACGGGTCTCTTGAAGTGGTAACCATCACATATAAACTCTTCTAGAACTCGTGGTACTGTAGTCGCATTGCCTATAGTCTAACTTTTTATTAGCTGCAGTAAAATGACGTTTTGTGGGTTGCCGGTTTTTGAAGAAAAATAAATAGGGATGTAGCTAAATGAGTGAATCATAAATGAATAATCAGTTTGGTTTTTTTTTTGAGATTTAATATTAAGTTGTAATGTATATTTTTAACCTATTATTATAACTATTCTAGAGGATTTAATATTAAGTTGTAATGTATATTTTTAACCTATTATTATAACTATTCTAGAGGATTGATCTTTTTTAGTGGAAGTATAGGGAGGTACATTCAAAATGAAACAAAAACGTTATAATAATGTTATTTAATTAATTTTTGTGAACTGAATCACATCCCTATTGAGATTAGGCTGGCAACATTATTTTACGGAATGACATTTAGAAACGTCATTTTACTGCAGCTAATAAAAAGTTAGACTATAAAACTTAATGCCTTATTTACACAATAATGCCATAAAGGGCTGAGCTAATCGAGCAGGATAGGGACAATACTATACGTAAGAAACTTGGTGTCTTTAATTTGTCTTTAAACTTGGTGGTCTTTCATTTTTGTAGCATTATAACTTGACACAAAAATGAAAACAAAAATGAGCTAATCGAGCAGGGTAAGGACAACACTATACCTACTCCGTTACTATAGTTGCTAACGTATAGTGTTGTCCCTATCCTGCTCGATTATCTCCGCTATAAAAATCGTGTACCTAAGTAATTCAATTTCAAATAGCTTTTATTAACAAACTAACTTCTAGTTTTACAATTGTTCAAATAATCTAAATTAGACATTGGTATACAAGATTGTTTTGCTTTTCAGCATAGGCCTCCCGAGTCTTCTATAGTTCACAATCTTGAGATGTCCTCCTCCACATCGTGCCTGCTGTAGCTCTTTGTACTTATGTAAAAGATACTTAAATCAGAAGTTCATTTGTGTGGAATGTCAGCCTATTAGTCATGAATGAAGCTGGTATTACGCTAAGATTGGCATAACTTAGTTAATTGTTAGAAACAACTTCAAGTGTTCCCAAGTTTTCAAACTTTAAAGGTGCCTCTACACGTACGTTCATGCTCGATGAGCAAGTATAATCGAATATTTCGATTCAATCGAGCGTTTCGGTTCGACTTCGAATATTGAGCCCGGCTTGCACAATGATCCCTAAACGTATTTAGCGACTAAACATGTTTAAATTAGACGTATTTGTTTCATTTGACAACTTCTTATCATATTTAGTTACTGAATACGATTATGCATCGTTGCGCAAGGGCATCGCAGATAATCCTCGGTCATATAACTGTGGCATTTTGACATCTGTCAATTAACCTGTCAATTGATGTTTAATGGACCCTACACACTTCAACGATTTCTTAATTTATAGTATAATAATAAGTTAGAAGAAAATATTTTATTTTAATATAATATTATAATTGCAATTATAAGACCTTATTATCTCTTAAATTTTAATTAGTATGAAAATAAAATTAACAATATCATTACTACTTGCTCCGCACACTCACAATCATATTCACACCTCTTACCTACATGTTGGGCCATAGACACTTCTTACTTTCATCATTATTAGTACTTTAATTCTAGCTTGTAATTTAGATGATAATTTCTGTACTAAACAAAATGGGTCAGTTGTTATTTTTGCTTGACGAAAGTCCGAAGCGAATCAATGTTATTCTCACAACACAGGCTCGCCAGAGACCGTGTGAGAGTAAGAGCTACGTCAGGTACTCTGCTCAAATATAGCCTTACATGCAACATAAAATTGTCATCTTGTCATTGTCATTTGCTAACATTTCATGTAATCTATATACTAATACCAAACAATTTTAAGAACTCAATAAATTATTCTTATTCTCTTATTACTTACGAAAGCATCTGTGGGAAGTATTTGTTCAAAGATATCGTTGATGTATGTGGGCTCCATTAGGTATATAGCGCCTGATGGTAATCTGCGTAAGGACGTAAAGCGCTTTTAGAATAATAAAAATATAAGTATTGTTCCTACTAAGTATTAGCGCAATGAAAAGAAACATACTGAATATCAAATTGAGAGACAAACAGAGAAACGAAACTATACGAAACAAAACTAATGTCATTGATGCTCTGAAGTACACACAGCGCCTAATATGGAAATGGGCTAGCCATGTAGTGCGACTACAAGACCAAAGGTGGACACAGAGCGTAATGGCATGGTCAGGACCAACCGGAAAGAGAGCAAGAGGACGTCCCCTGGAACGCTGGGCCAACGACATAAGAAAAATCGTAGGATTCGGTTTAAAGAGTTTATTCTCATAAGACCAAATTACAGTTCACTTAAAATGAGCTTAAATATATTTAATTTATAACAGTAAGTTTAGGCTAGTGTACAAAGCATGAATTCATCATGTAGGTATTTCATTTAAAACATTGTAGAAACTTGTACATCAAAGGTTTTCCAAAAGTAGCTACCAACACACTCAAACTATAACGGTTTTAGGTAGGTTATTGAAATTTAAAATCTTTTACTGACCAAAAGTATTTATACCCTTCTATCATAATTTTTTTTGTTATGTGTGAGTGAAATGGTGTGACGAGACGAATTGCATTCCAGTCGGTATGTTTGTATGCGCAGCGTAGGCTATTGAGTTGCATTCGTTTATGTGCTTATTGTACGGCTCCTTACTATATATTAAACTGAGGATAAAAAGCTAAAGGTAGAGCAACTTGGAGGCGGCCTATACCCGAAAGGGGCTTTAACTAAGTCATCATTCAAATTACACATACCACCTAAAAATGAATTAGTTAGTTAAGGAAATAAAGAAGCTATAATATTAATTGTTTTTACTTCTAGAAAAACGTACACCGTCTTTGGTAAAATTGTATATTTTTGAAGTTATACATCTTTTAGCGCGTTAGTAAAATTTTATTTTGTTAACCTATATTGTCCCACTGCTGGGCAAAGGCCTGCCCCAAGTCTCTCCATCTATCTCTGTCCTGTGCAACACTCCACCACTCCTGCTCGAAGGCAACAAGATCATCTCGCCAACGCTTTCTTAGCCGACCCCGACCGCGTCTTCCATCAGGGCTCCAGGTTGTGGCTAGTTTAGGCCACCTTTCGGGGTGCATTCTGCTAATGTGTCCCGCCCAATTCCATTTGAGCTTAGTTGTCTTGTCTCCAACATCGGCAATGCCTGTCAACAAACGTAGCGTGGTGTTTCTCACTCGATCAATCCGTTTGAATCCGAGAACGCCACGTTCGTCGTACGATGCGCTCTCACACCGACAGCCAAAAAGCGACATGATGAAGTTAGCTGTTAACTGAAGTATAATTTCCTACGTGCGTGAATAAGTACACATACAACGTGTAACGTCCAGTTTAGTGCGTCAAATAATAAAAAAAATATGTTTCGGTCTAAAAATATTATTCATTCATTATTTTGTTACAGGTATTTCGCAATAATATATCCATTGAGGTTACCCGTTGCCAGAAAAAGAAGCAAGATGATGCTGAGTCTAGCTTGGATTGTCGCATTACTGTGTAGCCTACCACAGGTTAGTTTTTTTAAAATAAACTTATTTAGGGTTTGTTCTATATATAGTTATATATGAACTGTTTAACAACGCAACTCTGTAGTTAATTTTTATTCATACAAAATGACCATGTGTGGTCTGACGCGCGCTTGACCAATTTTTATAAAAATCTGAGCATCTAATTATGTATTTATATGAAATTAATGAATTATAAAAATATTCCAATACTGTTTCTTTATACAAGGTCATTATTAGCTACCGGTACTTTCCAGAGCAGGGCTCCCAGCAACTTTTCCCACAATGTATTTTTATCTACAAGTAGTTTTTTATTTCTTGTATAACTGTTATATCGTACTGAAAAAACCTAAAAACACAATTCTTACTTATATTAGCCTTTTTGATAACATAAGAAATGTCCGCAAAAGGATAAAGTCAAGAACTAAAGTTTTTTAGCAACGTTCTTCGTAAGTTATCCCAAATAAGTATAGATATACATCGAATGAGGGGGTTACAAGTTAAGAAGGGTCGGCAAAAATGTATTTAAGTGCAAGTACTTACAATGTTATTTCATAATCCCAACGCTTCACTTTACAGAAGACTGGAATATCATATCTCTTCCTATTTTTAAAGCCATGGTATACCAATTTTCTTTGTTTCTTTACTAGAGTTTATGTTAATTATCCTCCATATCGACGCAAAAAGCATAAGTGCTGTAACCCACACAAAACCCAAATTTATTTATTGCAGTTTCGGAATTAGATTTTTTTTCTGCGTCGAACGGTGCAATTCTCGTGGCTCTACGGCCAATAGAAAATTTTGTAAAGCGTTATGATTTACCGTAAAAATTTAAAATATTGCTCGAACATTTGCTGTAAATATCATAACAACAGCATTATTTCGATAATTTTCCATTTACACCAATTTCACTTTTGCAAATAATATGACCGCGGTAGTTACATCGCTGTTGAAATGTCGAGCACTGTGGGTAACAGCGTTTTTGCTAATCGAAATTTTTAGACGCACCACATTTACTGCAGTTCATAACTCATTTATGAGTTAGGTAATTGATAGTCTACGTGGTTTACTACAGTTCATACATACACTATAATATAGACAAATAGTAGTTACGCTAGTTTAAAATGTGTTTGATAATCGAATTTTTACATTTATGCCCTTTGTAACTATGTGTCAAATGTTGATCAAGCAGACTTACTGCTTTTACTACTCGCGCTCGCGCCTATTTGGCTTGCGGCTTACCGCGTCGATCTACTACTTCGCAACTGTCGAGAAGGAGTGTTGTGATTGTGGTAACCGAATTTGGCTGTGTAACTGGAGTCGTTTTAAAAGCAAGCAGCATTGATTATTATTGATTTCTTCGAAATAAATAGATTGGATGGAACATTAAAATAGGTACCTAGGTCAGTACCTACCTAATTAGTTTAGAGGTTAGATAACTGGTGAAAATTACCTAAAACCTTTTCTAATTACCGATTCTTGTGTAGATAAAAAGGTTAGTTGTTCAGATATTGATCGAGCGAAGCGAGATCTCTAAATAAACTTGGGCAAATCGGCGTTGTATGTATGTATGTTTGTCCGAGGATAACTTTCGAAGCGTTGAACCGATCATCGTGAAATTTAATACATAGGTAGGTAGGTAGTGATGGCACAATTTTGGTGTGACTAAATGAGCGGAAAATGTTGGGGAGTTGTTGTGTTAATGGGGTTCAAGAGGGGTAAAAATATGAAAATTAAGCTATCTCGTCAAATGGGACGTCAAATGAAAGATATTTAATGGTACATTTAGACTCCGTTTTTATTTTACGTAAACTCTTTATAGTTTTTGAGTTATTAGTCATAATAAAAACTGAACTTTGACAAAATTCAGGGTACACCAGGGACCCCACAGTGCTCAAATTTGGTATGCCTGTAGCTTTAGTAACACAAATATAAGGAAAAGTCTGAAATCTAAAATAACTGCAATTTATACCCCAAAAAAGAAGAACCACTTACATGAACTCAAATTTGAATGAAACTGTAGGTCAAGTTAGTTGGTTTTTGTCACTATTTTATTAGTCAAAGATTAAGGCCGGCTTGCACAACGATCCCTAAACGTATTTAGCATGTTTTGTTTTATTTTTGGATATTCGCGAGATTTCAGTTTGGGGCGAACCACTAGTTCATAATATTTATCATTTTGTTTATTAGTTTAGAAGTGAGATCAAAAGCGGAAAAGCACCCTACCTAAATCTTATTTGGAGTAGGTACCTACATACACTACTTAGATAGATAGATAGAAGATAGATAGAAAACGCTTTATTGTAAATCACACTTAAATAAAAAAAAAAACAATATAAAAAAACAAATAACAATACAAGTAGAAATACAAGTGGCGGTCTTATCGCTAAAAGCGATCTCTTCCAGACAACCTTTGGATGAACTGGATTTCACGAGAACGTTATAGGACGGTAGCTATTAATAAAAAATAATTGAATATTGAATAAACAGTGTATTTACCGGTTATCTTGTAGGTACGGATTCGTGGGGTTAATTATGCGATTTTTTACCTTTAACCCAAGGGAGATTTGTTATTGTAAGTAAGAAATAGGTAGGTATGCGTAGTCTTTGAAATGGATTTTATTTTACCTAATTATTATGTCATTAGCTTTGTTTATAACCCCAGACGCAAATAAAATGTAAAGTAGGTATAAGTTTGTTGTGTCTTTCTGTCTCTGAAACACCATCATAATCACACTCCGCAAAGAATGAAGTGATTACGATTTAGTTTTTATCTGGTATAAAAAGACGTCTACCGAAAAGGAAGGGGGTGGGGTAGCACCCCAAAATATAACCAAATAAAAAATCCGCAGACCTACCTCCCTAATAAAAAATCTAACCTACTAATAATCAACCTATTATTGAATTAATTTAAGTAGGTAATGTTACTGAACACCGTATAAAAAACAAGGTTTCGATTCTCGCCTTAAACATTGTACCTATACTCTGGCCAAACTCAATACAGAATGTTATAGTATGTGTATAGTAAATGAATTACTGCAACTTCTTTTCAGATGTCTAAACGCCTGCCGCCGAGAGTGCAAAGAATCGCTCGAGCAAGATATTATAATTCAAACATTTTCTAAAAAAATCTAAATTTTAATAGATGAAACCTACCGAAATGTTGTTTGGAAAATAATTCTTGTATCTACTCAAACTCAGAAAATAAATAAAAATAATACTTTTCAAGACTGCAATGATACACTGACTGGAAACGAATAATAATACATCTCAATATTGCAAAAAAGAAAGGACCCCTCTACAATCGAATGGCAAAATTGGGAACTGAACCTAGTTAATTATTTCCAAATAAATGTCATTCCATAATTACATCGTTTTAATTTTACTATACCATCTAACCTTTTGTCAGTAAAGTCAATTCAATGCTCTTGTACACATGGATGTTTTGTATTTATGCCAATATATTGCATATAAATTTAATCTTACACGTAGTTACATCAATTGCGCTTTACAGGAAAACATTTGATTTGGATTCGTCCATACATATTTATGTTTCATTTACAGCGTTTTATCGTTTCAAAAAAATAAGTAACATTGCTGTAACCCACAAATTATAGATCAAAAGTAACTTGTTGTAAATTTTAGGTATTTGTTTCGATAGATAATCCAAAAATACGTTTAGGTTCTAATAATTACGTCTGGGGATTGAATAAATAAAAATTTATTAATTTTTTTCTGAATTCTCAAAAGTTTTTGGGCTCTCCTGAACATTTTCCTATTTGTGGGTTACAGCAATTATGATTTTTTGTGTCGATATATAGTGTAGTTTATTTATATACCGTTTGTATGTTTTAAGCTTATTAGGTACCTATATCAATTGGTATATTGCATTTTATAGGTTGTTTATGTATATTAAAGGTACTCGTACACACGGCTACACATCAAGCTATATATTTCCAGTAGAAACTGACCTCGCATTGTGTAGGCTTTTAGTAGAATGATAGGTCAGCTTATACTGGAAATGTACAGCTTGATGTGTAGCCGTGTGTACACCGCCGTCTTTTGATTTTCGTTTATCTTTAAGCCAGTTTCCTCACAAATAAATTAAAAAAAGTCCTGTCCATCTAAAGGATGTCTGGAAGAGATCAGTTTTAGCGATAAGACCGCCCATTGTATTGATACATTTTCTTTGTTTGAATTTTTGATAGGGCGAAGCGAGATCAACTTGGGCAAATCGGCGTTGTATAATGTTTGTTTGTTTGTCCGAGGACAACGTTCGAAGCGTTTATCCGATCATCTAGATAAAAATGTGTGTGTGGTTTGAGGTATTGAGTTTCAAGAGGGGTAAAAATAAACAAAATAGGACTATCCGGTCCAGTAGCACGTCTAATAAAATGGTCTTTATGAGTGCATTTCGACCCCGTTTTTATTTTTAGTTTAAACTTTAAATTTTTTAAGTTATTAACTATGACAAAATTCACAGGGTACACCAGTGACCCACAGTGCTGAAATTTGATATGCGTGTAGCTGTAGTGACACAAATAAAGGGAAAAGTCTGAAATCCAGAATAACTGCCATTTCTACCCAAAAAAGTAAACCTATTCACATGAACTCCCGTTACCTGTATTTTAATGAAACTGTAGGGCAAGTATGTTGGTTATGCATTTCGTGGAACTATTTTGATAGTCGAAGATTACATATAATATTTTTTTTGTTTGAATCGATGACTCGCGAGATCTCAATTCGGGGCGAAACATTAGTTATTTGGTGTGCAATAAAAAGTATAATCTATCATAAAATGATTGGTCTTGCGCGTTTCGGACGATGCACAGTGTAGGCTTCCATAGTAAGTATGGCTGTATTTTAGTCATTGCAAAGCTGCTAGATTCCTGTTCGTTAACTAGTAGAGTCTACTCAGCTTTGATAATTCTTGTTACAACTACTACAGTACACATACGTGCTACAACTCTAGACACATTTTAGAGGAAGGGGGAGGAGGCGGCACTTGAATATTACGAAAATGTTCACTTTGAAGCTATATACCCCCACGCGGGCTTCGTACCTCAAGAGGAAAAAAAAACCCATAAGGGATTTCTTTGTTGTCAGTCTGTCTGTCTGTCAAGACGCTTTATCTCGGGAATGCGTGGAGATATAGAGTTGAAATTAAAATCATATAGGGTGTTTGATAATATACGCACCTATATAAAAAGGGTTATTTTGATGAGCATATTAAATAAATTTGTGAAATGTTTACCATAGAAATGAGAAATTTATTTTGGTATGTAAAAACAAACATTGGGTTATTGCATAATGCTTGCCATCTAACCACAGATACTATATTGCTGACGTCTCGAGATTTTTCTTGTCCCAAAACCCGCAGCCATTTCTGAAAGAGTTATCAAATCGGCCTTTATTTTTGGATGTCGATTGCAAGAGTAGACAGTAAATTTTATATCGATTTAATCACCTAAACTTCGTCGATTTTCTATAAAATTTGATAATATAGGTAAACGTTTTTTTATTCGAGAAGTATTTTTTTATGTTTTGAGTAGTCGTCACTTGAATATCGTCAGTATAATACCAAACATCCTGTATACTCAAATCTACAGTTCCTTGAAGCTGTGAAAAAATCAAACTTCTTAGTTAGCGTAAAAAAGATACAGAACGCATATTTCGACTCTCTCAAGGAAATCAAAATTTATAGGGTACTTTTCGTTGACCTAGAACTATGAAATTTGGCAAATAATATCGTCTTATACTACAAATACAAGGAAAAGTCTGAAAACAATAAATTTGTAATTAAATCATAAAAAGTATACGCTTTATTTAAAGGACGTAATCAATCATCGAAACTCTCGGTACACATTTTTACGGAACCCTTGGTAGGCGAGTACGACTCGCACTTGTCCGTTTTTTTTTCATAATCACACGCAATGAAGACTTTAATTTCTTATATTTTGTTACAGAGCTTAGTCTTCCGCCTGATGGTACACCCGAATATCCCGGATTTCGAGCAGTGCGTGTCCTTCGAAGCCTTCTCGAACCAGAACCACGAGCTGGCCTACAACGTGTTTTGTCTTTGCGCGATGTATTTCCTTCCTCTGATTGTGATATCAGTTTGCTATTTGTGCATCTTTTACAAGATCTCCAATAACTCTAAGGAGAATTCAGGTGAATCCTTTTTACACTTTACTAGATAGGTAATTCATTAAAACTGTTTTGGGTTTGTTGTCTAACCGCTGGTTTGTGAGCATATACTAAGGTATCCAATTAAAACTAGCTGTTGTTGTAAGGAACGGATATTACACGATGTCCTTTAAATTACTGCTTTTCCAGAAAAAACGTAGTTCAGACCATGGTCTACAACTGTTTATAGCATCAAATAAGAAAATAAAAAAATAAAATCTAGACCTTCTCAAATAAGTCTAACTTTGTTCAATATCTAACCGTGACATAAAGTTCATTATGACGCTAGAAATAGCGTATTACCTACTATTATTTCTTTTGTGGCGATACGGCGGCTGTATTCAAAGGGTGAACGTCAGACGTCTTTTCCAGTTTATTAAAAAGTACTCTGTAGTCATGTCAAAAATAGAATTTTGAATAATACGTAAAAATTAGAGTCAATGGCAAACGTCATCGCTGACTGAAAAAATGCGAAGACGTGCTTACAGGCTTTTAAAAAACAACTAAAAAACAAGCTCCTTTCTTAAAAAAAAAACAAACTAATGGCACTTATAAATAATTATTGATTAAAACGGGTATTTATCGCGTATGTACCTTGAGAAGCGATTGAAATCAAGAAATTTCCGAATTTCAATCGGGAAGATGGCTATAGACTCTCAGCCTCCTGGAACCCGGTGATTCCTAGGTGCGCGCGTCGTGATCGGTCGTCCCAGTGCATAGATACTGTTAGTGTAGTGTGTC
Organism: Philereme vetulata; assembly: GCA_918857605.2. Taxonomy (NCBI): domain Eukaryota; kingdom Metazoa; phylum Arthropoda; class Insecta; order Lepidoptera; family Geometridae; genus Philereme; species Philereme vetulata. The sequence goes on along the minus strand of OU975442.1, from coordinate 11,199,948 downwards.
GTAATATGAACGAGGATATTTCTAATTCTGAAGACCAAGTGAGGGTAGTTGCTGCAGCTACCCACACTTCTCGACGGTAGATCCCAAGTACTCCAGTCAACCCGAGACCATGACTGTTGCAACACAGCCGAAACGTCGGGATAACAAATAAACAAGGTACATACGCGATAAATACCCGTTTCAATCAATAATTAATTAATTAATTATGTACAGTGATCGCGATAGTTTGAAAAATACTGGCACTTATCAAGGTCGAGAGTCGTAAAACATAAATGTTTTGTTGCATTCGCAGGACGCGCCGAAAAATGATCAAGGTTGCCCGCAAGCCAGCGGCTATAGAGTTTTAGTTTCATAATAATATGATAAGATACAAAAAAAAGTTCGTTGCAATCATCATCATCATTTTATCAGCCATAGAGCGTCCAATGCTCAACATAGACCCCATAGCGTTTCCAGAGCGATCTTCTATCCTACTATCCCATTTGTGTTTTGCCTACCTATTGTTTAGTGTATTTCTTTTTGTTGTCTTATTTTTGCATACATTTCAGTTTATATTACCTACTTACACTTAGTTTAGAAAATGTATGCTCACCGGTTTTATAACAAATTTTATTAAGTTAGCATTAAGGTGTCTTGTAAGTGAATTTTTTTATTTCTTAAGGCAATCAACATTCTCTAAACCGATCTTGTTTGGCCTGCTTGTGCGACCACCTGCGGGTGTGTGCTCGTCAGTCTTACCTATATCGTGGTAAACTTTGTCAACTTTTGGTTGCATTATGATCTACGAGTTTAAAGGGTTGTCCTTAAGTCACGTGAGGTTTTTATGCCATTTTTTTACCCCCCTACCTCCCTCTTGGTGATACGTCGTGATGGTCTAGCTAGACTACCCCACCCCTCCCCACCCAACATCATGTGAATAGGTAATCTCTTAGTTGCCATGGCGGCCAGAACGTAAAATTATCATTAATTCAGATTCTGAAAACCACGATTCGCGTACGGGGAGACAGCCTGCTGAGAGCGAAATATTGTTGTTATGCTATTTTTAGACGTAAATTCGCTCGCTCATGATTTCACGTGGACGCACGGAAAATATAAACGTGATTGTCACAACATCACCTCCCTCTCCATCGTGATCAATCGTGATGTTATTCTACCGCCTTTCCTGTTTGCACTTCATCTGAAGACCCCCAAGGAAGACCCCTAAGGTGCAGACCATACAGATGATCCTAGAGGTGGGTTATAAGTTATTTTTTGGCCACTCATAACTTTAGGCGTAAAATATGCCAACTAATACCCAATTCTATGCTAATCTTGATACTTGTCAGTGTAAAGTTTATCATTTTGGCCCAGTTAGATGACCCCCGTGGAGCAGTGGGTGAATAGCCGGCTGAGACGCAGGAGGTAGCGGTTTCAAGTTCCGCCGCGGTACAAATGTTTGCATAGGTAGATACGGTGAACGTGACAGTTTCGATGCTCAGTGAGCAAGGTGTTTTCGTGCCGGCGCTCTGTGGGAAAGTAAAGTGCCCAGCAATCGATACTGTCCTCGAGAGATGCAATGCTTCCTCCAGGAAGCGATCCCAGCGCCATCACTCTGCGTTCACAGTAATTTTTACAAAAAACAACCACCATTCACGCAACTACCGGTTCTACGAAGTCAAGAGACTTCTTAATTTTAAACTAGTTACGCTTAATACTATGACATATACGTACTGGTGAATATGACTACTTTTCTCGTACACCGTCTTTGTTAAAATCGTATCACTTTCCCAGCGTATTGTCCGATTTAGTGGTACATTTAACGAGTACCTACTGTGGTAGTTACCAATACTCAGAATAACCATTTATTGCAAAATACAATCATATTAATTCACGTTTAGGATTACTTTAATTTAATAATTCAACGCTATGAAGGCCAGTGAATAAAGAGATGCTTTTAATTTCCAGCTCTGTTGTCAAGGCGAAGTATTTTAGTACCTAGTACCTACACTACTAGGCAGAATTACCGAGAATAGTCTTTATTCACCTGATAATTTATAAAATACCATTTTTGCTTTTTATTTTACACTGTTCTCATAAATGCGGTACAAACGAAAGTTTTACTAGTACATATTTTTCAGATTAATTACTGATTTATCGCGTATGTACATTTCTATTTGTTATCCTGACGTTTCGGCTGTGTTGTAACAGCCGTGGTCACTGCCGGGCTGGAGTACTTGGAGCTACCGTCGGGAAGTGATGGCAGCTGCAGCAACTACCCTCACTTGGTCTTCAGATTTAGAAATGTTCTCGTTCATATTACGGCACACTACACTAACCGTATCTACCCACTGAGACGACCAATCACGACGCGCACACCTAGTAATCACCGGGTTCCAGGACGCTGAGAGTCTAAAGCCATCTTCTCGATTCCATTTTATAAGTAGATTGGAAAATCAGTGTTAGGAGCTAGTAAGTTAGGAAACTTAGCTCCGTAAGAGTATTAAGAAGATTTCATTTTGGCACGAAACATGGGGACAAATTGCCGTGTTTGGCGCCAAAAATAATTCATAATTTCTGCACTCCTTACATGAGCAAAACGTGGGCAGCATTCAATACTCCAACATCCCATTATCTAATTGATTAATCTTGTTAAATTTATTTACTACGTATGTACTTAAATTCGTGTTGTATTTGACTTATTTTACCTATTGATGCGTGAATTTGGTCCCAGTACCTAACTAACTACATATATCAATCTTTCTACAAACCGAGAAAACATACAAATACCATCTCTCTATCTAATCAGCCCCAATCCACACTTAGCTAGGGTTACTTAAGTTCTTTTTCTGACCCTGAACCGATCAAACCCATCATAAATACAATTTAGAAAATCTATATACATAAAAGAAAGTCGTGTTAGTTACATTATTTATAACTCAAGAACGGCTGAAGCGATTTAGCTGAAAATTGGTGGGGAGGTAGCTTAGAACCAGGAGACGGACATAGGATACTTTTTATCCCGTTCGACCGCGTTCCCGTGTGACGTGACATAAAACGTCAAAGAGAAGTCACTTTAAAAAATATCGGAAAATTCACGCAAAAAGAAATTACGAAGAAAATTCATTTTTTCATACATAATGATGACCGGGGACAACAATTCACAGTTCTACTAGGGTGACGTATATTGACAGCCCGCGTTATATGCATGTCAAAGCGGTACGAAGTTCGGCGGGTCAACTAGTATTTATTAAAGAAGCGTAATCGCCTGATTACTCCCAATTATTTCAGTCATTAGACAATGCTAAAAGCACGTGCATCTTTCAAACGGGTTTAGCTCTTTTTTCAAGATTATGGCAGAAACAAAATGATAGAGGAATATAACTCATATAATAACAAGCTTTGCCCCTAATTTATCAAACCCAATATAAAACAGGTTGCTCCACTAAAATCTAAATCTAATTATAACTTTCTAATGAAACTAAACAATATTCATGAAAGTTATATTTCGGGCCATTATAGTTTAAAAAGTTACGTTCTGTTGCGCAAAACATTTGTGTCGAGTACTCTATAGAACTCGTTACGAAACCTTAATATGAGGTTCAGGCCAAACAAAAAACATTGTTGAAAAGTTCACTTCTCCGTATTTACAAGCATAGTATTTAGTCCAGAAATAACCAGGGACTACGATTATTACGATAAAATCGAAACGTTGAGGAATAAATAAATAAATATTGCTGGACATTTCACACAGTGCTATCTAGCCCCAAACTAAACAGAGCTTGTACTATGCGAACCAGATAACTGATAGAAAACGTATATATCTCTTTTTGTAAATACGTACTTATAATATATAGAGAAACAACCAGACCCGGAACAAATATCTGTAGATCATGCAAACATTTGTTCCGCGGCGGAAATCGAACCCGCTACCTCCTGTGTCTCAGCCGGCGGTGAGTCGGACTATGCACAGTAATGACAAGGCTCCTTTACAGTCGCAATTTGTATTAATTTGTTTTTGACATGACATATGTACCTACAATAATTACGAGTAAGATTTAGCATTGACATTGATTGCCTTATTTGACATTGTTTTGTTCTGTATTAGATTGATTTTTGTTTTATTTTTATTATTTTAAGTTGACATTCAATTAAGTTGAATAACATAATTAGTCCCGATACCTGTCTGTTTGAGCTACTGTAATGTTTATTTTATTGATATATTCTAAAAATGACGTAACTTAGTGTTCTTTAATGTACCTACAGTGCAAAATAAATGAAATGAAAAAGTGAAGGCTAGTATGTATTTAAACCATATTCCTGGTTTTGGCTGTGATAACGGCCCGTACACCAAATACTGCTGTCACAAACATGGCCATAACCCCTGTAAGCGCACTGTAGGTTGTGAATTGGTAAATATTTTAATATCCTGTGTATGAGTCACTAGATACTATTTATACTAAAAACGGGATATTTACCATGATTTGTGAGTATTTGAGTATCCCGATATTTCGGCGCAGTTGTATGCGCCATGATCACGGGTAAACTGAAGTCTTTGCGAGTAGGTAGTTATTGGCAGATATAACGATCTACCCTCTTTCTTAGTTTCTTGCTAGGAATTAATTCGCTAATTCTATTACTACCACCGGCTTCATTCTCGATCATAACTCGATTCCGACACACTACACTCACGGTATCAGGACGCGTAACTGACACTTCACTTCTTGTGTTCTTACACATTCTCACCACAGGATTCCAGGCTCCAGATAATTGAAAACCATCTTCACGATTGAAATTCTTGTGTTTGGCAATCTCAATTGCCTCTTGAACCAGTCTTGGCATGTAATGTCGCTCAGTTGAGATTACTTGTGGGTTGTGTAGCTCGATCCAGTGGTTTGAGCCTGAGTCCAGCAGATGTTCCGCTATGGCAGACTTTTGTCTGTCAACATTCTTCACCGCCCTGATATGTTCCTTCACCCGACAAGCTATAGTGCGTTTGGTTTGACCAATATAAGAACTCCTACAGCTACAGTCTATTTTATACTCTCCTGGTTTTTCTAGTGGAAAACAATCTTTTGGTGAGCGCAGGTAGTGTGTAATTTTCTTTAAAGGAGTAAAGATGGTCTTAAGTGAAAATTTTTGTAGAATGTTTGCGATTTTATCTGTCACTCCTTTAACATATGGTAGAAAAGCAGGTTTTCGTTCCACTCTGCAACTGTGGGCTTTAGGTCTTGGTCGAGCTGGTAAGGACCGCAGTTTATAACCGTTCTTCACCAACACATTTCGGACATGCGCCAATTCACTCTGAATGTGCGGTGAAGAATGTTGACAGACAAAAGTCTGCCATAGCGGAACATCTGCTGGACTCAGGCTCAAACCACTGGATCGAGCTACACAACCCATAAGTAATCTCAACTGAGCGACATTACATGCCAAGACTGGTTCAAGAGGCAATTGAGATTGCCAAACACAAGAATTTCAATCGTGAAGATGATTTTCAATTATCTGGAGCCTGGAATCCTGTGGTGAGAATGTGTAATAACAGAAGAAGTGAAGTGTCAATTACGCGTCCTGATACCGTGAGTATTGTGTGTCGGAATCGAGTTATGATCGAGAATGAAGCCGGTGGTAGTAATAGAATTAGCGAATTAATTCCTAGCAAGAGACTAAGAAAGAGGGTAGATTGTTATATCTGCCAATAACTACCTACTCGCAAAGACTTCAGTTTACCCGTGATCATGGCGCATGCAACTGCGCCGAAATATCGGGATACTCAAATACTCACAAATCATGGTAAATATCCCGTTTTTAGTATAAATAGTGTTCATAACCATGATAGTTTCAAAAGAGTCACTAGATGCTCGATATAAATGTGTTTTTCCATATTAAATTGTACCGTTGCGCAAAAACCTTCGCCCATTTTTCCAGTCAGCGTCAAGATAGTCCAATCTGCTTGGAACTTGGTGATACAGTGGGTTGGTAATAATAATAAATATAATCTCTATTTCTCTAATATATAAAATTCTCATGTCACAGTGTTTGTAACAAAACTCTTCCGAAACGGCTAGACCGATTAAATAAATAAATATTGCTGGACATTTCACACAGCACTATCTAGCCCCAAACTAAGCATAGCTTGTACTATGGGAACCAGATAACTGATAGAATACTTATATACTTTTTTTTGTAAATACATACTTATAATACATAGAGAAACAACCAGACCCGGAACAAATATCTGTAGATCATGCAAACATTTATTCTGCAGCGGGAATCGAACCCGCTACCTCCTGCGTCTCAGCCGGCTATTCGCCCACTGCGACACGGAGGTCGTCAATCGAAATCGATTCTTATGAAATTTTTTGTTTAGACTCGGTCGTAAAGTATTTTTCACCCTCCTACCCCCACCCCCTTATTTTTTAATCGCCATTTTAGTATTTTTGTAGTTTTTTTGTATTTTTGTTTTTTTTGTTTTGTATTAAATAAATAAATAAATATTGCTGGACATTTCACACAGCGCTATCTAGCCCCAAACTAAGCATAGCTTGTACTATGGGAACAAGATAACTGATAGAATACTTATATACTTTTTTTTTGTAAATACATATTTATAATACATAGAGAAACAACCAGACCCGGAACAAATATCTGTAGATCATGCAAACATTTGTTCCGCAGCGGGAATCGAACCCGCTACCTCCTGCGTCTCAGCCGGCTATTCGCCCACTGCGCCACGGAGGTCGTCAATCGAAATCGATTCTTATGAAATTTTTTGTTTAGACTCGGTCGTAAAGTATTTTTCACCCTCCTACCCCCACCCCTTATTTTTTAATCGCCATTTTAGTATTTTTGTAAGAACAATAGGTATCCATATAATTTAACCGTCGCGTCGTTTATTGACGTGAGGTCATTTACATGAAGTGTCGCGTCACATTTCATTCTGTATTTGATTTCTTTGATAAATTATATGGCAGAACAACGTTTGCGGGGCCAGCTAGTTATTGTTGGTAATCTGACTGTATAATATTGTTTCAGAAAAGTACCAATCAAATCACAGTAGAGTGATGTTGCGCCGTTCAGACCAGCGCCCTCTAGCGCGTGCTCGCCGAAGGACTTTGCGGATGACAGTCACCATCGTAACAGTATTCGCTTGCTGCTGGCTGCCGTACGCTACCATGACTTTGTGGTAAGTGTGGTCTAACACCATCAAACGTTTGCCCAAGCTTATTTATATAACTCGAAGTATCATTTAAGCCTGACTTAAATCGCTTTATTAACTCGTGTCACCCGAAACACCGCGAGAATGAGATGTTAAAAGAATCTAAATCCTTCAGAGTCACTCTTTCTATTTATTTCAATTTATTGTTTGAAAATATCAAAATGAAGATCTTAGTGAGAATTCAAGAATAATAATGATAAGTATCACTTTTGACCTCATACAAAATCTAAAAATCGTATGTTAAGAGCTATTTTTATTTTTTTTATTTATTCATTACAGAACTAATTATTTTTAAGGAATTTAGTAGGTACGCATTAAATGAACGAAAGAGAGGGAGGGATGCTGTTTGAATGTGTATACTTGAGAGGGTGACGGAGGGAGTGTAGTGTGTGTTGAGTGAGTTTCTGAATATTTTATGGAACGCGCTATATATTATTAAGAACACATGTAAGTAATTTGTTTCCTAAAAGATGCTTTGCTATTAAAGAAGATGTCTATTGACGAAAAACCCCTATCTAGCGTGTGACAGATGATAGAGTTTTGGGCATAGTTGGTGTGACTGAAAGGAACATGAAGAGAGTTGTGTGTCTAGTACGTTTAAAAAGCGTTTTGAATTGAAGAACGAGAGACGCTAATTCGGGGCTATCAATTTTATGTCTGCACACGTCGTGTAAAATCAACACCTGCAGCAAAGAACGCCGATCCTTTAACGGCATGAGTTTATGAAACCTACACGATTCCTCGTAAGTCATGCTTCTTTTACAATAGGTGCGATAGTTTAACGTTTTAATGAATTTATATTGAATGCGCTCAATATCTTGCTCATATATTATGTATTGTGGGTTCCACATAGTGCAACAGCATTCCAAGACGCTACGGACATAAGAATAGTAAAGTACTTTAATACATTCAGCGTCGGAGAACTGCCGACTAACACGTAAGACAAACCCTAGATTTCTGTAAGATTTTACAACCACTACCGCGACTTGATCAGACATTAACATATTTGAGTCAAAGATTACTCCAAGATCTCGTGTATTATTTGTGCTATCCAAAGGTATATTGTCTAATTCATATTGATATGTTACTTGTTTAATTTTACGAGTTACATACGAAATTTGTAAACATTTTGATGCATAATTTTATTAACGCGATAGTAGTTACATAGCTGTTTACATTTTGCAGCTTCTGAGAGTCTGCTATGTTCAGAGAACAAGAAAAAGTTCTCAAAAAATAAAACAGCACGCTCGTCACCCGAGTGCCGGCAACGGGTGTGCGGTGGACAAACAGCCTATAAATAAATGTAGTATCGCTAAATCGGCGCTGTCATCTCGTTCTCGGTGACGTCCTGGTGACGGTGGCGGTGGACAAACAGCCTATAAATAAATGTAGTATCGCTAAATCGGCGCTGTCATCTCGTTCTCGGTGACGTCCTGGTGACGGTGGCGGTGGACAAACAGCCTATAAATAAATGTAGTATCGCTAAATTGGCGCTGTCATCTCGTTCTCGGTGACGTCTTGGTGACGGCGGCGGTGGACAAACAGCCTATAATAAATGTAGTATCGCTAAATCCGCACCGTCATCTCGTTCTCGGTGACGTCCTGGTGACCGTGGCGGTGGACAAACAGCCTATAATAAATGTAGTATCGCTAAATCGGCACCGTCATCTCGTTCTCGGTGACGTCCTGGTGACGGTGGCGGTGGACAGACAGCCTAAAATAAATGTAGTATCGCTAAATCGGCACCGTCATCTCGTTCTCGGTGACGTCCTGGTGACGGTGGCGGTGGACAAACAGCCTATAATAAATGTAGTATCGCTAAATCGGCACCGTCATCTCGTTCTCGGTGACGTCCTGGTGACAGTGGCGGTGGACAAACAGCCTATAATAAATGTAGTATCGCTAAATCGGCGCCGTCATCTCGTTCTCGGTGACGTCCTGGTGACGGTGGCGGTGGACAATCGGCCTTAGTGTTATACGTAGTATGTTTGATGTTGATTCTACGAATTATTAAGTAAACATCAAAATCATATAAAAAAACTAGGACTTGTGTTTTAACTTAAAAAAGTAACTAATGAATTGGAAAAATATTTAAAAACGGCGCCCTTCAAAGGCGATACCATTTTTTGCGTATCTTTAACAAGCTAACTAATTACCTAAGCTGTTACAGCTTCTAGTTGTTTTTATTTATTTAATTGTTGCGATTGTGAAATTCAGAGCCGCAATTATCCTAATAAATATGGATATATGGTAATCTATTTTAAAAGACTTAACAGAGGTCCAAAATTGTTGAAACTTGTATAGAGGATTTTTTTTGAATTTTCTTCTTCTTTTAAAGTATCAAAGTTGAGGACTTTGCTAAGTTTATAATTAACGATGGACTGAAAAGTACTAACAATGAACTACTTAAACTTGGTTTGATTTGATCTAAATGTGATTGAAGAATCAGTGATCTCGTTGACAGGCGAGTAAACCTCCAATAGTTCATTGTAATTGTACATAATGTTAGAACGAACTCGATTAAATGAAATCCTTTAAAAAGTTTATTTCGTCTATAGATAAACTCCTTTTAAATCATTAAAACTAATTAAATTTATAATAATATTACACCAAAAATAATTTTACAGCAGCAAAAAAACTAGAACAAACCTCGGCTGAGATGTTATCAACTACCGAGTATGATCAATCAACCTAGCACGAAAACACAAAACATATCCTTACAAATAACATCTATATCTCATTCCTTGAATTTCTTTTATGCCAACGCAAGAAGTATAATAGCACCTGGAAAATTTGATGAGCTACAGTGGATCTTAAAAGCTACTTCACACCTAGTACTGCTTACAGAAACGTGGATTAAAACAGAAAATGACGCAAAACTTCAACAAAGGCGGTGTCTCTATATATGTCCACGATAGCATAGAGCACACACTATCTGAAGAAAGTTATCTAGACGGCAACAATTTTCTCTGGATATTTCTTGGAAAATTATCTTTAAACATTGGCCTAATATATAAACCTGGGCGATCAAGTTTTTGTAAATTTAGCAAAATTTTTGAACTACAACTAGAACAACGAAGAAGGTCAATAATTTTTGGAGATTTCAATACCAACCTCCTAAAAACCGAACCAAATGTGCTACATGACTACCTTAGAAAAATCTGGTTACTATATCCCGAATAAGATAGAAAAAAACTATTGCACTAGACATTCGAATACACGAAAATCAATTATAGACCACATTCATAGCAATTTAGTCGAAGAAAACTTCAATTTTTTAATCCTGGATTCTGCAATGTCTGACCATAAACAAATGTATCTAGAGCTAATGAAGAAATATCCTAAAACAAAACAAAGACAAAGTACAAAACAATAAATAACGACAAGCTATATAAATATATGAAACAACTGCATCTTGAAAGCGAATACCATGACTATAATGACTTGGAACATAAAATCAGACTCAGTATAAAAGAAAATAAAATCACAAAAACAAAAATACAGAACTTACCTAACAAATACTGGATCAATAAGGACATACTCACTGGAATACGTACAAGAAACACTTTGTGGAGAAAACTGAAGAATGAACCAATCAGGATTAGACTCTAATGTTAGCGCGGGTGTGGATGGTATAAACACTAAATGTATAAAATGTGTAAAGAACTTAATAGCCCAAGAACTAGGAAAATGTATAAACAGCTGTTTAGAGTGGGGAGTGTTTCCGGATTAAAAGCTAACTAACAAAACTAGCAAAAGTAACACCTATATACAAATCAGGCTGTAAACCAGAACCTGGTAACTACCGACCAATATCGGTATTACCCGTTATTTCAAAAATTTATGAAAAAATTATCTACTCTCGTTTATCAACTTACTTAAAATCAATAGATTTCCTATATGAACGCCAATACAATTTCCGTGAAAAATCAAACACGTTATCAGCCACCATAAATCTCGTCACTAAAATTAAAACTAATATTGATCCTCAAAACATAGCACTTGGCATATCAAATTATCTTAAAAAAGTTTTCGATACGGTCAGTCACCCCTTACTATTACACAAACTAAAATACATTGGAATTACTGGAACAGCATATAAATCTTAAAATCATACCTCGAAAATAGGTCTCAAATAGTCAAAATCGGTCAACACGAGAGTTCCCCTAAATCAATAACTTGCGGTGTTCCACAGGGATCAATCCTGGTCCCGTTGCTCTTTCTTATCTATATTAATAATTTGCACAAGGTAGAATTCCATGGTCATCTAACCCTGTATGCAAATGACACATGCCTATTTTATTTCGGACGAACACTTAGTGACATTATACAACGAGCCCAAAAAGATTTAGATGTATTACACAATTGGTTTCAATATAACCTACTTAAAATTAATGCCTCTAAAACCTCTTATGTTGTATTCGCAGCTAAGAACAAAGTGTTAGAAGAAACTTTAACTTTAAATATAAATGGTGAGATCATACAAAGAAAAAGTCATGAGAGGTACCTGGGATTAGTACTTGATAGTCAACTTAAATGGAAAGAACACATAGCTCACATATAGCCAAAAATTACCTCTTCAACAGGAGCCCTGCGTAATATTGTTAGCTACCTACCTAAACAAGTACGTATTAATATTTACAATTCTTTAGTCAAACCACATGTAGACTATCTAGTCGAAGTATGGGGTAATGCTGTTAAATCCTCTTCAATCTGGTTTTCGCCCCGGACATAGCACAGTTACAGCGCTCGTCAAGATAACCGATGACATTCGGTTTGGAATGGAGAGTGGGAAGGTGACAGTGCTGTCATTACTTGATTTCAGCAATGCCTTCAACAACGTCGATTTCGACATACTTCTGGGTGTATTAAGCTCTCTTAACATATCTCCAACGGCTATTGACTGGTTTCGTAGTTATTTGTTTGGACGCCGGCAGCGCATCCGTATTGAAGATAATTAGTCTTCATGGTGCATCCTTCCTGCTGGTGTCCCCCAAGGCGGTGTCTTATCTCCTCTCCTCTTCAGTGTTTTTATTCATTCAATATCCCAGAATCTTTCTTCTTCCTACCACTTTTACACACAATTTACACACAAGCCCCGATTGACAACATTAACGGAGTTATCAGTTTAATAAACTCAGATTTGGACCGAATTTGTGACTGGAGCAAATCCTTTGGTTTTACCCTAAACCCTAAAAAGACACAAGTGATCATAATCGGTAGTCACAAAATGATTCCTAGGCTAGATTTTGCACAACTTCCACCTGTACTTTTTAATGGAACACAAATAGCTATCAGTCAGACGGTGAAACACTTGGGAATTATCATGGACACCAAGCTATCATGGGTGCCGTGTATTGCTGAGATCAGCCGCAAAATGTTTGCTTCTTCAGCTTCGTTGCGTAGACTTCGTAACTTTTTACCGACCGCCACCAAAATTACGCTTGCACAATCCCTTCTACTCCCTATCTTAGATTACGCCGACGCCAGCTACCTCGACATTTCCGAAGTCCAAATGAGTAAACTTGAGCGCCTTCAAAACCTTTGAATTCGGTTCATATTCGGCTTGCGCAAGTATGACCATGTCTCAGAATTCCGCGCAAAACTCAAGTGGCTCCCTATACGTCTTCGCCAGAATGAACATATTCTATCACTTCTTTATAACATTCTCTATAACCCCACTTCACCTTCTTATCTAAAGGAGCGTTTTGAGTTTCTGTATCAGGGACACTCTCAAACCCGCCGTTCTTCCGAAGCTCTACAGCTTCGAACTCCCATCCATAGTTCACAATTTTATGGTGACTCCTTTACGGTACAAGCTGTGCGACTGTGGAACGCCTTACCTTTGTCTGTAAGGTCGTCCCAATCTCTTCCTATTTTCAAAGTCAAGGTATACAACCATTTCCTTTCGTTGTCTCGTAACTGCTAGTTAGTGTTTAAGTTATTTATCCTCTTTCTGTAGTGTAGTTTATTTATACTTATATTATTTGTATGTATTTAAGTTTATGTTTATTAGTATAATTAATAGGTAAATTTTATTTTGTGGGTTCTATTTATGTCTGTAGGTACTCTTACACCGCCGTCTTTTGATTTTGTTTATCCTGTCCATCCAAAGGTTGTCTGGAAGAGATCGCTTTTAGCGATAAGACAGCCCATTGTACCTTTATTTATTGTTTATTTCCATTATTACTGTATTTTTATTTGGTGTGCAATAAAGAGTATTTCATTCATTCATAATGCAGCAACCGCTAACCTACAAACGCTCCAAATAGCACAAAACAAAGTTTTAAAAGTCCTATTTCATTATGATTATCTGACACCTACAAGAAAGCGCTATTCTGAAATGAAATTAATGAATTTGAAACAACAATTTACATATAAAACAATTATCCTAATGCGCAAATTACTAAATAACGACCTACAATCAGAAATAGTCTTTACAAAAAATAATCAGCTAATGAAGAAAACGCTGAGAAATGCCGAAAACATATGTCTATCATTTCCTAGAACTAATTACGGTACTAAAAATATCACTTTAGAAGGGGCTAAATACCAAAAGTCATAAAACAAGTTGAGAGCATAAACATTTTCAAAAAGAAGGTTGCTTCGTATATTATGGAAAATGTTTTTTGACATTTCTGAATAAAAACCTATCTACAACACATTTTCTACAACACATACATTACATTATATGTACTAAAAACGGGATATTTACCATGATTTAGTAAATATAGTGTTCATAACAATGATAGTTTGAAAAGTTATACATTACCTGTTTATCCTACTATACCTTTTGTGTTTTGCCTACCTATTGTTTAGTGTATTTCTTTTTGTTGTCATTTTTTTATGTATACATTTTTGTTTATATTACGTATTTACACTTAGTTTAGAAAATTTATGCTCACCGGTTTCATAACAAATTTTATTAAGTTAGCATTAAGTTGTCTTGTAAGTGAAATTTATTATTTCTTAAGGCAATAAACATTCTCTAAACCGAAATTAAATAAAAATAAAAAAATGAAAAAGTTTACCTATTACCTATTACCAACAGCTAAGTTATGGCTATCATTAGAGCTTCTGTACAGGGTCCAATCCCAGAAGAGATCCATAGACAACCTCAAGTCCCAAAGCAAGCTTGTGTGGCAGTTGGCGGTGTGCATAGCTGGATAAACTGGCGGCCGCTGGGGCAGAAAGATCAAGTATAGATCATGCACTGAAAAGTGCAGCGTAGGCTGCCCCCCACTAGGATGGAATGACGACGTACTAAAGTTGCTGGGAGCCGGTGGACAAAGGTTGCACAAGATCGGTTGCTCTAAAAGTATATGGGTTAGCCTAATAACCAATCTTATATGTGTGGAACGTCCCAGACGTGTCCGCAGCCAACAATACCAGAGTGAAAAGCAGCAGGAAGCCAAGACGTGTCCGCAGCTAACAATACCAGAGTGAAAATCAGCAGGAAGTCTAGACGTGTCTGCAGCCAACAATACCAGAGTGAAAAGCAGCAGGAAGCCTAGACGTGTCCTCAGCCAACAATACCAGAGTGAAAATCGGCAGGAAGCCTAGACGTGTCCGTAGCCAACAATACCAGAGTGAAAATCGGCAGGAAGCCTAGACGTGTCCGTAGCCAACAATACCAGAGTGAAAAGCAGCAGGAAGCCTAGACGTGTCCGCAGCCAACAATACCAGAGTGAAAAGCAGCAGGAAGCCAAGACGTGTCCGCAGCTAACAATACCAGAGTGAAAATCAGCAGGAAGTCTAGACGTGTCTGCAGCCAACAATACCAGAGTGAAAAGCAGCAGGAAGCCTAGACGTGTCCTCAGCCAACAATACCAGAGTGAAAATCGGCAGGAAGCCTAGACGTGTCCGTAGCCAACAATACCAGAGTGAAAAGCAGCAGGAAGCCTAGACGTGTCCGCAGCCAACAATACCAGAGTGAAAAGCAGCAGGAAGCCTAGACGTGTCCGCAGCCAACAATACCAGAGTGAAAAGCAGCAGGAAGCCTAGACGTGTCCGCAGCCAACAATACCAGAGTGAAAAGCAGCAGGAAGCCTAGACGTGTCCGCAGCCAACAATACCAGAATGAAAAGCAGTAGGAAGCCTAAAAACCTAACCAATGACATTTTTATTACAATTCATTTGATTTCCCTGGTGTTATGGACCGACAGGACTGCATGCCACAAAATAGAGGAGGCTTATACCCAGCAGTGGGTGAATACAAGCTGAGGATGATGATGATGATATATGGACTGACCGGATTACTTTTCGTAAGAACTAAAAAAACAGTAGAAATACAGTAGAGATAACAGGGATGATATTGAAAAATAAGCGTTTGCGTGTAAAAATTTACTGGTAAATATCACGTGATTAATGGACGTCCACGTATCGTCCTATGAAGAGGATTTTTATGGCGCCTGGTGGAATACAGACTTATGAATGACATTTCACATTGATCCTTTAATGAATAAATAATAGGGATTTGGTCTTCAAAATCATGAAAGTTCAGGTCGAAAATAATTGACGGAAAATTCCATCAATATTCTTTAACTTATCTGCTCGAGTGTTTACTGAATTAACTAGCTACTTTAAATGCTTGGCGTTTCTCTACGAAATCAAATCAGAAATGAGAACATCTGTAGGTAAACTAAATAAAGTTTTACTTAGAAAACTTTCGTGATTGATTTCAATCATTATTATAAATACGGGATTTATCACGTACCGTCTTATCGGTGTTTCGACTGACAATGTTTCGGTTCAATTCGTTAACCTTCATCAGGGTGAGTGCAATCCGCTCCGAATAACGTCTCGCCTCGCACTGCGCGCCGCTGCTCTCTGCGCGCGAGTGGACGGGCGGGGTGGTGGGGATTGGGTCACCGAAAACACAGTGCGTTGACCCGCTGTGTCATCATCATTATCATCACTGCTGCTCTCTTCTGTAGTTCTTGGTACAGGCAAACACACAACACTAACTATGTCTCCACCAGGTTCACTCACTCTTCTGTCACTTGCATCATGAAGACATGGCCTCCAGGCCGGCGGTAGAACCCATCCTCTATCCCTGTTAAAGTTCGGCACACGACTTATACACGATATCGCCTCTCGGATCTTGCGAGGAACGAAATCTTCTCTCTCGCTAAAACCCGGGCCTTGTCCAAACGTATGTAGTGCGTCGAATTAGAATCTAGGGAATGTTTCGCCACTGCAGAACTGTTTGAGTCAACATTCTTCATTGCACGTATGTGTTCAGTCAACCTAGTAGATACGTTACGCTTTGTTTCACCAATGTAGCATTTACCGCAGTCACACGGTATCATATATACGCCAGGGACGCCCAGAGGGTCTCTGTCCTTCGGCGAACGCAGCAGCTGTCTCAATTGTGTTTGAGGACGGAATATCGTCTTGATGCTGTACTTATGGCGTAACAAGTTTCCGATCTTATCCGTTAATCCTTTCACAAAAGGTAAGTACGCTACTGCTCTATTTACCGTTGTTATGCGTGATCTTGTGGATGTGTCCGCAATTCGACAGCTTTGTCTCCACCCGTAACCGTTTTGTTCCAGCACTCCTTTTATGTGTGAGAGCTCGCGGTTCACGTACTGAGAGGCACATAGCTTTAGTGCTCTATTAATCAGAGTACGCGGTACCGAGACTAAGTGAGCTGGATGGTGGTGCGAGACAGCTCTAAGATACCGGTCTGTGTGTGTTGGCTTACGGTATACTGTATGTGTAAGTCGTCCTGTCTGTTCTCGTATAACCAACACGTCCAGGAACGGTAGGCATTCATCTTTTTCCAGCTCTACCGTGAAGGATATCTTAGGATGTTTACAATTTAGATAGCTAAGTAAGGTTTCTATGCTATCTCTTCGTACTATTGCGAACACATCATCTACATACCGCCACCAGTATCTCGGTCTACAGGGTACGCTATCCAGTACCGTCCTCTCAAACCACTCCATAAATATATTGGCCACTACTGGAGCTATTTGTGATCCCATTGCTACACCCTCCAATTGTATGTAATAAACACCCCGCCATTCAAAGTAACCACTTGTTAATAGATACTCAATTACCTTCATGCATCCGATAGGTGTTGATGAACCTTGTAACAGCTCTTGTATAATGATTATTGTGTCCGCTATCGGTACATTGGTAAACAGTGACGCTACATCGAAACTCACCATACACTCATCTTCATGTACTACTATTCCTTCCAAGAGTTGAGTAAAGTGCGTTGAGTCTTTCACGTAGCTAAATGACTTTCCTGTGAAAGGAAGTAGTAAATCCGCCATGTAACGTGCTGTTTTGTATGTAGGTGAGTCTATCTGACTGACGATAGGGCGAAGTGGCCAATTGGGCTTGTGGATCTTGGGCAGGCCATACATTTTAGGTGGAGTTGGGTTGATGGGTCTTAAACGTCCATAGAGTTCGTCGGGCAACTTAAGTAACAACTCTCTTAACTTCGTAGTTACTCTAGATGTGGGATTGTAGTTGACCAGTTTATACGTCAAATCATCACTAAGGAGCGCATCTAGTTTCTGTTCATACGCAGCTGTGTCCACAACTACTGTCGCATTGCCTTTGTCCGCTGGTAATACTAGAAGGCTTGTGTTATTACGTAGGTTTTTCAAGGCGTTCATTTTTCACTTACTAATATTAGCTTTAGGCAGAATAGACTTGCGCGCCATTGATGCAACGTCTTGTCGTAAACACTCAGCGTCATGTGAAGGGATCTTATTCTGCACAATCACGTTCTCAATGCTGGTAATAATGGCTTCTATGGATACTTTTAGTGGTGTAGGTGCAAAGTTCAAACCCTTCGATAGCACTAATTTCATATCTTCAGTGATCGTTTGAGAAGACAAATTAACCACTGTTCTATCGTTCGCACTTAGACAATCCATGGGTGACTGCTCAGCATTACCAGTAAGGCGCTTTAGTTTTGATTCGTGAGTTCTGGATGTTTTATTACTCACGAGTTCTGATCTGCTGAATGTCATAGCATCAAGTTTATTCCACAAATCCGGTCCCAAAGTACGAGATAACTGCAAGTGAAGATGGAAAAGTTCCTGCGACACAATTGCTAGATTTCGATAATAATCTCAAACTACCCAATACACACACAATTTATTATTTACATTTCACACCCTGATGAAGGTTCACGAATTGAACCGAAACATTGTCGGTCAAAACACCGATAAGACTGTACGTGATAAATCCTGTATGTATAATAATGACTAAATAAAGTTATTGACTATTAGCAAACTGAAGTAGAAGTGAGCGGGGCACATAGCCCGAAAAACCAACGACCATGGGGTATAAAGATTCTTGAGTGGAGTGCACTGAAAAGCGCAGTACACCTCACTTGATGAAAAGATGACCTGACCAAATTTACGGGGAGCCGTTACAACGATTCCGAAGTCAAAGATAAAGAGAAAATAATCTTTAAAAAAATCTATTTGGGCCACTTTTCTAGATTGACTTTTTATAAAGCAATCCTTACAGTAGGTAATTCTTTGATCGAAGTACATCAAATAAATATATTTAGTAATTTATTGTATTTAATACATATACCTTTTTTTCTTAGATTTATTTGTGTTTATGCAGGTATTTTATAACTTATTTATAAAGCCTTATTTATTTCCTTATTATTTCCTTATTATTTCCTTATTATTTTGTTATTTTTTTTTAAAAAGTTGTAATATATTAAAGTGATGATGACCTCCGTGGTGCAGTGGGCGAATAGCCGGCTGAGACGCAGGAGGTAGTGGGTTCGGCCCCGGAACAAATGTTTGCATGATCTACAGAGATTTGTTCCGAGTCTCATGTTTTTATATATATTATAAGTATGTATTTACAAAAAAAAGTATATAAGTATTCTATCAGTTATCTGGTTCCTTTAATACAAGCTCTGCTTAGTTTGGGGCTAGATAGCGCTGTGTGAAATGTCCAGAAACATTTAATTATTATTTATTTATGAAATATAATTAGGAATCCCTCTTTGGGCCTCCTATAGGCCTCCTCATGTTTAATCCATGTCTCTCTATCTTATGTTGTTGTCATCCATTGATTCCCAGCTGTTTCAGTGATGTCGTTAGTCCCTCTTTTTCTTGGTTGACCTGGTCTTCTTTTGCCGCTGGGTCCAACCCATCTCGTCGCTCTTATGGTCCATCTATCATTCTTGTATTTTGTATTATGTTTTTTCTTTTATGAATTCACTTCTGATTTTTGTTTCTGCAGGTATATGGTAGATCGCCAATCAGCGATGCACGTCTCTGCCCGGATCCAGGACCTGTTCTTCATAATGGCTGTCTCCAACTCCTGTATGAATCCCTTGGTATATGGAACCTTCACGATAGATCCGAGAACCTTCACCAGAACCTTTCGGAAGATCTTCTGCATCCACAATCGCCCAACAGAAATACCTGGTTAGGTTTTGTTTTAAAAAAATATCGTAGGCGGTTTGTCGGAAAGATTTGACTTCAGTCTGTCCGTGTATCCGAATATGGTTGCTAGACCGAATCTCTCCGGCTAGACCGCTCTTACTTCAAATACACTAAAATACGCTGTTATTATGTATATAGCTTTTGTGTTTATGGGTATTTGATTTATATTTGGCTCTATCCAATTGATTAAAATGTTTTTTGTTGAACCTCCATATAGATTAGTTATGATAAATGATTTAGGGTTCAATTCTAACCTTAAACTATTTTATTAGCTTAATATAATTAATAGCTTTAATCTTGTTCTCAGGAATCAATCGACCGAGCACAAGTAATGGCAAAAGGTCACTCAATGGCGATGAAGGACAACACAATAATGTAAGTTCATTATTATTATATAGCAATGAATTAATTTATTATACACGCCCCTATACAGCAGAATATTCTAAATTTTATTACTGAATTGTTTAATTTTATACCAATTTCATGTTTTCTGTGTGTTAATTGTTTTGTACTATACCTGCATACTTGCTATTATGTTCGGAGCATCTAATCAACACCTGACGACACTTAATTTAATACGATTGTTAGTACTAATGACTTGTTAATGTATTTTTCGCCTATGGCAATAAAGATTTTCATTTCATATTAATAATAAGGTAGTCTAGACAGCAATTACTGTACTAATTACTTACTGACTAAAATTTCGTACTATATAAAAAAATCTTATTTAATACACGCTAAAGACCAAATTAGCATGATATTTAAAGTGGTGGCAAGTGGTATTAATAAAATTAAGTTGTTTTAGATAAATTGCAAGAAAAGTCAGCAAGAAAAATTGATGTTTACTATCCTACCCGCGAACATTATGCTTGTTAAACATTCGCATTTTCGAAATTTTAGTTATTATACAACATAACCGCCAACAATAACTTAAAAAAAATCCTCACTCGCAGGGGTATCAGAAACCCCATTATCCTTCCTGATTTTGTTTAGTTTCAGAGTTAAGATTGGGGTTAAAACTTTAAATTATTGGTATTTAATATGATTTTTTTATCTGGGCGGGTCATGTGTCCCGTATGCAACCCGATATGTGGGCCAACAAGACAAGCATATGGACTCCTAAAGACGGAAAGCGACGCCAAGGAAGGCCTAAAAAGCCTGGAGCGGTGAAGTGAACGTCTTCCAAAGAGACTGGCGGGATATGGCTCTAGACCGTGATAAGTGGAAGAAAGAGGAGGAGGCCTTTGCCCAGCAGTGGGACAGTATGGGCTAGTAAAAAAAAAATCTTAATTTTGCTTTAGGCATAAACTATTCATCATCATCATCACATCAGCCGTAGGACGTCCACTGCTGAACAAAGGCCTCCCTCATTGATCTCCAGGAACTGCGGTTGGAAGCGGCCTGCATCCAACGCCGACCTGCGGTTCTTACCAAGTCGTCTGCCCATCTTGTAGGTGGACGTCATAAACTATTAAGTTGTATAAAATTAATGCAAGTTACAATGATCAAAACCGAAGAACTTACGTTTGAGATCGTAGATATATATGGTAATTTTTTGTTTCGTAACTTTGTATTTAACCATGTCAAAGCCCAAGAATAACTGAATGACAAGGATTCTCTACATGTTTAGAATATTTTACTGAAAATAAATGGTTATATTTTACAACACTTCAAGATGAAATAGAAAGTTCTAAAATATTTTCTTGCCCATCTTTAGCCAACCTTAAGTCCTGGTAAGACTTTAAGTTAAGTAAGACTTTAAACTTTCTGAAGTTAATTTGCTAGATTTCAACTTTTACGTGCCTTTTTGTCCGACTGAAGACTATATTTTCAAGCGTATATCTATGCAAGTCTGGCTCTTACCAATCAAACTTCTGGGCGAATTTAGTTAAAAACAATTTGCTGTGTCTGTACAACTCTGTGTCAAATCAACTAGGGCAGATTGGCGATGTATGTATGTTTGTTTGTCCTAGGATAACTTTCGAAGCGTTTATCCGATCATCGTGAAATTTGGTATATAGGTAGGTAGCGATGACACAATTTTGGTGTGACTAAATGAGCTAAAATTTGGGGGGGGGGGGGGGGGGGGGGGGGTTGAGATATTCGGGTTCAATAAAAACAAAAGGGGACTATACGGTCAAATATCATGTCTAATAAAAGATTTTTGTGTATTATATATACATATATATATATATATATATATATATATAACTATATATTATAACTGCAGGTATAAAAACTGTAGGTCAAGCTTTTTGGGTTCCGCATTTCGTGGCCCTATTTTATTAGTCAAATATTAAGGCCGGCTTGCACAACGATCCCTAAACGTATTTAGCGGCTAAACATGTTTTAATTGTTTGTATGTATATGATTTCACAATTCCTTAAATACGTTAGCCACTAGATACGTTTAGGCATAGTTGCGAGTCACCCTAAGAATATTTTTTTTTGTATTGGGAGACTCGCGCAAGATCGGGGCGAACCACTAGTAATAAAACAAATATTAATCAAATATCTGTAGATCGTGCAACCTCCCGGATCTCAGCCGGACATTCGCCCTCTGGCTATCGAATAATTTCATAACTAATATTGGTTATCGAATAATTTTGCTTTAAAGCTTCGAAACTGAGCACGAGGTTACTAGTTCTCGGAATTGAAAGTTTAAGTTATATAGGTATATGCTTGCGAAATCAATTACCTACCAATATACTAAATCGGTATTTAATATAGCGTTCAATTAATTCGACCATTGACTTTGAGGCCGTGAACTAATAGGTTACTGGAAATTGTAAGACTGTCCCCGACTTGCACAACGGTCCCTAAACGTATTCAAGATAAGATAAGATAATTCTTTATTGTACACCAAAGTAAAATACAGAACGTAATTTTTCCAAATAGATTTTAAAAGCGATCTCTTCCAGACAACCTTTGTATGAACAGGATTATAATGTATCACATGACGGCGGTGCATCTATATACAATTAAAAACATACCTACATACTATAAAACCTAAAATACTAGTAATAACACAAAGTTAATTATACATTAAGCAACTATAAAAATGGTTATGATCAATTAACAAGCAGTTATACCTTCATCACAGGGACAGATAATGGGAGTGCAATTTTGTTATAAAATTACTAATAGACTTCGATGTTCTTATAGAGAGGGGCAAAGCGTTCCACAATCGTACGGCTGTTACAGTGAAGGATCAACCATAAAACTCTGTCATATGGACAGGAGTTTTAAGTTGGAGGTAATCTGAAGAACGCAAATTGCGATCATTATCCTGGTGGAGAAACTCATATCAGATCATATTTATTTAGTTGCTAAATATGATTTAAGGAGTTCTCAAATCAATAGATACGTCAAATTTATAGATGTTTAGTCGGTAAATACGTTTAGGCATCTTTGCGCAAGTCGCCCTGTGACTTTTCAATAATAAAAGATTTCTGATATGTGTGCAAAAGTCACATTGTGACTTTGAAGTTTGCTTTAAATATTTAATAATTGACCCACACTTGTTCATTTCATTTCATTTAATCCTTGCGAAAATGGGTACAGTTACATAGCAACAGATGATAAATATACATAATTTAGAATCTCCATAATCAGCTTATTATGAGCGTGCAATATTAAACAATGTCAATGATAAAAGCACGAATAATAAATAAAAAATGAAAAATGTCAATATATAAGAAAAATTTAAAATGTCTCCGACTACAATAAGATATCAGCAAATACTCTCTCTTCCCAGCTATGTATCCCACATGGTGGTGGGGTCAGCTTTCCTGGTCGTTCTTCTCTACTTCGCTCCATCGACGTCGTCATCGGAAACTTGGCACTCCACCATGTCTTGGGTCTACCTCTAGATCTTCGACCGTGGATGGAAAGTTGTAGTGCCAAATTCTCTACGTAGTCAGGTGGCCTTCTCTTCACGTGACCGTACAATCGCAGCCGACTCTCCTGCATCTTGTCAGCGATGTCAGCAAATACAAAAAATAAAAAACTATCATCGAGTACATAAAACTAGAAAAAGGTTGTTGTTCAACACTTACTTATATTTAGTACCATCACGTGTGTTGTTTGGTCATTAAAGGGTTTTCACGTTATAGTTCAATTTCAATTTCAAATAGCCTTTATTAAAAAACTTACTACTAGTAGTTGTTCAAATTAGACACTGGTTTTTTTCAAGGTTGTTTTACTTTTCAGCATAGGCCTACCCCAGAGTCTTCCATAATTCACGATCTTGAGCTGTCCTCCTCCACATGTCTCCTGTCACGTTAGGTTATTATAAGTGATATCAGCGCGTTGCTCTGTCTTATGGTCCTCGAAAGAAAATAAATTGTCTATGGTAATTGCATTCGTTTCCGTGGAACTTGATGTGAAAAAAAATTGTGAATGTTTAACTGACGAACTGAGATTGTTTAAGACAAAATTTGATAGTTTTTTTGACATTTTGCCATATAAACCATATTTTGATAGCTTATATCCAGACAGCAATAAACTATTCAACTAGTTTTAAATTTTTAAATCGAAGATGAAAAGCCCTCATCAGAACGTCTGCATAGTCGGCGACGAATCTTATAGCGATTGGTATGATATAGGAATCGCATAAACAGTATCGATATGCATTTATGTATATTATTTAGATTTTATTTATTAGGTCCACCAACAGTTGTTACATGATATGATGCTGGAGTTCTTATATCCATATCTTATAGCTACATGCACAACATGCACTAAAACTATGGTGACAAGCGAATATAGCTGTTTCACAAAAAAGTTGTCCAATTATGAGAAGAATATATAATTTATATGTATACAGAAAACAGGGTTGCAGATATAATGCCGTATTAAAAAGTGAAAGATAAAATATAAGAGTAGCAATCGCAACTATGACAGGCATCGGCCTAGCACTGGCCTTTAATAAGTATCCTTATAAGTTAAAAAATAAAATAATACTGATAAGAAACTTATAATATACTAAACTTAGTTTTAAGAAAACACAGAGCACTTCCCTATATCTCTGAAAGTACTAACAAAAGACGAAAAGATATCGTCCGCACTAACAACACCCCAGTAAAGCATGCTTTTGCATCCAGATTTTTAATGATCTTAACTGTACAACAGCCTAAACCGTAAATTGAGCATTCACACAATGAACTTCTCAAACAGTAAAAGAGCCTTACAGTCTGCTCTATCCAATCTATCTTACTAGGAAACTGAGGAGTTACTAACCGTAATAAAGTAAGATTTACGTAAGTACGTAAAGTCATACCTTCCATGTTTACTCGTATATTAATTTATTTAGAAAAGCAACAGCTAATTATACATAATATGAAGCACAGTAGATTAAAGAAAGCTAAAATTAGGTTTTCACGACTAAACAACATAATAAAACAAAATGTGAATTGAACAATAAAAAGTCAAAACAAAATGGTTAAAAATAAATATGGATAATAAGTTACATAGAAGCTACTTAATACTAGATAAATATATTTAAAGTATACTTGTATTGCCAAAAAATTCTCTGTTCAGCCGCAGTCTGGCTGTACTGACAATCGTGCAGAATAGATCTAGATATATCTAATCGCTTACTCAGCTTATTAAAGTTGTCGCTTGCTCGCCATAAAAATGAATATTGCACATAGTCTATTTTTTTCATTATGTTAAAAGATTTTAAGTTTTGTTAATTTGAGTATTCATATGTTACCCCAGTTCAGCCTTTTTCGCCTGAGACACAGGTTTCCTAGTTCAAGCAATGTATAAAATGTTACCTATAAGTGGATATTAATCGCTAATGTTAATTTTAGCAATAAAAAAAATGAATAAAGATTTATTTATTTATTTAATAATAGTATGTAGTCTATGCCATTACGTGACGTCAAAACTCCCTGGATTTCAGCAATTTTGTTGCCGTTTTGAACGAACTTTGTGTTACCTAGAAATTGCGAAATCATTAGTAGTAGTAGTTTTTAGGGTTCCGTAGCCAAATGGCAAAAAACGGAACCCTTATGGATTCGTCATGTCTGTCTGTCTGTTCGTCCGTATGTCACAGTCACTTTTTTCCGAAACTATAAGAACTGTTGAACTGTTGAAACTTGGTAAGTAGATGTATTCTGTGAACCGCATTAAGATTTTCCCATAAAAATAGAAAAAAAAACATTACATTTTGGGGGTTCTCCATACATAGAACTCAAAATTTTTTTTTCATCATATCCATACGTGTGGTGTATCTATAGGTAGGTCTTCAAAAATGATATTGAGGTTTTTAAGATCATTTTTTTCTAAACCGAATAGTTTCCGCGAGAGACTCTTCCAAAGTGGTAAAATGTGTGTAACTTCTAAAATAAGAGAATGATAAAACTAAACAAAATATATGATGTACATTACCATGAAAACTTCCACCGAAAATTGGTTTGAACGAGATCTAGTAAGTAGTTTTTTTTAATACGTCATAAATCGTAAACCGCAATTTACCTTTCATTCAATCAACTCAAATATAAAAACGTTACAACAAACTACAAGAACTTTTATATTACGTTACTTACTGCTACAGAACCCTTCATAGGCGAGTCCGACTCGCACTTGGCCGCTTTTTTATACTATCTGGACATTGCATGATAGCTCACCTGATGTTGATGTAACCCACCTTGTTCGTTAGTTTTTTTTACCAAGGTTTTTTTATAAAACCTGACACTTATGCATTTTTTAAACTACTCAGACAAAAACTCATGGTAAAATTGAATGAAAGAATGAAAATTATTTATTAGTATTTATGTGTAACATTTTCCTCCCGGTTTATGGAAGTGATTTGGGCAAAAGAGACGGAAATGTGTAACAGGAAACCGGGGGAGCGCGCGCTATTTGATGTGACCAATTATCGCGCGCGGTGGTCAGATGTTACACATCATATGCGACGACTGTAAGGCTCGTAGTTTTTTATTTATTACAAACACTCAGACATAAAAATTAACTAAATGCGCGATGAGATAACTCAAAGAAGTTTTTTGTTGGAAATTACTTTTTCAAAACAAGCTTTTAAAAAATTCATAATCGGAACCGCAAGCAGATTCAAATGAATGAAAGACCGATGAAAAATGCAAAAAGTCCGGATGACATATACGCTATATGTCCTAATCTGTGACCTGTGCGATATTTTTCCATTCACTCATTCAATCCATTCGCCGGATCCGGAGACGTTTTGTAATTTTTGAACACAGGCTTGATCTGTTTTGAAATAGCGGCCATTACATTACTGTTTGTTCTTGTTGATGAATGAGGTGTTGTGTAAATAATTTCTGCTACAAAATTCGGTAATTTCGCGTACGTAATACATCTAAGTGGTCTGTGAGACACAATTAAAATGTTCCAAAAGTGTTGTGTACCTAAATGCGACAGCCAACGAAAAGACCTTAAATTACACAAATTTCTTATGAGAAAAGAATTTCTGCCAACTTCTGAACTTCTTTTCAGTGCCGCAAATCCACACAAACCACAGGCAACTCACTGTGATCACACATATTGTGCTTCAAACAGCAAAACAGCACTCAAAGTGAGACGTCATTGATCAACAGAACAGCTCATTAAGCTTCCATTTGCATTGAAACAGGTAAAACATATGTAGGTAGTTATAGTTACGCCTAACCCCTCTGCCCTAGATTAATTTAGAATTATAGTTTTGCTGCATTTACAAATGCACTTCTTAGAATTTAAGCTTTGTTTCATTTTAGCCAACACAGCAGTTCTTGCATCGACTATCGTGTTGGCTCTCTGTACTTTGATCCATTATTAAATCCACCTCAAATCGGTGCGAACGTAATCCTAGTTTTAATTTAGATTTAATCAATTAAAATTACATATTTTTAAAAATCTAACTTCGCGTTCCCGAACCAAGAGTGGCGCAGCCGGAACAGATTTTCAAAATTTTTACGTGTTTTCCGCGATTTCCCGACGTAAAAATCCGTCAGGGAAATTTTCACGAAAATTCGCGAAATTAAAGTCTGTGTCGAACCAAACAAATTTCTCTTACGGGTATTGAAAAGTGAGCATGGGAGTAGCGGTCGGTTGGTGAGTAAAACTTTTCGCCGTTCCTTTCCTATAATCTCCTAACCTCATAAAAATGCGTGTTTTTTAAAAAAATATAATTTTGATATTTTGTTATTATTGAGATTAGACTTCTCTCATTATAACGTGACTGGTTAACTTGTATGTAATTCTATCAAGCTAACCTTGTTCTAAAAATAGAACACCATAGAGTTAAGAAAAATTAGATAGTGCATATTTTACAACTCAGATTTGTACTGTAAGTTAAAATAGGTAAAAATTAGTGTTACTTGATCTTGAAATCGATCGTAACATAATTTTAAAATTTAGGTAAAAACATTTTTTTTTACAAAATATATTTTTTTTTACACTTTTATAAAAAAATAAGAGGTTTTCCTCATTGTACCCATTACTTTGCTTTAGTTGTATTTCTATTGTATTATTTTTGTGTGTTATTTTATCTGTGTAAAATCAAGTGAAGTTGCCTTCTCCGAATATTTTATTACTCTACGGCAATGGCGAAAGTAGAGCCCATTCCAAAGGAAATTATTCAATTAATACCATTATATAATGGAGACAAAAGACATTTAAGTCTTTATTTGAGAAAATGTCAATATGTAATCGATCGGTTCAGTAAAAAAGATTTCGAGGAACAAAATTTATACGTCTTCAACGTTTTAACGAGTAGGCTTACGGAGAATGCAGCTGCGCTCTTATCGGAACGAGAGGATGTTGTGTCTGTGTCCGCTCTATAGGAATTGCTCATTCAGCATTTCGGAGATCCGCGTAGTGAAGCTTGTATAAACATCGAATTAGAATCATTAAAAATTAAATCAGGAGAGAGTTATTTGGATTTTTGTAATCGCATCCAAAGTGTGCGATCTTTATTGATGTCGAAAGTAAATTTGATTGCGGATAGCGATTTAAAACGTGCGAAATTGATAATTTACAACAATACGGCTCCGAATGTATTTTTGTACAATCTTCCTGAAAATATGGTGCGCGTAGTAAGACTAAAGACACCCTCTACTTTAGAAGAGGCATTGACCATTGTTCTTGAGGAAGTTAACTTCCTAGAGCAATATAACATGAGGAATAAAATACATGGCAGCAACCAAATTACAGGTTCAGGTTCAAGGCCATTGATAACACAGCCATCTGGGTACAAACCACCCACATTGCCTAACAATGATACATTGCCGAAATTTAAATTTGGTATTCCTCAAAACTCACAGATTAGGGTACCCCAATTACAAGGGCAAGTTCAGCAACAAAATTTTGGAGGCTTCCGCCCACCAACATTTGGCTATAAGCCACAGTTTGGCCTTCAGCCACAGCGACAAATTGTCCTTCAGCCACAGCGACAAATAGTCCCTCAGCAGTTTGGTTATAGACCATCACAGCCATTTGGCTACAGACCATCACAACCATTTGGTTATAAACCACCACAGTTTGGTAACAAACCATTAGGGTATACTCCTCAGGTACAAAAACCTCAATTGCAAACGACTGATGTAACTATGAGGACAGCCGCGCCTCTAAAACCTCAACCACCACAAGGTTTTAAATTAAATGAACTGAGTTTGAACGAGTACGATCGTGAACCCTACTATGATGAAAACTATTACTCTGACGATTACAATTATGATGACGTAAACGGACTGAACTATTGTAGCGACTATAATAACATGCAATATACCGACGAACAATATGAACTACCAGAACAGACTGACGAAACTCAGACGGATTTTCACGAAAGTACCTCGATAGACAAGAAGTCCTAGAACTAAATTGTGATCCTAATTTAAAACTTCCGTACATTTATTTAGAAGAAATTGATGCAAAAATGATGATTGATACCGGAAGTATGAGATCATTCATTAGTCCCCGAAAAGCTTATCAGCATTTTGGCGAGTTTATTCGAAACGAACCATTTCAAGTAGTTAGCACCCACGCGTCCAGTAGACATGATCAGGTGATAGAAATCCCTCTTATGCCTACTTTTGTAAGCAACAATTGGCACAAATTCTATATGTACGATGTTGACGCGCGTTATGACGGACTTATTGGAAACGATCTGTTACAACAATTAGACGCGATTATTGATTTAAAGGAACAACTATTGAAGACAAGTACGACTTGTATTCCAATAATCAATAATAATTTGAATTACACAATCAATATTCCCCCACGATCAGAACAACGAGTTAAGGTACCAATAGACCAATATTCAGGTGAAGCCATACTTGACTTCCACAAATTTACAAACGGATTACGAATGCCTAGTGCAATAGTTAACTGTATAAACGGATATGCGTCTACGGTTATACAGAATACCTTAGATCAACCAAAGCAACTGATTATTAGACGACCCTTTACAGTGACACGATATGACGGTAATGAATGTGACTTAAACATGACAAAGGACATGAACGAAATAGAAACAGATTATTTGCTTGAAGAAAATTTAAGTAAACTCAGACTTGATCATACTAACGACGAAGAACGTGAGAAAATATTTAGACTTTGCATGCATTACAAAGACATATTTTACTGCGATCAAATTCCCTTGACGTTTACTAATAAGGTTAAACATAACATACGGACAAAGAACGAGGACCCTATATACGTCAAGCCATATAGGCAAGCCCCGTTTCTACAGAACGAAATTAATAAACAGGTAGATAAATTACTGAAGGACAACGTAGTTCAGGAGTCTCATTCTCCTTGGAACGCGCTGGTACACCTGGTGCCTAAGAAGATGGATGCATCTGGCGAGGTGAAGTATAGGATGGTAATTGACTATAGACGACTTAACGACATAACCATTGACGACAAATATCCCCTACCAAACATTACAGACCTTTTCGACAAATTAGGAAAAAGTTCTTACTTTAGTACCCTTGATCTAGCAAGTGGTTACCATCAGATCGAAATAGAAAAGAAGGATAGGCAGAAGACGGCCTTCAGCACGCAGAACGGACATTTTGAGTTCCTTAGAATGGCTTTTGGGCTAAAAACTGCTCCTGCGACATTCCAGAGGACGATGGACAACGTTTTACGTGGTCTACAAGGTCTACATTGCATGGTTTACTTAGACGACATAATTATATTCTCAAATAGCTTAGAAGAACATATTCAAAAACTACGGACTATCTTTGACAGAATTAGAGCGACTAACTTGAAAATACAGCTTGACAAATCGGAGTTCTTACGTAAAGAAGTACTTTACTTGGGCCACACGATAACGAAGGACGGACTTAGACCGAATAATGATAAAATTGACGCAGTGTTGAAATATCCCATTCCGAAAACACCGACTGAAATTAAAAGCTTCTTAGGTCTAGTAGGATATTACAGACGATTTATAAAGGACTTTGCAAAGGTGACCCAACCCCTGACAGCTTGTTTGAAGAAACGTAACGGAATTGTAATTGACCAGAAGTACATTGACGCATTTAATAAATGCAAAGAACTCTTGACGCATGCCCCATTGTTACAGTACCCTAACTTTGACAACCCTTTCGTGCTTACGACTGACGCGTCAAATGTAGCGGTAGGTGCAGTACTATCCCAGGGACCGATTGGTAGTGATAGACCGGTGGCGTATGCTAGTCGAACACTCAGTGACACAGAATCACGTTACAGTACGATTGAACGTGAATTGCTCGCTATTATCTGGGCAGTGAAACATTTTAGGCCTTATTTATACGGTCGTAAATTTTTCATATACACAGATCATCGACCATTAGTATGGCTTCGATCTCTGAAAGACCCGAGTAGCAAACTCACTCGTTGGAGGTTGCGTTTACAGGATTATGATTACGAATTAATTCATAAGAGCGGTAAACAGAACACCAACGCAGACGCCTTGTCTAGGATTAAGATCAATGCTATAGATTCGGATAATGAGGATCAATCGATGGCAGTTAACGTTGATGATAAAGAACAGAGACTAAAGAAACACCTAGATGAAATAGTTGAGGATATAGGAAAGATAGCTCGAAAGAAAACGGCACGTAACGACTCATCAACGATAACAGTATCAGATTCGAGTAGGACAGCGACAGTCAGTCCAATAGCAATCTCCGACACACTGTCAAGACATAGTATTGACAACGACGAATACCCTGTGCGATCAGAATCAAGTAAATCTCAAACAGTTCATTCAGCTTTAGAATTAGAATCCACTGGAATACCGATTTTACATGAGGCAATTGACACCAAGCCTAACCAAATCTTGGTATACTCATGGTTTAAAAATGAGATGCAAGTTAGAAATCTTTCTCGAACTAAACAAAAGGTTTTGGAAGTTTTCCTACCCCTAGATAATTCAGAACTAATTAAAGAATTTTTAAAACAATACATAAAACCAAAAAGTAAGTATTTTATTTACTTTGAGGAAAAAGAACATCGTAAATTATTTGGAAATATAATTATTCAACTTTTCAAGAAAGGTATGATTAATTTCTATGAATGCACAGAGCGGGTAGTTGCTATTGAAGATGAAAATGAACAAAGGGCAGTAATAGTTAAATATCATGAAGGAAAGACATGCCACCGCGGTATTAAGGAAACGTTGGTTAGGATTCGTAGAAATTATTATTGGGATAGAATGCAAGCAATAGTAACAGCAGTCATAAATGCTTGCGAAGCATGCCAGAAAATGAAATATGATAGGAAACCCATCAAGCCTATCTTACAATTAACGCAAACACAAGATGCCCCTTTTCAAGAGATTTTTATAGACCTTTTTAGCATTGAAGGAAAAACCTATCTGACACTTATTGATGCTTTCAGTAAGTTAGGACAGGCAATTGAAATTCTAGGAAAATCAACACCTGAAGTAATCAGAGCTTTGATGAAGTACTTTTCATATTACGGCATCCCCCGAAGGATCAGTTCAGACCCCGGTACTGAGTTTAATAATGAATTAATGAAAGAATTTCTAAGTTTACATAAAATTGAACTTCACGTTGGTACGCCCAATAACCCTAATTCAATGGGGCTTATTGAACGTTTCCATTCCACAATAATTGAAATTTATAGATTGGCTAAATATGAAAAACGCTGTACGGATGCAGCATCAGTTATGACGTATTCAGTTATGGCTTATAATCATACCATTCATTCTGTTACTGAACTAACTCCATTTGAAGTGGTATTCGGACACACTGATACAAGCAGCCCTTATGGCATCGAATTAGAAAAGCGTTATTTCCAGAAACTGGTTAAAGATCATGCTAAGCGAACTAAAGTATTGTATGAGAATTTGGTAGAAAAGATGATAACAACTAAAGAAAAGAATAGGGAAAAGAAAGGTGGTGAACTTGAAGTAGAGTTTCCTCTAGGAAAGACAATTTTTGCTAAAGATGTTAATAAGCGGAAAAGCAAAGATAAACCTCGATATGTAAAAGCGAAGGTAGTAGGTGAACCCGAGAGAAACGTTTTGCCTATCCAAGTAGGGGAAAGGAAAACGAAAGTTCCTATAAAAAATATCAAACGTCCTCCACAGGTGGTGCAGCATACTGCTGGTAGCAGTGCCGACCCTGGCCCTTCGTCTGCAAAACCTTAATGGCAACCCGGGAATACTTCCGATAAAAGAAGGTCAAGCATACGTGCAAATTAATCATTGGACTATAGTTAAGGTTATTCATTTGGAAAAGATTTATAATGATTTAAATTATATTGCAACAAACTATGAGCAGCTATGTAAACTGATCGATTGGAATGCACCATATTCTCATGAAATGAGAAGTATAAAATCACATACAGAGTTCATACGCGATATAACTAAAGATAAATACCGACAACTTGTTCCACAGCAGCGTTATAAAAGAGGTCTCATAAATCCATTGGGTTCTATTATAAAAATTGTTACAGGGAATCTTGATCATGACGATGCAATTAAATTTGATAAACTCACTTCTGATTTAAGTCATGACCAAATTATCATTTCTAAGAAATTAACCTTGGTTTCAAAAATGTTTGACAGCTTCATAAATGTAACTGAAACGATTAATCAGAATACTGTAAATTTAGATAACCGTTTAAAGAAGGCTGAGATAATGTTAAGAGATTTAACTGCTAAGGGAAATAATTGGATTTTCCACACATACATTATTGGATTATTTAACGTTTTTACAAGCAGTTTTCGTACCATCTTTATAAGACTAAGTGAAATTGAAACTGCTCTAGCATTAAGTAAGGTCTCAATATTACATCAATCTATCGTGAACTCTACAGAACTTATGTATCATTTGAAATTAATTGCTGACTCTGAAAGCTTAGTGTATTCGCCTATCGATGAAAATTTGTTAAAATTAGAGGAAACTATTTGTGTAAAATCTTTTGTTAAGAAAAACCAGATCACGTTCATTATGGAAATTCCAGTTACTGATAATTGTACTTATAATTATTTTAAATTGTACTCCTTACCAATTTTCCACCAATCCGAAAATAAAACCTTTGCCATTTTCCCTAAATATCCTTACCTATTGGCGAAAGGGATGAAATACTTACCAATTGCGAAACCGTGCCGCCCGTTATCTACTGGCGACCATTTTCTATGTTCTGCAGACAACCGAGCCCTGTACCATGAGCTCACTTGTATGGAGCAGCTGATGAAATTTGACGATGACCCCACTTGCTGTATGCCGCATCAGGTCCACATTGAGAAGGTCAAAGTCCAGCAAGTCAACTCTGATAATTGGATTTTATATAGTAGACTGAAGACTACTCTAATTAAATACTGTGACAACGAGGTCAGCACCAAGCAACCTGTATTCGGAACTTACCTCGTGACCATCGACGAGCCATGTAATTTGGAAATCAACGGAATTCGTATGGGTCACCGTATCATCATAGAATCAGATGTTGTGGAGCCGATCCCGATCCTCGTCTTACCGCAGCTACCTAAGAACGCGAGTCTATCCAGTGCACGCGCACTCGACATGAAGGGTATCAGCTTAGATGAAGTTAAATTCATGGCGTACTCTTTAAAACATAGTGCAGTGATCGAAAGTGTTTTAAACGAAAGGAAAGACTTTAGTTTCGGTGAAAATTTAGGATACGTAACTTTAGGATTAGTTATCTTTAGTTTTTTCATGTTTTTATTGTATGTGTATCGCTTAAAATTGTTTAGATTCCTATTGGATAAGAAAAATTACCGGAACAAATCCCAAATCGATCCAACCGATAATTTTCCTCTTAGGGATGGAGGAGTTATAGTTACGCCTAACCCCTCTGCCCTAGATTAATTTAGAATTATAGTTTTGCTGCATTTACAAATGCACTTCTTAGAATTTAAGCTTTGTTTCATTTTAGCCAACACAGCAGTTCTTGCATCGACTATCGTGTTGGCTCTCTGTACTTTGATCCATTATTAAATCCACCTCAAATCGGTGCGAACGTAATCCTAGTTTTAATTTAGATTTAATCAATTAAAATTACATATTTTTAAAAATCTAACTTCGCGTTCCCGAACCAAGAGTAGGTATAGTTTGTTTGGTGAATCATGGCCTCTGAAGTTGTTGTTATTCGGCGGCGCAGCATGAAATAATAAAATACGTTGTAATTTTCAGTGCCGTAAATCCACACAAACCACAGGCAGCTTATTGCTGCCTGTGATCACACTTATTGTGCATCAAACAGCACTCAAAGCGATACATTAAAACGTCAAAGGAATGTTGAATTCAAGACCAAATGGATAAATAAATACGCCTATATACTAAAACAAATATACATGCCATTTCAAACTATTTGTAGTTTCGGAGATATCATGATGAGTGAGTGTCAGTGGACTTGTTTTCTTTATCTAAGTAATAGAAGATTACGTATCTACTATATTAATAAAAAATGTACCAATGCAATTATTACATTAGGATTGAATAAAATAGTTTAACTGACTTTGCTTGTTTTGTCCTTTCTTTGATGTCAAGTAATAAGCGTAATATTGGTAGTGCAACTTATTATGGATGTAGGTATGTATCTATAATAAAACCTCGTTCGCTGGTAGAATGCGCATGCTGGCATTTGCCATAAAAGAGTGACCGAAAAGAAAAAAAAGAATGAGTGAATGAGTGAAGATGAGATTAAAAAAAACACTTGTTGAAATCTATTGTGGCATCGGTCCATTCATTTCTTTACGCTCCAATTTCAATGCACGTCACATGACCGTCTGTACGTAGTACATCTAAGTGGTATGTGAATGAGCCCAAACACTAGTAGCCTACTATAATCCATTCAGAAGTTACGTTGTCTAACATCCGACTCCATCATGAGACCACCTCCATGGTACCATATTATTGCATTGTCACCAAAGTTACATAAATGTATTCCAAATTTCAGCTCTATCGGTTGAGAAGAACGCGTTTAAAATTCAGTTGCAAGATTCCACCCGGACAAACATACATAACCTACGAGTACATTGAAAGTTATAAAAAAGCTTGTAAAAAACCATTAATTCCAGACAAATATTAGATGGAGACAATCATATAGAATGGAAGACTGATCGAGGCTTAATTAATGATTTTTTATTGAAATTCTATATAGTATTTTTAATTTAATTTAGGGGTAGGCCTTTGGTGTGGGTCGCCACGTGCGTCGATACCCTTATGCCATCTCATCTGTCTGGTACAACAGTTGGGGCCGGTGTGGCGGCAAATTCAGTCGAAGATCTCTAGATACCATATTTGCGCCGCTAGCGGCGCAAGTATGGAAGCCTCGACAGAGCTTACGTATTTGAGCCATTTGGGGTCGAGACCCTGGGTCAAAGGGGTACCGGGGCCCATCGCGTTTTCAAAATTCTTTCTGGGCGTCTGGTCAAAGCGACGTATGATCCGAGAGCTGGCGCTTATCTGGGTTAACGCATAAGCATTGCATTTCAGCGGGGCAATGCAGCCAGTGTCATGGGGACACTTCCGCCTGTTAGTGATCTGGAGCAATTGAGCTATCTATAGATCGTTTGCAATGGTCTTTGGATGATTCAACTGTTTCTTCTGTATTTTATTGTAAATAATTGTATATTCTTTCTGTTATTAAATAAAATTACATTTAATTTTAATTTATATAGTTTGTGACTAGGTAAATAATTGTCTGAAACAAATGAATATAATACACACTAGCACCTACTGAATAGTATTTTAACAACAATAAGTAGATAGTACAAATACAAAGTGTATTCATTGAAACATGTTACACGAAAACAATAAGGAAATGATGCAAACTTCAATAGTTGTTAGAAAATATGGCGCAGTCACCAACAAATATAGTTAGTAAGAATATAGTTTTAGTCATGTAAATGCGTATCATAAACAATAATAAGTCTTTATCACGTGTCTGAGTGTTTCTCTATATATATTATTAGGTATTTACCTATGAAATTGCCGTTTTGTATGGAATAAGTGAAAGTACTTATTTTTTTAAACTTTTTTATTTCTGGTATTCAAAGTAATCACCCATGCAATACACGCATCTTTGTCAACGCATTGGCAGTTTATTGATGCCCTTCTTGTAAAAATCAGCTGGACGGGAGGCAACAAACTCTTCAAAGGCATTTTGTACTGTCTCTCGGGAATTGAATTTTTTACCCACTATAAAGTTGTCTAAATTTTGGAAAAAGTAATAGTCGGTAGGTGCAAGGTCTGATGAGTATGGCGGATGAGGAAGAGCTTTCAACCCCAGATCTTGCAGCTTGGAGACTGTCTGTTGTGCAGTATGGGGTCGCGCGTTGTCGTGAAGGAGCAGTGGGGACGACCGATTGACCAAAGCTGGTTGCCGATGTGCAAGCTTCTCCATCATTGTCTCCAGTTTTTCACAGTACACATCTGCAGTAATGCTCATGCCGTTTGTAAAAAGCTGTGGTGAATCATACCCGCACTAGACCACCAAACAGTGACCATCACCTGTTTAGGGGTAATTTTTCGTTTAGGGCATTGCTTTGGTGCTGAACCAGAATCTAACCTGAGCACTTTCGATTGTCGAACAGAATCCATTTTTCATCACACGTAACAATTCGATTCAAAATTTCTTCATTTCTTTGCCTATTGAGCAGCGCAAAGCAGGTCTCGACGCGTAAGTTGCGCTGGCGATTGTTAAGTTCGTGGGGCACCCATCTATCAAGTTTTTTTACCTTGCCTATTTGTCGCAAATAGATCAAAATTGTTTTGATGCTAACATCAAAAACTGCTGCTAGCTCAGCTGTAGATTGAGTTTCGTCAGCTGCCACAATCGCCTTTAATTCATCATTGTTGATTAAAGTCTCCAGACGACCAGGAGCTTCATTTTTCAAGTCAAAATTTCCAGAACGGAACCGGGAAAACCAATAACGGGTTGTGCGTTCGTTTGTACAGTTCTCTCCGTAAACGTTTTTGATGTTACGTGCCGTTTGTGTCGCATTGGTGCCACGACGGAACTCATATTCCATAACTACACGAATTTTTAAAGTATCCATTATGACGAAAAATATTCAAATGTAATGAAAATACAACGCTAATCAATAAACAAAAGACTGAGTTTGTAAAAAGAATGTCATGTTTTTAAAACAAAATTAATTTGAATATAGAATACAAAGTTATTCCAAACTTTTTTTCTATTTGAAATGACCAGTACTGAAGAACGGCAATTTCATAGGTAAAGACCTATTATTATAAGTACCATGTGTTTACAGAAAAAATATGTATTAGGTATTCTATCAGTTCTATGGTTCCCAGAGTACAAACTATGCTTAGTTTGGGGCTAGATATTACTGTGTGAAATATCCAGTATTATTTATTTATTTAGTTTTTTCTTGCAGGTAAAAAAGAGCGGATTCGCAGTACGTTTCGACGTCTCAACAGTGCGTCCAAGCGTCAACTCAGATCCTGTTCCATTCTGGAGTGAAAGGTCCAACGAAGGCCTGAAACAATCTCAAAGCTGCGAGATTTTCGTTTTACATTCCCCGCCAAAAATAACGAACAGTTCGTAATCCGTTGAAATGGGAGTGTATGGTTGAGTGAAGTGTAATAGTTGGGTGAAATTGACTTTGTGACTGAAAATGGGTGTAAATAATGTATTATTTTATGTTTACTGAGCCGCTGGCTTGTGGAGATACTATGGTATCCAATATAAAAATTGCATCTCGGATGGGGAATGTCAGGCACAGTAATAATATCTAATGAGATATATTTATATTTATTTATTAGGTCCACCAACAGTTGTTACATAACATATTGCTAGCGGTCTTATATCTATATCATAAAGCTATGTACATGCACAATAAATTACAGGTACATGTACAGACATTACAGGTACAGACAACATGCTCTAAAAAGTATATTGACAAGTTGATATAGCTTTTTAAATATAATTTAGAATAGATTTTTATAAGAGAAAAATATATAATTTAAAGATATGCATACAGAAAACAGGGTTGCAGATATTAAGGGTAAAAAGTAACAGATAAAATAAAAAAAATAAAAGTAGCACGAGCAACCATGACAGATCCAACACATTAAATAAAAGTAGCAAGAGCAACCATGACAGATCCAACACATTAAATAAAAGTAGCAAGAGCAACCATGACAGATCCAAAACATTAAATAAAAGTAGCAAGAGCAACCATGACAGATCCAACACATTAAATAATGAAAACAGGAAAGCAATAGCCTTGTCAACGAAAAACATAAGATCGTTAATTTTGCTGGACAGTCAAAATGAAT
Source organism: Philereme vetulata (assembly GCA_918857605.2). Classification (NCBI taxonomy): domain Eukaryota; kingdom Metazoa; phylum Arthropoda; class Insecta; order Lepidoptera; family Geometridae; genus Philereme; species Philereme vetulata. Next base: position 11,160,566 of record OU975442.1, on the reverse strand, counting down.
GTCCAGATCAGTATGAGCTAATAAGCTTACTTAGTCGAGGTTATAGATCGAGGCCGGTTTAAAAGCAATTAAACCGATCCGTTTATAACGAAAAAAACTGTTAAAAACCGAAATAAACCTCCCTTTACACACCTTCTTTTTTGACTATCTCCGTGGTATAGTGGGCGAATAGCCGGCTGAGACGCAGGAGGTAGCGGGTTCGATTCCCGCCGCGGAACAAATGTTTGTATGATCTACAGATATTTGTTCCGTGTCTGGTTGTTTCTCTATATATTATAAGTATGTATTTACAAAAAAAAAGTATATAAGTATTCTATCAGTTATCTGGCACCCATTGTACAAGCTCTGCTTATTTTGGGGCTAGATAGCGCTGTGTGAAATGTCCAGCCATATTTATTTATTTATATTTATTTACAGTTCAAGCTGTGCTGCTGTGGAACGCTTTACCTTTCTCTATCAGATCATCAAGATCTCTTCCTACCTTTAAAGCTAAGGTATACAACCATTTCCTTTCTCTGTCTATGCACTGCTAGTTTATCGTTATGTTTATCTCCTTATATATGTATATATTTTTAGTTTATAAGTAAGTATATGTAGTTTATGTAGGTTTATGAACCCTACACCGCCGTCTTTTTGATTTTGTTTTGTCCTGTCCATCCAAAGGGTGTCTGGAAGAGATCGCTTTTGGCGATAAGGCCGCCCATCGTACTTACCTTTATTTTTGTGTATTTCTTTGTATTTTTAAGTTTGTTGGTGTGCAATAAAGAGTATTCTATTCTATAAAAATTTTTTTTTAGATTTAACACGGTTGGTGTTAATGAATATGTTTTTCTTAATTTTAACTACATTTTCTTGATATTACCGAGGTGGGGATTTAACGGAGTACCTATAAACTGTGTAAATATTTTTTAAATGTGTGATATACTGATATTAATATACTTAGCGGTATACTTAACTATAAATTAAGTATAGGTACCTACATTCTTAGGTTTTCGTGTAGTAGGTAATTTTTTATTTTAAATTGTGTATCGAACCTGTGTATATATATTAAGAACCTACCTACATTTGTAGATCAGCAGCAGCTTACCTAATATTTTTTTTAATGATAAGTGTTTGTTATGATGTAGTTAGTCTGTGATTTTTTGTGCAAGAGAAGACTCCTGTATTGTGTTCTTAACGTGTTAGGTACTTTATATATCTATTAGGTATATCTTACATTCTTCTTCTTCTTCTTAGACATAGACATAGACAGACATTTATTTGCCACCACAGCACACACAAATACACACAATAAAATCAAAAGGTATAACATCAAAGAGAAAGTAAAAGAAAACAGAAAATTACATTCAACAAATATAGGAACAATAGAATGAAATAATAAATTTACAGTGTAGTCAGGGAAAAATTAAAACGAGGCAAGTAGGTGTGTAGGCAAGTAGGCAGTAGGTTCTTTCGTGTCGATTTCTCAATACTATAGCCATTTTGACCAGTACGCCGCCACGTTCATGGCAGCGTCGGAGCAGGTCCTCAGTTGCCCCATCGTGCAGGTGGTAGGGCAGGATGGGCAGGCAAGGACGTGTGACATTGTTTGGAGCTAGGCACCACATTGGCATTGCGTCGCCGATTCGTCCATAATACCCCATTTACTAAGATTACACCTGCAGCGGCCGACTTGGGTATGCAGTCTGTTGAGGGTCCTCCACACTGGCCAAGGTAGATTTTGACCAGGGGGTAGTTCCTCTGCAGGTGTAATATAGCCAGGTGGAGGGAGGGGGCTTTATTTTTTTTCCGCAGGGTAACACGGGCATCACTTGCATTATTTGTGGTGGCTTCTGTGGATCGCAAAAAGCCCCTGCGGCGACGTAGACGTTTTTTTGGCGGAGTAACGCCATATAAGCAGTGTCGGACATCACATTCCTGTTTTGCCTTCTCTGTGGCACAGACAATGTCTCGCCGGATGTCAGGTGGCGCTATACCCGCTAAAGGGTATAGCTTGTGTAACGGGGTAGGCTTCAGACATCCGGTTATTATTCTACTGGTCTCGTCTAATGCAGTATCTACTTCTCTAGCGTGGCTTGAACGATGCCACACTAGTCATGCGTACTCCCCAGCTGAGAAGCAGAGGGAGATACCAGTTGTTCGAAGAGCCGAAGGTGAAGCGCCCCAAGATGTTCTGGTGAGCCGATGGAGAATACTATTTCGTGAGCAGACTTTGGCTTTTGTTTTGATGAAATCAAGAGAACACATTAAGAACACAATACAGGAATTTGCTCTTGCACAAAAAATCACAGACTAACAAAAATGTTAGGTAAGCTGCTACCGATCTACAAATGTAGGTACAAATGTAGTACAAATATAAGTCTTTCTATTGATTTCCTTTAAACTAATTAAAACGAAACATGACGTCAGGTGACCAAAATTTTCCAAATGAAGTGTAAAAGCAGTTCTTTTATTTTTGTAGGTGAGTTTAAAACGGCAACATTTTATTTAAAACATTATAAATCAGTGGTTTTACATCTAAGGTCGAGGAATTAGAGAGTTAGCGCCTATAACGGTGCGCTTGAAAGGAATGGAAAGTGGTTTTATTTCATGGCGAAGGATTCTAAAGGGTACCTTATATTTAATTTTCCACAACTAGTTGGGGGCAATCTATTTGCTTTCTCAAGAGTGTGTAAGAGACGCCATTGAAAAGTGTTGTAGTCTATCTCCGTATGAGACCGATCTCTATATCTGAACCACATTGAAGCGAATAAATGAATTATGATTACGATTTTGAGAAAACCCGTTGCTTGGGGGGCGTATACTATCTATAGAATCCGCTGGACCCAAATAAAAACTAAAGCATTATAAGCTTGTCTGTATATATTAACACCAAACCCTTTTATTAAACAACACAAAAAATACAACTTTTAGGTGAAACTCCTAAAACACATATATTTTATTGTATGACGGCGATGCGCGACGCGCGACGCACCGAAAAACTACCAAGATCGCAAGCGAGTATCTCGCGGCCCCCGGACGCAATTGAAAATAAGTTTTTTTTTGAAAAATTTCTTTTCAAAACAAGCTTTTATAAAATTCATAATCGGAACCCAGATTCAAATGAGCCCAAACACTAGTAGCCTACTATAATCCATTCAGAAGTTGCGTTGTCTAGCATCCGTCTCTATCATGAGACCACCTCCATGGTACCATATTAATGCACTGTCACTGAAGTTACATATATTATGTATCCCAAATTTCAGCTCAAGCGGTTGAGGGGAACGGGTTTAAAATTCAGTTGCAAGATTCCACCCGGACAAACATACAAACATAACAAGTTAATAAAAACTTGTAAAATATCAAGAAAAGTGTAGTTTGTAAAGACTATAACGTTTTCTCGTTAAATCCAGTCGACCCAAAGGATGTCTGGAAGAGTTCGCTTTTAACAATAAGACCGCCACTTGTATTTGTGCGTATCTAGTTATTTGTTTGAGTTGACTATACCTCAGCCCAAACTCGAATTTCACCCCCGCTTCTCCGCGCGCCGCTGCACATCTTATCTCGCCGTGGTTCATATGTTTGCCGGTTTTTTTATCATTCAGTCCCTTCATTATGTTGTTGTGTTTATTTCTCATTACTGCGTCTTTACAAAAACCAGCTAAATATAAATTCTACCTAAGAATTACGTGTTCGTTTAGAGCGACACGCGTCACGGGTACCCCGTCTGAAAGCCGAGGCTAGACTGAATCGCGGAACGGGCGTCCGGAGCGAATGGTTTCATTAGTGCAAAACTTAGATATTTTCATTTTATGGTAAAATCAAAAGGTATTTTGAAAATTTAAAACACACGTGCCCTTATTTATGTTATGTAGAATTACTGTATAAAGTTTCAAGATCTAAATTGTAGTATTCATCGCATAAGAACGGTTTTAAGATAAATTTGGAGTCATCTTTGGATTTTTTTTCCATCGAGAAAATTTTACAGATTGAAAGCACACAATTTGTTGAACAAAACATTGTTTCTCAATAAGCGATTTAACGTCTCCCCAGGTATAGTGCGCCCTGTACAATACATTTTACCCTTTGGGAGTTTGTTTTACCTTCTTTCTTCTTAGCTAACATTCATTAGCTAGCATTCTTAGCTAACTAAACAAACAACTCATTTAAATATTATTTGCGAAAACATGTAAATGTCAATAAGTGTTTAAAGTTGTTTCTTATTAGATATAAGTAATGTTCGTTTTCTGAATAAAATAAAATAGAATAGTCAAATATTTTTCCATACTTCTCATTGTGGTTGATACTTACAAACAAGCTATATAATTTTAAAAACTGAAACCCGACTACATAATAAATATTAACACATCAAGTGTCGGCTACAGAGTACACACGGCTACACATCAAGCTATACATTTCCAGTATAAGCTGACCTCGCATTGTGTAGACTTTTCGTAGAATGAGAGGTCAGCTTATACTGGATAAGAATAGCTTGATGTGTAGCCGTGTGTACCACAGTATGTTAACCAGAAATACATTTCTGGTTAAGATACGTATTCTGTACCTTGTATCCTAAATTTAGAAAAAGAGAAAAAGTCATCGCCAAGTTTTGTAAAGTTAGGGCACGTTTGAAAGGTGCGTGACTGGCACTGCTCTGCATCAATCAGCTTGAGGCATACTGGTGTAAAGCCTTATGTGCCTGTGATTTTTCCGGCAACCATACCCTTCAAACCGAAACACAGCAATGCTGCTAGGCGGCCGAAATTTGGTAAATATTTTTTAGTTTTTCTTGTAGAAATAATGTTTGCAATGGTGTTTAGATGATTCAACTGTTTTTTAAGTATTTTATAGTCATGTAAATAGTTATATGGATAAAAAAAACTCGTATTTGTATTCTTGTATTAGTTTCAAGTAAAGAAGCGCCAAATTTTAGGTATGCCATTTTAGGGGGAATATCTTGTTCATTGCTATACCTGTCAAACTTCATATCCTTGAGCATGGACCTACTACTCGTATTAGTAGGTCCATGGGCTTGAGGCTTCCGCGATTTGCGGTAGCTGTCAAGCTTGACATAGGTCTCATAAAAATGGCAAAATGACAGATATTATAAGACAAATCTTACCTTACATCAAAATATTATTTAGTCTAAATATAAAATGTGTTGTAATACAATTTTAAGATAGTATTGTATATTAGTTTATATGTATTGTTAACTGTTAAATGGACTGTTTAATTAAAATATTTTCTTTTATAAAATGTCTTTGCATTTTTTCAAAATAAATTAGAAACAAATATCTTCAAAAGGTTTTTTGCAATATATATCAGCAGCTGACGCCCAGTACAAGAGCGATAAGCAATAAATAAAAATACGCATAAAAGAAGATTGGCAATCGGCAAAGTACGTACCACAGCGATCCACTAAAAACCACTCATCCTTGACACATATTAGTAAAACAGTCAGAAAATGTTATGCCTCGAGTACGTAGTCTAACGTATACATACTTACTTATATTATAAAAGATAAAGGAACACTGTTGGTTGTTTGTTTGTTACCTTTTCACGACTAAATGGCTGAACGGATCGTAATGAAATTTGGCAAGGAGATAGATTATATCCTTGTGAAGGAGGAAGGCTATCTTGTGTCTCAAAAAGAATAATCTCGAAGGGGGTGAAATAGGGATTGAAAGTTTGTATGGACAATCCATAATTACATCTGAAAATTCATATTTAGACTTTTGGTAAGAAATAAAGAAATACGTGTGTTTCAACTGTTTTGCTAAATCATTCCTACGGAAGGGGGGATAAAGTAAGAAGTTAAATTAAGAGGTATTCTTTAGGTGCACTCCCTATGTACAGTTTGTATATAGATAGACAAAGGCTACGTTTTACCCGAATGCGGTAATGTTTTTATTGGCAAACCACGCGGGCGAAGCCGCGGGCGGGTCAGCTAGTAGAATACATACATCGACTATATACACTGATACATCTACTGATCTGTTACTGATGCTATGTATATTGTGTAATCAACCGTTTTCTAATTTGCTTTGAACTCTCACAAATCTTCTTTGAGATACATTTTAACAGGCTGTTTATGTATTAGTCTTGAAAAGCAAAGTCACCGGCATATCACAAAGGCTTGGCAAGCTGAAGTGGCGGTGTGCAGGGCACATAGCTAGGAGAACTGACGGCCGTCGGGGCCGAAAGTTTCTCGAGTGGAGACCACGCACTGGAAAGCGCAGCGTAGGACGGCCCGCCACTAGATTGTATATCAGGTTGGGGAAAAAGTTTCTTCGCATTTTATAAGAAAATTCAAAACATTTTTTAATATAGTTTATATACATTTAACTAAAGTATGTAAATACCATTTTGTTCGATAACATTTTGCCATCTTGTAGGTAGGGACCTCATCCCATTGCTATAAAAGTTTTGGGGCTTCTGATCAAAATACCGCGACAATCGAATGAAATCTATGGGGGAGAACTATATTCAGCAGTAGACGTCATCTGGCTGATATGATATGTTTATGAAGCTTGAAAACAATTTATGCCTTGCGTGGTAAGATGCTATACATGTTCAAATGAAAAATGACCTACAATACATTGCAAAAAATATTTCTTCGCATCTCTCTTTAAAAATTCTCTCTAAAAATTATTCTTCTCAAAAATTATTCAATCCAATTGAATTATAGTCTGTAGTAATTTGTAAGGTAATAATTATGGCCTTTCCACGCAAGGCTTCTACAACCTTTCGTAAAATGGAATCCATTGGTCTCCGATAGAGAAACATATCAATCATACTTTAATTAAATTGCAGTTCTTTTTTTTATTTTTTGGTTTCAATGACCTCTGAGCTGATTTACAGTCTGTTGCTTGAAATTAAAATATTGCTTGAAATATTGGTAACCGATATTCTAAGTAGTAAAGTAAGACCTTCTTAGCTAGTTGCGCTCTATTGGGCTAATACAATTTAGAAGTCAAACAGCCATTGATACGGAAGAAGAATAAGACGTTCTTTGGTAGAAGCAATAACTAATTCAGGATATCTAATGAAGAAAGATGGAAAATGTTTATTTAATTGTTATAATTTCTAAGCCTCTGGAAAAAATTACAAAAGCCTTGAGAGCACTTGTTCCCAGGTTTCATAGCTTGATTTTACTTGGCTTTTTTTTGACTTTAACAATTACATGACTTCGCAGTTTACATTTGGTTTCAGAAAAGCGAAGTCTTAATTCTTAACCAATTCTTTCGCTATTACGAAAAATCGTCTGTCAAATAACGGCAGGAATGCAGCTGCTTTGAACTCGATTGTCCACTTTTTCTCATTGAAACATGACGTCTTTATGTACGTCTGCACTTAAGACGGTCCATAAACTTTAATAATTGTATTATGTAATTGTGTTCAATAATTGTTATTGTACACACATTGACATTATTGTTTGGCATTGTTTGTTTTGTTCTTTTTGTTTCATCATATTATCAGCCGTAGGACGTCCACTGCTGAAGAAAGGTCTCTCTCATTGATCTCCAGGAACTGCGATTGGAAGCGGCCTGCATCCAACGCCGACCTGCGGTTCTTACCAAGTCGTCTGCTATCTTGTAGGTGGACGTCCTACGCTGCACTTGCCGGTCCGTGGCCTCCACTCGAGAACCTTCCGGCCCCATCGGCCATCTGTTTTGCGCGCTATATGGCCTGCCCATTGCCACTTCAACGTGCTAATCCGTCGGGCTATGTCGGTGACTTGAGTTCTCCAACGTATCTCCTCATTTCTGATTCGATACTGTAGAGAAACCCCGAGCATAGCCCTCTCCATAGCTCGTTGAGCGACTCTGAGCTTATTCATAAGGCCAATAGTGAAGGACCACGTCTCGGTTCCATATGTCATCACTGGTAACACACACTGATTGAAGACTTTCGTCTTAAGGCACTGAGGTATGTTGGACGAAAATACGTTGCGAAGTTTCCCAAACGCTGACCATCCGAGTTGGATTCGGCGATTGACCTCTTTATAGAAGTTGGGCCTACCTAATTGGACTGTTTATCCTAGGTATACATACGCGTCGACAACTTCAAGAGCCGAGTTCTCAACCATAACTGGGGCAGGCACGACATGGACAATCGACATAATTTTCGTCTTGTCCATGTTCATTTTAAGCCCTACCCGTTGGGAGACTCGAATGAGGCCTTCGAGCATCGTGCTGAGCTCTTCCATCGACTTTGCCATGACCACAATATCGTCGGCAAACCGAAGGTGAGTGATGTATTCGCCGTTAATATGATGCCCAGTCCTTTCCATTCCAGAAGCTTGAAGGCATCTTCCAAAGCGGTCGTAAACAGTTTCGGAGAGATGACATCTCCCTGTCTTACGCCTCTTTTTAAGGGAATTGCCTTCGAGCTCTGTTCTTGTACTCGGACTGACATAGTGGCGTTTTTATACAAACACTTTAACACTTTTTGTTTGTTGATATTTTAATGGCGTGCAATAACTGATATTATCTAATCTAATAATGTTGTATGTAATAAATTCTCTGTTGTGGTTTGTTGTTGTTGTTCTTGTTATCCATCTCAAAAATATTTAAGCCTGGACGGGGACTTAAACTCGCAACCTTCCTCTTGATACGAGGATGCACTACCAATTGTGCTACCGGGCTCAGTCACGTCAGTCGAAGTTCATGAGATGATTCAGATTACGACTAAAGAGACGTTAATAAATTTTTGAGATGGTTTTTATTTTATCTTATTTATTTAAAATAACACATCTATTAATACAGGTTAGACCTAATACAATAGAGTAGTCATCAAATGTCATATAGCAAAAAAGAAAAAAATAATTAAATCAATCCAATAATAAACAATTTAAACACATACAAAAACAATAAAATAATTACAATAAAATCTTTATAATGTCATATTCGTCATAATCTAGTTTGATCTTAATTATCGATAGCTTGTAGAAAAATATTTTTTTTAATTTGCTAATTTTAAAATCGTTTTAAAATTTTGGAATTTTTTCGCAAGTGTTCGGATAACACTATAAAAATACAATCATTGCTCAAATTGTGCAATAAAATTGATAGTTTAGAGCCCTTATTTATGACGCCCATCAGTTTTAAGAAACAAACTATTTTAGAATGGTTTTATCCCAGCTTAAGCCAGTTGTCGATTTAAGATTTATGAGATTGCCTAGTTACCAATATTGAGCAAAACAAAACAAAACAAGCATTTGAGGACAGTTCTACGAATATTGAACTTTTTACCATTGCTTTATTTCCGATGTGTTTCCGATAATCTTTCGAGAAAATTGAAAGGCTAAAGAAGGAATGGAATTTGGATTAGTTAGAAGTGATTCATTTTATAGTCACATTTTTGCTTATGAGTAAATTGTCTATCTATTTAATAAAATAGACAACTTACAATATTTGTGTGGTTGTGGTGCCTGATCGATTAAGTAAGATATTTTTAGAATTCCATACTTCAAAAAGAAAATACGTTGTATGTAGGTACTTTCACTCAGTTCATCGCTGGATCTGGATGTGCGCGCGGCGGAGGCGGTGAGCCGTGCCAGTGCCACGCGCGTTCACATCCCGTGCCTCTTGCTCAGCGCGGTCTCGCAGGCGCTCGCTAAGCTCAAGCCAAAGCGCTCCGCGGGCGCGGATGGTTTTCCCGCTTTGGTATTCAGGGACTGCCGAAGGGCACTGGCTGAGCCATTGGCGCATATTTATAATATTTGTTTGCAGGATTCTTGTTTTCCTCAATGGTGGAAAGTTGCCCGGGTCATCCCGATACCTAAAGGTGGAGGCGGGTCGGATGTTAGTGCCTTTAGACCTGTGGCTATCCTTTCGACACCGGTGAAGGTGTTCGAATCGGCGGTACAACGAAGCTTACAGGAACAGGTGGCTGCCCAATTGTCGGATGCGCAGCATGGATTCCGTCCGACATGTAGCACGTCAGCAACCTTTTAGACGCCATGGCCTACGCGGTCCTTCACGTGGATGCAGGAGTGCAAGACGACATCGCCTACTTTGATTTCAAGAAAGCAATCGACTTGGTCGATAACGATATTTTGCCGACAAAGCTGGCGACGCCGACGGTTGGCTGCACTACCAGGTTGCTTCGTTTCTTCGCAAGCTACATGAAAGATAGGCAACAGTTTGTGGAGTACGCAGGGTGCAAATCTCAGCCATATTTAACCAGAACAGGAGTGAGCCAAGGAAGTAACTTGGGGACTTTGAAATTTATCATTATGATAAACGATTTGCCAGAAGTGGTCAAGGAAGCTAAATGCCTACTTTTCGCAGACGATCTTAAGTTGTTTTAACCCATACAAGATGAGAGGAAATGCAAACGCCTTCAACAAGACGTAGATAGATTGGTTGAGTGGAGCCAGAAAAACAAACTTCAGTTTAATGTTGAAAAATGCTCGATTTTAACGTTTAGCAGAGCCAAAACACCTCTCCATTACAACTATGCAGTAGACCAGGTGCTGTTGAAGCGCGTCGACTCAGTAAAGGATCTGGGTGTTCGAATGGACAAGGAGCTGAGATTCCGAGAGCAGGCTGTAGGTGTTAGTAAAAAGGCGCTTAAGAGTCTGGGGTGTATACTTCGTCGTGCAAATGCCTTTACAAATATGAAGGCGCTAACAGTTTTGTACGATGCTTTGGTCAGAAGCCAATTAGAGTTCAGTGTTGCTGCATGGGCTCCTGATGAAACTAAGAATAGTCTCATTATGGAGCGCATACAGAACACATTCACGCGGTACTTGTACTGGAAGCGATACGGAGTCTATCCCTTCTATCCATTGATGTATCCAACCTTGTTCGTTCTGGGCATGGTTGGATACAACAAGTTGGAAACACGGAAGGATCTGGCCCTGGCTTTGTACGTGATGAAGGTGCTCCGGGGTACCAACCTTACCAACCCGGCCATATTAGGGAGAGTTGGTATGTGCTTGCCCAATGAATACGTACATCGGCGCAGGTGACCAAGTCTATTCGAGGCGCCCCGAGGCAGAACCAACTTAATGGACAAAGCGCCTCTGACGCGCACCCTGCAAACGCTCAATCTATTTGCGGAGAATATAGATATGGTCCATGTTTCTCTGAATGAATTCGCAAAGGCCACATTGTTTATTTTATGTTTGTAAATAGTGTAGCATAATAATTAATTGAAATTGAGTAGCATAGATTAGATAATTAAGATATAAATTAAGTTGACTACATCGTTGTATTATGTTTAGACCTGTAATGATAGATGTAAGTGGAAATAAATAAATAAATAACTAAATGTCTGTCAGTCTGTCAAGAACCTTTTTTCAGGAACGCGCAATATAAAGTTGAAATGAATATCAAATACGTAGATTTACAGTCCCTTGAAGCTGTAAAAAATCAAGCTTCTATGTCAACGCAATCAAAAAATAAGGCGATTTATGCCGCATATTTTGCTCGCAAATAAATCTAAACTTATAGAGTACTTTCCGTTGACCTAGAATCATGAAATTTGGTAAAAGTATGTCTCACAGCACAAGTAAACGAAACAAATCTAAAATATGATAATTTGTAGTTATGTCGTAGATATCATCACAGGACAGTGAATTAAATCACCATCTCCTAAAGACAGAGGGCCTTAAATAGTGGGCTATGTCGGGGATGGCTATAGGGTGAAGAGACAGTGGAGGACGTGCTGCTACACTGTACGGCCACCCACGAAGCCAGACTGAAGATAGGACTGCATGAACTCATGGAGTCATCTTGGACATCAGTAACGACCTCGGGGACTCTGCAAAACTGATGTGAGATAGAATGAATGAACATAGCGAAGAGGAGAGGGGAGGAGAGGGGTAATCCTCCTCCAGTTTTATACGCTGGAGCACCGATTAGCTACTCGGCCAATGCCAAGAACCTTGGCGTCTATTTTGACAATCATCTGTCTTGGGTGCGGCATGTTAATGAGATTAGTAAAAGGGTTAACTACTCTTTTCAATCTCTTAAGCGTCTCCAAAAGTTTTTACCCTTTGAAACTAAAATTACTCTTGCTCAAACACTCATGTTACCCCTTTTAGACTATGCCGATGTCTGTTTTCTTGACGCCACCGAGGAACTTCTAAATAAACTGGAACGTCTTCAGAATTTGTGTATCCGATTCATATTCGGGTTGCGCAAGTTTGATCACGTCTCCATGTTTAGATCCCAGCTAAAATGGCTTCCCATTCGTCGTCGACGTGATCTTCATGTTGTAACTTTTCTCTTCAACACTCTTTTCAATCCTTTAGCTCCTTCTTACCTCCGTGAGCGCTTCGATTTTCTTGTCCTACCGGAGATGACTTGTAGGTCATCTAAGTCCCTCCTTCTTAAAACCCCTCCTCATTCCTCCAGTCGCTATGGCGGTTCCTTCACTGTCCATGGAGTCAACCTGTGGAATTCTCTACCACACTCTATCCGCGCAAGTCCATCACTAAGCACTTTTAAGCTTAGAGTCAAAGAGCATTACCTGTCCTTGTAAGCTTTTAGGTTATTTATTATGTATAAGTAGGTATATTATTTATATTTTGTATAATATATTATGTTTATCTCTAATGTAGGTATAGTATATAGGTATTATTATTATTTTTTAATATGGTTAAGTGTTGTATTTATTATAGTATATGCTATATATTAGTATTCTACTCCAATGTCATTCTCTGTGCACGTACCCACCTCTATAATCAAATATCTCTATCTTCAAAGGTTTGCTGGAAGAAAACTCTTATTAGGGTTAAGCTCGCCTTTGTACATGTCCATTTTGTAAGCTATTTTTATCTGTAAATCTATTTGTGTACAATAAAGAATAAAAAGAATAATAAAACGCCACCTTGCAGGACTCCGGCAGAAAGATTGCACCACGAAGAGTAAGCCTCTTCAACACGGATGCGCTGACGGCGCCCAAACAAGTAACTATGAAAGATATGTTAAAGGAGCATAAAATACCCAGAAGTAGGTCGAAGCCAACATTATTGAAAGCGCTGCTGAAGTCAAAGAGTATCACTGCTGTTAGCTTCTGACTGTCCATCCCAAACCGAATGTCGTCTGTTATTTTAACCAGAACTGTTACGGTGCTATGACCTGGACGATGGGACTGCATGAACTCATTGAGTCATCTTCGACGTCAGCAACGACCTTGGGGCTCTGGAAAATGCTGCTACCAACCCAAAGTCCTACTCCGCTACTTTATGGTAGTTAGATGTTGGGAGTTGGGATGGCTGGGGTCAGTGTAAATATTAATCCCCCACTCTATAGGTATATATTGTAAGAAGAATTATCTAAGCTGAGTAGACTAACTAGTTTACGAGCAGTAGTCGATCAAACTGTAGTTGGTTTGAAAACATTTTTTAATAATGTTCATACAAAATGACCTAAATCAACTGCAATATTAACTTTGTATTTCAATATCACTAAGATACAGCTGTACTGGCTACGGAACTTTTCACTGTGCGTAGTTCGACACGCACTTGGCCAATTTATTTTATACTTAAATATATATCTTACGAGCGATGGAGCGCAGTATTTTGGGTGTCAAGAGAATAGACAGGATTCGGAACACTTCGCTGCGCTCAAGGACCGGCATCGCTGACGTCGGTATCAAGGCTGTCAAGTTAACGTGAGATTGGGCAGGTCAAGTCTCCAGCATGCAATTAAATAGTTGGGCTAACGTCGTAACTGGATGGATCCCTGTGGATGGAAAGCGACACCGTGGCAGGCCCAAGAAGCGGTGGTGCGATGATTTGGACGCTTTTTATAGGGACTGGCGGGATTTGGTACAAGATCGAGAAAGGTGGAGAGATGAGGGGGAAGAAGGCTTTTGACCAGCAGTAGAACAGCATAGGCTACATGAAAAATATTTTACTTCTATCAAAAGGGTTTTTATAGTAGAGCTTAAAACCTATTTCGCACAATCCATCTGCAAACTTCGCGTGACAGAATTAACTAATACAGTTACCGGTCGCTCCATAAATGCCTGTGTTAGGTATTATAGAATATCAATCTTTGAATTGATTAATTCAGAGACATTTGAGTATGTACTTGTTCCAGACCTCCTAATTTCGAAATCCGAAACTTCTGTTTCGACATTGATTGGCTTTAGATCAGTAGCGTAACGTGAGTGTCTGCCGCCCGGGGCGATAATTTTGCTGCCCTCATATTTAGGTATTTCAATTTAATATACTATAATATACAGTAAATATAGAGATTTTTTCGACAAGAATAGACATCAATATTGTGTATTGTACAGGTTACAAATAAAACGGTCTTACCTAGTCAGGTCTTAAGTATTGCCACACAGTAAAAACTTTTCTTTTAGAATGCTGACCACAAAAAAGTTTATAGAATTCGAATTTCGAATTGTTCATGAAAATAAAAATGTATACTTTTTAGAATTTTACTCATTTTTAAATATAGAGTAGACGCTTAAAGAAGACCGTGTTGCAGTTATTGCGTTGCATCGTTGCGGTTACGCGCCAATTCAAATTTTTGACATACTGAAAAATTTTAATATAACCAAAAGATTCGTTTATCGCACCATCAAACGATACAATGAAGACTCTAGTGTAGATGACAGGTCAAGAAGTGGTCGCCCTCGGTCTGTTAGGACTCCAGCAGTGATAAAAGCTGTGAAGGCGCGAATTCAAAGAAATCCCAAACGTAAGCAGAAACTGTTGGCCCTTCAGATGGGGTTAAGCAGAACCACGGTGAAAAGGGTGTAAAATGAAGACTTAGGGCTTCGGGCATATCGAAGTAAAACAGGACATCGTTTGAATGCTCGTCTAATGGACCTGAGACTGAAGAGCCGCGCTTTGTTGAAGCGGTACGCGGGAAAAAAATATTGGGAAATTCTTTTTTCGGATGAAAAAATTTTTACCGTAGAAGAGAGCTACAACAAACAAAATGATAAGGTGTACGCACACAGTAATGAAGAAGCGAGAAACCATATTCCGCGTGTCTAACGAGGTCATTTTCCATCCTCGCTCATGTTATGGTTGAGAGTTTCTTATTAGGGCTTAACAGAGATACATTTTTGTGAGAAAGGTGTAAAAACTAATGCAGTTGTGTATCAAAACACAGTCCTGACGAACCTTGTGGAACCTGTTTCTCATACCATGTTCAATAACAGGCACTGGGTATTCCAACAAGATTCGGCGCCAGCTCATAGAGCGAAGAGCACACAAGAATGGCTGGCGGCGCGTGAAATCGACTTCATCCGGCACGAAGACTGGCCCTCCTCCAGTCCAGATTTGAATCCGTTTGATTACAAGATATGGCAACACTTGGAGGAAAAGGCGTGCTCAAAGCCTCATCCTAATTTGGAGTTACTCAAGACATCCTTAATTAAGGCAGCCGCCGATATTGACATGGACCTCGTTCGTGCTGCGATAGACGACTGTCCGCGCAGATTGAAGGCCTGTATTCAAAATCACGGAGGTCATTTTGAATAAACTTTAGTGTCCTAAGAATCTATGTTTTGTTAAGTTCATTTTGGTATATAAATGGTTACATAATGAATAAACTTGTTTCAATTATTTTATATTAAACATGTGACAGAATTTATGACCTGACTAGGTATATGTCTTTTACAATATAATAATCACATTTATTAAAAAAAATTCTTACACGTATGCCACTTACATTAATATAACAGGTATAGATAGAACACTTAAGATTATAGGTACCTTGACGATCATCAAGATTAAGTTATTAGCAAATTGAATATTAAACGCAAATTGACTTTCAATTAGAACTACGACGATACTGTTAATATTTATATTTATATTGGAAGTTATTGTACTTGTATTGAAAACAAAACTTGTCTTTAACTAAAACTTTAATTCTACCTGTTTTACGAGCAAAGTATGTTATTACACTAGCAATGTCTATATAATCACACACATTTTACTCAATAGACAAGATAGCCAGATTGTTTAGTTTTGCCGCCTCCTAAAAGTGCCGCCCGGGGCGGGCCACCCCTGCCGCCCCTACTACGCTACGCCACTGATTTAGATACTAATTACCTAAACTACATCTCAATTTGAACGTATTAGATTCACTTCCAGTAGAGTAATCCTTCGCTTACTAATCTCAATCTGATTATCAATTGATTTATCTTATCCTTCTAGAAACGGATTGTACCTATGTGGTGTATAATTGGGTGAGTCATAGGATGTAATGACAATGACAGACCAGCGTCCAGCGTCTATTATTATGGTGGGCATAAAAATGTATACGTAAATAAATAAATATTGCTAGTCATTTCACACAGCACTATATAGCCCCAAACTAAGCAGAGCTTCTAGGGAACCAGATAACTGATAGAGTGCTTACATATTTTTTTGTAAATACATACCTTCTTATAATATATAGAGAAACAACCAGACCTAGACAAATATCTGTAGATCATGCAAACATTTGTTGAAACGAACCCGTTATGTCCTGAGTCTTAGCCGGCTATTCGCCCACTGCACCACGGAGTCGAGGCCCATTTGCTGCTGTAGCGCACAGTATTTATTATGTACCTACTTAATTATCTGCTAGTTTGGTCTTGTTATGTATTTCACATTTAAATTGTACTTACTCTGTATGGTCTAAATTGAATTTTAGTAGTACATAAATGGCTGTATATCTATATATATATATATATATATATATATATATTAAACAAAGTCGGGTTAGTTACAATATTTATAACTCAAGAACGTCTCGATCGATTCTGATGATCTTTGATTTATTGGATTTGTCTTCACCCCGAATAGCAGAATAACTAATAAAATATTAGACAAATTCACACAAATAGAAATTATGAAGAATAATTATTTTCTCATACATATATGCAGCTAATGATGACCGATTGACATACAGCAGCCCGCGTCTTAAGCATGTCAAGGCGGTACGAAGTTCGCCGGGCCAAATAGTGTCTATATAAAAAGTTCAAAGGAAACCATTTCGTCGATTTTACATAGACTTAATTAATTTAATTAATAATAACATCTTTATTCAAAAACTTAAACTTTATTACGAGTTTTGTTTTTGTCTGCTGATAACACAAATATCCTTACGTTGAGAAGTTTTGTTCCATAAAAATGCATGAATAAACCAAAGAGTTTTGAAAAAGAACTTCATTAACTACAACTTCTATGGATTTACTTTTGAAATTCTCACCTACTCACTAGTAACGGCATTTAAGGAACAAAGTTTTTCCAAAGCACTATAACGAAACTTTATCATATTAAACTGAACCACGTCAAAAAGAATGAAAGTTTCCGCATATTAGTCAAAAATAAACCAAGAACTGGTGACCAAAGTTAGATAAAACGAATAATCGATCTGTGAAATAAAATGAGAGTCAAAATTAATAGTATTATAATAAAATATATTTATTAAAATTAAACATGATCTTAAACTAACTTATTCAAGACAAACGACTAGACATTTTGTTAATTTGTGAAACCCACAAACATTTTGAAACTAAAATTATTATAAATAAACATTTCAAATACTTATGATTAAAATACATTACGCAAAAGCACTTAAACAATGTCTGAAGCTTTTTGAATTTAAGTTATTAGGTTCTCTTATATCGTTATATATCCTTTTGTCGTTTTATTATCCTAGACCATAATAAACTCGACTGTCGGCATCAAACACACCAAACTTTCTAAGAAATCCGTTCTTTTGTTTACAAAATGGGATTGCTTGCACGTGTAGCTGCAGACTGTTGTTAGTAGAAGTGATGGATTTTATCTATACATTGTCATATTCTTAGTAGCTCACAAACTCTCAAATTGTAAACATAAACTGTAAAACGCAATAGCGTTCAAATTAAAACAGATTTTTATTGTAGGTACTATTTAACAAGACAAGTCAGAAATAAACGTTTTCTTTTTCTAATACAGATTTTACTTCTCTTCATTTAACGACAACTCTCTATAACGTCAAAATATGCTCAGTCCCTTGAGTGTCGTTATATAGAGTTTACACTGTATATATATATATATAAACGAAAGAGTGGCCCCAAGTAGCCGATAACCGGGATTCGTGAAAATAGGGAAAAGAGGCCTTTGCCCTGCAGTGGGACTCTACGGGCTGTTAATAATAATAATATATCATTCTGAATACAGTTGAGCCAATTGTATTTTACTAGTTTCTCTACTTTTTCTTATTTTACTTAAAAATAATCCTTGCCTATAATAACAAATAAGTTACTGATAATTTAAAACATAACCATCATATCAGATTGTAACGTGAACATAAAAAAATTTACCCAAAGAGTACGAATAAAAAGGCATATTTTTAATAACGACCACTTCTTGATGAGAACGCCTCAGGGTTTTTAATTGTAAGACAATAAAGAATCGCAAATGTGAATTATGCGCGCTAAATTTCAAGTTGGAAACTTCAAAGTCGAACGTGTAGCATTCAAGCTAAGTTGAGTCTAGTGCCAACACGCTAAAGCACATTTTAGATTTATTGAGTGTTTTTATTTATTGGATGTTTCGAACTTCATCAGTTCATAATTTTGAACGTTTAGCATACACAGCAAGTTGAATCTAATATCTTGAATAAAAGGCTCATTTTTCGTTTTGTACAAGCATTTATTAAACTACAATTGACAGGAAATTTTTTGTAGCTCTTTAAAAACTTTGAAATTTTGTAAATTGTAATGTTTGCCTCTTCCGACTCAAAAGGTTGCCGACCCCTGCCCCAGACTAAATTTCAGAGGGTGATAGAACCGAGCGAAAAAAGAAGTTCTTATTTTTATACAATGCGATCCGATATTTTGGTTCAAAAGGTGTCCCAGAGTGTGTATATACTCGTATCCCTAATGGATTGTAATCAAATCTAATCGCAAAACTGTAGAAAACAAAATCGTAAAATTAAGAATATTCTTATGTTAGCACGTTATTTTTAAGTTATTGTTAAATTGACAGGTAGATAATTCTTTTGGCATTAAGCCCACCTTTTGCACCTTTTACATTTCATATGTAATTTGTGCAATAAAACATTATATAATAAAAATGTGCAGATGCCTTTGCAACTTGAAGAGTTTGTTGATTTTACTCATGGATTACAATATCAGATCTAGATCTACCTAAATAATAACAAGTAACTGTAAATTGCATCCCTATAAAGTTAATAAAATAAATAATAAATATGGATGGACATTTCACACAGCACTATCTAGCCCCAAACTAAGCAGAGCCTGTACTATGGGAACCAGATAACTGATAGAATAGGTTTTTTTTTTGTAAATACATACTTATAATATATAGAATAACATCCAGACCTAGAACAAATATTTGTAGATCATGCAAACATTTGTTCCGCGGCGGGAATCGAACCCACTACCTCCTGCGTCTCAGCCGGCTATACGCCCACTGCGCCACGGAGGTCGTCTAAAAATATTATATATTATAATGTTTATCTTTCGATTACATATATTATATAAATTAGAAAATGTGCCTATTGGGGTTTTAATTACAAAATGACAACTGTTATATTTTTTCCATCCATGATTTTTTCTAAAACTATAAAAAGAAGAATTTCAAACTCTTCCTAATAGTAACTATAAATAATAATTAAATAAATAAATATCGCTGGACATTTCACACAGCGCTATCTAGCCCCAAACTAAGCAGAGCTTGTACTATGGGAACCAGTTATATGATAGAATAGGTTTTTTTTTGTAAATA
Organism: Philereme vetulata; assembly: GCA_918857605.2. Lineage (NCBI taxonomy): Eukaryota > Metazoa > Arthropoda > Insecta > Lepidoptera > Geometridae > Philereme > Philereme vetulata. The sequence continues at coordinate 11,140,879 of OU975442.1, read as the reverse complement.
CATACTTATAATATATAGCAAAACTACCAGACCCGGAACAAATATCTGTAGATCAAACATTTGTTCCGCGGCGGGAATCGAACCCGCAACCTCCTGCGTCTCAGCCATTCGCCCACTGCACCACGGAGGTCGTCCATCCAGTAACTGTTGTTCTTACTCGTATTTGTCCTATTTTGTAACAAAACATACCTATCAGGATAACGTACATATTCTGGGATACCCTACAGGGTGAAATTATAAGCAATCGACAAATTAGGAATGTCTCTGTTCGTGATCAAGAACAATAATGTCTGTGTTTATTACAAAACCGAAGACAAATTGATTAGATGCTCCGATGTGAGTGAACATTCACGCTACATTGCAGCGTAGCCTACGGTTATTCTACGTCCTCTGCGCTTTCCAGAGCGTAATTTCCACTCAAGAACCTTTCTGCCCGAACGGCCATTAGTTCTGTGATCCACGTGCCCAGCTCACTGCCAATTCATCTTTCTAATCCTCTACTAGATATCTACTAGTTATTAATGCGATCGAGAGATTACGTATAAGTGTTGATATGACGGGTGGATTAACAACTTCATAAAATCAAGTCCACAGAGCTTGGCCGCATAGCTCATACGAAGAATAAGATAATTCGATTATTTTTCAGTATTACCAGCAGAGTTCCTACAAATTGGTCGATCGTTTACAAAGTCACCCTGCATATATAATATTGCATTAATTTAGCTCGGCATCGGTGAAACTGATCGCCTCGCTTGTATCGCTTTATTGGTGCAGTAGGTTCTAATCTCTGCAATGGGTTGAAGGAGGAATATTGGCACGTCGTCGTCTCGTTTCTGTAAAAAAAAAACAAAATTATTGACATCATATCACACAAATTGCCAAATATACACGGTGTCCTTTAAATCACTGTTTTCACAGAACAAACGTTGCTCAGACCATGGTCTACTAATAGTTTATAACATCAAATTAAAAAAACAAAACGAAATCGGTCTTTGAAAAATATAAAAAGTTGCGAACTAAAAACGTCTATTTTAACGTTTCGCCCTGCAACATAGTCAGCGCGCTGACCGGTAGCTATTAGGTACTTATCTAACTAATACGCTACGGCTAACGTACTCATGAACTTTATGTGACGGTTAATTTTAGAACAAAGTTAGACTTATTTGAGAAGCTCTAGATTTTTTTCTTTATTCACTTAACGCGCCGGCGAACACTGAGCTCAACTTCAATTCGGCCACGTCAAAAACTTCGGCCTGAATATCGCTATCCCTGTTTAGTGACGAAGTTTAGACACGCAGAGCGACAGTGATATCAATAGAACGATTCTAAATTTGATTAGATTTTGACCGTGTTCCGTAATACCAAAAATGATGACTGAAAACTTGTTGTATTTTGCTCATTATGTTGTTATTCTGTAACTAGACGATATAATCTATGTTTCCATGACTAGGATACGTAAGATGTTGTTGTTTTTAATACGAAACAATTAGGTTGAAAACAGGTCTTTTATGATGTAAAAACATGCAGAATTCGATACGCTTCTATTTTATTTTAGGTAAGTATTTTGATCTAATATATGGTTGGGAACCTAGATAATACTATTCAAATTAAAATAATACCTTATTAGGGTAGAAATATGCTCCAATTAGAAATGATCTTGGTAGTACGTGTTGTATAGGAGATTGTCCCTCCGGTGCCCCCTTAATAGATGCTATAAACAGTTATTACACCATGGTCTGAGCAACGTTTGTTCTGGGAAAACAGTGATTTAAAGGACACCGTGTATACCAGCAACTTATTTTTTTGAGCTAAAACCGCCTTTTTGATTTCATTTATTGAAGCGTTTGAGCAAAGTCAAAGAAAGTTATTGGTAATTTCTAGGTATATCAGATATATAGACATTTCGATTCGATAGAACCTTTTGAAACGTTAATTACCCGAAAGGGCTATATATGAATTTAAATTTACTAACGTAACGTCTCGATTAACGTAATACGATAAGTAAATACCACGTAGTAATAATACTTTATGAAACAGCAAGCTGACCCGCCGAAATTCGTACCACCTTGACAGGCATGTGACGCAGTCTGTCAATGCCCCGGTTGAATTGCCAATCGATCATCATTATGTGCATCTATGTATGAGAAAATTAATTTTCTTCATAGTTGCTAGAAGCAACGAAAAATAGAAGAAGAAAAATCGTCTGGTAAATAAATAGTAATTTATTTTCAGATGTTGTAATTTTTTTTCGCTTAAAAAAATAAATTTATTCTATTTGCTTAAAAAAGGTGGCAACCCTAATCCTGCCCCAACGGTCGTCAGTTGTGTGAGCTATGTGCCCCGCCTAATGCCAGTCCAACTTGCTAATCTTCTACTAGATATCCACTGGATAGTAGTGCGATCAAAATACTGCGATAGAATTATAAAAGTTGTAGAAATGAGACGTAAAAATAAATTGGAAGCTAAAATTGCGAGTATACTCGAAGCCATCTCACAGTAATCTGGCCTAAACTGTGCCAGTATTCTAAGTTTAAATTTTTTTTGAAAGTTGTATCGGTGCGTAGACTAGGATTTTTGTAGGAAAACATGTTCTAATTTGCGCATCGAATTGTGCAAGAGGCGTGGGTAAAATATTGAAAAAAACATATCGGCCTCATTTGATAGGTATCTAATAAAGCAGACCAATAAAACCAACTTTAGAAATATTTCAATTGCAAACTTTGAGAACTACAGCTGCTTTGACCTGAATGAATGAAATATCTACTGAACTGATTGAGGCTGGTTTTTATCCACTTGAGAGTGGAACTACGTTTGCTGGACAGTATATAATGGAGTACCTGAAATAGTACTTCGCCCTCGAAGTATGTCAGCTGGTGTTTCCTCGTCCGAAGAAGTAAGCCGACCAGCTTATCATTAATCACGGTGTATATCTGAAAGAAAAGAAGAGAATTTTTGTATGAAACCTAACACATTTTTAATATACTCTAAGAATGTTTTTAAATAACTATAAGTATTTTTGTAACCTATTTATAAAACATGGTAATAATTTTTATTATTTCGATAGAGAGTTCATAGAAGGAACTAATACCTACTTTGTAATAAAAGGATTTAAAGTATCGTTTATGGAGAGACAATTTACGACTGTTGGAAGCTAACTATTAACACTCTGTACTCTAAAGCCAGGTATTCAAAAGCCTAGTAACTGACCGGTCAGTTGGTAAATATTCAATACTGTTCTTCGATGCGCGCGCTATTTTCGACCTTATTATCTCGGGATATAGGCCGACAGCAGCGTGCGCGGCGCGCGCTGGCGCAGCGCGGGCTTGCTTGGGCGACTGTCCTTTTTATATTTTATTTATATTTTTATATTTATTTATTTGGAAAAGCAACAGCTAATTATACATAATATGAAGCACAGTAGATTAAAGAAAGCTAATATTAGGTTTTCACGACTAAACAACATAATAAAACAAAATGTGAAGTGAACAATAAAAAGTCAAAACAAAATGGTTAAATATAAATATGGATAATAAGTTACATAGAAGCTACTTAATACTACATAAATATATTTAATGTATACTTGTATCGCCAAAAATTCTCTGTTCAGCCGCAGTCTGGCTGAACTGACACTCGTGCAGAATAGATCTATATGGAGAAGGTAGCGGGTTCGATTCCCACCGCGGAACAAATGTTTGCATGATCTACAGATATTTGTTTCGGGTCTGGATGTTTTTCTATGTATTATAAGTATGTGTTTACAAAAAAAAAGAAGTATATAGGTATTATATCAGTTATCTGGTTCCCATAGTACCTAAGCTCTGCTTAGTTTGGGGCTAGATAGCGCTGTGTGAAATGTCCAGCAATATTTATATTTATATCTAATCGCTTACTCATCTTACTAAAGTTGTCGCTTACTCGCCACAAAAATGAATTTTGCCTGTTGTTGGTACCAACTACAGAGACATGGATAGGAGGATTAAACCTCTTGGGCTTAAATGGTACACTAATTTTAATTTTCCTTTACAAATCGGCACAGTTAATATTGTTCGAAGCTATTTTTAATAGCAATGACAGATCGGCGACTTCACGCCTTCTAACCAGGGGAAGAAAATTGAATTTCTTACATACATTTATATAATTAGAAGAGCTATAAGTAATGTGCAGACGAAAGCAGAGGCATTTCATAAATTTAATTTGGATGCGTTCAATTCTGTTAATGTATTTATCATAACGCGGGTTCCAAATTTGAACAGATTTTTATGTTGAACAGTAGGCTGATTGTTTCTGTATTTGTTATTTGCATACGGTATTGTAATAATCGACATATTGTATTATTTCAAGGGTTATTATGATCATACCCTATCAGACTCCAGGCGCAGGCATGTCACGTAAGCGTATATTATTAGCTTGTTTCGAAATGGCCATATAATTTAGTTTAGTTTTACGTGCCCTGGTTTTCTAAAGCAAATTGGACTACGCTGGTTACGGCAATCGAAATTCTTTATGCCATTTACATATAATAAGGAGCTCAACATACTGAACGCGGTGCGGAACGGCCCGGTGCGGTTAGAGAACGCCGCTTCCGGTATTCATTGCTCACATGGAACAGCATGTAGGCGGTGGCCGGCGTGGTGTGTCAGGCACGAGACGGGTGTAGTCCAAATAAGCGCCACACAAGCACCCGCAGCGGTTTCAATTCGCACTGTGCCGCGTTCAGTGCTGCAGCCGCAATAACCGCTCCGCACCGCGTTCCGTGTATGGTGCTCCTACCAAAATCGAATTTTTGCTACCACTGACGGAGAGCTAACCTATATTTATTTGTTACATGCATCATTGTGCATATTAAGTTCGATCATATCTCTGAACTTCGTTATAAGCTCAAGTGGCTCCCAATTCGCCTTCGCCGGAATGCTCATATCCTTTCTCTGCTATACAACATACTCCATAATCCCTTAACCCCCGCCTATTTGAAGGAGAGATTTGAGTTCCTTCATTCTTCCCATCCCCTCCAACTCCGGTCGTCTGAAAATCTATTGCTTAAAATGCCAGTCCATAGTACTAGCTTCTATGACAATTCTTTTACCGTCCGAGCAGTACGTCTATGGAATACTTTACCAATAACAAATACGGCAAGCCTCATCCTTAGCCATATTTAAATCTAGGGTAAAAAGTTTATATTTATAAGAAACGACATAGTATCGCACATAAATTAATGTATATTTATCGTATTTATCTAATATTATACCCATATATATTATAATTTTATATGTTATATTTAGGTATGTAATTTAATAATTTATTTATGTCTATTTATTTTTTATTTAGAATTAGAAAATATTAAAGAAAAGAAAATAGAATAGAAAATATATTTACATAAATAAGTGTAGCTTGCCTGAGCGCTTAGCACAAATGTCCGTAAATGTATCAAATGCTAATCACATTATTGTTATATCACAATGAGTTGTTAAATTTTAAATGTTTGGCTCAAGTCGTTCTTGATGTACAGTCATCAAGAGCGAAGCGTACCCATCATAATGCTAAGTTCATATGAACGCGAGGTACCGCGCGGTACAAGATCTACAAACCTGTTGATCCCCACAGTTTGTGATGGACAGTCGTACTGATTGAAGAAAAAAGAGTAGCGAAAACGATGTATCTATCGATTCGCTTATCGGTGAATTTGAATAAAAAGATGCCTGAGAGACTCATTTATAATTTGGTTGATGGTTATTAATTTTTAAAGTAATGAATAAATAGTTGACTTACGTTAATGTGACTATAAGTTTTTCTTTTGGTGATATGTAATATATTATGGTATCATCATTGGGTCTTAAATCGTATTCAACGCAATCATATACATAATCAAAGGATGCAAGCGACATCCTGATATAGTTAAAAAATATCCGTATAGATAAATAGATAATTTCTTTATTGCACACCATTACAAATAAAACAAAAAAAAGAGAATACACAATAAAGCAAAGGTACAATGGGCGGTCTTATCGCTAAACCCGATCTCTTCCAGGCAACCTTTGGATGGACAGGATCTGTGTGAACAAATGAGTACGGCGGTGATATAGAATCACATCTTTTGAAGCTGCTGGATATAAATTGACACGTATTTTTACCGTCTTAGTTCTCCACGAACAAGCATGACAAATGAAGGCACTTTATAAGAGTGCTCTAAGAGTGGAAGCTAAGTTTTAACTCGTTTATCACGAGAACAATGTTTTTGGTGTAACGAGATTTCCTTGTTGCTAATTATTTTCTTTGAGCAAGACAGCTTAATCAAGTTTTCAAAGGGTTTATTTCTTTATATCTAGTATTACTTGCTCACACAAGTACCTCACCTAGGCAAAGTTTGTACGAACTTACTAAGTAATACTTTTATTATTTTATTTTTGAAGTAAAACTTTTTTACGCACGCTTGACTTGGGGAGTAAGCTGGTGAATGCGTTACGAAAAGTGCGAACGGAAGTTGAGATGAAGATATAAGTTAGTGAAGATAGAAAGAGAGAGAGTTACGTTTTAGATATTACTGTAGGAGCACGAGAGAGAGAGGTGCGCGCGCACATTTTCTATCTATCTTCCTCTCATAGGCAGTGCATGAAATATATATACGTTTAATTATATTTCGTAATTTTATTTCATTCTTGAACAATTTTATAAATTAATATTTTGAAAAAGAAGTTTTACTTCAGTGGTGTGGTCTAAAACACACTCGTTTTTTTACTAGTGGCCCGTCCCGGCTTCGCACGGGTGGGCATTTATTATTTTAACATTTTTAGGGCTAATTTTTTTACACTTTGGGTTACATTATTGAAGTTTTAGTATGGATCCCTAATGTTTTCTAGTAGTAAATACAACCTATGTTACTCAGGAATAATGTAGCATTATAATAGGGAAAGCATTTTTGAAATCGTTTTAATAGTATTTGAGTTTATTCGATACCAACATACATAAATACAAAGGAAAGCCTCCTTATAATATTAATTAAGTATAGATAAAGATTACGAGATTGATCAAGCATATGGTGCGCCTGATGTTAAGTAGTAACCATCACCTTATCAAAAAGTTCATCATCAAAAATTGCCTCGTAGGTCGCGCACCTTAGAAACGTGCCCTACGTACGAGTACGGTAATAAGGCCAGTAATTTTACAGACAACCATGTTCAAGTCAAAACACAACATTACTGATTGGTGGCAGATATAGGTAAGGTGGTAGAACTTCTCCAGGCGAGCCCTTTTACAAGGAGCTCAAGGATTTATTTAAAATAAAATGTGTTTTGGGTGCATTGCTTTGCGGTCAAACATCCTCTTATGTATATAAAAAGTCTAGTAGTAGCCACCTATTGCTTTAAATTCAACTGAAAAGAGGATTCTCTTGAGCTTGTTAAAAACTTGACTTGACTGTAAAAGTTAACTCCTAACTTCCCTTTGATCCAGTTGAGCTTTTCTATAAATAGGTAATACTTAAAAGAATCTTCAGATACCTACGGCAAGCTCCATCATCAACCACATTAAAAACAAGAGTAAAAAGCTTATATCTCTCAGAAACGCTATATTTCAGATCGCTAGAGATATGTATGTATGTATGTTTTACAATTACTACTAGCCCATATTGTCCCATTGTTGGGCAAAAGCCACCCCGCATTTCTGCCACTCACAACGGTCCAGTGCTACCGTATGCCGTATATATTTATACTCGTGCGCGATAACTTGGGACCTGCTAGGAATGCGACTCCGCTTCCCCTGCACTTCCCCGATGGCGTCCGTATTGTACCGTTCGCATCTCTATTTTTTACTAGGGTTTTTAGTCTCGTACTGACCTACGTTACGTAACGACGCGCTCTGGAATTCTTTTAGTTTTCGTTTGTGTTATTGTTTTGTTGTTGTAGTTTTTGTTGTTATAGTTTGTGTCATTGTTTTGTTGTTGTAGTTTTTGTTGTTATAGTTTGTGTCATTGTTTTGTTGTTGTAGTTTTTGTTGTTATAGTTTTTGTTAAGTGTTTTTGTTATCATTATGAAGGGTAAACCTTTGCATAGCGGAGAAAGAAACCTCGTGCTAAAAGTGTTAGAGTTTTTTGAAAACGAAAAACGGAACAAACAGTTTTGTTTACCTGTCCACTAAGTAGTGACGAAGATGAGATAATGTAAATAATAGATAAAATAAATGTATAAACTTAAACATTGTATTTTTCTTTTATTCAAATAGTGTAAAAAAGATTAGATAAAAAGCAGCGTTCTCCCTGAGTAACATAATAAATTAGGTTGAAAAAAACAAAGACGAAGCCGCGGGCGGCTGCTTGTTATGTTCGCTTTTTTGTGGGCGGTACAAACACGCCAATATAACGTCACCGCGCTCAGGTCCCAACTTATCGCGCACGGGTAATACATAAGTATATTGTTTTATTTTAAGTGATTAGCGCACTCCTATAATTTCGTTTTTGTTTTGTTAATGTACACCTCCCTCCATTATTGTAATATTATAAAAATGCATGAAGACGCGACGAACTGAAAAATAAACAGTCTGATGTTATTAAAAATTAAAAAAAAAATTATTAAAAATTGATTAAATTATTAATGATATTAAAAATTTACCATTAAGAGCATAATGCCCTTACGTGCAGTATCTGCGAACGCACGCTCATAACAAAGATAGGGTATAAGTCATATGAGAGCGCATGAACGTAATTCATAAACTGGAAGAACGGTCGCCGTGCTCGAAGCCGGCCTGGATGAGATCATCATCATAACAAAAATCCTCTCAATCCAAAGGTTTTCTGCAAGAAATCGCTTCTAAGCGATATATAAGGACCGCCCATTGTACTTGTTGCTTTGTGAATTTTTATTTTTACGTTTATTGCTTTTGTGGTGTACAATAGTGTTTTCATTCATTATTGCATCAGAGAGAGTCCCAAAGTCTGAATGAAAGTCTCAGGAGAGATTTTGCCTACCTGTGTGTGTTTTACTGCTTGTATAATGGGTTGTGTTCTGAGGAGTTGTGCATGGTGTCTGCAGGTTCCTTTTTTCATCCACCGCTCGCCATCGGCAGGGAATCCATCCGCACACTTTGAAGACGATGTGGTCGCGCACCGTGAGGTCCCAGAGGAATTTTCTCTCATGAACACTTCGTTTGTGGAATGGTCTCCCTACCGAAGTTTTCCTCAGGGACGAATATGTATGGGGCTCTTCAATAAAGGCGTTTTAAAAATGTTAAAGGGTCGGGAACGCGCGAGTTACACTTTTGGTGTTACAAATGTCCATGCCGCTTACCATCAGGTGGGCCATATGTTAGTTTGCTACTCTGGTAGTACAAAAAATGAGATAAAGAAGTTTAAAAATAATGTAATGCTCACTTAAAAATAGTAAAAGCGACTGATATAGTGAATTAACACATTATTTTTCTTATGTACCTTTGCTTAGCGTTGCAAATAAAAATACATAAGTATTCAATCTCACAGGCAGTTGACGTATCAAAGTGATCCTTATGATTTTCTATATTATAATATTATAAAGAGAAAAGATTTGTATTTTTGTGTGTATGTTTGTAATGAATAAACTCAAAAACTACTGGTCCGATTTCAAAAGTTCTTTCACCATTGGAAAGCTACATTCACCCTGCGTAACATAGGCTACTTTTTATCCAACTGCGCAAAGGAGGGTAATGTTTTTATTGAAAAACTATGCGTGCGAAGCTGTAAATTGGTCAGCTAGTAACAAATAAAAAGATTTTGATTTTGACTGCTAGATACCAAATGCCCAAAGTACTTATAATAAAAATCCGATAAGCAAGTTTAAAAACCGAAGAGTTACGGAAAAGAATAAATCTGTTTTGTATTAGGTACGTATTTTCCAAGAATTTAGATAATCATTTTTTTTATTGTGATGAAAAATTCTTGCAATCTGGACTGAGAATGTTCACGAGGAATTCAATAGTTAGCCGTTTTATGAACAATGTATATTATACCTATATATTACAAATAACGTTTTATCTAATCTAATAGTTAATATGTAAATACGGGTAAATGCTTAAAACATATGAATTAATGTCGCAATATTTTTTTACTAATTAAACCTTCTATTTTTGGGCTCACATAACACCTCCAATGAAAATAAAAATTTTCTGACTTACTACATTTATTTTACCATGGCGTACAGCCAGCGTAGGACGTATCATGTGAATTTATAGATGGCGTCTCAACACTTTGTTGAGTTATTTGCAATGAGACGTAGTTCGCGCATTTTTAAACAAATGGCGCTAGTATTTTAGAGAGTAACTAACAGTACTTTGTATATGTTTAGTTCCGCAAATTTCCGCGAATTTTATTTGTGATAATGTCTCTATTTGTTGCTTTGGCGTAAATATACTGGCGCGTGCGGGGTGAAGTGGGGGTGAAATCAGAAATCTGTGTGCCCAAATTTTGCGCCTTAATAAATATGCAGGTATTTTATATTACGTCACCCTTGCCTTTTTTCCACTAATTTGTTAAAAACATACCCCAACACTGTTTAAATTTAATGTATTTGTATGATTTGACAACATCTTAAATCATATTTAGCCACTATATTGTACCTTTAATTGACAGATAAAAATCATTCTCTCTATCTGTTTTCTTGTGAAAACAAAATATCTAGGTTTTTAATCATTTGGATAGCGTTACTTACAGGTGGTAAAATAGGCATTGAGAGTTATAAAGCAATCAGAACTTTTTAGGGGAACATAAATGCAAATATCTTCTACATAGGCTGCTATTTAAGAATCGGGAACTGCCCACTGCATAAATAATATTTAAAAAAAAATTATCACGTTTGAAAATGGAACTCTTTGGCTGTAGAATGCAGGTTATTTCGTCTATCTGTCAATTGTTTTCATTGTGTGGCGCGATTTCAAAAATTGCGTGTCATTATCACAATGGATTTATCTCGAGAAAATTTTCGTGCGATGATTTTTTATGATTTTCGACGTGGTCTAACTCAACAGCAGTGTATTGATCAACTCAGTTCGACTTTTAGGGATAAAGCACCATCAAAGACTACTGTGTATCACTGGTTTAGTGAGTTTAATCGTGGACGTCGCATGCTCACGGACGTAATTAAAGATGGTCGGCCTAAATCAGTTGTTGTGCCACGAAACATCGACGCAGTGCGTAAACTAATAATGCAAGATCGTCATGTGACATATCGAGAGATAGAGGCAATCTTAGGCATTAGTATGACGAGTATACATAAGATATTACACGAACACTTGGCTGCAAAAAAAGTTTGTTCGCGTTGGATACCGCACAACTTGACAATAGATCAAAAACAGGCTCGTGTCGATTGGTGCAAAAAAATGATAAAAAAATACAATCGTGGTGCATCAAAAGCTGTATATAATATCTACACAGGTGATGAATCCTGGATTTATGCATATGACCCCGAAACTAAGCAACAGTCAACAGTTTGGGTCTTCCAACATGAGCCGAACCCAACAAAAGTTGCTCGTGCGAAAAGCACTTTGAAGCAAATGGTCGCCTGTTTTTTTGGTATAGATGGACACGTGGCTACTGTACCCCTAGAAAATTGTAAATCTGTTAATTCAGAGTGGTACACGACCATTTGTTTGCCAGAATTCTTTGCAGAACTCAGGAAGAATAATCCACAACGCAGAATCATTCTCCATCACGACAATGCATGCTGTCACACTTCGGGTGAAACGACCCGATATTTGGAGGGTGAAACGGTGGAATTAACGGGTCATCCGCCATATAGCCCTGATTTGGCACCCAACGACTTCTTTTTATTCCCAACCGTGAAGAATAAATTACGTGGTCAACGATTTTCAACCCGAGAAGAAGCCGTTGAGGCATTCAAAAATCATGTTTTGGAGATACCGTCTTCCGATTGGAAAAAGTGCTATGAAAACTGGTTTCACCGAATGCAAAAGTGCATTGATCATCATGGCGAATATTTTGAAAAGCAATAAAACCATATTTAACAGTCAATGATAGTTATTTTATTTTATTCCGGATACATAAATAGCAGCCCTCGTATACTGATTAACTGAAAGAAATAATTTATTGACAAATCCCAACCGTCCAGTATCGTAGAAATAACATTTTTTTTATTTTTTTATTTGCAAGTTCGTACGAAGACAAAGCATTTAAAAAAAACTATTTTGTTTTATTATTTAATCACCTAACCCGACTTTATTTTATATATATAGATTTGTAGTTTTTTGGTTTTTTGCTGACACAAGTACTTCTTCACCACTAACTTTAAAATCTTTAGACATGTCATAATCATAGCCACTTTCGATAAATTCTGGCGAGCTAATTGTATTGTATTCATTTATTTCAGATAATAATAATTCATTATATAATACAATCAAAATACATTAAAGTTGAATTTATTATTTTTATTTATTCATTACAGAATCAACAGCACTTGATATCAATGTAAACAAACTCTTATGGCTAACGCTTAATGCCAATAACAGATTCTCATTTTATAGACATTACTTTAAGAAATTAGTCACCTAGAGAAAATTATTAAAAACAATATATTCATTAATTTACAAGTAATTTTGTAGGTATGCATTTGAAAAACGTAAGGGAGGGTGGGATGACGTGTATATGTGTACGAATATACTTGGGGGGGGGGAGTGTAGTGTGTGTTGTGTAAGTTTCTGAATATTTTATGGAACGCGCTATATATTATTAAGAACAGAAATAATTTCTTTCTTAAAAGATGCTTTGCTATTAGACAAGATGCCAATTGAGGAAAAAACCTTTTTGTAGCTATCTAGAGTGCGCCAGATGACAGAGTTTTGGGCATAGTTGGTATGACTGAAAGGAAAATGAAAGAGAGTTGTGTGTCTGGTACGTTCAAAGAGCGTTTTGAATTGAAGAACTAGAGACGCTAATTCGGGGCTATCGATTCTATGACTGCAAACGTCGTGTGAAAACAACATCTGCAGCAAAGAGCGCCGATCCTTTAACGGCATGTGTTTATGAAACCTACACGATTCCTCGTAAGTCATGCTTCTTTTACAATGAAAATTGATTATCATATGAATAAATAAAAATTAAAACAAACAAATAGACAAATAAACAAACATATTACGTTAACATAGTAATTGACAAATTCTGAGCATCTGGCTTTATATGTCGCTTTTAACGCTTGATAATATATTTGTTTTCCGCTCTTAAAATGTCATAGAATGAAAATACTTAATAACAAAATACACCTCTCTGACATTTAATTGCTGCTAATTCAAAATCATAGCGACTTCTAATTTTGTTTTTGGTAAACATCTTTAGAGCTACCTCAGAAAAATAACATACTGTTTACCATTGAGATAAATATAGGCACTGTTACAAATACATATTTTCATGGCTATTTCTATCGTTTGATTCTATTTCATACCAATCTGTTTATTATTTGTCAAAACGTCGGTAATCTGCTTCTAAAAGTGTAGGTGGAAATGTTATGATGACGACCAAAGCGTGACGCGACGTAGGCGTGAGTAATCTTCACTGGACTGAACTAAACAAAGTACCTATTATTTACATACTTTTTGACCGAGTATGAATTAAACCTTTACATAGAACATATATTATTATATTTTTCTCTTAGACAAGTTGTTTAGATATATATATATTTATGAGTCATAGATATATATTTATTATTTCATGTTTGTTCTTCCCGGATATCCCGTTTTTCCACTACTAAACTATGGTCATTTCTTTTTAATTTTTAAATAGAAATAAGGATTTGTCATGGAGGTTGTATTTCAACACCCAGTACTTTTATTGCTTTCACATGGTCTCACACAAAGTTGTTACAGGTAAATAGTTTCATATAATGACCCTATAGAAACAGGATCATGTTTCTTTTTGGTACATTATTATTGCAATGAGCCATTCTATTTTGAAATTTACCAACGGCCTTAGGGGCGTAAATTGCATGAGCGTATAACCTAACAATGACCAACTTTCAAAGCATGAGTGATAAAAATATGACTTTCTCGTTGTATAAATAATCCTTACTTATATTATAAATGCGAAAGTAACTTTGTCTGTCTGTCTGTCGCGCTTTCACGCCAAAACTACTGAACCGGTTTAAATAAAATTTGGTACACAGATAGTCTAGAGACTGAGAAAGGATATAGGCTACTTTTAACGCGAATAAAGGATTGTAAGGGGGGGGGGGGGGGATGCAAATTTGTATGGAATTATCTTCATTTGTAGAGCTAGAAGCTTGAAACTTATTTTTTAAACTGTTGATTCGATATAAATAAATATGACATGCAAAGTTTGTAAAAGTTTTACCCTCAAGGGTGTAAAATAACAATAGGGAATAGGGGGTCAAATTGTGTATGGAAATATGTAATGTTTATGCGAATAAATAAATAAATAAATAAATATGGCTGGACATTTCACACAGCGCTATCTAGCCTCAAACTAAGCAGAGCTTGTACTATGGGTACCAGATAACTGATAAAATACTTAAATATACTTTTTTTTTTGTAAATACATACATAAAATATATAGAGAAACAACCAGACACGGAACAAATATCTGTAAATCATACAAACATTTGTTCCGCGGCGGGAATCGAACCCGCTACCTCCTGCGTATCAGCCGGCTATTCGCCCACTGTACCACGGTGATAGTCTATAGAGATAGAATGTTTTATAAGTTTGCGACAAGAGACAAAATATTAGAGCTATTCTGATGTAACATTTACGGAGTCATTAAAAAACGTGAAACTGAAGTTAACGCCAGAAACTTGCTAAGCACCGCGCCGTACACAATGGGCGCTGTACAGCGCATAAATAATTTGATAAGCTATTTGCAGTGAATCACTCCAAATAGCTCATTAAAGTATTTATACGTATGAGTCTTAATTGTAAAATAATTAGCCTTAATAATTAAAAATGCTACTCAAACACGCGGACGAAGTCGCGGCCATAGCTAGTTTGATATAAGTGGCACACCAGAGTGTAAGGATAATATATTGAGGTCGCTTGCCTTATATCAAATTATATTTTCCATCGATGACTCTAAAGCTATTCCTGTCTGGAGACTTCCGTTTCCATATTCGGCTAGGCCAACGTTTGTTTATGTTACTAATTACGCGAGAGGACGGCACTAAACCGAATCCAAAATTAAATCTTGGCCGTCACAGACAAATGGAATGTGTGACGTCAGTTCGATGTATCACTCGCCCGTTCGTATGATGTATCGCCTCCTGTTTACACGATCCACGCCATTTGGGTTTAATGGTTTCTGAATTTAATGAAATGCGGCTTTGAATAACTTTGTTTGTATGTATTTTTCAGTGCCGTAACTAGGGCAGTTCTGGCGGTGCCCAGGCACAGGGCGCAGACCCTGGAGGGGCGCAGAAATGACCAGACCAGAACCGGTTATGATTAGAAAATATTTCAAGGGCGCGGTTATAGTTCTCACCGGGCGCATAAAAGCCTAATTACGGCACTGATATTTTTCAGGAGATATTTTTAGCAATGATCCGAAAGCGAGGTGATAAACTGTTAGTAGTCAAAAATTGACGTATTGAGTTAAGGAAAATTTACATTAAATCAGTCCTTCAAAGAAAATACTTCAAATTCGACTTAGACTTCAAATAAGAGACTGTATTGCCACCGTGTTAATTGATAATAGGTCAGTACAGATCTGTCGCGTCAATGCTGACTTAAATATTTTCGTAGTATATTTTAAAGTCAGTTCGTCTCTCGCGCCAGCGTTTCTGACCTTGACTAAACGCTAAAGTCAGTTGTTGGTCAGTCTCTGGGCATTGCGTTGTAGTGACGTCGCGTTGTCTTCGGATCGAAACTTTAAGTAGGTACCTCCTGTACCTAGCCAATTTAACGTAATTAATTTGTCGTTTTTGACTCATTTTTCTACACTGGCTTTAATAGTATGTACTCGTGTCGAAATAAAAGTCGAATAATTTATCTATATAATCTATATATACATACGTATTAAAATCATAGCTCGTGCTATGTTTTATATAAGAGTAGAAATTACAGTTACTAAGACTCCACTCATCTATTGGGTATATATACATATATATATATATATATATATATAGTGCCTCAGTAGTTTTTGTGGGCTCTCGCCAGAACTCTCGCGTGGTCGGCCCTGACCTTCCACGCGAGCTTCTGGCTCCGCGCTTTTTTATAAAACTCTAGGGGTGTCACGCACAAGACTGCCTAGAGTCGGGGTGCCCTGTGTCGATTCTCTCACTCATCTAGACCTAACCTAACACTAGTTGGGGTGCCTCAGTAGTTTTTGTTGTGGGCTCTCGCCAGAACTCTCGCGTGGTCGACCCTGACCTTCCAGGCGAGCTTCTGGCTCCGCGCTTTTTTATAAAACTCTAGGGGTGTCACGCACAAGACTGCCTAGAGTCGGGGTGCCCTGTGTCGATTCTCTCACTCATCTAGACCTAACCTAACACTAGTCGGGGTCAAATAACCCAGACTTATAGGTATATAGGCTTATAGGTGAGCAACATATGGTAGAGACTAAGACCCAAATTTCGAACACCGCCGTGAAATTGCAAGCATATCGATCTTTTACAGAATACATTTTGGGGAATGTTCCCAGCAACTATACGATCTGATCCCGCCATCCCCCTTCCATCGAAAGACGAGCAGGCGCACGGTTCAGTACCATCAGTACCTAGTTGATATACCACCCATTCGCACACACCGTTTTGGTTCTACGTTCTTGATGCGTACAGCTAAGATATGGAACATTTTACCGTCGTCTGTTTTTCCTAATAAATACGATCCGGGCCTCTTTAAGGTAAGAGTGAATAAGTTTCTTCTAGATCATCGTGCTACATCTTAGACCACATCATCGCTTACCATCAGGTGAGATTGTGGTCAAAAGAAGTTCTATTATGTTTAAAAAAAAACAGACTAGTGTTAGGTTAAATAACAATTCTGCCGGTCAAGTAATATTCTATTCTAAATAATATACTTGCAACAAAATAATTGCAAGAATATTTATTTAGCCGTAAAAATTGTCAATTTTACCGATATTACCAAATTTGTTTGTAAGTGCTGCGCTTTATTTTTATGTATTGCCAACAAAAACATTGTTTGTTGAACATATGATTTAGATGTTGAACAAATAATTAGTTCTCTTAAAGAAATATGAAAAAATCGAATACAGCTGTCAAATGTTTTACCTCCTTTATGAGTCAGAACTAACTCCAGTACAAATGAAGACAAAATACTAAGACTCTTTATATATGTTGTGTAGAATTACTGTATAAAGTTTCAAGATCGAAATTGTAGTATTCATCGCATAAGAATGGTTTTAAGATAAATTTGGAGTCATCTTTGGATTTTTTTTCTATCGAGAAAATTTTACGGAATCGTGTTTTCACAAGACAGGCGTTCTAGCACGTATCCTTAACTATAACATATATGAATTACAGATTGAAAGCACGCAATTTGTAGGACAAAACATTGTTTCTCAATAAGCGATTTAACGTCTCCCCAGGTATAGTGCGCCCGTAAGTTCACATTGTTTATGAATGAAGGTATGTACCTTATACATTCAGGTTAGTACGAGTATATTACGCCTGTAATAAATAGATTAGGTAAAAGTGAAAAGCTTGAGTAAACCGCCCTCCGAGCTAGTTTGAGACTGTATTGTATCTCGTCGGGCACTGCGCTTCTCGGTCGAACAAGGCTCAATTCATACCAAGATGGCAGCAAAGCGGCGAGCAGTTTCAGTGTCAAAGTTTCACAGCATCTTCATTACTACAGCTTTTCAAACTTTCGCTATCACTGTATAAAATTACTGATTTAAATGGGTATTTATCGCGCATGTACTTTTTCACCCGCTTAAATCAGTGATTATATTCATTACTTTTATTCATAGATAGGTTCTACAGCTATACAATTACGTGTGGGCAAAACTTGAACAAAATGTAACATTCTAAAGTTGCAGTGTTTATGTTTTTTTTAGGTGAAAACTTCTTTAGCGCGTTGGGTATTTTTTGAGATGGAGAAAAACAATTGAACTCGCGACACTGTTCCGTTCCTGACGATTCAAAAAATACACACGTAATTGTTCAAGTTTCTGTCGGCATTTTTTTAATTTATGATAGTCAAGCGCTTGACTACTCTCTTCTGATGGTAAGTGATGGGGAGATTGAAGATGGAGCACGTTTGCCTAGAAAGAACCTATTCACTCTGAACTTCACAATGTATTAAATAAGTATAAGTTTTTATTTTATATTAAAATATATTTTAGGCTAAGGTAAGTACCTATATCTTTATGAGCCGTAGAAGAAGTTATTTTATAACCTGTAACCAGTTTATTGTTGCCTGAATAAAATGATTTATGATTATTATTAAAACCAATATGATAACAATTTAACATCTGCGTGCGGTATATTTGGCATGCCATATACTACTGTAATAACGTGCGTACAACTTGAAAAAATAATCACAACTGTATGTAAACAATATGAGTCATGTCTATAACTGCCTCAATGTATTATATTTATTTTACTTAGAATTCAGGAGCTTTAGAGAAAGGAGAAGCGGGATGTTCAAAACAACTTGAACTGTCTGTCAGTAGCAATGACGTACTGAATAATATTTAGTACTCTTTGTTGTCAGTTTATCCTTCAAAGAATTCAGTGTTTTCAACACGCTTTTCTATACTAATATTATAAAGAGGAAAGGTTTGTTTGTTTGTATTGAATAGGCTCCGAAACTATTGGCCCGATTTAAAAAGTTCTTTCACTGTTGAGAAGCTAAACTATCCCCGGGTGGCATAGGCTACTTTTTAACCAATTGCGCAGAAGGAGGGTAATGTTTTTATTGAAAAACTACACGTGCGAAGCTGCGGATTGGTCAGCTAGTATACTCATGTTTTTAAGACAAAATTCGCGCAATTTCTTTTCGCGCTCAGATTTATATCAAAATTATAATTTTGACTAACCTCGACGTTTCGGCCAAGTTACATCGGTCGTGGTCACGAGAGACTGAAGCGAGCGGGTGTCATTGTCGGGCAGCGCGAATGTTGTCACCAACTACCTGCACTTGGTCTGAATCGCACGTATCACTGTTTCGACACACAATACTAACAGTATCTGAAGTTACGCGTGGATCTAAATCGCGACGTGAACACTTAACTATAACTGGATTCCACGATGCAGATAATCTAAAGCCGTCCTCACGATTAAAATTGCGATATTTTTTATCTCGATGGCTTCTCGAACGATTCTTGGGTAATATCGGCGTTCGGTGGAGAGAATTTTGGGGTCGTGAAGTTCTATCCAGTGGTTTGGTCCAGATTCAAGTAGGTGCTCAGCGATCGCAGATTTATACGTTTGTCGGTTCTTCGCAATTTTAAATTCAGATAACTTTTGGTCGCCTGAAGATTCAAGGAGACAGAAATTACCTGTCCATTTACGTTGTATTATGTCAAAAAAATGAGATTGAACCTTAAATTTGACAAGAATGAACAGGAATTGGGCTTCACTCACCTTACAAATAACCAGTTATGCAAAAATATGGTAAGTGTCCACGTGCGTAAATGATCGATGTTTTTGCGTCCAATCGAGCAAGATCGAACGTACCGATCGATTATGCTTACTCATCGAGCATAAATATACGTGCAGTAAACGTACTTTTAGTAAAGTAAATCTGAAATATTGAGAAACCGTGCTTTCGCCACACACAGTCTTTAGATTATATCTTCAACTTTTACATAAATTAATTGACCGAGCGAGCGAAGCGTCTCAGTTTTATCGTCGCATTTTTTCAACCGATTTTGACAAAAATTGGTAGGTAAGTACGCAAGTGCCTTGATTTATTGATTTTTTTTGTCGATCGCGATTTTTGTTTGTAAGGAAAACAGGAGGGGAAAGGGAGGAGGTTTGCTGTAGCGTTATTTATCAACGATTTTCAATCAAATTTGAGAGGCACACTAAGGATTTCATTCTACACAAGATGTTGCGAATAACATTTCAAAAAGGGAAATAGAGGAGGGAAGATATTTATTTCGAAAATGTATACCTACTTATACTAATTAGACTACGCAGTCCTTTCTGCCTTTACGAGAAGATTCCCTAGACGCTAGATTCAACCTTCTAGGACCAGGAGAACGCGAGTAATCGCTAAAACTTATACTTTGCTAAGCCAGGGGAAAGAGAAATATGTCGGTTATTGCATGGATAACAGGGCTCGCGAGATCTACTGTTCTCACAGAACCACTAGTTTCAAAGTAAATGATGCAGTATTACTGGTAAAAATATAGTATCTTAAGACGCTATCGGAGGTATAGTTCTTGTATAGAATTTGAGATGGAGTAGGCTTCACCTGTATCATCTCAGATTATAGGCAAGCATACTCAATGTAAAATTATTGACAGTGTACTTGAGTGTTTTGTCTATAAATCAAATGGAGTTTGACTTCTGAATGATGTCAAACATTCGACAGGTAGATTAATCTGTAGTGATGATAATGAATGCTGCTTCCTGCGACCACTGTCGGCTCATAACCTAATACCTAATTATTTCTTATAGATGTAGCTCGAGTTGCAAGTCTATATTTTTTGTAATATTTACTTAACTTTAGTGCACAGGGTATTATATGCAGACCTAATTAAGCTGTGGGTTTCACGATGTTTTCCTTTGCCGTTTCAAACTCTTATGGAATTTCACAAAGATAAAAGATAAATTCATAAAGATTTTACAAGTAGTAAAAGCAATTTGTGCATGGAAAAGTGATTAAACAAAGTGAAGTAATATATATTGGAAGATTTGCAGTAGTTAATAAGAAGTACGTAAATGTATATCATCTGCGGGGGTCACACTGAAAGTTTTTAAAATAGGCCAGTAAGAAAAGCAGCCGATGAATAATGTAATAAAATTTGGAATTAAGAACTATTTGAGAATCTGTAGATGTGTAACGAATTCATATGTCATTTGTTTTTGAAAATTGGCGGCAATCTAAAAAGTATCTGTTGTGCGTCGTAATGGATTTGACTAGAGACAATTTTAACTCAATAATTTATTACGACTTTCGTTGCGGTTTTACTCAACAAAAATGTTGCGATAGACTTCGATTAGCATTTCATGACGAAGTCCTATCCTGTCCCACTGTTTACAACTGGTTTAATGAGTTTATACGTGATCAAAGCAAACTCACAGATGCTTCGCGAGAAGGACGTCCTTCTACGGCGACTATTAAATATAACGTGAGTGCTGTGCGGCTAATGAAAGCCGCTGATACACATATCAACAGAAACTGGCAACTTTAAGCATTGGTATGCGTTAAGTACAAAAAGTTTTACATGAACATTTAGGCGTCAGAAAGCTTTGTACTAGATGGATACCTCATGACGGAAGATAAAAACGTCATTTGGATTGGTGTCACTTAATGCTTGAAAAGTAAGACGGAGGTGACTCGAATGCTGTATATGACATCGTTACAAGTGATGAAAGCTGAATATATTTTGTTACGAACCTGAAACTAACAGACAATCTGCGCAATTAAAGAAGGGCAGAAGTCAAGGGAAGAAGATGATTGCCTCATTCTTTGGATGGACGGGTCATTTCGCAACAATCGTTCTAGAAGATAAAAGGACTGCAACCGCAGATTGGTATGTCAGTTATTGTTTACCAGTAGAAAGATCCTCCTCCACCACGACAACGCTTCAGCTCACTCCGCCAGACGGGCTATCGCATATTTGTCTATCGAAGGTGTGGAATAAGTGAGTCATCCTCATTACAGTCCTAATCTGACGCCTTACGGTTTTAATTTATTTACAAATATAAAAGATAAATTTATATAAATTCATTTTATGAACTCTGGGGATGCCGTGGCTGCGTTTGAAAAAGCCGTGAAAGAAGTCCCTAAAGAAGAGGCCTATTGTTTCAATCAATGGTTGGTGCTTAGAAAAGAACGGAGACTATTTCGAAAAGCAATTAAAATAATAACAGGCTTCTACATCTTTCCTTCTTTTATTTTCTAAAAACTTTCAGTGTGACCTACGTACATAGAAGGGAGGGAAGATTCATTAAAGATTCTCTCCGAGTAAACTAATTGGATATTATCGACGACGGTGCAGTAGCTGTAGAGGTGTTGACATTTGTTTGTCAACACTTCGACTGCTGCTATGTGTTGCACGTGTCACTTGTATCACACACGATGAAGATGCTATAATATTTTATAATAAGATATTAAATAATAGTATCTTAGTACACACGGCTACACATCAAGCTATAATTTTCAGTATAAGTTGACCTCGCATTATGTAGGGTTTTGGTAGAATGAGAGGTCAGCTTATACTGGACTTTATAGCTTGATGTGTAGTCGTGTGTATACACGGATAAGATATGCTAATATATAAAATTTATTTATTCTCTTAAAAACGAATCTATCGTATTTTACGATATTTTGCGTATTCTATGATACGAAATATATCGTAAGATATCTTTATCGCTCGGTATCGATATTGTAAAATAAAATATACTATTATTTTCGCCGTGTGTGACGAGCTCTAAAGCCAAACTAACTTTTACCAAAACGTTAATCACACTAATATGATAAATGTGAAAGTTTGGATGTTTGTTTATTTATTTGTTTATTACTCAAGCACGTCGTAACGGCTGAACAGATTTCGATAAAATTTGGTATATACGTAGAATACAACCTGGATTACCAAATGAGCTACGTTTTGTTTTACCTACCTAGCCTACCTTATCTTTTTTTTACAACAAGGCCAATAATGCCCTATCCATCTACCCGCTACTCAGATTTAAATGTAAATATGACGTAACCAAATGGCTAAAAACATAAAATTATGAACAAACCAAAACCTACTTACCCTCGTAACTTAAACCGCATCGTTCCTCTTCATAAGACATCCTTCGTATCACAGAATTCTGCACACACTCAAACCTACGTACATACACAAATACACATACGTGCACACAAACACTCATAAAACACACACACATCCTATTCGCACATGCCTGTAATCAATATTTCAATATTTATTGGTGTACGATTGACACCTATTTATATTTGTTATTCATTCTTGTATTGTTTGTTGGACCATCGTTAAAATGCTAAACAGTAAGTACATTAATATTCTGTAACTGTAACTATCTATGGAGGGGGGCACTGGTAACCTGTAACACAGGTTCTCAACCTATCTCAGGCACCAGTCTCTCACAAAACAGTTTAATAATAGTCCGAACAATGAATCTCTATGTACCTATTTTGTGAAGAGAAAATAAAGTTTTTTCATCATCATCATATCAGCCGTAGGATGTCCACTGCTGGACAAAGGCCTCCCTTATTGATCTCCAGGAACTGCGGTTGGAAGCGGCCTGCATCCAACGCCGACCTACGGTTCTTACCAAGTCGTCTGCCCATCTTCAGATGAGCAAAGTTTTTTATTTAATTTTTATTTCCTTTTTATTTTATCGCATAAATCAGTTCCCATGGGATAAAATGAGGTGTCAAGTCAAGTTGCAACAGCGAGTTTAGCTTTATTTCTAGGTTACCTACACATTTAGTAGTGTAACACGTACGAAGTTGCGGGCAACATCTAGTTTATATTACACTAGCTGATCAATCCGCAGCTTCGCACGCATAGTTTTTCAATATAAACATTACCCTCCTTCTGCGCAGTTGGGTAAAAAGTAGCCTATGTCACTCGGGGATAGTGTAGCTTCCCAACAGGGAAAGAATTGATTAAAACGGTCCAGTTGTTTCGGAGCCTATTCAATACAAACAAACAAACAAATCTTTCCTTTTTATAATGTTAGTATAGACTAGATTCTAATGTATTATAAATTTGTATGGGCGTTTTAAAGTTTGTTTCGCACTAAAGGTTAAATTAATAAACATTTCGCTTTAATATTATACAAATTGGAATTTCGCAAACTTATGGAACCAATACAGTAAACAACATGAATTGTTTAAAAGTAAAATTTTATGAAAAGGCTTTGCCTGTTGATCAAAACAATAATCATTTACAATATATT
Source organism: Philereme vetulata (assembly GCA_918857605.2). Classification (NCBI taxonomy): domain Eukaryota; kingdom Metazoa; phylum Arthropoda; class Insecta; order Lepidoptera; family Geometridae; genus Philereme; species Philereme vetulata. Next base: position 11,116,844 of record OU975442.1, on the reverse strand, counting down.
CAAACCGCACTGTCTGCACTGCATTCCGAATCGCGCTAAAATCGATATCATCGCGCTCACAAGCGTTCCGAGTCACCGTGAGCGCGACAACGATGTTCCGTGAATCGTCATAGATTCAGACGTCATTACATCATTAATCATTAATCTTCCATTAAGCAATGATCCTCTCCATCCAAAGGTTGTCTAGAAGAGATCGCTTTGTTAAGCGATAAGACCGCCCATTATGCTTACTTTTATTTGTTTTTTTTTTCTATAAATCTGTTGTGTCTAGACTGTAAGGTATAATAAAGAATTTTCATTCATTCATTCATTCATACATCCGCCATTTTGAGCTAACAACGTCCATGCTCCAAACCGATATCACCGTGAGCCTCCCTGTCAAAAGTGACATGACAGCTGGTTGGTTGGTTGCTTGTGAGTAATAGTGCTCTGTGGTTGGTTGGTTTTAATGTTGTTATGTAAATAAAGGAACACTGACTTGCAGCGCGTTCATAAGCGTTCTGAGCTTGACACTCTTGGCACTCAACTGTCATGAGCGCTATAACTGAATCGGTACGCAAAATAACTACGTAAACGCTAGCAGCGATTATGTCGTGATTTCGAATGCAGGGTTGGTATCCTGATTGATTGCGACATAATCTAGTTTTTACCTGACTGCGTAGAAGGCACGTCATGTTTATGTTGACAAAGCCCGTGTATGAAGCCGCAGGCGGCAGTTAGAAGGCTTTATTTTATTTTGATAAAAGTCCGTGTGGAGTTGCCCCCTGGGCGAGTCAGCTAGTTAGAAATAAAACACAGATCTGGATCACGACCTCCGGTCACACAGTGCAAATTAGTGGGCTTTGGTTGGACTGTTGAACAGTAAAGAGGTGCAGGAGACTTTTTTTTATACAACTTATATGGCAAACGAGCATGCAGTCCACCAGATGTTAAGTGGATACTGCAGCCCATGGATATCCATATAGAATTCAAAACAAGGTATTATGTTGTCTGGATCTCTATGTGGATACGTTGCCATACTATTGGACTAAGCTGTTATGCCTATGTGCCAGTAATTACAGGAACATACCATTACCATCTAACCGGAACACAGCAGCACATCATCATCATCAGCCGAAAGACGTCCACTGCTGAAAATAGGCCTCCCCCCTAAAGTTTCGCCTTATGCATGTGCATTTTAAGACCCAGCTGTTAGGACACCCTACTAAGGTCGCTGAGCTTGGTACCGAGTTCCTCGAGCTATTCGGCCATAATGACTATATCATCGGCCAAACGAAGGTGTGTGATGTATTCGCTATTGATATTGATGCCAAGTCTGTCCCAGAGATCAAACTCCTGCCAGGAGTTTGAAAACGTCCTCTAATGCGTTCGTGAACAGTTTCGGAGAAATTACGTCTCCCTGTCTTACGCCTCTCTACAATTGGATTGGTTCCGTACTCTGGTCCTGTAGACGGACTGACATAGTGGCGTTACTATACAAACACTTCAACACTTCGATATACCTATAGTCAATTTGGCATCGCTGAAGAGACTGCAGTACCGCCCAGGTCTCGATTGAATCGAAGGCTTTATCATAGTCCACAAACGCTAGACATAACGGCCGATTATACTCCTCGGTCTTCTGTATAATCTGGCGTAGCGTGTGGATGTGGTCTATGGTACTAAAGCCTTTTCGGAAACCGGCTCGTTCGGGAGGCTGGAAGTCATCAAACCTGCGTGCAAGACGGTTCATAATCACTCTCGAAAACAGCTTGTAAATGTGGCTCAAGAGTGAGATGGGCCTGTCATTCTTTTATAAGGTTTTATCACTTTTTTTAAAGAAAAGCACCACCACGCTCTTATCCCACGCTTTTGCCGTGGTTCCTTCAAGGACGACGGAGTTAAATAACTTCTGGAGGACTTGAAGTACCGGTTTTCCACCCGCTCTCAGAAGTTCTGTCGTAACTCCACTCTCACCTGGTGCCTTATTGTTTTTAAGCTGATTCAGAGCAATCCTAATCTCGTACAGTCTGATGTCCGGGATGTCTTCGGTATAGTGTCGGGTTTGGCTCTGGTGTCCTGAGCCAACTGACCAACGAGGTTTTGTGTGGAAGTGTACATCTGTCCATAGAGCTTTTCGACCTTTCTCAGAATCTCCGGTTTCGACGAAATGATAGTGCCGTTGTCGGTCTTCAGCTTAGTCATTTGACTTTGCCCTATAGACGAATGCTTTGCGAACACTTTTGAACCTTTGTTACTTTCTATTGCAACCTTAATACGAGATATATTAAAGGAACGCAGATCGTGTCGCATAGATTTCGAGATTCGTCTATTAAGCACGGCGTAGGCCGACATATCAGCTGAAGACTGCAATCTCATTTCATCCCGGTCCTCCATTAGCTTAATGGTTTCATCTGAGAGTTTCTGGTGCTTAGTTTGGCGGGGGTCTTAAAGAACTTAGATCCCACCACTTGGACAGTTTCCACCAACCCGTTGTTTATCTCGTCAATATCATTGCAGCTGGCTAGGCACCGAAAGTGATTGTTCAGTTCTAGATGAAAGCTCTAGGGGTTTTGGATTTGGGCAGGATTTGGACGGAGCGCAGACTTCATCAGACGTGCCCTTTCAAGCTTAACATCGATATTCAATGTGCCTCTAACAATGCAGTGATCACTCCCGTTTTCACCCTGCTGATCACGGAGACATTATCAAATATTTGCTTCTTGGTCGTTATAATGAAGTCTATCTCATTTCTAGTGAAACCGTCGGGGCTTATTCACGTCCAGTTTCTGGCTGGCCGCTTCTCATAGAACGAGTTCATCATGAAGAGGCCCTCCTTCTTCATGAAGTCGGCCAGTCTCTGGCCCCTTCGGTTCCACCGCCCGAATCCAAATGACCCCACTCTCAGCTCATCGTCTTTCCTTGTGCCTAGATTTACGTTGAAGTCTCCCATTAAAACCGTGAAATGAGTCTTGGAAGTATGTATGGCCTCGGAGATCTCCTCATACATGGCTTCCACTTCATCGTCTGGGTGTGTCGAGGTCGACGCATATACCTGTATGACCTTCAACGAATACCTTTCGGTAATTCTGAGTATAAGGTAGGTTACCCTGTTCGACACACTGTCGACTTTTGTCACGTTGTTAACGAGGGACTTGCGGACGAGAAACCCGACACCACCCTGGGATAGTTGATCTCCCTCCCGGTAGAAGAACAAGTTACCGGAGTTAAGGATTATCGTATCCTGACCCGGTCTTCGGACTTCCGACAATCCTAGGATGTCCCAACGTAGCTTGTTCAGTTCTTCTTCCAGCTCGACAATCTTCTCGTCAGTCCTGAGCGTTCGTGTGTTGTACGTTGCCAGGTCCAGTCGTCGGTGGTGGTAGCTGGATCACTGCCGGGGATTCTTAGCACCCCCTGTTCCGCTACCGCCCTGGTTGCTACCACTTCCAGGGATGACGGAGCCGCCGGGGACTGAGGGCCTTTTGTTTGTTGTGTCTATCATAGGGGGGGTTTTGCCATAATCACCACATTTAGCAGGCGGCTTGGTGATCGCAGTGATTGGTGATTAGTACACAGAAAAATGCTGCTGCCCATTCCCTGGAACATCTCCTTTTGCCGGCTCACATAGCTCCCGCGGGATGAGAAGGGGTGGCCCTATTATTACGCCGGGACCACACGGCAAAAATACTGCTATTTGGCGGCAGATAAAGATAAGGCGGTGGTGCCCACTTCCTCGAGCCCGTTCTCAAAAGCTCTACCACCAGTGCACAGTGCGCAGACTCTGCGAGTTTATAAAGTTAAGTACTTACTTGAAATGTACTTGATGTTGTAATCTCATTTAGTTTTAGTGATGTTTTGTGGAACTTTAATATTAATAGGCTTTTATCTATATTACTTCTGGGAATACCCACTAAATTATTGCTAACATTTTAGTTGGTATTCTAGTTTATCTAGGTACTATTAAATTGTAGTGAAGTCGGTAGAATATAATGCGATTAAAGTATTACAAAGTATTTGGTGTATATTCGTATTTAAAATAAAAAAAATATCTATGTTTTCTGGGATTTTATTTCCTTACGTTGTGAGGTACATACATTGATGCAATTTCCAGTAATTAATCGAACATACATATACATATATTAACAGTAACAGCATACATACATGATGCAGAACATACCAAATTATTAGTGTCACGTGTCTTTTGTACATATACATATGATAATATTCTTTTTATTAATATATGGTTCTATCAGTTTCAGTAGTTGCTTAGATAAAAACCTTAATTAAATTTAGTTACTTTAGTTTCTAGTTAAATTATTATTATTATTGTTTTATTAACTTATTTATAGGATTGTAGGTAAGATAACTGTATATACCTAGTCAGGTCATAAATTCTGTCACATGTTTAATATAAAATAATTGAAACAAGTTTATTCATTATGTAACCATTTATATACCAAAATGAACTTTACAAAACATAGACTCTTATGACACTAAAGTTTATTCAAAATGACCTCCGTGATTTTGAATACAGGCCTTCAATCTGCGCGGCCAGTCGTCTATCGCTGCACGAACGAGATCCATGCCAATATCGGCGGCTGCCTTAATCAAGGATGTCTTGAGTGACTCCAAATTGGGATGAGGCTTTGAGCACGTCTTTTCATCCAAGTGTTGCCATATCTTGTAATCTAACGGATTCAAATCTGGACTGGAGGAGGGCCAGTCTTCGTGCCGGATGAAGTCGATTTCACGCGCCGCCAGCCAGTCTTGTGTGCTCTTCGCTCTATGAGCTGGCGCCGAATCTTGTTGGAATACCCAGTGCCTGTTATTGAACATGGTATGAGAAACAGGTTCCACAAGGTTCGTCAGGACTGTATTTTGATACACAACTGCATTCGTTTTTACACCTTTCTCACAAAAATGTACCTCTGTTAAGCCCCAATAAGAAACTCCCAACCATACCATGAGCGAGGATGGAAAATGACCTCGTTGGACACGCGGAATACGGTTGCTCGCTTCTTCACTACTGTATGCGTACACCTTATCATTTTGTTTGTTGTAGCTCTCTTCTACGGTAAAAATGTTTTCATCCGAAAAAATAATTTCCCGATATTTTTTCCCGCGTACCGCTTCAACAAAGCGCGGCATCTCTTCAGTCTCAGGTCCAATAGACGAGCATTCAAACGATGTCCTGCTTTTCTTCGATATGCCCGAAGCCCTAAGTCTTAATTTAACACCCTTTTCACCGTGGTTCTGCTTAACCCCATCTGAAGGGCCAACAGTTTCTGCTTACGTTTGGGATTTCTTTGAATTCGCGCCTTCACAGCTTTTATCACTGCTGGAGTCCTAACAGACCGAGGGCGACCACTTCTTGACCTGTCATCTACACTAGAGTCTTCATTGTATCGTTTGATGGTGCGATAATCGAATCTTTTGGTTATATTCAAATTTTTCAGTATGTCAAAAATTTGCATTGGCGCGTAACCGCAACGATTCAACGCAATAACTGCAACACGGTATTCTTTAAGCGTCCACTCCATATTTAAAAAAGAGTAAAATTCAAAAAAGTATACATTTTTATTTTCATGAACAATTCGAAATTCGAATTCTATAAACTTTTTTGTGGCCAGCATTTTAAAAGAAAAAATTTTACTGTGTAACAATACTTATGACCTGACTAGGTATACATATATGTATATATATATTATATATTAATAACTATGTTAGGCATTCATTATTATTTTCTTATTTAGTTATTTAGAGTCTGTATTTATAGTTTCTGTAAGTCTGTATTTTTTTGTAGCTTTGAAATACCTTTTTTCCTGTGTCACGCCTTACCTTCTTTTAGCACGACCAGGATGACTGGTAGACAATGCTATTAGCATTAAGTTCTCCTAGCACTATTCTATTTTGTGTGAAAGTATTAAACAAATAATAAATAAATAAATAGTTTCATATAATTATGGGGAAAGCTCTATATTTAAAATAAAAGCGCCGCGACTTATAACAGACGGAAGTCAGACGGTAGTTATAAGTGAGTACATTTTAAAAATGTAAAAGAAACGTGGAATGTTTACGAGATTTTCTCACATAAAAATAGAGGTGTGCTTTGTGTTACTCTTAGGATAAATCTTCTAGGGTTTTAAATGTCATCATCATCATCATCCACAGCCTGCATTCACCAATTGTTGGGTATAGACCTCCCCAAGTTTGTGCCATCCACCACGATCCTGTGCTAGTATCACCCACTGACGGCCCACGACCTTTACGATGTCGTCCACCCATCTCGCTGCTAGTCGTCCTACCCTTCTATATTCGCTCCTCGGCCACCATTCAGTCACTGTCCTGCTCCATCTGTCATCACCACGTCTAGCCAAGTGTCCCGCCCAAGACCATTTGAGCTTCATAACTCGAATCCCAACGTCATGAACCTTCGTTCGTCTACGGATCTCGACGTTTGGAACTCGATCTAACAGTCTGATGCCAAGCATGGTACGCTCCATGGCCCTTTGTGCAACTCTTAACCTGTACACAGCCTCCTGCGTGAGCGTCGTTTTAAATTTATTTATTTTAAAAGTATGTGTTTATATATATATATAAGCTTACCATCAATAATCATACGTCATCTTATGTAAAATCAAGGTCCTAACCAAATTGAAAAACACGAGTTATTCAGCATGTCCTTGAAACACGTAAATCATTCATCGAACAACGGATCAGAATTTCAATAAGATCGTTGAAATTGGCGTTTTTCGTGGAATGTCTACTTCGTATTACCAGTCACATTCATTCGCGCTAGGTGTTTATTACATATTGAGCCCCAAGGTTGTTCTACATACCTGATCATAGTCTTTATATAACTAGTGGTTCGCCGCGAACTGACATATCGCCAGTATCCAAAAAACAAAAAGAAAGAGGCACGTGAAACTGGAATAATTACGAGATACTTATATACAGAGGTGTCGCTAACTGTAACAGTGTTGAGAGTTCAATGGTTTTTTCTCATCTCATAAAATGCCCAATGCGCTTAAAAAAGTATTCACTTCAAAAAAAGTATTATTCTTCGTGTCTAACATTCTCCGAGCGTGTAGTTTTGATCTTTATTATACGCATAAATAACCTTTTTTTGAATTTTAGGTCTGTCTGAAAGTTTGTCTCGAATAGGATCCGAAGCTGCTCATCGGATTTCAATGAAAATTATGAGGATTTAATTGGAAATTTTACCTTATTCGTGTGTGTTCCATTTTAGAAGATTCAGAAGTTATGAAAATAAATATTTAACAAACCACGCGTGTGAAGCCGCGAGCGGGTCAAGTAGTCTATACTAATATTATAAAGAGGAAAGATATGTTTGTTTGTTTGTATTGAATAGGCTCCGAAACTACTGGACCGATTTAAAAGAATCTTTAACTGTTTTTCGTTTGACGACCCCCGTGTTGCAGTGGGCGAATAGCCGGCTGAGACGCAGCAGGTAGCGGGTTCGATTCCCGCCGCGGAACAAATGTTTGCATAATCTACAGATATTTGTTCCTGGTCTGGATTTGTTTCTATATATTATAAGTATGTATTTACAAAAAAAAATGTATATAAGTATTCTATCAGTTATCTGGTTCCCATAGTACAAGCTCTGCTTAGTTTGGAGCTAGATAGCGCTGTGTGAAATGTCCAGCAATATTTATTTATTTATTATTTATTTACTGTTCGGAAGCTACACTATCCCCGGGTGACATAGGCTACTTTTTACCTACCTGCGCAGAAGGAGGGTAATGGTTTTATTAAAAAACTATGCGTGCGAAGCTGCGGATTGGTCAGCTAGTTGCATATGAAATGTAAAATAATTGAAGTCATTGTGTGAATAGCGAAATATATAGACAACCGAATAATATCAAGATGTGTCATCCTTTGTCACGACGCCAAGCTTCTGTTGTCAAGGTGAGCGGAAATAACAATAACGACTGAATTTTGCCATTACACGGTTATCAAAAACTTATTTGTAGATAACTAGCTGATCCGCCCGCGGCTTCGTACGCGTGGTTTCTTAATAAAAACATAACCCTACTTTTGCGCAGTCTTGTAAAAAGTAGCCAATGCCCCAATCCTAGCCACAAACTATCTGTTATATATTTCGTCGAAATCGGTCGGGCCGTTTACTCACGAAAACGTAACAAACAGACAGACAGACAGAGTTACGTTCGAATTCATAATATTATTATTTATACTAACACAGGAGTCGGTCCCAAACGTCGGTGTTGGAAGCGAGAAACTAGAAATGGTCGACTCATACGTTTATCTTAGCCATGTTTTATCTTTTGGCAAGGAGTATCAGATGAGGGAAGTCATCATGCGTGTTCAACTTGGATGGGCAGCTTTCGGCAAACTAGCTGACATACTAATATTCACTCGTATTCCACAATGCCTTAAAACACGTCTCTATAACCAATGTGTTCTGCCAATTATGACTTATGGTGCCAATACATGGAGGCTCACGAAGGAGGCTGTGTACAAAATAAGTGTAGCACAGAGAGCCATGGAGCGCGCCATGCTCGGCATCACACTCTTAGATCGAGTTCCCAATACTGAAATTCGCAAGCAGACTAAAGTACAAGACATCAGCAAGCGAATATTGGGGCTCAAGTGGGGTTGGGCAGGACACTTGGCCAGACGTAGTGACGACAGGTGGACTAAGGCCCTAACAGAGTGGAGGCCGAGAACTGGGCATCGAAATAAGGGACGTCCACCAGCGAGATGGGTCGACGACATCCGTAAGACCGTGGGTCGTACGTGGTTCAGACTGGCACAGGATCGGGATGAATGGCAGAAACAAAGAGAAGCCTATGCACTGCAGTGAGTCGACACGGGCTGAAAATGATGAATGATGAACACAGGATTAGTACTTATGTTAGTAGAAATAATATCTAAAATAAGTACTGAAGCTGCTAATAAAATATCACCAGTGGCACTTGGTATAGCGTATTTGTGTCGCGGTATCGCTGTATTTGCTGAATATTTGATGTACTCGCAAATATCCTAAATATGTCATCTGAACGTGCACAGAATGAACGCATTATAGATATTTTCGTTATTTGCCTTTTATTGCAAATCAAGCAAATATTTCGAGTAGTATATAGTTTTAGGAAAATAAAGCAAATACTGAAATACGATACGCCAAGTGAAATGCTGCTAGAGGATTTAGTTTTATTTTATTTTAATCATCCTTATATCTTAAGGAGCGTTTTGAGTTTCTCCACCAGGATAATGATCGCAATTTGCGTTCTTCAGATTCCCTCCAACTTAAAACTCATGTCCATACGACAGAGTTTTATAGTCGATCCTTCACTGTAACAGCCGTACGATTGTGGAACGCTTTGCCCCTCTATATGATCATCCAAGTCTATTAGTAATTTTAAACAAAAGTGCACACCCATTCTGTCCCTGTGTTGAAGTTGTAACTGCTTGTTAATTCATTATAACCATTTTTATAGTTGCTTATTGTATTAAAATTAAATTTGTGTTATTACTAGTATTTTAGGTTTTATAGTATGTAGGTATGTTTTTAATGTTATATCGATGCACCGCCGTCATGTGATACATTACAATCCTGTCCATACAAAGGTTGTCTGGAAGAGATTGCTTTTAGCGTAAGACCGTCCATTGTACTAAATCTACTTGTAAGAATTATATTCTGTATTTTACTTTGGTTTACAATAAAAAGTTATCTTATCTTATCTTTAATTTATTTTGGATTATCAAACAGTTACACTATAAACGTTAGGTAAGATGCAGTATTCATGTGATAGAAGTATTAATAATGTAACCCACTACTTTATCCACATATTGGTAAGACAGATTCAAAAAGTAAATGCAACTAGAGGGCCAGAAGGGCCATCTATTGAAGACAAAACCATTTTATATAAGTACAAAGTACATGTACATGTATACAAAGTAAATTTAACCTTGTATAGTAAAAAGAAAAAGTCAAAGGAAAAGCACAGGACGGAATTACGGTAAGACGGAAGCGACTAAAGGTCGTGTTTTGAAGGTATTAAAGTGAGTATAGACTACAACATTTTCTCGAGCATTTCTGTGTAATATAACGTTCTTACGAATGGTACAATACAGGCAAAAGCTCAGTTTCCAAAGCATTTCCATGTAATGTAACGTTCCTGCGAATGCTCGGCGTTGTTATGCTACGGGTAAATGCTCACAGCAAGTGTGAATTTACCAACATTTCGTTGTACCTCGCTTTCATTCTTCTTTGAAATGTCGAACCTACAAGTTGCGTGTGCTGCGTTTATCTTGATGTATTATATTAAAAGAAAAAAGATTGTAATTATTGTAATTATTATTATACATACTTTATTGTAATGTTGAGCGTGATTATGATCCCATAAAATGACATGACTCCTGTATTTTTCAATAAACAATAAAGTTTTTTCCCTATCCCACGACATAGTTGAATAGAAAATAGATAATAAGTATAAATAACGAGCTAATGCAATGCACGTGTAAAATCACCGTGTGAACGTCCCTCTTCCTCCGCGTCACCCCGCACCCGCGCATCGCCCGCACTCGTGCAAAGGCTCGACGAAATGTTACACCAATACGCTCGACGAAATGCTTTGGCTGTAACAAAGAGGCGAGCGTGCTCGACGTTTAGGATGATACACTAGAACATATCACAGAGCGGCTCGTTGTTCTGTTACAAGTAAATGTTGTAGTCTATACTCACCTTTAAAGACACTAAGTTGAGCGTGCAAATATGTCTGTCTACAGCCTCCAATGACTTATTATAAGACTCAACCATACGTCGAATGGGCGCGCGTAGTCCCGAGTTAGTGCGGCAGGTGCCAGTTGCAAGCAGAGGACGGGAGCGAACTGCTCTTACGAGTAGATTGCACTTTCTGGGACCTACTATTAACACAGCTTTTTCACTCGTTCAATGCAGTCCTTGTTGTTATGAATGATGTTGTACATGGGTAACAGCCTCGATATATTTACGTCTAGATTTCAATGTTAATAGATTGTATTTAGAAAGCATTTCGGAATAAGTTAAGTGTGTGCGGTAGCACTTGTCGGTACCTGTACGCAGGTACTTACGTTGAACCCTCTCAATGGCCTCTTTGTATTTGTTGTAAAAAGGGTTCCAGATGGGGACAGTAAATTCTACTTGTGAGCGTACCAACGTTTTATATAGAGGTAAAGAGACGCTCGCTTAAATTCGGTCGACGACCTTAGAATAAAGCCGAACATTTGAAAAGCCTTGTTTACAATATTCTCTACATGCTGATCTAGACAAAGGTGACTGACTATTCAGTGTGATGCGTATAGGTCACGCAATGAAGTGACTTTATTGAGAAATGCATTGCATAAATGGTAATTGAATGATAGTACTTTATTTTTTTAGTAAAGATGATGTAAATAATAATCTATACAATGCACTGGCAGAGTCATACATACAATATGGTCTCAGCAGCTATGGTAGAACCTACAAAACGTATATCGATGATATTTATAAACTACAGTTCAAACTTTTAAAAACTTTAGTGTCGCCTAAAATTGAAAATCAATTTCATGAAAATGACAGTGGTCTATTCATTTATTGCAAAGTTTTGCCAGTTCACACACAGGTTCATTATTTACTGCTGAGAGAACATTTTTTTAATGCATCATTAAAAAACAAAATTGAACAGCCAGTATACGCTCGAGCTATTTCTATAGTCTAACTTTTTATTAGCTGCAGTAAAATGACGTTTCTAAATGTCATTCCGTAAAATAATGTTGCCAGCCTAATCTCAATAGGGATGTGATTCAGTTCACAAAAATTAATTAAATAACATTATTATGACGTTTTTGTTTCATTTTGAATGTACCTCCCTATACTTCCACTAAAAAAGATCAATCCTCTAGTATAGTAATAATAATAGGTTAAAAAAATACATTACAACTTAATATTAAATCTCAAAAAAAAAACCAAACTGATTATTCATTTATGATTCACTCATTTAGCTACATCCCTATTTATTTTTCTTCAAAAACCGGCAACCCACAAAACGTCATTGTACTGCAGCTAATAAAAAGTTAGACTATAGGAATCGGCTTTGCACATCGCACGCTAACAATACCTACGGCGAACGGACGGCCAGCTACCTTGTTCCTCGGCTTATCAACACCCTACACTCTGACGTACGTGATAATTTAACACCTAAAAATATAAAATTTAAACTAAGGAACTACTTTATGAGTCAAGTCTAGTTTTCCTTGCTCATTCATAACATTACTAAACTAAACCATAAACAAATAGTACGTTACCTGGCTCCTGCTTAGTTACCTACTTACATTTTTATATAATTTTTATTGCTAAGTAAAAACACCTAGTGATGTAAACCCACGATTGCACCGGCACAAACCTCACTGGTTTTTAGATGCTATAATTGTAATCTTTGTTAAAATAGTAAATAAATTAAAAAAAATGTAATTACATTTTGAAGGACTAATTAGCAGTTTGTTCTTTGTACAATATGAAGTAAGCCGGCTTAGATCTTCTTAAAACAATAAGCAGTCATTAAAATTGTGATTTGATAAGGCCTTAAGGTCGTCCGCGTATAAAAGAAAGTTGGAATTAAAGAAACATTGATTGATATCATTTATGAAAAGCATATCATTAATTATTTATAAGACAAATTATATACAAAAAAATAATCGAATGAGCTAAGAGAGTAAATAACTGTGAAACAGTAGTCTAGAGAAGTATAATTACGTTTTAATTGCCAAGAACCTTTCTCGTTAAGCTCATTCAAAGTGGTCCATGATTCCGAATTGTCAAATTCAAGAAAGTAATTTCCTTTTCATATTAGTGTGTGCTACCACCGATTAGAACTCAAAATCTACAATCAAATACTTCACTTATAACACAGTTATACGGCTTAAACTGGCTTAGCATAGATAGGAAGCTAGAGGAATATAGAGTTTTTTCTTTTATCTTAATTATATTTCCTGTACGATGGCAAAAAGTTAATAAGTTTTCCATTTATTAACCTGGCTTGTATCTCAATCCTGGGTTTTGATATATTAAAGGTAAGGCAAAGAGTATTTAGCAAAAGACAGTTAGAAATATGCCCAAAGAAAAGGGAAAATTTCCCACCGAGCGACCTTTGGTTAGGGGTCGTAGGACCAACAGGCCTTGCTGAGAATTTATTATTATATATGCTCTGATTCTAACAACATATATTTTAAAGAACAAATATTTTATTTCAGACAACTTATTACAATCTATAGCTAAAACTAAACACACACACAGAAAATTAAATAAAAACAAGAACAATTATAAGTACAATAATAAAATAGGGATTGGGTGAAAAATAGATTTTGGGTCAAAGGTGACTAACTGAGGAAATTTAATCAAGCTTCGCACAAGGCTTTGCTTTGTTTATTTTCCATTTTACTTGTTCTAGGATTGTTTCTTAAGTAATTAGATGTAGCTGTTCCAACGTCATATTCACGCTCTGAATATATAAGGTAATGGGTAGGTTAATTGTTGACAAATTTGTTTGGTAAAGACATAGAAACTATAGTCAGACTTTATAATTGCAATGGTACCTGCCTATAGTCTCCGACGCAGCGGTTTGACGACAGCATACGCGCGTAACGAATAGCAACCGCTGTAGGGTAGGGCTTGCATTATCCGTAAGATTTAGGTATCCGAATAATTCGGATAGTAGTGAATTTTACTATTCGGATATCCGGATATTACGGATAGTTCGAATAATTTTGGGAAAAGAGTTAAAAACGAAAATAATTGTAATTAAAGTAGCTATAAACAATGTTTAAGTTATTCCAACATTCGCCATTAAAATATAAATCACTTTTGACAATAAGGAAACTCGATAGGTATAATTTAGATCACGTTTTCTGTCACAAAACTTAAGCAATAAGTACGCAACTTGTCAGTCGCGACTTTCTGAATGTTTTAAAAATAAAAGATAAACAGTGCTTTAAGTTCAGATTACTTGTTAGATACATGTATTTACTGCACATAATTATGAAAGGTTTTGATGTAGTTAACTTCATGTTCAAATCGTGATTTTTTGACGAATTTTACTATTCGTTTTATTCGAATTATCGGAATATATTGATCGTCATTATCCGGATAGTAGAATCACGTGGATATCCGAATAATACGGATATTTGGATATCCGAATTGCAAGCCCTATCTGTAGGTTGCTTAGTGAAGGCGTTTACAATGTAAACAAGCTAATTGGCTGATATTTCTTTTTTAGAAGATTTTAACTATTGACCTACTTGTAATTTTCTTGACAAGTAATTGCAATTTTCTCAAAGTAACTCTATTTCTTGACATTTGTAGTTGCTTTTATTTTTTAAACGACTTAAAAAAGAAGGATGTTCTCAATTCGGTTGTATCCGTCATTTATTTCAATTTGCGAAATACTTTTCTCTCGTTTATTTTTCTTAGAAAATTATTTTTATTATTTGAAAGGATACTCTTAGATTGGTCGCAAAGAAATTTCATCAACATCGGTTTAGTAGTTTTTTCGGAGACTTTTCATCTGAAGTAGGTTATATTTATTATTAAAAAGTTACTTCTTTTTCTGTGAGATCACTAACTGATACAAAACGAAAATTAAAATTACTTCTTCATGGTGTTTAAGCTCACCGATGACATCAAAATCACCATAGTTGGCTCTCAGAATAAAATCGGTGGTGTAGCCTAGTTAACCAAAATAAAATGGGACTAGGCTTGACATGGGTGCCGTATGATGGAACATCCGCGTATCTGGCTCAGCCGGATATGGCGTGACGCACTTGACGCCTAGTGTATCCTAGCCAGGGGAATCTCTAGATTGTGTAGAATGGAGGAAATGAAGAGCTTTTGCCCTGCAGTTGGATCGGATAGGCTAGTTAGATTAGATTAGTTACACTTACCGTAAACAATTCCCCGAAGGAAATGACTTTGGTAGCGCACTGCATTTCAGGTGGCAGCAGGCTCTTGCACGGAGTCTTTCCATATTGATTGATAATATCGCATAGCTCCTTCATTTCAGTACAAACCCTCGCTTGGGCCTCTGCTCCTCTATGCTCCGTCATAGAACCGGGGATAGGCCTGAAAAAAAAAACAAATTGAACAATGGCCTGAAAGATAAGCCATCGAAAACAATTGTTGTCTAAGAGAAATCCATGGGTACTTTTCTCGTCTAAAACCTGGTTTCCACCAAAGCGGAGAGGAAGGGCGACTTGTGTAGCGAAGCCTAAACGTATTAAACGTAAATCGCAACGCAGAGCTGTTTGTATCATTGACGACCCAGTAGTATCAGAGTACGAGTCCTGTATTCTGCCTGTACTTACATACGGATGTCAAACTTGAGCCCTCACGAAAACACAATTTCGTAAGCTTTCGGTCTGCCAACACGCGATGAAGCGAAGCATGCTGGGCGTCAGGAGGAAAGACCGAAAGCGGAACGCAGACATACGGAGCGAGACCAAGGTGACTGACGTGTTAACTAAAGTAAAATCACTTGAAATGGAGATGGGCAGGACACACACAAAGAGGTGTTGACAAGTGGAGTAAGAGATTTACAGTTTGGTACCCAAGAAATGGGAATAGAAGTAGAGGAAGACAATACAAACGTTGGAAAGACGACATTGAAAATACGGCAGGCAAACTATGGACAAGAACAACAAATTGTAGAGAGAAATGGAAGGAATTGGAGGAGGCCTATGCCTAAGGGCACACAGATGATAACAACTCAAAAGGAGTGAGTGAGGTTCAAACTAAAAATAAAAACGGAGTCGAAATGTACGCACAAATAACTTTTCTTAGACGTGCCACTTGACTGGATAGTCCTATTTTGTTTTTTTACCCCTCTTGATCCCCAATATCTCAACACCCCCCCCCCCTCCCCTCCTCCCACATTCTTTTAGCTCATTTAGCCACACCAAAATTGTATCATCATTCACCTATATACCAAATTTCACGATGTTCGGATAACCGCTTCAAAAGTTATCCTCGCACAAACAAACATACATACATACTTACATACATACAACGCCGATTTGCCCAAGTTGATTTGGAGATCTCGGTTCGCTCGATTACTAATAATTATTTAACATAAATAGATGGATGTCCCCAGGACTAGAAGTAGTTATATTAAAGCTTCCTATAAAATTTTGGGTCGAAGGGTTTTATGGATAAAGCCGTTTTTCTACGCAGCCACCCATTGGGAATTCTCACGTTTTAAGTACACTTAACTAAAAGGTTTATTCGTACTTTCCATTCTTATAACGAGCAACTAAGGTATTAAAGGTAGATAAAGGATGCAATCTAGTGGAAAAAAGCAAATAAACATAATTTATTTCGTTAGAACAGGTAGAAAAAAAGGTTCATGCTAGGGAATGCAATCCCGACTCGAGATTGCAAATTCGAGATCCCGCGGGATTAGAAATATCAATACCGCGGGATCCCGGAATTTTCGGGATCCCGTCTAGTTTAATAAAAATGTTAAATTCGGATGACTATAAAAGCTAATAACTGCTTGTTTGTGATAGTGAGGTAAACTAAAATAACATATTACTCGAAAGAAAATAAAAATCTTTATTCTTTAATATTACCAACTAAATAATTATCGTCACCTGTCGCTAATATTCGGAAATAGTCGGAATAGTTTTCTAACGCTGTTTGGCGTTCCTGCCGCTCGCGGCCGTCAGTCAGCGCGCCGCTTGCGCCCCGAGTGGACGTGTGTAGCGTCGCTGACCACTGCCGCCCAATCCCGTCAATCTCGAATGGGATCTCGTCATATGATGCGTCGGGATTGATCCCGAAAAATTACAGGAGATCTCGCGAGATCGGGATCGGGATTGCATTCCCTAGTTCATACATATATGTATTTTTTTATTTTATATCGTTAGTATAAGTATGTATGAACATGTAGTAGGTTAAGTACACCATTACTCCCGAGGTAATGTCCACAAAATCATTCCATCCAAAGGTTGTCTGGTAGAGATCGCTATTTCGCGATAAAACCGCCAATTGTACCCAAAGATTTACGTTGATATATTTTATTTGTGTTGTTTTATGTTGTGCAATAAAGAATTAATTCATCTAATCTAAAAATATTACAGAAAGAAAGATGAACCAACCAACATATACAAGTACACTATACGCACGATAATTCAGAACCAGTGTGAGGTCTATCTAGGGCTCATTCATTTATATTGATTTTACTGAGTAGCTTCCTGTTAACTTTGTCAGTCAAGCTAGAATTATTATTCTAAAATATTTAAAAAGAGCTGATTACCAGCGACTAGGCGTGTGCACATAATTTTGTTTTAACCAGCCACCGTCGTCTATTGACACCGGCAACACCCGGGTTATTGTAGATGCGTTCCCTATTCTGTAGAAAAGAAATCTCTTTACATATTTCTTGCAAAAATAAAAATTATAAACTTAAAATTCTTTTTACGTGCGCTAGATAGCTACAACAAGGTTTTTTCGTCAAAAGACATCTTCTCTAATAGCAAAGCATCTTTTAAGAATAAAAAAATTATCTGTTCTTAGTCATATACCTAGCGCGTTCCATAAAATATTAAAAACTCACTCAACACACACTACACTCCCTCCCTCACCCCCTCAAGTTACACAGCATCCCTCCATCTCTTTCGTTCTTCAAATGCGTACCTACTAAATTCCTTGAAAATTTAATTAATATATCGTTTTTTAATCATTTTCTCTAGGTGACTAATTTCTTAAAAGTAAAGTCTATAAAATGAAAATCTGATAATGGCATTAAGCATTAGCTATAAGAGATACATTGTTAACATGTGCTGTTGATTCTGTAATTAATTAAAAAAAAAGAAGCTTACCATATCGTAGCCTAACGGAAAAACCTCAAATTGTAGCTCATACCACATATTAATTTTATTATCTCAATATATCTTATTGCCTTCATATTTATAATTAATGGCATAAATTTAACAGCGAAAAATATCAAAATACGCATACTTCTGCCCGTTCGGGTAAGTGAAGTTATAGATAAGCCTAAAAGTTTTAATTTCCCGAACTCTTTGGGCCTACCTAACGCGACCTATTGGCCGCAAGGTTTTTACCTCTAAAAAGTTAAAAACCTTTTTTACTTAAAAATTTGTTGTCGTCAAGTTGTGTCAACTACAATTTACCAATCTATGGCGTAGTATAATAATAATATATACAATAAATATTGTTGGACATTTCACACAGCGCTATCTAGCCCCAAACTAAGTAGAGCTTGTACTATGAGAACCAGTTAACTGTTAAAATACTTATTTACATTTTTTTTGTACATACATACTTATAAAATATAGGAAAACAACCAGAACCGGAACATATATCTATAGATAATGCAAACATTTGTTCGGCTGCCGGAATCGAACCCGCTACCTCCTGCGTCTCAGCCGGATATTCGCCCACTGCACCCCGGAGGTCGTCTACGTTTACACGGAGGTACAGGCTTTTTATTAACTTGCAATGTATTATGTTTGTCCGGGTGGAATCTTGCAACTGAATTTTAAACCCGTTCCCCTCAACCGATTAAGCTGAAATTTGGAATACATATGTAACTTCGGTGACAATGCCATAATATGGTACAATGGAGGTGGTTTCATAATGGAGACGGATGCTAGACAACGGAACTTCTGAATTAATTTTAGTAGGGTAGTGTTTGGGCTCATTTGAATCTGCTTGCGGTTCCAATTATGAATTTTATAAAAGCTTGTTTTGAAAAAGTAATTTTTCAATAAAGAACTTATTAATTTTCAATATTTCATGTAAAAAAAATCAGATTTTTCTAACACAGAACAATTCTATGTCCTTTCTTATGATACTCAGTATTTTCTTGTGAAAGCCGTTTAATCGTGAAAATATTACATACAGAGTTACTTTTAAATTTAAAAACTAGTACGGAGTATGGATCATCGACATAGTTCTGTCAAGAGCAGAAAATTGATTATACTTTTCCAGTATAAGCTGACCTCGCATTGGCTTTTTGTAGAATGAGAGGTCAGCTTATACTGGAAATTTAGCTTGATGTGTAGCCGTGTGTACACTGTCATAGTTGCTTACTAAAACTATGTACACACGGCTACACATCAAGCTATACATTTCCAGTATAAGCTGACCTCGCATTGGCTTTTTGTAGAATGAGAGGTCAGCTTATACTGGAAATTTAGCTTGATGTGTAGCCGTGTGTACCAGGATAAATTGAGAATCATAAAAATAAATAGAAAAAAACCCACTTTACGATTCATTGGGAGACCTCCTTGGACAACCGACTGACAGCTGTAAGTCTTTTTTTATTGACCTTAATATCTTGACATTACCCTTATTTTATAGAAATGAAATAACTTTATGTGTAAAGATGAATATGACATTATTTTATCGGCTCCTAAATTCATTTTCATAAAAGCAGCTCTGCATTATATAATAACAGTGTCTTCTTTATGACACCTAGGATATTCAATCACCTACCTAAATATATTTTAAAATTGACCAAATTTATAACGAAGGGTTCCGTACCATTATCTATAAAAACTAACAAAAAATATCACGTTTGTTGTACAGGAGCCTTTATTTTATTTTATTATCTATTTTTAAAGTGAATATATAACTAAATATTCTGTGAATATTTCAAGCGTCTACCTGTTGCCGTTATCAATATCGAGCAAAAACGAGCAAAAAAAATCATGTTGATTGTATGGGAGCCCCCAGTTAAATATATATTTTATTGTGTTTTTAGTATCGGCAGCCTGGTGACAGACGGACAGGCAGACATCGGAGTCTTAGTAATATGGTCCCGTTTAACCTTTTGGGTACGGAACCCTAAAATATTTAATAGACAAATTCCAATGAGTTTACACATTTTAAATTTATTTTTAATGAACTTATAAATATCTGTTACTTAATTTTACATGGTTGTATGCTGATCGTGGATTATTTTATTACCCACTAAATGAATCTTTATCTTTTTAAAATCGGAAACTTATCTGTATCTATATTTATTTTGTTATTTCGAGATGATATCATTTGTATTACCAGAGAGTAAAGTTGTACTACCAATGCCATATAGGTCAGTACTATTGGTAGTACTATAGAATAGAAAAATTCTTTGTTGTACACCAGGAATACTTAAAAAAAACTAACTTATGTTAAAGATACAGATCTATAGATACAAGGTTGTATCATTCCTACTACTATTTGAACTACCCAGTAGTACCAGTAGTCACGGAGCGGATATTTGCATGTCTCTATTTTATGCTGTCAAAGCTATCGATCGTTAATGTCAGTTCAAAGAACTTTATCCTAATTAGCATCGCAACTGATATTATAAATAGATAGCTTTGACATCCTCATCGCTGGCCTGTGCGTCTATTCCAGGCGATTCAGGCCTGTGGTAATGTTTTTTTTATGTGGCTGTTCGTACAGACGGCTACACATCAAGCTATATATTTCCAGTATAAGCTGACCTCGCATTGTGTAGGCTTTTCGTAGAATGAGAGGTCAGCTTATACTAGAAATGTATAGTTTGATGTGTAGCCGTGTGTACAACCCTACGCGAAAACGCACTTGACATGGCATTTATGCTTTGAAAGTAAAATGCGCAATGCTTTGGGTCCAAATTTGGTCACTAAGTTATCGATAACACCGTAAAGATAGATTAGTAAGACAGATTAGTAATTGTTTCGTTTTCATCACTACAAAATGTTTAAAAATAACAATTTAACTTGTTACCACAAAAAGTTTGGTAAGGCAAGGTAAGGCCCCATAAACTTTAAGTTGGTTTTATGGTGATCCAGCATTTTTAGTACGATAAAAAAACTAAGACACTATAGTTCCTGTACTCAGTCAATAGGGTACACAGAGTACACAAAAACTTCGTCAGAAAAAAATACTCAACAATGGGAGCTCGCAAAAATAAAATGTTCCATACATTAGAAAGAAAGAAAGAAAGAAAGAAAGAAAGAAAGAAAGAAAGAAAGAAAGACAGAAAGAAAGAAAGAAAGAAAGAAAGAAAGAAAGAAAGAAAGAAAGAAAGAAAGAAAGAAAGAAAGAAAGAAAGAAAGAAAGAAAGAAAGAAAGAAAGAAAGAAAGAAAGAAAGAGAGAAAGAAAGAATCAAAGAAAGAAAGAAAGAAAGAAAGAAAATATAATTTGTTATGCCAACCACTAATAACAATAATTAACAACACTTAAACAAAATACATTACAACAAAAGATAACATTGCTATTAGTTATTAGTAGCCGCCACAAAAAGGTTCCAACTCAGCATTTTGCTGTCACAGCAAGGTAACACAGCACTGGTCTTCCGTTGGAACCTTTGTAAGAACACGGAAGTCTGCTAACACATACAAAAATATAAAAATAAACAAGTACTTACATTTAAAACCCAACTAGTATATCTAATACATACAAACAAAAATACAAGTAACATAATTATAATTAATTAGTGCGCTTAGTGCTAAAACTTACTATAAGACCCTAAAAATATTGTTAACAAGGAGTTGAATGAATGAATGAATGAAATACTCTTTATTGCACACCAAATAAAAATAAAGGAATAATGGAAACAAACAATAAATAAAGGTACAATGGGCGGTCTTATCGCTAAAAGCGATCTCTTCCAGACAACCATTGGATGGACAGGATAAACAAAATCAAAGGACGGCGGTGTAAGAGTACCTACAGACATAAACAGAACCCACAAAATAAAATATACCTATTACATAAACATAAATACATAACAATAACATAACAAAAACTTAAATACATACAAATGATATATTAAAATACAGTACATAAAGAGGATAAATAACATAAACACTAACCAGCAGTTACGAGACAACGAAAAGAAATGGTTGTATACCTTGACTTTGAAAATAGGAAGAGATTGGGACGACCTTATGGACAAAGGTAAGGCATTCCACAGTCGCACAGCTTGTACTGTAAATGAGTCACCATAAAATTGTGAACTATGGACGGGAGTTCGAACCTGTAGAGCTTCGGAAGAACGAAGGGTTTGAGAGTGTGCCTGATACAGAAACTCGAAACGCTCCTTTAGTTAAAAGGTGAAGTGGGATTATAGAGAATGAAGTGGAGTTATAGCATGGCAGGACATTTAGATCACTCAGTCAATCAACTGCATCACATATACGGGTGCCGGCCCCATAGTTCTCAGTGAGACTGCGCCCGCGCTTTATAAATAGAACAATAAACAATGCAAACAGAAAGAAAAAACAAATAACATACATAGGTACCTAACTAACTGGTGGAAACTTGTGTGCTTTCCCGAAAGGAAGTACTAGAGTTCCCATTCGTAACGCTTCAAATAAAGGACGTCATATGAAATATATTTCAATTTGGAGGGGTTCGCTTTCTTTTTGTCGTTCTTTAAGGAAATTTTTGAGTTTTTGCTTGAAACCATGAATGGTTTGCTGGTCTCGGATCGGAGGCGGGATATTGTTATTAGCCGAATTTATGTTGAACAGTTTTGTAAAAACAATATCTACAAACTTACTTGCCATACTCCTCTCTTGAGAACGTGGGTTTGTAGCTTTTATCAAAGCTACCACTGAATGCAGTGACTTTCTGCAAGTCGCTGTGTGTCTGTGCCTTTGTGTCGAACGCTGATATTAGATCTGTCAGTGATGAACTCTGCAATAAAACAAAAGAAACATTCAAAACGAATACGTGGGCATGACGTGAGTGACAAGCTGATCAGTGACATGAGTTACCAGCTGATCAAGAACGTGAGTGATCGGTTGTCTGTTAAAGAGAATTCACTTAATGAGAAACTTAAAAATATAAGTAACAAATTTGTTGGGCTGATCGTACTAATAACAAAATTAAAAGTGATACAAAACTTTGTAAAAAATATAATTTAATTGCGGGTAGTTTTGTAACATTTTGCTCATCCAATTCAGTGTAAACAACTACGAGTATGAAGTGACACAGATATGCGCAACTGGAAGTGGCATGGATAATATTGTGATTTTGTATATTGGCAAAAGCTATGTTAGGTAGGGTGGTGCTAAGGTAAGTTGTAATGTATGAAATCTAAGAAAGATGTCATGGCATATCCCCTCAATACTGTTCTTGATCTAACTGGACGTAGGAGTTAGGACGGAATTGTGCACGATGGCTGTAAAACGGGAAAGTATTATTGCCCTTGTTACTACTGGTAGTACAGCTAGGCAACTAAAGACTAAAAAAAAGATAAAAGAGACGGGTCGGACAACTAAAGCGCAAAATATCTAATTAAATCAACTACTATGATCTGAGGTGACTACGACATGGCACGCTTCAAGAGAAATGTAGAGGTTTCTACAGTGTAGGGAACGCATCGACAATACTCCGGGTGTTGCCGGTGTCAATAGGCGACGGTGACCGCTTACCATCAGGTGGGTCGTAAGACTGTTACCCACAATAACATTGAAAAAAAAATCAAAGTGAATGTGATATTTTGCGACCTCTGTGGCGCAGTGGGCGAATATCCGGCTGAGTCGCATGGTCTACAGATATTTGTTCCGGGTTTTGGTATTTTTCTATATAACTACAAAAAAATGTATGTGAGTCTTCTATTAGTTATCTGGTTCGCATAGCTTTGCTTATTTTGAGGCTATTTAAAAAAACAAAATTGCAACGTTGACTACCATAATGAATATACCTAAAATATGGCCTAGAAGTTACTACGCCACGCCACAAACACACACAGAATTATGAAAAGGACTGAAACAACATAATCATTTCTCGAAACTGTAGTTAAAAACTTAGCAAAGAATTATGGAATGTAAGGTTGAGCAAAACTCTTAGAACAGAGAATTAAAAAATAAAACATACTTTTTTAACTATTTATATGACGGAATACTAATTTTACAGAGGAATACTTTTTGTGCACCTTGGACAAACCATCAATGATTTTTAAGTGTATTTACTAAATAATATATTTGTGACTCTAAGGTAAAAATAAACAAAAAACCGGCCAAGTGCGAGTCGGACTCGGGCACGAAGGGTTCCGTACCATTATCTATAAAAATGGCAAAAAATTACGCTTGTTGTATGGGAGCCCCCTTTAAATATTTGTTTTATTTTAATTTAATTATTTTTTAAAGTGAATATAGAACTAAACATTCTGTGAATATTTTAAGCGTCTACCTGTTTCCGCTATCAATATCGAGCTAAGACGAGCAAAAAATTCACGTTTGTTGTATGGGAACCCCCCTTAAATATTTATTTTATTCTGTTTTTAGTATTTATTCTTATAGCGGCAATAGAAATACATCATTTGTAAAAATTTCAACTGTCTATCTATCACAGTTCATGAGATACAGCCTGGTGACAGACAGACAAAAAGACAGACATATAGCGGAGCCTCAGTAATAGGGTGCCGTTTTACCCTTTGGGTACGGAACCCTAAAAAATATCCGCTATATAACGTAAGTATCGGTTTTTTTAAAAGTATATTCTGTCACTCGTCTGGTAAACGCGATTTTTTCTTAGTATTAGAAAATGATGTCTGCTTTTGAAACCTTCATTTTCATTCCATTTATTCCTTCTAAGTTTAGGTACAATGTTAGGTGGTGTGGGTTTTATATAAGCGCTAAGCTTCTAAGAAAATCAAGGCTTTTCTCAGTTTTCTGAACAATATTAATAATTTCCGGCGATCAAATAAGTACAAGGTAAAAGGTTATCACTGTCTTTAGGATATTATCCCTGTTCAAGACCTATGACTTAAATGTCGCTGGGTTTATTGTAAAAACAACTCAAATAACAATAAATATTATCCTCTATTTTATATACCCATAATGTTAGATTATTCTTTTTTGCTTTTGCGGCTTTTGTTTCACTGCGGCCACGAGACCTGTTGTGATCGCCACTTGTTTTTACGGTTCCGAAAGGGTAAATTGGGAATTTGGGACCCTATTACTAAGATTCCGCTGTCTGTCTGTCCGTCTGTCACCAGGCTGTATTTCATGAACCGTGATAGTTAGACAATTGAAATTTTAACAGATGATATTTCTGTTGCCGCTATATTAAAAAATACTAAAAACAAACGTGGTTTTTGCTCGTTTTTATAGATAATGGTGCGAAACCCTTCGTGCGCGTGTCCGACTCGCACTTGGCCGATTTATTTAGCTCCACCGAGGCATCAACAAAAAATTCTACATATGCCATTTTCCTCTATTCGTCCTTAAAGACATTTTTTACGGTGTTTATGCTAGATCAGTAAATTGATTAAGCCTTATTCAATTGATAATGAGCGCTTTAAAGTTCATTTCAGATTGAACGCTTATTTAGAGTGACACAAGACTAATCTGCTAATATTTGATGGATCGAAGCGAGATCTCTAAATCACCTTGGGCAAATCGGTGTTGTATATATGTAACAGGTTGGGGAAAAAGTCTTTTCGCATTATAGTATGTATGACCTTGTAATAAAATCTCTCTATTTGTATCTGGTTGGTTTTGGTATCATTCAAAGTTTAAATTTCAAAGAAGATAATTCCAAATTCAAATTAGGAAGATGTGTGATTTTTATTTGTTTTTAGTACTCTAAAGATGAGTGAATCTAATGAAGAAATTCGATAGATTTTAAAATTTTATAACAAAAAAGGTAAAAATGCAACGCAAGCCACAAAAAAAATTTGCGATGTTTGTGGACCTAGTGCAGTGTCTGTGATAGTAGCACAAATCTGGTTTAAGCGTTTTCAATCCAGAAATTTTGATGTCAAAGATGCACGTCGCTCTGGTCGCCCTATTACGGATAAAAATGATTCCATTTTTGAAACAAGTGGAGCAAGATCGGCATATCAGTAGTTACAACGTAGCTGAAGAACTGGGAATTGACAACAAAACAGTTTTGGCACATTTGAAAAGAACTGGGTACACAAAAAAGCTCGATATTTGGGTACCCCACGAGCTCACTGAAAGAAACCTAATGAATCGTGTACTCATTTGTGATTCTTTATTACGACGTAATGAAACCGAACCATTTTTGAAGAAGCTGATAACTGGTGATGAAAAGTGGATTACATACGACAAGAAAGAGCGAAAAAGGTCGTGGTCAAAGGCCGGTCAGGCTTCACAGACTGTGGCGAAACCCGGGTTAACTCGCAACAAGGCGATGCTGTGTGTGTGGTAGGATTGGAAGGGCATTATTCATTATGAGCTATTACCACCAGGCAGGACCATTGATTCTGAACTCTTTTGCGAACAACTGATGAGATTAAAGCAAGAAGTTGAGAGAAAGCGGCCAAAACTAATCAACAGAAGGGGTGTGGTTTTTCATGATAAAGCTAGACCTCACACATCTTTAGCGACTCTGCAAAAATTAAGAGAGTTTAGCTGGGAGGTATTAATGCATCCGCCGTATAGTCCTGACCTTGCACCTTCAGATTTCCACCTGTTTCGGTCTCTTCAGAATTCTTTAGACAGTGTCAGGTTAACATCACGAGAGGACTGCCAAAACTACTTGTCGCGGTATTTTGATCAGAAGCCCCAAAACTTCTATAGCAATGGGATCATGTCCCTATCTACAAGATGGCAAAAAGTTATCGAACAAAATGCTACCTACATACTTTAGTTAAATGTAAATAAACTATATTAAAAAATATTTAAAATTTTCATAAAAAATGCGAAGAAACTTTTTCCCCAACCTAATATGTTTGCCCAAGGATAAATTTCGAAGTATTGATCCGAACATCGAGAAATTTAATACATAGATAGGTAGTGATGACTCAATTTTGGTGTGACTAAATAAGCTGAAAATGTTGGGGGGTTGTTGAGATATTGGGGTTCAAGAGGGAAAATAAAATGAAAATAAGGCTAACTAATCAAATGGGACGTCAAATGAAAAGTATTCATTAGTACATTTAAACTCCGTGTTATTTTTTGTGAACTCAATACAGTTTTTGAGTTATTAGTCATAATAAAAAATACCATAGAACCAGTTTCTATGCAAACTATTTTTCCGACCAAGCTGTTCGATAAAGGATCGCCTTACCGGTCTCCATTAGGAAATCCCCCTCACCTTCCGTATTTAAAGCTAGACTCAAAAACTTTTATCTCCATTAACAGTCGTGATTCATCTGATCTCTAATATTATTAATGTAAGTATAAGTATGTAAGTACATATTTATTTGTATTATATAAGATATTTATTTATTTAAAATTATTTATGTACCTATTCTGTATGTATACAGAGTGTTTTTTTTAACTGTAACTACTGTTACTGTATCTCCTCTGGTTATGGGTGCTGCCGTACTCGGCAGCATCCATAACCAGAGGAGATACAGGTGCAGTTTCTTTTAAAACATCAGCTCGTTTTTGAAGAAAAACATTTTGGCATTAAAATTTTTTTGGTCAAGTATGAGTAGTGCCTTAAAATTAATCAAGTTGGTAATTTTTTTTTGATGCCGATCGATGCAGTGCTTTGTAAGGATCATTTTATTGTATCGGATGAAAAAAATCTGAACAGCGGAATGTTAGTCAAATTTGATAAAAAGTATTCTCATACAACAGGACAAACAAAATTCCTTCTACAAACATTTTATTAGATTCTAATTGCACATTAAAGAAGTATTAATACTGTAGCGATTAAGAAGTTTAGGAACTCCATGCTCTCATGAGCAATTCAAAAACATTTCGTATTTCAGAACAATTTTGAATTTCGAACATGGTTCTTGCATCTGTCGGACTTTTATATCAGTCATTGCATCATCTTATTTGTCCTATCATGGCGTTGTCAAATACGCAAAAAGTAGACTTAATTGAAGCATACTTCCGCAATCGCGGTCTGGGTAGCGTACCTGATACCACTTCAGCGCATTAGTTGGGCTTCGTCGGTTAACACTAATAAACTCTTTAAATCGATTATGCTTACTTTTATTTGTTTATTTTTTTAAATCTGTTGTGTCTAGCTTGTAAGGTATAATAAAGAATTTTCATTCATTCATTCAAAAAAAACAGAACTTTGACATAAATAACAGGGTACACCAGTGACCCGACAGTGCTGAAATTTGGTATGCGTGTAGCTTTAGTAACACAAATATAGTCAAAAGTCTGAAATCCAAAATAACTGCAATTTGTACCCCAAAAAAACAACCAATTTACATGAACTCCCGTTACCTGAAAATTGAATGAAACTGTAGGTCAAGTAAGTTGGAATTGTCACTATTTTATTAGTTAATTATTAAGGCCGGCTTGCACAAGGATCCCTAAACGTTTTTAGCGTCTAAGCATGTTTAAACGTTACGTATCGGTATGATTTGACAACTATATACGTTACTATATTAGCCACTAAATACGTTAAGGCATCGTTGCGCGAGTCGCCCTAAGAATATTTTTTTGTTTTGGGATACTCGCGAGATTTCAGTTCGGGGCAAACCATTAGTTACTTTAAATCAAACGGACTTGGCATCGTTTGCGCGACAGATTATATAAATAAAACAACAGACAGACAATGAGAGTGGATTGCGTCTTTGCGTTTTGAAATTGTCGTCTTTTACTAATGTACTTTTTACAGCTATTTTCAATTGATCCGTAAATTTGCAGTTATTTTCAATTGCCCAATTCAGTTTAAATTATTTGTACTTACTCGGTCTGGGAATGCTTGGTTTGATTATCGCAATAAAAATAAAGTAATTATCAACGTATTGGGAGTTTTTGTTGTAAATTCCGGGTTGCTATTCTGTAAGAAATAGCGTTGAATCCACCCTGCACTGCACACTTGAATAGTTGTAGATTACGACAAGGTTCTAATCTAATGAGACACTAGTCTCGTTTAGTATTAGTTTTCTCTTGAAGGCAATTCCATTTAGCAATGATAAGCAGTTCAGCTATCAACGAGGATAAATAGTTTGTGAATGATGAAACAACGCACGAAAGTTGTTCCTAATGCTAGAAAGAAAGAAGAAATAAAGAAAATACATATATTTGCAGACATAACAAAACAAAGACATATACAGTAACAAAAATATCACGACAGTAGGAGTAGTAATATAACAAACAAAACGGTACGGTAACTAAGGTAACTATTCAGAATGCATGATTAATTGCCACCTTACTGGTATAAAATACAGTATTTTAAAATCTCAATTGTGAATTTATTGTAAACTTTGTAAAAATCTACTGGTATTTAGACTCAGAAACACTATTTATTCGCGGATCAATATTTCGACAGCATGATTTTCCAATGTAGTATCACTCGGTTTAGCTGTTTATTGGACCAATCTAATAGATTTCCACGAGCTTGCTACTCGTAAGAAGTTGGTGCGAGGCATGCCATTTGCATTTCTGCGTAAAAGTAATGCAGCAGAAAGAGGCAGTGAAGAGTTGAGTGCTCTCCAATTCCCTGTCGCGGGACAGGGCACTCTCCCGACCCGAAGGAGAACCCGGACAGGAGACCGGGCAAAGTAGGAGGGCATATGCGAGAGCGTATACCAACCTCCATTTCCCATAGCAATAGCCTAACTATGCACCATTGTATACTATTTGTTTTGTTAATTACGAGATTAAATAAAAACACGTGTAGAGCAAGTATTGTTGTAAAACAGGTTTTTTTCAAATGAACATTATAAGTTTTCAAACAACCTTAATATCAAGGTCCTTAAATATCATTGAAACATTCTGTATAAAATATGTAACCAAATCATATTCATTCATAATGTATGTGGGTACCTGTTAAAGTTTTAAGTATAAGCAGCATCATCGCAAAACATAGAGCAACACGGCCACCGGCGGACCGGACCGCCGGTGGATCGTGTTGCTCTATGTCGCAAAAGCGCCGCCGATTTACGTTAAAAATTGTTTATTGGAAATATATCGATTACTGGATAAATATTCAAGCTACCGGTATTAAACCCACCTCTATAATCAACGAATACGATTTCGGAAGTGTTTTTTAAATTAATGTCGTACATAAAAAAACAGATTTTATAGTTAGTAGAGATGATGATAGTGAGATATCCGCGTGCATCTCAAGCGATGAAGCTGGGCTAAACCCTGAGAGATGGGGCGCCGCAAAAGCGGACCCATGCCACTAGGGTCTGTATGTTCTCCGCACCCATGTCTCCGGTTTAAAACAAGAGGAGGAACCCCGCGAAAGTTCATCTGGTAGGAGTCCGACATACCACTTCGTGGGTTTAGAGCAGTATCCATGAGGATTCCTCCACGTAAAAATATTTTATAGAAAAAATGTACAAAAAAAGGTTTCAGGCATCCACCTGAAATTGTTCCCACTCTTTTACGGTTAGGCAGTTCCACCAACATAACATTCACGCATAATTGACCACTTAAGAGTTCAAATGCGGAAAAATGAATCCACCAACCATACGGCTAGGCAGCGTCTTTTACCCAAATCCAGCTGAAACTAGGCTCGAAACGCACTTTCTTCAATTTGAGTGAAATAAAACTCACTAATTTCCGAGCTTACTGTACGAACTTCTGCACGACAATATAACGCTCTACGTATTCAATATAATAATGCGTTTAGGGTGCTGATGGGGCAGCCTAGATTCTGCAGGCCTTCGCGGATGTTTGCCGCTGCGCGAATTGACTGTTTCTACACAGTCATGCGAAAGCGGTGTACATATCTGATGAGCAGGATACGGGCTAGCTCCAGCAGCATCCTATGCATGTTTGCACGTAGGTTTGATTGCCAATATAAGGAAGATAAAATGCCTATAATAACAATAAATATTTACATGACTATAATACAGAAGAAACAGTTGAATCATCTAAAGACTGCTGCAAACGATCTATAGATAGCTCAACTGCTCCAGATCACTACCAGGCGGGAGTGTCCCCAAGACACTGGCTGCATTGCCCCGCTGAATTGCAATGCTTATGCGTTGACCCAGAGATAAGCGCCAACTCTCGGATCACACGTAACGAGCACAGACATGAAATTTTGTGTACGCATTTAATTATAATATCCTGTTCTAAGTTCCACCATGACATGTCTGCTGCACTCAGAGTTGGCTTCAAGTAGGAACTTCTCAACGGTCAATAGCACAGACAAAATCTTGTCATCATGATCATCATCAGCCGGAAGACGTCCACTGCTGAACATAGGCCTCCCCCTTAGATCGCCACAACGTACGGTTGGTAGCCGTTTGCGCCCAACGGCGCCCCGCGATTTTTACTAGATCGTCGGTCCACCTTGTGGGGGGCCGGCCTACGCTGCGTCTTCCAGTCCGTGGTCTCCACTCGCGAACCTTTCTTCCCCAACGGTTATCGGTTCTACGAGCGATGTGGCCTGCCCATTGCCACTTCAACTTGCTAATTTTGAGAGCTATGTCGGCAACTTTAGTTCTTCTGCGGATTTCCTCATTGCGGATTTTGTCACGCAAAGAAACCCCGAGCATAGCCCTCTCCATAGCTCGTTGAGCGACCTTGAGCTTGGTCATGAGGCCATGAGTAAAGGACCACGTTTCAGTGCCATAGGTCATCACTGGCAACACACACTGGTTGAAGACTTTAGCCTTCAGGCTCTGGGGAATTTTGGACAAAAAGATATCGCGAAGTTTCCCGAACGCTGCCCAGCCGAGTTGGATTCTTCGTGCGACCTCTTTGTCGAAGTTGGACTTACCTAATTGGACAGTTTGTCCTAGGTATACAAATTCGTCGACAACTTCGAGAGTATCGCCCCCAACAACTACCGGTACGGGCGCAACATGGATATTTGACATGATTTTCATCTTATCCATGTTCATTTTAAGACCCACCTGTTGGGAGACCCTACTGAGGTCGTTGAGCATGGTACCGAGTTCCTCGAACGATTCGGCCATAATGACTATATCATCGGCAAAACGAAGGTGAGTGATGTATTCGCCATTGATATTGATGCCAAGTCTGTCCCAGACCAAGAGTTTGAAAACGTCCTCCAATGCGTTCGTGAACAGTTTCGGAGAAATTACGTCTCCCTGTCTCACGCCTCTCTGCAATTGGATTGGTTCCGTACTCTGGTCCTGTAGACGGACTGACATAGTGGCGTTACTATACAATCACTTCAACACTTCGATATATCTATAGTCGATTTGGCAACGCTGAAGAGACTGCAGTACCGCCCAGGTCTCGATTGAATCGAAGGCTTTTTCATAGTCCACAAACGCTAGACATAACGGCCGATTATACTCCTCGGTCTTCTATATAATCTGACGTAGCGTGTGGATGTGGTCTATGGTACTAAAGCCTTTTCGGAAACTGGCTTGTTCGGGAGGCTGGAAGTCATCGAACCTGCGTGCGAGACGGTTCGTAATCACTCTCGAAAATAGCTTGTAAACGTGGCTCAAGAGCGAGATGGGCCTGTAGTTCTTTAATAAGGTTTTATCACCTTTTTTAAAGAAAAGCACCACCACGCTCTTATCCCACGCTTTTGGCGTGGTTCCTTCGAGGACGACGGAGTTAAATAACTTCTGGAGGACTTGAAGTACCGGTTTTCCACCCGCTCTCAGAAGTTCTATCGTAACTCCATCCTCACCTGGTGCCTTGTTGTTTTTAAGCTGTTTCAGAGCGATCCTAATCTCGTACAGGCTGATGTCCGGGATGTCTTAGGTATAGTGTCGGGTTAGTTTGGCTCTGGTGTGAGCCAACTGACCAACGGGGTTTTGTGTTGAGGTGTACATCTGTCCATAGAACTTTTCGACCTCTCTCAGAATCTCCGGTTTCGACGAAATGATAGTGCCGCTGTCGGTCTGTAGCTTAGTCATTTGGCTTTGCCCATAGACGAATGCTTTGCAAACACTTTTGAACCTTTGTTCCTTTCTATTGCGACCTTAATACGAGATGTATTAAAGGTACGCAGATCGTGTCGCATAGATTTCGAGATTCGTCTATTAAGCACGCCGTATGCCGAAATCTTGTGTACGCATTTAATTATAATATCCTGTTCTAAGTTCCACCATGACATGTCTGCTGCACTCAGAGTTGGCTTCAAGAAGGAACTTTTCAACGGTCAACAGCACAGACACGAAATCTTGTGCACGCATTTATTTATAATATCCTGTTCTAAGTTCCATCATGACATGTCTGCTGCAATCAGAGTTGGCTTCAAGAAGGAACTTTTCAACGGTCAACAGCACAGACACGAAATCTTGTGTACGCATTTAATTATAATATCCTGTTCTAAGTTCAAAAATGACATGTCTGCTGCACTCAGAGTTGGCTTCAAGAAGGAACTTCTCAACGGTCAACAGCACAGACACGAAATCTTGTGTACGCATTTAATTATAATATCCTGTTCTAAGTTCGAAAATGACATGTCTGCTGCACTCAGGGTTGGCTTCAAACAGGAACTCCCCAACGGCCAACAGCACAGACACAAAATTTTGTGTACGAATTTGATTATAATATCATGATCTAAGTTCCACCAAGACATGTCTTCTGCACTCAGGGTTGGCTTCAAAAAGGAATTCCTCAAAGGTCAACAGCACATACACGAAATTTTGTGTACGCATTTAATTATAATATCCTGTTCTAAGTTCCACCATGACATGTCTTCTACACTCAGAGTTGGCTTCATAAAGGAACTCCTCGACGGTCAACAGCACAGACACGAAATTTTGTGTACGTATTTAATTATAATATCCTGTTCTAAGTTCCACCATGTCATGTCTGCTGCACTCAGGGTTGGCCTACAAGAAGGAACTCCTCAACGGTCAACAGCACAGACACGAAATTTTGTGTACGCATTTAATTATAATATCCTGTTCTAAGTTCCACCATGACATGTCTTCTACACTCAGGGTTGGCTTCAAAAAGGAACTCTTCAACGGTCAACAGCACAGACACGAAATTTTGTGTACGCATTTAATTATAATATCCTGTTCTAAGTTCCACCATGACATGTTTGCTGCACTCAGGGTTGGCCTACAAGAAGGAACTCCTCGACGGTCAACAGCACAGACACGAAATTTTGTGTACGTATTTAATTATAATATCCTGTTTCAAGTTCCACCATGACATGTCTTCTACACTCAGGGTTGGTTTCAAAAAGGAACTCTTCAACGGTCAACAGCACAGCCACGAAATTTTGTGTACGCATTTAATTATAATATCCTGTTCTAAGTTCCACCATGACATGTCTGCTGCACTCAGGGTTGACCTACAAGAAGGAACTCCTCAATGGTCAGCAGGACAGGCACGAAACATTGTATACGCATTTAAATTTGGAATACATATTTAACTTAGGTGACAATGCAATAATATAGTACCATGGAGGTGATCTCATAAAGGCGGATGCTAGACAACAGAACTTCTGAATATATTGTAGTGGGCTACTAGTGTTTGGGCTCATTTGAATCTGTTTGCGGTTCTTGTTAAGAATTTTATAAAAGTTTGTTTTGTAAAAGTAATTTTTCAACAAAACACATATTAGATTTCATTTGACTTTTTAGAAACCATCAGAACATTAATACGTACACTACTTACCACTTATCTGCTCCACTATTGTACCTTATTGTCATTAATTGACTTTGGTAGTCTATTCCGTGTGTTTAAAATAAATAAATAAATAATACTGGAATTTTCACACAGCGCGATCTAGCCCCAAACTTATCAAACCTAGCTATGGGAACCAGATAACTAATAGAATACATAAATACTTTTTTTGTAAATATATACTAAAAATATATGTTTTAAACGTAGGTATTTCTTTCATTTTTTATTTTATACTATTATGCAATCCGTCAAAGAGTGATATAAGCTTGCGATGTTCCATGTCACGGGAGCGCCGAATAGATGGAACGATAAGTCTGAAAATTGTGTAGCCATTACCTACCAGAGGAACCTGAATTACTGAACTTTAAGGCTTTCATGAAGCTTTGTGAAAATGTTATGAAGGTTGTTTATACTTTTTTCCTCTTTTCGAGGAAAGGTATTTTCGACTTTTAACAAATTTCAAAAACTTTGTGACAAGTTAATAATATTAAATCTTGACAGTGCTGTTATCCATTATTGTACACAAATTTGTAGATTACAGACAGACCAAATCTTACAGCATGGGCATGTACAAATAGCGGTGCTAACTGGTAACCCTTCATGTATAAAGTTTAGAAATAATTAAAGAAATAAAAACTAGTAGAATGATGATTTCTAAATTCTTTTATTACGCGTCGTGTATGGTAGATAATATTTATGTTTCAGTAAACAACCATTTAGCAAATCATCCTGCGACGCTGTCTGTACATGTTCATCCATGACGACGTCCGTGGTGCAGTGGGCAAATAGCCGGCTGAGACGCAGGAGGTAGCAGGTTTTATTCCCGCCGCGGAACAAATGTTTGCATGATCTACAGATATTTGTATTTCGATATTGTTAGCTATATATATATATATATATACTAGCTGTTGCCCGCGACTTCGTACGCGTTACACTACTAAATGAGTACTAATTTATCACAACCTATCACATTAATTTATGTGATGATGTTCAGTGAGGATGTTTGTTTATTTGTTACTCAATAACGTCGTAATGGCTGAACCGATTACGATGAAATTTGGTATGTACGTAGATTTTAACCTGAATTAACTTACTATTAACCTGTTACTTTTATATCCCTTAATACAGGTAAAAAAATTGCTGCTACATAAACGTCGTCGTGTAGTCCACTCCCTCTAAGTTTAATATTGTCGCAATGGTGAGCCATACAAAATGCTAGCCGTAGTAACCCGAGTTCACCCTCTGCAGATAGATTTTGTTAGACCCTCTGTTAGATATAGGCGCAATGATGAGTCATAAAAAAATGTTAGCTGTAACCAGCGTCTTCGCGCACATTGTTCTATGGTGTAAATATACATACAACTAATTTTAAGAGACTCTAGCTAGTGAGAATCTACCTAGAAAGAGCAGGCTGAAAAACTCGGCAGTAGCTGAAAATGTGTTATCACTCATTAATGTGACCCTATTTATCTTATAGAGGGTGGGCTGGGAGATGCTGCGCTAGATCCAATTTTTTTGACTTATCATTCAACCCTGATAGGGTTGAATGATAAGTCAATAAAATTGGATTATTGTTAATTGTTATTGTTGTGAGTTGGTTAGGGGATGCTGCAGTTTTTACAATGTTTTATGGCTCATCATTAGGACCCTGGGGCGTGGGGACGTTGTGTTGGCTGAAAACTTCTATCAATATCATTACGACCCCATAAAACTTAAATGCAATGGGCTTCGAGAAGCTGCGGTAGCTGAATATTTTATAGCCTTACCTAACTTGTAGTGGGCTTAGTGGGGCACGATGCGTTTTTTTTGCCTATTTATCTAAATGAGGGGCTGCGCCAGCCGATTTATTTTTTTGACTAATAATTGCGACCCAATTTATCTTATAAAGATTGGGCTGGTGGATTCTGCAAAATTCGATTTTTTATAACTCATTGTTGCTCCATGTAACTTGTAGATTGTTGTAGTTAGTTGGTTGCGGGCGACGTTACGTAGCTGCACATTTACTATTCATCACTACAACCCTACTTATCTTAAAGAAGGTGGGCTCGGGGATGCTGCGGTAGCTGCGATTTTTTTTACTAATCACTCTATTCATCTTAAAAGACCCGATTTAAGTTAAAGAGAGAGTGAGCTGGGAGACGCTGCGGTAACTGGTTTTTTATGACTAAATTTTGCCACTCTATCAAATTTAAGAGAGTGGGATGGGAGACGTTACGTTAGCTGCATTGTTACAGCTATCACTGTGATCCTATTTAACTTGAAGATTATGGGCTCGAAAAAGCTGCGGTAGCTGCAAATTTATTATGACTTATCACTACGATACTAACAAACTTAAATAAAGTGGATAGCAGGACATAGCTGCAGTAGCTGTTTTTTTATCATTCACCCTTGAGACCCTATTTGAAAACTTTTAACGCAGCATCCCGCAGTATACACTGGGGGATGCTGCGTTATTTGTTTTATGACTAATCATTGCAACATTATAAATCTTAAAATGATTGGGCTGGAGGAGGCTGCGGTAGCTGGATTATTTTCTATTACTTATTGTTGCGGCCCTATCTAACTTGTAGTGAGTTCGTTTGATTCATCACTGCGACCCTATTTTCATTTGAAGAGAGTGTGCTGGCAGATGCTGCGGTAGCTTGATTTTTTTATGACTCATCATTGCACTTTTATCTAACATGCAGCCAGTGGGCTGAGGTCACTACGGTGACTGAATTTTGTATGGCTCATCATTGCCTCAATATTAAATTCAAAGAGGGTGGACTGCAGGACACTTATGTAACTGTTTTTTTTGTGAATTTACCTATTTAAATGGATTTAGGAGAGGAAATATATCTCTATTTCTACATTGTTATCTTTACACTAACCTTGGCATGAAGGTATACCAAAGATAATGAAAACTGATTTATGAGATAAAAAGTAATATACATGTAATTTTGTAAAAAAAAGTTGTCTGGAAGAGATCGCTTCTAAGCGATAAGACCGCCCATTGTACTATTTGCTTTATATTTTGTTTGTATTTTTTTTTGTTTATACTGTGTACAATAAAGTGTTTTCATTCATTCATTTGTAATTATAGGTAATAAACTAAACTTTTGCAAAGTTTGAACTCAATCCGTTCAGTAGTTTTGTCGTGAAGTGGTAACAAACTAACAGCGCTATAGTCGTAATCTGAATCATCTCACTAATTTCGACCCTGACGTGACAGAGCCCGGTAGCATATTTGGATAGTGCATCCTCCTATCAAGAGGAATGTTGCGGGTTCAAGTCCCGTCTAGGCTTAAAAAAATTGAGATGGTTTTAAAATCTTGGTATTTTCTGTATGTGTTCGAATAACACTATAAAAATAAAAACACTATTTGAAATAAGCAACGCGACATCTCTTGTCAATGTACTAAACTGCAATATTTGGCATTGAGCAGGTCAAAAACTGTATAAGTTATTCTGTAAATGGAGCTAACGGCGATTTGGTCGTAATCTGAATCATCTCACTAATTTTGACCCTGGCGTGACAGATCCCGGTAGCACAATAGGATAATGCATCCTCGTATCAAGAGGAAGGTTGCGGGTTCAAGTCCCGTCTAGGCTTGAAAGTTTGTGAGATCGTTTTAAAATCTTGCGGTAACAACGACGAAAATAATTTTCCTATAGAAACTTTAACATACCCTTTTTTATCCCATGGGACCGAATTTCTGAAATAAAAAGCAGCGTATGTGGTAATCTAAGTTATAATTTACGTACATAGCAAATTTCATCAATATTGTTTCAGCCGGTACGGTACGACGCTATTGATTAATAAAGAAATACAAACTTTCACATTTATAATATTAGTGTGATTCACTCCTGGCTTCACGATCAGACTCTGGTAGTCATTATCAGATCCTGGTACACATTTACCGTCATATATATCAATCAAATAATTTAGAAGAATATATATGACCGTTCTACTTCTTATTCATTAGGAAATTCTGTTGATCACTTGTTGGCTCCATTATCCCTGATCCTCAAAACAAACATGCAAAAATAACATTATA
This sequence comes from Philereme vetulata, assembly GCA_918857605.2. Lineage (NCBI taxonomy): Eukaryota > Metazoa > Arthropoda > Insecta > Lepidoptera > Geometridae > Philereme > Philereme vetulata. The sequence goes on along the minus strand of OU975442.1, from coordinate 11,078,351 downwards.
ATTTTATTTTTGACGACATTTAAAACAATACCACACTCAGTTATTTTGACCTTGGATTCCTGAAAATATTAAAAATTTAGGACCTACTACAAAAACTAACTTTTACTACCTATTTCGAAATACTCTGCGATTGGCTAAAAAGAAAAATAAGATTTGATTGGTACACAAAGTGGTCCTGTGCATTTTTTCAGGAAAGTTTGTGAAAGCGCTGAAATATCTATTTGTTTATTTTATTAGAGGAACCTACGTTTAAAATTTTATCGGTATACTACTAACGGTACCTAAAAACAGACTAATACTCTTATTTTGGACCCCTTGGTGTGCGAATGTCAAAAAATCCTTTCTTAGTCCTCCCGTACACCCTAATAAACACAGCCTTTATATTTCACGTCTCTAGGATCAGCGGTTTAGGCTGTGCATTGATTTACAGTCAGTCTGTCAATCCTGTAATGATTATTTAATATATTGATGATTATATTGTTGATTATGAACGGTCCTCAGACGCTGGTAGTCAATTGTATCGTGAAACGTCTCGCAGAAACAATTTTATAGAACTAGAACTAGAACACGATACATCTACTGTTATACATTAAACAGTTCTGTAGATTCCCTCCTGGCTCCATCATCAGACCTTGGTGGTCTTACCATGATAAAATGTTTCATTATTTACTTTTAAAAATCATTAATGCAAAGTTATATGTTCGTAAATGCAAATGACGTTGTTTTAAAACAAATTATAACATCCCTTTTCAACCCTATGGGGTGATTTTCAGATAGAATATATATCCCATGGTTCATTTTGTACCTGGCTTAGTATTTATGTAAAGTTTTAAGTCTATTATCCCTAGAAATAATATTTTTCCATACAAAGTTCAACACCCTTTTTCACCCACCCAGGGGATGAATTTTGAAAAATAAAAAAATACCATTTCTTTTATTTTTATTGAAAAATATGTTAACCAAGTTTCAAGTTTATAAACTCAAGAACCACGGTTTTTCATACAACCGTAAAAACCTATTTTGAACCCCTTAGGGGATGAATTTCCAAAAATCCGTTCTTAGTGTTCACTTTCACACCACAAAGAACATACCATCCAAATTTCAAGCCTCTAGGACCAGTGGTTTGGGCTGTGCGTTGTCTATATGTCAGTCAGTCAGGACAACGATTCTTATATATTAGATATATATATAAAAAAGAAAGTCGTCTATGTTACACTATTTATAACTCAAGAAATGCTGAACCGATTTGGCTGAAAATTGGCGGGGAGATAGCTTAGAACCAGGAGACAGACATAGGATACTTTTTATCCCGTTCTTAGAACCAAGAAACGGACACAGGATACTTTTTATCCCGTTCGACCGCGTTCCCGTATACCGTGACATAAAACGTGAAAGTAAATAGAAGTCACTATAAAAAAATATCGGAAAATTCACGCATAAAGAATTTACGAAGCAAATTCATTTTCTCATAAATAATGATGGCCGGGGACAACAATTGACAATTCTACCAGGGTGACGTATATTGACAGCCCGCGTTATATGCATGTCAAGGCAGTATGAAGTGGCGGGTCAACTAGTATATTATAAAGTATGTAATTACAAAAAAAATGTGTATAAGTATTCCATAAGTTATCTGGTTCCCATAGTACAAGCTCTGCTTAGTTTGAGGCTAGATGGCGCTGTGTGACATTTCACACAGCAATATTAATTTGGTAATTTTAGGGTTCCGTACTTCAAAAAGTAAAAAAAAGGAACCCTTATAAGATCAGTCTCTTGTCCGTCTGTCCGTGTGTCACCGTCGACTTTCTCAGGAACGGATGGACTTAGCAAGTTGAAATTTATACCAGATACTGAGGTCTATATAGTCCCTATTAGATAAGATAAGATAAGATAAGATAACTCTTTATTGTACACCAAAGTAAAATACAGTACATAAGTCTTACAAATAGATTTAGTACAATGGGCGGTCTTATCGCTAAAAGCGATCTCTTCCAGACAACCTTTGTATGGACAGGATAAAAATGTAACACATGACGGCGGTGCATCTATATAAATTTAAAAACATATCTACATACTATAAACCTAAATTACCAGTAATAACACAAATTTAATTTAAATAAGCAACTCTAAAAGTGGTTATGATGAATTAACAAGCAGCTACAACTTCAACACAAGGACAGATAATGGGTGTGCACTTTTGTTTTAAAATTACTAATAGACTTGGATGTTCTTATAAAGAGGGGCAAAGAGTTCCACAATCGTACGGCTGTTACAGTGAAGGATCGACTATAAAACTCTGTCGTATGGACAGGAGTTTTAAGTTGGAGGGAATCTGAAAAACTCAAATTGCGATCATTAGCCTGGTGGAGAAACTCAAAACGCTCCTTAAGATAAAAGGGAGAAGAAGGGTTAAAAAGGATGTTATACAAAAGGGACAGTATGTGTGCATTCCGGCGAAGACGGATGGAGAGCCACTTGAGCTTTGTGCGAAAATCAGAAATATGGTCATACTTGCGCAAGCCAAATATGAACCGAATACAGAGGTTTTGAAGGCGCTCAAGTTTGCTCAGTTGGGCTTCAGTGATGTCAAGATAGCAGGCGTCGGCGTAGTCCAGGATTGGAAGTAAAAGGGTCTGTGCAAGCGTAACCTTGGTAGCAGTCGGCAAGAAGTTACGAAGTCTCCGTAAAGATCCAGATGATGCAAATACCCTGCGGCTAATTTCATTGATACAGGGAACCCAGGTTAAACAGGTATCCATCTGTATTCCTAGATTTTTCACTGACTGGGTGATGTCTATAGGGGTTCCGTCAAAAACTATGGATGGTAGTTGTGCAAAATTGATTTTGGAGATCTGTATGGAGCTACCAATTATAATGGCCTGTGTTTTGTTTGGGTTGACTGTAAGGCCAAAGGATTTACTCCAGTCACATATCCGGTCAAGGTCAGTATTTAGTAAGCTAATGGCTCCGTCAATATTTTCAACTGTAGCTTGAGTATAAATTTGCAAGTCATCTGCGTACAGGTGGTAGGAAGAAGTTAAATTTTGTGAGATAGAATGAATGAACATAGCGAATAGGAGAGGGGATAAAACGCCACCTTGTGGGACACCGGCAGAAAGATTGCACCACGAAGAGTAAGACTCTTCAACACGGATGCGCTGACGGCGCCCAAACAAGTAACTATGAAACCAGTCAATTGACATTGGAGATATGTTAAAGGAGCATAAAATACCCAGAAGTAGGTCGAAGTCCACATTATTGAAAGCGCTGCTGAAGTCAAGGAGTATCATTGCTGTCAACTTCTGACTGTCCATCCCAGACCGAATGTCGTCTGTTATTTTAACCAAAGCTGTTACGGTGCTATGACCTGGACGGAAACCAGATTGAAAAGAATTTAACAGGGAGTTTTTGGAAAGGAAGATACTTAACTGTTGATGAATAAGGCGTTCAAGGATTTTAGATAAGTAAGGAAGGATTGATATTGGACGGTAATCAACAAAAGAGGAAGGATTGGATTTTTTAGGTAAGGGAATAATCTGAGCTTCTTTCCAGGCATCGGGAAATGAGCCAGAATTGATAGAGGAATTTAGGATATGCGTAATAACGTGGATAATTTCATCAAGAATGGGAACAATCATATTTCGACTGATACTGTCATTGCCCACAGCATTTGAAGTAATAGATGCAATGCTCCTTTTAACATCACAATCGTCGAATTGACTAAACTGAAACTGAGGGAAGTCTGGGGTTGGCTGAGAAGAAAGATATTTTAGTGTATTGAGCTTAGTTAATCCATCAATATTTGAGGAATATGAAAAGTGCTGATTGAGTAGATCAATGTCTAAGTTTTTAGGAATAGATTCTTGTTTTGATTTACCAACACCCAGTGTTTTAAGAAATTTCCATACTTTGGATGAATCATTACTTTTATCAACAGAATCGTGAATGAATCGGCGTTGTGCATCCCTACACAACCTGTTGCAGTGATTGCGGCGATCGTGATATTTGTCCTTATTGACCTCCGTAGGCTTGCATGCCATTCTTACTTTTGCCATAGCCTTTTTGTGCATTGCAGTGCGGATTTCGTCCGTAATCCATGGCGCAGGGAGGTGTTTAATTTTGATAGCACGTATGGGTGCATGTATGTCGTAAAGCTTGTTGAGTTGACTATTGAAAGAAGCTACCATGTCATCGACGTTACAAGCACTCATGACCTCTGACCAATCAATATTTCGGGCATCCTCACGAACGTTCTCAAGGTTCATTCCACCAAAGTTACGCTGCATGTGGATTTTAGGCTTTGCTTTCGGCGGACGAACTTTGTATGACAAGTAGATCAGATCGTGATAAGAGAAAGCAGCCGCCGAAGTTTGACCATGCTTAGCCACATTGTTTGGCGAAGATACGAAAATTAAGTCAAGAAGAGAAGGAGAACAATCCGGAAAGAAGTGAGTAGCTGTTAGAGGAAGTATGGTCAAGTTGCTAGCCTTAGCGAGATTTTGAAGTGAGAAAGAGCGAGAGTCCTGCTTTAGGAGGCAAGTGTTAAAGTCACCCATAATAATGGTGTGGTTATAAGAAGGAGTAAGGTCTTCGAGAAGCCTTTCAAGAGACAGAAAATAGTTGTTACGAAGGTGATTGCTATAATAGACCCCGAGTAGAATATTGGTGCGAGAGAGATGAACTTCAGCAAAGAGGTGTTCGCCTGTGCCGGGAGATGGTGGTTGTGGAGACATGTGAATCACGGAGTAGGGGATGTGCGCGCGTAAGTATATAGCTACGCCTCCACCACGTCCATCTGAGCGGTCATTTCTTATTAAAATAAAACCTGGCAACGAATATGAAGTAGTCGGCAAACAGGGTTTTAACCAAGACTCGGAGACTAATACAGCATGAATGTTAATTAGATCAAAAGACGCCAACATATCTGGGTAATGAGCCGGAATGCTCTGCGCGTTAATGTGTAGGACATTAAAATTTCTTGAGACATCTCTAAACTGTGTTTCAAGAGTATGGAAAAGAGTTGGAATACTGCGAAAACTGTCGTCGCTGCTTGAATCATCATCATTAGCACAAGACAAAAATGATAAAAAATTCTCATCACCACTAGAAGATGACATAAAATAAAAACTTAACTTAATAAACAACAAAATTTATACTTAACTAAAACTTATTAACTAAACTACTTTTATGCCAAAATGTATTAAGCGTTCCTGCCAAGTGTCTTGGTATAGAAATCCACATAAACACTACAAGTTTAGCGAGAGTCGATACTAAATTAATGTAAAGTTTGGAGAATAGCCATTGAAGTCGTAACCACACAAAGAATAAAGGTGAACAAAAAAAAAAAAAAAAAAATATGAATCTGTGGTGTTTCATAGACTTGACAGTGACAGCTAATAATGCCAATGAATGAGTGTCAAGAAGTTTTACAAATGAAAAAGTCAGCTCAACCAACACAACAAAAAACGAAAATAAGTGAAAATTTTAGGGTAATGAAACAATGGAAAAAAAAAGTGGTTGGGTATTTGGATTACCTGCATGAAATAGACTACCTCTTGAGCGGACTTTGCTTGAATGCTTGGCACATAACATGACTACTTCCTGGTCGTCACTACACGTCTCGATTTCGGCGCAGCAGAATCCTTGGCTGTTGCTGCTGTCGCTGGTTTCGCAGCTGCCGCCGAGGGAGAGGGCCCTGCCATCTGAGCGCTTGATATTTTATCAAGATCAGCCATGCAGCTCACACGGCGCCTGGTGTCATCGGGCCCAATGACGAAGACGTAGCCCTCGCGTGTCCAGCTCTTACTGAGTCCAAAGCGTTGCCTGGCTTGCATGAAGACTTCGTGGCGCGATCGAGTCAAAAATTCAGAAAGAGTTATGCCCGTGTTTTTAAGATTGGTCTTTGCAAACCAAATCTTATCTCGAACAGACACATCCCGCAACTTCACAAGAATGGGTCTGGGCCGATCAGATGTCAGACGGCCCATCCTATGACAACGATTTATGTCTTGTGTTCCAAAGCCAGACATTTTAAGGCGTTCAACAATGACTTTCTTCACGGTGACAGCAGTATCTTCGTCCTTCTCCTCAGTTACCCCATGGAGGAGCAGATGTTTACGGCGACTCACCATCTCCAGCTGGTCTACTGCCTGTGCGGTGGCCTGGATTTGTTCCTGGAGAGCTCGCAATGCAGTCATAACAAAAGACTTGAAAGTGGAGAACTCTGATGACAGGCTGGATACTGATGCTGGTGCTTCAGACTGCTTCAGCTTACCCTCATAGGCAGCCATCTGCTCAACAAAGAGAGCCTGCATTTGAGCCATGGATCCTTTGATTGCTTGCATTTCCTCCATTTTGAAATGTGGCAGTGATGTGTAACAGAGGGTGATAACTGTATGTTGTGTTTTTGTGTGGTTATTGTAAGGTGCTAAGGGAGATAACACTTGATGGCAGGTATTGTACTTTATACTTTGATTTTAAGCATAAATAATGACTGTTTTTAAACAATAATAATATGTTTTTACGAAATTAAAGGAGAACAATTTTATGAGGTGTTTCTTTTATAACACCTACCCGCCAAAAAAGGTGTTTATACGCCTATTAGGTGTATAAAAATCAAGGTCTCGAGTCAACACGATAGTTCTCGATTAAACCCTCTCGTTGAGTATTACTGGCAGAAAATAGGCCAAAATGGGGAAGACTAGTGCAGCAAAATGTCTACACTTTTTAAGATGAACGCAGGCGCGAACTAGATAAAAGACGTGGCCAACTTAAAAGTAAGCCGCCTGCAAACATACCATACAATTATGTTAACGGCGCTCTGACTTGCACTTTATGTGCACGCTCATTTAAAACTAAGATGGCTACTTAAGTCATCTTAGAGCGCATCAACGTAACGTAACATAGCAGAAGCAATGTCGTCGTAGCCGAAATCGGCCTGGATGACATCATCATATGTTAAAGATTACCGTTGGTCACTGTAGCGCTCAGATTTTATATAGGGATCTATACCTCAAAAGGAATGAAGAAACCCTTGTTTAGATGAGATGCCGACATAATCCTGTAATTCCATAATCCACATACAATAATCCAATACATAATCCTGTAAATGCCTTTAACAATCGCATTACTTAGCAGGTTATGTGAAACAAGAATTTGCCTATAAGACATTGTATTGTGTCCATCACCCTGGGACATACATGTGCCTGTGATATCACTGACCTGACACCCATAACCCTTTAACGACCTGACGTGAAAATAACATTCTTCAGATCTTTCTGCCAGTCGTTCTACACATGTAAACTCTGGACAGTATACTAAGAAGTCGCACAACGGTATACGAGTGGCTTACAATAACGTCTGATGACAATAACACATGATGGGTCTGAGGCGCTATTGTAGCGCTTCGGAAATGTACGCAGTGGCTGGGGTTGACACTTTCAATGCGATCCAAAGTAACAGGATCGCCTCCTTCATGTCCAGAGTCGACATGTGTAGAAACACAATCATCAAGAGTCTGGCGGACAGACTGATGCTGACGGCAGCGTATCGACGTTGGGTGGAAATAGCCACCTAACCTAAGTACCTACCTAATTTTTATTGTATTTTAATTATTGTGTAATTGTTTAAATTTGCTTTTTTAATTGTAGTTTAATGTAGATTATAAAATATGGATCACTGTGTCTGCGATAAAGAAGAATTTTTCCGGACGAAACCAAGTAGCTCTACTAATCTATAATACTGTCAAATTACGAGTTTATCCATTTCAATGGCCCTTAATTAGTTTCTAACTTTAATATCAGCTAGACGTAGCTTCGAGAAAACAAAGCAGCTATTGGTTAATAACTTTAGGATATGAAGGTTTCACGGCTTGAGAAATTATATAAGATCTAACACGTATTTGTGCCCATACTTAACCGACTGCGAAGAAAAAGGATAACGTTTTTAGGGTCCACGTATGGATGGTCATTTGGCGCATCGTGTATGCTAAACTGCTTGATGGATTTGACAAATAAGGTTTCATTGGAATTGTCTAACCTATTGGTTCGCCCCGAACTGAGATCTCACGAGTCTCCTATAAAAACAAAAATAATGTGATTCGTAATATTTGACTCTCTAAATAGTGCCACAAAATAATTAACCACATTACTTGACCTACAATTTCTTTCAAATTACAGGTGCCATGAGTTTGTGTTGTTGGTTACTTTTTTGGGGTACAAAATGCAGCTATTCTTGATTTCAGACATTTGCCTATATGTGTGTCACTAAAGCTATACGAATATCAAATTTCAGATTTGTGGGGTCACTGGTGTACCCTGTGAATTTTGACAAAGTTTTTTTAATGTGTCTAATAACTTAGAAACTACAAAAATTATACTAAAAATAAAAACAAATGTACCTACTAATGAAGAACTTTCATTTGACGTCCCATTTGACCTAATAGATTGATTTTCATTTTTTTACCACTCTTGAACCCCAATATCTCAACAACCCCCAAACATTTTTAGCTCATTTAGTCATACCGAATTTGTGTCATCACTACCTACCTATGTATCAAATTTCACGATGATCGGATCAACGCTTCGCAAGTTAGTGTTTGTTTGTCAGAGGGGCAAACAAACATACATACATACATAGGTACAACGCCGATTTTTCCAAGTTGATTTGGAGATCTCGCTTCGCTCGATCAATCACGAGAGTAAAATAAATGAAGTTTTTGCATTTATACTTCTCAGAGCATTAGTGTACTAATCAATTTTATTCAATTACAATTTTTGCAGTTCAGCTGCGAAAACTCATGAAATAACTGTTTACAAGACTTTAGAACTAGTTGCTTTATTGCTGGCATTGAAGAAACTGTTCAGTTGGAATGGTTGTAACTTGTAGGCCATCATATAGGTGCGACATGTCGAAATATGCACTGACAGATACCGTCAAAGATTACCACAAAAGTGTGAAATTCTTCGTAGTAAATACTGAACTATGTGCTATAGAGTGAGCTATGCTAAGTGTTTCTCTACGAGATCAAATTAGAAATGAGGCGATTCGTAGACGAATCAAAGTCACCGACCTAACACAAAGAATTAGCAAGCTGAAGTGGCAGTGCTAGAATTAGCTAGTAGAACTGACAGCCGTTGGGGCAGAAGGTTCTCGAGTGGAGACCACGCAGGGGAAAGGGAAGCGTAAGACGACCGGCTCCACCAATAACTAGATGTAAAAACGACCTGATAAATGTTGCTGGGAGCCGTTGGGTGCAGGCCGCTCGAGATCAGTCGCTCTGGAAGTTTATGGGGAGGTCTATGTATGATGATGAAATAATCATCATAATCATCATCCACAGCCTGACTTCACCCATTATTGGGTATAGGCCTCCCCAAGTTTGTACCAAACACCACGATCCTGCGCTAGTCTCACCCACTAACGGCCCACGACCTTTATGTCGTCCACGTATCTCGCTGCTGGTTGTCCTACCCTTCTATACCCGCTCCTCGACCACCAATGGTCTTGGGCGGGACACTTGGCTAGACGTGGTGATGACAGATGGAGCAGGACTATGACTGAAATAATCAGCGCTAAGTAAATTAAATGATAGAATTAGGTATTCTATTTTACAACTAGACTATACTCGTAAACAAAGGATGAGCTCAATATTTGTTATCGTATATTATTCCTCGTGGATAAACCAGTTAGGTAACCTAGTTAGGCCACGAGGAAACACCCACATTAGGAACATGTGATATTATAATATATATATATATATATATAAATATAAATGAGTCAAAATTTCAGCCAAAGATCTCAAGCGGCGCAAATATGGAAGTCTCGATAAAGCTTACGTGTTTGAGCTATTTGGGATCGAGACCCGGGGTCCATGGGGTAGCGACCCATCGTCTTTTCAGAATTCTTTCTGGGCGTTTCGTCGAAGCGACGTGTGATCCGAGAGCTGGCGCTTATGTATCAACGCATAGGCATTGCAATTCAGCGGGGCAATGCAGCCAGTGTCTTGGGGACACTTCAACCTGGTAGTATCTGGAGCAGTTGAGTGTTTAGATGATTCAACTGTTTTTTCTGTATTTTAGTTATATAAATATTTATTGTTAATAAAGGCATTTTGCCCCCCAATATAAATCTGTATTTCAGGCCACAATCAAAGTACAAAATGTTAAAAGTTAATTCTACAGCCCATATAAATATATAAATAAAGGTAATATATTTTTTTATACTTATTGATGGAACAAGCTTATGTCCCACCTTATACTAGTTTCTATGAGAACAGTAGACCTCGCGTCCAAAGTCCAAAAAGTAATTTGCGCAATAAAATTAACGAAGAAAGTCCAATTTTAAATCGAATTTCAGGTGCTTGAATTTTTCAATAGGCTTACCTATGTAGACTTTTGAGCAAAATATTAGTATTAGTTTTAGCGATTACTCGCGTTCCCTTGATCCTAGGAGGTCTAATTTAGTGTCTACGGGTTTGTCTCGTGATGGTGGAGAGGACTGCGCAGTCTGATTGGTATAAAAAGGTACAAATAAAAAATAAAATTAAAAATCAAAATCGTCGATCGACTAAAAAAAATAAATAAATCAATGAACTTATGTATAAATTTTCGTTAAAATCGGTTGGAAAAGGCGACCTGTAGGCGAGAACAGACAAACAGACGGACAAAAGCATTTTTGGCCAATCTCGAAAGTGAGACGCTTTGCTCGCTCGGTCAATTATAGGGTAACCATCGCCTGTAACAAAGTATTGTATTAATATTGTCTATTCTATACTAATATTATAAAGAGGAAAGATTTGTTTGTTTGTATTGAATAGGATACGAAACTACGGGACTGATTTAAAAAAATTCTTTCACTGTTCGGAAGCTACACTATCCCCGGGTGACATAGGCTACTTTTTACTTAACTGCGCAGAAGGAAGGTAATGTTTTTATTGAAAAACTACGCGTGCGACGCTGCGGATTTGTCAGCTAGTATTGTATAAATATCGTTTTAGATCTGCGATTTGTCGTACCTTTGCGTGAAATCTTCAAAATCAGTCTACTAAGGGATAAACGTATCCAGAATGGTCCCAAACAATGTTCATTTCTCAGAGAGATCATGATAGATCGATGTCTCAGGACACGTGTCACATTTCACGCTAATAAATAGTTGTAGGCAATTGCTTTTATTAAAAACATTTATTTCAGTAGTCTCAAGTTCCTTTTTTAAGTAGGTATAAAGAGTTTAAACTACTCATGCATATAGGAAATAGGTACTAAAATCAATCAACCGTTATGATGACCGACGCACGAATAAGCGAATACAATTCAAAGCGCACGTTTTGGCGAATACACATTAGGTTGACGACTTATGAATGGTTTCGAAGAAATAAATGATTATCAAACCCTTATACTATTAACTAGGCCATTAACTAGGCTAACTAACTTATATTTAACGGCTTTAATAAAAACACTAAACTCCTTAGCAGTCTGATAAAAAGTATTACCAATCTGTACACCAAATTTCATCGAAACCGAAACCGAAATCTAGCAGTTTTTTACTATGGATATGGATAAAAAAGTGGCACTCCGTGAGTGCTGACAGAAGTGAAAACTTGAATAATTACGAGATACCTACTTATATATAGAGGTGTCGGTAACATTGTCGCGAGTTCAATGGTTTTTTCCCATCTCAAAAATGCCTAACGCGCCTAACGAAGTTTTCACTTCAAAAATCAAATTATAGACAGAGGTGTTGGTTGCAGTGTCACACGTTCACTGGTTCTTTCCTATCTCAAATTATATACAAAGGTGTCGGTAACATTGTCGAGAGTTCAATGGTTTTTTCCCATTTCAAAAATGCCTAACGCGCCTAACGAAGTTTTCACTTCAAAAATCAAATTATAGACAGAGGTGTTGGTTGCAGTGTCACACGTTCAATGGTTATTTCCTATCTCAAATTATATACAAAGGTGTCAGTAGCATTGTCGCGAGTTCAATGTTTTTTTCCCATCTCAAAAATGTCTAACGCGCCTAACGAAGTTTTCACTTTAAAAATCAAATTATAGACAGAGGTGTTGGTTGCAGTGTCACACGTTCAATGGTTATTTCCTATCTCAAATTATATACAAAGGTGTCGGTAGCATTGTCGCGAGTTCAATGGTTTTTTTTCCATCTCAAAAATGCCTAACGCGCCTAACGAAGTTTTCACTTCAAAAATCAAATTATAGACAGAGGTGTTGGTTGCAGTGTCACACGTTCAATGGTTATTTCCTATCTCAAATTATATACAAAGGTGTCGGTAACATTGTCGCGAGTTCAATGTTTTTTTCCCATCTCAAAAATGTCTAACGCGCCTAACGAAGTTTTCACTTTAAAAATCAAATTATAGACAGAGGTGTTGGTTGCAGTGTCACACGTTCAATGGTTCTTTCCTATCTCAAATTATATACAAAGGTGTCGGTAGCATTGTCACGAGTTCAATGGTTTTTTTCCCATCTCAAAAATGCCTAACGCGCCTAACGAAGTTTTCACTTCAAAATCAAATTATAGACAGAGGTGTTGGTTGCAGTGTCACACGTTCAATGATTCTTTCCTATCTCAAATTATATACAAAGGTGTCGGTAACATTGTCATGAGTTCAATGGTTCTTCCGGTCTTAAAATTGTCCAACGCACCTAACGAAGTTTTCACTTTAATAACATTTTACACAGCGCTATCTGTCTCTCAGCAAAAATTCTTAGATAATTCTAAATTACGGTCTCATTACGGTATCCCTTTACAACGATAAGGATTTAAGTATAATTAAGGTTTTTAACCAAATGCCAAAAAGCCTCAGATATCATAAAATTAAGAATTGACTTTCAATATAATTATCTACTCATGTAAAAACTTGAGACGCATTCCAAAACGCTTTGTTCTCGCTCGTGTTTAAACAGCTGATTCGTTTTCAGTGTGTTAGTATTATGCACGTCACGGTTTAACTCGAATATCAAAGAGTGTTTTAGTATTATTTGTGCTCTAAGAAAATACTGTATTATTTTCGTTAATTGCATTTCAATTTAATTACGTTTTATTTGACTTTCAAAAGAACAACGATAGAGTCATGCACGGTTAAAAAATGTTTGACCGCATTACACAAAGGTTAACTGGAAGAGAATGCTATCTAGCATTAAGTTCGCTTATGCACAGATTATTTGATTATGTGCATAAGAGTTCATTCAAGCTCTTTGTGAAGTCATAACCTGTTTGTTGGCCGAGGGAGCGAAGCGTCTCAGTTTCGAGATTGGCCTAAAAATGCTTTTTTCCGCCTGTTCTCGCCTACAGGTCGCATTTTTAATCGATTTTGACGAAAATTGGCACACACAAGTCCTTGATTTATTTGATTTCTTTTGTAGATCGCGATTTTTGATTGGGATGAAAATAGGGGGAAAAGGGGGAAGTTTGCTGTAGCGTTTCAATCAAATTTGAGAGGCACACTAAGGACTTTCATTCTACACAAGATGTTGCGAAAAAAAATCCAAAAGGGGGGAGTGGAGGGGGAAAAATGTATACCTGCCTATATCAATCAAACTACGCAGTCCTCTCCGCCTTCACGAGATAAACCCGTTGACACCAGGTTCGATCTCCTAGGACCCAGAAAACGCTAGTAATCGCTTAAACTTATACCAATATTTTGCTCAAAAGTATTTGGTTTTTTTTTTATTTTATTTATTTATTTTTAAAAAACATATACTTATAAAATTATTACACTTAAAAAAACCTTAGTAGGTTTGTCCTAAGTGAAAATTTGACATTCCTCTTAAGTATATTTATAACTATTTTTACATGTACGAAATTTTTATAGATATGTATTGTTCTGTACGTCGTACATGGCCATCCGTGCGCCGGCTCACATTCCATCGTTATCTGCACAAACATACAGGTTATTCGGCTAGGGCTCCCGAGGTCTACTGTTCTCAAACCACTAGTAATAGTTACTGTGAGAAAGGTGGAGGAAAGCGTAGGAAACCAGATACGACCACCTGTTATCAAACTGTAGGCTATATGTAATATATAATTATGTAAAAAGTACTCGATAATATTATTGTAGCGACCCAGCGGGGCTTATGTTTTCGACGAAAGTTTTGTATCAAATATCTATTGTAATAATAAACATGAGACAATAAAAAAATATGAATAAACACCATAACCGCTACTCGTCTCTGGAATAATATGCCATCAAACTATTTCGAGGCTACTTCAGTGGAAGCATTCAGATTGAGAATTTATAGGCACCTTCTCGGTCAAACCGACCAAAAATAAACAACATAATCTTTCCTTATCACTTCTTCTATTGTTATGTATGTATTTTTATTTGATATTGGTATAGTTTAGTCTATGATATAAAGTATTTAAGTAGTATGTACCTATGCTATTTTTATTAGTTCTGTGCAAATTTTCATTAGTTCCCTTTCCTGTGCACTACCTAATCATCTTTATCTACAACACACAAAGGTTATCTGGATGAAATGCTCTTTAGCATTAAGTTCTCATTTGTACTAGTTTTATTACTACCTATTTACGACTACTTCCGTGGTGCAGTGGGCGAATAGCCAGCTGAGACGCAGGAGGTAGCGGGTTCCATTCCCGCCGCGGAACAAATGTTTGCATGATCTACAAATATTTGTTCCGGGTCTGGTTGTTTCCCTATATATTATAAGAATGTATTTACAAAAAAAAATGTATATAAGTATTCTATCAGTTATCTGGTTCCCATAATACAAGCTCTGCTTAGTTTGGGGCTAGATAGCGCTGTGTGAAAGTCCAGCAATATTTATTTATATTTATTTATTATTTATTAGTGCAATAAAGTATTTTCAATCAATCAATCAATATATATGAAAGATGCCGTCGTGAATTTAAATGAATATAGAAATTAAGAAATTCTAAATCCATATCAGTTAAAAGCATCCACTAAAATGTGATTAAACATTGTAAACAGGTAAATATGGACACCCTTGTGCATTACCGTGTACACTTCGCTCGTCCTCAAGCCACGCGTTGAATAAATTAGGTTGGTATCTTATGAAAGAAAACAGTACATTTATTGAAACTGATTCCAATTTATTCTTCGTACTTTACGTGCCTAGGACCGACGAAATACTGAAAAAATGATGCGTGTCGTATATCACGTACCTACACATTCACCTACTTAAAGCTGAGATTATTTACGTTACCAGTTGCCACCCTATAAACCACAGTTTGTCCCAAATGCCCCTCAACATTCTATTCAATAGAATTTAATTTAATCCCCCCCCCCCCCCCCCCCCCCCCATTTCGGAAAGAGTATTTTTGCTCTTCGATAACTGAGTGCAAAAGCCGTTTTTATCCGCTAGAGGATCAAGTAAATTGAATTAAGAACATCGTGTGCACTAAGTTTGTGAATTCAAAACATTATTAAACCTATTTACTTCTACCTCCATGGTGCCGAATTTATCATACAATGTTAAAAACTCAGACTCGGAACCTTCTTGGTGAATTACTTTTTTAATTTGCTTTACGCGCGCCATTTTCTTTTCACGTCATATTGTTAAAACATTAGGTTAAAAACAAGAAATTTGAAAACAAGTGAAAAACTTATAATGAGTGATTCTTGTGACGAGGAAGTTTATTTGACGCCAACAGAATTGACTGAAACAGTTAAAAATGCGTAAATGAGCTTTCTCCCTCAGCAATCACGCGAGAAGTATTTGAAACAGTACGATATGTTTCACACGTGGCGACTACCTAAAGGAGCCAAAACTTTCTCAGAAAACGTTTTGCGGGCATATTTTATTGAATTATCCGAGATCAAGAAATCAAGCACTCTATGGAGTACGTATTCAATGCTAAAAGTACCAATAAAGATGAAAAAAGACATACATATCGATATTACACTCCACTTAAGTAACTGTTGCAACGGTAATTTCAATTTTACTTAATTATACCTAAGATTATTTGTTATAATTTAAAGATTATTCTTTAATACTTACCTATCATAATGTATTTAGTAGTTAACCTAACCAAACCTGAAATAAAAGTATCTTGTGATCGTAAATTAAAAAAAAATAATGGAATGTAAAGTTACGTGTTGCACTCAAGTGCAAAGATTTTTCACCTCGTGCTCTTTTGATTCCCGCGATAATGCTCAGGATTTTATTTTAATTTTAGAATCCTTCGCTTGTTCGGTCATCAAAATTGAGCACGCGGTTAAAAAGCAACTTTGCACTCTTGTATAACAAATAACTATTATTCTAAAAAAAGTAACATATTCACAACAAAATGATATCGTTTTCCTTTGGTGTTGAGGCTATCGTCGATTATTAAAATAGACGACCAGATTTTAGTACTATTTTTTAACCTATACTTTCCCACTGTTGGGCAAAGGTCTCCCCCATGTTCCTCCACATCTCACGATCACTCGCCACGTCCCACCAGCTATCTTGGAATGCATCGAAGTCATCACGCCAACGCTTCCTCGGCCTGCCCCGGCTTCGACGCCCATCTGCAGGCACCCATTGTGTGACGACTGTTGCCCATTTGTCTGTGACCATACGACTGACGTGACCCGCCCAGTCTCACTTCAGCCTGGCAGTCTTGTCTCCAACATCTGCGATGCCGGACTTCGCGCGCAGTGTGATACTAAATTTCACGATGATCGGATAAATGCTTCGAAAGTTATCGTCGGACAAACAAACATACATACATACAATGTCGATTTGCCCAAGTTGATTTAGAGGTCTTGCTTTACTCGATCTAAAATGTGTATACAAAATTTCGTGTCTGTGCTGTTGACCATTGAGGAGTTCCTTCTTCTGGAGTCAATCCAGGTTGTAGAATCAGGTCATGCTTACCATAAAAGTGTCATTGGAACTGAACTAACATGTCAAATTTCAATTCTGTAGGATAAGAGGAAGTGGTTCTAATTCAGCCAGCAAGATTTGACCAACTAATAAACTAACAAACACTGCAAGCTAAATAAAAGCTTTAAAAAATACAAATTACTAAAAGTACTAAATTTTTGTCTTGTGTTTTTCTTTAATTCTGTACTTAAATAATTTTTCTTTTTACTATTATATTCTTTAGGTAAGTAGGTATATTTTTTGTATTTGTTCTGTTCTGAATGGTCTGTCCTGTGTGTGTGTCAAATAAATGTATTTTCTTTCTTTCTTTTTCCTTCTTTCAAAATTGGTACCCCATTAGATGTACATAGGATCTATGTAAACAAATGAAGAGCGCTAATGAAAAGAGATGTTAGGTTTGTTGGATACATTATGTAATTTATTTTATGATCGTGCTATGTCATTTACGCAGACTTTTTGGACTTTAATTAAATCAGTCTAGATTTATTTATCGCTGAATGAGTGCACCTGTCCGAGAGTCGCGCGATGAATTCTTATTCAACGATCGTTAAAAACTAGGATATTGATTTTTGTGCTATATATTTACAGCACGAGTCCTGCTGGCCTAGTGGGATACAATTATGTATGCACCTACTCTAATTTCCAATTTGGATGTTGTGGGTTTGAATCCTGACCGTGCCAAAATTAATGCGCATACGCATAAAGAAAACATTGTAAGGAAACCAGCATGCCATTCTTCCTGCCCTTTTCACATATTATGCGGGGTAAATGTATTTTTCTTCCATACTTCTCTATCAGCCGTCATTTCTGATGTCACTTCTTTCTTACCCATATCATTCTTCACACAGTCCATCGATTTTTTCTTCTGCCTTCCTCTACATCTACGATATCCACCAACATAAAATCTAACACTCTTTTAGTCACACGATTTTCTTCCTTCGCATGATATACCACGCTAGCCTCTTACTCCTGAAATTTTCTGTCACTGGCGCTACTTTTAAACTTCCTCTAACTCATACCTTATCTTATTCATTCTCGTCACCCCACCCATTCAGCTAAACATTCGCATTTGCGCCGCGTGCACTCTTCATTCATCCGTCCCTTTCAAGGCCTAATAATCAGAGCCATACATTACGACAGGTCTTATGATGGTCTTGTAAATTTTCCCCTTAAGTTTAAGGGGCATTCGAAGATCACAAGTTGTTCCTCTAACCTGTCGCCATTTCATTCATCCCGCTTTCATTCTATTTTTAACGTCCCGGTCTATGCCACCATCGTTTTGAATCAAAGACCAACTACGGTATGTACTGGCAGTCGGAGCAGACTGGTAGGGATACACCATCCAAGGCAATATTGGCAAAACTGAAGGGAACACCAAAGTCACAGAACAAAGCTCAGTTTTCATGCTGCTGATCTTCAATCCGACACTTTTCAGTTTTTCCTGGCATTTCGCCAGCCCGCATGTTCTAGAACCAACATTATTATTTGTACTGTGATATATTTTATAGTACGCCAAAGTTTACTGAATCTAGCTTTTACGTGGTCTAAGTAAATAATAACAGAGCAAACTTGAACGCGGGTTGGAAACGTCAAATATCCGTTAACTCAATCTTTAGTAACTAAATAATAAACTTAAAATCAGTATTAGTGTTTGAACTCTTAACTTCGCACTCAACAACTGAATATAGGTTTAACTTATAATAGTGTGCGGCTTCTCCAAGATGTCAAGTAGAATAGTGTGCTAGACTGCACACTATTAAAAGTTTATAAGTTCAATTCTTCTCACGTGACTAAACATTTTTCATAACTTCTTACTCTTCTTAGTCCACATCCTGGCTTACCATCAGGTGAGATTGTGGTAAAACGAAGATCTACCGTAAAAAAAACTTTACGGTTTTTTTATCACTAAGGTAGCAAACAAGCATACGGCCCACCATGATAAGCGGTTACCGTAGCCTATGGATGTTTGTATCACCAAAGGTATTACTCGCGCGTTGCCGACCCTTTAACATTTTCAGAACGCCTTTTTGAAGAACCCCTGGGAAAACCTCGGCTTGCGTACTAAGTAAGAAAACTGAGGATATCCTAAGGGTTAATATAATAGTCGTAAACATTTTTAATACTAGCTGACCCGCCCGGCTTTGCACGGATTGTTATCAAAACAATATAATTAAACAGAGCCAGGGATTTACGCAACTTCCGATTAGGAGGTTGGTTCGAATTCCAGCCGTGCACCAATGGAAAGAAAGAGAAGATAATATAATATTTATTTGAGCCCACATGACATCACACACAATAAAAACAAAAGAAAAGTCAAGATTCACCCAGTCAGACAATGATGGTGTTGCGTGGGGACAAAATGGTCCCTGTTTCAGCATAAGCTGTTTCGTACCAAGGTGGATGTTCCTACTCATAAGTTTAATTAATATTCAAACTCAAATTTGAATTCGTTTATTTACACTTAAATATAACTTTACAGAATTAATCTAATACGCTATATCTAAAACTACTACAAAAAAAATACAAATTATAATATAGGTAGATTCATTTTAAAACTTAAATATTTAAGGTCATTAAGGTAAACAAAAACACAACAGATATACAAATACAATGGTGGCGATTCTGTTGTTTACGCTAACTAAAATTGTGTAAAATACGAACGGTCTTATTTCGTTTACGCTAAAGATCAAATTAGAATGACATTTAAAGTGACATTTCTAAAATTAAGTAATTTTTACTAATATGGCGTGTTTGCGGGCTAGTTTTAATCAACACCAATTTGCCTGTTGACTAAAACTAGCCCAAAAATACGCCGCCTTAGTAAAAAATACTTAATATTATAAATGTCACTTTAAATGTCATTCTAATTAGATCTTTAGCGTAAACAAAATAAGACCGTTCGTTTTTTACACAAGTTTACTTAGTCAGTGTAAGCAACAGAATCGCCACCAATAGGGGACTAAATATAACTAACATAACATCGGTATACTTAACTAATTAAATACACTCACGATATCTGAGACACACTCGCTCGATCGTCATCACATCCGCAAACACGTCAAAATGAGGATGTATTTTAATATGAGCTTAAGAACCCAATATATACATTGTAATGGGTAATAAAAATATAACCAAGTAATGTGTGGGTTGAGGAGATTCATTCTCCAAACCCTGACAAAAAAAAGGTTCGGTCAATAAACCGATTTTGTTATAATCAACAAAATCTGTTTATTTTTAGCGAAGATTACCTACCTTACCTACTTCAGTATCACCAACCTTACCATCCTACATTCTTACCTACTCGTAATATCTGCCGTAAAAATATACAAATACGAGTACCTACTCGTCAAATTAAGAAACTCTTCCGATTTTATGGTTGCAGGCAAAAATGTTAATAAAAACCGGCCAAGTGCTAGTCGTACTCGCGCACGAAGGGTTCCGAAGGTACCTTTATCTAGAAAAACGGCAAAAAAAATCTCGTCTGTTGTATGGGAGCCCCCCTTAAACATTTGGTTTATTTTAATTTAATTATTAGTTTTTGAATTGAATATATAACTAAATATTCTGTGAATATTTGAAGCATCTACCTATTTCCGTTATCAATATTGAGCTAAAACGAGCAAAAAAAATCACGTTTGTTGTATGGGAGCCCCCCTTAAATATTTATTTTATTCTGTTTTTAGTAATTGTTGTTATAGCGGCAACAGAAATACATCATCTGTGAAAACTTCAACTGTCTAACTACCACGGTTCATGAGATACAGCCTGGTGATAGATAGACAGACAGACATACAGACAGACAGCGGAGCGTCAGTAATAGGGTGCCGTTTTACCCTTTGGGTACGAAACCCTAAAAACGAAACCTTATGGTGTGACTTCGTTCGTCCGTTCTTCCGTCCGTCTTTAAAGTTATTAATATTAGAATAAATATATTACTATGATTGATTATTTTATTTATTAGTTTTTACTCCAATGTTCATTTTCTGTGCACGTACCCACCACTATAATCAACTATCTCTATCTTCAAAGGATTGCTGGAAGAAAACTCATAATAGGGTTAACCTCGCATTTGTACATGTCCATTTTGTAAGCTGTCTCTGTCTGTTATATATTTGTGTACAATAAAAAATAAGTGTTTGTACAATTACAGGAAAATAACCGAAGTAGAACCGAAGTAGTCTATCTAGAACAGTTTTTAAGAAATATGTCTTAAAAGTTTTCTTGGTTTACCGGTCACGTAACTAGATGGCGCTGCTTAATTACGCTAATAAACCTATCTAGGTTCGGAACCTTCGGTGCGCGAGTCCTACTCGTATGTACTTGACCGTTGTTGTTTGTAGGTGGTTTAAAATCCATACTAATATTATAAATGCGAAAGTAACTCTGTTTGTTTGTTATCTTTTCACGACTAAACGGCTGTACCGATTTCGATTATATTTGGTAGACAGATAGATTATGACCAGGATTAAGGGGAGACTGGAGGGGAATCGCCCATACAACACGTACTACCAAAATCATTTCTAATTGGAGCATATTTCTACCTTAATAAGGTATTATTTTAATTTTAATAGTATTTATCTAGGTTCCCAACCATGTATTATATCAAAATATTTACCTAAAATGAAATAGAAGTGTATCGCATTCTGCATGTTTTTACATCATAAAAGACCTGTTTTCAACCTAATTGTTTCGTATTAAAAACAACAACATCTTACGTATCCTAGTCATGGGAACATACATTATATCGTTTAGTTACAGAATAACAACGCAATGAGAAAAATACAACAAGTTTTCAGTCATCATTTTTGGTTTTACGGAACACGGTCACAATCTAATCAAATTTAAAATCGGTCATTTGCTATCACTGTCGCTCTGCGTGGCTAAACTTCGTCATTAAACAGAGATAGCGATATTCAGGCCGAAGTTTTGACGCGGCCGAATTGAAGTTGCGCTCGGGGTTCGCCGGCTTCTTATGGCATAAGAAAGAAACACACACAGGACAGACCATTCAGAACAGAACGAATACAGAACAAACATAACTACTTACATAAAGACTATATTGATAAAAAGAAAAATTATTTAGGTACAGAATTACAGGAAAAACACACAATAAAAATTTAGTACTTATACATAGGTAGGTACAGATAATATGGTCTTCCGTGTTGTGTGGGCCAATCAGGCCCCATCTCAGTGTATTGCTGCCAACCATCTGAGGCAGGTAAGCGGCGCTGGTTTTCAGATGGGACCCATGGGTAGCCTCACGAACGCACAAAAGTAAACGAGTAAACAGATACATAGATACACATACGTAAATAATAAAATAAACTCGAAAGAATAAAATACTTAGTTAGTATAAGGTGGAGCTAATATAAGTTGTCTGTGGTGGGTGTCAAATGTATGACACTTGACAGTGACATATTTGCTGCTGACCGAATTTTTGTGTACTTGTGTTGATCACGAATTGTCAAATTGCCTACGCTCGAATACGCACTTTGTTTTTTTTTATTGATGATAGCCAAGCGCTTGACCACTACCTCACCTGATGGTAAGTGAAGGTGTGATCAAAGATGGAGCACGGTTGCCTAGAAAAAACCTATTCACTCTGGACTTGAAGACTCCAATATTATACTGGTTTGGAAAAACATACGCCGGAAGTGAGTTCCACTCCTCACTTCTGCTAACTAGAAAAGTTGAAGCAAATCGTTTGGTACGGCAAGGTGGTATGCCGACCAGGTATGGGTGGTACTTCTCGGTTCATCTGCTTGTCCGGTGGTGGAAGGGGGAAGGAGGGGTAAGGTCATGAAGATCGTCCAACTAAAATAAATCTACCTTTCTTGTAATGGTTTAGTACTACATAGGCTACTTTTTATCCAACTGCGTAAAAGGAGTGTAATGTATTCATTAAAATACAAAGCGTGCGAAGCCGCGCGCGGTTCAGTTAATAATAAACGTCAAACATTCGAAACCCGTTCCAAAGAAGACAGATTTACCGTCAGCATCGACGCGAGTTTAAAATAGCCCAATATTTGTCATACCCGGGCCGTGTGACATGAGGTAGGTGAACGACAGACGAATGAGTCCGCCTTGGCCATGCGCCTGCACGGCCTTGCGCTTCAACTCATTTGTACTTGTATAATTGCTGTTTTGACGTCCAGAATGAATCACACTTCCTGCTACGTTCTTGCAGGAATTTATGGAGGAAATAGCCCTTCAAGTGGCAATGGAGAATGCGAATAGCAATTATTATAACATTCTTGCAATGTACATACTTCATACCATTAAAACTTATCACTATCTCTTACTCAGAAGTTTGCTAAAAAATGGGTCTTATTATGGTTAAGCTCGCCGTTGTACATGACCTTTTAGTAAGATTTTGGTCTGTAATATCATATTTATGTATTTATTTTTATTTTATTTTCTTTGGAAAACATACAGTTATAAAATACTTAATAATTAGTTTATACATATAGCTAATCACCATTTAGACGTATTCGCATATTGAGTCTATTTGCTTGCTTGAATGTTAAAGAAAAGAACATGTAATTTAGACAAGACAAAAGTGAGTAACGGACAGTTAAGAAGTCACATCAAACCAGTTCTTTGAGATACAACCTTTTATATACAACCTGTTTGGGTATGTGCGACATTAATTTAAAACACATAGCCGGAATCATATTAACTGATTTTAAAGGTGGGTTTCATACCGATAGCTTGAATATTTATCCAGCAATCGATACATTTCCTATATTAATAAACAATTTTCGACGTAAATCGATGGCGCCTTTGCGACGATGGCGCTTAGTCAGTTTAACGTACCTACTTACATTATTAATGAATATGATTTGTTTACCTATTTTAAACAGTCATTGATGGTTTAGGACTTGATATAAAGTTCGTTTGAAAACTTAAAATTTTCTATGGTAATTAATTTGAAAAAATACTATTTTACAATACTAGCCCTACCCGTGTTTTCATTTAAATACATAACAAAATTACGTAGTATTTATAAATCAATTGCCGTGCGTTAGTCTCGCATAAACTTGACAATGGCGCGACAGATTTGAATGTCTTTTGATGTGTCCGTAATTGTCAGGACAAGATTTATATTAAAGAAAATTTTAAAAAGTTGCCATGAAAATTTAATATTTCTGGAAAAACTAAAGTACTTATTTCTATGGTATTTTTGTATGTACTTAACACATTAGACTATATTTTATTTTGAATTCCGTGCGTAGTCACCCATTAAATAATAAAAGTGAGGTAAGAATTACATACGATTTAGGTCCTATCTAGTTGAAGTGAGATAAAGAGAATTTTTACAAACAGAGCACGCGAGATAACTCTACAACTATTTTCATTCAAGTTTTGCAGAACAAAGTTTGAATGAGAGTATATTTTTTCACGGAATGCTGCGTCTTCTTTCTTTGATAGAGGAAACTAGACTTAAAATTTCACGTTATTATGGTGTGGTTTAATCAGTCCCCCAACTCTCTATCTTGATAATCACCCAGCGAGAGTTAGGCTAAGGCTAAGTTCATATGACCGCGTGGTACCGCGCGGAACTACTAACCGCGCGGTACAAGGTCAAACTAAATAGTGTTTATCGTCTACATTACCGCGCGCTACTCGTCTACATTACCGCGCGCTACTGTAGCGCGCGGCAATGTAGACGATAAACAGCGGTACCGCGCGGAACTACTAACCGCGCGGTACACGGTCAAACTAAATAGTGTTTATTGTCTACATTACCGCGCGCTACGTAACGCGCGGTAATGTAGGTAGACGATAAACAGCGGTACCGCGTGCGGTAAGCGCGCCGCTTGCAGTTACGAAGCCTGAATGACAGTAGGAATTACGAGGATTCGGGTACAGAGATCCAAATGATTTGATATTTTTTATGTGAGGATACAGAGAGCTAATTCGAATGGATAGTAACAAGTGCATAAACTTGCTGTGTTTGGATTAATTTTGAAAACTTTATTTCAATTATTATTTTAAATACTTACGACATTTATATTTACTAATGACGGGACGGAGTGGATCGCACTCACCCTGAGTTCACGAATTGAACCAAAACAATGTCGGTCGAAATACCGATACAACGGTACGTGATAAATCTCGTATTTATAATAATGAACAAATTGATTATTATTCTAAGCGTGTCGTGTCCGACTGCAGGGCAAAGGCCTCCATCCTCTCCATCCAATCGTCTCTGTCTTTAACGAGTAAAGGCCAATCCTTAAGATATAAGTCTAGCTAATCCCATCACCAAATTTATCAGAATTTTGTTATCGTAGCCGCTGACCGATTCCCCAGAGCCTGAAGACTAAAGTCTTCAACCAGTGTGTGTTGCCAGTGATGACCTATGGCACTGAAACGTGGTCCTTTACTCATGGCCTCATAACCAGGCTCAAGGTTGCTCAACGAGCTATGGAGAGGGCTATGGCCACATCGCTCGTAGAACCGATAACCGTTGGGGAAAAAAGGATCTCTAGTGGAGACCGCGGACTGGAAGACGCAGCGTAGGCCGGCCCCCCACAAGGTGGACCGACGGTCTAGTAAGAATCGCGGGGAGCCGTTGGGCGGCTACCAACCGCTCGTTGTAGCGATCTAAGGGGGAGGCCTATGTTCAGCAGTGGACTTCTTTCGGCTGATGATGATGATGATCGGATGAATCAGCCCGATGGCATTTTAGTTGGCGGCATGTCAGAACGTCCCCAGGCAGCACGCGCAAGCGCAAGTCGCCAGCATGAATGTCTTAAAATACAGCCGCCGAAATGAAGCCGCCGGGCTGAGTCGGCGGGTCGGCGGATTTGGTGTGTAGACAGCTACAACAGACCGACAGACTAATTTCACAAAAAATAGTCTGGTAAACTGGCCGTAGTGTTTTACATGGTTCTGATATAGTCATTTATAAATAATCAGATAGTAGATGTAAGCTTACGTTTCACAGAATATCGGCCACATAACTTTGGACGTCTAAGCCACAATCAGTAAAAAAAGCTCCATATCTCTAGAGAAACGTAGGGAAGACCTCTGCCCAGCAGTGGGAAAGTATAAGTTGAGATGAAACAAGTAACTTTTAAACAAAAATATAACCGAGAGCAGAAGAAACAAACTACTGAATCAATTTCGATGAAATCTGAAAGATTTAACTAATAAAAGATTTTTCCAAATCGGTTAATAAATGACGGAGTTATGAGGTAACAAATATAAAAAAAATACAGTCGAATTGAGAACCTTCTCCTCTTTTGAAATCGGGTAAAAGCATGTTTATTGATTACGTCCAAAGTGATGTGGGCGATATCCTGTGATCTATGCGTTTGACGATATCGTTTATCGGTTGTACGTTGTTATGCCTGGCACAGTGGCATAAACTAAGAGGCCTATGGTAGTGGGTCGAAATGGGCAGAAAACGATGAACGCTATCCAGGGTATTTGGTAATATACAGACGATATTCAAGTGACGGTTTCTCAAAACATAAAAAAAAAACTTCTCAAAAAAAACTACTAGTTATAATATAAAATTTTAAGAAAATCAACTATGTTTAGGTAAATAATTCGATATAAAACTTACTGCCTACTCTTGCAATAGACATCCAAAAATAAATGCAAAATTTGATATCTCTTTCGGAAATGGCTGCGGGTTTTGGGTTAGAAAGGGACAACAAGAGATATCTCGAGACGTCACCAATACAGTATCTGTGGTTAGATGGCAAGCATTATGCAATAGCACAACATATGTTTAATAAAGTGTTTGTTTTTACATGCCAAAATAAATTTCACATTTCAATGGTAAACATTTCACAAATTTATTTATTATGCTAATCAAAATAACCCCTTTAATTTTTGTGCGTATATTATCAAACAACCTATATAGAATTCACCGTTAGTTTCCAATAAACCATGATTTGAACGATTTATAAAATGAATCTCATATTTCTTTCTTGTGGTCTTTGTGAGATTACCATTATTAAGAAATAAATTGCCTGGATAAAATACGGGCAAGCTTCGCTCAATTGAACTTTAGATAGATATACTCTTTATTCTATAACAAATAAAAATACAGTAACAAAGGAAATATACGATAAATAACGATACAATAAGCGTTGTTATAGCTAAAAGTGATCTCTTCCAGATAATACACTCACACACACTATATCTAGTGTGTAAGAGCACTCATTGTATTTTGAACCGATTTCAGAAAAGGAGGAGGGTCTCAATTCGACTGTATTTTTTTATGTTTGTTACCTCAGAACTTCGACTGGGTGATTTCGATTTCGACTTCGATTGCGATGATTCTGTTTTTATTTGAAAGCTGGTGCTTTCCGTGTGGTCCCATTTCCATTTGGTCCAGTTCTAACAATGACATCCATGAGAAAACGATAAGCCATAAATTTGTTTAATTTTTATATTATATTATGTTTGTTAGCTCAGAACTCCGTTATTTATCAACCGATTTAGAAATATAGTTTTTTATTTGATAAGATATACTTTTAGATTGATCCTATGGAAGTTTCATTCAAATTAGTAAAGTAGTTTGGTTTTTACTGATAACTGAAGTCGCTTATATTTTTGTTAAAAAGTTACTTGTTATATAAAAAAATATCAAAACTAAATCGCAACGGTCTTAAACCTAAACAAATCAAAGTAACACTTTGATTTGTTTGGGTTTAAGTTTATTGTTTTATGTCTATGGGAATTATAATGATTTATAATTCCGTATGATGGAACAAACACATGACCCGCCTGATGTTAAGTGGTAACCATCGCATATAACAAAGTATAACCTCGTAGGTCACGCATCATAAAACGTGCCCTACAATGCTCTACCCTGCGTCCATCAACTTGAGGCATACAGGTGTAAATCCTCGTGTAATCATATTTTGTATGTGCACGTTATTGCCCGAAATTAATATATTATTATTAATATTACTGGAGTAAAGTGGAAAGAGAAAACGAGAAAAGCAGACCCCACCGTCAGATGGGAATAATAATTGCTTAGGAGAGAAAGAGAGAGATTAGGAAAACGCCGCAATGTACGAGAAAGTGGATTTAACTTCATTATATGTAGATTTGAAATGTACAGATTAATGTTTCGGATTATTTACAGCAGATTCCTTCAGATTTGTCGTCTGCATAGAAATTCACACAGTATAAGATCTAATAACACACTAATATTATAAATGCGAAAGTTTAGCTGTTTGTTTATTTATTTGTTTGTTTGTTACTCAATCACGGCGTAACGGCAGAACCAATTTCGTTGAAATTTAATATGTACGTAGAATATAACCTGAATTAACACATACGCTACTTTTTATCCCCTAAATCAGGTTCCATGGTATAAAAATGGGTGTCAAGTCAAGTTGCAACAGCGAGTTTAGTTTTATTTCTAGGTTACCTACACATTTAGTAGTGTAACGCGTGCCAAGTCGCGGGCAACAGCTAGTTAAAATCAGTATTATAAATACGGGATTTATCACGTACCACTTTTTATCGGTGTTTCGACCGACAGTGAAATGAGTGCGAGGCGAGACGTTATTCAGAGCGGATCGCCTCACCCTGATGACGGTTCACGAATTGAACCGAAACATTGTCGATCAAAACACCGATAAGACGGTTTCAGTTTAATTAATTTGCAAACAATATATATTGTGTCGGAATATTTAGTACAGTAAAAAAAATATATGTATCTAGGAAATTCATTCTAAGAGATGAATGAATGAAAAGGGTAACAATGGAACGTTATTATTTACACGATAATTAAATAAAATGTCAGATCTTAAGATACTTAAGGTACTTATGATACTTAAGATCTCAACTTACGTGATCAACCCTGCATTTATAATAAAGATTGAAATTTATCACGAAAGTTTTCTAAGCAAGTTATAAGATATATAAGGCCTGTTATTATATGACCATGTGATCCTACTGTAGGGTAAAGTTACTCTTCCTCGTTTTCTACTTCCTGCAGTTCATGACTGTTTTTGTCCAGTCTCTAAAATACTACGTACATACATAAGTATGTATGTACGACATTGAAAACACAGGGCTATGGCTAGTAATTTTGTAAATCAGTTTTTTTTAATTCCTTGATATAGAAAATTTTAATTTTTCGAACTAATTTTATATCAAAACAATTATTTAGTCCTAGAAATATCAATGAAACAGCCTGCATAAAATAGGTAACCAAATCATATACAATCATCATGTAAGAAGTCTGACTGAGCGGGATCATCGCATATGTGACGCCGATTTGATGTTTAGAAAGGGTAAAAATTGTTTATTGGCAATTTATCTATTACTGGATAAATATCAGAATAGCTACTGATATTAAACCCACCTCTGAAATCAGTTAATACGATCCCGGATGTGTGTTTGAAATTAACGTCGTACATAACAAAACAGGTTGTATACTAGTGGCCCGCCGAACTTCGTACCGCCTTGACATGCATATAACGCGTGCTGTCAATATACGTCACCCTGGTAGAATTGTCAATTGTTGTCCCCGGCCATCATTATGTATGAGAAAATGAATGACTTCCACAAATAATACAATACCAAAATTAGCCAAATCGCTCCACCCGTTCTAGAGTTTTAGCGAGACTAACGAACAGCAATTAATTTTTATATATATAGACAGTATCTCGGGATAACTCCTACAGAAGCATCTGTTTCAAACGATATTCATTTTTTTACATCCTCTTTGAAGATATTTGCAGCACGCATTCTGTCAATTCTATGTCAAACGTCTTAAGGTTATATTATAAAAGCGCTAAGGTTAGATTATAAATAATTTTATATGGTGGTTAAGTATTCTTAATTTTTTTAATTTTGTGCGCAATTTTCTTAATTTTTTCTTTCATAAAAACCTTCTCCTGACAATAAGAAATACAACAAAAAAAGAATTAGCGAAATCGGTCCAGCCGTTCACGCGTGATGGCGTGACCAAGGGAAATAGGGATTCATTTTAATATATAGAGATTAAGCTCTTCCACTCACTGTCACCACAACTTGCCTCAATGCCATCTTACGTTTTGTAGGATCCAATACCAAACCTAAAAATAATCAATAATGTAAGTACTTAAGATGGAAAGCTTACAATGTTTACAAGCAGCAATATTGTATTCCAGTGATTTAGAGTGTCTGTCTAATTGATAAAAACGTTTGGCAGCGAGCCCATTTCATTGCGTTATCTTTTTGAAATTCCTGAGTCGCAACAATCAAAGACACTAGAACGTTTAAAAGATGTGAATATTTGTTAAAATCATTTTAGTTAATTCTCAATCTTTTTACTGGTTGTTTCTTAGTACGTTTTGTTTGTAACGTAAGGTTGTCTGGTAGAGATCGCTATGATAAGAATACCAATTCTATCACATAGATTTACATTATTTGAATTTAATTGTATTATTATAAAAAGTAAAAACTTAACCTACCTAATATTATTTTTCCAAGAAACCTTTTTGTGATGGGAAAATAAACATTTATTTATATTAATTATTATTAACTGTTTTGTTTTATGGTGTGCAAAAAAGTAATTACTGATTTAAACAGGTATTTATCGCGCTTTGTTATTTGCTATCCCGACGTTTCGATGGTGTTGCAACAGCCGTGGTTCCGGGCAGGCTGCAGAACGTTGGGATAACAAATAAAAAACATACATACGCGATAAATACTCATTTAAATCAGTAATTATGTATCGACAACCTACGTGGCGCAGGGGGCGAATAGCCGGCTGAGACAAAGGAGGTAGCGGGTTCGATTCCCGCCGCGGAACAAATGTTTGCATGTTCTACAATATATTTTTTCCGGGTCTGGTTGTTTCTCTTTTTAATATAAGTATGTATTTACAAAAATAGGCATATATGTATGTATTCCATCAGTTATCTAGTTCCCATAGTACAAGCTCTGCTTAGTTTGGGGCTAGATAGCGCTGTGTGAAATCTCCAGCAATATTTATTTATTTATTTACTGATCGCAAAAACTTGAAAATTGCTATTGTAAAAAAATAGTTTCTATCTAAATTAATATCTAAAGATGAAGGAGGCTGGCAGAAAACTTAGGAAACCGGCCAGAAGTGGGTGAATCCGGCCTGAGATAATCATAGAAAAAAATATGCATACATAATCTCTTTAAAAGTTATACAAAAGAAAGCGACAGTTGAATACAGAGTGCCGACGTGAACAGTGGCAATAGTCGAACACAATGTCGTATTGGGTTCTTATGGCGGGTTCCTATATCCGTCGGTAACCAGTTACGACTCGTTTCTCCTAGAAACCATGTCAAAATTTTGACACTAGTTTGACACTTTTTCAAGGAGAAACGAGTCGTAACTGGTTACCGACGGATATAGGAACCCGCCATTAATCATTATAGAAAGTCATTTAAAATAAAATGTTCTAAAAACCCACTAAAATGTCAATACACATACACTAAAATGTATTATCCTGTCCATACAAAGGTTGTGAGGAAAAGATCGCTTCTAGCGATAAGTCCAACCATTGTAGGTACTAAATCTATTTGAAAAAATGATGTTTCGTATTTTATTTTGGTGTACAATATAGACTTATATTATCTTAAACTTTGAAAGGTAATTACAAGAAAATGTGGACATCTTTGTGTAATACTACACTGCACTTGTCCTCAAGACCTGATGTCCTTACGTTGCCATCCTGTATAAATCATAGATACCTAAACTGCTGCAATACCAGGCGGAAGTGTCCCCAAGATGCTAACTGCATTGCCTCGCTGAATTGCAATGATCATGCGTTAACCCTAAGCGTCAAGTCAAGTGTCAACCACCGAGACAAACCTCTAGGGTTTTCCAGTGCGATTAATACTGTTGTACTGTTACTATGTAACTTTTGGTCGAATAAATAAATACAGAATACATAACATACAAATATACTAGCGGTCCGTCCCGGCTTTGCACGGGTGGACATTTATTTGTTAAACATTTTTTATGGTAAATGTTTTTACACTTTGGGCTACATTATTGAAGTTTTAATAGGGATCCCTTATTTTTCAAGTAATAAATATATCCCATGTTACTCAAAGATAATGTAGCATTCTAAAGGTGAACTATGTTTTTAAATCGGACCAGTAGTTTTTGAGTTTATTCCTTACATGCCCGAGTCAACGGAGTCTTAGGGCAACTTGAGCAACGATGCCTAAACATATGATACATATATTGGTTAAATATGATTTAAAGAGTCAAATCATACAATAATGTCAAATTTAAACATGTTTAGTCGCTAAATACGTTTAGGGATCGTTGTGAAAACCTTAATGTATTGTTTCTCTTATGATATTATGTTCTGTTAAATAATCACATCAAAATATGTCTTTCGATTGTTCTAATTTGTGGCTGAAACTGACAGTACTCAATTAACGTTCGATCCAATTAACATCGTGTATGGTAACTGGCTGCAAAACTCGAAATGGTCTCGAATGCAAAACTGGATAATCGATTATGTATTCACCTACTTCTGTGAATTCAGAATCGTATCTCTTTGTGAGAGCTTGGTCTATGATGCAGTAGAACTTTTATTGGTGTATTAGCTACGATACATCATAGAGTCTATAATTATTTTCATTAAATTATATATACCTAGTCAGGTCATAAGTATTGTCACACAGTAAAAACTTTTCTTTTAGAATGCTGGCCACAAAAAAGTTTATAGAATTCGAATTTCGAATTGTTCATGAAAATAAAAATGTATACTTTTTAGAATTTTACTCATTTTTAAATATGGAGTGGACGCTTAAAGAAGACCGTGTTGCAGTTATTGCGTTGTATCGTTGCGATTACGCGCCAATTAAAATTTTTGACATACTGAAAAATTTGAATATAACCAAAAAATTCATTTATCGCACCATCAAACGATACAATGAAGACTCTAGTGTAGATGACAGGTCAAGAAGTGGTCGCCCTCGGTCTGTTAGGACTCCAGCAGTGATAAAAGCTGTGAAGGCGGGAATTCAAAGAAATCCCAAACGTAAGCAGAAACTGTTGGCCCTTCAGATGGGGTTAAGCAGAACCACGGTGAAAAGGGTGTTAAATGAAGACTTAGGGCTTCGGGCATATCGAAGAAAAACAGGACATCGTTTGAATGCTCGTCTAATGGACCTGAGACTGAAGAGATGCCGCGCTTTGTTGAAGCGGTACGCGGGAAAAAAATATAGGGAAATGCTTTTTTCGGATGAAAAAAATTTTACCGTAGAAGAGAGCTACAACAAACAAAATGATAAGGTGTACGCACACAGTAGTGAAGAAGCGAGCAACCGTATTCCGCGTGTCCAACGAGGTCATTTTCCATCCTCGCTCATGGTATGGTTGGGAGTTTCTTATTGGGGCTTAACAGAGGTACATTTTTGTGTGGTGGTGGTGTAAAAACGAATGCAGTTGTGTATCAAAATACAGTCCTGACGAACCTTGTGGAACCTGTTTCTCATACCATGTTAAATAACAGGCACTGGGTATTCCAACAAGATTCGGCGCCAGCTCATAGAGCGAAGAGCACACAAGACTGGCTGGCGGCGCGTGAAATCGACTTCATCCGGCACGAAGACTGGCCCTCCTCCAGTCCAGATTTGAATCCGTTAGATTACAAGATATGGCAACACTTGCAGGAAAAGGCGTGCTCAAAGCCTCATCCCAATTTGGAGTCACTCAAGACATCCTTGATTAAGGCAGCCGCCGATATTGACATGGACCTCGTTCGTGCTGCGATAGACGACTGGCCGCGCAGATTGAAGGCCTGTATTCAAGAATCTATGTTTTGTTAAGTTCATTTTGGTATATAAATGGTTACATAATAAAAAAACTTGTTTCAATTATTTTATATTAAACATGTGACAGAATTTATGACCTGACTAGGTATATTTATATGTTTTTATAGTTTACTAGCTGACCCCGCAATCGTTGCGTTGTTCTGCTATAGAAATCAAATGCGGAAGGAACGGTCAAAGTGACGCGACACTTCATGTAAATGTCTTCACGTCAATGAACGATGATTAAATTATATGGATATTGTTCATACAAAAATACTAAAATCGCGATTAAAAAAAGAGGGGTGGAAGTCATCATCCACAGCCTGACTTCACCCATTGTTGGGTATAGGCCTCCCCAAGTGTGTGCTATCCACCACGATCCTGTGCTAGTCTCATCCCTGACGGCCCACGACCTTTACGATGTCGTCCACCCATCTCGCTGCTGGTCGTCCTACCCTTCTATACCCGCTCCTCGACCACCATTCAGTCACTGTCCTGCTCCATCTGTCATCACCACGTCTAGCCAAGTGTCCTGCTAAAGACCATTTGAGCTCCATAACTCGAATCTCAACGTCATGAACCTTCGTTCGTCTACGGATCTCGACGTTTGGAACTCGATCTAACAGTCTGATGCCAAGCATGGTACGCTCCATGGCCCTTTGTGCAACTCTTAACCTGTATACAGCCTCCTGCGTGAGCGTCCACGTCTCGGCACCGTAGGTCATGGTGGGCAGAACACATTGGTTGAATAAGCGGGGCTTCAGACACTGTGGAAATTTAGGCGATCTAAGGATGTCGTCTAACTAGCCGAATGCTGCCCATCCCAATTGGATCCATTTAGAGATCTCCTTCTGCTGATGCTCTTTACCAAACGATAGATAGGGGGTGGTGGTAGGAGGGTGAAAATAGTTTATGTCCTATTCTCAGACCTACCGAATATACACAAAATTTTTCATAAGAATCGGTCAAGCCGTTTCGAAGGAGTTTTGCTACAAACACGAGATTTTTTTTTATATTATATAGCCACAATGAAAGTTATCTCTGAATATAGATAATAGTTCCAAGATTTGTAAAAACTATATAAGTTTTCCTATAGATGGAGCTAACGGCGCTTTAGTCGTAATATGAATCATCTCACTTATCGACCCTGACGTGGCATAGCCTGGTAGCATAATTGGCAGTGCGTCCTCGTATCAAGAGGAAGGTTGCGGTTCTAGTCCCGTCTAGGCTTGAAAATTTTTGAGATGGTTTTAAAAATATTGGATTTTTCCGTAAGTGGTCGGTTATCACTATAAAATATACTATTAAATAATAACTATAGGGCTTACCTTTAACTTATATATGGGTTAGAAACAGCACTTATGATCAAACGCCACTTAGCTAGCCGACAAATGTCATTAAAGTAAAGAGGCACTATATTTAATGCAATTCTACTCTAGACCCAACTCTGCAAGAAACATATACGAATATATTCAACTAGCTGATCCGCCCGCGGCTTCGTACGCGTGGTTGGTTTGTCAATAAAACATTATCCTATGTATCAAGTCTATTCATAATCTATCACGGTACCAAATTCCATCGAAATCGGTCGAGCCGTTAAGTCGTGAAAAGGTAACAAACAGAGAGAGAGAGAGAGAGAGAGAGAGAGAGAGAGAGAGAGAGAGTTACTTTCAAATCAGTATGTACGTAGATTATAACCAGGATTAACACAGGCTACTTTTTGTTGACAAACAACGCGTGCAAAGTCGCTGGCGGAAGTCTATTCATAATCTATCATGGTATAAAGGTACCAAATTCCATCGAAATCGGTCGAGCCGTTAAGTCGTGAAAATGTATCAAACAGAGAGAGAGAGAGACAGAGTTACTTTCAAATCGGTATGTACGTAGATTATAACCTGGATTAACACAGGCTACTTTTTGTTGACAAACAACGCGTGCGAAGTCGCTGGCGGAAACTAGTTATAGCCGGCTAAGACGCAGGAGGTAGCGGGTTCGATTCCCGCCGCGGAACAAATGTTTGTATGATCTACAGATATTTTTTCCGGGTCTGGTTGTTTCTCTATATATTATAAGTATGTATTTAAAAAAAAACGTATATAAGTATTCTATCAGTTATCTGGTTCCCATAGTACAAGCTCTGCTTAGTTTGGGGCTAAATAGCGCTGTGTGAAATGTCCAGCAATATTTATTGATTTAATATTTTTATATTTATTTATTTATATAAACCTTACTCTTGAATCACTCTATCTAAAGCTGAAAACTACATTAAAATCCGTTGAGTAGTTTAAAAGATTTAGGGCAACAGACAACGGAAGCGACTTTATTTTATAATATGTAAAAAAGATAACTCATTTATTAATTTTTGATGGGATTAAGATATAATACAACCTGTTTTGTTATGTACGATATTAATTTAAAACACACATCCGGTATCGTATTAACTGATTTTTGGGATGGGTACTGGTAGCTTGAATATTTATCCAGTAATCGATGCAATTTCCAATAAACAATATTTAAGGTAAACCAGCGGCGCCTTAGCGACGATGCCGCAGATACTTACGTGATGAATGAATATGATTTGTTTACATATTTTTTACAGGCTGTTTCATTGATATTTTATGTCTTGATATTATGGTTAAAAAAACCTATCTTACAACAATACTAGCCCATAGACGTAACCGTTTTTTCATTTAATGTAGTCTTCTTCTTTCGTGTCAATGGCTATTTGACTTTTAAATTTGATTAGCCCAATAGAGAGCAACTTCCACACCCCTCTCTGTTGCCTGGTACAAGTCATTCCGTGTGCAGGTGGTTGGGCATAGAGGGCATGAGAGCAGGTGGGCCATTGGTTGTGTGGTGGCCCCGCAGTGGCACTGGCTCCGGAATGGGTCGATGTATCCCCACTTGCCTAAATTATCTCGGCAGCGGTCAACTTGAGTGCGCAACCGGTTTAGGGAGTTCCAAATTGGCCACTGCAGCTTGTAGTTGGAAGGAAGATGCTCCGCGGGTGGAATGTAATCAGGAGGGGCAGTGTGATGAGAGGACCATAATTCAAGTCATCCACAATGGCTAAATCTATTTAATGTATTAACATAACAAGACACGTAGTAGGTATACGTAATCATAGTTCGGTAAAAAATTCTACTGCTATAGAATTATTCTTTTATTATCATCCTAATAATTTAAATCAATCTGTGATACCAACAATTCTGATAGAAACGGGATTTGAACAGCCAATCTGCCCTTGGATTCGGGGATCCCCGCAAACGTTATCGCTACACCATATCAAGAAGAAGATAGTAGGTTCAAATCCTATCTAGTTCGTAATTTAAGGGATTATTTAATTGACAGTCAATTTTAAATTCGATCAAAAAAGCTGTGCAACGATGCTACAGAGCTTGACCGGTTATTGGACTTGTGACTGTGTGTTATTATTTGTTTCTTTTGTGGCGTAGTCGTTAATCACCTTATTTTTTTATTAGATACAAGTAGAATATATATACGCACCATGTGGTTAAGCCCCGATAAGCCAGTAAACCGATTTGCAACTGGGTTTCCACTAATCCCGCTTAGAATTTGTAATTTAATAAAATATTTGAACCACTCTGTTATTAAAAGCCGTCACAAGTTATTGACTTTATAATGGACATGCAAATTAAGGAAACTGAAATAAAATCAACTTTTGAGGCGTTGGTAAGCATCGGTTTCGGCTTGCTCCACTAAAAGTGGTTGCATTTTTTTATTCTGTAATTTCTACTTTGGTATTCCTTTTTTTATCTACACTATCTTATTTTACCATGACCTAAGGTACTGAGACGTGGACGCTCACGCAGGAGGCTGTGTACAGGTTAAGAGTTGCACAAAGGGCCATGGAGCGTACCATGTTTGGCATCAGACTGTTAGATCGAGTTCCAAACGTCGATATCCGTAGACGAACGAAGGTTCATAACGTTGGGATTCGAGTTATGGAGCTCAAATGGTCTTGGGCGGGACACTTGGCTAGACGTAGTGATGGCAGATGGAGCAGGACAGTGACTGAATGGTGGCCGAGGAGCGGGTATAGAAGAGTAGGACGACCAGCAGCGAGATGGGTGGACGATATCGTAAAGGTCGTGGGCCGTCAGTGGGTGAGACTAGTGCAGGATCGTGGTGGATGGCACAAACTTGGGAAGGCCTATACCCAACAATGGGTGAAATCAGGCTGTGGATGGCGATGATGATAATATTTTATGAGACGCGGTGAACTGAAATGTACCCTGACTTCCGATTTTCGCTTTCCATCACCGGCGTGCACCAATGGACTCATAAGCGACTTCAAAACAAATAACTTTTTACTAAAATAAAAGTATAATATGCTATAGTTTTAACGAATTCATTCCTAGCAAGAGACTAAGAAACAGAGTAGATCGGTATATCTGCCAATAACTACCCACTTGCAAAGACTTCAGTTTACCCGTGATCATGGCGCATGCAACTGCGTCGAAATATCGGGGTAGGTACCTACTCAAAAACTCACAAATCATGGTAAAAATCCCGTTTTTAGTACAAACAGTGTTCATAACCATAACAGTTTCAAAAGTTAAAAATACACCGACTTAACCAAACTACTGAACCGGTTACGATGACATTTCTGTGGGACGAATCTGAAAGTATATCCTCTCAAAAAATATTTGTCAAATCGGTTGATAATTGATTGAGTTCTGAGGTAAGAAACATAAAAAA
Source organism: Philereme vetulata (assembly GCA_918857605.2). NCBI lineage: Eukaryota > Metazoa > Arthropoda > Insecta > Lepidoptera > Geometridae > Philereme > Philereme vetulata. Next base: position 11,039,992 of record OU975442.1, on the reverse strand, counting down.
AGTTAAGTCATATATAAAAAGTAATATTATAAAAAAACATAAACATAACACAAACAAAAAACATTTGACAACCTCCGTGGCGCAGTGGGCGAATAGCCGGCTGAGACGCAGGAGGTAGCGGGTTCGATTCCCGCCGCGGAACAAATGTTTGCATGATCTACAGATATTTGTTCCGGGTCTAGTTGTTTCTCTATATATTATAAGTACGTATATAAGTATTCTATCAGTTATCTGGTTCCTATATTACAAGCTCTGATTAGTTTGGGGCTAGATAGCGCTGTTAGAAATGTCCAGCAATATAAACAAATATATATAGATATATATTGGCTATGGCTGATTATATATTGATATTGATGATATAATCCCGTGGCCCGAGGTCGCTAAGCATCTCGACAGCTGATATTATCTCTAATGGGAAATGTCACACATTTTCTTTTGTTTATAATAAGTACTTACTTTTATTTGTGTAAAGGTGATATATTGTGTAAAGCAGAGGTTCCCAAACTTTTCGTTCTCATAGACCATTTTCAAAATTTTGCTGGTTCTGGTGGACCCCCTGCAGCTAAATTTTTACCATATTCCCAGTATACAACAAAAATTTCAAAATTCCAACCACGAACAGTTTTTGATGAAAGTTTTTACAAATACCTTACAGTCGCTGAGCTTCTTAAAATATTATCTGCCTACATTAATAGGTGAATTCAAGCCAACATTTTAGTTCGTCACTGTCGAAACCAGATAAATTTTCGTGGACCCCCGCTTACGAATTGTGAACCCCCATTTTTTTGTCAAGCCAACGAAGACCCCCGTCGAGTCTCCCGTGGACCCCTGGGGGTACACCTGGACCACTTTGGGAATCAATGGTGTAAAGGATAATTAAAAAGAACACCCAGTCTTGTTTCTTGCCTGATTCTTTCCTGTCTTGGTCGCGGAAGAGCAGGCGGTAAAATTAGGGTTAAGCTCGCTTTTGTACATGTCCATTTTGTAAGCTATTTTTATCTGTAAATCTATTTGTGTATAATAAAGAATAAAGAAAGAACTAAAGAAAAACTGACGTTTCAAAGTGATCCTTATGATTTTAAATGAATGACTATTGATAATAATTGTAAATCAAGTCTAAGGCGCTCACGACAACATTGCCTAGATCAAAGCACTTACCATTATCGATATATCGACACTTGAAAGGAATATAATAATGTTTCAGTATGTTACGATATATTTCTTAGATATCTCATAGATAGATTTTCTTAAATTTATAATTAGGAATGACTTATGAAATAACAAGATCAAAGGTAAGGAACAGACAGTAAATTTGACGTTCAAAGTAACCTTAAAGCCATAAGGGATTTTAAGAAATAAATTTGGTTTTACTATTATTTAGTCCCCACTGAAGAGTTTTTGCAGTGCAGGGCACTGCACTGTAAGGGTAGCCTTTTGTCCCTTCTTATAAATAAATATTGAATGAAATGGTAATTTCAATACAGCAAACTCTAGAGAGAGGCCTTGGACTCGGATAATATCATCATTTTAGTACTTAAGTAACTTATAGTGTCTCAAAATAAATTTGCTAAAATATGTAACCATTTTAATCACGTCTGGTCTAGTTTTTACAGGTTTTTTTGTTAGATGACGCTTTCAATCTGGTCCCTTCATTCTTCATCTGACTGTACATTGCATAGATAGCAAACGATCAAATTTACTTATCTATATTATACATACAAGCTTTGTGAGTAAAAAAGTTATAAAATAACATTCTGAACTTCAGTGTCAAACATAAATTCAATTATATGCACATGCACTTCCTATTAGCCTTGTATTGTTTATATAAAAGAAACCTTACCCTCGATCGCTTCTGAATAGGATCATCCCCAGGAATCGTCAGGAAATTTCCGCTCATTATCACTATTTAAAACACAATCGGCAAACCACAATGATCTTTGTACTGTTTGAAAATAGCGCGTGAATTTCAGGAGGCGTGCGTACGCGTCTCTGGTCAGTATCGGAATGAAGCGTTCAAGTTTATGAATGAATGACGTTTTTAAATAGCTCTCTTTTTGTGACGTCACGCGACGTGTTCTGCGTTTGAATTGTTGTTAGAATGTGCGGAATGAGGCGCAGCTGGCGGACTTGGTATTTCTGGTCTCATTGCGTTTCATTTTATTACATTGCTCTTGTCCGGTTTTCAGGGTTGAGTTTGAATCTATTTGTCCGTTGAAAATGTTAAGACGTATTAGTCTGGGTACCTAGAGTTGTAGAATAATTACATAGCATGTTCTTTCACTATTTTTACAGAGTTTTCTATACTAATATTTTAAAGAACTAAAGTTTGTTGTTTGTTAGTTTGCACATTTATAGCCATGGGACAATCTAAGAAAGTACTGGACTGTTTCTGAAAATACTTAAAATTTTTTCACTGGTATGAAGCACCACTGTCCCTGAGCGCGATTGCGATAAGTAAGTTTACATTTTATAAGTCAATTGTAAACCGCATGTCTATACTAATATTATAAAGAGTAAAGATGTGTTTGTTTGTTTGTATTGAATAGGTTCCGAAACTACAAGACCGATTAAAAAAAAATCACTGTTGGGAAGCTACATTATTCCCGGGAGACGGGCTACTTTTTACCCAACTGCGCAGGAGGGTACTATTTTTATTGAAAAACTACGCGTGCGAATCTGCGGATTGGTCAGCTAGTATTTAATAAAAAAAATCTGTAAGTATCACGGTTGTAGTCTTTAGGATGAGGTGACGGCACAAATCAATGCCCACTACCCCTTGCATTTAAATTTAATTACCTCAGTTGGGCTTGGTTGGGCGCCATCGAAAAATTGCTCTCTATGGAGCTTTTTTAGGGCGGCTATGCCGTGCATAACACGATTGTACAAATTTTTACAGTGCCACCAACTTACCTGTTCAACTGGACAAAATAGACACTAATCACGACAAGTACAAATCTAGTACAATCTAGTATTTTTCAAACCCGTAAATACCCATTTTAATCAATAATTATGTACTAGTACAATCTGTTGTCAACTGTTAGTGGGACTTAGTGGGACTAAAAGTTAGTGGGACTGTATTGTCTACGCTAAAATGTAAATTTACTGTAATTTCAGTCAATTCTTCCACAGCGAGAAACGTGTATGGCGGTGATGCTACTATTGCTAGTTGGATTTAACTTGATCTATGTTGACTAGTAGGAAATCGCATAGTGCAATGAAATAATAATGAACTGGTGGTAGAGCTTTTGTGAACGAGCTCGAGGAAGTGGGCACCACCGCCTTACCTTTATTTGCCGCTAAATAGCAGTACTTGTGCTGCCGTGTTCCGGTTAGATGGTAATGGTATGTTTCTGTAAAAGTCCTATAGTATGGCAACGTATCCACATAGAGATCAAAACAACATAATAGCTTGTTTTGAATTCTATGTGGATATACATGAGCTGCAGTAGCCACTTAACATCTGGCGGACTGCATGCTCGTTTGCCATATAAGTAGTATAAAATAAACAGAGGTTTTTTCGTAGTCAGTTCTGTTGATGCACCAGATTCACGGAATAGTGCAAGTACATTAATTTTCTGGCGGATATCATTGTTGTTGAGATGACGTGCGTGATCAAACGTTTTTGGCTTCCGATTGAGATTTTAATTTATCACTTCTATAAAGCATCAATCGTAGAAGATCGTCTTTTTGAGATACCCACGTATTTCTTTAACTACAAGTAGATAGTTTGATAACATAGACGTGATATATATATATCTATTTCATGTGATACTTTTTTGTTTTTTATTTTTAATTATTCATTACAGAATCAACAACACTTGATATCAATGTAAACAAACTCTTATAGCTAATACTTAATGCCAATAACAGATTCTCATTTTATAGACATAACTTTTAAGAATATAATCACCTATATGATTAAAAAACACAAAAAAATATATTTTTTTAAGGAATTTTGTAGCTACGAATTTGAAGAACGTAAGGGAGGGAGGGATGCTGTGTAAATGTATAAAAGTACTTGAGGGGGAAGGGAGAGAGTGTAGTGTGTGTTGTGTGAGTTTCTGAATATTTTATGCAACGCCTTATATAAGATTAAAAACAGATATAATTTGTTTCTTAAACGTTGCTTTACTATTAGAGAAGATGTCTAGTTACGAAAAAACCTTGTTGTGTAGCGTGCGACAGATGATAGAGTTTTTGGCATAGTTGGTGTGACTGAAAGGAACATGAAAGAAAGTTGTATGTCTGGTACGTTTAAAAGGCGTTTTGAATTGAAGAACGAGAGACGCTAATTCGGGGCTATTCATTCTATTACGGCAAACGTCGTGTTCTCGAATGGAGGCCACGAACCGGCAAGCGCAGCGTAGAACGTCCACCTAAAAGATGGGCAGACAACTTGGTAAGAACCGCAGGTCGGCGTTGGATGCAGGCCGTTTCCAACCGCAGTTCCTAGATATCACTGAGGGAGGCCTTTGTCCAGCAGTGGACGTCCTACGGCTGATATGATGATGATGATGAAACGTCGTGCAAAAATAACATACTCCAATCTAAAGAACTTTTTGACTTTTCTTATCGACTTTATCTCGGAAAATGTTTAAAAATGCCAAGGATAGTGATTTCGTTGATTAGTCCCACGTACGTTAATCTGCTTTGCGAGTCCCTCCACTTCGTCTGAAAACTTAGACTTACACGGAACGCTAAGTACTCGACACTCACTCTTACTTGGCCGGTTTTGTTATTTTTGAGGTCAAATTCATAATTTCTATTTCATAAATTTATGAAAACAAGAATCGTTCTGCGCTTGCCAAAATATTTGAAATATATGTCTGAAGATCAAACAAATGGAATTTGGAAAAGTGTTTCCTTCACGCGAATATTTTTGTTTTATTATTTTGTGACCTCCTTCTTACAATTTTGTCAATTCTACTAATTGCACTTATATTATAAGTGCCAAAGTTTGCATGTTTGTTTGTTTGTTACTCAATCACGTCAAAACGGCTAAAGCGATCAAATTTGGTATGAACGTAGATTATAACCTGGATTACCACATAGGCTACTATTTATCACATAATTCAGTTCCCATTGGATAAAAATGGGATGTCAAAGTTTTTATATCTATTTTTGCACCCCAGAGCAACGCGAAGCCGCTGGCAACATCTACCTATAGTATTATAGATGTGAAAGTTTGTATGGATGTACGTGTGGATGTTTGTTACTCTTTCACTCAAAAACTACTGAGCAGAAGCTATTGAGTAAATTGGCCAAAATATATTATTAAGTATCACGTAAGTCGGAAAAAAATCTCCTATCTGCGAGCCATTCTGGCATGCGCTGCAAAAACGAAAGAAAATAGGCTACTCGAAGTACTAATCCTGCGCAGACGAAGTCGCGAGCAGAAGCTATTATAATATAATTTCTTATGATAACCTGTTTCATCAGAACAACCAGGATAACAATTTAGATATACATATACTTTTACATACGAGTTGAATAACAGGAAATATTTACTATTTTTACATCAGTAGACGTACATAATCGATATTTTCGTTTCTTCAATAATATCAAGGATTTTTATTTGCGAAAACTTTTAATTGGCCTTCCTTTGTAGTATTTATGGTTGTATAATATTTTTTTTAATTACCTCTTCTGTAAACCTAGCTGTAAAGACCACACGAGCCCATCTGCGTGTGAATGTTATTTTTTTATACCACCTCTGGAATTGGAACAAGCTTATGACCCACCTGATGGTAAGTGGTAACCATCGCCTATAACAAAGTATTGGCGCGTAGGTTACGCACATTAAAAACGTGCCTGGCCTACGTCCATCAACTGGAGGCATACAGGTGTAAAGCCTCATCGAAACACAGCATTGCTGCTTAATGATAGAAATAGGTGTGATAGTAGTATAGTACTTAACCGGACGAGACGAGTTCCAACGAGGAATAATAGAGCTCTTAATAATGCCGAACCGCGAAACATATCATAAACATCATACGCAGATTTTGTCCGCGAACATATCACCAGCGACAAATCCGGCAATTGGATGGTAGGCTTTAGATTTCTAAGTATTCTATCAAAAACGACTTGTTTTCAATCTGGCACAGGCACAATAGGGCGAAATAAATCCAAAAAAGACACCGGCAACCATACTCTTCAAATCGAAACACAGCATTGCTGATTGGCGGCAGAAATAGGTATGATAGTAGTATAGTACTTTACCGGACGAGATGAGTTCCAACGAGATATAGTAGAGTTCTTACGAGTATATAATAACGAACCGCGAAATATAGATATCTTACACATCATATGCAGATTTTGTCCGCGAACATATCGCCAGCGACAAATCCGGCGATTGGATGGTGGGCTTTAGATTTCCAAATATTCCATCAAAAATTCAATCTGTTTTCAATCTGGCACATGTAAAGGCGAAGTAAATTCAAAAAAAAAAATATCATTATCATACAGGACATTACAGGACTTCCACTGCTAAATATAGGCCTCCAAATTTCAAGGGCGACCGATCTTTTGCGGCGTGCGCCCAGAAGCTCCCAGGAACATGTTGTATTTTTTTCATTTTGCCGTCTAACGCTGCGCTTTTGAGTCCGTTGTCTCTATTCGAGAACTATTCTGCTCCACTGCCGTAAGTTTTTCGAGCTATGTGCTCCGCTGAATGCTGTATGTACTTATGTGTGTACTTCAGCTTGTTTCGGGTATTAATTTTCATTATCTTATTAAATACCCGGATACAAAAGAATTTGTTTTAAGCCAGGTCATTGCACACTAGCCAATCGGATACTAGGCTTCGCCGGTAAAAACACACCCGGCGAGTAAAATCTGTGATGGGATGTACACACGGCTACACATCAAGCTATACATTTCCAGTATAAGCTGACCTCTCATTCTACGAAAAGTCTACACAATGCGAGGTTAGCTTATACATAGGCTTATGGCATACATAGGCATATGCTTATATAGGAAGCAGTGTGGGGGTGGCAGACCTAGGAAAAGTAAAAATCTTTGTGGCTGGAACAAACATGTACAAGCTGCACACGCGGAGGACAGACTTAAATTCAAAACCTGGGTGTTCTGTAATAGACCCACATCAGGCAAAACCTATGAAGATATGTATGAATCTCGTAAAATCTTCAAAAGCCGCCTGAAGTGGTGTCAAAACAACCAGGACCAGCTAGTTATGGACAAAATAGCTAAAGAACGAGCGGCAAAAGAATTCAAAACTTTTTGGAAGTCCACTGGTAAGCTGAATACTAAGCCTGGCCTTCCCGTGAGCGTGGAAGGCAAAAGTGACCAGAGAGAGATTGCCCAGCTGTTTATGGAACACTTCAAAGTGCACTCCCCCCTCGGGCCATCAGTCGAGGTGTCAGACGCTGGGTCTGTCGGTCGGGGTAACGAGCCTCTATTGCTTCTGTCTGCTAAGCAGGTTCAATCGACAATTAAGGGTATGACCAGAGGCAAGTCTCCCGGACACGACGGGCTAAGCGTCGAGCATCTCAAATATGCAGGTAACCACTTGCCCGGTCTCTTGTCCATGTTCTACTCAATGTGTCTTAGCCACTCGTATCTTCCAGCTGACCTCATGAAGACTAAAGTAGTGCCTATTGTGAAGAACAGGACGGGAGATATCTCGGATAAGGGGAACTACCGCCCGATTTCTCTGGCCACAATAATAGCCAAGGTGTTGGACGGTGTGCTTGATTCTATTTTACAAAAATATCTTCAACTTCATGACGCACAGTTTGGGTTTAGGCCTGGACTATCAACAGAAAGCGCAATCTTAGGACTCAAGCACACCGTCCAGTACTATACCAGTCGCAGGACGCCGGTGTATGCCTGTTTTCTTGATCTCTCCAGGGCTTTTGACCTTGTGTCTTATGATGTGCTCTGGAGAAAGTTGGAAGACGGGGGTGTACCGACGGACCTGCTAAATATACTCCAGTATTGGTACAGGAACCAAAGCAATATTGTAAAATGGTCTGATGCTTTCTCCGAGCCATACAGGTTGGAGTGCGGGGTGAGACAGGGGGGGGGTAAGTTCTCCCGCGCTATTCAGCCTGTATGTTAATGATCTCATAGTCGGGCTCAGTAGCATGCGAGTCGGCTGCCGTGTGGATGGTGTTAGTGTTAATAACATCAGCTACGCGGACGATACGCGACGCTGTTGGGCCCGACTGCGAGATCAGTCGAAGAAATGCTGAAGGTCTGCGCTGGCTATGCTGCTTCTCATGGGCTCTGCTACAATGTGAAAAAGTATGAATACATTGTCTTTAAGGCCGCAGGTAGTAACATGAAAAGTTTTCCGGATTTAACCCTTAACGGCATGAACATCAAAAGAGTAACAACTTTCAAATATCTGGGGCATAACATTACCAACGACCTTAAGGACAATGTTGACATAGAGAGGGAGCGCAGGGCATTAGCGGTTCGAGGGAACATGTTGATCCGTAGGTTTGCACGCTGTACTGAAGAGGTTAAATTGACACTCTTCAAGGCATATTGCCAAAGCTTCTACACGGGAAACCTATGGGTCAGCTACACCAAAAAGCCGCTGGAGACCCTGCGTGTTCAATATAATAATATCTTCAGGATGATGTTGGGACTGCCCCGCTTCTGTAGTGCATCAGGGATGTTTGCAGAATATCAAACGGATGGTTTCGAAGCCATCCTACGCAAGAAAACAGCATCCCTGATTCACAGGGTGCGGGACGGTCAAAACAGCATCCTAAAAACCATATCGGACAGAGCTACATCTCCGATATGGAAGTGCTTCGTGTTGAGAGTGATCAAACCGACCTAGGTTGGTCACTCTCAGCGCGAAGTCCTTTTGTTTTGCTTTAGTTTATTTTATTGCGTGTGTGTACCTACTAATATAGTCGTTAAGTAATCAAACTAACAATATATGGATTTATATTATCTGAAATAAAATATTTTTATTTATTTTTTTTTTATTTTATTTTATACTGGAAATGTGTAGCTTGATGTATAGCCGTATGTATAGCTTTTTACTTTTGTCAATTCTGACTTACTCATTGGCTAGCTTACTAATCTGCAATCCTACGTTGACAACTAGCCTCATGTATTCCAGGCATTAGTTAGTACAATTTTGTAGTAAGAAAGTTTTCATTCTAAAAACACTTTCATCTATGTGTGTTGTGATTGTGGACGTTGCCTGCGTTGCCTGTGTTGTATTGCACTGTGCGTGTTTATCTGCCGCCTTTGTGGCTGCGAGGGCATCTGTGAAGACTGCGCTGACGATGATGGCTGAAGAAACCCAGAAACCAACAAGATATGTTTGAGGTTTTGTGACGCCTCGCGCTGTGGGTCAACCAACAACTAATGATTATTACTAAACGATTGTTGTTTTATACAACAAATTACGTCTTAAGAAAAACGACTTTTGTTATCAATGTAAAATATTTGTATTGTGATAGTGTGATGTGATACTATGTCACGATTTTTGTGGTTGTGATGACGTGGCTATTTAAATTTGAAAGAAACAATTTACGACCATTATTTTTGATTTACTTTTGGGGAAGTAGGTATGTGTTTATTGTTTCCGTGGCGCAGTGGGCGAATGGCTGAGACGCAGGTGGTTGCGGGTTCGATTCCCGCCGCGGAACAAATGTTTACACGATCTACAGATATTTATTCCGGGTCTAGATGTTTCTCTTTTTAATCAAAGTATGTATTTACAAAAAAAGTATGTAAGTTTTCTATTAGTTATCTGGTTCCCATAGTTCAAGCTTTGCTTATTTTGGGGATAGATAGCGCTGTGTGAAATGTCCTGCATTATTTATTTATTTTTTGTCAAGTTATAGTTTGTTGTGAGGATATGATAATCTATGAGAATACGTTTCATAATAATTCATATAATTTTATTTTTTGTACTGTGATATTTTTTGTCACTAGGAATGGAATAAAAAGCAACTAATAAAACGAAACGAATTATATTTGAAATACGGATATTTATTTTTTTCATAAAAATCTAAATTCAATAATGTGTTTAAACATGTAACATATATATATAAATAAAGATATATGCAACGTTCAGTGATATTTTATGCTAAAATTGGAGCGTAACAGACGTAGGTACAATTGATGTTAATGACGATCACATTATACACTTAACAAATAATATTTACCAAGTATTGTCAAATGGTGAAGGTTTGTTGATACGATTTTATGATAATGATTATTCATGTGCGCTTCTCTTTATACTAACTTGAATCGGAATATCTTCATAAACATCAATAATAAAACATTATCACATCAAATGAACATCGATATTAATACTGATTTGGTTTATGTAGATACCAGCCGATCCTATCGAAACAACCACCCTTTCGCAATACCATGGAAACGATTTGTAAGTATTTACAAATGAATGATCAGTTTCATTACTTTATTATCATTGGTTGCGGATTTTATAACATATATTAAAACAATATAGCTATAGGTTTAACAATTATCTATTAAATCGTTTTTATTAGAATATTTCAACTTAAACTATGCAACGCAGTGATGCATAAAAACAACATTTCAAACTGAAACTGATATTGCTTTTCCAATTTAGAATTTCCAACGAAAATGAATTTTAAATTGATATTTCTCAAATTTTTGAATTATATTGAAACTGAATAACTTTAGATATGTCTGAGAGTCAATAAAACAATTGTTTTTAATTATGCTTAACTGCGCTGAATAGATCTGTACAATCATAACGAAAAACATTTTATTATTTGAACTGGAATTTTCTATTACACTATAGTTACAAAGATTCAGTCAACTTTGAAATGTAATTTAGAAATAAAATGTTTCAATTTATAGACAATTAAATATATATTTTAATTTATTGAGATTTGAACTAGACAAACCACATTCTCTATCTACAGATATGTAATCAATGATAAATGCTATAATATTAGAAAATCTAAGTCCCGTGTAAGTGAGATGTGACTACACATTGTGTTTATTTTCAATGTCAATAAGAAAAATATTATTTGTCTATTAGTTTGATTTAGGCTTTTCACGCATTAATCTATTGAAAAAATATAAATATTCTGAAACTAAACATTATTATCTGATTCGCTTTAACTTTCATTGTTAGTACACACTGCTACACATCAAACTATACAATTCCAGTATAAGCTGACCTCGCATTGTGTAGGCTTTTCATAGAATGAGAGGTCAGCTTATACTGGAAATGTATAGCTTGATGTGTAGCCGTGTGTACGTGTAAAGAACTTACTTCCAGCGTCTGTTTCCGGACCATTAAAACACGGAGTATTAAAGTCCAAAGTGAACAGGTCTTTTAAGGCAAGCGTGCTCCTTCGACCACACCATCATTTACCATAAGGTGAGGTAGAGGTCAAACGCTTATATATCATATTTAAAAAAGGGGTAATGAGTAATGATTTAATGTTCTTTATATGACAAATAAAACTATCATAGTATGGAGGAATTTACGACGATAGACTAAAACTTTATAGGTTCATTCAATTTGACCAATAACAAATAAAAATATCTATTAGTCCTGATTTGTAAAACAGAAATCATAGTACAAATCAGACCCAACATATATAGTACCTACTTGTTATTTAAGTGAGTGTCTATCACAGCTGAGCGGGCATAAGCATCATCTAAAACTTTTTAAATTAATTTCTAAATAGACCAATTTGTGAAGAGCCGTTTTATATCTAATGGACTGTCAGTAAATATTGCATCAATTTATTATTTTAATTTGAATATTATTATTGATACTGAAAATAAACACGTACTAAAATTAATGTGACTATTCAAACACAGTGTTTTGAAGTTTGGACTGTGATATAAGTTTTAGTTATTAAAATTTATACCAATAAATCAAATTGTTACATGCCTTAACAAATTACATTTGAGCACTGGGGCCTTATATTGGAGTGTAACAATGTTCTGAATAGTGACCCACCCCTTCATGGGACTCAACCTTAAATTGGCACCATGAAGTAACACTAACCTCATTTGTTAATTGAATAACTCCACGTCTCAATCTAACAAATTGAAGAACAGTTTACTAGTAAGAAGACAGAGAGAGACCATGCAGTAACATGAAAGGATGAGACCAATGAATGGATGGTATTTAAATTTTTAATAAAAGTCATATCACAATGTGTCAAGATAACAAAGTGAAAAGACGTTAACATGAAAAAGTGCACCATTTTCAACAAAAACGAAGTAAGAGCAAAGAATATAAGTAATAACAAATCATCAAGGAATGTTTTAAAACTGTTTTAATATCAAACATTATAAGTATCAAAAACAATTCAAAAAACACTAGAGGCCTAATTTTTTTCTAATTCTAAAGGCACCAAATGAATAACAAGTATTTATCTGATTCAACAATTTTATTATTGCTAAAGGTTCTCAACAATGTAATTTTACGGTATGAATTTAGAGGTGCTTTTAGAAGTATGCCATTTTTATTGTACCGAACTTACATAAACATTTATGATATTAATGATGCAATTTTCACTTTTTATAACAATATCACAATTTTCTATAATATACAAAAAGACATTGGAGAGTTTATAGATTACACGAACAGGCCAAGCTTATAAAGTAAGAGCAAATTTGGTGATATACATTGTAGTAATTTAAATAACATTTTATATATAAATCTGTTAAAGATTATGGACCACAGATACAATGTCGATCACTCAATGGGGACACAAAACAATAAATTTATAAAAGATGACAAGACTTGAGAATAAACCGTTAGCTATGACTATATTTATACCGTTTTACATAACACTCATCATCTAATGAACTTTCATTACGTACTTCATACTATACACGCACTTATACAAAATCAACGCTCTCGCGTAAGAAGTTCATAGCACTTGTGACACTTCACACAATTCCATCTCGAAAGAAGCGAAGATAACCAATAAAGGAAATAATTTACATAAGGCCATAATATTATTTACTGTACACGTATAACGAGTAGATGATTAAATAGATAAATAATGCATTAATATTAGGGATAAGGATTTTAATGTGTCCGTTATTTACGACAGTTTTGGTCCATATAAACATTATTACTTAAATCGTGGGTCGATATTTCCACTCGAGTTCTTTGGGCATTCAGCAAACTGTCGAAAGATTGAACATTTAATGGTACAGAGACACAAAGTTAAGAGACTACAAAATCTTACCAGAAAAGGTTACAACAGTACTCGATACGAGGTTAAAGGCGTAACAATAACCGCAAAAGTACAGGCGATTACAAGAGCGTAACAAAATCACAAATCTTAAAACTTATTTACTGAATCCCCAAGAGAAGTGGAGATCGTTGCGGTGCTCGCAGCCGCCTACGGTCAGTCTTTTCTGCTAACGATTACGAATTTGTGCAAAATATTCTACTATCCGCGTAAAACTTAACCATTATTAAAATTTTATTTACAAAAACCCATCTCGACTATGAGACAATATGAAAATGAAATATGAACGAGCACTGACCGGAAACCGCCGGAGCGCCGAATTATGTGTCGTGATCTGTTTTCCTTTAGAGCGTCTTCTCCCTCTATCGTATACGAGATGAAAAGCTCCATTTCGCTCGCAGAAGACGTAACGTAACTCGGGATACGAGGCCTTCCGACTAAAACGCCGAATGCGTCAGTATAGCGGCAGCTCTCGAATCGGTTGGTTCTTAGCTCTATGCTGAATAAAGTGGCACTTTGTTAGGTATTATGCGGTTCACGATGGCCCCGGGCCACCGATGGGTGCTTCTGATCTCATTTCAGACTTGAGCTTGACGAATTCTCTCGCTACTTCGTCACTATGCCTCTGCGATAGTATTCGGAGGATTGTCCAACCTGTCTCGTCCATCTTGATTCTCGTACCGAGTGGTAGCCAGCAGGCGCAGGAACCCTGATTATCAAATTTCTATTAGTGATGATGAAAACAGCGTTCAGAAGAGAGAGTATACAATGACCCACCTGTTCGGCGATGTCGGAGAGCCGCATGATAGCGACGCCGACGAGACGATCCTCTCTTGCGAAGCAGTAATCCCTAATGCATACGTGGAGTTCAAACAAATCCATCTGTTCCGTCGCGCTCACCATACTGAAATGAGAAAACTTAACGATAAGGGAAAAAACTACAAACTAAGTTGTTAAAAGCAAAGCTACTTACAACACACCGAAAACATGAAAATTTTTAAACATGATAACACGAGTATTTTTCTCATTCACAAAACTGTCAAGATCTATTGAATGTAAAGGTTTTTTTTTTACCTTTTATAACCTTTTTTTATCGCACATTTTTCCTCAACGTTGCAAATAAAGTTAGAACAATACTATTATGAAGACGTACACGAATAACCAAAAAGTTAAACTCACAAATGAAACGTCTCGTTGAACTTCGGACTCCAGTTATTGCTTTTGGATTTTGTCGCAAACTTCCTTTTCTTGTCAGCGAGGTGAGGCCCGATAAGGTTCACTTCGATGAACGGACGGAACATACCACTTTGTATCACCCATTTGAGGTCATTTGCAGCAACCACTGAAATATGAACGTCATAAAATCAATAAAACGATCCACACTAATCTCACGTTCACTAAAGCAAAGGACAAAGCGAAGTAGTGTTGCCGATCGATAGTGGACTATCGATAGTGTATCGATATTCATGAAAATTCAATAATATCGTTAGGTGTATCGATAGTATCGATACTATCAATAGTGTGATATAAGCCAATAGTATCGTTTTAAAGTGTCGATAGTTTTTATGCAATACTATCGATAGTATCGATACTGTCGATAATTTAGTCACCATACTAATCGATACTATTGCCTCATATCACGCTATTGATAGTATAAATACTATCGATAGAACAATCGATAGTGTAACTGATTTATGACGTTAACTATCGATAGGGAAACTATCGGCAACACTTAAGCAAAGTACGCGTCGCGCTAGCTTTCTTGTCTTATCTAAATCTCGTACGAACTATGGCAAAAAAACAATAGTTCATGAAGTTGCACAGCTGTGTAATAAATTACCCTGTGATATAAAAAATGTAAGCTCATTTAACGCATTTATAACTAAACTCGCTCAACATATTACAACTAATGTTTACTAAATAAAGTAATTATATAACTAACGAACGATCTACCTGAATGCGTTAATTGAGTACCTACCTACATAACTCGAACGAATTACATTAACTTTTCCTAAGTGTTAGTTGTTATCTTTTGAGAATAAATGATTATTAAACCTATACACCGCAGGTCCGCGTTGGATGCAGGCCGCTTCCAACCGCAGTTCCTGGAGATCAATGAGAGAGGCCTTTGTCCAGCAGTGGACGTCCTACGGCTTATGATGATGATGATGATATCTATACAATGGATGCCTTGACCAACAGAACATCTTTTATTATATACAGATAACGTCGCTTACTGGTTACTCCCTCCACGTTTAAAGATGAAATAAAAACTGGTAGAATGATGGTTGATCGAGAGAAGTGAGATCTCTAAATCATATTGGGCAAATCAGCATTGTATGTATGTATTTTTTTTGTCTGAGGATAAATTTCGAAGCGTTGATCCGATCATCGTGAAATTTGATAGATACAGAGGTACTCGTAGTAGTGATGGCACAATTTTAGTTTGACAAAATGAGCTGAAAATGTTGGGCGGTTGTTGAGATATAGGGGTTCAAAAGGGGTTAAAAAAATGAAAATGAGACTATTAGGTCAAATGGGATGTCGAATATAAGGTCTTCATTAGTACATTTCAACCCCGTTTTTATTTTTAGTAAATTCTTTATAGTTTTTGAGTTCTTAGCCATAAAAAAAACTGAACATTGCCAAAATTCACAGGGTACACCAGTGACCCCACACTACTGTAATTTGGTATGCATGTAACTTAAAAGACACAAATAAAGGCACAAGTCTGAAATCCAGAATAACTGCAATTTGTACCCCAAAAAAGTATAACCATTTTACATGAATTCTCGTTACCAGTAATTTGCATGAAACTGTAGGTCAAGTAGGTTGGTAATATATTTCGGAGCACTATTTTATTGGTCAAAGATTTAGGCCGGCATGCACAATGATCCCTAAACGTGTTTAGCGAATAAACATGTTTAAATATTACGTATTTTTATGTTTTCACAACTCCTTAAATCATATTTAGCCACTAAATACGTTTAGGCATCGTTGCGTGACTCGCCCTAAGAATATTTTTTTTTGTGTTTTGGGAGACTCGCGAGATCTCAGTTCGGGGCGAACTACTGGTTACCAAAAGATTATTCATTAAAGTAAAGATTTTATCTAAACACATGACTTATACTAAAAACTTTTTGGAAATCAGCCTTATCCAAGTTTTCATTTCAATCTTTAAACGTGGAGAGAGTAACCAGTTAACGACACTCTCTGTACCTACCAGTTATATTAGGTATTCCTTTAACAACCTGACTTACAAATTGATAGGAATTCATTTTGGGTTAGTAAAAAAACAACGGATAGTAGATTTATAATCTCGAGAGCAATGTATTAATCGCTTAAAACAAATCAATTACAGTCTTATGGCGGGTTCCTATATCCGTCGGTAACCAGCTACGACTCGTTTCTCCTTGAAAACATGTCAAAATTTTGATACTTTTTCAAGGAGATTCGAGTCGTAGCTGGTAACCGATGGATATAGGAACCCACCATTAATCGTTTTACTTCGAATTATATTTTTATCAGCAACAAAACAGTCTCTAGATTATCAATTTATATTACAATACTAGCTGTTACTTCGTCAGTGTGTACGACGTACTGCTTGACTTCCAGGCATTCCAGGCAGTGTCCTGTGTATCTTATTTTTTAATATTACTACATACAGACGAATGAACGACCTAATTCAAAGTTTAACCATCGCTTATAACAAAGGATTGCTTCGTAGGTCAGGCACCGTAGCACGTGAACTGTCTTGCGTTCATAAACTTGAGACATTCAGATGTAAACCCTCTCTCTCTCTTCCCTATGTATCTCACATGGTGGTGGGGTCAGCTTTCCTGGTCGTTATTCTCTATTTCGCTCTATCCTCGACGTCATCATCAGAAACTTGGCACTCTCTCATGTCTTTTGACACTACATCTCTCCACCTTGTCTTTGGTCTACCTCTAGATCTTCGACGAGGGATGGAAAGTTGTAGTGCCAAATTCCCGACGTAGTCAGGTGGCCCCCTTTTCACGTGACCGTACCATTGCAGCCGACTCTACTGCATCTTGTCAACGATGTCGCGCACCCCCAGGCTTCCTCGCATGTACTCGTTACGGATTTTATCGTGCCTGGTGACGCCCCACATCCACCTCAGCATCTTCATTTTGGCGACTTGGATGTCAGATGTAAAGCCTTATATTATTATTACTTAATACTTTCACACAAACCAGAATAGTGCTAAAAGGACTTAATGCTAATAGCATTATCTACCAGTCATCCTGGTCGGGCTAAAAGAAGGTTATATACATCCACTTAGCTAGAATTGCTACTCAGGCGATTTAAAATCATATTCAATGTAACAAAACAGGAGTTTTTATTGCACCATGTATATAATTATGATACAAGTGAGCTAAGTTGCTCATTATACACAAGGTTGTCGGTTGCAGCCCGAGCCGTAGGCGAGGGCGTAAATCAGCCGAGTGTCTAGTGAGCAAGTTGCTCACGAGTTTCATACGCACTTTTTCAACACACTTGCGAGGAAAAAACAAATCTTCTGTACTAAAGCTTGACATTTTTACAATTATTTACCACACAACAACAAATGCGATACAAACAAAAAAATGGGAAATGGCGCGCAAGTTTTATTTTTTGCACGCGCCAAATGTAAGGTGATTGATTACATATAGCCATACAGCCTACTTCAAAGTTATAGTTTTAGTGGTAAAATGCAAACATTTTATAACAAATTATTGTGAATTATAAGTAATTTGATAATAATAAATGTTTTTTTCGTCTTAATTAAAGATACATTTATTTATTCCAAAAATGTGATAGGTTTTTCAGCGGCATAAAACTTCTTTGTTACAAAACTGAAAATACAACCTGGTTAAATTTAAAATGCTCTGTTTACTCGCATATAATTTGCAGTTATGTACTAAATTAACTTAGTAGGTATAATGCTATTATATGCACTAGTGTGTAATATTATTACGCACACATGTGTTATAGTTCGGTTTATGGCCCTAAGAACGATGTACCATGCCTCATTTTACGAGCAAGTGTGTTGAAACGTATGTAACTTTCAAATAATTATGCAAAAATTAAATACTGTACCTTTGACAGTGATCTTGTGTTCACCAGATCCTGGATTGGTGAAGAGGTCCACCTGGAGAGAGACCTCACCGACGCTACCCTCTTCAGCAACTGCGGCATCTTATTTTATTAGAACAAAATATATTATTATCAAGGAAATGTGTGAAATGTTTAGTCTGTAGTAACCAATCCAGCCGTTGTTTGATGTTGTAGCGGTGCGATGATGTTGTCTATATAAGCTTCGTAATATTAACTGCAGAATATTTTCCGCCAGCTTTTGTTTGCTTTTGTTTTTTAGAAGCTAATTGATAGCGCTAAGCGCATCATACACTACGAAGATGCCATAATATGTTATGTTACAATATCTTGAGTTAATATATAATATATGTAAACAACTGAATAATCCATATAAGAATTTCAAGGTCCTCACGATACAGGGTTGGCCTAGTGTGAAGACCACCGACTAAACCTTTTAGTTAATAATCCCTCTCAACAGTAAGTTCATTTAAAAATTATCTGCTTTAAAATTATTAGTCATAAGGTGTGCTTTTTGTTGCTAAATAAATATTTTTTTCATTTTCGAACGGACATTACGGACATTGACGCTGACATAGCAAATGTCACAAAAATGCACCGCAAACGCAATTAGATAAAAATACCTCTCAAAAATAAATCAAGAAGATTTTGCTCGTTTATTTGTGTTACGTAGGTACAGCCTAGAAAAATTAGTTGGGCCAATACAATTTTGAAAAAATACTAGAATAAGCGTCCATCGATATGTCGGGGAGAGGAAACACACAGAACAAGAAAATCACCTAATTTGTGATGCGGAAAACATTGAGGATAATATTGTACTACCTATATCTTTACTACTATTTTAGAGATCCAAATCATAAATGTAAAACCATTAGATACCTAAATAAATTGAAAGGAGCTATGTAAGTATATGATATATGTAAGTATATGAAATATTTTTATTCACTTGACTGTATGTAACAAACCTATATACGAATCAATCTTATCTTACGACATATTTCGTATCTTAAGATGAAATATCCATATCGCTCGGTATTATATAATACTGTAAGCTGAAAATATATATTATCTTCCCCTATGTGATGGTCCCTTGGATTGTATAGCGAGCGATATTTGATCTTATCATAAAATATTAAAACATCTTCATCGTGTGTCATCGCTTTAATGAAAAGAAACAATAGTATATTTATTTTTTGACTTTTGATTTATATACCATAAATGACCTTAAGTGCCTCGTCCACATAGGGCAATCTACGAGGTGTACACATAAGCGAGACTAACCCTAGCTAGAGAGTATCACTAGTCTACGTAGACACTACGTGTACGTAGAAATTAGAGTATAGATTAGATTAGTCTCCAAGCGGTCTAGCTCTAATCTCTGTCCGTGGACGAAGCGCTTTAGTGCAATCTGTATTTGAAATCCAATCTATTTAAAAATCATTCTGAGGGTGTTTTTTGAGGATTGAATGACAACGTTTTGATTCTATGATTTTGCATTTGCAAAATTATTGTGTGCAACCTCTTATTTTTAGATTATATATCTGTTAATTAATGTTTGAATTTATGTGTGTTTGATATTTGAATTGCGGGCGAGAGGCTCTAATGATGTTTTCAACATCACTACACTACACAAATTTTGATATGTTCAGTCTAGGTCGTGAAACATACAACAAAATACAAGAAGTTACTTACCCTGGTTCTGCTGGCTCGTAACAAACGTCCTGATAAGTGTATCAGTTGTTTGCGTGTACAAGCTCAATGCGTATCTCAAAGATTGTAACTCTGGACTTTTCTCTAAGAATGTTTTCTTTAGACCGTTGCCTCCCGCGTGGAAGTAAAGCTTGATGGTGTCTAGCGCTGCATCTAAGACCGCGCACTGCTTTGGTGACAACGACTTCTCGGCTGATAAGTGCTGGAAATGTATATATAATATTTGTGTATGATATTTCTGCAATATATATGGTATTTAATAATAGACGCACAAAAATGAAAGGGGTTATTTTGATGAGCATAATAAATAAATTTGTGAAATGTTTACTATAGAAATGTGAAATTTATTTTGGCATGTAAAATCAAACACTTTATTAAACTAATGTTGTGCGATTGCATAATGCTTGCCATCTAACCACAGATACTGTATTGGTATCTCGAGATATTTCTTGTTGTCCCTTTCTATCCCAAAACTCGCAGCCATTTCCAAAAGAGATCCAAACCTGCCTTTATTTTAGTATGTTTTGTATGTTGATTGCAAGAGTAGGCAGTAAGTAGTACATCGAATTAACCATCTAAACTTAGTCAATTTTCTTTAAAATTTTATAATATAACGGGTAGTTTTTTGTCGAGAAGTCTTTTTTATATTTTGAGAAACTGTCACTTGAATATCTTCAGTATATTACCAAACAGACTGTATAATCGAAAATAATACCAGAGAGAGATACATCAGACTCAAAATGTCTTTATTTAATTAAACCATGGGATCATTTTGAATCGTCAATTTACGACTGTTCTTTGCAAACAATCACTGGAAGAATCAGGCGACAAAGCAATCAGGCTACAATCGTTATTCATGTTTGTAGTGCCACACTAAATGCAACAATAAAAACTATGAAAACTTAGATACCACTTTTGGCAAAATAAAATGCGTCTATCTCTGTGATGAAACTTTTAATGGCCATTATTTAGATAATTAAGTAGTCTCTAAATGCTGTTTGTATTCCTAGAAAATAAAAATAAATAGATAAACCAATTGCCAACTTCACCCAAAACCTATAACGTGACAGAATTAACTAGTCTCACCGCCGCTGAGTAAGTGATTAGCTATCAACTATTTTCTCGCTCAAGAAACGAACAAAAGATATAGATTCCGTGTCAGTAAAAGAGACACGTATATTAATAGTTGATCGCTGGCCGTTCACAATGCTGGTGAGAACTCGCTCTCCACTATTTTGTAGCAGCGACTACAAAACTCGCTCAGCGATGCTCGCATGGCGGTCAGAATACACGCCGTGAGATGAGTATCGCCCGCCGCACTCGCTCACTCGCTATAAAGCCCAGCAGGACAACTATAGGAACTACACACTCGCTTCTCGCTGCTCGTCAACTCGTTTCTAGTTTCTAGCTCTACTCGCTTCTCGCTTATCGCCGGTGGTGAGACAAGTGCCTTAAACCGCTAGACATACATACGTCACATTGGATTGGTTAATTAGGAGCACTCAAATACTGATTACAAACAAATTCTGCTCTAATTAATAGATATCAAAATTGTAGCTAACCTCTTTCGAGATATCCATGACACCGGATAGCGCATGCTTGACATCCTGTTTCCCGACGGTGCTCTTGAAAAGTTGCGTCATGTCTTCGATCTTCGCGTTCGCTGCCAGGTTTTTGGCGTTATTCGTTAAGTTTTTCAACATCATCTGCGAATTAAATAAATAGTTAATAACATTTCACACAGCGGTATCTAGCACCAAACTAAGCAGAGCTTGTACTATGGGAACCAGATAACTGATAGAATACTTATATACTTTATTTGTAAAAAAGTACATAGGTATAGCATAAAATATATAGAGAAGCAACCAGACCCGGAACAAATCTATGTAGATCATGCAAACATTTATTTCGCGGCGGGAATCGAACCCGCCACCTGCCTCTCAGATGGCTCTCAGCTTCGCCCGCTGCGCCACGGAGGTCGTCAATTTAAAAATATTTTTGATATTCTGACTCCTATAATCTTTGTCGTTATAACCAGCTTATTTGTAACTTGTTTTCTAATTGCATACAATATCATTTTTAGGGTTCGGTACCCCAAGAGTAAAACGGCACCTTATTACTAAGGCTCCGCTGTCTGTCCGTCTGTCACCAGTTTTTATATCATGAACTGTGATAGTTAGACCGTTGAAATTTTCACAGATGATGTATATCTATTGCCACTATAACAACAAATACTAAAAATAGAATAAAATAAATATTTAAGGGGGCTCCCGTACAACAAACGTGATTTTTTGCTTGTTTTAGCTTGATATTGATAAAAGCAACAGGACACGCTTGAAATGTTCACAGAATATTTAGTTATATATTCACTTTAAAAAGAAATAATTTAATTAAAATAAAACAAGTATTTAAGGGGTCTCCCATACAACAAACGTGTTTTTTTGCCGTTTTTATAGATATTGCGCGAGTCCGACTCACACTTGGCCAGTTTTTTTTATGTTTTGATGCATTTTTGTTTTGATTTCATATTCTTACCGTTTTATCACTCATCGGTGGAAGCACTACAGTCTTTTCTAAAATCTTCATTACTATCTTCCACAATTCCTTCAGCAGTCGTTTGAGAACAGTCTTTTCGCAGGACTCGGCATACATTGTCAATGAACCATCCTGTAAAAAATCAAATTATACTTAATATTCCAATAAATAGCTAAAACACAATCTTTGAAATGATAATTTGTTATGCTTACTTGTTATGTTAACTTCAGTTGTTACTGTCGCTAATATTAATTGATCGAGCGAAGCGTGATCTCTAAATCAACTTGGGCAAATCGGCGTTGTATGTATGTGTGTTTGTTTGTCCGAGGATAACTTTCGAATGGTTTATCCGACCATCGTAAAATTTGTTTAATAGGTAGGCAGTGGTGGCACAATTCTAGTGAGAATAAATAAGCTAAAAATGTTAGGGAGTTGTTGTGATATTGGGGTTCAAGAGGAGTAAAATAATAACCATAATAAGGCTATCCGGTCAAATTGCATATCTAATAAAAAGTGTTCACGAATATATTCCGACCCCGTTTATATTATTAGTTCAAACCTTCTATTTTTTAAGTTATTAGCCATGATAAAAACTGAACTTTGACGAAATTTACAGAGTACACCAGTGATCCCACAGTGCTGAAATTTGGTATGCGTGTAGCTTTAGCGACACAAATATAGGCAAAGGTCTGAACTCCAGAATAACTGCAATTTGTACCCCAAAAAAGAATAACCAATTTACATGAACTCCCGTCAAAGATTACGAAAAAAGTATATTTGTTTTTATGAGAAACTCGCGGGATCTCAGTTCGGAGCGAACCACTAGTTATTAAAGGTTTAAATATGATTTATTCTCAAAAATATAATAATTAAAACTAACAAGAGAATACGTAGACACAGAAAATGTTCTAGTAATATTAATTATCCAGGTAGATCTAGTTATATAGGACGATGGTCAATTTACATTAATTTAATATACTTTTCATGTTCAATAAACTATGAAAACAATTAATTTATAAGTATTGTTCATTAAACTGTTCGACCTAGAAGTGCCAACAGTGAAACAAGAAGTAGCTATAAGCTGAAATCTTACGCTAAACGAATGGAGCATCACACAAATGAGCTTGCCAACAATCTAATGGAAAAAAACCACAACCTTTATTAGATTAAAGAGGACAGCCCCTCAAGACCTCATATAGCACCTAAATGGAATATGGAAGTGCCACTGGGCTTATTCCATACATGCCCAACGCAAACTATTGACCAACCTCTAGCTGATGGGCAGATTGCAAGAAAATAAGGAGTTAAAAAAAAAGGTTCGAAAGTAGTCCTCAACCGGGATGAATCGAAGAAAGGAAGGGAGGCCTTTGCCCAGTGGGGTCCAGCGAGCTCTTTAGATCAGATTAGATTGTTCGAATATCGTACGTAGCCATGTACAGTAGCACATACCAGTATGAGGATAGAGGTGACTTGGGCAAAGTTGGTATTCTTTGCAGTATATGTCGAGCAGTGAATATTGAACATAATTCGTCATCATCTTCATATCAATCAAATCAAAATGTTTTTGTTCATTAAAATCACAAGGATCACTTTGAAACGTCAACTTTACTAGTTGTTCCATCCATTTTTTTTCACCTTGGGTTACATTGTTGAATTTTTAGTAGGGATCTCTGATTTTGTATAGTAATAAATATAGCCCTTGTTATTAAAAGATAATGTAACAATCTAATGGTGAAAGAGTTTTTGAAATCGGACTAGCAGTTTTTGAGTTTATTCGTTACAAACATACAAAAATACTAATATTTCCTCTTTATAATATTATATATTAAAGTATAGATAGAACGTACACTGCTGAACATATCCATAAGTCCGCACATCATCGCTTACCATCAGGTGAGATGGAATAGAACCGAATAATTATTTATTGTTCACCAGGAATACTTAAATAAACTAATTTATGTTAAATATAGTATACAATGGGCGGCCTTATCGCTGAAAGCGATTTCTGCCAGGCAACCTTTGAATGGAAAGTAAAGAGCGAAGCAGTTATGGACAGCGCTGCACAGAGTATATTTAAAATGAAAGAAATAAAAAAAAATCTAATAAAAAATCTGTACCTACTTATAATCCTCATACATAAATAAATACCTAAAGATAGATTATTATATACCAAACTAATAATCTAAATCATTATTCTGACAAATCTAATAAAACGAGGACAATAAAATTAAAATGAATAATAAATAAATAAATAGGTAACTCAAATGACAAGAAAGCTAGGCATTTAGGTAATGCTGCTTTAATCTCAGCTTAAAAGAGTGCTGTGAAAAAGCCCGTTTAATTTCCACAAGTAAAGCATTCCACAGGCGCAGTGCTTCGACAGTGAATGATATCCCATAGAAGAAACTGGAATGTACGGGTGTTTTGAGGGATACGTTTCTGATGACCTGAGAGAAAAAGTATTGGAAGAATGAAGGATTGAATAGAATAGAGAAGAGACAGAATATGAGAATCACGGCGAAGGAGAATAGGGAGCCACTTGAGAATGATGCAATAAGGGAAAACATGGTCATATTTGTGCAACCCAAACATAATTGTTGTTAAACAAAGAACTAACCAGTTTAAAAAAAAAAAATCAGAGTGATCGATCTTATGCGGCCTGCTCCTAACGGCTTTAGCACCTAACGACACCTTTGTTAGATCATTATTCCATTTAATGAGAATCCATTTATATGTAGAAAATCCATTTATATGTATTTACCAAAATATCCATCAACGGCCTCAGTACTTCATCAGCCTCGTGGTGCGGGGGTGGTTGAATTTGCCCCGGTACTCCACCACCGCCAACCTTCTGAAGTAGGTCTCCCAGTTCCTTCACACTAGCCGTTATCCTTGTTTCGAGGCTGGAATACAAATCAAAAAAGATATACCAGACTGCTAGCAAAACTGTAGTAAAACCCCTAATCGTCTTAAGTTCGAAACGGGATGTTTTTCGACTTATCTTTATCTATGATACTCAATTTTTATGTAATTTAAATTGTAGATAGGTATTTGGTGTATCAATGGTAGAATGTACGAGTTGCTTCATTTAGTTTGCTAACTGATACATAATAGTACATAATATTTATAACATATATTTAATTTAAACAAATTTAAATAACATAATATAGTATGTATATATAATCCTCAGTTATTTTGTTTTATTAAAATATATATTCATATCTTTATATAGTCATTGACTTTCACTATCAAGTATATTATATATTATTACTGTCACACATAAATTGTAGGAACTATCACTATAAATATTATTTAGAGAGACCTTTAATTGGCTGTATTATCGTAATATTTAATTTTAAAACTGTTATACTTTTGTAAAGTTTGTAAATCTATAAAACATTCTTTACATATTTTAATTGGATAAACCTTAATAGCGTAAACCTGGTGTCTGGATAAACCTAGTATAGGTTTTAAAACATCATAGAACCAATGTGTAACCAGCTTTTTGAATCTGATAATAAACAAAAACAAAAAAAAAAACAAACAAATTTAATTATTTTATGTCATCATCATAATATCACCGTTCACTGCTGAAGATAGGCTTCCTCCTTATCTTGTGCGGCTGTACGCAACGACTCCCAGCAACCTTTATCAGGTCTTCTGGGGGCGTCCTACGCTGCGCTTACCATTGCGTGGTGGCGTGGTGACAAAAAAATAACTACAGTTATAATTGGATTTTTTACCACTTTCACTTACCTTATAGCAAACATTGAAGCCAGCTCATCGAGCGTGTTATTCAGTGTTTGCTGCAGATCGTTCAGGATATCGGCAGCGTCCCGTTCCAGCTTAGTTCCTCCCATCGCTCCGAACATCCTCTCAAGTTGCACCCGCAGTTGCTGGATGTTGTTCATGAGGATACAAGCCTGGAAGAGCGTCTTAACCAAGTTAATAGTGCTTTATTCTTTTGCAACATAAGAGTTATTTTGTCAACATCGTATAAGGTGAATTCATTTCTATTCCTAGCGACTAAGCATTCCACTAAAATAATTAGAGCCAAAATTTTTATGCACAGATAAAATAAAATCAATTGATAAAACTCAAATCAAAAATTGCCTATTTATAAGAACAGCTCGTGTGGTAACGAGCAAAGTCGTAGAAAGAAGTTTGTATGATTCATCTAGCCTAAATGAATAATTGGTGGGCGAGACACTTGGCTAGACGTGGTGATGACAGATGGAGCAGGACAGTGACTAAATGGTGGCCGAGGAGCGGGTATAGAAGGGTAGGACGACCAGCAGCGAGATGGGTGGACGACATCGTAAAGGTCGTGGGTCGTCAGTGGGTGAGACTAGCACAGGATCGTGGGGGATGGCACAAACTTGGGGAGACCTAAACCCAACAATGGGTGAAGTCAGGCTGTGGATGATGATGACGATGAAATGAATAATTAAGTAATATGTTTTAAGTATAAGTGTGTTTAAGCGCTTTCTAACTATTTGTTGAGAATGAGTATAGTTAAAGGCATATTTTTAGGCCCACAATATCTCAAAATGTTTACTTCATTATGGATTAAAAAATCAATATGAGTCACAAATTCAAAACAGGCTAAACCACTTCCTTTCGCATCGCTTAAACTATTCAAAGGTTTCAAAAGAGCTAAATGATCTCAGAATTATTAGTTGTAGATGCTCACCACTTTCTCTTCTTTCAAATGCTCAGGAAACTCCTTCTTCACAATATCAGTGTAAGCAACCAGTACTTTCACTATCGTCTTGGCGAACCTCTTCATATATCGCTTCCAGATCTCAGGATCCGGACACTCGAGTTTTGAGACGACGTCGAAGCATTGCGTCAGTTGCGTGAACACGTCGACCACTGAGTTACTGAAGAGTGCATGCTCACTGGACTTTTGGAACTGGAATTAATTGTGTTATTAGGTAAGTGCCTAAACATATTGCCTAAACAATTTTTTATTTTTTTTATACCACTAAGATAGCAAACAAGCGCACGGTCCACCTGATGGTAAGCGGTTACCGTAGCCTATGGACGCTTGTAACACCAAAGGTATTACTCACGCGTTGCCGACCCTTTGAAATTTCCAAAACGCCCTTTTTAAGAATCCCATACTGTAGTCCCTAGGGAAAACCTCGGCAGGGAGACAATTCCACAAGCGAAAAGTTCGCAGTAAAAAAATCCTCTGGAACCTCACGGTACGCGACCAGGTCATCTCCAAGATGTGTGGATGGACTCCCTGCCGATGGCGAGCGGTGCGATGATAAAAGGAACCTGCAGGCACTACATCAAACAACTCAGAACACAACCCATTATACAAGCGGTAGAACGTACACAAGGAGGCAAAATCTCTCCTGAGATTTAAGGTCCAATACCGCTTGTGAGAATGGGATCGTCAACAATTCTCACAGCTCGTCATTGTTTTCTTATGTACGACATTAATTTAAAACACACATCCGGAATCGTATTTTGAAATGAATTTTGAATTTTGATACCTAAAGTTTACAATTTTTTTTGCAGCTGTATAACTCGGTACTTACTCCATCTCTTTTATCTCTGTTAAACGCTCCATTCAAGTATTCCAAAGACACATCATCGTTCTCGTTAAGCCATTGCATCACAAAAGGCTCAAACCAGGCCGGATATTCTGGAACTGCGCCACAGTAAGGGGGGACATCTTTCACGTAGTTTGTGTGTAGCCATTTCACCTGAAAAATACGTAAGCACTTCACCAACTCAACAAGACTTCGCTGGCCTAGTCCAGATATGTTTTTCACGTGGAGCAAATTAAACTTCGAATGTTGTATAACAAATCCACTTTATGTGGGTATGACTAAATTGCAATTATGCACAAAGAAGCTCTTTCTGCACAAAAGTAGTATTATCTCTTTCTAAATATTGCTTTCTTCCGAGACTTGACGCCATCGCGTTTACAAGATTTTCCGATAAAAAACCATCTTTTGACTACTGACTTCAGTTTAAGGATTTACTGACCTTGAAATGCAAGTTCATGTAAGCGGAGGACTTGCATAACCGATGTTGTTCGTGCTCTTCTAAGGCATACTTCATATCCACAGCAAAAAGTGACCACATCGTCGCCGCTGACAGCTGGAACAAAAGCAAAATTCCGTGAAATTGAAGGTATTAGCAAATTTTTTATAATCTCTGACATATGGTTACCGAAATAGCATATTGATTTTGATAAATTATATAATTACATAGTCCTCCACATCGGTTTCGAAGATGGCGACCCCAGCTAATTAAGAAACACTAACCTAAAATCAATAAAGTGACGATAAACCAAATGAACCATGAACTAGGACATTCATTACATTTTTTATAAAACTAATTATTATACAAACATCTTACACTAACCATATATTATTTAAATATTTTTAGCCTGAGCCCTAATATGGCTAGCAAGACCGAACTTAGCTTTAAAATCCTAATGCACGAATGACAATATAGTTGGCCTGCATCATTATACGTATAGGTATAAGAGGGCTTAGGTCTCTCTTTACGTAACTGGCGCTTTACATCGAGTGTGCCGTTACATCTGGCATGTTTTTCGAAGATCTTCAAGCGACATTTGGCCCACGAGTACGAAAAAGAGCTCCAATATACTCAAAAGATAGACAATGCCGAGATACACACAAAAGTGACGTATTAAAGCTATGGGCCGAGCATTTTAACCCAATGCGCTCAGTGTTGACCTGTCTTATATAAAGTCGCTAGAAGAACTGCCAGTTTGCCAGCATCTCGAAGACCTTCCGACTTTTGAAGAGTTCGTTAGAGCAGTTAAGTGGCTCTAAAATTCCAGAACTCCTGGTATGTATGGACCAACTCCCTGCTGAAGTATATAAATAGATATAGGTGCCGATTCTGTTACTTACGCTAACTAACTATAACTGTGTAAAATACGAACGTTCTTATTTTGTTCAAGCTAAAGATCAAAATAGAATAAAATTTTAAATAACATTTCTATAATTAAGTAATTTTAGTTATGATGACATATTTTCGGGCTGGTTTTAGTCATCAACCAAATTGGTGATAACTAAAACTAGCCCGCAAACACGCCTTCTTATTTAAAAATATTTTATTTTAGAAATGAACTCTAAAAATCATTTTAATTTGATGTTTAGCGTGACAAAATAAGACCGGTCGTATGTTACACAGTTTTAGTTAGTTAGCTAAGCAACAGACTTGCCACCATAGTGGAAAAAACATAATTAATAGGCTTTATCATATTGCCAAGTCGTCTGCCCATCTTATAGGTGGACGTCCTACGCTGCGCTTGCCCGTCCGTGGCCTCCATTCGAGAACTTTCCGGCCCCATCGGCCATCTGTTCTGCGCGCTATATGGCCTGCCTATTGCCACTTCAACGTGCGTAGAGAAACCCCGAGCATAGCCCTCTCCATAGCTTGTTGAGCGACTCTGAGCTTATTCATAAGGCCAATAGTGAAGGACCACGTCTCGGTTCCATATGTCATCACTGGTAACACACACTGATTGAAGACTTTCGTCTTAAGGCACTGAGGTATTTTGGACGAAAACCGGTAAGAACCGGATTTGGTAAGAACCGCAGGTCGGCGTTGGATGCAGGCCGCTTCCAACAGGGTACATAATGAACATGTACCTATTATTTACCACCTATTATTACATTATGGAATACAATAAACGATTGAGTATTGAAAAATAACCGCAGTTCCTGCAGATCAATGAGGGAGGCCTTTGTCTAGCAGTGGACGTCCTACTGTATATATGATGATGATCATCATCTTGCCAAAAGAGTAAGCTAAAAAGAAGTGGCGGTTGACAGAACTGCCTGTGACAACCATTATGAGTTTTTTTTATGACGGACGGTACTTAAGAACATCGGTCCTCAAACCACAGTCGGCAACTGATTTGTACAATAAGTTTTATGTTGTTATATTTTTATTGCGTTACTATAATGGATTATTTGGTTGTTTGTTGTTGAAAATAAATGTTTTGATTAACGTTGACATGACGATCATCAGTTATAAAAAAGTGAACAAAAGTCTGATAACCAGCTACTAGATATTCTTCTGTTAAACTCGAATAATAGTATCCGGTACATCAAGTCTTTTCGAAAAAAAAACTTTCGTGAATAAATCCTGGTCAAGTTAAAATATCGATGCCTGTCATATGTGAATGAATCAGTGACTCATTATTGAACGCATATCCGATGTAACTGGTGACTGCCTTTATAAAACGTAATTCGACTTAAACCAAAATTCGACTTATGTTAAAGTAACGAGAAATTTGTTACCGATCCGTTATCGCCACTCTCGAAACTTAATTCCCAACGGTTGTCGGTTCTAAAGGTAAGGTAAACAAGTATTTCGTTAGAAATCCTAATAAATCATACCTGTCCAATGTTCAACTCCTGCGGGAACTGATTGAGAACAGGTGCATAGCTGTTCCTATCCTCTTCTATAACTGACACGATGAGAGCAATAAGCTTGTGCCAGAAGTCCACTGAGTCCAGTTGAGGACCATGGTCGGACGGGTCGCGTTTCGCTTCGTTTGGGTCCACCTTTAAGTAATATAATTAGCGATTCTGTGTTTTTGACAAGGAATTGTTTAAAAAGTGTAATTTTAAACAGTATTTTTTTGCAGACTTTTCCTTTTGGAAAAGGTTTTGTCAACGGTAGAGAAGACAAAATTCACACAAAGGTGCAGTTTAGAGTCACATTATTACTTTCAAAAATGTAAAGTTGTATAAAAAGACCTTCATTTGTTTTCCATGCTAAATAATATCTAGAGTTTGTCTAGACAACGCATAAAATTGCAAAAGTGGTAAATCGTTCAATTTGGTACAAGCACCTTAATTAAGGGTAAGTCTTTATAATTTTAAGTCTTAAGGCTGCCCATTATACCACCCCATACTTAGACTTGAGACTTGACCGTGAGGTCTTCACAACATCTATTTTTACAAGATTTTTATTAACTTGCAATGTCTGTATGTTTGTCCGGGTGGAATCTTGCAACTGAATTTTAAACCCGTTCCCCTCAACCGATTGAGCTGAAATTTGGAATACATATGTAACTTCGGTGACAATGCAATAATGTGGTACTGTGGAGGTGGTCTATGATGGAGACGGATGCTAGATAACGGAACTTCTGATTGGATTATGATAGGCTACTAGTGTTTGGGCTCATTTGAAGCTGCTTGCGGTTCCGATTATGAGTTTTATAAAGGTTTGTTTTGAGAAAGTAATTTACAACAAAAAACTTATCTTCCATACCTCTCTATCAGCCGTCATCTCCGTTGTCATCTCCTTCTTACTCATATCATTCTTTACACAGTCCATCCATCTCTTCTTCAGTCTTCCTCTACTTCTCTTCTATATCCATCCACATTCATATTTAACACTCTTTTAGACACATGATTATGGATCCTATTCAATAAAATTAATATATCCTAATGAAATGATAAGCTTTTAATAAGTTTTAAGTCAAAGAAAGACACAAGAAATAAAAATAATTTAGTTACTTTATTAAATGCACGATATTTAGAAAGATTTTAGCAGCCGGTTTAAGGAATAAGTCTTACCTGAAACTCTCTATTGTATAGCTCGTAACAATTTTCGAATAAAAACTGATATGTTGATCTAAGGCATGCTTTCACGCAGTCCTTGACCACTGTACTGGCTCGAGGTGGACTGCTTAGCTCTTGGACCTGGAACATAAATTATTATTTAGATCATCTATTCAAAATAAAACTAACAAACACTATTGCAGTGATTCGGTTTGAAGGGTATAATTGCCGGTGAAATAACAGGCACATGGGGCTTTACAACTGGAATGGACGCAGGGCAGTGCATCGCAGGACACGTTTCTAAGGTGCGTGGCCTACGAGGCAATACTTTGTTACCACATAACATCAGGTGGGCCGTATGTTTTTTATATAAAAAAATTAAGTTATTTATGCTAATAACCTTCGTGGTGCAGTGGGCGTATAGCCGGCTGAGACGCAGGCGGTAGCGGGTTCAATTCCCGCCACGAAACAAATATTTGCATGATCTACAAACATTTGTTCCGGGTCTGGATGTTTTTCTATATATTATAAGTAAGTATTTACAAAAAAAAAAGTATATAAGTATTCTATCAGTGATCTGGTTCCCATAATACAAGCTCTGCTTAGTTTGGGGCTAGATAGCACTGTGTGAAATGTGCAGCAATATTTATTTATTTATTTAAATGCTGTAAAAAAGATTTGCTTTGCTTTTGGGCTTGATAGCGTTGTGTGAAATATCAACATCATTTATTTATTGCGTCGGGAATTAGGGATTTCTCATTGATATATTCATAGGTACAGATTTATTATATAATCAGCTAAAGCTGACTAGACAGACATGACAAAACAAGTACTATTTGACTTTAGAAAGAACAACATAGCTAAAAGCTTTGATAAATTGCATTTTATTTTCTAATCTGATCTAAAGAGCCCGCTGGGCCTACTGGGCAAAGGCCTCCCTTCTTCTATTCATCCCGGGGCTTTTGTCGACCAGTTCGCACTGAGTGCGTCAAGTTCGTCCTGCCATCACCGCCTGGGCTGGCCAGGCGGTCTTGCGCCTTGTGCGACCTACTTAGCCCACAAGTTATCGCGCTTTCGCGTAGTTTGTTATTTCTTATGCATTTTATATGAGTAATCAAAAATGTGTTGGTATAATTTTGAGATTTATGATCAAAACATTTGTTCATTCAGCTTGTGCTTACACTTACCGCCGGCCGCTGTATATAAAGTATGTAAAAGTCCTCAGTTTCTACCGTTTAACAGTTTTACCGTACGTAATTATTGAAAGGAATTGGAAAAAGTTTTTTATTTGGCAAAAAAGTTGTTCTTTAATCGGTACCTATTAACTCAAACAAGCATTTACTTTTCCCAGAGCTGTTTTCATTCAGAAATACTCGACAAATACAAATTAGGTACACCATTAAAACTTTAGTGATGTCTGTGACCTGCAAACTTTCAACAGTTTTGTTATAAGGGTTCTTTGAACTTTTATTTTGTTCGTACTTAAGGTTTTCTTGTATTTATAGAGCAGCGTTATTATCGCAATTTTAAATTATGTGTGATCGAGATGAAGAGGGCGGAAGGAGAAGTTAGGGTTCTACACTGTAGAGAATAGAGAAAAACACGTATGGGAACATGTTATCGATTTTATTACTCAGTTTAAAGAGACAGGGTAATCTTACTGATAATCCATATTTAAAATGAAATGAACAGTGAATTAGGCAAGTTAAGTTCAAGTGGGACTGGGCGGGCCATCTCTGTCGCATGTCGGAGGAGTTATAGGCAAAATCCACTACCGAGTGGATCCCAAAAGACAGAAAACGATGACGTAGCTGACCACGACGCCGGTGGAAAGATGAACTCGACTCGTATATGGAAGACTGGACTACACACGCGCATGATAGAGTGGAAGGAAGGAAAGCCTGTACTGTCCCACTGCAGGACAAAGGCCTCCCTTTGCCCTGCAGTGGGACAGTACAGGATCATCAGACAAATAATAATAATAAAATGAAGTTATATTGCCAAATCCTTATCTCTAAATAGTACTGTAACGTGAAGCAAGGTATTTGACACTTATCTTAGACATTAAATCCTCTTACGAATCTTTTTGTCGTAGGTTATTTAAACTTATTTTAGTTGTCATTCCATTGAGCCCCCTTCTTTGAACTACTTGGGAGATCCACGCGAATTTACTAATCCCCATACCATCGAAAGAGACACACAACTTGCCCTTTTCAAATTTCAGTAACTTTGGATATTGTTAAGATAATCAACATTTTTTGCCATTTATCCTTAATTGGTATCGTTATTTAAGGCTATCAATAGGAACATACACAGGAAAAATGAAAACTAACTCTAACTTCTACACATCACCAATGTTGCTATGTACACACGGCTACACATCAAGCTATACATTTCCAGTATAAGCCGACCTCTCATTGTGTAGGCTTTTCGTAGAATGCGAGGTCAGCTTATACTGGAAATACATAGCTTGATGTGTAGCCGTGTGTACAATATTTATCCAATATTTATATCTAATAATGACTTCACCGATGTCTGTCAACAAGTTATAAACAACCACTTACCTTATTTTAATTTTTTAATCTTTATTATGGTTCTATCTCAAATTAATAGGTAACTATAAATAAATATTATACTGGACATTTCACACAGTTCTATCTAGCCCCAAACTAAGCAGAGCTTGTACTATGGGAACCAGATAACTGATAGAATACTTACATACTTGTTTTTTTGTAAATACATATCTACATATCTTATTATATCTATATTAAACAAAGTCGGGTTAGTGACACCATTTATAACATAAAAACAGCTGGACCGATTTTGATGGTTTTTGATTTGTTGGCTTTTTCCGTCCCGAATAACAGAATTACTATTAAAATATTGCAAATATTTACATTAAATAAAAAAAATATGACGAAAATTCATTTTCTCATACATAGCTGTAGCTATTGATGGCCGATTGACAATACATTGGCAGCCCGCTTCATATGCATGTCAAGGCGGTACGAAGTTCGGCGGGTCAACTAGTAGTAGGTATATAGAAAACATCCAGACCCGGAACAAATATTTGTAGATCATGCAAACATTTGTTCTGCAGCGGGAATCGAACCCGCTACCCCAGCTGCGTCTCAGGCGGCTATTTGATCACTGCGCCACGGAGGTTGTCAAAATTTTGTCATTTGCCTTTTTTTGTTTATTTGCTTGCTAGTACTTACCTACTATATATGTACCTTTATACTCACATTATATTCACTCAAATAAAAAAATCTTATCTTATCTTTACCTTCATCCTGAAGAAAGTGATGCTGGTAAGAAGGTCGACGGTAGACTTGAGGTCCATGAGTTTCTCAGCGCTGGAAGCAGGGAAGTTGTTCCGGTACATCGACAGGTCTATCCTGAGCGAGTTGTGGAGCTGGTCGAGAAGCTTCACAAATTTCTC
Organism: Philereme vetulata; assembly: GCA_918857605.2. Classification (NCBI taxonomy): domain Eukaryota; kingdom Metazoa; phylum Arthropoda; class Insecta; order Lepidoptera; family Geometridae; genus Philereme; species Philereme vetulata. The sequence goes on along the minus strand of OU975442.1, from coordinate 11,004,401 downwards.
TTTCTGTAATCAGTCAACCAAATCTGAAATTAGGTTTGTGTACATTATTGCAGAGGAAAAGATTCGATCTGGTATAGTGTCATTTTATTTATTCGGTGAATTATAAGCCAGTGAGTTTTAGATATGACGGTATATTCAAGTCAATTAACTGAATTCATGATTAGGAAAGAGAATTGATTTAAAAAGAGCTTTTTAGTTTAATAACCTAAGAAAGGGGTATCTGTAGTTTAGCTTAACCTTTGGTACGCCGGAACGGAGATCCACACAATACTTATTAAAATTTTGAATGTGTCTCGAATCCAGGCATACCAAAGGTTAATTACTTAGTCATTTAACACATCAGCTTAGTAAACAGAAATCTGCGTGGTCACAACATGGATGGGTGACCACTAGTGCCTCTATGCTATGGAGGGGACATGAATGTCAGTTCCAGCTATAAAAGTCATCTAGCCATGTCAGAGGCCTTCAGGTGGTACTAAAACTCCTACAAGTGTTGGAGCTTTACCATCAGTTAAACTATAGTTGCGATACTTTATAAAAGTTCATAAACCTTTTATGATTATATTATATATTATAATTATACATTTTATTTTATCTAAATTTTTTTTTATAAACTGTAATTTAAACTTGTTCTTATTTGTTCACATAGATCCTGTCCAATTAAAGGTTGCATGGAAGAGATCGCTTTTAGCGATAAGGCCGCCTATTTTACCTATAAATAAAATAAAAATAAATATAAATATTGCTGAACACAGCGCTATCTAGCCCCAAACTAAGCAGAGCTTGTACTATGGGAACCAGATAACTGATAGAAAATTATATACATTTTTTTTTTGTAAATACATACTTATAATATATAGAAAACCAACCAGGCCCGAAACAAATATCTGTAGATCATGCAAACATTTGTTCCGCGGCGGGAATCGAACCCCCTACCTCCTGCGTCTCAGCCGGCTGTTCGCCCACTGCGCCACGGAGGTCGTCAATTAAAACCTATGATTTAAAAGTGTATTTTCTGTTATATATTTGTATTTAATGGCGTGTAATAACGGAATTATCTAATCTAATCTAAACCATGAAATTATCGTAAGTCGCTTACCCCAAAGTTAGAGGCAGCGAATCGGTCTGAAGCGGAAACAGCGGACGATGCCGTGGTATGAGCATAGTATGCGTTGATGTTGGCGAGTAGCGTCGACATGACTGCTGGAACTCCTGCGCAGAGGTACTTCGTTGATAAGCAGTGGAAATGCCTGAAATTGCGAAAATAAATTAATTATGACACCCAACTTTTTAATTTGTTATTTGTTGGCAACGCACTTGTGATACTCGTACCTTAGTTACAAACGTCCATAGGCTACGGTAACTGCTTACTATCAGGGGCATATGCTTGTTTGCTACCCTAGTGGTACAAAAAAAATCATATACCTTTTCTCCTGCCAGAGCATATTTCTTTTAAAAACCTAGCTACCATAGCTACAGCCAAAACATCGACATGGTAAAAATACAAACTTGAATCTTTTCTTCTTGGTTAACGACTTTTTAACGAGTGCAAAAAGCTCATGATAAAGTCACTACATAATACATATTTAAGACTCAACATAATATTTTATACTTCTTCTTTCAGCTTAGGAATTTCGCTTATCAACATTTTTATGGCAGTTTTTCTTGTTAACTCTAGCTCAAGACTACTAAAAATAATTATTTTTATCTTAGAAAATTACGCGTTTGATATTAAGATAGTCTTTGCGTTTAACTTTGATATAATAAGCTGTTTGTTTTTATCTATGTATGTATCACTTTTTAGGGTTCCGTTCCGGCACCCTATTACTAAGGCTCCGCTGTCTGTACGTCTGTCACCAGGCTGTATCTCATGAACCGTGATAGTTAGACAGTTGAAATTTTCACAGATGATGTATTTCTGTTTCCGCTATAAGAACAAATACTAAAAATAGAATAAAATAAATGTTTAAGGGGGCTCCCATACAATAAACGTAGTTTTTTTGCTCGTTTTAGCTCGATTTGATAACGACAACAGGTAGACGCTTGAAACATTCACAGAATATTAAAACATAAGAACAGAGTACAAAACAAATATTTAAGGGGGCTCCCACACAACAAACGTGGTTTATGCTACTGGTATATAGACTTGCGGTTCGCCCCGAACTGAGATCTCGCAAGTCTTCGATTAAAACAAAAAAATAATATTTGTAATATTTGACTATCAAAACAAAATAGTGTCACGAAACAAATAACCAAATAATTTGACCTACAGTTTCATTCAAATTACAGGTAACGGGAGTTCATGATGTGGTTCAACTTCTGCGGTACAAGTTGCAGTTAGTCTGGATTTCAGACTTTTGCCTATATTATGTCACTTAAGCTACACGCATACTAAATTACAGCACTGTGGGGTCACTGGTGTACCCTGTGAATTTTGTCAAAATTTAGTTTTTATTATGGCTAATAACTCATCAATTATAAAGAATTTACGAAAAATAAAAACGGAGTCTACATTTACTAATGAATACCTTTCATTTTACATTCCACTTGACCAGTTAGTCTAATTTTAATTTTTTTTACCCTTGAACCCAAATATCTCAACATTCCAACTACCTACCTACGCATTAAATTTCACGATGATCGGATCAACGCTTCGAAAGTTATCCTTGGACAAACATACATACAACGCCGATTCTCCCAAGTTGATTTAGAGACCTTGCTTGGCTCGAACAATAATGGTACGGAACCCATCTTGCGCGAGTCCGACTCGCACTTGCCCGGTTTTTTTCACTGCTGAGAAAAGGCCACTCCCGCCTTTAATTTCTTTTAACCTCTTTTAATGCCTTGCATATCTATAAAAAAACGTTTAAATTGAACCCAAAATATTATCGTATCTACTTAATAAAATTTCTCAGAATGCAAGCTTCCAATTTATCTAAAAAGTATGTCCATTATTATTATTCAGTGCAAAATATCCAACATTTAACGTCAGAATGACGTAATCGCAATGATAATAATGATGACAATGCAGCCTGTCAACACGGTGGGACATCGTTGACGCAATCCCCACCATCGTGCCCGTCTACTAGCACGCAGAGAGCTGCGGCTAGTGCGAGGCGAGACGTTATTCGGAGCGGATCGCACTCACCCACATGAAGGTTCACGAATTTAACCGAAACGTTGTCGGTCGAAACACCGATAAAAAGGTCCGTGAAAAATCCCGTATTTATAATAATGATTTATCGTCATTTTGGTACGTAGACATGATTCGACTGTCTAAATAAACTGAATTGTGCGTTTAAGGCCACCGTTCACACCCGCGCTCATTCGCCGAATTTGTCGCTAGCGCCAGCTAGCGTTAGGATCTGCGTGTGAATATTATGGTTCACAGTTCGGCATTAAATTTTCACACGCAGATTTATCCGCGGACCTGTGGCCACTAGGAATGGAACGTTTCACGAGTAGCAAGTGAAAAACCATAAGTCACACCTGCTATTTTTCTTCGCATAATCTGCTAAAAATCATTCAAATGAAATCACTTTCGGTTGTCACCGTTATCGGTCGCAGTCATTCGGGTCAGTTACAAATCACAGTCGTTCGCATTTCTTCGGGATTCATCGGGAGTTTTCGTTACCCGTGATTTTGCACATGTGAAATAGCACTAGCAAGAATAGCAAGTGTGACATTACGGGTATCTTGATGAAAAATAATTGGCCGTGATTTTTCACTGTGAAATAGCGCGTATGACATTACGACATTTAATGAAAATTCATTGACTGTGATTTTTCACATGTGAAATAGCAGTGATAAAAATAATAATATCATCATACAAAAATAATTAAAAAATAAAAGCAATAATTTCCATGCGTAGTGGCCACAGACAAATCCGACGAATAGGCGCGCATGAGAATGGTGGCCTTAAAACACTATTTCATGTGTCATTTTGTATGTACCTACTAAATAAATGATTATTGTATTCTATTCTCTACAATTTCATAAAATTACAAAGCTGCTAATGAAACATAAAAAAGTTCACCTAAACTGGCCACTTTAGACCCCAGAACCTTAATAGTATTATTAGGAACTATATACTTACGTCATAGCCTGGTAGATCGCCTCAATGCCGTATCTCATAGCGAACTCGTCCACAATCTCCTCAGGGTTCTCATTGAAGTAGACTTTCCATGCATCATCACCTCTCGCTGCTGGCAGCGTCACAGCTCCGCCGTTCTCTTCACAGAGGTAGTGGAAAAGGTTCTCATGAAGACAAGTATACTGAAAGAAAAATAACGTCTTGGTTAGATACAATATTTTGATTTCTTCAGCATTTCCATTCAATTTGTATTGTTCGGTAAGGTTAAAGTAAGGTAAGGGATGAACTATACCGTCAATTTATCTTTTATAACCGCGACTGTTAGACCTACCAACCACAAATCAAATAAAAAATTTGTGCACCAACAAGGTGCATAGTCATGATCATCCACAGCCCATATATACCCACTGCTGGGTGTAGGCCTCGCTTTGTAAACGCCACCCTTCCCGGTCTTGTGCTGCACGCATCCAGGAGTTGCCTGCGACTTTCTTTTTGTCGTCAAACCACCACGCCGTCGGACGTCCTGGACTTCTTAGGTCTGTTCTTGGCCACCATTCGGTCAAAGATTTACTACACCTGTCATCATCTTGTCTAGCCAAGTGTTCTGCCCAGTTCCATTTGAGTTCCACCACCCTTATTCCGACGGGTACCTTGTAAGGTGCCTTGTAGTATAAAATAATCGGCCAACACTAACCCCGGCATTATCTCTGTACAGCATGACCAAAGGGAACCTAAAATGCTTTTTGAATATTATTTTTGACAGCGCGCTTCTAAACTGATGATTGAGGTCTGCAGTTTTGCTAATGTATAACACTTGGAAAACTTCTATCCTAATTGTTTTGTTTATAGAATTTGCAAGAAAGAAATAAGTACTATTTAAAAGCAAAGAAATTATAAGTGAAACCTTTCGATAAAATCCAATAATAAATCCTAAACTAATAGAAGGCGACGAAACGCTATCTTAAGTAAGTTAATTCGATAAGTTCAGCGTAACAATGTTCCTACGCTAGAAAGTCATGGGTCAAAATTAATAAGATTATCCCTTGTAAACAGGTCAACTTAAAGGCACATAGCTTGAAGAACTGACGGTTGTTGGGACTGAAAGGTTCTTGAGTGGAGACCACGCACAACGTAATACGACTGCCATTACGATATGTAAAGTTGACCTAATGAAGGTTATTTATTTATTATTTACTAGTTGTAATTTATTTATAGTTGTTTTCTGAATTTTGTCAAAAGCGCCACCTACCGGGTCCAATCCTTCACAAAAAAAATCATCAATATCGGTAAACTGTTCTCAAGTTATGGCGTGACCAAGGGAAACAGGGATTAATTTATATATATATATAGATTTTTTTTCTTTATTTTAAATGAGGGGGTTTATCACACAGTGACTATGTTACCCTCGTACAAAAATGATACATTTATAGCAAAAAATTAAATCTGACACCAGAATGAACATGTTTCGCTATTTAGATGGTAGTCAACCTATATCTGAAGGCAGTGTAGATACAGTTTGACCAGTATCTACACTGCCTGCACATATAGTTTAAGATAAATAAACAGATATATATAGATTTATAACTAAAAACTAGGTACAGGTTATGGTTAGTAATGTCTTGAAAACCTATGTGAGACTACTACTACTAAAGTCTAACTTTTTATTAGCTGCAGTAAAATGACGTTTAGTGGGTTGCCGGTTTTTGAAGAAAAATAAATAGGGATGTAGCTAAATGAGTGAATCATAAATGAATAATCAGTTTGGTTTTTTTTTTGAGATTTAATATTAAGTTGTAATGTATTTTTTTAACCTATTATTATTACTATACTAGAGGATTGATCTTTTTTAGTGGAAGTATAGGGAGGTACATTCAAAATGAAACAAAAACGTCATAATAATGTTATTTAATTAATTTTTGTGAACTGAATCACATCCCTATTGAGATTAGGCTGGCAACATTATTTTACGGAATGACATTTAGAAACGTCATTTTACTGCAGCTAATAAAAAGTTAGACTATAGACACTAGTTTCTCGATGTTTAATGTTATGTAAATTATTTTCGTTATTTTCGTCGTATACCCACAATACAGTTTGTTTTTTTATGAACTGGTAAGAGCTAGCGATCACCCTAGTACACATATAGGCTCCAGTGGTATCTTACCTAGTAGGTTGATAGGAAAGTCTGTTGTGTGAATTCTCCACAAAATAGGGCGCTCTGAAAATCTATGAGGGAGTACTATGTTCAGCAGTAGACCGTCTTATGGTTGATAATGATGATAAACTCAAGGATCAGTTTGTATTGTTGTATAGTTCAAACAAGAATCATTTTCATCAAAAAGTGTTTGCATATCATGAATGTAAATACGTATTATTAACACGTAGAAGCAGCATAGACGAGTATATTTTATATGCTGCTTATTTCGCGAATATGAAAAGGTAAATAGCGCAAAATGAAAAGGCATTTAGCATAGAGAGCTGGTTCCGTACACTCATAAACACTGCGTTCACATTCCTAACAATACAAACGCAATTTTAATTCCGCTAGTCCGTTAACAAAGTTGGGCGAAAAAAGTTTCCCAAAAATATGCCTATTATTTTATTTTGATACACAAAACCGAACACACCGGGGAAATCCCGGAGCAAAATAAAAATAAATTGAATTCTGTATGTAACCCGTTCGGCTGACAGTGATAAATATATGACAGAATAGTGTGTTGGAATGATATTTTGCAAATTCCATTAGGACGCGGAAACGGTTCGGAAGGTATTAGATATCGAGGGGTTTGAGTATTGTAAGACTTGTACGTATTGGAGGTTTTGTTAAGAGGCTTATTCCAATTGTTGCTAAAAAGAAACTAATCATACAAAATTTGTAGAGATTGTATGTCTAAATTGCGCGCCTATCTATTTCATTGCGTCAAAATCATATCAAAATCAATCAATTTTCTATATTGGGGGTAAAGGGTCAAGACGTAGGGACCATTTTGTAACGACTTATTTTTAAGTCAATTTCAAGTAGAAGCGCTGAAGGGACGCTCGAGTTTAGATTCCAATATCTCTAGGCAGCTATTTTATATAAAATACTAGCTTTGGCAGGCGGCTTTGTGCGCTTTTTTTGTTAATTTAAAGTAGTCAATATATCATTTCAGGTCATAAACTATCTATATACGAAATGTCATTGAATGTTTACGTTGAAATTGAAGCAGTTACGACATGATTGAATAACAAACAAACATCTAAACTTATTTATAATAATAGTGTGATGCTATGGGATGCGCTTAGATTGGATAAACTAATGGTTCGCCCCGAACTGAGATCTCGCGAGTCTCCCCCAAAAATAAAAAAAACATTATTTGAACCTAATCTTTAGACTATCAAAATGCCACGAAATGCAAAACCAACTAACTTGACCTACAGTTTCATTCAAGTTACAGTTTAATTAAGTATGATTAAATTAATTGGTTACTCATTAACCAAGTTAAATGTGTGAAATGTCCAGCAATATTTATTTATTTTATGTTCTTTTTTTTTGGGGTAGAAATTGCAGTTATCCCAGATTTTTTTCCCTAAATTTGTGTCACTAAAACTACATGCGTATCAAATTTCACTACTGTGGGGTCACTGGTGTACCCTGTGAATTTTGTCAAAGTTCAGTTTTTATGAAGGCTAATAACTTAAAAACTACAAGGTTTAAACTAAAATATATAACGGTGCCGTAATGTACTCACAAATACCTTTTATTAAACGTGCCATTTGACCGGATAGTCCAATTTTGTTATTTGAGCCCTTCTTGAACCCCAATATGTCAACCAAAATTTTACCATCACTAATAACCTATATACCAAATTTCACGCTAATCGGATAAACGCTTCGAAAGTTATCCTCGGACAAACATACATACAACGGCGATTTGCCCAAGGTGATTTGGAAATCTCGCTTTGCTCGATCAATAAGCACGCTAACGTCACGCACACGCATTCAGTTGGAACAGGCCTTATAACTACCTACTTGACAATATATATGACTGCTTCTAATCCCGTATAATGGAGAGAACACACGATTTCTTTGCGCACGCCTTGCGTAAGCCTAGAAAATTTAACAAATTATTTACACAAAAGCACACAAAAAGTCGTTGACGTGTGTGAGTCGGTCTATATAAGTGCGCAAGTACCAGATGTACACTGACCTCTGACTACCCTCTAGTATCCACAGAGGGGGTAAAGATAGCAACAGTAAAAGTTATAGCCTGTTTTTTCTCCTAGATCTAAGGTTTGGGTATATTTCGGTTAAGGTTTTCTTAGAAATTTGTTCGCCTTGCTCTGTTCGTGGGCAGGGTGTGGAATAACCCGTCAAAATGGAGGCACATTTGCTCAGATACGTTATCACCGTACATTGGAAACAGTGACCTTTTTAAATCGTTTTCTGTTTGTAAGAACAAATCTCGCATCAGCTTTTGTCCTGGCGCTTATGTAAATTCGCAAAAATCAAATGTATTTTTGCAAATATTCCAATAACTTGAGTTGGTTGGATAAATATAGGATTATCGGCTTATTCAAAGTTAATGGTGGATTTGTGGAGCTTTACAGATAAAGCATTCTACGTAAGTGTTTTACTCGTTTTATATGATTTTTCTTATTCTACAAAAGCATATAGATTAATGATTTCTTCGATGTAAATATCAACAAAAATTATTTAAGAATAATCAATTTAATGGCCTTATTTTGTGTGCGTATTTTATATGTATAAGTTATGTTGTATGTTTATATTCTATTGTAAATTATTGGCTCACAAAATAATAATATTATTTTGTGAGCTAAATTTAATGCGAATGCGCCCACATTTGATCGGAATATCACTTGTTTAGCCTGTCGTGGAATTTATACCCAACAATTGACTTTTATACAGAGTGTTTTTTTAACTGTAACAGTACGGCAGCACCCATAACCAGAGGATATACAGGTGCAGTTTCTTTTAAAGCATCAGCTCGTTTTCGAAGAAAAACATTTTTGGCATTAAAATTTTTTTGGTCAAGTGTGAGTAGCGCCTTAAAATGAATCAAGTTGGTAAAAATTTTTTTGATGCCGATCGATGCAGTCCTTTATAAGGATCATTTTATGGTATCAGATGAAAAAAATCTGAAAATCGGAAGTTAGTCAAATTTGATAAAAAGTATTCTCATACAGCAGGACAAACAAAATTCCTTCTACAAACATTTTATTAGATTCTACTTGCATATATTCTCTTCGTCTGGCTCAGTGGCGGATCGACTTTTGTAGATTAGTGAAAAACCAGGTCTGAGCACCATTAGTGGGTGAGAACGTGAACGTCCATGACCTTCCATTTTAAAGGTAAAGGAAGTGTACCTTCCATTAGTTGTTTCATTGACCAGTATCCCTTCCAAGCATTCTCGATTTATCTTGCGAATTCGAGTTCAATCGGGAAATAACCGAATGGCAAAATTATATTTACAAAAAAAAACTATAAGTTATCTGGTTCCCATAGTACAAGTTCTGTTTAGTTTGGTGCTAGATAGCGCTGTGTTAAATGTCCAGCAATGTAATAAAATAATAATAAATGTTGTTGGACATTTCAAACAGCGCTATCTAGCCCCAAACTAAGCAGAGCTTGTATTATGGGAACAAGATAACTGATAGAATACTTATATACATTTTTTTTGTAAATACATACTTATCTAATATATAAAATTCTCGTGTCACAGTTTTCGTTGCCATACTCCTCCGAAACGGCTTGACCGATTTTGATGAAATTTTTTGTGCTTATCCGGTATCTATGAGAATCGGCCAACATCTATTTTTCATCCCCCTAAATGTTAGGGGTAGTCCACCCCTAATTTTTATTTTTTATTTTTTAGACAAAATTTTTAATTTCTATTTTTTTATGATACAACATACAAAAATACATACAATCCTCAATTTTCACCCTTCTACGATCAACCCTTATTTCTTAATAGCAATTATTTATATGGCAAAATAACGTTTGCCGGGTCAGCTAGTAATATATAGAGAAACAACCAGACCCGGAACAAATATCTGTAGATCATGCAAACATTTGTTCCGCGGCGGGATTCGAACCCGCGAAATATTTATTTATTATTTATTAATTTATATTTTGAAATATTTTTGATAGGTAAATTTTAAGTATTTATGAAGTTTTTGTATTTTATACAAAAAAAAACTTTTGGAATTATTTAATCTTCATTTAACTGAAATTCATTTCACAATTGTTTGATTGAATTATTGAAAATACTTTCTTGCCCATAACAAATAGTACAAAGGCTATAAAAATACTATAAAAATCATTGTCTTTGAATATATATATCGGTATATTTACTTAAGTATATTGTTTTATTTTAATGTAAGTGATCAATGCTTTCCTAAAATTTCGTTTTTGGTTTGTTAATGTAAATACACCCCCCTCCATTAATTTAATGTTACAAAAGACCTCTCCATTCAAAGGTTGGCTGGAATAAATTGCTTCCAAGCGATAAGACCGTCTATTGTACTTGTTGCTTTGTGAATTTTTATTTTTATGTCTGTTTCTTTTGAGTTGTACAATAGTGTATTTTCATTCATTCATTCTGTTCCAGATAACTTGTGTATTGTAGAATAAAGTTTATTCTTTGTCTTTTTGGTAAAATAACGCTGTAATATGAATTAATTGTTTTACCAAATGCAACCAACATTTGTATATGTATGTGTATTAGATGGGTCAATACATTTTACGGTTTGTTTACCGCACTCAAGTCAGCCGCTGCAGGTGTAACATCAGTATGTAGGGTATGATAGAAGAATCGGCGACGCATTGTGTGTGTGTGCTCGTGCAGGTGGCAGGGTACGATGGGGATAACCCGCAAGTACTGTTCAAAATGGCTATATGACTGAGACATCGACACGAAAGAAGAAGAGAAGCTCGTTTAATCAAAGTTTGATGAATATGTCTGTATAATGTCATGCTTACCATCCCCAGTTTTTAAGTATAAGGGTTATCCGCCATGAGGGCAAATTGTGGAAAGTATTAGTAAGTAAATCTTTCAATATAAAAAAGGGAAGCTCCGCGGAATTTGAATATATAAAACATCTTTTCTCTTCATAAAATTATAAGCACCTCTATGCGTGGCAATGAATTACTTCAGGGACCTATATAACCATATTTGTTTAAATAAAGATATTTTGATGGTGAATTTACTTTTCTTTCATTTATTTATTGTAAACTTAATAAATAGCAAAATTTGTGATAAAAAACGACTAAGTAAACTGTATTGTATCAAGCCAAAACTAACTCCGATATATAAAGTTATACAGTTGGGTGACGCAGAAGCGCGATCACTCTGGAAATCTATGGGTTCCAGCTGTTGGCGTGTTATGGTTGATATGATGATCGTATTCTATTATACAAGTTGTTATACTTTAAGAGTAGTAGAGTTCCGTGTGAAAGGGCTCGCCCGGGGAAGTACTACCACCATACCTATTTCTGCCACCAAGCAGCATTGCTGTGTTTCGGTTAGAAGGGAATGGTTGCCGGTGAAATTACAGGCACATGAGGCTTTACACCTGTATGCCTAAAGTTGATGGAAACAGGGTAGTGCATCGTAGGGCACGTTCCTAAGGAGCGTGACCTACGAGGTGATACTTTGTTACAGGCGATGGTAACCACTTAACATCAGGTGGGCCGTAGGCTTGTTCCATCTTCAATTCGTACAAAAAAAAACTTCCAAAACTGCAGCAAGTGAAAATATCAAGAGGAATTAAAATAATTACTAGGGGTAAGCAGATTATTCACTTAAATTTCCGGCAGAGCCTCAACGTAAAATTTTGTCAACTGCTAACAAACTTACTCTGTTTTTTTTATACTACTTATATGGCAAACGAGCATGCAGTCCACCAGATGTTAAGTAACTACTGCAGCCCATGGATATCCACATAGAATCCAACACAAGGTATTATGTTATCTTGATCTCTATGTGGGTACGTTGCCATACTATAGGACTTAGCTGTTGTGCCTATGTGCCAGTAATTACAGGAACATACCATTACCATCTAACCGGAACACACCAGCACAAGTACTGCTATTTAGCGTCAGATAAAGGTAAGGCGGTGGTGCCCACTTCCTCGAGCCACTTATTACATTAGTTGTATGTATGATGATGAGGGTCCAAAATGTACGAATTAGGATCTCCTGAGAATATTCCTAATTTTCGTAACTCGTTTAGGGTGGCGCATATTATGGCCCATTAAATAAAGGTCTCATGCCATAAATCAAGGCAAGATAAATTGGTTTAAATGTGTCCCACCCACAGGCTATACATCCAGTAATACAGAGTGACCTAAGTTAAAAGAGATTTATGATCGAGTGGAGCGAGATCTCCAAATCAACTTGGGCAAATCGGCGTTGTATGTGTGCATGTTTGTTTGTCCGAAGATAACTTTCGAAGCGTTTATCCAATCATCGTGAAATTCGGTAAATAGGGGGGGGGGGGGGGGGGGATTGTTGAGAGATATTGGGGTTAAGAGGGGTTAAAAAAACAAATAAATACATTTCGACCCCGTTTTTATTTTTAGTTTAAACCTTATAGTTTTTAAGTTATTATTATTAGCCATAATAAAAACTGAACTTTGACAAAATTTACAGAGTTATACCAGTGACCCCACAATGCTGAAATTTTGTATGCGTGTAGCTTTAGTGACACAAATATAGGGAAACGTCTGAAATATAGAATAATTGCAATTTGTACCCCTAAAAAAATATCCATTTAACATGAACTCCCGTTACCTGTAATTTGAATGAAACGGTAGGTCAAATATGTTGGTTAAGAATTAAGTGGCACTATTTTAATAGTGAAAGATTTCAAATAATATATTTTTGTATGTGAGACTCGCGAGATCTCAGTTCGGGCCGAACCACTAATTACTATGTTTTAGAATCAATTTTAGCAGACGACAATTAGAAAGGTATTCTCCTATAGTGTAACCATTAGTGCTGTGCACTCCCTGAGGTATGCGCGCGGCGAGACAGGGGGGAGAATCGGCTGCTGCGCTCTGTCAGTTCGCCGTCAACGCTCGTGGCGGCAGGTAGTGTTATTTGTATCAGACGCACATGAGATAAATATTCAAAGATGGGTCGTGCGTTATCTCGTGATATGAAATGGAAGATGAAGTTGAAACAGAATCTATGTCAGAATAACTTTCGTTAGAATATATAATGGTTTGTAAATATATAAAATGTTCAATAAAACAAGTCCTTTGAATTATAAGTTTAGTTCTTATTTATCACCTGCATATTTTTAATAAAATATGAGTATATTTAAGTTACATTGTAATCAACTAAGTAAGTATAATATATTACAGATAGATAGCCTCCGACCATCGTCTCGCCACAAGTCTTGCCTTAGAAATGCAAACTGATATCATAAGATATGTCCGACATGTATTGATCTCATGTGAACTCATGCAGTTTTTTCTTTGCCTCCCACCTCGCCGCGCATACCTCAGGGAGTGCACAGCACTAATGGTCACACTATAGGAAAAGGGGAGATCTCCCAACGATAGACCTTCGGCTCGGAGTCTTAGCCCAATTACTAGTAGTAACGTCTAGCAAGCTTTTCCGTCAGATAACTGACGATGTCGTCGATAGTTGTTTTGATATAACGACTAATTGACCATTGACCGTTCAAACCAAATTGGCCTACTTAATTAGACACCTATCAAAAGTGCCCAATCATTTGCAAGATTATCCCACGCCTCATTTCCGATTCGACGCGCAAAAAAACGCAACTTCACCTACATCAATGTTGTTGCATGAGGAGGAAAAACCAAAGGAAGATGAGGTCATTACGTAATATTCCAACCTGTTAACAGACCAAACAAACATTTAATTGCCTACTATGAAGGTGAAACTCATTGACAAATCTGGTCAAGAAATATTCTACGCATGGTAGGTAACTGTCGCTAGTCGGTACAAATCTCGGGCAACCGGGTAGAAGATCTTATTAAAAACAATTATGATTATAGTGTAGCTTCTTTTGTTGTTCTCGACTGATCAGACAGGTTAATAGCGTTCCGTGCCGTCATTACATGAACGAGTCAACTATACTATTTCCATTTCTTTATTTTCTCGATGACAATTCTAATTTTGATAGTTGTAGTGTTGTGACCAAATAAGTAATGATACCGATCGCATATATTTATTATATTTTGAACAAAAACAAATACCACAAAAACATTCAAATATATTCAAGGCGGCCACACTCAATGGCCCACCGCCATTTGTGTTTGTTTTAATCTATCACTCGCAACAAGACGGTCGTGCTAGTCACTACATTTCTCTTCGCTGAGTTACTTCACATAATCCATACGTTACGTTGTGTATTTTGTGTTCCTCCGTGTTGATTGCTGCCCAGCTGACAAATATCAAAATGCAGAAAGGATCTGTTCTGAAAAGGCAGACGAGAGAACTGGTGATCAAGGTTCGTAATTACTTTAAAGCAGAGTATCAATTAGGTATTTAGGTATTAGGTAGTTGTCCAATTAGGTAAGTCCAACTTCGAAAAAGAGGTCGCACGAAGACTCCAACTCGGCTGGGCAGCGTTCGGGAAACTTCGCGATATCTTCTCGTCCAAAATTCCCCAGAGCCTGAAGACTAAAGTCTTCAACCAGTGTATATTGCCAGTGATGACCTATGGCACTGAAACGTGGTCCTTTACTCATGGCCTCATGACCAAGCTCAAGGTCATTCAACGAGCTATGAAGAGGGCTATGCTCGGGGTCTCTTTGCGTGACAAAATCCGCAATGAGGAAATCCGCAGACGAACTAAAGTTGCCGACATAGCTCTCAAAACTAGCAAGTTGAAGTGGCAATCGGCAGGCCACATCGCTCGTAGAACCGATAACCGTTGGGGAAGAAAGGTTCTCGAGTGGAGACCATGGCCTGGAAGACGCAGCGTAGGCTGGCCCTCCACAAGTTGGACCGACGATCTAGTAAGAATCGAGGGGAGCCGTTGGGCGCAAACGGCTACCAACCGCTCGTTATGGCGCTCTAAGGAGGAGGCCTATGTTGAGCAGTGGACGTCCTCTGGCTGATGATGATGATGATAATGAGAATATCAAAATTGATATAAGTATAAAAATAAATTTGTACAAAAGTATCGGGCAGTAGTTTAGTTTCTTACATAATGTAAAAAATTTCGGGTATGTTATCGTTTTACGTTTATCGATAGCTCCATCCCTATCAGTTTCAACGACTCTGGTATAATCTTGTAGGTGCGTAAGCGTCATATTTGTATAAAAAAATGCATACATAATGAAAAAAAAGCAGCTCGTTCAAGTTTTCACAGTAGCTGTCATCGAGAAAATAAAGAAATGAAAATAGTATAGCCAGTTGCATTTTTAACAGCAATTCAGTGGAAATCACGATAACAAGTCGGGGTTAAATTTTATCTGAGAAAAACGAAAAGATTTCAATTGAAGAGAACGCACTGAAAAGTGCAGATCCACTAGATGACAAAACGGTCATACAGATGTTGCTGGGAGCAGGCCGCACAAAATCAGTCGCTCTGAAAATATATGAGGGAGGTCTATATTTAATATCCTGGCTACTCGATGACTAATAAACAATGCCTGGATATTTCCCAAATTAAATAAAGCTTGTAATACGTGAATTAAATAACTTATAGAATACAACAAAGAATTGTATCAGTAGGTAGTTCACAGCCTAATAGAGACTACGCAATTTGTACTTCGAACATGCATTTCCTGTATCGCCTAGATCGCCATTTTGGCCCTCATGCGTAATGTAAGGGGATATAAATCGATGGCGAGCCACTAATTTTAGAAGTCGGCCTATTCATTTCCGAATCATGTTTAACTCTTATGTAGAACAAATTGACCGGCAAAATTAGCTAATCCTTTAATTTGGGCTAGTTTATAAATGAGTTCTTTCTCGTGGTCAAAATAGTTTGATCTTTTTTTTATCTTATTCGTGGGGAAATAGACTTACGGCTCACTGAAGGCCTAGCATGGGCAGGTGACAAAATTTTTATCCACTGTTTTTATCCACGCAAAAGAGACAAACTTGTCTTCTCCACTCTATAAAGCATGGCAACAGGGGAAAGGAAAAGTATTTCCCCTTATGACATATTATTATAGACATAATGTCCCCCCATAGAGCATGGACTCGCTGGAGAGTGGATAAAATGTTACTGTTTGACATTCGAAAGGGACAAATTTATCCTGGTCATAGGACGTGGGTATAA
This sequence comes from Philereme vetulata, assembly GCA_918857605.2. Classification (NCBI taxonomy): domain Eukaryota; kingdom Metazoa; phylum Arthropoda; class Insecta; order Lepidoptera; family Geometridae; genus Philereme; species Philereme vetulata. The sequence continues at coordinate 10,988,037 of OU975442.1, read as the reverse complement.
TTTTATCTCCTCATCCCAAACCATTAGAAATCATGTCTCGTGCTTATTGGTATATTATTTTAACACAAGAAAATGAAAAAAGTGCGAGAAAATTACACCGGCAATCCATTCGGGGCGCCAGCAATCCTTTCAAATTTCCTGACGTTGAACTCCAGTGCCTTTTTCGAGTGCACAAAACTGGTGCACTTTACCTTTGTGAGGAGTTCAATGACGCGTTGAAGCCTATTAATGCTGTATATGGGCTACCGGTGCATATAAAAGTTTGTATTACAGCCATTTTGCTTGTATTTTGGACACAGCTATTTACTCACTCTTTCTCTCTTCTCACTCTTTTGGTAAGTAACCTAATTTACCTGCATACTTTTAGGTGCTCACATCAGTCAGACTAATAGCAGATGGAAGCTACCAGAGAGGTATAGGTCAAGACTATGGGCTGGCCATTGCCTAAACAACAGTCAGCAAATATTTGACCCAAGTTACTGCTGCTATTGTCAGAATGTATGTGCAAGAGATACTACAGTAATAACTTTTTATATCAGCAGAGTTTTGCACTACATACCTACTCTATTTAATTTACAGATTGATTCCAAAGTGAATCATATTTCCAGGAAGCTACTCGCTAGGTGGATAAATATTTGTGAAGTGAAAGGATTTTTCTCTTCTCCCCGGGGATATAAATCCTCGTCCCATGCTAGGCCCGCAGATGGTAAGTCGTCAATATTATTGTTATTAAATTAATTTATCAAATTTGCAATGTTATAAAAATCCAAAAGCATCCTTATTACGCTAAGTAAAAACTCATTTGGAATTAATGAACGTATTGTATCATTGAAGGTAAGAAAATAAAATTATTTAGGTACTTACTAACCAACTAAACGAAACTAGCCTACTAACTAAACAACCCAAATATCGTTAAGACATTCGCTAGTCTCCTTTCTTAAACTAAAACAAAATATCAATTTGAGAGGTTTTCATGCTCGCTTACTCATCCTTCATTTTAATTCTTACTGTAATGCTTTTAAAATACAGTGCTATTTGAAACAGCCAGCGTGATCCCACCCCGAGTTCTGTATCTAACGTGTTAAATACAATTTTCCAAGAGTAAACTGTACTTGGCATTTGCGCTGAGCCCTTAATCCAATTATTTACCTGCTAGAATTGCAAAAGGTAGTAGGTATTATTTATGTAACGCTAAGCGCTCACCCTTTGAAGTTGAAACACGCCTCCGGTTTTAAAACGACTTCAAAAAATGTTGGATTCTTTGTATGTACACACGGCTACACATCAAGCTATACATTTCCAGTATAAGCTAACCTCGCATTCTACGAAAAGCCTACACAATGCGAGGTCAGCTTATACCGGAAATGTATAGCTTGATGTGTAGCCGTATGTACATTAGATCTCCGCCAAACATAAACCGATTATGTTGATTTTTTAGGATTTCGTACCCAAAGGACCAAACGGGACCCTATTAATAACACTCGTATTTTTCATCATCATCATCATCTCAGCCCGTTTGCACCCACTGTTGGGTATAGGCCTCCTCTTTATTACGCCATTCTTTCCGATCCCTTGCTAGTCTCATCCATTGACACCCAGCTACGCTTTCAATATCATTTGTATTTATAGTCAAGTCAAAGTATACTTGAGCAACACTTCGTATGTCATAGACAAGAAATCGGTAGAAATAAGACCTGTCAAAAGCTAGAATACTTGGTCAAGTAATAGAAACCATTTTGGTTACTTGAGCAACGTAGGTACATTACTCAACCAGCATTGTGGTAGTTATTTAAAACCTATTCTTATTATTATACTCAGTTCTGTTTTCACTAATCTGTGGTCTACATTCTAACCTGAAAATATGGAAGATAAACGCCGTTATAAAATGTTGCCAATATTGACCATCGACTGTTACTTAAGCTCTTGCTTAAGTAAGTAACGTGCGTTACTTAACTCTAGAATAAGATTTCTTATCCAAGAATTCTATTCACAAGTAATGACTTAGCAACAAGTAATTACTTGTTTTTAGATACGAGTGTAAGACTCCGCTGTCTGTCTGTCTGACCGTCTGTCACCAGGCTGTATCTCATGAACCGTGATAGTTAGACAGTTGATTTTTTTTAAAGATGATGTATTTCTGTTGCCGCTATATCAACAAATACTAAAAACAAAATAAAATATTTAAGGAACGCTCAGATTTAACAAACGTGATTTTATGCTCGTTTTTGCTCGATATTGATAACGGCAACAGGTAAACGCTTGGAATATTAACAGAATATTCAGTTAAATTATTCGCTTTAAAAATAAATAGTTAAAATAAAATTAATATTTACGTGGAGGCTCCCACATAACAAACGTGATTTTTTTGCCGTTTTTATAGTACGGAACGCTTCGTGCGCGAGTCTGACTCTCATTCGGTTGGTTTTTTTTATTGATAAAATGTTTATTGGAATACTGGACCCATTTAAAGCTAAAGATTTGATGAAGATCTTTGGACCTGGAGGAATGCAACTACTCAACAGACAATAGCATACTAAGATGTCAAACTACTCGTAATGAAATCGATTTTATTTTTCACGCAAAAAATACAACCTCTTTACGTAAAACTTCTTTACACAAGCTTGACTGGGGGAGTAAGCTGGTGAATGCTTTACAAAATGTGCGAACGGAAGTTGAGAAGGAGATATAAGCTAGTGAAGATAGATAGAGAGTTATGTTTAGTAGATTTTTAAACGTTAATGTGCGATTGCGAGTTGCGTTTGTCCAGAATGAGCATAGACTGATCGACCTACCGACGTGTGGACAATTTTGAAATTGAACAATTTTATAAATTAATATGTTGAAAAAGAAGTTTTACTTCAGTCGTGTGGTCTAAAGCACACTCGGTTTTTTATAAATAAATAAATATTGCTTGACATTTCACACAGCGTTATCTAGCCCCAAACTAAGCAGAGCTTGTACTATGGGAACCAGATAACTGATAGAATACTTATACGTTTCTTTTTTTTGTAAATACATGCTTATAATATATAGAACAAAACCGGGCAAGTGCGAGTCCGACTTGCGCATGTAGGTTTCCGTATCATTATCTATAAATACGGCAAAAAATCATGTCTGCTGTATGAGAGCTCTTCTTAAATATTTATTTTATTCATTTGCAAAATTATATTAATTTACCTTATTTGAAGTTGGTGCCGAAGCTTGTCCTCTAAATTGTATGAGCGCCCAGAAAACTCAGAGGACTTAATTGCCGTCAACTATGTATGTATAAAAATAAAAATAAATATTGCTGGACATGTAACACAGCGCTATCTAGCCCCAAACTAAGCAGAGCTTGTACTATGGGAACCAGATAACTGATAGAATACTTATATACATTTTTTTGTAAATACATACTTATAATATAAAGAGATACAACCAGACATGGAACAAATATCTGTAGATCATGCAAACATTTGGTCCGCGGTGGGAATCGAACCCACTACCTCCTGCGTCTCAGCCGGTTATTCGCCCACTGCGCCACGTAGGACGTCAAAACGAGGTCGTATGGGAACACCCTTTAATTATCAACTTATTTTATTTGTTGGATTATTTCCTTTATTTGTGCTGCGTGCTTGTTTTTTGCCAAATTTCGTGATTCTAGGTCAACGGGAACTACCATATAAGTTTTTGACCCAAAACCTATAGGGTACTTTCGGTTGACTAGAATTATCAATTTTGGTTAATAGCAAGCAGCACAACTAAAAGGAAAATTCCGAAAAATAAAAAAGGTGAAAATTAAGGTAACTTTTGGTATTTGAGTTTTCACGAAAATCTAAATTTGCTCATATCTTTTTATCGTGCTGACTCAGGAGCTTGATTTTTATACAACTAATAGGGACTATAGACCTCACATCTGGTATAAATTAAATTGAACTTGCTAGGTCCACCCGTTCCTGAGAAAATCGGTGGTGACACACGGACATGCAGACGGACAGACGGATAGAAAGACAAGAGAGTGATCTTATAAGAGTTGTTTTTTTCCTTTTGAGGTACGGAACTCTAAAACATCCAGACCCGGGTCAAATATCTGTAGATCATGCAAACATTTGTTCCGCGACAGGAATCGAACCTCTTGCGTTTCAGCTGGCTATTAGACCACTGCGCCACGGATGTCGTCATTTTGATGAAATTTGGTAGACAGATGACTTGGATTCGTGCGAAGCCGCGGGCTGAAGCTAGTAATAAATATCTATATTATATTCGATTATAGGAGGTTGTCATTACTTCTTAACATTATGTAGCGGTGGTTGGCCAGTCAGAGATAAATTATACCTAAATGTCAGACAGAAAACAAAAAAAAACTATTTCATCGAGTCGACTTTTAGATAGAGAGAATGAGAGTTAGTTTAAAATCTCTTACTCTATGACCTTGCTATCTCTCTCCTATTTTATGTAGGCACTTTAAAACAAAATTTGAACGGCAACCTTATTTCCGGAATTAAAATCCAGTTAAATACAGTGGCCGGCTCCCAGATAGTTAATTAGTCCCTGACGTTCGGATTGATTTAAAGCTATTCGCGCATTTCCGGTTAGCGTCCGGATCGTCCGGCCGGTTATTCCGCCGCAATGGAAACGAGGCATTCATAATTAGATTATCTGGTTCACAGTTATGTTACAAAATATGTGGTTAGATTCCTAAATAAATTGTTTGGTTGGTAATGGTGGAGTGACTACCTATTTTTTGTAAGCAGGTAGGCACCTAATTAATTCTAAGTTATAAACAGGATGGTTACGGCAACAGTGTCAGTTATAAAAAGGTGATGCATGTGATATACTAAACAAATCAATAAAAAACAACATGCAACAGTTTTTTTTTTAATAAAGTACCTACTAAGTATACATTTACTGGTGGTAGAGCTATTGTGAACGAGCTTGAGGAAGTGGGCACCACTGCCTTACCTTTATCTGCCGTCAAATAGCAGTACTTGTGCTGCTGTGTTCCGGTTAGATGGTAATCGTATGTTCCTGTAATTACTGGCACATAGGCATAACAGCTAAGTTCTATAGTATGACAACGTAGCCACATAGAGATCAAGACAACATAATAGCTTGTTTTGAATTCTATGTGGATATCCATGGGCTGCAGTAGCCACTTAACATCTGGTGGACTGCATGCTCGTTTGCCATATAAGTTGTATAAAAAAAGTTGAAATCAGTTTCATTTAATTTACTTACCTACTTTCTTAAGACACCTATCGAGGACGAGTGCAGTGCACAAGGGTGTGTGACTAGGGTTCCCAGATTAAAAAATCGAAATTTCGGAGTAAATTCCTGACATTTGATGAATGTTCCTGACCTTCTTGTATATATAATTCTAATTGCTACTTTATGTATAAAAAATAATTAGTTTATTCTATGTTTTATTTTACTCGTTACCTACTTAAAGTTCCAGACGGTTTAGAATTCCCCCCGCATTCCGGACAAAGGACATATCACCGGAAAACTCTGGACGTATGGCAACCCTAGATCAGAGAGGCGATAGAAATAAGTCGTGTGCCGGACTTTAACGGAGATAGAGGATGGGTTCAACCGCCAGGCTGGAGGCCATGTCTTCATGATTCAAGTCACAGAAAAGTGAGTGAACCTGGTGGATACATCGTTAGTGTTGTGTGTTTGCCTGTACCAAGAACTACCGAAGACAGCAGCAGTGATTATAATGGTGATGACACAGCCTGTCAATACGCTGGGCTTTCGTTGACTCAATCCCCACTACCCCGCCCGTCTTCTCGCGCGCAGAGGGCAGCGGCGCGCAGTGCGGATCGCGCTCTCCCTGATGAAGGTTCACGAATTGAACCGAAACATTGTCGGTCGAAACACCGATAAAAAGGTACGTGATAAATCCCGTATTTATGATTGTATGGCAACCCTATGTGTGACATTTTATACGATGTTTAAACTCATACTCGTTTATTCAAACCGTAGGGACGTTACGGCAATAATAGTACTTAATACCATGGCTTTATCTAACTAGCTCATTGTACCATAATTTGAAAGGTACCAGAAACTAATATGGATTTAGAATTAATTTTGTAATTTGATAAGAACCCAGTGCGACATTGTTTTCAAATATTTCCACCTTTCATTTCGGCACTCTAATTCCTATTTATATTGTAAACGCACGCGACGCTATATTTTTATGCATTGAAATATACTTTTGTTAAACTAGTAGTTCTTATACGCGGCTGGTGAAGGACCCAGATTATCCTATATGTTTTCTAGGTCACGATTTAACTGTTACAAAACCTAACCCGTCGGGTAGAATTTTTGGTTCGGAATAATTCAACCTATCGGCAACAAGCATTTGTCCATTCATTTATTTAAATTACATATCAGTCTTTCAAAGGGTTTATTTTATAAAAAAAAAATGGATTCTGTAGACCGCTGTATAGTAGACGACTGAAGTAGGTAAAACTTCCTTTTCAATATGTAAATTTATAAAATTGTCTGTAGGTCAATCAATCAATGTTCATTCTGGACAGACGTTTAAAAATATACGAAACGGAACTCTCTCTCTTTCTATCTTCACTAACTTATATCTCCCTCTCAACTTCCGTTCGCACTCTTTGTAACGCATTCACCAGCTTACTCCCCAAGTCAAGCGTCCGTAAAGAAGTTTTACTTAAAAAAAACGATTGTAATTTGTCTAAAGTTAAAAAACTAACTAGCAAATGCTTGTTTGACTGAGTTTGTGTTTTTTGTTTTACACATTTGTGGGAGTTGCTGCATATAAAATAAGAGACTATTCTTTTCATTTTCACAGTTGAAGTTACGACAAAAATTCAGTTGTTACATTTAGTAACATTTCTACGGAAGTTTAACCACGATAAGAATTTCACGAGCGCGCTTTACAAAGAGTTTAATATTAATTCAAAACTAAAGAAATTTAAAAGTTATTATTCTGCATGGCTACTGATCATAAAAGTAAGGTAGCGTTGGTAAACATTGTTTCTTCAACGTAATTACTTAATACGGAAGCAATATTTATTAAAATGTATTTAACTAAAAAACAATAGTTGGTATCTTGTGAAAAACTTTAACATATAAAGTGACTATACACGGTGTCCTTTAAATCGCTGTTTTCACAGAACAAACGTTATTCAGACCATGGTCTACAAAGGGTTTATAAACTCAAATTCAAAAAAATTAAATCGGTCTTTGAAAAACACAAAAAGTTGCGAACTTATAACGTCTATTTTAACGTTACGCCCTACAACATGCCGCCGTATCGCCACAAAAATAATAATAGTAGGAACGCTACGGCTAGCGTGTCAATGAACTTTATGTCACGGCTAGTTTCTGAACAAAGTTAGACTTATTTGAGAAGGTCTAGATTTTTTTTAATTCTCTTGTTTGATGCTATAAACTGTTAGTAGACTATTTTGTTTGCTCTGAGAAATGATTTATAGGACACCGTGTATAACGCTCGTACATTATAATACCACGTAAGTCTGTTCTGAGGTATAAATAAAAGCACGCTTGTTGGTAAGAAGTTGTATACAAGATTACATGACAAGCCAAAACATTCGGAGTTGAAGGAAAATTGTCATGTAATCTACATGACAATTTTCCTTCAACTCCGAATGTTTTGGTTAAGGCGCTAACCGTAGCTGATGACCTTGAGTGAATGAGCGTAGCTATTATTTCAGCCCCGCACCTTCCGCCACACGCATCTAACTGACCAGCAAAAAGGTGAGCGCGAGACAGACGAGCACAACCCTCCCGTACGACAGTCAGCGGTACACTGCCGCCCGTCGCCCGCGCAACTATCTTCTAAGGGTACGCCCGCTAATTATTCGGAAAAAAATAAAATAACTAATTGCCACGTGAAAGACCGTCGCAGCACAGCATCATTTGTTCAACTTGAAAGTATAGTCTTTTCCCACATTTAGGTGAAAGAAAAATTTCAAAATTGTACGTCGTTTAGAGGTTGATCAAATTGAAAGTCGAAAACAGCTACATTTTGTTATTTTTTTTCTCATAGTAAATAAGCAGGCAGAACTTTTTTGTATGTTCACTTTACCTGGGCATCATCATGGACAGTGAGCTGTCATGATGACCACATCTTACCGAAATCAGTAGAAGAATTTTTGCGTCGGCTGCCTCAATGAGGATACTTCGCAACTTTCTTCCTACCGCCACAAAAGTTGCGCTCGCTCAGTCTCTCTCGTACTCCTTATACTAGACTACGCTGACGCCCGTTTCCCTAATCTTACAAAAGAGCAACTTAATAAGCTTGAGCGCCTTAAAAACGTCTGCATTCAATTCATATTTGGCTTGCGCAAATATGATCATATTTCCGAGTTTCGCGTTAAACTCTTGTGGTTGCCAATCCGCTCTCGTCGGAATGCTCATATTCTAACTCTTTTATATAAAACTCTATTTACTTCTTCTTCTCCGCCGTATCTCAAACAATGCTTTGAATTCCTAAATCTATCCCATCTGCGTTCTTCCACTACTCTCCAGTTGAAAACTCCATCCCATAATTCCAACTTCTTTAGTAACTCGTTTACGGTACGAGCTGTCGGATTATGGAATGACTTGCCCGTTTCCATCAGACTTGCTAAATCTTTACTTATTTTCAAAAATGAGGTCTGCAAACTATACTTAGCGGCTTCTTTAAACTAAACATTGTATTTTCTTTCGATATTTATTGTATATATGTATATATTTTATATGTATTTATGTAAGTATATGTAAGTATATTTTAGGTTTAGGTATTTATTTATTTTTATCCTACATAAATAGGTATTTATTGTAACACCGCCTCCTCACACGTCTTTTCAATCCAGTCCATCCAAAGGTTGCCTGGAAGAGATCGCTTCGAGCGATAAGGCCACCCATTGTACCACCATGTATTAGTCTTTAGGTTTTCTAGGTTAAGTTATTTTAATTTGGTGTAACAATAAAGAATTATCTATCTATCTATCTATCTTTGCAGATATAAGGTCAATGAATGACATATATTATTTTGAGCACATAAAACAGATCCCTCCCTGAGGAGAAAGCCTCCAAATAAGATCAATCAGCTACTATATTCGCCTTAATGTTCAACAGAATTCAAAGTGTGCCTACAAGGAATCATAGAGGTAGCTTATCAAAACGTAAATACCGTGGCGTGAGACGCAAACGTGCTTACTGTATATTAAAGTATTTTTCGTTTTGTAAAGTGGGAGTTTATGTGAATAAGAGATTTTTATACTGAGTTGTAGTTTTCGGGGTAAATTCTTATGTAATTAGCCTGCAATTTTTCGGGGTAACAAGTAGTATTTACTAACTTTTATGAGTTGTGTTTACAACTCAATATTAAAAACTTAAGAAATAAGAACGAATTTTTACGCCTAGCGAAATGATAGCAGTAAAATATTAAGGCAGTTTTGATTTCAGATGCAATTCTTTTTATACCTAGTTTTCTTACATAAACAAAAATTGTAATGTTAAAAGTATTTTTAACATTAGAATTTCATTGTTTTGACATTATGAAACAAACAAAAACAGTCTCAGGCAAGTCAAATTTGATGATATTTTTCATCGAGCGAAGCGAGATCTCTAAATCAACTTATGCAAATCAGCGATGTATGTATGTATGTTTGTTTGTCCGAGGATAACTTTCGAAGCGTTGATCAGATCATCGTGAAACTTGATAAATAGGTAGGTAGTGATAGCACAATTTTGGTGTGACTGAATGAGCTGAAAATGTTGGGGGGTTGTTGAGATATTGGGGTTCAAGAGGGATAAAAAGAAATGAAAATGAGACTATTAGATCAAGTAGGACGTCAAATGAAAGGTTCATGGATACATTTGGACTCCGTTTTTATTTTTAGTTAAGTTTTTGCACTTTTTGAGATATGAGACATAATAAAAACTAAACTTAGACGAAATTAACAGTGACCCCAGAGTACTGTAATTTGGTATGCGTATAGCTTATACATTAAAAATATAGGCATAAAGTCTGAATAACTGAATAACTGCAATTTGTACCCCAAAACAGGTACCGAATAACATGAACTCCCGTTATCTGTAATTTAAATGAAACCGTAGGTAAAGTTTTTGATTATTTATTTCGTGGCACTGTGTTAATAGGCAAAGATTACGAATAATATATTTGGAGACCCGCGAGATCTCAGTTCGGGGCGAACCACTAGTTAATCAGATATGTAGAATAAAAAAATAAAGCAAGGAATTATAATTAAAAGTATAGTGAGAGTTACTTTACTTTTAAAAATAACTATAAAACAAAAGACAGAAAACTTCATAATTACGGTAGACCTTGGTCTCATATGCAGTGTCCTGTCCTGTCCTCGTTCCCCTCATTTGTACGAACTCGGCGCGCACTGCTAATGCCCTGTTCATCAAGAATGCGGATTAATTCGCCTCATGTAGTTAGCGTAAGCACGTAATGTCTGACGTCGCATTTATCTATAATTACCTACCAGGGATGTACTCGTAACTAGTAACAGTACTCAGCTCCCAATTTGTCGGAATAGCAGTTTCGAAGCCAAACCCATTTTTTCAAGACAAAACGGGTCTTTTCGCGCACAGATTTATATTAAAATCATAATTTTGACTAACTTTGACGTTTCGGCCAAGTTACATCGGCCGTCGACCGATTTGTCGAACCGGCCGGTTTGTCTTAAAAACATGAGTATAGTTCGCGAAAATTTAAAAAGTTCTAACTTATTTTGTTAGTGTAGTTACTGCTTTTTGTACGTACGGTTGTTATACTCGATATGTAAGCAAAACTAGATCTCCAAAACAACTTGGGCAAATCGGCGTTGTATATATTTATGTCTGTATGTTTGTTTGTCCGAGGATAACTTTCGAGGCGTTGATCCGATCACCGTGAAATTTGATACATAGGTTGGTAGTAATGGCACAATTCTGGTGTGACTAATTGAGCTAAAAATGTTGGAGGGGGGGGGGGGGGGGGGGTTGAAATATTGGGGTTCAGGAGGGGTAAAAATAAATGATAATGAGTCTATTAGGTCAAGTGGGACGTCATCATGAAATGTCTTCATTAGTAAAGTTCGACCCCGTTTTTATTTAAAGTTAAGTCCTTGCAGTTTTTGAGTTATTATCCATAATAAAAACTGGACTTTGACGAAATTGTACTGAAAACATGTAAAACATTAATTGTAAAAAATGTTGACAAAAATCTGAAATCCAAAATCACTGCAATTTGTACCCCAAAAAAGAGTAACTATAAGAGTAAGTTGTATTTTAACGAGATATCGACAAAACAAATGCTGCGTCGGGGACTATGCCAAAATGTTTCGAACTTCTTCATAAAAAATCCATTTGTTATCTGGAAAAGATTACTCATAGCGTAAAACTTACCGATTGTACTTCGCTATCTACACTAAGTAGTATTTATTTTATTGCTAAGCTGTATGTTAAGTGTTTAACATACACTAAGTGAAGTAAGTGTCCACTCCTCCTCCTACTTTGATAAGTCTTTTACAGTGCTGGCTGTCCGGTTATGGAACGCGCTGCCGGTGGCTATCAGATGTGCCAAGTCACTTGCCATTTTTAAACGTATGCTCAGAGAACACTATCTGAGTATTTGTCGCTAAATATATATGTATTTATTATTAATTATTTGTTTCTTAAATAAGTCTAAGTGTGTATCTATAAATTATTATGAGTAGTTATTATTTAGATTCATGTAACTTTCATTTATGTAAGTTTTTTATTTTTATATACATAATTAGTATTAGTATGTATGTACATGTAGTATGTTAGGTACACCATTACACCCCAGGTAATGTCTACACAGTCCATTTCATCCAAAGGTTGTCTGGTAGAGATCGCTAATTAGCGATAAGACTGCCAATTGTATCCATAGATTTACGTAGTTGTTTTTTATATGTATTTGATTCGTGGTGTGCAATAAAGTATTATCTAATCTAATCTAAGTAGTTTTAATAATAACTGTTTTAGAAAAACACATTAATTAATCAACGAAAACCACAATAATGATCGAATAGCTTAACGGAGACGTGATCAAACGCGTGACGTAATAGAAGAGAAAACCAAAATAGAGAAACAATCCTCTAACCCCGGATTTAGCTTCGATCCCGGATAAAAAACAAACAGATTTCCTTCAGCTTTTGACAGTGCGATTTGAAATTCAAAATCCGATCACGATTATATTTTCACTCTTGATTCGTTAATATCAGAAAATTAAATGGTAATGCGACTGATTTCTGCGTTTTACTGGTCTTAGAAAAGCTACTGGCAGTTTAGAATGCTCGTTTGAATACTTTTCAGGATAAAAAAATACGCAGCAATTATTTGATAGACATAAACAGATAATTATTAGCACTATACAATAGTTTATAGAGTAGGTAATCAATATAATAGGTCAATGACTAGTACGTATAAATGCAAAGTTTATTTTGCAGTTGATTGTGTATTTTTTATAGTAATTTTTGTTTGTTAAAAATTACTTTTACAAAACAAGCTTTTATAAAATTCACAATTGGAACCGCAAGCAGATTCAAATGAGCCCAAACACTAGTAGCCTACTATAATCCATTCAGAAGTTCCGTTGTCTAGCATCCGTCTCCATCATGAGACCACCTCCATTGTACCATAATATTGCATTGTCACCAAAGTTACATACGTATTCCAAATTTCAGCTCAATCGGGTGAGGGGAATGGGTTTAAAATTCTGTTGTAAGATTTCACCCGGACAAACATAATATGTTTGTCCGGGTGAAATCTTTATATATTATATACATTGCGAGTTAATAAAAAGCTTGTAAAAATGACTGCGGGTTTACCGATAGATTTAAAAGAAAAGTCTTATTTTAAGATATACGTGCATTAAAGACGAGAAAATATCATATACGCAGTGCCTAAAAAGAATTATTCTGATACCCGACCCGATCGGATGCCGAGGTCACTAGCCTTCACCGCAAGTGCTCTTATCCAAAGTTATATCTTAGAACCGAGGGTGCTATAAAACTTACTACATCCCCATTCCCTACTTACCCAGTAAGTATTACCACGTTACGCCTTAGTAGGAACAATAATATTCTATTGTAATCGAGATAGACTCGATATATCTAATTGATCTAGCGAAGCGAGATCCCTAAATCAACTTGGGCAAATCAGCATTGTATGTATGTATGTAGGTTTGTTTATCCGAGGATAACTTTCGAAGCGTTGATCCGATCATCATGAAATTTGATACATAGATAATTATAGATGGCACAATTTTGGTGTGACTAAATGAGCTAAAAATGTGGGGGGGGGGAGGTTGTTGAGATATTGGGGTTTAAGAGGGGTTAAAAAATGAGACTATTAGGTCAAGTGGGACGTCAAATGAAAGATCTTGATTAGTACATATAGATTCCGTTTTTATTTTTAGTAGTCTTTATAGTTTTAAGTTATTAGAAATAATAAAAACAGAACAGGCAACCAAGTGTTGGAACAATATTCCCCCAAAAAACGTTTAAAATCCATAATTATTAGTAAACAAATAACTGGGTTGCCAGGTGCGGGAAGCATTAGTGCACCTTTCACGTGCTAGCCGATTGGGGTATTCCTTTATCCAATTTATCATTTTGTTGACAACATGTATGTTCTGACATTATTTATTTTATTACATAATATAATATTTTGACATTTTCTACTGTATTATGATTATATTTTGACACAACATGACATATCTACCATGACACATAGTATTTTCACTTGTCAACACAATACTCTCAAGGTCTAGTGGCTAAATGGAGCGGTCTCGACAGAATATTAGCGCTTACCATTACGGCGGGGATAATGCTGAGTCGAGTCCCATTTACTGCTGTAGCACACAGTATCTACCGAGTTCTGCCTTATTTTTGTTTTTACGTTTATACTGTTTAATTGTTTAATTTTTAGTATTTCCTCTCTCTTAAAATATAACTGAATTTTATATTCTGTGCTAATGTAGTGAATAAATGATTGTCTATGTCTAACATTGACAAAATTCACAGGGTACACCAGTGACCCCACAGTGCTGTAATTTGGTATGCGTGTAGCTTAAGTAACACAAATATAGGAAAAAGTCTGAAATCCAGAATAACTGCAATTAGTACCCCAAAAATGTACATGAACTCCCGTTACCTGTAATTTGAATCAAGCTGTAGGCTAAGTTAATTGGTTATTCATTTCGTGCCAACATTTTGATAGTCAAAGATTACAAATAATATTTATTTGTTTTAATCGGAGACTTGTGAGATCTTAGTTCGGGGCGAACCACTAGTATATTAAAGTTAAGTGATTTAATTTGAAAATGGTGCAAAAGGGTTTCCAAAGTGAAATAAAATGAATAATAAATGGGCGTCATAAATAGATATATAAGATCATATAGCAGGCAAAATGTATAGATAAACATCTCAAGTTTACGATGTGTATAGGTTGCATTACTGTAAAAGGCATCAGAGTATTTTGAAGTAATAGCAGGAGAGCTGATGACGAATTTGGGAAAGGTGTTGTAGGCCATTTATGTATACGTAGTGGATCTGAGTTTGGTAGTGTGTTTGCGATTATTTTGCTACAGTGCAGTATAGGACATTTGCAAAAAAAATATTAGTATCTAAACATACATTCTTTACTCTTTGAGCGACTTGAATTTATTTTTTATTTTTAACTTTAGCATGCATATTAATCCAGAAATAAAAACCCCAGACTATTTTGGTGGTTTCGAAGTATGACGCAAATGCGTCGAAGTTACTTTATGGCGCTAACCGTAGCCGATGACCTTGAGCGAATGGGCGTAGTTATTGTTTCGGCCCCGCACCTTCCGCCACACGCATCTAACCGACGAGCAAATAGGCGAGCGCGAGGCAGACGAGCACAACCCTCCCGTACGACAGTCAGGGGTACACTGCAGCCCGTCGCCAGCGCAACCACCTTCTAAGGATACGCCCGCTAATTTTTTCGGAAAAATTGAAAATAATTAATTGCCACGTGAAAGACCGTCACAGCACAGCATCATTTGTTTAATTTGAAGGGATAGTCTTTGCCCTTATTTAGGTGTAAGAAAAATGTCAAAATTTTACGTTGTTTAGAGGTTGAATCAAATTTAAAGTGTAAACAGCTACATTTTTTTTTCATAGTAAATAAGCAGATAGAACTTTTTTGTAAGTTCACTTTGCAGATAAAAGGACAATGAATGACATATATTTTTTTGAGCACATAAAACTGATTCCTCTCTGAGGAGAAAGCTTCCAAATAAGATCAATCAGCTACTATATTCGCCTTATCTAGTGGTACACCCTGAAATGAGATCTCGCAAGTGTGAATGTGAATCCCAAAAATTGATAAAAACCGGAAAACCGGATACGGCCTACTGGACCCTCGATTCTAGATTCACTACAATAAAGTAGTACTTTTTTACTATTTGCCTAAAACACGGCGGGAATCCAATCCGCAACTTTTTACGTCGCAGACGGCTATTCGCCCACTGTGCGTTAGTCAGTAATATACTTTATTAAATTGAATGAGTAAGTTATTTTAATTAAATGAGTAAGTAGATGACCCAGTTATTTTCGCTGAGGAACTAGATGATCTCCAACTAATGCTAACAGATCTCCACGAAGCATCAATATAAGTTGGCTCGAAGATAAACATGACTAAAACAAAAGTGATGTCAAGCGTCTCCAGGGCCTTGATTCCAAACATTTCTATTGGAAACGAGTACCTGGAGATAAATAAATAAATATTGCTGGACATTTCACACAGCGCTATCTAGCCCCAAACTAAACAAAGCTTGTACTATGGGAGCCAGATAACTGATAGAATACTTATATACGTTTATTTTTAAATAGATACTTATAATATATAGAAAAACATCCAGACCCGGAACAAATATCTATAGATCATGCAAAAATTTGTTCCGCGGCGGGAATTGAACCCGCTACCTCCTGCGTCTCAGCCGGCTATTCGCCCACTGCGCCACGGTGGTCGTCAAATCAAGAAATCGTCAAAGATGGTCAAATCTTATTTGTATCTTGGTCATGTTTTATCTTTCGGAAAAGAATTACAGGCCAAGGAGATATCTAGGAGAATTCAGTTAGAATGGGGGGCGTTCAGCAAGCTGGACGATATTTTAAAATCTTTCACAGTTCCACAGTGTTTGAAGACCCGCCTCTACAATCAATGGGTCCTGCCAAAATTAACCTACGGTGCTTAGATATGGACACTCACGAAGGAAACTGTGTACAGGATTAGAGTTCAAGACGTTAGCAAGCGTATATTGGGATTCAAATGGAGTTGGGCAGGACATGTGGCCAGGCGCGGTGATGGCAGGTGGAGCAGGGTGCTGACTGAGTGGTGGCCTCGAGATGGATTGAGCAGGTCGTCCACCGGCAAGCTGGGTCGACGGCATTATATAAATCGCAGGTCGTATGTGGGTTAGAACAGCGCAGGACAGAGGCGAATGCCGAGAACGAAGAGAAGCCTATGCCGAGAAGTGCGATGAGAAAGGCTGACGATGATGATGTAAGTATGATTTGTTTATAGTATAATTATTTTTACTGTATATTCCCTTAAAGTTACTTGATTATTCTACTTTAAAATCCTTTAATAAAACGGTAAGAACTTGTACGGCATCATACATAAACTGATATTAGAAACTCTATCCTTAAAATTTCTCAAACTTCCATATTTTAATGAATGTGGAAGTATTCAGGTTTGTATTTCAAAACTTAATCCCGAAGTACGCTGGAATCCAAATTAGAAAACATAGCATCACGTATACAGGGTGGACACGAACAGTGTATATGCGTTTATGATATATATATATATAAGTGTATACTTAGAAGAAAAGGCGAAAAATTTATCAGTTTAGAATCTAAAAAAAAAAGATTTTTAATGCAGGTGAAAAATGCGCTAACTTTATATGACGAAATTGCATAACCAATTCAGATGCAGTTTTTACTGGTGTGTAGTAAAATATCGAAGTAATACAATAATTGATAAATAAACGATCTGTTATTTCTGACGTAATAATCAAAATACCGGGCAAGTGCGAGTTGGACTCGCGCACGAAGGGTTCCGTACCATTATCTATAAGAATGGAAAAAAAACGTTTGTTGTATGGGAGCCCCCCCAACCTTACCCCCATCCCCCTCGTAAATATTAATTTTATTTTAATTTTAGTGTTTATTTCTAAAGTTTATAATACAACTCAATATTCTGTGAATATTTCAAGTGTCTACCTATTGCCGTAATCAATATCGAGCAAACACCACCAAAAAAACATCACGTTTGTTGTATGGGAGCCCCCTTAAATATTTATTTTATTCTGTTTTTAGTATTTGTTGTTATAGTGGCAACAAAAATACATCATCTGTGAAAATTTCAACTGTCTATCACGGTTCAAGAGATACAGCCTGGTGACTGACGGACAGACAGACAGCGGAGTCTTAGTATTAGGGTCCCGTTTGATCCCTGGGTACGGAACCCTTAAAATTACCTTGTATAGCA
This sequence comes from Philereme vetulata, assembly GCA_918857605.2. Taxonomy (NCBI): domain Eukaryota; kingdom Metazoa; phylum Arthropoda; class Insecta; order Lepidoptera; family Geometridae; genus Philereme; species Philereme vetulata. The sequence continues at coordinate 10,970,520 of OU975442.1, read as the reverse complement.
GAACTACGTAAATTTTGTACCTGAAAATACCTGAATACTTTTCTATTCTGCTAGCGACTACATATATGACTGTTTCGACGCAGTCGAAACATCAGGATTACAAATAAATGGGTAAAAAATCGCGATAAATGCACGTTTAATACGACGACCTCCATGGTGCAGGATTCGATTCCCGCCGCGGAAAAAATGTTTGCATGATCCATAGTTATTTGTTCCGGGTACGGATGTTTTTCTATATACGAGTATAATAAGGAGGTATGTATTCACAAAAAATGTATATAAGTATTCTATCAGATAACTGGTTCCATACAAGCTTTGCTTAGTTTGGAGCTAGATATCGCTGTGTGAAATGTCCAGCAATATTTATTTATTTTAATAAGAATAATCCATTTAACCATGTTTAATATATTAATTTTGTAACTAACTACCTACCTATTATAGAATGCGTTGAGTACTTACCTGAACTTGAACCCAGCATTTCATTTGGACTGAATCTCCTGGGGGAGCCACGGACGCTCACTTCATAATTTTGATTTTATGTGAGTGATAATTATTATCTTTTTGAGAATAAGTGCCTATTTCACCATCTCTGAGTCACACTATCCAAAGGAAAAAATAATATATACGTCTTTTGTTTTGACACGAAAACTTAAAGAATGATTTTTATCCGCCAATTAAAGCTAATCGGAGGTTGTGAAATAGGCACTAAATCTATACTAATAACATAAAGAGGAAAGATTTGTTTGTTTGTTTGTATTGAATAGGCTCCAAAACTACTGAACCGATTTAAAACAATCTTTCACTGTTGGGAAGCTACACTATCCCCGGGTGACATAGGCTACTTTTTACTCAACTGCGCAGAAGGAGGGTGATGTTTTTATTGAAAAGCTACGCGTGCGAAGCTGCGGATTGGTCAGCTAGTGTTTAATAACCCTATTACATTCTCTCAAAGTTAATGCGATCAATGTTTAAAATTTAGGAAAGGCATAATTAGATCATCGTGTCACATGGTCACAGGCGCTGCGTAATGCCGGCACACTCAGGAACTCATTTCCAAGTGTCAAACTTGGTTATACCCTCACGCAAGTCATACATAATTTAGGAGAATCAATGGAATGTGGTTGCCCTGCGGGACAGGTTCTGCCTCTGGTTGCGAAATGATTATACTGTTTCTGGTAACTTTTTGAAAAAAAAAATATAGTATATTACCTGGTTTATTAATGAAACAAATCTAAAATGGCGACGAAAATCAATATCCCTGATTTGCACACTATTCAGTAGTATGAAAATGAGAGGTAGGTACTAATTTTCACAGCCATTTTCTATTATTTTCTTTATTTAACCAGGTTATAGGAATACAGAATGTGTAAATAGTCGATAAGTTTAAAGGAACGACTCCGTAACAATAGTTTTATTTATCGAGCGAAGCGAGATCTCTAATTTAACTCGCACGAATCGATATTGTATGTATGTGTGTATGTTTGTTTATCCGAGGATAACTTTCGAATCGTTGAAGTAGTGATGGTATTATCCTGGTTTGAGTAAATGAGCTAAAACTGTTTGGGAGTTGTTGACATATTGGGTTCAAGAGGAGTAAAATATAATCAAAATGAGATGATTAGGTTTAGCCCTATTAAAAACTGAACTTTGACGAAAATCACAGGTGTTCACCAGTGACCCTACAGTGCAGATTTTTTTATACAACTTATATGGAAAATGAGCATGCAGTCCATCAGATGTTAAGTGGCTACTGCAGCCCATGGATATACACATAGAATTCAACACAATGTATTATGTTGTCTTGATATATATGTGGATACGTTCTCATACTATAGGACTTAGCTGTTAAGACTATGTGTCAGTAATTACAGGAACATACCATTACCATCTAACCGGAACACAGCAGCACTAGTACTGCTATTTGGCGGCCGATAAAGGTAAGGCGGTGGTGCCCACTTCCACAAGCTCGTTCACAAAAGCTCTACTACCAGTAGTATTTATGTAGCTTTAGTGACACAAATATAGGTAAAAGTCTGAAGTCCAGAGTGCAATTGCAATTTATACCTCTAAAAATAATAACCAATGTCATGAACCCCTGTTACTCGTGACTTGAATGAAACTGTAGGTCAATTTCGTGGCACCTTTTTATTAGTCAAAGATTATGAATAATTTTTATTTAGATTTTTTTGACACTCGCGAGATATTAGTTCGGGGTGAACCACTAGTTTTATTTCATTGCAATATTGAAGTAGAAAATCCACCTTATCATTGCGGCGTCTATATAGCAGTGCGCGTTCCTGAATATAAGAAGTTTCTCCTGTGGTGCGGTGTTACCACTTTAGAACTGAAAGTTAACAATGAATTTCAAAAACGTTTCTTCATTCGTCTCCAACAAAATTATTTAGCCCAAACAATATTTTCAAGTATTAAAACTGCTATTTTGTACAACTCTTGTATTGTAGAAAAATATAAAAAATACTCTAAAACTTCGTAAGCTTGCTTAAAATGGGATTGGGCAGGCCATGTGGTTCGAATGCATCCAGAACGATAGGCGAATCTAGTCACCCAGTGTGTACCGAACGGACGACGCAGCCGTGGTAGGCCCAGAAAAAGATGGAGAGACAACCTGGATGCACTCAAACCAGAATGGTCAGATTTCGCTGTGGACCGTGGGGCATGGAGGGGAGATGGGGAGACCTTTGCCCAGCAGTGGGACAATATAGGTTATAAAAAAAATCGATTAAATTAAATTGCCCACACAAAAAATTATTATTTAGTGCAAAACAAAAGAGTTCACCTAATTTAAACACTTCGCATATAAAAGCACAAAATCTAACAAAAAGAACCTAATTCCAACAGTGGTTTACAAAGAAACCGTGTAATCACATCCACTTAGCGCAAAAAACTTTTCCTTGCAAATGTAGTTTTTCCCCTTTCCAACGATGTAACATAAAAGCTGAGTAAAAACTGCGAAAGCTTTATAAGAAACTAGTTCCGCCCGCGGCTTCACACGCGTTGTTTGTCAACAAAAATTAGCCTATGTGTTAATCCACGTTATAATCTACAAACAAACCAGATTTCATCGAAATCAACCGTTACGACGTGATTGAACAAACAAACAAATAGACGAACATTAAAACTTTTGCATTTACAATATTAGTGTGACTGTGTCGTCGTTTCGTACATTTGTCTTTGATGATAGACATTTGATTTTTTTGGGCTTTGGAACTTTACGGGAAATTTGCTACGCGAGTATCAGTGAGGGTTTACTGATACTAAGTGGTGAAGGGACTGGTATATTCTTGAAATCCCCAGCGCTACGTAGCACTACGAGATCAAATCAGAAATGAGGAGATGCGAGGAAGAACCAAAGTCACCGACATATCATAAAGGATTAGCAGGCTGAAGTGGCAGTGGCCAGGGCACATAGCTCGAAGAACTGACAGAAAGGTTTTCGAGTGGAGACCACGGACTGGAAAGCGCACCTGGAAAGAAGACCTGCTAAAGGTTGCTGGGAGCCGTTGGGTGCAGGCCACAGAAGATCGGTCGCTCTGGGAATCTATAGGGGAGGCCTATATACAAAGTCAAAGTCAAAATCTTTTAGTCATTAAAATAACAAGGATCACTTTGAAACGAAAGCAGTGAACATCTTTGGCTGATTGCTGAGTGCTGATATAACGGCTGATAGAGGGATTTGGAAGAAGAACACATAAGAAGAAGCTATATATTATACAGTTATTAGAAGATCTAAGCAGCCTGCGCTGCTGTTCGTGCTTACTTTAAAGACCTCTGGAAGCGTTCGCCTTTTTTGCGATACAACCGTCTGAAGTGAGTTTGTTGTTTATCAATGTAGAATTTCATTCGTACTTCAATACTTTTGTAGAGAGAGAGATAATTCTCTATTGCTACACCAAATTAAAATATCTTAACCCAGAAAACTTAAAGACTAATACATGGTGGTACAATGGGCGGCCTTATCGCTCAAAGCGATCTCTTCCAGACAACCTTTGGATGGACTGGATTGAAAAGACGTGTTAGGAGGCGGTGTTGCAATAAATACCTATATGTATTAATACTTTATGTAGAAATCTTTCTAGTGAAAATTAGAGCAAGCAATGATGATGATGACTGCAGCGCTCCAAAATCGTCCATTTCATACATAATGGTATGCCTCTCTCTTGTGTTACAACTGTAACAAGGAAACCTAAACGATGCAGCAGACAGTGCGATTTGTGTCGCCACCTATTATCAAAATATTATTCAAATTGTATAAACAATAGACACACTAGAAAGAAGAAGAATTTAAGATTTCTTTATTCTATGTAGATCCATTATATACAACCATAATAGTGTATCTGTACAGGGTAAATTATGAAAGCCGTGATAGGAATTTTCAACTTCATTATTGGATTAAAATTAAAATAATATGCTTAGTTCTCGACTGTTTTAATCAAAAAGCGGGCATGTTTAAATGTAATGTTTGGACTTGCTTCTGGCTACCCCCTTGTATCTCCCGTGCATCTTCGCGGGTCAGCGTACTTAGTAAGGGATCCAAGATGTCTATAGGAAAATAATAGACTTTTATACGACGACCTCTGTGGTGCAGTGGGCCAATGATTCCCGCCGCGGAACAAATTTTTGTATGATGTACAGATATTCGTTCCAGGTCGGGATGTTTTTCTATATATTACTAGTGGACCCGCCGAACTTCGTACCGCCTTGACATGCATATAATGCGGGCTGTCAATTTACGTCACCCTGGTAGAATTCTCAATTGTTGTCCCCGGCCATCATTATGTATGAGAAAATGAATGACTTCCACAAATAATTCAATACAAAAATTAGCCAAATCGCTCCACCCGTTCTCGAGTTTAAGCGAGACTAACGAACGGCAATTTATTTTTATATATATATAGGCAATACATCTCGGGATAACTCCTACCGAAGCATCTGTTTCAAAAGATATTATTTTTTTTTACATCCTCTTTGACGATATTTGCAGCACGCATTCTGTCAATTCTATGTCAAACGTCATAAGGTTACATTATAAAAGGTTAGATTATAAATGATTTTATATGGTGGTTAAGTATTCTTAAATTTTCTAATTTTGCGCGCAATTTTCTTTATTTTTCTTTCTTAAGAACCTTCTCCTGACAATAAGAAATACAGCAAAAAAAATTATCGAAATCGAACCAGCCGTTCACGCGTGATGGCGTGACCAAGGTAAATAGGGATTCATTTTTATATATATAAATAGATAAGTATTTACTAGTGTATATTAACTTAGTGTAACTAGTGGTTCGCCCCGAACTGAGATCTCGCGAGTCTCCCAAAACAAAAAAAAATATTCTTAGGGCGACTCGCACAACGATGCCTAAACGTATTTAGTGGCTAAATATGATTTAAGGAGTTGTCCAATCATACAAATACGTATAATTTAAACATGTTTATCCGCTAAATACGTTTAGGGATCGTTGTGCAAGCCGGCCATCCTTGACTTATAAAATAGTGCCACAAAATGCATCCAAATAACTTGACCAACAGTTTCATTAAAATTACAGATAACGGGAGTTCATGTAAATAATTTCATCTTTTTTGGGGTACAAATTGCAGTTTTTCTGGATTTCAGACTTATGCCTATATTTGTGTTACTAAAGCTACACGTACATATACCTATTTTCAACACAGTGGGGTCACTGGTGTACCCTGTGAATTTTGTCAAACTTTAGTTTTTATTATGGCTAATAACTCAGAAACTATAAATAGTTTACGAAGAATAAAAACAAAGTCAAAATGTACTAATAAATACCTTTCATTTAACGTCACATTTGACCTAATAGCTTCATTTTTTTTGTACCCCTCTTGAACCCTAATATCTCAACAACCCTCCCACATTTTTAGCTCATTTAGTCACACCAAAATTGTGCCATCACTACCTACCTATGTATTAAACTTCACGTTGATCGGATCAACGTTACGAAAGTAATCCTCGGACATACATACATACAACGCCGATTTGCCCAAGTTGATTTAGAGATCTCGCTTCGCTCTATCAAATATAACTTCAAATAGAATATAATTCAATACCTCTTAGGTAGTTACCTATTTTAATTAAAATACGTAGATTCCATTAACTCGACCTTTAGAGAGAATTGAACTGAACGAAACCACCCAGACCCTTGAGGCCACTTACAATTTCCATCCCTATTGAAAACCGCCTTCGGTCATCAAAACAAGATTTCGTCGTCAGAACTTATTTAAACCAAAAAGCGTTTTACATTATTCTTACAAGAAACGCTTGACCTCAATTTCTTAACAATTGTTATAACAAGAAATAAATGGTATCGAGTGCAAATTGTGTCCTGTTAATCGCTGAGGCTCTATAACTACAAAAAAATGTATTGGCGTGATGGGAATATCTTAATCATCATCATCTTACTAGCCATAAAACGTCCACAGCTTAACAAAGGCCTCCCACATATTAAACACACCTACACACACTCATAACAACACTAGGATCATAACACCGACCTTATTCATTTATCATTATATGTATCATAATAATTCATATTAAGGGCGCACTATACCTGGGGTGACGATAAATCGCTTATTGAGAAACAATGTTTTGTTCAACAAATTTTGTGCTTTCAATTCGTAATTCATTTATGTTATAGTTAAGGATACGTGCTAAAACGCGTGTGTTGTGAAAACATGATTCCGTAAAACTTTCTCTATAGAAAAAAAATCCAAAATTGACTCCAAATTTATCTTAAAACCGTTGTTATGCGACGAATACTTCAATTTAGATCGATTGAAACGTTATACAGTAATTCTACACAGCATAAATAAGTGCACCTGTGTTTAAAATTTACAAAATACTTTATAACTTTACCATAAAATGAAAATAACTAACTTATGCACTAATGAAACCATTCGCTTCGGATGCCCGGTTCGCTATTCAGTCTGGTCTCGGCTTTCAGATGGGGTACCCGCGACGCTTGTTGCTCCTAACGAAATTCACGTAACCACGTAATTCTTAAGTAAAATTTATATTAAGTTAGTCTTTGTAAAGATGCAGTAATGAGAAATAAGTACAACAAGAAAATGAAGGGACTGAATGATAAAAAAACCGACAAACGCATGAACCACGGCGAGATAGGACGTGCAGCGGCGCGCGGAGAAGCGGGGGTGAAATTCGAGTTTGGGCTGAGGTATAGCTCTTAATATTAAGTCCTATTATTGCAAAAATCAATTATTATTCTGCACAGTTGTATTTAAGTTAAGTATATTAAAGTACTTCTAATTGCATACATACATAAACACAATAATAACTGTTCTAATTTTTATAAAATTATTGAATTGTTGACGACCTCCGTGGCGCAGTGGGGGTATAGCCGGCTGAGACGCAGGAGGTAGTGGGTTCGATTCCCGCCGCGGAACAAATGTTTGCATGATCTACAGTTCCGGGTCTGGTTGTTTTTCTATATATTATAAGTATGTATTTACAAAAAAAAGTATATGAGTATTCTATCAGTTATCTGGTTCCCATAGTACAAGCTCTGCTTAGTTTGGGGCTAGATAGCGCTGTGTAAAATGTCCAGCAATATTTATTTATATTCTACTTGATATTAAGCAGGGGGAGCACAGCTTTCTATCATACAGGCTTTTTAGTCTAGTTTAGGCAACTGAGGCTCATACATAATTGTTGTCACATAATCATCCTAATTTTTGTTACATTGACCTACCTAATAATTATGTATTGAATTTTTTATTTGTACATTTTGTCAAAATAAATTTTCTCTAATTCTCAATTCTCAAACCAAAACCGACCGATCTTGTGTGGCCTGCACCCAACGGCTCCCAGCAACCTTTATCAGGTATTGCATTTTGTGGGGAGCCTTACGCTTTGCTTTCTAGTGCGTGGTATCTACTCGAGAACCATTCCGCATTATTGAAATATAAGGGAATCCCCTATTAACGGGATATTGATGTACAATCGGAAGCAATACAATAAAGAAGTATCGCAGTAATCGTATTTTTATCTTTAGTCAAGTTTCAGTAGTATCTAATAGAAGCAGCTTTACTTTCAATACCTTATTTGAGCTATCGTAAAGCTCTGTAAGCTAATTCTCATTTTACAATCAAGTCAAGTTTCAATAATGGGTAGTACGATAATCGATAATATCTTTTGACTAAACTATAATGCAGCCTCTATAGACAATTGAGTGCGTGGACCATTGCGTCATTGTCTGGGTGAATCTTGACGTTTCCTTTGTTTTTATTGTGTGTGATGTCATGTTGGTTCAAATTTCAAAATAATATATTTTCTTTCTTTCTTTTCTATAGAAAACTGACTGAAGAATTGGAGTTGATTTAACTTACATAGTAAAAGTGCTTAGGTCAGTTTAATCTGTAAATACCTATATTATAACACGAAAAATATTGTTATTGGCAACGAATAGAGCCAGCTAGGTTTTAATGGGTTAAATGTTAAACTACTTATGCTGCTGACTGTACCAGGCGTTAATTAAATGAAAATAAAAAAATGTGTTTATTGCTACATATACAACTTAATAGGTAACTTATTTTTTAAACATTACAAAAGCAGGTTTATGCCGATATGGTTAACATTATATTATCTTAAGTAAAGATCCTTGCACTAGGCACAGCCTGTATCGCAGGGACCTGACTAAGATTAACAAAATAAGATTTATTTATAACCTCAGTCGACGACTAAAAGAAATTATAATGATAAATGATAAAAAATAAGAGAAAAAAGAAAAAAAATACTCTAAATATTAATACTTAATAATATACCAGTGCGAGGCGAGACGTTATTCGCGTCGCACTCATCCTGATGAGGGTTCACGAATTGAACCGAAACATTGTCGGTCGAAACACTGATAAGACGGTACGTGATAAATCCCGTATTTATAATAATAATTACTTAATAATATAGTTACAATTGTATCTCCAGTAACTGCTCGGTTTCACTGTATGTTAGCGTCACGTAAATCAAGCTAAATCTGTTGTCCGAAAATGGCTTTTCGGACAACAGATTTAGCTTGATTTACAGAAAGTGATGTGATTTAATAAATTCTCCGAAGCGCTGAGCAAACGACGTCAAAACAGGAGGATTTGGGAGTTTATAAACTTTACGCTTTTTCATTTTTTCGTAACACTCGTTCGTAATTACTTAATTAATTTATTGTTATTGTTATTATTTTATTAATTTTTCTTTTTTTACTATATTTTTTTATTGAGTACATTCGAAATGAATCAATTAATTATAATAATAATCTCATCTTAATATTTATAATTTTATTTTTTTATGTAATTTAATGTGTATTATTTAGTTGTTAACTATAGATCTTAATCTGAAATAAATGAGTTAATTAATTACGCTCACTATTGTTGAGTAATCTCTTATGGGCTCATCGCATTTTCAGAAGCGGCATAGTGGGTTTTCTCCCGACTGTAGATGGAGGGTTATGTTTGTCGCGCGTAAACGATGTAATTCCTTATAATAATATGATCATCAGTTCGCATAGAATGATCATCAAGACTCCCATAGATATTCAAAGCATCCGATCTTATACGGTCTACGGTCTTGTACGGTCTTTTAATCAAGAAAGGGGCCATCCTGCGTCGTGCTTTCCAGTGTGTGATCTCCACTGGAGAACCGTTTTAGCACAACGGGCGTCAGTTCTTCAAGCTATATGCCCTCCGCTCGCTGCCACTGTATCTCACTTATCGTCTAATATAAATCAGTGAAATTAGTTTGTCTACCGATCACCACATTACTGATTCTCGTAAAGAAAGCATAGCCCTGAGTTAAGGCTGAGCGACCTTGAGCCTTCTTATGAGGCCTATATTAGGAAACCCCTATAGACTTTATGTTATCATTATCACCGATAAAAACACAGTTAAAGACTTTCGTCTTAAGACACTGAGGTTCGAATCCATAGCAAATGCTAGCTGGTCACGGCGTTTCTCAATAGCGCCGTTTCGATTCTGAATTGCCGACTTGGCGCACTTACTCGCGAATTCCGCGCGAGCATTTCAGATTTGCATAAAACCCGATGTGACCATACCTTAATATTATGTTATCGATGGAACGTGCTTCAATCAAGCTTTTTAAGTGAATCAATGCTTTGTATCGACTTCCAAAAAGGAGGAGGTTCTCAATTCGATGGAATCACTTTTTGAATTGAAAAATTATTTAGGCGCGTTGGGCATTTTTGAGATGGGAAAAAACCATTGAACTCGCGACACTGTTACCATTACTAAGACCTCTGTATATAAGTATCTTTAGTGTAGTCTGCTTTTATTCAAGTTTTCATTTCTGTCGGCACTCCCGGAGTGCCACTTTTTTTTTAAGTATGTTTCCCAACTACACGAAGACGCCTGGGCCGATTCGAGAAATTCTTTTTTTTGTTTAAATGGGTATACTCTCAGGTGGCTCCATTGGCACTAAGTCAGATTTGATGATGGGATTCCAAAAAAATCGAGGGCAACCCTCAGTTAGGGACGCAATTCGGTTATAAGTTTGTAATCTCAGAACTCCGTCATTTATAAACCGATTTAGATATATATTTTTTTATTTGAAAGGATATACTTTTAGATTGATTTTGTAGAAATTTCATCAAAATCGGTTTGTTAGTTAAGTTAAGTCGGTTATATTTTTGTTAAAAAGTTACTTGTAATACATATGTTATCGGGGTATTACGTAAAATTACAGTTAACTCATTTTTAACCGAAAGTCATGGGACACTTGAAGCCCGTGCATTGAGTAACTCTTATAAGCTTTCCTACCAAGGGTACTTGAGCTGCAGGAATAACCAAATCTAATACTTTATTTACGCACTAGCTGTTGCCCGCGACTTCGTACGCGTATACTACTAAAACTAGGTAACGTAGAAATAAAGCCAAACTCGTAGAAATAAAGCAAAACTTGACTTGACACCCCATATTTATCCCATGGGGACCTGATTTATGGGATAAAAAGTTACCTAAATGTTAATCCAGGTTATAATCTACGTACATACTAAATTTCATCGAAATCAGTTCAGCTGTTACGACTGAGAAACAAACGTCCAAACTTTCGCATTTATAATATTAGTGTGATGTTACCAACGCTAGAAACAAAACAATATTAATGTAACCCCTTTGAATTAGAGTTCCGTGATTATTATACATTTGCCTTGTAATTATCGATAGTGGGGTCATACACGCGACCAACTTTTAATTGCATTATTTCTAGCGACCGGAAGGAGAAATTTTACAGTTTTCAGTGTTTCATGGCGAGGGAAACGGAAAAACGTGTTTGTGAACAACTTCTGGCAAATAGTTTTATGTTAATAAAAACTTTTTGTGTTACTGTAAATGTTATGTGTTATTTTAATATGTTTGTTTTTTTGTATAAAGAATACGTGTTTTGTGCAAGGTAAACATAATTAAAACACCATTACTTACGATCGAAGTAATATGGATAGCAAAATAGGTCTACAATATCTACATCTATAATTACTACTGATAGTTCGATTGACTTTTCCTTTCTTTTTATTGTGTGTAATGTCATATGGGTTCAAATAAATATATTTCCCATCTTTCTTTTCTATAGAAAACTGACTGAAGAAATGGAGTTGATTGAACTTTTACGTTAAAATTGCTTAGGTCAGTTTAATCTGTAAATACCTTTATTAAAACACAAAAAATATTGTTATTGGCTCCCAATAGAGCCAGCTAGGTTTTAATGGGTTAAATGTTAAATTACTTATGCTGCTGACTGTACCAGGCATTGATTACTTTTTATTAATTAATAGTTATATTTTATTATTATTATTTTATTTCATTTCGTTTTTGTTACTTTATTTTTTATTGTTCACATTCAAAATGAATGAATTAATAATGATAATAATATTAATCTTAATATTTATAATTTCTACAATATACATCTATAATATCTACAACATCTACATCTATAATTACTACTCATAGTTCAATTGAATCGAACTATCAGTAGTAATTATAGATGTATATTTTACTTCATCTGATGATGGTCCCAACTCTAGTGTTTACTTTAACATATAAGCCTAGCCTAGTGTGAAGATCGTAGACAAATACTTTTAGTTAACGCATTTCAGCACTAAATTTAAGTTATTTTAGCTTAACTCATTGTATGTAAGTTCTTTTTATTTTTATTTTACTGCAAAATATATGTTTTTTATTACTTTGCACATTCCTCTTGGGGTGGATTTATCATATGTGGTCAAACACGGGTGGCTATTTGACAAATGTTTCTATACGATCAATGATTTCTTTGACATGAAATTCTGACATACTAATTTTAATTTATTAATTTCATAGTCTTTACAATTTAATTTTTTTATTGATTATTTTATGGGCTTTACCATGGGATGATATTATTGATTGATTTTTATTAAATTGAAGAATTTTTATGTATAACTGAATTAATAATTTTATATAACTGTAATTTGCACGCTGATAATCGGTGAAGTATGTGAAACCTCCCTATGTAGCTGTATCAACTTATACACCATGCTTCTGGCAAATACTCGTAAATTTCATTTCATTTCAACAACTGTCATGGCACCCCGCACTGGTTTTCTCCGCTAAGATGATAAATATGTTGTAATGAGAATAAATATCCTTATCCTAATCCCGTACAACACTACTCTTGTGCGTGGTGGGATAGTATCAAAGTGTTAATGCATTTTGGTTTGGTAGCTCACCAGGATGTGAACTTTCAGGCTAACATATAAAATCAGAATATATAAAACACCAGAAGACGCATTAAGCTGTGATTATAAGCCGTGCCCAGCGCCCACCTCAGTTCCACCCGCGTAATGTTGCCTATATTTTTTTTTTCGAGAGAATGGACTAATCTCGCTGTTGGCCTCTGAGGCCGTTGCAGCTTAACCGAGCTTTTGGCGAGCGCAGAAGGCGCTCAGCTCTGTAATTTTTTGATGAGGCAACTAGCGCAAGGGCACCACTTAGGTACGAACCTCGGCTTAGGCTGTTGCCGGGACGGGGATAGGAGAGAAACGCCCGGGTACGTGCTTGTACCTCGTATAGGCGACGACTGAAGGGACTCGTCGACCTCGCCGGCGAGGTCGGTGTATTTGTGAAGTGTTTACTCTGTCTAATGTGGATGACTCTTCCACATTAGCGGAAGTGATTTCGTCATCCAGGTCTTCAAGAACGTGTCTCGGACGACGGAGGGTTTTGCTGTGTTCGGACGGTTCTATCGAATAGTCCGGAATGGTATGTACCAAAGGATTCGGATGATGAGAGGTTGCCTATAGTTGCCCTTAGTCGTTATATACCCATTTTGGGGTAAATTTTTTGGTAAGATACATCTAATCTAACTATGGCACTACTTTATTAATGAAATATTATGGTCGGTTTGCAAAACGATTCCTAAACACATTTAGCGACTAAACATGTTTCAATTTGATATATTTTTATGATTTGAGAACTCCTTAAATCATTTTAAGCCATTAAATACGTTTAGTCGGCTGCCGTGGGGCGCCGGCAATAGAATGTTGCCCCTCCGCTCTTGCCCGTGGATGCAGTAGGAGTCTGCTAAGGGATACCTCCGAAAGATGGGCAGCAGCGTCTTTTCGTGTTTCAACACCTATACTGCGCTCGCCAACCCGCCTGCCAAGCGTGGCGAGTATGGCAACAACCCACTCATGGGGCCGAAAGGTTCTCGAGTGGAGGCCACGGACCGGCAAGCGCAGCGTAGGACGTCCACCCACAAGATGGGCAGACGACTTGGTAAGAACCGCAGGTCGGCGTTGGATGCAGGCCGCTTCCAACCGCAGTTCCTGGAGGTCAATGAGGGAGGCCTTTGTCCAGCAGTGGACGTCCTATGGCTGATATGATGATGATGATATACGTTTAGACATCGTTGCGCAAATTACCCAAAATTTTTTTTTTGTTTTTTGAGTGATTTCAGTTCAGGGCGAACCACTAGTATAATTTAAAACTACAACTAATAAAAGTTTTTAATCTTAGAATTCTCGAGTAGGGAATATAATAATACCCGATATTTGGCAACACCAGCAAAATGGAGGATCATTAATTACGACAAATACAAACCGAGCAATTTATTCAATAAACAAATAATGCAATATCTAAATGTGCTACTTACATATGAAATGTGATCCCATCTTGTTTTTTTTTGAGCCCGGCTGAATTTTTACACGTTGGAACGACACAAGAAGGCTTAGCTTAATTCAATTGAACACTGTGGTGAAATGGCGTTTGCGTCAACATCTACTCTATTTAGAATAGATGTTGACGCTTCAGTACTAAGCGCGTTCACTTGTTCTGGTGTTTTATCTATTCTGTTCACATAAATGAGTATCGCAAATGTGCGAGTAAAATATGGTGGTAAAATTATGGAAATTAACTTAACACTTACTTAAATACTTTTATGTATAAACTTGTATTGTATATACCGAGGTATATAACGAGAACTCGCGTCCCACGTCGCAGTGTTTATGTGGCAAATAGATAAAAGTTTGTTTATTGAAGTTATACTTCTTTTGACGCGTTTGGAAAAAAATATGAGAGTAAAATTTTTACGACGCGCGCTCACCGACAGCCAAAAAGCAACACGATGAAGTTAGCTGATAACTGTCTCACAAGTTACCGTGAAAGCTCATAACTGTATTTATATATATTCATTCCTTTTACAAATAAAGAGTAGTGGCATACGGGGTGAAATATTTAACTGTTTTTGTTCTGTCACAGACTACTGTTCTGTTGTTCTGTTCTGCCAAAAAAGTATACCTTTTTACATGCGTACATACACACACGTTTTTATATGATATGTATTATAGATTAAGTATACTATGGGCAGTCAAATTAGCTTATTGTTATACAAGGGCTGAAAGTAACTGAGTAAACGATTTATTTGACACACGATAACAACACAGATAACATAAAACACGAGACATGATACATTAATAAAGAGACGTAATAAAGTAACATTAAACACACAAAGACCATAATTATTAAATAAAGTACATATGAGGAGGTAAGTTACACAAAACATTGGAAAATAGATAAATAATAATAATAACGGTAAGAATGCACAATAATTTAGGAGACAGATTAAAAATACAAATATAAGTACACATAAACTACGTTTAAGATAATTCCTTATCTGTACAAGCTATCCGTCTATGGAACTCTCTACCTCCACACATTAGAACTGCCAAATCCCTTTGCATCTTTAAAACAATTTTACTTAGAAAACTTTCGTGATTGATTTCAATCATTATTATAAATACGGGATTTATCACGTACCGTCTTATCGGTGTTTCGAACGACAATGTTTCGGTTCAATTCGTGAACCTTCATCAGGGTGAGTGCGATCCGCTCCGAATAACGTCTCGCCTCGCACTGCGCGCAGCTGCTCTCTGCGCGCGAGTGGACGGGCGGGGTGGTGGGGATTGGGTCAACGAAAGCACAGTGCGTTGACCCGCTGTGTCATCATTATTATCATCACTGCAGCTCTCTTCTGTAGTTCTTGGTACAGGCAAACACACAACACTAACTATGTCTCTACCAGGTTCACTCACTCTTCTGTCACTTGCATCATGAAGACATGGCCTCCAGGCCGGCGGTAGAACCCATCCTCTATCCCTGTTAAAGTTCGGCACACGACTTATTTCTATCGCCTCTCGGATCTTGCGAGGAACGAAGAACTTCTCTCTCGCTAAAACCCGGGCCTTGTCGAAACGAATGTAGTGCGTCGAATCAGAATCTAGGGAATGTTCCGCCACTGCAGAACTGAAACTGAATTGAACCGAAACATTGTCGGTCGAAACACCGATAAGACGGAACGTGATAAATCCCGTATTTATAATAATGATCTTTAAAACAGTTCTATTTACACATCTGTCTGCACAATTATTGATTAAAACGGGTATTTATCGCGTTTTACCTTTTTACCTTTGTATGTACACGGCAACCCGTGACCACGACTATTGCAACATAGCCGAAACGTTGGTATAATAAATAAAAAAAGGTACATACGCGATAAATGCCCGTTTTAATCAATATACAGTGATCGCGAAAGTTTGAAAAATAATATCTGTCTGCACTACAATGCTGATTTTTCATTGTTTATCTATCGTTATGCTACTCTTGGGTTGGTCTACTAAAGGTTACTAAAGGTTGTCTGGAATAGATGGCGTTTAGCGATAAGACCGCCCATTGTACCTTTATTTATTGTTTATTTCCATTATTACTGTATTTTTGTTTGGTGTGCAATAAAGAGTATTTCATTCATTCATTCTTGCATTTATTTCACCCTATATGTACCTACTTATAGTATTTTATAATATACCTTATTATTATTAGTATGGAATATTTATATACTATCCTATATTATTATGTGCCTAATCCATTGATGAGTACTTATCTATATGTATATATATATATATATATATATATATATATATATATATGTATTTTGCTTATGTAAGTACACTATTTATTCAATATTCAATTATTTTTATTAATAGCTACCTTTCTATACTGTTATCGTGAAACCCAGTCCATCCAAAGGTTGTTTGGGGGAGATCGCTTTTAGCGATAATACCGCTACTTGTATTTTTGCGTGTATTGTTATCTGTTTTTTTATTGTTTTTTTATTTTAAGTATCATTTACAATAAAGCGTTTTCTATCTATCTATCTAACTATCGATTACACCTAACTACATCTATACTATTTACACATTACACAATTACACACAAAACGCGAGCGAGTCCCAAGTAAAAATGGGATGACTATGTCCCAGGCAGATTAATATTTGCAAAAGAGGTTCTGGCTAACTAGCCCACACAAGTCAACGATTTTGACGACTTCTGTGGCGCAGTGGGCGAATAGCCAGCTAAGACGCAGGCCGTTGCAAGCTCGATTCCCGCTGCGGGACAAATGTTTGCATGGTCTATAGATATTTGTTTCAAGATTGGGTATTTTTCTATTATAAGTATGTTTTTACAAATAAAACGAATGTGTGTATTTTATCCGTTATCTGGTTCCCATTGTACAAGCTGTGCTTAGTTTGGGGCTAGATAGCGCTGTGTGAAATGTCCAGCAATATTTATGACTACTATTATATATTTCTTTATTTCTACTTCACCTGTGAATATCAGCACCTTCTTTATTTTCACATTGACTCGTTCCGAAATATTCCGAAATAGTTTATAGCAACACTATTTTTTTTAATTAGTTGGAAATACGTAGGTCACACTAAAAGTTTTACTTAATTTAGAAAAACAACATGTTTTATCCAAAATATTATGTTTATTGCTTTTCAAAATACTTTCCTTTACATTTTAGGCATTTTTTCATGCGATCGAACCATTTTTTAAAACAGGATGACCACAGATCTGAAGACATGTTTTCTACGTGCTGATTGAACGCTATCACTGCCTCTTCGGAGTTGGTAAAAGTGAAAACTCTCTTCAAATCTTTGATTTTGGGAAAAATACAGAAATTACAGAGTGCTAGGTCGGGGCTATGTGCAGGATGGGTGACGATTTGTACGTTTTCGGAAGCTAAAAATGACTTTGTTTTGTTTGCCGTGTGTGAAGAAAGCGTTGTCATGATGTAGGAGAGCGCGGCTTTTTGGTCGTCTCTTGCGAACTTTTTCTAACAGCCTGGGTAAACAAATGGTAGAATACCACTCGGCATTAACACTCTTTTGATCTTCAAGTGAAATTGTGCAAATGGGACCCTTAGCTGAAAAAAACGCGTACATTTTTTTACCAACGTTTCTCGCCTGCCTTACTTTTGTTGGCCTGTTCTCATTTTCAAACACTCATTCACAAGATTGCTGTTTTTTTTCGGGTTCAAAACAATAAATTCAAGTTTCGTCTCCTGTGACAATGTCATAAACAGCATTAGAATGTCCGTAGTCGTACTTCAGTAGCATCTGTGAGCACCATTCCACGCGAGCCCGCTTCTGCTCCGCTGTCAGTTCATGAAGGATCCAATGACAACGAAGTTTCCGAACTTTCAATTCTTCGTGTAAAATATTCTGAATTTGGCTCATACCAATCCCCAATAGTCCTCGAATTGTCTCATAGGTAATCCGCGGGTTTTCTTCAATTAGCCGTTTAACAGTAGCCACATTATTTTCGTTGACGGCAGTTGATGGCCGCCCTTCACGAAATTCGTCATGTAAAGAAACCCGACCTCTCTCAAATTCAGCAAACCATCGCCTTACGGTGATCAAATAAGGTGCTTCTCTCCAAAAAGCATTTTGAAGACGAGCGGCACAGTATTGCGGAGAGAGAGAACTTTTAAAATCATAAAAAATCATCGCGCGAAAATCTTTTCTACTTAATTCCATTTTCGTTGCGTACGTAGAACTTTGATGTGTGATAAAAAACAATTGACAAATGATTAACCGCCAATTTTTTTTTACTAAGAAAGTTGCAAGGTTTCAAAAAATATAACATTCGAAATTCAAATAGTTCCGATTAGCTAGAAGTGCTAAACTTTTAGTGTGCCCCATTTAATTGACAGTTTAGTTGAGTTTGTACGTTATGTTCTGTGTGTGAAACTTTCAGTTGTCTACTGCGTGTTTCGTTATCAAGGTGTGTTGGACATGGAGTACTGTTAATTGATATTGAAATGCGTTATTATAATTCTCGAAGGGTTTTCTCTAAAGGTTTATACGGGTGCTAATAAATAAAGCTATATTTATATTACGAGGGTAAATGTAAGGTAGCACTATTTTCACCCCAAACATGTAGACGAAAATGTGCCCCCAAAAACTTGTTTGGTAGGGTAGGTTGTAAATAACATAAGAACTGAATAATGAATATTAAACATTGTTTTAATGAAATAACTTATATTGTTTTGCTATAAATGAAAAACCCCGAAAAGTATATAACTATTTTATCAGTTAACTGGTTCCCATAGTACAAGTTTTACATAGTTTGGGGCTAGATGGCGTTGTTTAAAATTTCCAGTATTATTTATTTATTTATAGTAGTTGTGTTTTTACAAAAACATTTGAATACTATGTAACATAAGATAACACGGTAAATATCTCTGTTTTGACAATATTTCATTTTAACAAAAACTAAAACAACGAACAATTTTTAGATTTGCATTTTAAAGTCCCGTTAATTTTTATCAAAAACTATTTTTGTTTTAAATATTTTGTCAAATTATAGCAGTGTTTTTTAAACGATATTGCTTGCAGGGTGCTTTGGAATTGTCTTGTTTCACCCGAAAGGGAGTAATGGCCACACTTACGACAACTTGGTTTATTTTGCGAATTTTATTGTTTTTTATTGATGAATCATTTGGCAATAAACTATTTTTCAAACTTTCGCGATCACTGTACATAATTATTGATTAAAACGGGTATTTATCGCTTAAGTACCTTTTTTACTCGTTATCTCGACGTTTCGGCTGTGTTGCAACAGTCATGGTCTCGGGCTGACTCAAGTCACTCAAGAGTCAGCCCGAGACCATGACTGTTGCAACACAGCCGAATCGTCGGGATAACAAATAAAAAAGGTACATACGCGATAAATACCCGTTTTAATCAATAATTCCGGCAAAAAACTGTTAAATTCAATAAAAAATAAGTTTAAAAGCTGTTTTGGGCAAATAACCGTAACTCAAACTCGTTGTACTTACGTATTGTATACATTTTAAAGAATACGCATTCCAAAAAAACAACTTTTTTGAAAGCATACTAAAAATAACATGTTTTTTTTATTATTTGCAAATTAACCCCTTTAAAAGTTAGCATACAAAGCTTGGAGCACCCAATTGTTAACATACAGCTAACAAAAGCATTTCGAAACCGACCGTGAAGCAAATCCAACAAACTTACTCAACATCACAAAACACAACTAAAACTTAACCTCGCTTTATATTTTCTCATCACACTAGTCCTTCCAACCACTGGGGAATTACAAAGTTTTTAACTCATTTTGCTGCCCGTAGAAAGATCGTTTAGACCGTGCTACTGGAGAAAATACAGTAACTATTTAAGTACTAATTTGAATTATTATTGAAGGTGTATCAATTAGTCAACGACTAGCCGGAAAAGCTGACTATCCAGTCATATTTGTAGTCAGTGACTAGTCGACAAAAAGCGCCGACTAGTTAGCCCATTACTTTATTCATATTTCTATGCATAAAAAAGAGATTGAAATAAATTTGTAGCCTTTATTTTATAGTTTTACCTTTATTTTTTTTTAAATAACACAGTAAGTATTTTAGTAAAATTTGAATATTTATTGGATATGTAACAATTAGTCGACGACTAGTCGGGAAAACTCACTATCCGGTCATATTTGTGGTCAGTGACTAGTCGGCAAAAAGCACCGACTATTCAGCCCATTACTTTATTCATATTTCTATTCATAAAACAGAGTGATTGAAATAAATTCGTAGCCTTTATTTTTAGAATTATTTAAGATTTTAGTTTTACCTTTTTAGAATTTTTCTAAAAAATAATACAATAAGTATTTTAGTAAAATTTTTATAATTATTGGATATGTAACAATTAGTCGACGACTAGTCGGGAACACTCACTATCCGGTCATATTTGTGGTCAGTGACTAGTCAGCAAAAAGCGTCAACTTGTCAGCCTATTACTTTATTCATATTTCTATTCATAAAATAGAGAGATTGAAATAAATTCGTAGCTTTTATTTTATAGTTTTACCTGTATTTTTCTATAAAATAATACAGTTACTATTTTAGTAAAAATTTAATAGTTATTGGATATGTAACAATTAGTCAACGACTAGCCGGAAAAGCGGACTATCCGGTCATATTTGTAGTCAGCGACTAGTCAGCAAAAATCGCCGACTAGCTAGCCTATTACTTCATTCATATTTCTATTTATAAAATAGAGAGATTGAAATAAATTCGTAGCCTTTATTGTATAGATTAACTTTTATTTTTTTTAAAGTAATACAGTAAGTATTTTAGTAAAATTTGAATAATTATTGGAAATGTAACAATTAGTCGACGACTAGCCGGAAAAGCTGACTATTCGGTCATATTTGTGGTCAGTGACTAGTTGGCAAAAAGCGCCGACTAGTCAGCCCATTTCTTTTTCATATTTCTATTCATAAAATATTATAAACCTTTATTATATATTTTTACTTTTATTTTTCTAAGAAAACACTCAGTAACGCTAGCTCGTACGTAAACAATCTAATCTTCTAATACTTATATAAAAATCTCGTGACACGGTTTTTGTAGTCGCACTCTTCCGGAACGGGTAGACCGATATTAATGATTTTTTTTTATGTATATTTGATAGGCATGAAAATATGTCGTCAAGTATTTTTCACCCTACTCCCCCACGCCGCCATTTTTTAATCCTGATTTCATTACTTTTGTATGAACAATATCCATATAATTTAAACGTCTTCATTGATGTAAAGTCACTTACATGAAGTGTCACGTCACTTTGACATTTCATTCTGCGTTTTATTTCTTTGATAATAATTTTACTAACTAACCCGCCCACGGCTTCGCATGGGTGGTATTTTAATAAAATCATTACCCTCCTTTTGTGCACTAGGGTTAAAATTTCAGTATGTCCTTCTTCAGGATATAATCTATTTCCTTGCCAAACTTCATTACGATCCATTCAGCTGTTTAGTTATGAAAAGGTAACACATAAACCTACATAGATATTATACATATAAACCTTCCTCTTGAATCACTCTATCTATTGATGAAAAACTTTATTAAAATCCGTTAAGTAGTTAACAAGATCTAAGATAACAGACAGCGGATGCGACTTCATTACTATGTAAAGAAAAATAAAGAAAATATGAAAATTTTTAAAATCATCTCAAAAATTTCAAGCCTAAACGGGACTTGAACCCGCAACCTTCCTCTTGATACGAGGATGCACTATCCAACTGTGCTACCAGGCTATTTCACGTCTAGGTCGTAATTAGTGAGATGATTTCGAATTAGAATTAAATGCGGGGTCAGCTAGTAATAGATAAAAAAGTAAAGTAACCGCTCACGGCAGGTGCGAGCAACTCAGCTGCGCCTAGGACATTGCTTATGCCACCCAAATTCCACAGAAAGCTATGATCGATTTCTTTTTTTTTTTTTTCGAATGGACTAATCTTGCTGTTGGCCTCTGAGGCCGTTGCAGCTTAACCGAGATTTTGAAGAGCGCAGAAGGCACTCAGCCCTGTCATTTGTTTGATGAGGCAACTAGCGCAAGGGCACCACTTAGGTACGAACCTCGGCTTGGGCTGTTGCCGGGACGGGGATAGGAGAGAAACGCCCGGGTACGTGCTTGTACCTCGTATAGGCGGCGACTGAAGGGACTCGTCGACCTCGCCGGCGAGGTCGGTGTATTTGTGGAGTGTTTTCTCTGTCTAATGAGGATGAGTCTTCCGCATTAGCGGAAGTGATTTCGTCATCCGGGTCTCCGAGAACGTGTCTCGGACGACGGAGGGTTTAAATGATCGATTTCGCTGAATAATCGGCCTTTTATCGACCTACTGGTTGGTCAATCGGGTAATCGGCCAAAGTCATAATTTATTTATTTATTCGCCCCAAACTGAGATCTTGCAAGTATTATATAAAAACAAAAAAAATATTCGTAATCTTTGACTATCAAAATGGTATACTTATATAGTCGCGAGGGACTCGACACAAAGTTTTCGTTTAGGTACTAACATTGTTTCAGCTATACGCTTTCAGGATCCACCTTTACCAAAATCAGGCCCAAGCCTTAAAAGCTTTTTATACTTTTCTTTCTAGTTTCGTTTTCAGAGCTAGTACTCTGACTGCATGTGTGCTCTGTTCTCTTACGACTTCTTGCTAGAAACCGGAAACGAGCAATTACCCTGGAAAGAGCGATGGCGAAGTGTTAGTAGCTCTAAATAGTCATTCCAACGGATTAACTATGAGTAACCAATTACTCCGTCAGGCACGGCAACCATACAAAGAAGTAATGGGGTGAAAATTTAGGGTTAAAATTATGATGGCCATTGGCATAGACGCAGAAGTAGTTTTAAATTTTAGAAGGTACATTAGTATACAAGGGTGGTAAGCGATCTATTGTACGAGCGAGTGAATGCGAGCAAGGACACTAATCGAGGGTATTATTGATCGCTTAAGGTAGCATTCGGTTCTTAGCGACCGCGACGTGTGACTGCAACCATTAAACGACGCGACCTAAACGGCTGTCGCGGGGTGACTCCTAGCCTTCCGATGTCAGCGACCGCGATGGCGACATCGCCACTCTTCCCGCTGTTTTTATGGGTGACGGTTGTGTTCTATTGCTGTACAATACGTCGGACAATTTATCCGCAGCTAGGAAAAAACATATTCTACAGCTATTGGAGGATTAAGAAGATGATGATAATATGATTATGTTATTTTCTATGCCTCCGGAATTATTTCTTGCCTTGCCAATTATTTCCCAAATATTGTCCCTCACAATGTTGTCTTTATAAGATGCGAGCCTTACATCACATAAAGGTATCACATAAATACTATTTACTAATTTTATCATCTTCTCATCCTCGTTCGGTGAAAAGGCCGCCATTTCAATGTATTTCTCGCCTGTGTCGCGTGACTGCACTGCCTCCGATGCGACCGGGTCGCGGTTGCCATGCCGCTTTCTAGCCACGTCCACTGGTAGCGCGACGCGGTCGCCGGGTTTGTTTAGTGTTCCATATAAATCCATACTAAGCAGTGGGTCGCTCAACCCGGACGAGGTCGCGGGTTGCGGTCGCGCGTCAAGATCGCTAAGAACTAAATGCTACCTTTACACTCGAGTACAACACATAACTTTTCATTACGTTCGTAAATACATACATACTCTTATTATATAGAGAAATGACAAGACCCGGAACAAATCTGTAGATCATGCGAATATTTCTTCCGCGGTGGGAATCGAACCAGCAACCTCCTGCGTTTCAGATAGTAATTCGCCCACTGCACAACAAAGGTCGTCTACATATAACAAACATACATACAGACATATTATATAAATAAATATATATATATACCCTGAAAACACCAGGGTAATTGCTTGTACCGAACCAAAATAAAAATAGACCTAGTAACGTACAGACAGCGTCGCTAACTGGTTCCAAAAAAAGCTTATAATATGTAGATTTTATCTAAACACGTAACCATTTTTAACATTATTTAACTTTATAATTGTTGATTTGTTTACCTAGTGTGTAGTGTTAAAGTAAATGCATTATTTTAATGTTTCACTCACTTAACTCTTTTATATCTAATCCATGTCTAACAGTACTGAATCAAAATACTATTTGAACGTGGGACAAAATCGCAGCATGGAAATATTAATAATTTTGCAATGCTGCGGTTTGGACCAAATGGGCCCTAACGTGGAACGTCACAAGTTTTTTTTATGTTAATTGTGGAGAAACAGGCTAACGACCCACCTGATGGTAAGCGGTCACCGTCGCCTATTGACACCGGCAACACCCGGGGTATTGTCGATGTGTTCCCTACACTGTAGAAACCTCTTTACATTTCTCTTGAAGCGTGCCATGTCGTAGCCTAATGGGAAAACCTCAGATGGCAGCTCATTCCACATCTTGCAAGTATGGGGTAGAAAAGATCGCGTGAAGCGTGTGGTGCGCGATACCCAATTGTCGATGATATGTGGATGAGCTTTATTATTGTTCGTAGCAATTATCGTACTACTTAGCAAAACCATGAAAAAAATTAGTGGGTCGATGAACGAACGTACTTAATTCAATAAGGTGAAGCATAAAACTCGAAGTGCAAACGTATAGCTCTAGCGCACACTGCGAAGCTTTTATCAACTTTTTTCTATTAAAATCTGAACGCAAAGCTCGTAAAATGTAAACAGAAACTTCAAGAAGGCTTGAGTACTTGCCTCTTCGTGTATTTTAATATTGGATTCTGTAGAATGGTATTATACTTTTTCATTTTAAATACTGAATTTTCGATCTACACAATCACCCTTTTCAGCAGAGCTTCACAGAGAGTTTATAGTTTTGATTTAGCGTGTATGTATGTATGTTATAGTCCTTTGACGACCTCCGTAGCGCAGTGGGCGAATAGCCGGCTGAGACGCAGGAGGTTGCGGGTTCGATTCCCGCTGCGGAACAAATGTTTGCATTATCTACAAATATTTGTTCCGGGTCTGGATGTTTTTCTATGTATTATAAGTATGTATTTACAAAAAAAAACGTATATAAGTATTCTATCAGTTACCTGGTTCCCATAGTACAAGCTCTGCTGAGTTTGGGGCTAGATATCGCTATGTGAAATGTCCAGCAATATTTATTTATTTATATTTATTTTATGTGTTTCTGTGCATACTTTACTTGTGTCGAAATAAATTTATCTATCTTAACGTAATACACTTTCTGTGTGACTTCTGAGTCTTCCCGATCGCAAGGAATAATCGTATATTGATATGATGACTAGCTTCCGCCAGTGGCTTTGCACGCGTTATTTGTCAACAAAAGGTAGCCTATGTTTGAATCTAGGTCATAATCTATTAACACACCAAAATACTTACATACATTTTTTTTTGTAAATACATACATATAATTATAGAGAAACAATCAGACCCGGAACAAATATCTGTAGAGACTGTAAATATTTGTTCCACGGCGGGAATTGAAACCTCCTGCGTCTCAGCTGGCTATTCGCCCACTGCACCACGGAGGTTGTCGGAGAGTAATGCTTAAGGAATGAATGCTATGGGCTATTGGAGAGATGAGATCGGCATCTGCCAATTCGTCAATTATATTACTACTAGCTGCCGCCAGCGGCTTCGCTCGCGTTGTTTGTCAATTAAAAGTAGCCTATGTGTTAATCCGGGTTATAATCTACATTTATACAAAATTTCATCGCAATCGGTTCAGCCGTTCCGGCGTGAAAGAGTCATACATACAAATATTCGCGTTTATAATATAAGTAGGATTATTTTATTTTAATAATTAAAATTTTTACATTGCTATTACAGTGTAACACCAAAGCGATAGTGAAAAGCCTTAATATCTAGTACTTATTTACACTTAGACTAGATAGATCCTACTTAGAAAATTAAAGACCGCATATCTGTTAATTCCATCAAGGTACTCGTAATACTGAATATATCTTCGGCTACACATAAGCTGTTGATTACACGTAGGGCTCGCGTATCTCTTTTCTCCCAATATTTCATACAGGGTGAAAGTCCTCGACAGACTAACAGACTACCGGGCGGTTGTATCTATCGCAAGTATTTATTTATTTTTACAGGTCTTTAAACAACGAAAAAGGCAAGCCATCCCAGTCTGACAAGGTTTCCTTGATTAAACTTCGCAGCTCAGAACGTTGCTAACCTTGTTGATCTCTTAAGAACGACCAGCCATGAAATTCCGGAACATGTCGTAAGTTACTTCACATGAATCTTATTTAACTCGTCGCGAGTTGCGCACTGCATCTCAGTTAGGCAACCTAGTTATGCCACGAGGAAACGTCGCATCTATATGCATTCGATGTACAATGAAATAGACTTATTTTTTCAAAACTTAATGAAATGTTGAGTTCTTGTATTAGATTCTAAAGTTTATTAAATCATTATTATAAATACGGGATTTATCACGTACAGTCTTATCGGTATTTCGACCGACAATGTTTCGGTTCATTTCGTGAACCTTCATCAGGGCGAGTGCGATCCGTGCGAGGCGAGTCGTTGTTCGGAGCAGATCGTACTCACCCTGATGAAGGTTCACGAATTGAACCAAAACATTGTCGGTTGAAACACTGGTAAAACGGTACGTGATAAATCTCGTGTTTATACTAATTATTTATTCATACCTATGTATTTCTATAAGTGCCTATTATAATATTAGATTTCTGCACGTAGTTGTTTACGATGTAAGTGATACAAGCAACGACATTCAAATTAAATAAAGCTTTTGTGATTTACTTTTTTTTCGAACCGAGAATCTGAATTAAGTTTTCTGGATGAGTTTTTTTTTATATTTTTATATGGAATAACAAAAAAGTACATTATATGGCTTAACATTACATAACTTTTAATACACTAGCTGACCTGCCCGCGGCTTCGCACGGGTGATTTTTACCCTCTTTTTGCGCAATTGGCTAAAAAGTAGCCTATGTTTTTTCAATGTTATAATCTATCTCCTTGCAAAATTTCATTCGTTCATCCGTTTAATCGTGTAAAGATAATAAACAAACAAACGGAATTCTGTATGTAATATACATGTAAACCTTTCTTATGAATCACTCTATCTATTGCTGTAAATTACATTAAAATCCGTTGAGTAGTTTGAAAGATCTAAGGTAACAGACGGCGGAACTACATTTTGTGCTATGTAAAGATGACTTGTGATGACAAACTGCCACTCAACAGACTGATTGATAAGACTCTAAAGATATAAATAATTATTATTTGACAAAACGTTCTTAAAGAATGCCAAATTCCTAACAGTGTAGTGCGCAGCTCGTAGTAATATGATCGTGAAGCACTAAGCTCAAGTTCCCGAATCGACTGGTTAAACTACAGGACGAGGACTTTATCCCATTCGCATAACACCTGCAGTCCTCGAGCGCTAAACTTCTCGCATATATTTTCCAACAGAATAATTCTATACTTCGCGTTGATGTATGAGTTATGTCTGAATAGACTTGATTTTCAGTGAAATTGTTCTAGATAACCTGAAAATTGCAGTAGTTTAGTAACTGAGGCTTACGGTTCGTTAGTGACAACTTATCAAGTCTGCGCTTGGTGTTCAAGTTAGGCAGTTCCACCCAATCAACACAAATATGAAAGTTTGGGTGTTTATTTGTTGGTTTTTAATCACGTAACTGCTGAACCGATTTCGATTAAAGTTACGACCGTGATTGAAATATAGGCTCATTTTTATAGATCGGCAATGCGTCCAAAGCCGGCGATGGAAGCTAGTTCTTGATAAATGCCATAATGGCATGATAATGGTGGCAAGGCATAATGCTGAGCTGGAACCCATTTGCTGCAGTAGCACATACACACCTACTTGCCTCGTTTTAATTTTTCCCTGACTACATTGTAAATTTATTATTTCATTCTATTGTTCCTATGTTTGTTGAATGTAATTTTCTGTTTTCTCTTACTTGTGATTTATCTTTGATATTATACCTTTTGATTGTATTGTGTGAATTTGACGACCTCCGTGGTGCAGTGGCCAATAACCGGCTAAGATGCAGGAGGTAGCGGGTTCGATTCCCACCGCGGAACAAATGTTTGCACGATCTACAGATATTTGTTCCGGGTCTGGTGGTTTCTCTATATATTATAAATATGTATTTACAAAAAAAAAGTATTTAAGTATTCTATCAGATATCTGGTTCCCATAATACAAGCGCTGCTTAGTTTGGGGCTAGATAGCGCTGTGTGAAATGTCCAGCAATATTTATTTATTTAATTTGTGTGTGCTATGGTAGCAAATAAATGTCTGTCTATGTCTGTGTCTATAAATAGATAAAGATTAATTTACCGAATTAATATTTATTTTTAAGTTAAAATATATTAGGTTCAATTATTAATCAATATTACCTTAGAACTTGAAAAGCATGCAAAATTTTCAGTTGAAATAGACATGAACAAGTGGTCAGTAGCTTGCAAGCTTTGAACAAAACATAAATTATAGTAAAATGCCCCCAAAAGTCATGCTCTACAAGTTGATCATTGTAAACTCGGTAAATGCTATTTACGGTCCGGGGGTCGTAAGTTAACTTGAAAATAGAATACGGCTCATTGCATTCTTAATAAACCAAAATGAAAGACAATCTCCATGACAAATCCTTATTACTATTTAAACATTAAAGAGGCCACGGTTTAGTTGTGAAAATAAAAATAATGGAGAACAACCACGCAAATTTCCTTTTATGCAACAAACTGTTGTAAAAATTCTTATTTCATTTTCTCGTTTTCATGATAAAAACATAAGTGTTATCAGTTGTAAACGATCAATAAAACCCTCGATTAGCGTTCTCGCTTACTCAAGCCCATAACAAATTACTATTTCTGGATTGAATCAAGGTTTACGTCAACAAATTACGAACAGTATAAATATTACAACATTGTACTTTTATTTATTGTTTATTTTCATTATTACTGTATTTTTGTTTGGTTTGCAATAAAGAGTATTTCATTCATTCGTTCATTGAATACAACTTTACATAGGTAAATCAAAATGAACACACATCACAATTGTAATAGGAAGCTCGTGGATGATTACACAAATCGAATGGCTTGATCTACATACTCATACCTGCAGCAAAATTTGACGGTACGTCAATAGAAGTTAGCAAGGTAGGTAGCATGGAAATCTATAAAACTCTATGCAACCTAACTATGCCACGCCAGGAATCCTCTGAATTGCTTTCTCTTCATGGTAGTTCAAATCTTCAAAACTCAATAGATCTATGCAATACCCACTTCACAACAATCGGACAAAAGCTTGCAGGTAACATTCTGTCAACTATTAATAGTACGGAAGCTGACCTTGCAACATCAATCAGAACAGAACATAATCCTGTTGACTCCTTTTTTATGTATCCGACTGACCCAAAAGAAGTTGACACGATTATAACTTAACTACAACCCGGTAAAGCCCCTGGTATAGACGGCGTTGACAACGCTCTTTTAAAACATATCAAAGATGCCATAATTGTTCCTCTAACATATATTTTTAATTTAAGTCTATCTAATGGAGTTTTCCCACATAAATGGAAACTGTCCTCGATTTGCCCAATCCACAAAGGTGGCGCTACAGACTCATTGTATAATTACAGACCTATTTCCCTTTTGGGAGCCTTGTCTAAACTCCTAGAAAAGCTTGTTAACAAACGCCTGGTGAACTTTTTAGAATCACGCAAACTCATCTCTCACAGGCAATTCGGTTTCCGTAGAGGCAAATGCACGGAAGATGCAGTTACACTTTTAACATCAGAGGTGTCATCACAACTTGATACTGGCAAATGCTGTGTAAGAGTCTTTTTAGACTTAGCCAAGGCCTTTGAAACGGTCTCCGTTCCGATACTTCTAAAGAAACTGGATGGCATGGGTATCAGAGGTATCGCTGGTAATTGGTTTAAATGTTACTTATCGGAACGGAGACAGTGTGTCAGGATCATGCAGACAGTGAGTGGTCAACGGGATGTAACCTTTGGAGTGCCGCAGGGCAGCATTCTGGGGCCCACACTATTCAATGTATACATAAATGACATGCATAATCTTAAACATTCAAAATTCCGAAATAGTATGTTATGCCGATGATACTGCAATCGTCTTTCACGCAGATAGTTGGGAGGAGGCTATGTCAAGGGCTGAAATTGGAATGTCAAAAATGAGTGAATGGCTTAGACGGAACCTCCTTACACTGAACATGGGCAAGACGATGTACATTTGCTTTCATAAAACAGCCGCCTCGGCTCCACCAGCACAAAATGATGATAACATGAAAATAAGAATTGACGACTTTGCGTGTACTGATGATACCTCATGTCATTGTGTCACTAGAACCAAATTTATAAAATACCTAGGAGTATCGATTGATGAAAACTTAACCTTTAAAAAACACATAGAATGTCTGTCAGGCCGAGTTAGGAAAACAATTAGTATACTACGCAGTCTTAGAGAGGTTGCAAGTAAGGAACTGCTTCAATCAGTATACTTAGCTATGTGTCAATCTCTTATACTTTAATGTATAACTTGTTGGGGAAGCGCTGTAAAAACTTGTTTGATACAAGTTAAGCGAGCACAACGGTCTGTATTAAAAGTCATGTACAAGAAACCGTTCAGGTATCCCACAGCAGGTTTATACAAAGAGGCTGGCGTTTTGAGCGTACGTCAACTTTTTATATTAAGACTTTCATCAAATGTGCACAAGACCTTATTGTCTGCAAATGACTCAATAGCCAATAACAAAAGAGTCTATAAAATTCCTATTAAACCAGTAAAAACTTCATTTGCACAGCGCTTTGGAGATTATCTTAGAGCTCACGTTTATAACAAAGTTCTAAAATTCTGTGATATTAAAGGTAAATCCATACGAAAGGCCAAAGCTATTATTACTAGCTGGTTATCAATGCAAACAAACATAGATTCAGAAGAAATCCTTAAACACGTTAACTAACATTATATTATACTACCTTCATTTATTAATTTATAAGTACTATATATTAGTTTACCTTCTTGTTTTATTTTTTTATCTATCAGTATATTATATTTTAAATAAATACATATCATTATCCTAAAATCATGTTTATGTACACCATATTTATCATGATAACTAGGGACTTCATCAGGCTGTTTTGTAATTTCTTATTTAAAGCGTTAAAACTTCAGTCCGTTTTTCCAATTAGGTCTATTATTGTAATTCGTTTAGCTTGGTCCTCACGATACAGGCTTGGCCTAGTGTGAGGATCACTGATCCAACAAATTAAAAGTGTAAAGTGTAAATTGTTTAGTAGTGAAAAAATACAATGGATACCTGGAACACAACTTTTCTTCTTAGCAACAAACTGTTCTAGAAACTTAATTTCCGCGCATTCGCGATGAAAAGTTATGTGATATATTTTGGTGTAAGCGATCAATAACACCCTCGACTATTAGCGTCCTCGCTCGCTCGTATGTCATAATATCTTAGGTGCAATTGATCACTTACACCCCTTATATAATTATGTACTATTTTTATAAATACCAGGATAAGAATGAATAGATTATGGATTCACTCAAGAGGTTATTTACAGCAACAGATAATGTACATACGTTTATAGTTATTTTAAACATTATACCTAGGCAGATAATTGTAATTATGTACTTGCCAAAATCAAATAAGTTTTATTTATATTCATGTCATGTTTTCATAGAGTTAGATACATACTTGTAAGTTTAAAAATAAATAAATAAATATAGCTAAGAATCTGGGGGTACTCATGGATAGTCAGTTATCTTGGGGACCACAACTAGCAGCGGTAAACCTTTGCTGCAGCTGCCTCTCTTAAACGGCTGCGAAACTTCCTTCCCACTTCCACCAAAATTGCACTTGCACAGACATTGTTGCATCCCATTCTCGATTACGCTGACGCCAGCTATCTTGATTTAACTGAAGACCAACTCAACAAGCTTGAGCGTGTCCAGAATTTCTCTATTAGATTCATATTTGGCTTGCGCAAGTTCGATTACATTTCTGAGTATTGCCACAAACTTAAGTGGTTACCTATCCGCCTTCGCCGGAATGTGCACATCCTTTCCCTCCTTTACAGCATCCTTTTCATACCTACTACTCCATCCTACCTCAAAGAACGCTTTGACTTTCTTCACGTTTCCAGCTCTCGATCCTTACGTTCTTCTGAAACCCTTCAATTAAAAACTCTCCATCATACCTCAGTATTTTATAGTACCTCTTTAACTCTGCAGGCTACCAGACTCTGGAATGCCGTATCTGTCTCAATTCGTCATGCAAAAACTCTCCCTGTCTTTAAAAACATGGTCAGACAACACTCTCTGTCATCCATCGCTCACTAGGCCATTTATTTATTTATACATTTTTATAATTTATGTATTAATATATATGATATGTAATGTATGACCATATATATTTTATGTATTTTAATATTAATATTTATGTAGTTTTATGATTATATTATATAATATAATTGTGCATTTGATTTTATGTATCTATACTTTTTATAAATTTTTAAATATACTTGTTCTAGGGATTCTAATAATATCTTACGCCGCCGTCCTTATTTGTTCATATATACCCTGTCCATCCAAAGGTTGCCTGGAAGAGATCGTTTTTAGCGATAGTGCCGCCCATTGTATATATGATTTAAAAGTGTATTTTCTTTTATTTGTTTGTATTTAATGGTGTGCAATAAAGAAATTATCTATATATCTATCACATTTTCTTTTATCTCCAAGAGATTTGAATCCTAGTTCTATAAGTTATTCACAAAGTGAACTTATCGCTATACAATTATCTTCATAAACGAAGTTTTTTCTCAGAAGGAAACTCGTTTGACATATGCATCCCAGTTCTTATAAAATTTTTAGGACGAATTTATTGAATTCTTTGATCTTATTAAGGTTTTTATTATTAATGTTATGAGCTGAGGGTTCGGGATAAAATAAGGAAAATGAATCTACCCAAAATAACACTTTTATTCAACAATAAAATGATAAATACACGATCTTCATCACAAGTAATCACAACACACTAATTCACACCACTGTTGAACAATAAACCACTTTAAGTCACCGAAATATTCGCGCGTATACCCAAATAGATACAGACTGACTCCTTTGGCCGTATCTACGCTCTATTTATACTGCACGTAGTTACTAGATGCTTCGAGAACGTTCTCAGTGGTTACACTGCCAACTAGAACTTTGTAGATATTTCACAGGACTACTGTTTCTTATTCTGTGCAACTGTAGGTAGAAACTTTGTAGGTATATACTATACCTAGTATTACCTATTCTGTGACACAGTAAGTATAACTTGAGATACCGACTATGACCCTGTTCTGTAACAACCTTGGACGTAACATTAATGTATAGCCTAGGGGTTTTATTAATTAATTGATACTCTTGAATAAAAGTCCGTACAAATCCAAATAAAAAGATACTACTTACGTTGACATTAACATTTAAATCATCGTCTTCCTCCCTTTTTACCACATTAAGTGGGGTCGGTACAATATTTCTTATGACGGCGTGACATTAAGATTTGAGGGCGACTTGCGCAACGATGCCTAATCGTATTTAGTGATTTATGATTTAGAGAGTTGTCAATCATAAAAATACGTCAAATTTAAACATGGGTCTTACCACAAAATAAATAAAACACTGTTTAGCGCGGGTTTATAAAAATCCTATACAAAAATTGGTATTTTGTTTTAAACATGCGTTAAACAGTTGTTTTACTTGTTTGTGGTAACAAGGTTTAGTCGTTAATTATGTTTAGGGATCAGTATGCAATCCGGGGTTTAAGTTACTAAACTCGTCAATGACGCCCTCCTCTCTCCATAATATCGTTGTGCCCAATAGATTCATAATAATCATAAAATTGTACGTATCTTCATCATCATCATCATCATCATATCAGCCGTAGGACGTGCACTGCTGGACAAAGGCCTCCCTCATTGATCTCCAGGAACTGCGATTGGAAGCGGCCTGCATCCAACGTCGACCTGCGGTTCTTACCAGGTCGTCTGCCCATTTTGTGGGTGGACGTCCTACGCTGCGCTTGTCGGTCCGTGGCCTCCACTCGAGAACCTTTCGGCCCCATCGGCCATCTGTTTTGCGCGCTATATGGCCTGCCCATTGCCACTTCAACGTGCTAATCCGTCGGGCTATGTCGGTGACTTGAGTTACCTATCTTATTTTGACCTAATAATAAATTGTGGAAGGCATGACCAATGCCATGAAACGTAGGCTCGAGGTAGATGGCCGATAAATACTATATGTCGATGAGTACATTTACTTGGGCCAGTTAGCAAGACATGCCAAGGAAATCGATCGCTACATCGATAATGCCTGCAAAAGCTAATGGTCGAAAAATGCGCACATGAAGGGTGACCTTCCTCTGAGTCTGAAGCGCAAACTCATCGACATGTATATCCTGCCCGTCCTAACCTACGGTGCGCAAACATGGTCACTGACCGAGTTGACGTCCAAGCTCAAGATTTGCCAAAGGACAATGGAACGCTGCGTCCTAGGATTCCGGAGAACCGATCGGGTGAAGAATACCACGCTTCGTTCATTAACTGGCATTGCCGATGTGGGAGACAAAACCGCGAAGCTCAAGTGGGATTGAGCCGGGCACGTAAGTCAAATAACACCCTGGGTACCTGTGGATGGACAGCAACGTCGTGGTCAGCCGCGAAAGCGTTGGCGCGACGAGATCGGTGGATTTGAGAAGGAATGGTGGGAATATGTCAAGGATTGTGCTGGGTGGAAGGAGTTGGGGAGGCCTTTACCCAGTAGTGGGAAAATAAAGACTAGCTAAAAAAATAATGATAATAATGCTGGACTAATAGTAATGTGTCAAATTGCATTTAAATTTAATGATTGGCAGATATGTAGTTATTACCGGTGTGCAAGAGCTTCAGTTCACAACATCTTGAAATTTATTCAAGTCTTGAAGTAAATATGCAGTAACTATGAAGAAACAATGTTTCCGGGTAAAATCGTTAAAGCATATTTGTGTATAAATAATTAGTCTATTTTGATGTGTGCGTCTAATTATATAGACGATGATTTTTTTACAATACCGCCCAAAATCATTTTGTTGAATATTATATCAAGACCAAAATAATTAGAGCATGAATATGAATGCCCCCTCAAAATGCAGAGACAACAAACACTACAGGCGTAGGTGCTTTGAAACAACAGTAGTTTGTCTGCGTTAACGTTACATTATAACAGGACTGGGTCCAACTAACAAAATAAACATGAAGCTATTTCAAACCTACTATTAAGTTCGCAACAGCAAACATAAACCAGACCGTCTGAATAATTTGCATCACAAAACTGCCCACTGAGTAGGCTTCTCCCGGGGCCAAATGTGACCAAGAAATTATACTTTTGCTTTAGCTAGCAGTTTCGCTTAGTTAGTCACCGGGAACTTTTCGCATTTATTCCCGAAAGTTGGTCGTCACATCTGGTCCACGTCAGACGCTTTAGTGCCGAACATTTTACAACTAGGTTTGATTATTTGCTCCAATTGAAGCCGGATGGTGATAGGAATAATAAGGTAATACGAATTTAAGTTTTAAGGAAGGGTAGCCTTATTACTCCTTCACTCTTCAGGCTACCAGACTCTGGAATGCACTACCTGTTTTAATTCGTAACGCCAAATCCCTTCCTGTTTTTAAGAACATGGTTAATAAACATTATCTGTCGTCCATCGCTCACTAAGACTTCGCAACTTTAAATTTTGTATATAATTTTTAATTTTTTTTTCTAATTACCTATGTATTTAGAAGTAGGTTATTTAATATTATAAAATTATTTATATTTATCTATATGTATATTTTATTTTAGTCATTTATGTACTTATTCTGTAAGTTATTATTTGATTAACGCCGCCGTTCTCATTTGTTCACACAGATCCTGTCCATCCAAAGGTTGCCTGGAAGAAATCGCTTTTAGCGATAAGGCCGCCCATTTTACCTTTGATTTAATTTTGTATTCTCTTTTGTTTGTTTTATTTTTAATAGTGTGCAATAAAGAAATTATCTATCTATCTATCTATTACGTAGGCCAATTGCTGTCGCGTTGTTGTCGCTGGTGCGGCCGTCCTTTTAACACCTACAGTGCGCATCTCGCGTGTTAAGGCTACGGGTTGGTTAGCTGTCGAACATTATAAATAGTATTCCTTTTTATTTTAATGGACATCATTCAAGTTCGCTGAAAAAAATACACACTGATTTTAATAAAACGAAAATAGTTTTATCCATCACTTAATAACATTTCTAACGTTATGTTATTTCTACATTTCTAACGTACTTTCAATTAGTTCTACATTTAATCCGTTAGTTGGTATTTAAGATCAAAAATTGCAAAAAATACATATACTCGTACTCGTCCATATGAATTGATACATATGCCTTTTGGTCTTTGAAACACACCTGCACGCATTTTGGGTACGAAACCGATAATGTTCTTTATGTAAATTCAATGAAAATGTAGTCTAGCTCTTTTTTTAACTAATTATTTAATTAACTAAAAGCGATAATGAAGCTTTAATGCAATCAAAATAAAGTAAGCTTCTAGACATATTTGTACGTAAGAAAATTTACCACTTGCTCATACAAACTAACTCATCTAAGAAAATTGAGGCACATTTGGAAGCTAAATCCTATTATTTTTCTGTAAGCAGATGTTTGAAACGACACATTTACAATTCGCCATAAAACTCCTATTTCTTTCACATCCGAAACATAAACTATACATAATTATACAATTTTATGACTTAAAACGCACATTAGTGTCTTCGCGGAAGAACCTTCTTTACAAATCATTTACAAAGTGTATCCAATTACATTTTGTCAAGTCTAGTAATTGCGCGAGTCATGTGATTAGCGGCCGTTGGCCTACGGCCAGGGGGCATGGTGCCAATACTCTCCGTAACCTGTTGATTCACCATAATTTATTTAACACAATAATACTCTTTCAAAAAGTTTTTTCTTTGGTGCTCTACAGCCTGGTGATATTAACTTGACCAGTTCTTTTTTTATAAATTATAGGCTCGCGTTTGACCACTATCTCACTTGATGCGATCTATGATGATACACGCTTGTCTAGAAGAAACCTATTCACTCTCGACTTAAAGAACTCTAGGTTGTAATTATCCAAAAACAGAGACTCAGGCAAGGCGTTCCACTCCTCGGCAGTGCGCATAATAAAGGTGCAAGAGTACCGCCAAGGAACCAAAAAAAAAAATCGTTGTTGTTTAAGTCGGTTTACGGACGATAATTTTACGTGATAACGTGAGAGATATATGCGTCACAAGCCGAACGCTTAGGCCGATCGTGCCTCTCTATCGCTTGTTCTGGACTCTCGCTTGCACGCTCAGCTCAGACGGAACGTGACAATGTGAACAACAAACAAAACATAAAACAATCATAACTAGAACACTACAAAAAATCGGGGTATATACATGGGATACTTTGAGATACCCTGGGTGTCCTCACACCTGGGTGTACTTGGTTTATTTATTTTTTTTTAAATTTATTTTTGTATTATCTTGTTTATGTTTATAAAAATTAGTGTATGCCCATTATTGATATATTAGTGCGTTATTGATTAGGAGGCAGGTTGTCAACCTATCGCGGCTTATTGAAATAGGTAACCTTTGTTTTCATGTAGAGCAAAAATCAAGTCAGTGCTGGTGTCTTTTTTAATCTGTTTACTATTATAATATTTTCATCATATCTATTGAGCTTCTCCATATAATTCTGACCCTTTTTCATTTTGGAGCGCCTCAGAGTAGGTATTTATTTTACTCTTACTCAGATATTTTCCGACGATTGATTTTTATTACCTCTATATTTTTTCATGTTTATCTTATTATTCAACATACGGAAACGGAAATACTTACTTTTTTGTTTCTGACTTTTACAATCTCATTTGTTATCACGCAATTATTCCATCTTAATCCGTTTTGTGACGACTGTTCATAAAAATAAACATGTTTAACAAAGAACAAATTTATATAAACAAACCTTAGTTTTACTAAGAAAACTTGCGTGATATATTTCAATACTATTAAAGTACCTAGGCTGTACTGTAACGGACACGAACACAAGAGAGGACGAAATAGATATGCAGGTCCAAAATACTCTCCGGTGCAGTGCAGCTCTGGAAAGGAAGGTGCTAAGAAAGATCCTAGGCCTGGTGCGACGAGAAGATGGCACTCTGCGAGTAAGGAAGAATCGGGAGATAGTGGAACTGGTGGCCGAGCCCAACATCATAGGCGAAATAAAATCTCATCGATTACGCTGACTCGGCCACGTTGAGCGAATGGGGGACGATCGTGCTGCCAAACTCGCCTATCTAGGAATGCCAGTCGGCCAACGACCAGTCGGCCGACCCTGATACCTCTGGAAGGATGAGGTAGAGAAAGACCTTGGCGGTCTTCAAGTGTCAGACTGGCAAGAAGTGGCGCAGAATAGGGACCAGTGGCGTCTTTTAGTGTCGGAGGCCAATACCCGCTTCGAGGTTGATGCGCCAGGATGTAAGTAAGTATTAATAATATATTATTATAAAATGTCGGTCGAAACACCGATAAAACGGTACGTGATAAATCCCGTATTTACAATAATATACCTTAGTTTTCTTTAATAAGCGTTCAAATAGCGCGCATTAGTTTTTTCTTTGACGCTGGTTCTTTGACGTTCTGATAGTTCTGATTTCAGTACTAATTTAATATCTGTGTGAAAGGAAAAACATTAACTAGACTTACTTGGACATGGTACGGTGCCACCTTCTCCTCTCCCTTGATCTCTACGTTGATATGTAACCGGATAGCTCCAGAAACCGCTGATTTATCTGTTCTCTTCTCCAGATTGTACCATACGTCCATTTCACCTGATAATGTTCGCACCTTTGAAAGAAAAAAAACTAAATTATTTATTTACATTTTACTAGTTTTACGTCAAGGGCATTAGTCTTTTTTTCTGGATCTCGACAACAGCGCCACCTATCGGGTCCAACTATACCTAAGAACTATCCTGTGCGGGTGAAGCCGTAATACAAAAAAAAATCATTATGTCATTTATGAGGAGAAGAATTACGAACATACGAAAGCCGGAATTTTTGATTGAGCGAAGCGAGATCTCTAAATGAACTTGGGCAAATCGGCATTGTATGTATGTATGTATGTTTTTCCGAGGATAACTTTCTAAGCGATTATCCGATCATCGTGAAATTTATTACATAGGTAGGTAGTGATGGCACAATTTTGGTGTGACTAAATGAACTAAAAATGTGGGGGGGGTTGTTGAGATATTGGGGTCCAAGAAGCGTAAAATAAATGAAAATGAGGCTAACTGGTCAAATGGGACGTCAAATGAAAGGTATTCATTAGGAAATTTAGATAACGATTTTATTTTTTGTTAATTCTTA
Source organism: Philereme vetulata (assembly GCA_918857605.2). Taxonomy (NCBI): domain Eukaryota; kingdom Metazoa; phylum Arthropoda; class Insecta; order Lepidoptera; family Geometridae; genus Philereme; species Philereme vetulata. The sequence continues at coordinate 10,930,807 of OU975442.1, read as the reverse complement.
TTAGTTTTTGAGTTATTAGCCATAATAAAAACTAAACTTTAATAAAGTTTACAGGGTACACCAGTGACCCCACAGTGCTGTAATTTAGTATGCGTATAGCTTAAGTGACACAAATATGGGCAAAAGTCTGAAATCCAGAATAACTGCAATTTGTGTCCCAAAAAAGGGTAACCACATTACATGAACTCCCGTTACCTGTAATTTTAATGAAACTGTAGGTCAAGTATTTGGTTATTTTATTCGTGACACTATTGTGATAGTCATAGATTACAAAAAATATTTATTTGTTTTAATCGGAGACTCGCGAGATCTCAGGTCGGGGCGAACCACTAGTATATATAAAGATAATAATGGCTTTTGTTGCTGTTTAAAAATATTTAATTATCGTATGTAGAATGTTTTTTTTTTATAAAGTATAGGCTAGCGTTTGACTACGATCTTGCCTGATGGTAAGCGTTTTCAGAAAGTAATGTACCTAAGTTGCTTTATATATATATTTTTGCCATAACATTGTTGTCAGGCTTAGTTGACTTACCTCGATGATTGTTTGACCCAAGAAGTCGTCCGACTCTCTCGTCAGTTTCTGTCGCAGCTTTGATTTCAAGTCGTTATCTTCATCCCAGACCCTGACCTTGATGCGATCCGAAGAATTGTGGCACTCACTGTAAATAAATAACGGTATTGTGGATAACTATATTACACAATATTTGTGGTTCACAATAAAAAACACTTACAAATAGAACTTCTCATTCCAGACTGGATTCAACTCCTGTGGCATGGTTCTCGTCCGCTTCTTCACTTTGCTGACTTGGACGGTGACGTAGGGATCAGATGTTCCACTTTTGTCTTTCGCGATCAGTCCTTGAGCACAAATAACTGCCCACAAATGGGCGAATTTAGTATTTGAATGTCAACACGGCAAACACATTTCAGCAAATAATAGGTTATCGATTTCGCAAGGAAACTTTTTAGCTTTACGCCAGCCGGAATAATACTTGAAATATTTCACATCGATAGGTCGGAGCGTATAAAGTAAGTGTGATAGAGACCATTTCGCAAACCGTGCGAACCTCAGTAAATTCAGGACGACGTTTTCAGATACATTTTGTGAAAGTAATATACTCTTAAATCGTTATTTTATTAGTACATTTTGTTTTACGTACATATTTGTGGTGGCGTTAGATTTATCTTATGCTAGATCTTAATAATAAGCTTACCTTTACCTTCTACCTTACTCACTCACCACAGCATTCAGCTAAGAAAACCTCCTGAATCTATGAACGGCTTTCTTGTGATCAAAACGGGTTGGGGTCAGAAGAAGACTCTAGCTTCAAACTACCAAACTTTGTATCTATGCCCAATTCGATTTCTAAAACAACTCGAACATAGCGACTACATAATCGCAACTTCTAATGCAAACTTCGACCAAGAAGAAAGTTTCAAAGAAGAAGTATAAAGATATGCGCGGGAATCAAATCTAATGGTATTGGAATTTTCACGAATCGAAAAGTTGTTGGCGTAACAGTGAGGAGATATAAGTTTTGGGATTGTTGGGTTCCTTTATTCTGCATGCTTTGGTTTCGTCTAATCATTCAGTAACACTACGGAAGAAATTACATATTCCATTATACGCACTGAAAAGGGAAAATAGCAGCATTATCATCAGTGAAATGAGTATGCTTCACCATTCGTGTATAAATTGTATTTGTCGGTAACGTGGCATTCATGCAATTTGTGTAGATGTAGCAGACGCTGCCACATTGTGGTTTTGATAGGCATTATTAATTAACATAGTGAGTATTGTCATTTGAGGGAGTACAAAATTCATGTGCGTGTCAAGAATCATTGACGTTGTATTGTCATTATGGTTAATTTAAGTGAAGTGTTGGATTCGTGGAATTTCCTTAGTGTTATTAATAAAACAAGCTAAGTTTATCGATGGATGTGATTAGAGGCGGTGCATTAACAACCGTGATTTTTGGGTTAGTATTTGAAGTAAGGTATGCAATAGAACGGTTCGTAATATCTGCTTCTTTATCTCAACTTGTTATGTATCTTTAGACTTATTTATTATGAGAATCAACAACTATCCTTACCGTTGGTATACTTGTCGCTGTACTGTTTTATAATTAAGTCCCGTGACCCTATTAAGAAATGGAGAGATGAAAATGTAAAAGGCTGATAGTAAATGTATTAGTGCTAGTACCAAGTTCAGTGCCCACATAGGGTGTTAAGCACCATTCAAAAAGACCAAGCAGATATTAGAAACCAAGTTGAAGAGAGTTTAGCGAAGAATCTGTCTAATAGAGTCAAAGTTGCGAGCGTGCGGTTCGTAGCCGCAAAAGACCACCGCAAACCTGTTATAGCGATCTTGCAAGACCACTTGGACGTTCCTTCTATAGTGATTTGTTCTGCCTGTTCTAGACTGTCTATGTGAGTGTCTGGGTCGACGTTAAAAGTCCGCCTGACCGCCACATGAAAAAAATACCGCAATTTAGTGTCGTGTGTTTTGTGTGTTTATTCTGCTCTTCTGGTTGGCTGGATGTCTGGATCTGGTGAGCTAGAAGGAACCTGAGGAAATAACTGCGTTGGCGCGTTAGATCATCGAACCTGTAATGGCGATTTTGGCGCTCCATTTTGATGTACCATCGAGGACTGATTGCTTGACGGTGCTCATGTGTGCTGAGTGCCCCTCTCCCTCGATGCTAAACACGCATCTGTTACATACATACATGTGTCAGCAAACGCTTTTATGACGTATTTTGTTAGAAGGGTGATAAAACTAGTGGGCTACTAAAAACTTGTAAAGAGGTGATTGTGAAGACGAAATTGCTATTGCATTTTCCAATTTGGATTACATTTGAAGTTACAGAAGAGTTGTGGAAGTAAATAAATAATTTTTGGGGTTAACTTAATATTTCAACTCAGAAGGTATTGCATTTTTGAGGATTAAAGATTAGGGTGCTAATGTCTTGTGATAAGGTAATATTCAGTATACCTGTCCGTTTCAACCTTGTAAAAGAAATAAACAGTTATCAACATCAATAACTTATACCAAAAAGGCAAGTTTACCTACCTGATCAATTCAAAGATTTCTGGCATGTCTCGCTCCCTTTGTTTCATTCTCTCCTTCATAGCCGTGATGATGGAATTGGCTTTGTCCTCGGCACCGTGTTTGGAGGACTTCTCGGCAGCCCCTGCGAAACACACTGCTCAGGCGGTGCCAACTAGCTCTTGGCAATGCGGGATGCGCCGGGAGCGGCCCCCCGCCCCGCGCCCACACCCACCGCCGACAACTCTCAGTCACAACCTGACAAGATTCCAACTTCACAAATAAATTCATAATGTATTAAGTAGCTACGTTATGCCAGATCTGATCAAGTCATTGTCCTCGAGCGGCGCAAGCCGGAGTGGATCTGAGCACGGCGCCTATCAACCAAATCCAATACATTCCGTCGCATTTTATTAATAAATTCCTCATCTCTTGGCAGATTATTAATTTCGGACTCATCAACAAGCCGCCAAATCTTTGGCGCGTCCGGAATGTACTCTCAAGCTATATAGATCATGATATACCCTCTGCTTTGTATGTATCAGTATTTAATTGTACCTCTGCCCATTATTGTTTGGAATTCGTTTCGATTAGTCACATTGATTTTCTGAACTTTGATCTCAAGTCCCTATAGAAAAGAAGAAAAACATAAAGATAGTGAAACAAAAAGGATTTAAAGTCCATAAATAAAAACAAACCAACTAAAGGACCACATATAATATTCAAGTGGACAGAACATCGGATTGCGTGCACACATTGCTAACAGGCACAATGCACATCTTTACACATTTAGTGATTATTGGGCTTGTTTTATTGCTTGTGTTACTGAAGCTTCAGATCGATTATTTAGAAAATAGTGTGTAATAGTGTAAAATGTAAAGAAGAGGGGTATAGATTACGAAAAGTAATATATTTAAAAGGGCTTTAAGTTCGGCGCTGGGCGGGGCGGGCCGTAGGAAGGGACACGTGGCAGGATATCCCTATCTACATGATCTAGTCCACACTTCGAAAACTGATCTCTTTCAATGTTTCGAAACATAATGTATAAAAAGATATAAAAACTTACCTGAATCACATAAAATAAAGAAGAAATAACTAAAAACAGAAAGCATAAAAATCATAAACCAAAGCTTACAGAAAGTAAGTTTGTATGAGTGTCGTGTCGGAGTTAATAGGTCACCGACATGAACGACCGTAATATATGTCTGGGTCGACATAATAACGTACCCACTAAAACACGGAAGGTCTTAGCTATAATCACTTCCTTAGATAACAATTCGAACATTAAAAATAAAAACAAAAATTAACCCTAACAATTTCAAAGTGTAGACTTGAATGACTTCGGCGTGCAGTCAAATGATAAGCCTACTAAATTGAAAAGTCGTAATGTTTGCGTGGGATAAGTCCCTACGTGAAAATTTACGACTGCCCATTTACTGATGATCGTGCAATGCTTTTAATAAATCACGGGAACAATATAATTTCGAATATAATAAAAACGTGTTTTGTAACATTAGCCATGCAACCGACAAAGCAACAGTTATTTCATTGCTAGGAAGGGAAAACATGCATATTATACGAGGTCATACAAGAAAGTAACATTAAAACAAATCACAGAAAAACAACATATCAAGAAGAAAAAAATATACGGATTTGTATTGCGTGATTCCGGTGAATGCTCTCTAGGTGTTTCCAATTCATATACCGGTGATTCTGGAGTTCCTCGCATGATCAATGTTGGGTTTCACAATGTACCGTAACATGCAGAAAGATTACTCATGCACTTATGATTGAGCTATTTGTGATTCAGTTTCACTACTCTCAACTCATTCGATTTACCTGATAGACATCACCTAGATAGCGGAGTAACACGTTACGGAACAAATAGGTTTTTATATTAATAACTTACAAAGATCGTCACATCACTAATATTGATATTAGTGGCCAAGCAGGTCGAAATTAGACCGTAATTCATTATTATTATTATTCATACTGCTTATGTGGCAAACGAGCATGCAGTCCACCAGATGTTAAGTGGCTACTGCAGCCTATGGATATCCACATAGAATTCAAACCAAGATATTATGGATATCCACATAGAATTCAAACCAAGATATTATGTTGTGATCTCTATGTGGATACGTTGTCATACTATAGGACTTAGCTGTTATGCCTATGTGCCAGTAATTACAAGAACATACCATTACCATCTAACCGGAACACAGCAGCACAAGTTCTGCTATTTGGCGGCCGATAAAGGTAAGGCAGTGGTGCCCACTTCCTCAAGCTTGTTCACAAAAGCTCTACTACCAGTAGTATTTATGTAGCTTTAGTGACACAAATATAGGTAAAAGTCTGAAGTCCAAAGTAACTGCAATTTATACCCCTAAAAATAGTAACCGATGACATGAACCCCCATTACTTGTAACTTGAATGAAACTGTAGGCCAAGTGCGTGGCACTTTTTTATGAGTCAAAGATTATGAATAGCATTTATTTTGGGTTTTTTGAGACTCGCGAGATATCAGTTCGGGGTGAACCACTAAAGGTAAGGCGGTTTTACGCTTAATTTCAGCGTTCTGCACCCTTCTTTATAGTAACTTTAACTATGTCAAATCTCACACTTCTTCGTGCGTGCGATATGCTAAAAAAGGGGGACGCAAAAGTTGTTACGTTAATTTCCCGGCTTATTATTATTATTTTTTCTTAGTCTATACTGCCCCATTGCTGGCCAACAGCCTCCCTCTATTCCTTCTACATGTCTCGGTCCCGTGCCAAATCCTGCCAATCTCGTGTCGAAGTCATCGCGCCAGCTTTCTTTTGGCTTGCCTCGATTTTATTATTAATTATTTTATTTGTATTATTGTCTAACTTTAAGACCTGTGTCTAGTAGTAGAAAAGCTTTTATTTATTGTTTAAATACAGCTATCTTTCAAGGTAAAATTGTATTTTTTTAATATATTTCTTACGGTTTAGGATTACCCCTACTGACCCATGTCCATGACATACATATATTGTATTTTATATTTTTATCTTTGAAATGTCAAACAAAATAATATATATTTAAATTTGTTGCCATTCAAACGATTTAATATCTTCAGTCTTTGTCATCGTAATTTATCTGATGTAAGATATATCTGTGGACTTTGTCGAAGTGCGGGCTCAAAGGATATAACTCTTAAGAACTCCATAAAGTGGTGCTCTATTCAAACTGCTTTTGTGACGAGACTTGGATGTACCTACTGGAACATCCGTCTTGAGTAAGTTATTTTATTAAAAGCACGTTTCAATAAAAGAGTTTGAAAACATGGAAAAAATCCGATACAAACATTTATGATCTCTGACTGGTAGTAGTTTTATTGTGCAAATCCTTATTATTTACTGTATCTATTTTAATAATATTACAAATGTTTAAGGGATCAAAACTTTCAACGTGATCGGATTAGTCAAAATGAACTTGTAAGATTAAATCACAAAGCGAATGAAAAGTTTAATAAATCTTGTAAAGAATATAAACTTTAATGAATTAACCGACTTTCGTGCAGTTTAAAAAGTTTTTAACTTAAGTTAATTCATTGTAGACTCTAAATGTAAATAATTAAATTTCCAAAGTAAAACAATCCCAACTTTGCAAGACTCGAGTTAAAAGGTTTTGAAAAAAAAATGCTGCATTATTGTCCAACTAAGTATAGAGGATAAGTAATGACTACTACTTTTGAGTCTAAAACAATAAGTCATGTTTTTACCAATCTTGGTTTTTATGATACTGTGGTTTTTATTTCCTCGCTGCTTGTATATCAGATGAACTTGTCTCTATGGGTGAACTGTCAAGAGGCACTTGACTGTACTTGAGTTTAATAAGGACCGAAGCACTTCGCTGTCGTATTTAATTAAACCTAGCTATATTATCCATATATCTTGTGATGTGACGATATTTGCCATTCTGATTTTAGTCATGAGATCATTATTGTTAGCAATTTATGTTTAGTGAGAATTACTTTGTCTTGTAAATAGATATAATTTTCTCACACATCTGTAAATTAATTTCTAAAATTATTTATTCATTAGTGTGTTGCATAATTTCAAAGAAATTGACATTAATTAATAAACAAGATGGTTTAATAAATTAGTTAAAAAATCTCACTAAACAAAATTATTTAGCATCTGAGTACCACGGGCTTTTACTTACTCTGTAAGCAGTCTGCGTTGAGCAAGTCTTTGCATTTTTCGTGGCATTTGACCCCACACTCTGTACACCTGACACCTTGCCTGGCAATGCCCCACAGAAGGCCCTCGCACTCGTAACAATAGGTTGGAGAAGTGGCGGTCCACAGGACAAAATTGTGAGGGGTCGTTGACGATATCGGATAGATGAGAGCTTGCAAAGTTTTCTTGTACACGTGCATTTTCTGTAAAACACTTTCTGATTTAGTTCCGAACGACTTTTATTGGTAAAGTTTCTGGAATCACAAAGAGAGAATTCGCAGTGGTAAATATTTTACAATGAAAAGTTAGACTTTAGATTATAGATCGTGCGCTGAAGACTAGATTGAAGTGAAAATGTCACGACCTCAGCAGAAGGTCGATACAATACGATATTGACCTACTCAGTTACGTGATTTATTGCGTTATGGAACAAAAAACACTCACTATATATTATTCTGTTTACAAAACAATCAAAAAATCCACGATAATACTATTAATTTTAAAGTTTTCATTATCAATAAAGTTGATGTTGATAAGTTATTGCTTACCAATTCCTCGTCATTCAATGTAGCCCGGTGTACAGCCGATGTCAGACCTGCGTTCCTCTTCGTAGCAGCCATAGTCTAAACAGAAAATTTGTGTGAACAAGATGCTTTTCGTTCTATATCCATAATGTTAGTTCTAAAGCAAAGCCTGTTAGTTTGAACTGCCTACTTGAACTCCTGCAAAGATTAAATCATGTACCACTCTGACTTCTACTCAAGCCTTCAAAAGCTGTTTCATAAGCTCGTTTTAATGATCATCCTATTCTACGAAAATAATTTCAAATTCTTCAACTGATGGAAATCTTGAATCATTCATAAAAATCAACTCTCAAAAAATGTTGCAATAATAAAATAGGTGCGCAAAATGTTTACATATAACTTTGTGTTTATGTGTGTAATGTATAATATATGAATAACAATTCCGTGTGTGTAATTTAACATACAATGTTGTATGCGGTAAATTTTAATTGATGTCATGGATTAAAAAGACCTTTCAGCTGTAAAAATAATATTTGCTGTGATATTGAAGCTTTTACGGAAACGAATTTGGCAAGCACGTGCATGTTCCGAGTGACGAATTCAATTTCCATGTTTATTTATCTTACGTACACAGAGATTGCGTTATGAGATTATACGTAGTTTTTCATTAACTTTACCTTCTCTTTAACTCATCTATACAATGAGCCTGAAGCGAATCATGCAGAGGCAAATAATATTGAATCAATATTAACATTATAATGCAAGCACACTATTTACAGTGAGTGAAAAGAGAAAACAATAGACAGCTCATTCATTTTATCTTTTCACTTTATAAAAGAATCACATGCAAAGAAATAGATATTGTTATTGGGAGAGAAATACCTTGAGAACCTGCGGGTCCATGGTAAGGGGGTAAAATGCAATGATATCATTATTATTTATCAGGAAGAGTAAATGGTCCAGTGGTTGCTACGCTACAACTTATTGGTGACCCCTTATTTCCTATGGTTGTGGAATTACGAATTAAGAACAGGTTAAGGTCATCTAAGTAAGGATAAGAAGAATATACAGGTAACATTTAAACACCGATTAAGAAAGAAGGGTTGATAGTTTTTGATAGGTTTTATTATAATTAAATGACAATCTATGGGGAGAATTTTTCATTCACTAAGGAAGGTCATGTACTTAAAGGTTCTGTAAAGGTTTATTTTGAATCTATTTAATTATTATCTGATGTTAAAAGATAACATATACATACTTTGTGTAATTCTTGTTTTATTTAGCAAGGACTTACACTTTGCGTTAAGTCATCTCAAAATTTATGTCAAAACGGTCTCCCCATAAATTGCCTGCGCATCGGCGTCTTTACCGTGTAGAAGAAAACATTTATTACGCGCCTAAATTTACTAAGCCTTAGAAGCAACGTCGATGCCAGCTGTAAACATTTACGACCAGTCTCAAATACCTTAAAAACTGACGTGAAATCGACCCCAGCTAGGGTTTAGTAAGAATATGATCTAAAAGGGGTATTATGGTATTTTGATTACCATCGGTCAGGCACAACTCGCATACAAAAATCTATTGAACGCGTTAAATCTTACTATCCTTTAGAAAGGCGTGTTATATTAAAATTTGACAACAAAACAATACAAAAAAGTGTTGTTTAAATTGGTACTTATATTTGCATAAGACTATAGTTTCCGTAAATATATCAATGTATAGTTTGGTAGTTAGGCCCAAACAAACGGTTTTGCTAAACATAAATATAGAGCATAGTTCAATACCCTTTTTGAATCGCATCCAACATCGAGATAGTTTGAAACCAGCCAAAAGAGAGCTTTCATCGAAATCGGATAGATATAAATGTAATATTGACTGAAAAGTTACTTACGAGTTCCGACACGAGTGGTATCGATTTTCTTCTGGGTCGGATGTCGGGCATACTGTCAATGTTGCTGTAGAATGGATTATCTCCAGGATGCCTATAAAAAGTTTGAAACTTCATATAATTCGCTTTCGTAGGACGAACTTTCTTAACACTGGCTAAACTTACTTGCACGCTTTGGAAAAAATCTGTTGATAATTTAATATTTTACAGAGATATGAAGTTTTAATTCATATAGAAAGAAGAGGTAGAGTTTCACATACCCATTGCCCCGTCCACCTTGCTCGTGGAATCCACCGGAGCCATTCTAAAAAAAAAAACAAAAAAAACACATTAAAACAAAAACAAAATAAAAAAAACTAAAACGTACATTTTATTCAAAATAAAAATCCGGAATACAATACACAATAACTGATTCGATCAATTAATAACTACTGACAGTTTAAAGTCTCCGAGTGTCAATATTAATTATACACTTGATCTCGTAATAAAATTAAAAATTGATCGAATGTGAAAAGTTATAAGCTTAACGATAGAGAATTAATTGTACCAATACATAATAACAGTTTCACAATAAATACCGATGCTGATTGTTGGACATGCCATTGTGATAAACAACCTTATAATTATAAATGTACTGTCCCAAATGCTAAAACACTATTTTTTAACTAAAGACACAAAATATTTTACTAAAACGTTCCCTATTCGTATAACTTTTCATATAACACTTAAATAGTTCAAACATCTAAAACCCGCTAAATATAATTAAGTGCCAGCTAATTTTTCTCGTGTGTGGTAACTGCTATACGATTTCTAAGCCATTATGACTAATAATGATAAGTGTATGAACATTTAAAATGAATTTTAGCTATTTTAAGGATATGGTTCATAATTGGTGATTACATTTCTTTAGTTGTTATTGAAATACAAATCCAATGCCTACATTTTTCAGAAAAACACTGTTAAGGCGTAAAAATATAATTTAAATGATTTGTAAATATCTCTGTTCATGATATGAAGTGATATGAGACTGAATGAACTTTGTACGTGAGATGCTTTCGAAGCCAATAATTTATTATGTTATAACATTAAGTTAGCATACATAATTTAATGTTATACCTAAAATTGAGAACAAGCACAAGTAACCGGTACAAATTCAATTGAGTGAACTCCATCTTGCATTCCGTTATTATAAAAGAATCGAGATCGCGGACTCGGCTCGTTAAAAACAAAGTATGGAACGATTCCTATACATTTGCAAATCATTTGACATTCACTAGATAACTTAACAGCAGAAATGTCTAACCATATGCGTATCGAATTAATTACGTTTTATTATTCCCGGAAAATCAATAAAACATTTATAAAAGATATACTCATCGACGTGAGTATCCTGCCCATCCTAATTTACGGTGCGCAGGCATGGTCTCTGACTGAAACCCAGAATCCAAAGCTCAAGATTTATTAAAGGGCAATGGAGCGCAGCATTCTCGGCTTTAAACGTGTCGACCGAGTGCGTAACACCATGCTGCGCACACTTACCGGCATCGCAGATGTAGGGAAGAGATTAGCTGGACTTAAGTGGGAATGGGCGGGCCACGTTGCCCGAATGCACTCTGAGAAATGGGCCCTTAAGGCAACACCATGGACGCCTGAAGACAGAAGTTGACGTCGGTGTCGGCCGAGAGAGCATTGGCGGGACAATTTCGACGCCTTCCAAAAAGAATGGTGGGATATGACGACGGATTGGGATGTTTGGAGGGACTTGGGAGAGACCTTTGCCCAGCAGTGGGACGAGATAGGCTAGAGAAAAAAAAGACATAATGTATATCCAAAGTTTGCCTGGAAGAGATCGCTTTTAGCGATAAGCGCGCCCATTGTAGCTATGATTTACAAGTGTATTTTCTTTTATATGTTTTTTAGAATGGTGTGCAATAAAGACAGAAATTATCTAATCTAATAATAAAAAAAGTGAAAATGATGAATATTTAGATATTATTAGGTATTATCGAAAGTGTGCAATTTTAATGATTTTGCGGGTAAAATAAGACGTAACAAATTCGTTATGCATTTTATTATGTTTAGACATTTCTGCTGCTCAGTTATCTAGTGAATGTCAAATAATTGTCTAAGAATCCATAATATAAAAGAATAAAAATCGATAAAGGAATAACATAAAATGGAAATAATTGAGGAATAATGATTATAAATTAACGTTCAGATAAGGAATGGTCAAAAATTGCCCGTTACGTGTACTTGCTGGGTCGATCTCATTCCTTAAATTATGCAATTTAATAGATAAACCTACAAATACCGTGTATAATTTTTCTAATGGTATATAAACTTGTCGTGTAAATATTTAAGCGAGTTACAAATTTTAACATATATACCGTTGTGTAGTTTTGAGAGCTTCATTTGTAAAAATTCAATATTATTATGTAAAAAGTTATTGTTTCCGATCGCGCCGGATAAATACCTAATTATTGCCGTTAAAGATAGGTCGAGCGTTGCTGGCTTGTATGTATAATACTTTGAGTGTAGTTGTATTAAAAGAGCACCCTATCCTAATACAAATACAAGTTTTAGTTGACTATAAAGTACGGTTGAAAATAAGAATCATTTTTCACAACCACAGTTTAGTTATGTAGAATATTAAACTTGGGTTTGAAACAGAGTACAACCCTTTTATTAAAAATCGCTATCATATTTTAGTATATAAATGTATGAATGGACACCTAAGCCAAAAATCTACATCCTAATAGTTTACGGTACATTTTTCGTTAGTTTCATAATTATATTCTTAAAGCAGGTTAAATATTTTTTGCAATGGCAAAGAGTAATATCAGTCTAGCTATTAGTTATACTCTCATTATTATTAAAGTATTCGGCAACATAGTACACTACTATAATTTAATTAGCTCTTAACTCTAATTTCATGGAATTTTTGCATGAGATAACTTACACCCGCTGTCACCTTGTCTTTCTCTGTTGAAGGAGTGGTCTCAGCAGCAGGTGAGTCCGTCGTTTTCTCTTCGGCTTTTCTATCCTTCAATGCTTTTAGCAGCTTCCATTTGCTTCCAACAGGCGCGTCTTGTTGTTGTGGAGGCTCTCTAATAGGAGGATCCTCGGCAATTTCAGGCATATCGTAGTCATCGTCTAAATCGTCGCCACTCATGACAGGACTATCGGGACCGGATGTTTCACCCGATCCTGAGTCGTCAGCATAAGATTTATCATCGTCATAATCTCTATCATCCTTGATGTCATCAACAGATTCTTCGATTGAGGGAAATGTGGTAATATCTTTCCACGTTTCTTTTGGTGACTCGTCATATTTTGTTTTAACCAATGCTGTTTTCAATTTCAACTCTCTGAGTACGAATGACATTTTTTCTTTCAAATTTTCTTCTGGTACTTCGTCAATTTGTTCAAACTCTGGTTCTTCCGCCAAAGTTTGCTGTCTTTCTAGTTCCACATGAGATTGATTTTCCATTTCTTCTAATTTTCTTAGTTCATAACAGTACCATTCATCTTCGGAATCAATGCTATCTTCTGTACTCTGTCTTCTTGAAGAAACTCTAGAACCGCTTCTCCACGAATGAGTACTTCTGCTATCGTCATCGTCGTGTTTATTTGGTATATCTAGGCTTTGTTGATGTCGTGGTTGAAACTTGCTATGTACACCACGTGTACTTTGAATAGATGGACTTCGCTCTGGTAATATCGAAGGTTCTTCTAAAACGGCACTGTTTATAATTTCTGGTGTTGGCGGTGTAGTTTTATGAGGCCTTTTATCTCTTTGATTTTTATTTTCTTCAACAACGTCTTGTTGTATTTCTTGTTCACGTTTAGGTGGGGATGTGTCAGTTATTTGATCATCTGAAACTGATGAAGACTTACGTAAACGATACTTTCCTAGTGCTCTTGATACTGCAAATTCTTGTGATTCTTGTCTTCTTCCATTATATGTTTTATTACTTTCAGTAGAACCATCTTCTGACGGAGTTGTTATTGATTTTTTGACGTCACCAACAGTTGCAAAAAGTGAAGCTGGAGATTGATTATCGTCTTTCTCTTCATCATCATCAAATAAATCGACGTTCGATATATCAGTATCAATATCAAGTTTCTCAAGGTCCTGTATATTGTCTTGTTTCATTTGATTTACCCGAGCAAAATGAAAATCAATATCATCACTTTTATCCCGGGGCAAATTCGTATTTAAGAGGAATTCATTTTCTTCAGCTATACATTCGTTATCATCAATTTCATGAAATCCCTGTTCTTGCAATTCTTGAATTAGTTGTTGTTGCTCAATTATTTCTTGATTATTTATTTTGCGTTGTTTTGGTTTGGGTGGCACTTTCACAAACATGTTGCTTTCATGGTTTGAATCAGAAAATACGCTGTCACTGTCTTCAGATTGAGCACTAGATCGTCCACCAGACCATTCTGTTTCAGAAGTCTCTGGATCTGATAATGATTGATGGTTAGCTTGATTTTTCCGTCTTGCTTTTTGTAACAAGCCCGACATAGATGCTACTAGATGATATTTCTTTTTCCTCCTTTGGGCTGATAATATTCGTTCTTTTAAAGTTTTTTCTTGTTGCTGCTGTTGTTGTGGCTCTGTTGTATCAACATCGGTTGGTAGTGAGTGTGATCTATGTTTCTTTGGTAAATGAAGATCTGGTAACCAATGACTCATGGAAGACATCGCTGATTTTAATGAGGAAGTACGTTTAGGTTTCTTTTGCTGCTTCTCCTGAGCCCTATCTCTGTCTCCTGCCACTTTTCCTTTGAGATTCGTAGATATCGACAAATACCCTGACTCAGAAACTAACATACCACTTGATTCTACATATTGCTCTTTTCTCACTCTTGACGATGACTCTTGTTTTTCATATCCTTGATTTTCACTGCCATTTCTTTGATCATATTGTTGTTGTTTGAAGTATTCTTGTTGTAACTGATTCTGGAATTGTTTTCTTTCAGCTATACTTAGAGAATGTGATTTCATACTTGATGTCTCCATTGAACTTGAGGGGGAACTTCTGCCACCTTGCCAAGAAAGTTGATCTTCGAGTGATGTTCGTTTTGGCGAATCATATCTACTTGAAGTAGGATAATAGGACAGTGCATCCGTTAGGTTTCCAGGTGGGTAGCCTCCTCGACCAGTGGGCTTATAACCATTTTGATAAAAATGTGGATCATTGGCTCCCATCGTAGTTGCTCTTGGTAGCGGCCTCTTATTTGCATTTGGTGCTGACATTACCACAGTTTGAGCGTGATAACTGGGTTCTGGGGGATATGAATCCAATGTAGGTCTCGCTGCAGTTTCTTGAATTTCATTTCTATCTAATAATTCGGAAAAACGTCCATCTTCAGACAGCATTCCTCGAGGTGTGCTATACACAGTAGTAAAAACAGGTTGTCTATTACCTGCAACTGAATATATTGATGGTGCCTCGTTGCCGTAGTAGTAATCAGGTATACTGCTATTTTGGGTATTTGGATCAGGCATTGAGTAGGTTAAATCACTTTTCAAATAATCGCTTTCTACTTTAGCTTGTTTACTAGGAAATTCTCTGGAACCACGCACATTTTGAGCTATATGCTGTTCCTTTTCTATGCTGTAATCGCTTTTATCCTTCTTGCCCTCAAACATATACGAGTCAACAAGTGTTTCTAAATAAGGTTTAGAATCTGCATCATACGCTAACCTATGAACAGATTGCGGTGAAGGGATTCTCATTTTATGAGGATCGTGGCTACTATGCAAAATTCTTCCCGTCTTAGGAGACCCGGGGCTTTTCTCTAAGCTCGACCAACCACTCATGGAAGATAGTCCAGAGTCTGATTTTGCCGCTACAATATTTGCACTATCTCGTTTCAAATGTTTTGGTGACATTTTCGGTGACTTTGGTGATCGAGGACTCAGTCGCATTCCATCAAGTGGAATTGTACTACTTGTAGACAACATTGCTGTATTGGGTACTGTATCAGTTTTTTCTGCAGTACGAAACAATTCGCCACCGTTTGGTGGTGCAGGTGGTGGCGGGCTGGGAGATTTTCGTGTTCTACTTTCTTCATAAGCTAGTTCAAGTCGGTTTTCATTTGACCCATTATACATGTCATGTATTGATATTGGAGAATGTTGTTCCGTGCTTGATTTGTACACGTCATTTAAAGGCGACATTCCTTTACTAGGATAGTAACTATGTTTGGAAGGTTCAGGCACTTGATATAATGAGCCATATTCAAACCTCTCTCTTGAGAGAGCACTAGGTGATTTGTTAGATTTTGCTGCATTGATCTCTGCATTAGCAACCGCAGAACTGTATGCTAGCCGTCCGGTCACTGTGGTGTAAGGTTCTGTCGATGTTCTTTCAGGAACGAATTTACGACGGGGAGATAAAGTCGGTTGTAAGTAGTCACCTTTTCGATCTATCAGGGTGTTATCAGTAAGTGATAATCTTGAGGGTGACTTTTCTCTTGACATTGATTCTTTTGGTGTTGCTAGCATAAAATCGTCAAAGCTTTTCATCATGTCGTTGATGCCCCAATTTTCACTACCTGCGTAGACACTTTTCAATTGCTCATCAATAATATTTCCATCTTCTACTAATGTTTTAGCTTCTATGTCACGATCATGTTTATTGGATTTGGTTTCAGGACTAAGCAACATTTTCAAGTCTTTTAGTTCTCTAGAATCTTTATGTAACTGGGTTGTGAGCCTATCTAATTCGTGTAATTTATCTACAGTAATTTGATCTATTGTACTTAAAGTAGACAAATGCACCAAATCTCTTTCGCTTATTTCAGTTCCACCTTGTATTCCACAATAGTTTTTGTAATCTGTTGCGCTGTACACTTGCCTTCCATTCGCAGCTAGCATTTCTAAATCGGGTTCTTCTGGAGCTTCCCATATCATATCTAACTGTGATGACGACCTGGATGTTTCTTCGCACACAAGGTCATCTCGATAAGCTTGATTCAGGCTCTTATAGAACGCTTCGTCCGATTCCAAGACTTCGTCCGTAGGAACTAATAATACAGAACTTCGTCCTATATCTAATCCTTCTTCTATACCATCCTCAACGCTTCCATTTCCTAGTATTTCTCTGATCACTTCGAGGCGTGTCATCGGATCTCTACCCGTGACCGTCCGACACGTGTAAAAATCGAGTAGAGTAGATATGACACCCTGTTGGTCTGCAAGCAGCGCTTCAAGCCTCTCCAACCGCTCCCACATGCGAACGTACTCTTGACTGAGGAGATCAAGGGCTCGCCAGGCATACTTGAGCTCTGTCTCCAGGATGTTGAGGCGAGTTCCAAGGCGTTCCATATAGTCGCTGATGATGTAGTCACCCGAGTAGGGAGGCAGGTCGGGGGGTAGGACGAGGGAGCCGCAGTCGTCCATATCGCCCTCGGCACCCCCACTCCCGCCGGCCTCGCTTCCCTCCATCGCGCCGCTTGCGCCGGCCCCACCACTGTCGTGAATATCGCGCATCATCTTCGTATCGGAAAGTGGGATTCACGTAACATTTTTCACTATGAGTCATCCCATATCGTTTTATTATTTGCACTTTTTACACAAAACCGTCCCGTTTGTTTTATAGTCACTATCACCATTGTTTCACTTGTTGAGTTTATTTGTTCATTGTTTATGGCACTTTTATGATTGTTTACGTTTTTTAAGACACCTTTTATCCGATGGTTGATTTAATTACAGTTTGAGAGTTATAGTTTGATTCGTTTCACTGTAACGTAAGATCGATAGTTAGGTACTTTGTTGGGCTCCACTGGTTTGGACATAAGCTGGCTTATGTTCACTCCAGTGTCAGGGTTTAAAAGGAATACCTCGTCAGAACACGTAAACTTCGAAATCTTTAGTGACCCAATTTCATAGCAAAAATTTTGCTTTCATAAATTTGATAAGACAAATTCCGTAAACGAAAGTTGACGTATTCCTGTTAGAGGCAGCTAAGCGGTTCACATTTGATTCCACGTAAGCAAATGCGTCTTAGAGGTGGAAGGCGTCACTCAGCAAGGGAAGGAAATAGGATGAAATGAAAGGAAATTAATGCTGAGTTTCACCACCGCTTCGCTTAAATTAACCTTGAGGTTATCGGATTAGGTGTGTAGGTTTTGATATCGATTCGGGTAAACAAAACTCCGAAAGACTTCATTTTGTTGGTAAGCCTTAGGTATTTATTCCTTTGAGGAGCGTGGATAACCACATTTTTGTTACCACCAACTAGGTAAATAAGAAACGTCTATAGGGCAAAACGTGCCCAGTTTACTGAAGAGAGAATGCCTTTGACACCATAGATAAATACTCGGAGGATCGTAGATAGCGCGGTAAGTAGGAATACCTATCCAAATAATGTAAGCGAACGCTGTGCTAGTGATCTTGAGGGTAAAATAATTTATGGATGTTTTGTTTAAAGAAGAAACATTTTCTCCGAACATGCGATCTCATTAAAAATACAACTAGAAAACCCGGCTAGATCATATTCATTAGAACGAATAACGTAACAAAATATAATACAATTGGTAAATAAATAGATTTAGAAAAAGGTCTATTGATTTTTATGCCAAGGACAGTATATCAACAAAACAAAAAAAGCGTCGACCTGATTTCATAAGAGGCACGTTTTCTTGTAACGAGTTACGTCATAGCCCACCTGTTAATAAATAATTCCACCCTTATTTGCCCTCGAGGACAATAAAACGATTTCTTTTTAATAATTTAATCCGCAGCCATATTTTACTGTCGTGTGAAAAAATTGTTTCCTAAGCGTGAGTTGTATGCTAATTTTTGTAGCGTCAGGTTAAAACTTTAAAAAAACTATAGACATATTAAATTTTCTTTATTGTTTTTAGTGAGATTATTATCTCGGAGATAGAAGAGGGGAAGAGGGAGTTGGCAGCATATATTAACTAGATAGATTATACAATTTTGATTACATAAACAGCTTTAAATTATTCGCACATGGTATAAATGGATCTTCATTTTAAAACCTTAGCACACCTCTCCATAGTGGAGTCTACAAATCCAATTATTGTTAGGCAAAAGTTCTGGTACATTTTGGCCATAATCCAACCTTTTCAATTGGCGATTGCCATCCCAAGGCACTGTTCGTTTCTGTCGGTTCATTGGCACTAATTTACTTTGTGCTGAAGAAACATATTTCCAAGAGATTACTTAACATTTGTGGGTCTAAAGGTCTTTATAGATAGTCGTAAGGTCTTAAGGGTCAAAGATACTGAGAGAATAAAATATGGTATTCTATTGATGACTGTTGCTTTTACTATAAAAATGTAGATTTATGCAGTGCCTACCCGACTAGCGTAGATATTGTACACACGGCTACACATCAAGTTATACATTTCCAGTATAAGCTGACCTCGCATTGTGTAGGCTTTTCGTAGAATGAGAGGTTAGCTTATACTGGAAAATTTATAGCTTGATGCGTAGCCGTGTGTACATCGTTTCCGATAATTTTTCCACTCTTAGAAACATTTGTCTGCGGAAAAAATTGTTTGACCACCTTCGTGGCGCAGTGAGTGACTAGCCGGCTGAGTCGCTGGAGGTAGCGAATTCAATTCTCGCCGCGGAACAAATGTTTGCATAATCTACTGATATTTGTTCCGGGCCTGGGTAGTTTTCTGTATACTTTAAGTATGTATTTACAAAAAATGAAAGTACATAAGTATTCTATCAGTTATCTTAGTACCAGGTTTGCTTAGTAAAAGGCTAAAAAGCACTGTTGTAATATCCAGCATTATTTAATTATTTTTTGGGGCAGTCATGTTACTAGGGCAGGTCTCAAGTTGCAGCTTAAACTGGCTAAAGGGCGCAACCGCTGTTGTGCCTGGAACAAAGTTTTTAGATGGAATAGGCTTGCCCAGCATCTATATAATCTTCTCAACTAAATCAGCCTTAATCCGCAGGAAATACATGGTCAATTCGTGCAGAGTTAAGCCGTGGCTTTCTTCACGATGCTTGCCTACACCGTTTTGAGCACGTGTTAATGCACATACATTTTCAAATTGAAAAATCCTAAGTTTTTTAGCGCTAAGACCGTATTGTACTAAATCTTTTTGTAAAAATTATGTTCTGTATTTTTCTTTGATGTATTTTATTAACTGGGTAGATCTTTGTTTGACCACAATCTTACCTGATGGTAAGCGATGATATGGTTAAGGTGAAGCACGAAGATCTAGGAGAAACCTATTCATTCTTACCTTAAAGAGACCCGGATTGTATTGGTTAAGAAAAACAGATGACGGCAAAGTGTTCATATCTTAGCTGTACGCATCAAGAACGCAGAACCAAAACAGTGTGTGCGAATAAATAAATATTGCTAGACATTACACACAGCGCTATCTAGCCCCAAACTAAGCAGAGCTTGTACTATGGGAACCAGATAACTGATAGAATACTTATATATATATTTTTTTAAATACATACTTATAATATATAGAAAAACAACCACACCCAGAACCAATATCTGTAGATCATGCAAACATTTGTTCCGCGGCAGGAATCGAACCCACCGCCTCCTGCGTCTCAGCCGGTTATTCGCCCACTGCGCCACGAAGGTCGTCAATTGAAGGTATGGTACATCAACGAGGTACCGATGGTACTGAGCCTTGGTACTGGTGAACAACAAAAATTTATCTTATCTTATCTTAAGTTCACGGCAGCGTTCATACAACTATACTAAGCCAAAAGGCACGGTTCATTGATTAATAGTAAAGATATACACAAACATTTCTCTTTCAAGATAAATTTGATTAATCACTTATCACGAAAAAAATGTTATAATACTATTATTTCCATATTCCAAGTACCTTAAGGTTGTAAATAGAAAATCGGCCCACTATTTATATATATAAAAAACCTGAGCTTATGTTTACAAGTATGTGGAGTATATTGGCTTGCGTGCGGTTACCCTGGTATGAAAATTTAATTATGTGCGCTTATAATTATAGGTATAAAGTAGGCCTTAATTAACTGTGTGTGGTTAAGAATGTAAAGGGAGAAGGGTTACTTAGTTATTTACTTACATACCTACAGCCAAAAAATTGTTAATGCACACACATTGCTACGATTTTATTATGAAATCTCGCTACGAAATTACGTAGCACTTTCTACGAACATAGCGATTCTCTCACAAACTGTGTGACTATATTATGTGTCAAAGAGATACGCATTCTTTCTGCAATGAATCGTGCTCCTATTGGTCCACCAATGCATTTAACGAGTTTTGATGGAAAATTTCCTTTTGAATATTATTGAAAACGATCGATTCCAAATTACAAGACTGTAGGATAATTTCGTATACATATATAAATAGATAATAGAGAAACAACCAAATAATTATATTATTTTAAATTCCTACAACATATTTTGATAACCGTATTATTATTTTTTTCAACGTGTAAAACCAAAAAGAAGAGCAAATGTCAAAAGTCCTTGATCCCAAATTTGTAACACTTTTTACGTTAAAGAAATACCTTCACAATTTCAAGAATGCTTTGCGTCTCATCAAACGATTCTCCCTTTATTTCCAACTAGAAGGTAAAATGAGGGTCAATGAACCGCTACCTGCACCGATACTTTCAATTTCTTTCCCAAGGGTTAAAGGGTGGTTACATAAAATTGTACTGCGTTACAGAATATTAGCTGTGGGCTCTATTAATTTAATACTAGGACGAATATGTCTATACACAATGTGAGGTCATGCGATAGTCACTTTTAAAAGAGGTCTTTAAGTTTTATAGATTGATGAACATTTTATAGAGCAAGAATTGCAGCATTAGGTGAATGATGGATGCAATAGCAGTTAAAATATTATATTTCTACACTTATCTTTTTTTAATTTATTGGAATTAGAATATTTTTATTTGCCAGAACTTATAAAAACAGTTGTACATAAGTGCTAAGTTTATAAATAATAAACATACGATTTGTTAAGTGTAGATTTGCATTACGTACTAAAAACCATTACCTCCCACGCTAGTTGTAAACTGTGTTACGGCAAGGTAAGATCCTCGTCCCATACAAATAAGGTTCAAATTACTAATGTGATTGCGGTCCGAGCAATAGAGCCGAGCGAGTCAGTTCTAATGACTCAGCCATCTGTAGTTGAACAAGTTATCGCAGTATACATACCTTGAGTAGCAGACAAAATAGTATGACATATTTTAATCATTAATTATAAAATGACAAAAATTGTGTGATAACAACAAATTAAATGCATAAAGTCTAATAAATAAATAGTGCTGGACATTTCACACAGCGCTATCTAACCCCAAACTAAGCAGAGCTTGTACTATGGGAGCCAGATAACTGATAGAATACTTGTATATATTTTTTTTGTAAATACATACCTAAAATATATAGAGAAACAACCAGACCCGGAATAAATATCTGTAGATCATGCAAATATTTTTTCCGCGGTGGGAATGGAACTCGTTACCTCCTGCGTCTCAGACGCCTGTTCGACCACTGCACCACGGAGGTCGTTCATAAAGTTTGTCTAATATAATGGCAATACAATATTGTAATGCAGATACATCAATCTTAATAGACCACTTGTCTTAATATATGTTATAGTATTAATCATCATTCACTTATTATTTTTTTCAGCGATTTCACTAATTAATTTTATAAATATGGTCAACTTTTCCGCGATGTATACAAAGAAAAATATACACAAAGTAGGACTGGCGGACTCGACAGAAATAAACGTTATTTCTGTAAGTATAACTTTTCCGTGTTAAGAGACGTGTGGAACTTCACAACCTAACAGACAATTATTGAAAAAGTGGTGTTACAGCAGTTCTTTGAATCGACTGTTTTGGAATGTTTTAGACTGTTATAACGACCTCCGTGGCGCAGTGAGCATATAGCCGGCTGAGACGCAGGAGGTAGCGGGTTCGATTCCCACCGCGGAACAAATTTTCGCATGATCTACAGATATCTGTTCCGGGTCTGGGTGTTTTTCTATATATAATTTAAGTATTGTATAATACTTACAAAAAAAACTATTTAAGTATTTTATCAGTTATCTGGTTCCCATAGTACAAGCTTTGCTTAGTTTCGGGCTAGATAGCGATGTGTGAAATGTCCGGCAATATTTATTTATATTTATTTATTATTTATTTAATAGTTAGGTAGAGAAAAATGCATATATACGTCTGCATTTAATAAACTATATCAAATTCAACATTTAGTCGAAGCAATACCTTAATCAAATTTAACGATGAGGTTTACATAACTATATATCTAAATAATTAATATTTAAAAATTAAATTTTTTAACTAAACCCCAATCAAAAAATTATTTTAGGAAAGCGAGTGAATATAATTTAAACTTGCGGAGTTAAAAGTCTTAGTGCAATATAGCTTACCAGATTTATCACTAAAACAAAATTTTTTATAAACTTTTTGATGTCTTACCAAATTGGGTGCTTTTGAATCTATCGGTTGCCAGCAGTTTTTTTTACTACAAAACGAACTTCCAAAAGTTTAAATAAATCCTCTGATCATATCGCTGATAACCTTCCTCCGGAGGTTTTCCGATGGGCTTCAACATGAACGCTTTCAAGAGAAGTGTAAATAAGGCATTAAGTTTTAGGAAACGTGACTGCAGTACTCGATCCCTGCAGGAGTTTATAGGCGATGGTGACCACTTAACATCAGGAGGCCCGTCAACTTGTGTGTTTGTATGTTTAATATAAAAAAAAACTCATAAAAGTATTTTTTAAATATTAAAATCGTAAAAATATTTTGTTTATATGATATAACTACAAATTAACAATTTTTGGATTGTTTCCTTTGCTTGTGCTGTCAGACCTTGCTTCTTTCCAAATGTCATGGTTCTAGGTCAACGGTAAGTACCCGTTTAAGTAAGTAGTAAGGTTTTGATTTATATGCGAGAAAAATATGCAACAAATATTGCCGTATTTTATGATTGCTTCGACTTAGAAGTTTGAGTTTTTACTTGGGACTGTATTTGATTTTACTTTCAACTTGATACCTCCACGCGTTCCTGAGAATAAGGGTCTTGGCAGACAAACGGACAGACAACGATGAATGTGTACCTACAAGGGTTCCTTTTTTCCACCCTAAAAACAGCATATTTTTTTAATATGTAGCTATTAAATATATCTACGAGTAAGACGTGCTGTTTTGAGTTTAAAACATTTTAATATAAAAATGGTTTCTAGTTGGATGCAAATCATTCAGCATCGCGAACATTTGAACTAGTGCCAGAATTGGTCACACGTTGACTTGTGGTACAAATGGAGTGGACATTCTCAGGCCGCTACATCTGTTGGCAATTGTTCAACACCAGATGTTAGCTGGAACATTTTTGCGTAGATATGTGAAGACGGCTGTAGCTTTAGTTTACTTGTCTATTTATTTATGTACTGTATTTAAGAGAAGACGAGCTCCTTGTGAAAGAGCTTGCCTGGGGAAGAACTACCAACATAGGTTTTTCTGCCATCAAGCAGCATTGCTGTGTTTTGGTTTGAAGGTTATGGTTGCCGGAGAAATTACAGGCACATGAGGTGTTTTTTTTATACCTCTAAGGTAGCAAACAAGCATACGGCCCACCTGATGGTAAGCGGTTACTGTAGTCTATGGACGTTTGTAATATCGAAGGTATTACTCGCGCATTGCCGACCCTTTAAATTTTTCAAAACGCTCTTTTTGCAGAACCCTATGCAAAAGTCCACACAAGCGAAGTGTTCGCAGGAGGAAATCCCTCTAAAATAAAAAAAAAATAAAATTAAAATTAAAAAAATTAAAATATAAAAAAATACTATTTTCCGCATGTGTTCGGACAACACTATAAATAACAATACTATAGGGAATCCCTCTGCTTTACACCTGTATGCGGTTCAAGCTGACCGACAAAGGGCAATGCATCTTAGGGCAGGTTTCTAATACTTACTTACTTTTTTATAGAATACTTTGTTATCGGTGATGGCTACCACTTAACTTCAGGTGGGTCTATGTTTATTCCATCTACAAGTCGTATAAAAAAATATAAAAAACTGCCCAGGAATATTAAGGTGTAATAAAGTTCATCCACATATTATCGACAATTGGGTATCGCGCACCACACGCTTCACGCGATGTTTTCTACCCCATATTTGCAAGATGTGGAACGAGCTACCATCTGAGGTTTTCCCATAAAGCTACGACTTGGCACGCTTCAAGAGAAATGTAAAAAGTTTTCTACACTATAGAGAACGCATAGACAAAACCCCGGGTGTTGTCGGTGTCAATAACCGACGGTGACCGCTTACCATCAGGTGGGCCGTAAGCCTGTTTCCCCACAAATAACATATAAAAGGTGTCTTAGCTTAGATCAGATTGTTACTCAATGACTTTGTAACGGAAGCACCGATTTTAACTAAATTTGGTATTAAGATGGATTATGCAAATATAGGCTACTTTTTATTGACACCGTACGATCAAATTCACTAGCGAAAGCTAAGTAGTTGAAATTAAAATACAAAAAAAATATATAATTTTAAATTGTAGGTACAATAATTGACAACATCGAGACAACCATTGGATGGACAGGATCTATATAAACAAACAAGGATGGCAGTGGCGTATATCAAATACTAGTTGACCCGCCGAACTTCGTACCGCTTTGACATGCATATAACGCGGGCTGTCAATATACGTCACCCCGGTAGAATTGTCAATTGTTGTCCCCAGCCATCATTTTACAACCATACCTAACCATAGACAAAATTACGTTTAGCTGTCATTTGTGTTTTTTTATTCCATGTCAGATGCGTTTTTGTTATACCACATCTTATAGTGACTTGTATTCTCTTTGACGTTTTAGGTCACGTCACACGGGAACGCGGTCAAACGGGATAAAAAGTATCCTATGTCCGTCTCCTGGTTCTAAGGTACCTCCCCACCAATTTTCAGTCAAATCAGTCCCGCCGTTCTTGAGTTATAAATAGTGTAACTAACGCGACTTTCTTTTATATATATAGAATTACCTAAGATAAACTTAAAGTAAATAACAGGATTACAGAAATAAAAGTCTTATTAAGTTGGCCAGCTTAATATAGTATGGCTTTAATTTGCCTCGATATATGTGTCGTAGTATTATGCGTACCAAGTTTTAAATTAAGAAGTCTCTTGACTTTATACAACCAGTAGTTGCGTACCTACTCTCTGATTGGTAGTTGTTTTTTTTGTAAAAGTTACTGTGAACCCGGAGTGGTGGCGCTGGGATCGCTTCCTAGCCACCACTCGAGGACAGAGTCGATTGCTGGGTACTTCACTTTCCCTTGGAGCGCCGGTACGAAAACACCTCCTTCACTGCGCATCGAAACTGTCACGTTCACCGTATCTACCTAGCTATCAAGAACATTGTACCTACTTGCTAAGCTGAAGCTTATCTACTGGATTTTACTGGTTTGCCTGAGTACCCTGCACCTGCACCATGGACTTCATACCCCAGGACTGTAATGAGCCACTTTCCAATACAACGCCTACGTTACAGCCGTCATTGTAGAACGCAAGTTATAACCCTTTAATTTTGTAGCAAACTCACATGTAAGCCCAAATGCATATTATCGTGTGATTTTTAATGAGAGCAGAAACTGTGTTTCTTACTTACTGGTAATTTACATATGTAAATTTGTATAAATCTCACCAGTTCTTTTGTAAATTTTGCAATAACACAATCCAAACAAAAACGGAGACTAAGCAACGCTTGCTCACACACCATTTAGGCTACTTTTGTTGTGAATTTCCACAAAAAACTTTGTGTTAGACGAACTTTGCAAGTCACCTTTGACCTTATTTCCTGTTAACTGATGGAACTACTTTTGATAATAATTGCTATTACGATTAAACATTTTACGCAGTTTATAAGGTTGGAACAAACCAAAATTAGCGAGAGAAAGGTTTCTAGAACTTCATATTAAAAATAAGTTTTGTTGTCGAAAAAATACTTTTGCAAACGAAGCTTTTATAAAATTCATAATCTGAACAGCAAGCAGATTCAAATGAGCCCAAACACTAGTAGCCCACTACAAATCCATTCAGAAGCAGTTGTCTAGCATCCGTCTTCATCATGAGACCACCTCCATCTTAACATTATTATTCAATTATCATCGAAGTTCATGTATTCCAAGTTTCAGCTCTATCGGTGGGGGGTACGGACGGACTGATTTAAAATAAAAGCTTCTAAAAATATGATGTTACTAGCTGGTACCCGCGACTTCGTCTGCGCAGGATTAGTAAGTACTTCGAGTAGCTTCGTTTGTTACTACCAAATGTGCATTAGAAATATATTATCAATTTTTATTGGATTTATGGTTTTCTCTTTTGGCGATAATGGCTTACTCATATAAGCTAGACATATGCTGTCGTGGACTTTTTTGTAGTAATAACTAAGATAAATATTTCTTTTATACATTATATACGTGTAAACTCTACAGTTTTTGCAGCGTACGCCAGAATAGCTCGCAGATGGCTGATTTTTTTCCGACTTACTTGACAACTATCGTTATATTTTGGACAATTCACACACTATCTTTAAAAATTATAGCCTATGTGTTATTCTAATGTATAAGCTATATTATTGTAAACTTTCATTAAAATCCATTCGGTAGTTTTTGCGTGAAAGCGGAACAAACATCCATACATCCATACATACAAACTTTCGCGTTTATAATATTAGTAGGATTAGTAGGATTGTGTGAGCGTCATAGTGCTAAATTTGGCACTACTCGCAATAATATCCATATACGGGCAAATAAGAGGAAGTGAAAGACGGAAGCAGCTGTTGGCAATTGTTCAAAGAGCGCCAGATGCTGCCACGATTTTTGCGTAGCGATCCATGGCGGAATGAGGCCGTATTTCCCGCTCATGCCCCGTGTTTGGGGTTTTGTTTATCGTAATAAAATTGCGTTTAGAACCTTCGATATCGGCGTACGGAAAGTTTCTGATACATGAGACTTGATGGAATTTTGAAAGAATAATAATGTAACGGTTTTTACCAGGATTTAAATTTACATCGGATAGCTCAGTGTATTCTACCGCCTGTATAATGGGGAATGTTCTGAGGATCATCCCGATTGATCGGATTGATCTCATCCCGTCGTCGAGATTTTACCACCGCACTTCTTGACAACGTAATAAAGATCATCCACATATCATCGACAATTGGATATCACGCACCACACGCTTCACGCGATCTTTTTACCCCATACTTGCAAGATGTGGAATGAGCTAACATCTGAGGTTTTCAGATTAGGCTATGACATGGCACGCTTCAAGAGAAATGTAAAGAGGTTTCTACAGTGTAGGGAATGCATCGACAATACCCCGGGTGTTGCCAGTGTCAATAGACGACGGT
Organism: Philereme vetulata; assembly: GCA_918857605.2. Classification (NCBI taxonomy): domain Eukaryota; kingdom Metazoa; phylum Arthropoda; class Insecta; order Lepidoptera; family Geometridae; genus Philereme; species Philereme vetulata. The sequence goes on along the minus strand of OU975442.1, from coordinate 10,902,720 downwards.
GACCGCTTACTATCAGGTGGGTCGTAAGTCTGTTTCCCCACAAATGACATAAAAAACGGCTATTTGCATTAACATAAGTTTTTGATACTGACTATAACATTAGATTAGATTATTCTTTATTGCGCTCCATAAAACAGTACAATTAATAAGAATAACGTAAAACTATGTAATAGAGTTCGCTAAATAGAGTTTTCTACCCGACAACCTTTGGATGGGACATTCATTATATTCTACCAAAGGCTCTTGAAATCCCTATACACCCCAGCTTTAAAATAATCTATTTACATTTTTAGTCTAACTACTGTACAATATAAACTACTAGCTGACTCGCCCGCGGTTTTGCACACGTTTTTTCATAAAACATTACCCTCCTGCGCAGTCAGGTAATCGATCTTTTTACGATATACAATTCCGTAGTACATCAATTTGATCAATTGCGTAAGGATAAGGCAGCGTTTGCGATTTTTAGGCTTTTCTGTACTAAAATATGTATGTATTATACATGTAAACCTATATACTACTCTATCTATAGCTGAAAACTTCATTTAAATCCGTTGCATAGTTTAAAAGATCTAAGCAAACAGGCAGCGGAAGCGACTTCATTTTATACTATGTAAAGATTGTATTTATAAAGTATTTCTATAAATGCTGGATGGGATAAATGGATGGATGGAGGATCAACAATAGTCGCGATATTATTTGTTTAATATAATAAGAAAAGACAATTCAAAAGATTCAAGTTCATCTCCAGCCAAGAAATCATAATTTATTGTTCATTTCAAGTGAACAACAACGTACAACTGTTTAATTTTTCAAGAAGTCGTTCTATAGAGACGCCACAAAGTTCCTTTGTCTTAATTACATAAAGAAAAGATTAGCAGCATTTTAATATTAATTCAGTACCAGAGATAAATAAAAGGGGCGATTTAATTCATATTGTGCAAACAAGCTCCTAACCCATATATTACGTAAGATGACGAAACTGTTTGCGCCCAATATCGGGCGAGGGCGAGATCAGCACTCAGACAGCATGCTCAAAATATCTTTCCTACTGTGAAAATTATAAATCACTGACGTTGCCAAAAAGCAAGAAAATTAAGCGGCAAATTAGAAAAATCACAAATGAAAATGCTTTATTTGCTTAGCCTCGTACAGCGCAGATGAAAATCGCTTGATTTTCGTAGCTTAGTTTAGCTCTGGTGGAAAGGGGGTTTAACGAAGCTAAGTTTTTTTATACTCTCGAAGCAAGATATGCTAGCTATGGATGCGAGCTAGGGATCGCCCCGAGATTTTTCCTCACACAGCTACCTCGCGCAAAGCACTACACCACTAGAAAACTAAGTCCGGCTTGCACAACCATCCCTAAAAGTATATAACGACCAAACATGTTTAAATTTTACGTAAATATTTCAATAAATAAATATTGTTGGACATTTCACACAGTGCTATCTAGCCCCAAACTAAGCAGAGCGTGGACTATGAGAATCAGATAACTGATAGAATACTTATATACTTTTACTTATTTAAATACATTCTTATAATACATAGAAAAACATGCAGACCCGGAAGAAATATCTGTAGATCATGCAAACATTTCTTTCGCGTCGGAAATAAAACCCACTACCTCCTGCGTCTCAGCTGGCTATTCGCTCTCTTCGCCACGGAGGTCGTCGGAGGATTTCTATGATTTAAGAACTATCTAAATCATATTTAGCCACAAAATACATTTAAAGATCGTTGCGCAAGTCGCTCTAAGCTACTAAGGTAAAAATATACACATAGTTTCGTAGTTCAGTTTAGTAACCTCACTCACCGCTAAGCTACTTTGCACATCCCCTATTAAAATGCACCCTAAAAACTGGACCAATCTCCTATCTCGTCGGCAGATGTGTCGAGAGAGAGGCAGAGATTCTCTGATCGAATCCCATCAATGCAAAGCGATGAGAAAACCGAGAATGGACGTCCTATTATCCCCATAGTTTTATTATCTACTCGTACGACTATATGATGTTTCACTCGCATGGCAACATAGGTAGGTACATTTTGTAAATTCTAAGTCTAGCAGTGTTTTACTTCTTTGTAACTACTTGACATTCGTTTCTGAGACATCTTGTATAACAGAAACAGTAGAGACAAATAAAGAGGATGAATTAATTACATCGCACTAACGAGCTGTAACTTTAGGGTTGCAACTAGCGTTATGAGGGAAGTTTTCCTCGAACAACTTTTTCAATTTAGGGGCTGAATAGTTTTCAAGTCGGGGTATTATAGATAGCAATTTTGTATTATGAAATTTAAATACTTTTATAATCCCTGATTCAGTAAAATTTATAGTAAAACTATCGTAATCCTAGAATAATTAATGAGAAAACTTTTGTAAGCCCTATATTTATTAAAGTTTTAAGGTATATGCTTTAAGGATCTTTAAAGTAAAGAGTTTGGGAGCCAATACATTCTTCACACGCGAGTGAGATGTCTTTGGTGTTAAAAATGTCCATAGGCTATGGTAACCGCTCACCATCAGTGGGTTTACTACTAAGGGCAAACATCGTTATTAAAGTTAAAACGCAACATATTTTAGGAATTTGGCTACATAAAAGGGCAAACCAACAGCAATGGAGCAATGGATTAAAACTCCCAACATTTTTATCCAAAATTAGTTTGCACTGAGCATAAAAAGCTTCGCTAACTATGAACTACCAAATCTCAGGAGTCTCTATTCTCGTAGTAACTTTAAAGTCAGTTCTATGTAGATTTTACTCCGCTTATAAAATAGTAGGTAGTGTTGGAACGTGCGGAATGAACCTGAATTGAGCGTCAATTGTGACGTAACGGAACTAGCTTGAGGAATGGAAAATGCATTTTCACATAGTTATTGTAAAAGTTACGCAATTTGTCTAAAACTCATTTGTTTTAATTTTTAAAAGGATCAGTGAGTTTTTTTAAAAAGCGTTTTAATTAGGCTTGATTGCTGGTGCCTGATGGTAAGTGTGGTCGAAGTTAGAGCATGAGTCACCACACAAATTATAATTTCACGATAGTATTTCATATGTGTCACTTACATAGTTTTTAGGAACAATTATTATTGTAACAAACACAATATGGAACCAAAATGTCTCAAATAAATGTATTTTATTTAAAATAAGTAACTTTTTAACAAAAATATAACCGAATTCAAATAACAGTAAAAACCAGAATACTAAACCAATATTCATGAAATTTCCACGGGATCAATCTAAAAATATATCCATTTAAACAAAAAACTAATTTTCCTAATCGATTGGTAAATAACGCAGTTCTGAGCTAACAAACATAACATAACATAAAAATTAAACAAATGTATGACTTATATGGTTTTCTCATAGATACCATTATCAGAACTAGATCAAATCAAAATAGAACCACAAGGAAAACACCAGCTTTCAAATATAAAGAGAATCATCAAAATGGGTTCACCCAGTCAAAAGTAATGAGGTAACAAACATAAAAAATACAGTCAAATGGAGAACCTCCTCCTTTTTTGAAATCGGTTCAAAAATAGTATATTTAAGGGCGCGCTATACCTGGGGAGACGATAAATCGCTTACTGAGAAACAATGTTTTGTTCAACAAATTGTGTTCTTTCAATCTGTAATTCATAAATGTTATAGTTAAGGATACGTGCTAGAGCGCCTGTGTTGTGAAAACACGATTCCGTAAAATTTACTCGATAGAAAAAAAATCCAAAGATGACTTCAAATTTATGTTAAAACCGTTCTTATGTAATGAATACTTCAATTTAGATCTTGGAACATTATACAGTAATTCTACACATTATAAATATGAGCACCTGTGTTTTAAATTTTCAAAATACCTTTTGATTTTACCATAAAATGAAAATACTTAACTTTTGCACTAATGAAAACATTCGCTTCAGACGCCCGGTCCGCGATTCAGTCTGGCCTCGGCTTTCAGACGGGGTACCCGTGACGCTTGTCCCTCCAAACGATCACGTAATTTATAAGTAGAATTTAATATTAAGTTGGTTTTGTAAAAACACAGTAATGAGAAATAAGCACAACAAGAAAATGAAGCGACTGAATGATAAAAAAACCGGCCAACCTATGAATCACGGCGAGATAGGATGCGAAGCCGCGCGCGGAGAAGCTGGGGTGAAATTCGAGTTTAGGCTGAGGTATAGTCGACTCTTAAGCTTAAAGTTTATACATACTAAAAGGCTATTTTGATCGAAAATCCTACATTAAAATATATAAATAAATCAATTACCAGTCCAAAACAAACAGATCCGCTAAGTAAGCTTGTTTACTCATCGTCCTAATAAAACGATTTGAAGCATGAATACACTATCGAACCCATGAGAGGTTCATACTAGACTGAACAGTACCCTGTTTGATCCATAGCAATTCCGGGCTAATGGGACCTATCTTTGGACAATGAAAGTGAAATCATTAACTTTGAAGAGTTTGCCGATAGTCCTGTATCAATAGCCATTATACAAGCAGTTATGACCTTATCCAAATAAAAGACAAAGAGCGACATGCGCAACGATGTCTAATCGTATTTTTTGCGTAAATATGATTAAAATAGTTGTGAATTCATCAAATAAGTTAAATTTAAACATTTTTATTCGCTATTTACGTTTAGGAATAAGAGTAGAAAGAACGCTAAGAGTAGTAGAGTTCTTTGTGAAAGAGCTCGCCCGGGGAAGTACTACCAACATACCTATTTCTGCCGCCAAGCAGCATTACTGTGTTTCGGGTTGAAGGGAATGGTTGCCGGTGAAATTACAGGCACATGAGGCTTTACACCTGTATGCCTCAAGTTGATGGAAACAGGGCAGTGCATCGTAGGGCACGTTCTTAAGGAGCGTGACCTACGAGGTGATACTTTGTTATAGGCGATGGTAACCACTTAACATCAGTTGGGCCATAGGCTTGTTCCATCTCCAATTCGTATAAAAAGGGAGTCGTTATGCAAACCAGGCGTAAAAAAATTCACAGCTGTATTACTAGTACAAGTAACTTATTAACAAAAATATAACCAACTACTTGACTGATTATGATGAAATTTCTATGAGACTAATACGAGTATAACAGTATATCATTTCAAATTAAAAAAAATCCAAATCGGTTGATAAATGACGGCGTTCTGAGGTAAAATCATAAAACAATTATGCGTCCCTGAAATTTGTGGGCTGCCCTCGATCTTTTGGAATCCCATCATAAGATTCTGACTTCGTGACAAGAAAATAATTTCTCGACTCGGCCCAGGCGTTTTCAAGTAACATACAAAAAAATCAAAGGATTCCGATCAATTGAGAACCTCCTCCTTTTTTGAAGTCGCTTTAAAAAGGCTTTAAGTTACATAAAAGGTAGAATGTAAAAACATATTCCAGCGTGACACCAAGTACTGTTTGTTAGAAAAAAAACTAACTAGTGGCTTAAGAGCTGCGAAGGGAAAGATACATAAATATTACATACTTCTAAACACATAATAAGGCTTCGCCATAGCCTGGTAAAGTTTTAGTTAAGTTATTCCAGTAAAAATAAGATTTTTCTTACCGGGGTACTGAAAAAGTTAATAGGTTTTAGTGACAGATAACAAATCATAAGTTTATGTTTCAAAACCTTTGTAATATAAGAAGAAATTAAAACTATGGCATCAGTTGCAGGCGAAGTTCAGTTTGTAGATTGCTTATGCAAAATCTAATTTACCTGTCATTGGAGATAATACCTCGGAACCGTGTTCAGTAATCCAGTGCAGTGTTACAGAGATAATGAGAGGAGACTGGCTCAGGAGCTTTTAGTAATATTTTAGCTAATTTTCAAGGCTTGGATTAACTCTGAACTGTGTTTTACTAAATTTCGTAAATTGTTGAATTTTGATTACAAGAACTTTTTTTCTTAGTTTATAAAAATTGAAACAGCGGATTTAAAATTTCATATATGAAAACTCTGTTAGGATAGTACACACGGCTACACATCAAGGTAAATGTCCAGTATAAGCTGACCTCGCATTGTGTAGTCTTTTCGTAGAATAATAGGTCAGTTTATACTGGGATATTATAGCTTGATGTGTAGCCGTGTGTGCGTAATATTTTTTTATTTAAATAAATACACGTAGTGTTATTAATAGTGTAATTGGCAAAGGCCGTTAATAAATAAATCAATAACAAATTCAACGTTAAATGATCTCAATTAATACCTCTAACAGCTTTTCTTAGGTACATTTTTCAATAATCATACCTTAACGCGTACTCCAGTTATCATAATTGAAACTACTGCAAACTTTTTATCACATTATTATCTATAAATACAACTTCACCTTCTTATTACGTCAAATATGACGTGTGCATAGATATTAAAATTAAAACATGAGTTTGATAAAATGGGAAATGATCCTTCAAATCATTGATTAACAAGTAACTCTTTAACAAAAATATAACCGATATCAGATAACAGTAAAAACCAAACTACTTAACCAATTTTGATGAAGTTTCCATAGGATCAATCTAAAAGTATATCCTTTCAAATAAAAAACTAGTTTTTTAAATCGGTTGATATATAACGGAGTTTTAAGCTAACAATCATAACTTAACATAAAAATTAATCAAATTTAAGACTTATATAGTTTAATTTTCTTATAGATGCCATTGTCAAAACTGGCCAAAATGGAAATGGGACCACACGGAAAGCAACCAGCTTTCAAATAAAATAAGAATCATCAAAATCGGTTAACCCAGTCAAATGTTCTGAGCTAACAAACATTAAAAATTACAGTCGAATTGAGAACCTCCTCCTTTTCTGAAGTCAGTTAAAAACAGAAGAACCTTGCACAAATGTGAAAGTTTAATATATAGTTTCTCGACTAAAACAATCGACTTTATTTCACCGTGAGCTTACCGAAGCCGATCTCATGCCCAATCCACTCACTGGTGTCATTTTTCACACCCCAATTTTGCTGACTCAGTGAAAATACCCAACTATCATCGCTACGATAATGTGAGCTGCAGAATTTGGGATTTTTTTATGCTGGCTTTTGTTTGAATGTTTAGTTTTTGGTATACAGGATATTGTAAATTGAAAGAGATATCCAAGGATATTCTGAAAAAGATTTGAGAGTGTAAAATGCCGTGAAAAAAGTCTGCGCCGTGACATTGGAGCGCTCAGCGTTTTGAATAAAATATATAACGGCGAATGTTCTAAAGAGCTGTTCAATTTAATCCCTGCTTCCCACTTCTACCATCGAACGTCCCGCAACCGGAAACGAGCTCACCCACATATTGTAGATGCGTGGAAGTCTCACACAGTGCGTTTTACCCGCTCGTTTCTTCCACGCACCTGCAAGATGTGGAATGACCTTCCTCCGGAGGTTTTTCCGGTGGGCTTCAAAACGAACGCTTTCAAGAGAGGTGTAAATAGGGTATTAAGTGCTAGGCAACGCGACTGCAGTACCACGAGTGCTGCAGAAGTTTAAGGGCGGCGGTGATCACTTAACATCAGAAGGCCCTTTAGCTTGTGTATCTATAAGATTAATATAAAAAAAACATTAAATCTGTTGTTTAAGTTATAGATATTGGTCAATAATCTTGCAATTTTATGAATACAACAATGATAAAAACTTAAACTAAACAAAAAAAATCCAGTAACAGGTGAGTTTTTCAGTGGTGGGAGAGAATAAGACTAGATGCACTGACATCCCGTCTTGAAGTAACTAATTTCGATGATTCGGTCGGGCACATCAACCGAATCAATATTTTTTTTTTATTTTATTTATGTGTTATATTATGTTTTTTTGTAAATAAATAGTTTTTTTCTAAAGTTTTACTTTCTTTTGCTATAACTCGTAGATACAAAGATACCTTCTTGTGTAAGAAATCACCCGGGGAAGTACTACCATCATACTTAATCCTGCCGCTAAGCAGCATTGCTGTGTTTCTGTATGAAGGGTATGGATTGCAATGATAACCAAACTCCATAAAACTACTACTTTCAGGGGTAGTTTCCGTTATCAAGCCACCAAGTGCTGGAATAGTATACCACCACCTTTGCGTCAACCGGTTTCTAAACATACATTTAAACGCAAACTTAAAATACAACTCTTGTTTTGTCATTCTTTCGCTAACAACTAATACACTAAACACATAAACACCCACACTACCTGAATCTGAAACGACTACGACTTGCCAACATACATACGTATAGGTTCAATATCCTTTATATTTTAAATTCTTTCGTTTATTTAATTTTATTTTTAATAAAATCTGACTATCCGGTACTGAATGTACGACCCAGCGGAAGATCTGCGCGCTGCGTACTCGTATTTACTAGTGCGTGGCGCTTAATGCTGAGCCGGATCCTGGTTTGCTGACGCTCATAACCTGGACGTACTAACTAAATACAAAAACAAATACAAATAATTTATTCAGAATAAAACATGGGTACAAAGAAGAGAGAGTTCTCTGTCTTCTGTTTTAGTTAAAAAAACTGTATTACAGAAGGCAGCTTCATCCCCGTTACAATGCAGACACATAAAACTGAAAACACAAAAACAAAAAAACTGCCTATGTACATATATGTTATGTTTTGTATTTTTGTTTGTTATACTCCTACTATCGTATCATTTTTGATACTGTGTATGTTTTTGTTTTGTTATGTCTGCAAATAAATGTATTTTCTTTTTTTCTTTCTTTCTTTCAATGAAATAACATGCACAAGAGACTTTTGACCTGTATGCTTCAACTTGATGAACGCAGGGCAGTGCATCGTAGGACACGTTTTTAACTAGGAAATATTTTGCTAAAGCCGTTGGTTACTTAACATTAGGTGGGTCATTTGCTTGTTCCATTTCTAGGTGGTATAAAAAAATCCTTTCGGGATAGCATACATGTTCCGACCACCTTGTACATTGCTATTAAATACAGTATTCCTGACAATACCTGTATGTGTGACATCTACAATCCGCATTGAGCCCGCGTGCTAGATTACAATACCGGAGAGACAGAACTACACCGTGAGATGCCACTCAATTTACGAGAAAATTGAGCGTTATAGCATATGTGCTATGACGCTCAATTCTCTCATAAATTTAATAGATGTCTGTATCTAGGTAGAAAACGTATATATATGAAAATTACTGTTTTTAAATTCATATAATGTCATGAAATGTTTTGTTTGATATACAAACTTCGATGTCCTTTGTGGATTTATTAGCTAATAGCGGACTGACACACAGGATGATGTTGATTGCGGATTCGATTCCTGCTGAACAATACCATAAAAAATAAATAAATAACAAATATTTCTGGACATTTCACACAGCGCTAACTAGCCCCAAACTTAGCAGAGCTTGTACTATGTGAACCAGATAACTGATAGAATACTTATATAAGTACTTTTTTTGTAAATACATCCTTATAATACATAGAGAAACAACCAGACCCGGAACAAATATCTGTAGATCATGCAAACATTTGTTCCGCAGCAGGAATCGAACCCGCTACTTCCAGCGTCTCAGCCGGCTATTCGCCCACTGCACCATGGGGGTCGTCACAACATGTTTTTTATTGACAGAAAATAACAAGTGAGCTTTAGACCACATGACTGAAGTAAAACTCTTGCTGCTGCCTGCCATCTGTTGTGGAATAGCTGAACTTTTTTATAAATCGAAGCTGGTAGATTCAAAATACGAAACGTCGTCAATCCTTTTTTATCTATTGCAAAATTAACTCTAAAATATACAGCACGAAGGAGTCTTTTGTTTTTGCAGTTTGTATAATTTAGGCTAATTTGGGATAGGAGATACGAGACAAATCAACTGGCTATGAGAGAAAGAGAGAAAGAAAATGTGTGCTCGCACCTCTCTCTCTCTTGTCCCTACAGTAATACACGAAACGTAACTGTCTCTCTTTCTATCTTCACTAACTTATATCGACCTCTCAAATTCCGTTCGCACTTCGTAACGCATTCACCAGTTTACCGCGTGCGTAATGTCAAGTTTTACTTCAAAAAATATTTTATACTAGTAATACTAGTGGGGATTACAGAAAACTATGAATGTGACTGATAGATATTTTTTTTATAAATAATGCTGTTTCGAAGCCAATTCCTAGCCGCCACTTTTATGAAAAAAAAGAATCAAGCTATTTTCTTGACCATTTCTACCACAAAATCAGATTTAATATTCTAATTCAGGTTTTACTACTTCCATAACACGAGCACGCAATGAAAAAGGGTCAACATTTTAAAAGCGCGACTCTTATCAAACCACGGCATGCATTTGTGTCACGATTTAACACAGTCGTATTTCTGCCCAAATAATTAAAACAAGCATTTACTTATACCTCGTTCACACCGACTTACAAAACTATATGTTATGTTATGGAACTCATATGGTAATAAGGTTTTGGAACCCTTGGCTAGACGTGATGATGACACGTGGAACAAAACAACAGTGGAAAAAGAATGGTACGAAGGCGAGATGTTATAGGTTAGTATTTAAGGGGACACTAGAGGGACAATCGCCCATACAACACGTACTACCAAGATCATTTCTAATTGGAGCATATTTCTACCTTAATAAGGTATTATTTTAATTTGAATAGTATTTATCTAGGTTCCCAACCATATATTAGATCAAAATACTTACCCAAAATGATATAGAAGCGTATCGCATTCTGCATATTTTTACGTCATAAAAGACCTGTTTTCAACCTAATTGTTTCGTATTAAAAACAACAACATCTTACGTATCCTAGTTATGGGAACATAGATTATATCGTCTAGTTACAGAATAACAACACAATGAGAAAAATACAACAAGTTTTCAGTCATCATTTTTGGTATTACGGAACACGGTCAAAATCTAATCAAATTTAGAATCGTTCTTTTGCTATCACTGTCGCTCTGTGTGGCTAAACTTCGTCACTAAACAGGGATAACGATATTCAGGCCGAAGTTTTTGACGTGGCCGAATTGAAGTTGCGCTCGGGGTTCGCAGGCGCGTTAACATCACGTGTACTATTTGCGAGTTTTATGTCCATGATGTATACAAAAGTAATTGTATGAATCTAGTTCAAAATTGTGATAGAAGGCACAAACTAAAGGATGCAAGTAAATGAGTACAAATAAAGATCGGCCAAGTGCGAGTCGGACTCGCGCCCGAAGGGTTCCGTACCAAAATACGTACATATACAAATAATAAATCACGTTTGTTGTATGGGTTAAATAACTATTTGTTTTATTTTAATTAAATTATTTATTTTTATAGAGAATATATAACTTAATATTCTGTGAATATTTCAAGCGTCTACCTGTTGCCGTTATCAATACCGAGCAAAAACGAGCAAATAAATCACGTTTGTTTTATGGGACCCCCCCTTTAATATTTATTTTATTGTTTTTAGTATTTGTAGATATACATCATCTGTGAAAATTTAAACTGTCTAACCATCACGGTGCATGAGATACAGCCTGGTGACAGACGGACAGACAGACAACGGAGTCTTAGTAATAGGGTCCCGTATGACCCTTTAAGTACGGAACCCTAAAAATAACAGAGTAATGATAAAGTTATCCAAAGCTGTCACCAAGAAATAGCCATACACATTAAGAACTAAAAGTTATCACCCCTCTTGACCCTCTACTTAGTAAAGGTTTGAATTGAGGTACTAAGTTTTCTCACCTGTCTCTATGTGATGTTCGTCCAACTTTATGTTCCATCATTCCTTCTCAAATGCTAATCATATCACCAATGCTTAATCAAACTTTGGTTAAGACAAACAAGTCGATCCCAATTCGCTAATCGCAAATTATGTTGTAACCGCTTAGGAAAACTCTACACTGGCCTATACAGGATATTTGGTAATATATTGACGATATTCAAGCGACGGTTTATCAAAACATAAAAAAAGATTGCTCGAAAAAAAAAATTCTAGTAATATTATCAAATTTTAAAGAAAATCGACTATGTTTAGGTGATTAATTCGATATAAAACTTACTGCCTACTCTCGCAATCGACATCCAAAAATAAAGGCCGATTTGATATCTCTTTCGGAAAAGGCTGCGGGTTTCGGGTTAGAAAGGGACAACACGAGATATCTCGAGACGTCACCAAAAAGTATCTGTGGTTAGATAGCAATCTTTATGCAATAGCATAACATACGTTTAATAAAGTGTTTGTTTTTACATGCCCAATAAATTTCACATTTCTATGGTAAGCATTTCACAAATTTATTTATTAGGCTCATCAAAATAACCCCTTTCATTTTTGTGCGTATATTTTCAAACAGCCTATATACAAAGTCTTATCACTGATAGCAAGCAAATCTAAGCACGCTTGTTTCGGCACTAACATGTGCACCAACCAGTATGTCCTAGCCCCCAAGCATAAAGATCGTAAACCCGGTAACTGAGACTGTCAAATCACAACCCTTACCCTTAAAACACCTGACCCTCATTCGCTGCCATTTTTCATCAAACAAACCACAGGCTTCATACGTCAACAGTCCACGGGTACACTACCTATATTTTGTTTTAAATGTGCTGTGATAAAAACTGTTTTAATAAGTAATGTTATCACTACGCTTTATGATTTTTCCAAATTAAGCGGCTAAAATTACTTGAACTTAACGGTTTTGATCGAGCGAACCAAAATCTCCAACACAACTTGGACAAATCGGTATTGTATAATAATAAATAAATAAAAATATAAATAAATATTGCTAGACATTTCACACAGCGCTATCTAGCCCCAAACTAAGCAGAGCTTGTATTATGGGAACCAGATAACTGATAGAATACTTATATACATTTTTTTGTAAATACATACTTATAATATATATTGAAAAAAACCAGACCCGGAACAAATATTGGTAGATCGTGAAAACATTTGTTCCGCGGCGGGAATCGAACCCGCTACCTCCTGCGTCTCAGCCGGCTATTCGCCCACTGCGCCACGGAGGTAGTCAATGTACGCATTTATGTATGTTTGTTAGTACGAGGATAACTTTCGAAGCGTTGCATCATCGTTAAATTTGGTATATAGGTAGGTAGTGATAGCACCATTTTAGTGTGACTAAATGAGCTAAATATATGCAGGGGTTGTTGAGATATTGGGGTTCATGAGAAGTAATAAAAAACGGGACTAACCGGTCAAATGGCACGTTAAAAAGTCTTTGTAAGTACATTTCGACCCCTTTTTTATTCTTAGTTTAAACTCGGTGGTTTTTAAGTATTAGCCATAATACGTAACTGAACTTTGACAAAGTTCACAGTGTACACCAGTGACCCCACAGAGCTGAAATTTGGTATGCGTGTAGCTTTAGTAATACAAATATAGGGAAAAGTCTGAAATTCAGAATAATTGAAATTTCTACCCCAAAAGTAGAGTAAACGATATAAACTCCCGTTACCTGTAATTTGAATGAAACTGTAGGTCAAGTATGTTGTTAATGCATTTCGTTGCACTATTTTGATAGTCAAAGTTTACAAATAATATTACTATGATGTACTGTTATTGCCTGTATATTTGTTTTAAGTTTTAAATTTAGTATGTACGTTGTGTGTTCTTTTTGGTGAAATTAACTTTATTCGTATTCTTCTTATTCTTATACTATGTTTTTGTGGAATACTTGCGAGATCTCAATTCGGGGCGAACCACTAGTTATTTTAATTTGGGATTTTAATTAAGTAACAATACATTTCATTCAATTATTAGTTGGTTTTATCGGATGACTACAATCCAGGCCTCTTTAAGCTAAAAGTGAATAGTTGCTTTCTAGATCTTCGTGCTTTATCTTAGACCACATCATTTCTTACCGAAGATATATACGTTATAAAAACAAGTTTTAACGTTATTTTATTTTATTTAAAACTGGCCTTTTCAAAATGTAGCTGAGTTTGTAAAAAAATAGTCAAAAAATGGTTTAGCGCAAAGACTGACGATTTAAAATAATACAAAAATAAATTGTTAAATACTAATTTATATTCCTCAATCTACTTTGAAAGACCAACCGGATCGAGGCACCGTTAATTACTTAACAGGCGAACTACCTTCAGTTAACTGAATACACGATAGTTCACTTTGCGATCTTGTTAACATCGCTATCGGTTCTGAGAATAAAGCTATCTCAGTTCTAACTAACAAGGAACATCACCTGGGTACAGAAATTATGTAACACAGTTGTTTTTAATACATTGGTAGTTTTTTCAACGTAAAAAGGGACACTAACTAGCATTATTGTTATTCAGAAAAATGAAAATTATTGTTTGCCATGAAATTCTACCTTTGTAATATCTTTGGAGGATATTCAAGTGCAAAATAAACCCCAAAATTGCGACAGGATTAAAATATGATAAAAATGATGTGTGCTTCCAGTACGATGGTTTAATGACAAGTGAGTGAACGAATGGTAAAACTTGATTGATGAATGATTGAATGAATCCTTGAATGAGTTACTTACAAAGCGTCAAGAATGAAGATATAAATGGATGATCTGGCATTTTGGAAGGAGTCAGCCTGAACAAGTTTATTTTTTTAATTTATTTACATTTGTGATCTCATTTTGTTATAAGTTCATTTCAAATATCAATTAAAACTCAATATTTGAAATCCCTAAAAGCCTTCCAGAATACTAGGCACCATCCTTTATCGTCATTACGAGTACATTACATTCTACGAACGCATTAATTTATTCAAGAAAACACTCTCAGGATTAGGCTGCCAGGGGAAACCGGCACCTAATGACAATAGTCAAAGGGTTCAATTTCAATTGACTGCGGAGGTGAGAACCCGAACACACCCTTTGTCCCTCGCGACGTTATCTAGCTAGGCTGTTTCCGTAGTAGCAATTTAATAAATTAAATTGCGGTTTACAATGTAGGTACAATTTGTGCGTAGTTTGAGTAAGGTACGAGAACTGTCTTTGAAATTGACCCTTGAAGGTATTTAATAGGTCATACTGGTTAACTGTATATACTAGTAGTTCGCCCGAACTGAGATCTCGCGTGTCTCCCAAAACACAAAAAAAAAATATTCTCGGAGTGACTCGCAAAACGATGCCTAGACGTATTTAGTGGCTACGTAAAATTTAAACATGTTTAGTTGCTAAATACGTTTAAGGATTGTTGTGCAATAGTGCCACGAAATGAACATCCAATTTACTTAACCTACAGGTTCATTCAAATTACAGGTAACGGGAGTTTATGTATTGTCGGTCGATACACCGATAAGGCGGTACGTGATAAATCCCGTATTTATAATAATGGAAGCTCTGGAATCAATTGAGAGAAGAACCAAGAAGCTCATAGGCAACGATGAGTTAGTTGATGCAAGGCTCGTCAGCCTGGAGCATCGACGAAAGGTTGCTAGCCTCTTGGTTTTTTTACCGAGTACATTTCGGGGAGTGTGCGGCGGAACTTTTCAACCTGATCCCACCATCTCCATTCTATCAACGGACAACCAGATGCTCTGCGATGCGCCACCGCTATATGGTAGAAATACCTCCCTTTCGCACAAAGCGGTTCTCTTCGACTTTTATTATGCGCACCGCCAGAGAGTGGAACGTCTTGCCAGAGTCTGTGTTTCCTGATAGCTACAACCTAAATTAACCCTAAGTCGCGAGTGAATAGGTTTCTTCTAGGCAAGCGTGTACCATCGTAGACTGCATCATCGCTTACCATCAGGCGAGATCGTGGTCAAAGGCAAGCCTATAGGGTATAAAAAAAATGATTGAAATCAATCACGAAAGTTTTTTAAGAAAAATTATACAGCTCATGTCCAGTGTGAGTGTGGAATGCCACTCTTGCTTCTCTACCCACAGTCTACCACCACCTACACTTGGAGACAGCTTAATGAGGCAACTGGTGAGACTGCTGAGATAGCCACCTAGTAGTCCAAATCTATCTAGTCTTGTAGATTTTAACAGAAGCTCGAAAATCGGCTGAAATATTTCCAGAGAAGGTATTACGGCAGTTAGTTGCGCTTGACTTGGCGGAGGCACTGCCGTGCCCCCAGATAACTTGAAGTTACTTAGAATCTTCAATCCAATAATATAAATACAACAGTGTCTATGTCAACAAACATAATACTCTGAAAGTGATTACTTAATGTGTCTCCTGGTAAAATAATTACTAGATATTAAGCTTGGTTCACACCTATATCAAAGTAGTCGTATTTTAATTGGTTGATAAACTATATATCCCCTCCTCTCATGCCCGTGGATGCAGAAAGAGCCTGCTAAGGGTAACCTCTGGAAGATGGGCAGCAGCGTCTTTCCGTGTATCAACATCCCGTACTGTGCTCGCCAACCCGCCTGCCAAGCGTGGTAAGTATGGCAACTACCCATCATGGAGATCCATGGAGGCCTGTGTTCAGTAGTGGACGTTTTACGGCTGAAATGAAACTATATATAATAACGTATAGCTATAGGTACCTTATTTATTTATTAAATACTTTCAAACAAAACAGAATAGTGATAGAAGGACATGCTAATAGCAATATCTACCAGTCATCCTGGTCGTGCTAAAAGAAGTAAGGCGTGACACAGGAAAAAAGATAATTCAAAGCGAATTCTTCTTTTTAGCGTGTCAATAGTTCTACTTATATTGTATGAGATAGGTACTTGGCTACATTGATGGCGTCAGGAGAAGCCATTTTTAAGGCAACCATTGTGCAGGTGTTCGGGCACAAAGGGCACATTAACAGGTGTTTCATCGACTGTGCAGGATCACCACAGTCGCATTGCGTTTGTCTGGGATCCCTGAACTCCCATTTGTACATATTGACTCTGCAGCGACCAACCTGTGTGCGAAGCCTATTTAAAGACTTCCATACTGGCCATGGCAGGTCGTACCCTGGTGGAAGCTGTTCTTGAGGGAGAATGAAGTCAGGTGGTGGGGGGTTACTATCTATCCACAGTGCGCGTCTAGCAACAGATCATCGCTGGTAGCCTGCGTGGAACGTTGAAAACTCTTACGACTTTTCAGGTGGCCTTATAGAATTTGATGGATATATAAAGGATGTCGACTGTCATGCTCCTGCTTATATTTTTCTATGGAACAGGCCACATCCCGACGCACTCTGGGGGGTGGTATGCCTGCTAAAGTGTAGATGAAGTTTAGAGGGGTTGGCTTCAGACATACTGTTATAATATGGCATGTGTCATTCAGCGCAACATCAACGACCCTAGCGTGTTCGGACCGGTTCCAGACTGGGCAAGCATATTCGCCGGCTGAAAAGCAAAATGGCAGACCCATCGTGCGGAGGACCTCTGGAGCTGCTCCCCAGTTGGTAGATGTTAATCGACGGAGGAGGTTGTCTCGTGCTCGCACTTTCATTTAAAGCTAATAATAATTACAGATCGTAAATGACTCAATAAGAACAAAATAGTAAGTGCCTAACAAGTACAAATGCGGAAAAGGGAGTCCACCAACATAACATAACTAGGCGGTTCTAACAATAAAATAATACATTCTAATATTTTAACTTAGAAAGCTATGGCTGGACCGATTTTAAGTAAATTTAGTGCCTATACGATAACGGATTAGAAGATAACGACCTGGATGGACCTAGCATATTTCGCCACTTTTATTGACAAACCGCGCGTTTAAAGCCTCGGGCAGAAGCTAGTCGCCTAACGATGCCTAAACGTATTTAGGCTAAACATGATTTAAGGAGTTGTCAAATCATACAAATTCGTCAAATTTAAACATGTTTAGTCAGTAAATAAGTTTAGGGATTGTTCTGCAAGCCAGCCTAAGATAAAACTTTACGTTAAAATAAGGCAATGTAAGAGTTAAAATAAAATAAATCATGTATACTGTTATACCGAATTATATTTATGAGATTGAAGTATTTAGCATGACAGAAATAGGCGTAAAATTTATAACAACACTCTTTTTTCTCGGGGGTTATAAATAATGCTAGTTTATTAGTTACGAGGTAAAATATGATCTGATGACTTATGCAGCCGAAACGCGGACACTTACGGTGGGATTGGTCCACAAATTTAAAGTCGCTCAGCAAGCTATGGCTATGCTTAAAATTTCTCTGAAAAACAGAATCCGAAACGAGGTTATCCGACAGAGAACCAACATGATCGACATAGCTCAGAGGGTCAGCAAGCTGAAGTTGCCGATAGCGTTGGGGTAAACGTGTTCTGGAGTGGAGACCACTTCTAGACAAGCGAAGTGCGGAACGTCCTCCGGCTAGATGGAGAGACGATTTGCGCGCTGTGGCTGGCAAGGATTGGATGCGATGAGCTGAGGATCGGGCTCAATAGCGCACCCTAGGAAAGACCTACGTCCAAAAGTGGACTGTTATAGATTGATGATGATGAGGTAAATATTTCTATGAATGAATGATATGAATGAAAATACTTTATTGTACACCACAAAAGAAACAAAAAAATAAAAATTAACAAACCAACAAATTCGATTAATTCTATGTCATACATCCAAGTCAAATGCGCAACATGTTATCTGGCCAAGCTGATTGTATGTACAAACTGGCTGTATTTCAAGTTACTTATATTTTAAATACAAAAAGGTAAGGCTTCCTTTTTTTTATCTGTAACAGTATCCCAAAGTGATCTGTCAGGTCTCCAACTTCCTCGTTAGTCTGAACTGAAAGAATAGTTTCAAACAGAATTCACTTGAGGCATTGTGATGGTAACTAGCTAGTTCCGGTTCAGTTTTAATGAGACGGCGTCACGAACAACAATCAAGGTGCGATCTCGTAGTAAAGTTGACCTCGATCTAAACTCAATCGGATTAAAGTTCATTTCTATTTGCATTTAGTTCTGTGGCTTCTTTCCATTCAAGTTTTAGCTGAAGGTAAATACTTAAGTTTTTTATCTTCTAGTTAGAAGGTTTTAAATGTATTTCAAGTTCTTTATTTATTTTAACTTAACTTACCGTGCATAATGCTTCCATTCATTTTAATAGATTGTAGGCATTATTAAAAATAGAGGCTCTAGATTCAATTGAGTAAGCAATGACGAGTTAGCGGATGCAAGGCTCCAAAGCCTTGAGCAACGTCGAAAAGTTGTAAGCCTCTCGGTTTTAACGGATACATTTCGGAGAGTATGCTGCGGAGATTTTCAAGCTGATCCCACCATCCCAATTTAATCATCGGACAACCAGACGCTCCGCGATGCGCCACCGCTATATGGTAGACAAACCTACCATATGCACAAGGCGGTACTCTTCCACCTTTATTATGCGCACCGCCAAGGAGTGGAATACCTTGCCTGAGTCTGTAATTCCTGATAAATACAACCTAAGGATCTTCATGTCGCGAGTGATTAGGTTTCTTCTAGGCAAGCGTGTACCATCGTAGACTGCATCATTGCTTACCATCAGGCGAGATCGTGGTCAAACGCTAGCCTATAATTTATAAAAAAAACATATAGATTGCTCTATATGTTTATTTTGTCTTTAAACCAAACAACATAAAAGTCAGTAGACTATCTACAGACAACAAAAATCGCCTTTACTCCTTATTTTTTATATACGTCATAACATCATACGATTTTCCCGAAATCGATATATAAATACGGATATATCGTAATCACAAAAGGGGCAATACCGACTCGATATCAAGTATCTAACATGTCCTATTTGTTGATAAAACACAATACTGTCGCCTTTATCGTCCACACAATAGGGTTTAAAGCTAGTACCGTTCTCATGTCTAATAAAATTTTCTTGTGTCGCCTACGCAAAATTATATTAGGATTTAATTCTACATTTTCCCTCTTCGGAGCATTATTACTTTGAGTTATCGCAACAATTACGAAGAAAAGATGGCAAGTTTCTTGTTTGTTTTCGTGTTAAACGCGCTTAACTTTATATTATCATCACATTTTATCTAGCACATGCCTGAATCTGATGTCAACGTAAAAACGATTCATCTAGTCGTAAAATCTACTCAAAGAATAGAGCTGAGAAAACATTCCGAACCTTAATTGACTGGACAAAAAATAATTTGCCATTAAACGAATTTACTGCTTTAGGTAGAAACAATTATCCAGCAGAGTAAAAGGCTCTATTTGACGGGACGTACCTAAACTCAATTACCAGTTGAATAAAGCGTATCTTAGTCAAGCTGGAAGATGGAGAGTAATAGTTATTGCTCTTTTACGTTTTCAAGTAAAAATAACGAATTATGTTCAAATAAGTCAAACTAGTGGTTCGCCCCGAACTTAGATCTTGCGAGTATGATTAATACAAAAAAATATTATTTGTAATCTTTGACGATCAAAATAGGACCAAGAAATGATTAAACAACTAACTTTACAGTTTCATTCAAATTACAGGTAACGGTAGTTCATGTAAATTTGGTACAGTTTTTTGTGTACAAATTGCAGTTATTCTGGATTTCTAAAGTTTGCCTATATTTGTGTCAAATAACATCATTGTTGGGTCACTGGTGTACCCTGTGAATTTTGAAAAAGTTTAGTTTTTATTATGGCTATTAACTCCAAAACTATAAGGACTACTAAAAATAAAAACGGATTCTAGATGTGCTAATGAACACCTTTAATTTGTCGTCCCATTTGACCTAATAGTCTCATTTTCATTTTTTTACCCCTCTTGAACCCTAATATCTCAACAACCCCCCAACATGTTTAGCTCATTTAGTCACACCAAAATTGTGCCATCACTATCTACCTGTGTATCAAATTTAACGATGATCGGATTAACGCTTCGAAAGTTATCCTCGGATAAACAAACACACATACATACAACGCCGATTTGCCTAAGTTGATTTAGAGATATCGCTTCGCTCAATCAATTATTAAAGTGTTCGGTTACTCAATTCGATCAATATAAAATTGTAATACAAAAAAAACATTTCTTTTTACTTTTATTTGTTTATTCTACCTCAGACCAAAGCCTGTAAACCTTAAAACTTTTGTCTAACAAAAACCACGAGCGGACTATATACCTATAAATATTTATAGAATTTTTATCAAACAGCACAATAGAGGAAGGCTAAAACAAACGAAAATTGTCGAATGCACGACGAAACTACACAAAGAGAATGTCAATGAAGATATTTTGTGATTAAAATTACATTTCCTGGTCAGTTCTGTCAATTTTAAAAGTTTAATCTATACTAATATTCTAAAGAGGAAAGATTAGTATTTTGTATTTTTGTGTGTATGTTTGTAACGAATAATCTCAAAAACTACAGGTCCGATTTCAAAAATTCTTTCACCATTAGAATGCTACATTATCCCTGATTAACATAGGCTACTTTTTACCTGACTGCGCAGAAGGAGGTTAATGTTTTTATTGACAAACCATGCGTGCGAAGCCTGAGGCAGGTCAGCTTGACTATATATATAAAACAAAGTCGGGTTAGTTACACCATTTATAACTCAAGAACGGCTGGACCGATTTTGATGATATTTAATTGGTTTGATTTGTCTCCGCCCCGAATAGCAGAATAACTATTAAAATATCGAAAAAAATTACATAAAAAGTAATTATGAAGAAAATTCATTTTCTCATTCATAAATGCAGCTAACGATGGTCGATTGAAAATTCTATCTGTAACGTACACTGGCAACCCGCGTCATAGAAAATATTAAAAAATTAAAGCATCACGTGTGATACTATTATCAGACGTGAAGTAAAAAGAATGATCTATATCATTATTTTTGATTTTTTAAAACCAATAGTGAAACGAAGTTAAATTGGTTTAATAAATACGACAAATAAATTTATTTTAGTGGCAATAATATCGTAATCCGCTTACACAGCTTATCGGCAAACTTGTCATTCGCTGTCATTGTCAACACTCTTTATCAAAGGCAAGCCGGTTAGCTCGTAATCCGACTAATTGTCCATAGACGGATCGGTCAGGGCACATTAATTATACGAGCCTTCAAGATAATCGATCAATCATCCCCTCCCTTCACCCCCTATTTGGAATAATACCCATTAGTGTCAACTTGATCTTATAACTGGCGGTTTAACAAAAAAGCTAGAAGTTTTTATTTTCAGCTTATTATTGTGGAATTGATTAATCGCCTGGAGATATTCCGCAGCAATTTTGAGGCTTTCTTTTAAACACAATTTATTTTGTCGTTTCCGCAAACAAAACAATGATAAGTGTTTTATATTTAAATTGAGACCGGTTTTTATTACCTCGTTATGTTTTTGCGGGTATTATGATTACAATTTGTTATTTTGTGACTGAAGATGATGGATATGAATTCCGACTTAGCGAGCTGACGAATTTGTTTGTTTAATCAAACTAATATTATAAATGTGAAAGTTTGAATGTTTGTTTATTGATGTGTAACATCTTTCCTCTCGGTTTGTGGGAGTGATTTTGGCAAAAGGGACGGAAATGTGTAACAGGAAACCGCGGAAGCGCTTTGACCAATGAGCGCGAGCGGTGGTCAAATATTACATATTATATGCGACTACTGTAAGGTCGTAGTTTCTTTTGTTTGTTAGTTACTCAATCATGTCATAATGGCTTAACTGATTTTGATGACATTTGGTGTATTGATAGATTATGAGATACTTAGATTTAAACATATGCTACTTTTTGTTGAAAAACAACAACAAACAAACTTTTTGTTGAAGCTGCTGGCGGAAGCTAGTAAGTCATAAAAATCCTAGAATACGTGTCTATGTGTCGTAATAAAATCTTAAATACTGCAAAATACAAGATATATAAGATGTGCCATTTATTACATCAGAAATAAAAATACAGATTACAAATAGTTGTCCTCGACCTTTATTCGACCCTTATTCGACCTCCGTGGCGCAGTGGGCAAATAGTCAGCAGAGACACAGGAGATAGCGCGTTCTATTCCCGCCGCGGAACAAACGTTTGCATGATCTACATATATTTGTTTCGGGGCTGGATGTTTTTCTATATATTATAAGCACGTATTTGTCAAAAAAATGTATATAAGTATTCTATCAGTTATCTGGTTCCCATAATAAAAGCTCTGCTTAGTTTGGGGCTAGATAGCGCTATGTAAAATGTCCAGCAATATGCATTTATTTGTACAATGTTATAAGAAACAATCAACAATTATTTATACATAAAGACGTACCTTGATACGTATATTGGCAAAATGTATGTGGCAGTTTCATTTAACATTGTACATATCCAATTAAAATCGTGATCCTATGTTTAAATTACTCTAGCAAACAACGATTTGTAGCATACCTTCAACGTACATGATGTGTACTAAAGTATAACAATTTTTCGGTCGAAAAATTTGTCCCCAACAGAAACAAACAACCTTTTTGCACATGCGAAACCGCGATGAATAAGGCTTAATGGGGTGCGTAGCAAAAACTTGCAGAGGAAATTGGCCACTGCGGTGGTTTGGTACATTTTCCGAATAATGCGAGTTTTTTGCTCATGCTTTTTTAGTTTTAATATAACGGACCACACATGCGTACCATAAAGAGGAGTTAAATGAAGAATGAGATGCCTTTAGCCTGCAGTGGGGCATACAGGCGGTACATAGTACACACGTAACTTTTTAAGAAAAATAAAACCGACTTCAGATAACAGAAAAAACAAACTACTCAACCGATTTCAATGAAATTTCTATGGGAATAATTGGAAATTATATCCTTATAAATATCTATATCTAAATAAAAAATAATCCCTATTTCTTCTTGGTCACGCCATCACGCGTGAACGGCTGGACCGATTTCGCAAATTTTTTTTTGTTGTATTTCTTATTGTCAGGAGAAGGTTTATATGAAAGAAAAATTAAGAAAATTGCGCGCAAAACTAGAAAATTTAAGAATACGTAACCACCATATAAAATTATTTAATATCTAACCTTAGCGCTTTTATAATGTAACCTTATGACGTTTGACGTAGAATTGACAGAATGCGTGCTGCAAATATCGTCAAAGAGGATGTGAAAAAAATTAATATCGTTTGAAACAGATGCTTCGGTCGGAGTTATCCCGAGATATTGTCTATATATATATATATAAATGAATTGCTGTTCGTTAGTCACGCCAAAACTCGAGAACGGGTGGAGCGATTTGGCTAATTTTGGTATTGAATTATTTGTGGAAGTCATTCATTTTCTCATACATAATGATGGCAGGGGACAACAATCGACAATTCTACCAGGGTGACGTATATTGACAGCCCGCGTTATATGCATGTCAAGGCGGTACTAAGTTTGGCGGGTCCACTAGTATTAAAATAATTTTTGAAATCGGTTGTTAAATGACAGAGTTATGAGGCAACAAACATAAAACAAAAACAGTGAAATTGAGAACCTCCTCCTTATTATTAATTTACTGATGTGCATGAAACATTATTTTGTCTTACACTAGGTCCGATATCGTATGGTTAAACACTCCTTTGCTCTACCAAAAAGGTAGATAATACACAAAAGAAAAAACACTGCCTACCTGAACCAGTCCTAAATAAACTCAAAATTTTAGAACGAAAATTACAGAGACAACCTAAGTTGCTCACGCATAGTGTTCTCCATGTCCTGCTCGATCGGATTAGTTATATCCGTCTATTCCCACAAATTTAAACCACGTACGTACAGGCCGCTGTTTCTGTAGATGAATGTAACTAAAAATGTTCGTTTGTATAAAGTGTCACGTGTACAGTACAATAACGCCTTCAGAATGCTGTTGGGATTGCCGCGACATTGCCGCGCGTCAGGAATGTTCGCGAACGCGCACGTCGACGGTTTTCACGCTATCATGCGGAAAATAATCGGGTCTCTTTTTTACAGATTGCGCGGTAGTCCTAACAGTATTCTGAAGATGATTGCTGGTCGTTTTGATTGCCCTATTCAGAGGCATTGCGTGGATTACTGGCAATATAAAACACGTAGGTAATTTATTTATTTGTCTTATGTTTATTTTAATTTTAACTTATCTACTATGTATATTATAATATTGATTTAATTTAATTAAATTATTTTGACTGTACTTAATTTGTTATAACTTAATTTGGTTATTGATAATAATTATCTAAAATAAATGATACAATACAATACAAATTAACCGTAAGTAAGCGTAAAATTAAATATGTTATTGTGTGGTTCAGAGTTGAATAAGACAGTAACGAGTATTGATTGCAGTTCCGAGTCACCTTTCCGTTAGTCAAAGGTTACGTAGAAGAAATTACCCTCAGTATTAAGGCCGTCCATTACTTTTTAATTTAGTTTTGCGATTAAATCGTTTTACGGTTTAATCGGCATCTATTGGTCCAAACTTTTGACTCTGAGGATGATCTGTACCTATCGTGGGTTTCACGAACCATGTGTTTCATGTACACACGGCTACACATCAAGCTATACATTCCAATATAAGCTGACCTCGCATTGTGTAGGCTTTTCGTAGAATTAGAGGTCAGCTTATACTGGAAATGTATAGCTTGATGTGTCTCCGTGTGTACAAACCAACTAAATTTTAATTCAAATTTTAACATTCTTTGCAAACAATACGCCTGAAAACGCGATTAAAGATCTGGTTAGGTTAATTCAAAGTTTACAATTCCGAGAATATAATATTACTAGCTTCGCATGCGTGGTACTTCAACAAAAACATTACCCTTCCTTTGGGCACTTGGGTGAAAAATATGCCTATATCCTTCTTCAAGATATAATCTATCTCCTTGCCAAATTTCAATACGATCCATTCAGCCGTTTAGTTATGAAAAGGTAACATACAAAGTAACAAACAAACAGTAACTTTCGCAGTTACTATGTATGTACTATACACATAAACCTTTCACTTGAATCATTTTATCTATTACTGAAAACTGCATTAAAATCCGTTGAGTAGTTTAAATGATCTAAGCGAACAAACAGCGGAAGTGATTTATTTTTTTCTATGTAATGAAGTGGAAAGTTGTATGTTACTACGTCGTATTCATAACAACGCACATTAAGAATAAGTCTGAGTGAGTTATTTCAGTTTTGGTACTTACTTTTAAATTTACCAAGTCATATAATACAATACGAATAGTGTTTTCAGTGATTCATAAGGTGCCTAATGGCTAAATACATATGCAAGAAAATGTCGTAATAATGTGTGTAACATTATTACGACATTTTCTTGCATATGTATTTAGCCATTAGGCACCTTACGTACAAGCGGTTAGCCGCGGGGGTGGCTAACCGCGCGGCTAACCGCTTTTCTAATATAATGCAACCGCTTGTGATTGTACGCACTTGAACCGCCAAAAATATGAACCGTGGCGGTTGAATGGAGAGCTGCGGCCCGCTCGCCGCCATCTTGTTTATACGCACTGGCGGTTTAGTTTGCGGTGAGCCGCCGATGAGTTTGTATCTTTGAGTTACGCCTTCGAGCGCCTAACACGCCTTCAAGCGGTCCAACCGCTTATAACGCGGTTGGCCGCCATGGCGGTCAGTCGCTAAGGCAACTGCGATAGGCGGCTGGCCGCTCCAACAAACCGCCTAGGCGGCTGACCGCTCCAACGAACCGCCTAGGCGCTCAACCACTAGTGCGTAAGGGGCCTTAGTCAGTACGCACAATTTTTATAAGTGAAGCACACATAGTATGACCCTGCCTTGGCTTTGGCAACTTTGTATAATGTCCGTATGGTAGTATCCTTACTAGGTACCTACATTTACCCATTTATGATATCTCAGATATTCAAAAAAGGAACGATACAGAAAATAGAATAAAAAATCGGCCAAGTGCGAGTCGAACTCGCGCACGAAGGGTTACGTACCATTATCTATAAAAATATTGTCTGTTGTATGGTAGTTCAATTTAAATATTTATTTTATTCAATAGCGCAATTTTATTTATTTACCTTTTTTGAGGTTGGTGCCGATTAAGCTAGTCCTCTAATTGTATGAGCGACTATACACCCTTTAATTTTGACCTTTTTTATTTTTTTGAATTTTTTCTTTATTTGTGCTGTTAGATCTTGCTTTTTACCAAATTTCGTGATTCTAGGTCAACGGGAACTACCATATAGGGTTTCGACCCAAAACTTATAGAGTACTTCCAGTTGACCTAGAATTGTCAATTTTGGTTACAAGCAAGCAGCACAAGTAAAAGGAAAATTCCGAAAAGTAAAAAATGTAGATAATTAAGGTAAAGTTTGGTACTTTTGTGGTTTTTGTGGATATATAAATTTTACCATATCTTTTTATTGTGTTTACTCAGGACCTTGATTTTTATACACCTAATAGGGACTATAGACCTCAGTATCTAGTATAAATTTCATTTTGCTAGGTCCACCCGTTCCTGAGAAAATCGGTGGTGACACACGGACAGACAGACGGACAGACGGACAAGACAGTGGATCTTATAAGGGTTCCTTTTTTACCTTTTGTGGTACGGAACCATAAGAATGCATAATTCAACAAATGTAGGCCTTGTACGCCTATGAATTTATTATGTTCGATGATTTATTAAGTATTCTGTGCCTATTGGCAGGTTCCAGAATAGACTGCGTAAAAGATGTAAATGATTTAGTGCCTGGGACAGGATTTTTAGATGGCGCAGCCTTACCCAAAACCTATGCCGTCCTCTCAGTTTAATCAGAAAGAAGAGAGAAGAATAACGAAGGGAGAAAACATGCAAACCTCTCCTCATATTTATGTAACTAAAATGCTATTATAGAAATATATTACTCGTAAAACGCAAATCTATATCTATACTTACTAATATTATAAAGAGGACATACTTGAATTTTTGTGTGTATGTTTGTAATGAATAAACTCAAATAAACAAAAACTACTATGCCGATTTCAAAAATTCTTTCACCATTAGAAAGCTACATTCACTTTGAAGGACATAGGCTATATTTATTGCAACAAAAGATTGAGGACCCTTACTAAAACTTAAGTAACGTAATCCAAGGTGTAAAAAAGTGCCCTAAAACGTCATTCGTCGCATGCGCTGCGGAAACTATTGACGATAGAACAAAAGTATGTTCTACAATATTAAAGAACATATCAATATTTGCAAAAAACGTTGTTATATTATAAAGTGGAAAGATATGTTTGTTTGTATTGAATAGGCTCCGAAACTACTGGACCAATTTAAAAAATTCTTTCACTGTTAGGAAGCTACACTATCTCCGGGTGACACAGGCTACTTTTTACCCAACTGCGGTGAAGAAAGGTAATGCGTTTAATAAAAAACTACGCGTGCGAAGCTGCGGATTGGTCAGCTAGTATAGAATAATATGTAAAAAATACCACAATAAAAATTAATATAATATTAATATTCAATTTTCAATAAAATACAGTTGAATTATCTAAAGACCGTTGTAAACGATCTATAGATAGCTCAACTGCTCCAGATCATTACCAGGTAAAATGTCCCCAAGACACTAGCTGCATTGGCCCGCTGAATTGCAATGCTTATGCCCAGATAAGCGCTCAGATCACACGTCGCTTCGACCAGCCGCCCAGAAAGAATTTTGAAAACGCGATGGGCCCCGATACCCCATGGACCCAGGGTCTCGGCCCTCAAGTGGCTCAAATAGTAAGCTCTGTAGAGACTTCCATATTTGCGCCAAAAAAATAAAATATAAAACTACACTATTACGAACGTCTAACTTCATAAATGTAACATAAATCTTTCGAAAATATGTGTTAACTTCCACGGAACTCAAACTTATTCGACAACATGTAACTGTTCTATAAAATTCAAATCAATATTTAGTGACATTCATTTTTATTAACCGATTTAAAAAAGGAGGAAGTACTCAATTCAACTATATGTTTTTTTTATGTATGTTACACGACCATTCCGCCAATTATGAATCAATTTTGATGATTGTTTCTTTGTTTGGTAGTTCATATTTCAGAGGCGGTTCTATATAAATTTTATCGAAATTGATTTAGCGATTTTAAAGAAATTCATCAAAAAACAAATTATATACCCAGATAATGTTTTGATTAGTGGTACTCTTCAGCAAACTTTTTCTTTCTTTAAAATCACAAGGAATACTTTAAAACGTCATGAAATGCATTCTGACTATTAATGCCGTTTATTCGTATGAGTCATGTATTGTTCTTAAATCCTGTGTTTTTAGTGTAAATATTCAAGGTTAATAATTAATATTAATTTAAAGTTGGGTTTTAGTTTTTTGTAAAAATATATTGTAAACGAAGTGCGAGACACTTCATATAATTTGTATTGCCACGTAATGACTTTGACGTATAATTTATCTGTGAACCCATTTGAATCTATGGAGCTGTCTGTCATATTGACTGAATGACACAGCATGATAAAGAGGATAAATTGAGAAATTATATTGAAATTTTAATATTTAAATAATAGGAACATTTACTAAGGAACATAATGTAATCATAACTAATGTAATAAAAATAATAATTTCAATTTCATAACTAATTATTGTAATAAATCAATTTACCGTATTTGAAAATAGAAAATACCTCTAATATAAAGCTGATTTCAAAAAGAGAAAAGAGGAAAAGTATATCGTTGAATGAAATTCCCCTGCCATCCGACCATAGCTTTCATTATTTGACTTTCTCAAATGAGTTGAAACTAATGCGGACAAACCTCGGTCGCAAGGTTTTATTTCGTACTGAAAATATATTATCTAGTGGCATGAGAAGCTCTTCTAATGGAAATGTTCTTCACTGGGAGGAAAATAGTAAATGCGGCAGTAAGTCAGTCAAGCAAGCCAAGCTCTACTCATCTTCAGCAATATATTCTTAAGCTCTCAGTATTACCGTACGAGAGCGAAAAAGGTTCATCATTTTCATAATTAAGGAAAAACTCCACGAGTGTTCTGTGGGCATAAGGGTCATAAAATAATTCGGTTTGACCTAATTGCAGAAGAGACAAATGTAGCGAGCTCTTAAAAGGAAAAATCGAGACTCATTTCAGAACAATAAAGAATAAAGATTTCGCGGAAGGATACAATAGTACGTGAAGGGCTTATGGATCGGATCACGTAATCAGGGATACCTCATAGATGAATTCTTTGTATGAAACACGAACGGAAAATGTAGGTTATCCAAAGAATTTAGCTTTGGAAAATGTATTACAAATCAGAGTAGTGACTTTTAAAGTGTTAGAAAAGTTCTTGAAATAGTAGGCGGCACCTGCTTTTAAAGTTAAAGTAGGCTAGAAATAGACTAAATTCAGCCCGAGGCTCTGAAAGCTTCAGATTTAACGAGATCGCATTTGACTAAATACGGTTAAGCTCTTTGACTCACCGAAATCCTCTTTCGGTGAGGATTTCTCTTTGAACATTACGACCAGAAATGCAATTAAAAGTAACGTAAAAATATAATATGGAGACCAATAAAAATTCAGGGCAATCTTTGATAAATATTAAAGCCTACGAGGCGTAGCACTCAC
This sequence comes from Philereme vetulata, assembly GCA_918857605.2. Taxonomy (NCBI): domain Eukaryota; kingdom Metazoa; phylum Arthropoda; class Insecta; order Lepidoptera; family Geometridae; genus Philereme; species Philereme vetulata. The sequence continues at coordinate 10,872,366 of OU975442.1, read as the reverse complement.
GTAGCATATAACGTAGCAGGTGCTACGAAGCTACGCTCGTAGCTAGTTTGAATGACTCTGCAAAATTCATTGAAGCAGTTTCGTTCTTATGTACATGTATGTACCGTTATATTTTAATATTATAGCCAGAGGTATAATATTCCATACACCCAAAAGGTTTCAGATGAGCGTAAAACATTCAGGCGATAAAACCGCACGCGGTCATGAGTATCTAAGCTTTTATGACATCCCATTAATTTGTCATAAGTCTATTCATGAATAAATCTAAATAAACACGTTTCTCATCGCGACAAAATCTTTGTCGCTTGATCATTCATAAAACCACAATTCGGCGCGCGAGTATACTCGTAATATGGTGTCAAAGGTATCCACTAAATTTGATAATCGGATTAGATTGACTTCACTCGAGACACATGTTTTTTGTCACTTCACTGTCGGGAGTTTTGTTTACCGATTGTATAGGGTTGTCGCGGTCGCGTTCGCGTTCGTCTGCGTCGGGGGACCGGCGCGGTGTCGGCTGGCAGACGAGCGGCCGGGCCGCGCGCGCCCGATGCACTGTGCGCGCGCCGACGCCGCTTCCCGCGCCTCGCTCGATACCGCACGCCGCGCCCTACACAACCCTACATACCACCTGTACGCTCAGTCACAACACCATGGTTTTTGTCAGCTCGCCACGGTGCGGTCTTGGCACTAACCATGTGTTTTCACTCTCCCTACCGGGCGCTTTGTTTTTACAAGACAACTGCTTATAAGCACAGTCATGACTGGATACCAAACTAAGCTAGCATGATATTGTAATTTTTGGGCACGTGTCAAAACAGATACTAACAGGAGGAGGCACGATAAGATGATAATAACCAACGTCTCTCTCTGTTACATCTCATTAACCAACGTCCTAGGTTTAACCCAGCGTAGCTCATACAGATGATTTTACAGACCTACTGTGTTTTACAAGATTTAAACGATCGTAACTGGCATTTATTACTAAGAGCACCATTTAGCCGTCAACACTCAAACACTAAAAAAGCGTATATACCGAACTTTTTAAATATTCTCGCTCTGTCTTTTGCAATTTAAGATATTAGGCATTTACCTCAATCGCTCTTATGCATATTTTAGGTCTTTCATTGTACAGGTTTCTGAAAATTATTTGGCCACCGCAATATTACTTTGGCACCGTTTAGATCTTCACACCTAAACGATTTACTATCTCGCGTGTCAAGTTCTATAATAAAATGTGATTTGATTAATCAATGTCTTTATCCTCAAGCATGAGATATACTTGTGGCGACCACCCACTATCACACCAGTCTTGGACAGTTCGTTTCCTCATATCGATAACCATAATTATGTTTACGATCAAATATATTCCCTGTTTTTCGATCAATCTTATAATAACATATAGCTTATCTTCTTAGTCGATTCTTAAATATACTTTTTACTACAACTACCATGGATTTTTTTAGCTAACTAGCTTTGACTCTCGGCAATCCACTATTTATCTTTCGCATCACGAATGTCAGTTTTCTATCGTGAATCACGTAATATTGTTGTTTTTAACCCTATATACAGGGAAAGCTACCTCATATATAATACTTTCAAGCAAATGCATTGTTAAGTGTTAAGTTCACATGCATTGTGTCAATTAAGGTGTGCCTTACAAAAATCTACAATCTATGAGTAAGTAACTGAGTAAGTTTTTCGTTCTGAAATCTAGTAAAGAAGTTTATAGGCCAACCAAACTTTTACAACATTGCATCGACTGTTATAGCCGGGATAGGTATCTAAACGTGTCTTTTAAATCAGTGAGGGTCAGTTACAAATAGCACTTACGGTCACATATACAAGTTATGCTTGCGTTGAACATTACCTAAACTCACAAATCTTGGTAAATATACCGTATTTAGTGAACTTTGTTATATAATTAACCGAGCGAGCGTACCGAGCGAAGCGTCTCATTTTCAAGATTGGCCATAAAATGTTTTTGTCTGTCTATCAGTTCTAGCCTACAAGTCGCATTTAACCGATTTTGATGAAAGTTGACACACAAGTTCCTTGACCTATTTAATTTGTTTAATAAAATGTGATTTTTGGTTAGGGCAAAAAAGGAGGAAAATGAGGTGAAGTTTGCTGTAGCGTTGATTATCGACGGATTTCAATCAAATATGAAAGCACACTAAGGACTTCATTCTACAAAAGATAATGCGAAAAAAGCCAAAAAGGGGGAAACAGGGGAAGGGAAGGGTTTTGTAACGTTATATAAATATTTTTTTGAATATATGATTTTTTTTAAATGTATTCTTACCTATACCAATCAGACTACGCAGTCCTTTCCACATTTAAAATACAAACCCGTAGACACAAGATTAGACCTCCTAGGACTAAGGATACGCGAGTAATAGCTAAAACTTATACCAATATTTTGCTCAAAAGTCTACACTGATAAGCCTATTAGAAAATTCAAGCACTTTAAATTCGATTTAAAATTGGACTTTATTCGTTTATTTTGTTGCGCAAATATATTTTGGACTTGGGACGTGAAGTCTACTGTTCTCACAGAACCACTCGTTAGGTTTAATCTGTTAAGACAAGCGAGCTAAGCCACGAACGGTTCTTGTATACTGTATCTTCTATTATGAGTATTTTATATCTATAGGGTGTTTGATAATATACGCACAAACATGAAAGGGGTTATTTTGATGAGAATAACAAATTAATTTGTGAAATGTTTATCATAGAAATGTGAAATTTATATTGGCATGTAAAAACAAACATTTTATTAAACTTATGTTCTGCTATTGCACAATGCTTGCCATCCACGGACATCTGACCACTGAATTGGTGACGTCTCGAGATATCTTTTTAATCCAAAACTCGCAGCCGCAGGCCTTTAATTTTGGATGTCGATTGCAAGTGTAGACAGTAAGTTTTAGATCGAATTAATTACTATAAATGTTGATTTGCTGCAAAATTTGTTAATAACTAGTAGTTTTTACGGAGAAGTCTTTTTTATATTTTGTAGGCGCACGGCTCAGTTCCATACCAGTTGATATACCACCCATTCGCACACACCGTTTTGGTTCTACGTTCTTGATGCGTACAGCTGAGGTACGGAATGCTTTGCCGTCGTCTGTTTTTCCTAAATAATACAATCCGGGCCTCTTTAAGGTAAGAGTGAATAGGTTTCTTCTAGATCTTCGTGCTTCATCTTAGACCACATCATCGCTTACCATCAGGTGAGATTGTGGTCAAACGAAGATCTATTTAGTTTAAAAAAAAAGAAAACATCACATATATATCGTCAGTATATTACTAAAGAACCTGTATATCTAGTACCCAATCATATAACAGAGGCAACGGTGACCAGCTGTAAACATCCAATGTTTGTTTCGACGATTAAATATCCGACTCCCTATGTCTGTCGTGCTCCACGCTATATTTTATTAAGCACGTTCGTTAGCAAATAGATTAAATTGCTTTCATGAAATAGGTTTTTTTAATTGAAGGCTTCATCTAAATTATAAATAAATATAGCAAATTCAAAACTCAGTTAGTTAACTTTCTGATTTTCGGAATGACTAAAAACTACAACAACGAGACTGCATTTTCCTATTTAGACAAAGAAGCTACTCTGCTTTATTCCAAATTACACAAGAAACACGTTTAGATATACTTATTTTACTTATAAATCTGTAATGATTTTATCTATGATCTCAAGATCAAAATCCTCGTTATTGATTTCTACGTAATAGTTTCGCAAAACGATAAGGGTTCTTATCCTGCCACATAAATAAAAGGGAAAGAAAGGGGATCTGTAGTGAGTTCAAGGTTGCTGTCAGATGAAAACTGAATAACTCCATAATAGGATATTTTATTGGAAACAACGCAGCATATAATGGAATGTAACGGAAAAATATTGAACGGGTTCAAAAGATAATGTTGCTCGTGAATAGCTCGCGTGCTTTATGTTCAAACATGAGCTTCAATTTAAAGATATCGTTGTTCAAAATTGGATACACATTCTTAATTGGATACTAAAGCGGAAGACTTGCATACATTTTTACTTACAATCTGTATTGGATTCTTTACCGTTTCGATTAAGGTTCTGTATTAACTATCGTATCTATTTTGTTTAATACTTTGCCACTGCTACAGCGAATATTTGTGGCAATATGAGTTTTCTGTATTGAATTTACGCTCCTTTGCTTCTGGAAGATGAGCCCTTGTATGATAGGTATAGTAGGAAAATTAATTTCAACAGCTTTATTCAACCCATTTAAATAAATATTGCTGGACATTTCACACTGCGCTATCTATCTCCAAACCAAGCAATGCTTGTACTATGGGAACCAAATAACAGATGAAATGCATATGGTTAAGAAACATGCTTTCGCCTACCAACCGTTGGTTCATAAAGCGGCACCCGAGCGCAAAGCGGCCACTTGCACTAACGCTCCGTCATCCGAGGCACGTTCTCGGAGACCCGGATGACAAAATTACCTCCGCTAACACGGAAGTGACTACTGAGTCATCTACATTAGACAAAGCAAACACTTCACAGATACAACGACCTCGCCGGCGAGGTCGACGAGTCTCTTCATTCGTCCTCGCAGTTGATAGAGAAGCTTGGGATTGAAATTGCTCCAACTCGTTAAAAATGTTACAATTTAGATGTTATTTATTTTCTGTATTGTTATGTATTCTAAAAAGTTTCTTTTAAAAAGAGTCTTGTTTTTTGCCTTTCTTTCCTGCGTTGGTCGCAAAGAAACAGATACTAAAATTGACATTTCAAAGTGATTCTTGTGGTTTTAATGAATAAAAGATTTTGACTTGGAGTTCGGACTTGGAGACTATGGAGGCGGGCGTTGATGCCTGCGACACAGTATTTTTTACTCCTGCAGGTATCACCGTTTTCATGTTGTTTCTGTACGCTGTTTATGTACTAAATAAAGACATTTTGATTTGATTTGATTTGACTTAGTCTTTGCCTATACGAGGTACAAACATGTACTCGGGCGTTTCTCTCCTATCCCCACCCTGGCAACAGCACAATCCGAGGTTCATACCTAAGTTGTGCCCTTGCGCTAGTTGCCTCATCGAAACTTACAGGGCTGAGCGCCTTCTGCGCTCGCCAAAAGCTCGGTTAAGCTGCAACGTCCTCAGAGGCCAACAGCAAGATAAGTCCATTCAAAAAAAAAGAGGCCACTGACAGGCGGAGATAATAACCCTCTGTCGTCCGAGACACGTTCTCGGAGACCAAATTACCCTCGCTAACACGGAAGTGATTTCTGAGTCATCTACATTAGACAGAATAAACACTTCACAGTTACACCGACCTCGCCGGCCAGGTCGACGAGTCCCTTCATTTATCCTTGCAGTTGATAGAGAAGCTAGGGATTTAAATTTCTCCAACTCGTTCAAAATGTTACAATTTAGACGTTATTTATTTTCTGTATTGTTATGTATTCTAAGAGGATCATTAAAAAACCAACCAGCCTTGTTTTTGCCTTTCTTTCCTGGCTTGGTCGCGAAGGAACAGACTCTAAAATTGACGTTTCAAAGTGATCCTTGTGATTTTAATGAATAAAAGATTTTGACTTAGACTGCCTATATGAGGTACAAACATGTACCCGGGCGTTTAACTTCTACCCCTATCCCGGCAACGGCCCAAGCCGAGGTTTGTACCTAAGTGGTGCCCTTGCGCTAGTTGCTTCATCAAAAAACGTACAAGGATGACCGCCATCTGCGCTCGCCAAAAGTCTCGGAGGTAACGGCCTCAGAGGCCAACAACGAGTCTATTCGAAAAAAAAAAGCGGCCACTTGCCTGTCGTCTTTCGTGCGGTGCGTTCGTAACCAGCGTAACATGTGGTGATTTGTAGTGGCATGTGGTAAATAGTATATTTCAGTGCTATAATATACCTAAGTAGATAGTTTCGACTTGAAAGTGTAAATTGGTGATTTTTTTGTTAATATTTGATTAAAAAGTACTAGCAAATATAGTTGGTTTTATTTTTTTAGCTGTTTATTTTGACAGTAATAAAGTTCTTGTTATCTTTATAATGACTTTACCATCTGGATCCTAAATATATCTACTTTCTTTTTGCAAATACATACATAGAATAAATGGATAAACATCCAGACCAGGAACAAATATCTGTAGATCATGCAAATATTTGTTCCGCTATGGGAATCGAACCCGGGTATTCGCCCAGCGCCGCGGAGGTTGCCATTAAAAACCTTTATTGCAGCTTCCCAGGATAATTTCTAGCCACAAAATCATTTGGAAATCTTTTATATATTTTGCACACGCGCATTGGTCGAACACCGTCTGGAGACACCTGACTTTGCTAGAAACAAAACCAGAACTCTATACCTCTCTTTGTCGTTCACACAAACGAAGTAAAGTCGACTGGGCGATAGCGGTAAAACTTAACAATAAAGAATATTTATTGGAATAGTTCAATGGTTCTTTGTTCAAAATCTAGCGTTCATTTTGCCATTAAGCATCTACCGGAAAACGTTTGCACTCAATTGTCTCTGGTGTCAAGGTTTTAAAGAATAGATCTATAAACCTTAACTTCCGAAGGAAAAGGAACCGTTTGATAAAGCTTATAAAGTTGTAAATTGTTCTTTGTAGGCAACGATTGGGATTTTTGTTTAAAACCTAATTATAATGTACCAATTTAAGGTGTCGAAATAACACACTTTTAGGGGATAAGTTATGTTCTGCTAATATAAACAGTGTCAGTTTTTAAGCAGGTGAAAATGCATGTTCACTGAAAAACAGAATAGGTTGTTTTAACCTTTTTTCAACCTATATTTTAGATTAATATAGCATCTCCCGACATGATTTGTTGATTCAACAATATATAAATAGTAGAATTATAAAGGTAAATTTGATCTGATTATATATATATATATATTTAACTTAGATATTTTGTTGACTCCACCTCGTTGACATGTTGTCTTTACTAAATTATTAGTTAGACTTACTTAGACTCGAATATACCAAAAATAGAGAGATAATAAAAAAAAAAAATAATATCTAATAATATCAAATACAGATATACTCTGTACGAGTCTCACAGAGAGCCATGGAGCGCGCCATGCTTGGCATCAACCTGCTGGATCGAGTTCCTACTACCGAAATCCGACGCCAGACGAAAGTCCAAGACGTCGGAACAATGGTGGTGGAACTCAAGTGGAATTGAGCAAGACACTTGGCTAGACGGAGTGATGGCAGGTGGAGTAAATCTGTGACTGAATGGTGGTCGAGAACAGACCAAAGAAGTCCAGGACGTCCGTAAGCGCGGTGGGTCGAAGACATAAAGAAAGTCGCGAGCAACTCTTGGATGTTTCCTATAAGTTTTAGGATCCACTAGAATAGAGTATCTCAAATCGACATTATGTCCGAATATTGGATCTTAAAATATATTATTGGAATATGGAATAAGGATCTTGGTGTTATCCATGACTCAAAATTGTTATTCGATTCGCATGTGTCATCAATCGTAAAAAAAGCATCAAAAGCTTTAGGATTCGTAATGAGGTCCTCTAAGGACTTTAAAAACATAAAAACTATTAAAATTCTTTATTGTACCTATGTTCGGTGTCATCTAGAATATGCTTCTCAAGTGTGGAACCCTGCTTATGAAATTTACATCGATAGACTTGAGGCCATACAAAGGAAATTTTTACGCTTTCTAAACTATATAACAAGGACCTACCACTCGGACTATGTACTCAATTATGCCAAGCAACACCTTGTTCCCCTTTATCTGCGAAGAGAGTTTGTCGACATCTTATACCTATTGAAAATAATTAATTCTGCTGCCGATTGCCCGCCACTCCTTAGTAAGATACAATTTTATGCGCCTACCAGAACGTTTAGGAGAAGCAACCTATTTTATCTACCCGTAGTTTCTACGAATTATCGCCAAAATGCGTTTGTGTATCGTCCAAGTAAATTATTCAATCTATTGAGCAATGAGCATGACCTTGACCTGTTCAACTGCAGTATTTCATCTCTTAAAAACAGAATTATTAATATCTTCTTTGATCGATTTAGGACATGTGTGACTGAGTGAGGATGAGTTTTTGATAACTAGTTTTGTAATATATCTACTTGTAAATTAAGTGAATAGCACCTGATTTGGTATCGTGAACGTGAGTGACCCGTACAGTGTTCGGTTAGATTTTGTCTTTTGTTATTTTGTTGTTGCTTGTTAGTATAATGTGATTCTATCAGTGGAGACCTTTAAATGGCCTGTTTATTACTATTCACTGTAACTATTGTGTTTAATATGTGCTGATGGTTTTCCTAAAATAAATAAATAAAAATAAAATTAAATAAAATAAAAAAATATTATCACTGTTCACGTCACCACCCTTTTTTTAGGAGTAATTGGAATCAAAGTAGGATTTGGCGCGAGCTGGGCGTGGTTTAATTAACAAGGTACTAGAATTGTTTTTATATATTTTACGCAAAACTACAGTAAAAACTGGCCTACGCTATTCACAAAGTATGAATAATATAAAATATTCCTACTAAATACGTGTACTTGTAAAATACCATATTTTAAGATATCTCCTACCATACCTAATTATATATCAGTAGGTAGGTATTGTTAAATAACACTAATTAACACTAATATTATAAATACGAAAGTTTGGATGTTTGTTTATTTTGCAACAGCTATTACATGCAACAGCCTACATATTTAGTAGTTTAACGCGTACAAAGTCGTGGGCGACAGCTAGTACCCAATGCACACATATTTGTTTAACTGTTGCATTAATGCAACAGTACCCATTTAATGGTACCTACTGCTATTATTTTAGCCATCAATAATAATTGGTTCCGTTGTCAGTGGCACTCACCTGTAATAGGTGTGTGTATCTGTGTGCATGTATGTATGTCTGTTCATTTAACACCGTTTAGACTACACCAAGATAGTCCACACATATGTGGACTATCTTCAAATTAAATGGAATCTTCAGAATCACGAGGGTGACATAGGTTATATATATACTTAGATGTACTGTTTGCGATTATCAAAATTCACAAGCTGGTTTAGTTCTTTTTGTAGTCAGGTTTTTTTTACCTTATTCCATTTAACGAATCAAAGCTTTACGTTGTCAAATTTCATAAACTTTGAAGCGTTTCTGCAAAGTTATTTTAACAGTCCCGTAAATCACACAAAAAATATAGCCACGTAAACTAATTACCACCAAAATAGCTGAACAGCCTCAAAACTTTATAGACGTCGTTAAAAAGAACTGGCTCTTCGATTTTTGTAAAGCAATTTATCAGATGATAGGATCAACTATTACGTATCTGTCTGCGGTGGCAGCTGCACTTTGATTTTTTCACGGTCACTCGCCGGCAACTTAGCGGAGTGGTTTCCTAACATGTGGATTATTTTTAAGCTCTGAAGCGAAAAGTAGCTCAGGAACAAGGTAGTAAAAGTATTGCTGAGTTTTATTTCTGTCGATAAACTTTTTCAATTTTTGAACAGAAATCGGACAATGACTTCTATTTGATACCAATTTGGAAGCAACATTTTAAATGTAACAACTTACCGTGATTTATATAAACCATTGTGAAAATGTTTAACTTAACGGATCCATTTAAACGGTAAACTGTCTTTCTGAGTTAGACACGAGGAAAAAATACAAATACAAAAATCTTTATTGAAACTATTAAAGAGCAAAAACTTAAATTAACATAAAAACATCTTTAAAATATTAGTAGGTAGCACGTTGGGTAGACTCACAGGCACACAGTCCTGAACCCACACTAGAATAGAATAGAATAATCATTTGTTTGGTACACACAAAATGACACATGAAATAATTTAAAGGAACAGTAGATACAATTGAATCCAATAAAACAAGTTCGACTCATGTGTCTGCGTACCAAAATGGCGCTCAGCTCAGCATAATGTTGGATGTTAAGCACCCAACGCTGATTTTCAGCTGAAACCAGAAGCAAGAGGTAGTGCAGCAGCTACGTAGCAAAATAAAAAAATAAATAAATAAAGAAGTGATTAAATAAAAGGTGTGTAGAGTTTTGTTTAAATGTAAATATAAATTTTATAAACATACTTTACTAAAATAATATTACATACCTATATTTATAAACACATACAACTTATGAACTTTCTTACGATTTCTAAGGTTATGGTAAATTGTTATATATATAAATATATATGGGTAACTATTTAAAATATATTGATTTAGTTAAACTTATGTAAAAAGAGTTATTGGATGACTAGATCAAAGAGAGGTCGACATTGATGTTACCATGTTGTATTTGGGCTTCCATTAGAAATATTTTTAGTTTTTTTCTAAAGCTGTTGCAACTTTAGGATTCCCTGTATCGTGGGTGTCAGGAATATGTACTACATGTACCATCTGACATGTTGTCTCGCCAATACTCGTGCTACATACTAGGATGAAGTCAGATAGTACGATGGTTCTCTAAACTCCACACTAAGATAACCTGTGTTGTGGAGTTTAGTGTCTCTATTTTAGCCATACATTAATGTAACTTTTGAAACTATCATGGTTAAGAACAATATTTGTACTAAAAGCAGAAAAAACTCACAAATCATGATTAATAAACATAAATAAAATGTGTCTAAATAAGAGGCTTATATTACATAAGTGGGCACTTAATGCACTTTTAAATGTTTATGTATAAGGTAAACATATTTATATATCGCACGTATTGGCCAAAATGCATTCTAAAAATATTTAAAACAACAGCACTCGGAATATCTTTGAAACACATTGTGAATTCTCTAATAACACATAACCCATTTTAGATATGGCGATTTCTGTTCAAACGTGTCGTTTTCTCATAAATAGTTATCGCATGCCCCACCTTTACGAGTTCAGCGTTCAGGGGTTCGATTTCATGAAAAATTTCAGTGGGATTTCACAATATTCAACATCAAATTTGGTCACTTGCTTGAACGACCTTATTACTGTTTTTCAATTTACATTTCGTTTTAATTATTATATTCTATTGTATTATAAATCATATTTTGTCTTTATTTGAAATTATCTAATTTATTTTGTGTTCAATTGATCTGATTTAATTATTATGTATTTAATTTGAACATTAGCATTCTCTATTAGGGTAGAACATACATGTGCTTAGCACATTCCGTGCCTACAAAATTAATAAAAATAATAGCTGGGAGCCAAAAATTTTAAGGCGAATATTGATTAAGTACATATGTATGTTCGAAAATATGGATAAATGTATATGGTTATTAATATTATATCAATAAAAACCACATTTTTCGGATCCGAGTGTTCGGCACCTAGCGTGCTGTGTGCTAAAACGCGCTAAGGATGGCAATGGTTTAGTTCACTAATATTATAGATATTTGTTCCACGATTTCATTTTTGTAATACTAATATGTCACAAAATTTTGACAAACCCGTGTTTTTTGATCATGTTCCAGAATCTTAATCAAAATCATCAAAGAAACTAATCAAAACCAGTTTTTACCTGTAAGAATGAAACCAATACTCGTTTTCGTAAGTTGACAATATTGCCAGAGTGGCCGCGCAAAGCAACGTTGACTCGCCTCAAATGCCTTTGTTTTACTAATTACTACAAAATGTAAGGGACGCTCACTCGAATCCGAGTGGGAGGCGCCGCTACTATAGCCCCGCCCCACTCGGATCCGAGTGGTGAGCACTGAATTTGTTAACATTAATACTAAGACCTACTGATGTATTTATTATGTTCTTGCAAATAAACGTTATCTTAACTTACTGTGTTCTAAAAAAGATTTATTTTATCTTATCACTTTTTATTTTATTATTTATTAAGTAAATATTAATAATAATGTTGATTTAATCTGGATTGCAATATAACAAACACAAGTGCGACAATTAATAGGAAGATTGCATGTGACTATACAATTTACAATATAGTGTTAAGAAACGAATGCACTTGGAATCTCTAAAGACACAACGAAGAGTTTATGAAAATTCCTTGGTTCGATTCTTTCCCGTTTTTGTATGGCTTAGCTGCCGTCGAAATTTCTAAAACGGAATTCCGACTGTATGTGACCGACTTTAATTGGCAAACCCTATTGGAAAATATCGGGACAATGTAAATTAATTTGTGAATTTAAATACATTATTAGCTACCAGATACGACTTTATCCTTGTGTAAGTTATATTTTCAAACTCCTTTACGTATTTTATCCTCCAATTAATCAGAAATTTGAGAAAATCTTAGCAAACTACGGCTTATACTAACATATAATCTTAAACAATGATTTGGATGCAATAAAATACATATATACATATAGATGTATGTACATACAGAATACATTTTTAAGTAGTCTAAACCAACGACATAAGACAAATTTTGCTAACTAAAGACGCCGCAATGTATTAAAAGGTGAACTATCAACATTAAAATAAAACACAGACTAATATTCTGCATCTCAAATCATTTATAAAACTTGATTGTCTTTTTATAAATTCATTCTGTATAAATAAGAGATTATTATAAGTTAGAAAAACAATACTGATGCTGCAAAAAAACCAAACGCTTGACAGATTCAGAGCAGAATGATGCAATTCCGTAGCGCTTCCAAAACACAACGGCGTAACAAGCCAATAAAAGCAAAATTGCACGAATAATAAAATGGAACTTTTTTTAACTTACAATGCAAATTGATACATTTGATTATGTGACTCTTTTGTGAATATTGCCCGTTATTTCACAAAGTTATTTGGTGAGATAATATTGAGTTGTTATTTGATATGGATAAGTTAGGATGCGTTTCCAAGTTTCTACTAGAGATGTGCGAGAAAAAAAACTACCTAGAGGTTAGCTGTGAGTGCGAAGCTAGGCAAATGAAGCAATTCTATTGGTATTTTTTTCTCGCTCACTATTTAGCTACCTTGCACGTCTCTGCTGGAAACACAGCCTTAAACTGTAGATTTTTTGCAGTGGTTTTTACAAAGTTCAACTATTTTGTTTGTAGTATTTATGGGGGTCGCATTGGAAACCTTTTTTATTTTTTTAATTGGAATTTAACAAACCTACCTTGTACCCTATCTTAATACCCTTACAGGAATGAATGAATGAATGAACTTTATTGTACACAGTATAAACAAAAAAAAATACAAACAAAATAGAAAATATAAAGCAAATAGTACAATGGGCGGTCTTATCGCTTAGAAGCGATCTCTTCCAGACAAGGTAATGATCGGTGGTGTACATTTATGGCCAAAAAAATAAATTGGATATATGTACTTACTCCTAAACTACCTACTATCTAAGCTAATAAATGTATATGTGCATGTAAGCAGAATAAATGAATATGAAAATGAAACTGAAATCTTCCCAGATACAAAAAAAAATACCGAGGCGGTCTGCATGCATTTGAGTCGCAGTCATCGGCTCTCGCAGTGGAGCATTAGAAGGAAAGGATAGACATTTGTCCAGCAGTAAGACATAATGAGTTGAAGAGTTATATATAGATAAGTTATCTAATAAACTATGTGAAGATTGACAAATATATTGTTCTTGCCAGATCTTGTTTTAATAGTGTGTACTAAAACCACTTCTATTTTCGTTTTGTTCATTACTATTTTAAAATGGTTGCAGGAAAACGGAAAATGTTTCTCTCTTTGTTTTGTACAAACATTTGTATTGGCAAAAAAGCGAGATAACGGCGTCTTTCGCTAAACCTCCCAGGACAGTTTTCTTAGACTTGCTTTCCTAATTAACCGTTCTCTCTCAGCGATTTTCAGATCTGCTATCCAATATTGTTATTCTATACGTAAAGCATTATACAGTGTCAGTGTATTGGTACACGATATGAAATGATCAAACATTCACAAAATCCCCTAATAAATTATGCAGAACCCAAAAGGAATCATAAACGAAGTAACTAACGTAATATTGCAGAAATATTCCGACAAAACCCAAATGTGCGACACGACACGTTCTAATATAAGAATTCCTGGGATACATAATTTTCCTAAACCAACCGTTATCAGGCCAGTGCAGGTAGAACTTATGATTCGGTTAAATGTTGGGATTTTGGGCAAACTATCTAAATACAACATTCCAGTTATGTTTGGGAAAAACGCAGGAATTCAAATCTCGTCAAAGAATGAAATGTTTACTATATTTTGTATCCACTTTTATTGCTAATGATCATCGACGATCTATGTTTATGTACACACTAGCTGTTGCCCGCGACTTCATACGCGTTACAATACTAAATGTGTAGGTAACCTAGAAATAAAGCTAAACTCGCTGTTGCAACTTGACTTGACACCCCATTTTTATTCCATGGGAACTGACTTATGGGATAAATGTTAGTCTATGTGGTGATCCAGGCTATAATCTACGTATATACTAAATTTCATCAAAATCGGTTTAGCCGTTACGGCGTGATTGAGTAACAAACAAACAAACATCCAAACTTTCGCTTTTATAATATACACGGTGTCCTTTAAATCACTGATTTCCCAGAACAAACGTTGTTCAGACGATGGTGTACTAAAAGTTTATAACATCAAATTAAAAAACAAAACAAAATCAGTATTTGAAATATATAAAAAATTGCGAACTTAAAACGTCTATTCTAACGTTACGCCCTACAACATAGTCAGCGCGCTGACCGGTAGCTACTAGGTACCTATCTAACTAAGGAGTAGGTAAAACGCTACGGCTAGCGTACCCATGAAATTTATGTTACGGTTAGTTTTTGAACAAAGTTACACTTATTTTTGAAATCTAGATTTTTTTTTATTCTTTTATTTCATGCTATAAACAGTTATTAGACCATGGTCTGAGAAACTTTTGTTCTGGGAAAACAGTGATTTAAAGGACACCGTGTATTAGTGGGATAGCTTCCAAATGCCTTTTAGATTGTAAAACACATTTATCAGCAGAATCTTATAGATTATTCGTAAAATTGCACTTGTACTGTTTGACATATTTATTATTATTTTACTAACAATTATGGATCTTTGTCATCTAAAAAAAATTTAATAAATGAATTGAATTATGAATAAAAATATTGAGCAAGCGCGAAAATGTGTGAACCCAGCTGTTTCATAAACAGGTGCGGACACTAAATAAGGAAAAGGTTATTTTACGGATTTTGGACAGATTCCAGAAATTGCAAGACACTTCCGCTGAGAAAGATGACATAACTATAACGCTTATGCTAAATGTTTAAGTTGTGCTTATATTTTGAATACCGGACTAAAACCGGTTTTTTTTTATTTTCGAGATGATTCCTAATTTGTTTTTCAAATTTCTGAAACGGGTGCTCCTTTTTTAGTTTTACTGGGTACAAAAATTACAATGCAAAGAAGTTCTTAGAAATTTTATGGGAACAGAATTTCAGCTAAGATCATCAGCTCGACTTTAAAGGAAATTTTTGTCAAGAATTTTAAAAATAACCAGAAAAAATATTTTATATTGCTTTGTACAAACTATGATATACTTTTTGGAATTCATTATCTTTGGTAATACCCGTTAAATCTGAAAATTTGACTTTATCTTTAGCAAAGTATCGTTTAATAACCATTTGTACATTATTTATGTACATCAAAGTCAAATTCCCAAACAATATGCCACCAATACAAATTATTCCCTTATGCACAAGCTAATACCAACTTCGCACAAACTGATACCATCTAGTACTACTAAGTACTCGATCCCCAGAGCTATGGCTCGAACCCAATCATGTATTACTGATACTCCAAGTGTATGCCTAATAATATTCGTATGATCTATTACCAATCAGGAACTGCTCAGCTTCAAGAACAAAACAGAACATTTTCTTTTGCCGTCAAAAACTTTGCAGTTTAGCTCTAAAATGTTGTGTCTTTATATTCTATTATTTGAGATTACAATAGAAAGCCACCTAAACAAATCTAAACCATTTCAAAAGCCCCACATGATAATACTGGTTATAAGTCTTAGATAGTTTTGTAAGTCTACTTGTTCATCATATCAGCCATAGCACGTCCACTGCTGGACAAAGGCCTCCCTCATTGATTTCCAGGAACTGCGGTTAGAAGCGGCCTGCATCCAACACCGACCTGCGGTTCTTACCAAGTCGTCTGCCCATCTTGTGGGTGGACGTCCTACGCTGCGCTTGCCGGTCCGTGGCCTCCACTCGAGAACCTTTCGGCCCCATCGGCCATCTGTTCTGCGTGCTATATGGCCTGCCCATTGCCACTTCAACGTGCTAATCCGTCGGGCTATGTCGGTGACTTGAGTTCTCCTACGTATCTCCTCATTTCTGATTCGATCCCGTAGAGAAACCCCGAGCATAGCCCTCTCCATAGCTCGTTGAGCGACTCTGAGCTTATTCATAAGGCCAATAGTGAAGGACCACGTCTCGGTTCCATATGTCATCACTGGTAACACACACTGATTGTAGACTTTCGTCTTAAGGCACTGAGGTATGTTGGACGAAAAGACGTTTCTACTTGTTCATTTTAAGTTAATTAGGAGATCTCGCTCAGCTCGATCAAATATTATCCACCTTTCATAATGGTATTTTCAGACCGTCAATGTTGCCACCGGCTTCAAGTCGAGGCTGCCTAGTGCTTCTAGGAATTATTTAGACTGACCGCTAATACTAAAACAACTGGTACAAATTGTTACAGTGCGCCGTTCAATTGCTGACGCGAGGGTTAAGTATCTAGTATATTTATATTTATTCGTATTATTATTTATAATTTACACTCTTACATTTCTTAACATTATTATTACTCCTTACATAATATATTTATTTCTTCTATCTACTTATCATAGATATCTAATTAAACCTATCATAATTGTATGCAAACACATTCGTTCTTACGAGTTCTAATGACTTGCCTAAAAAAGGTTTCTGCAGAATAACAGCGCCGAGCTGTTGTTATTAGACCGATATTGATGTACGACTGTGAGACCTGGACGCTAACACTGAAGGAAGAGAACAAACTCTTGGTGGCAGAGCGAAAGCTCCTCCGTAAGACTGGGACCAATCTGCAGAGAGGACGGAAGCTTGAGAGTTCGAAAGAACTTAGACATCGAGGAGCTAGTAAAAGAAAACAACATCATCGGCGAAATGAAAGTGCAGCGCATTCGCTGGCTCGGCCATTTAGAGAGAATGGGAGAGGATCGACAAGTTCACAACGCCTATCTCGGTTGCCCCGCCGGTCGGCGACCCGTTGGACGGCCGCGGTACCGCTGGAAAGATGTAGTGGAAGCGGACCTGCGTGAGCTACAAGCTGAAAACTGGCAGGAAGCTGCACAGGACAGACCGAAATGGCGACTGCTTTTATCGGAGGCCAAGACACACTTTGGGTCGCTGAGCCATAGGAGTGAGTATGTGATCGCTAATAAGTTGACAAGCGCTTGTAAAGTCGGTATAGGAATAGGTTTATATGATGAGTAAGTGCCTTTATACATTAAATTTATCTGCCTTTTGTTACTGGTAAACATGCGTTATCATGGGTCATGTCATTTAAACGAGGGTTCGACATTTAACTGTAAAAATTGTGTACGTACTTTGGGCATTAATAAACATTATCATGTTTAAATAATAATTCCATCCATTTCTCCTTTCGAGTTAGGATGTTTGAATGGGGATGTGGTCCAAAACATTGTGATCCATAAAATTATAAAGTAGGTCTTGCAAACTTGAACTAGTCAGAAAAATAATACATTGGCAAATTTAAAAACAAATATTATTTAAGGTAACTATTCTCATTCTTAAGTCTCAAAAACAATATGAAACCATTGTTTCCTTGTGATAAAGACTGCTTAAATTAAAAGTAACAAAAAGATATTTTCTATTTTATTTTAACAATGACTTGCCAAAATTATGCCGTAATTAAAATTTCAGCTTTCATACTTCGGTAGAATGGTGTAACGTGAAATTTTGCTATGTTAAGGCGGTGTTTGGAATGGAGACAGATACAGTAGATACTTTAAAGTAGACTGAGATAGACAAATATATCCATATACGTTGATATACTTTGCACCACGACCAAGACAGCTACATGAGACACCATTTGTCCGCGACGCGAGACCGTCACGGTGGCTTCGGTCTCTTGTCTCGCGCGGTCTCGTAATAGGTAAATATTGAAACAGTACAGGGCACACCATTTTACCAGTTAATCAAAAATATATACACATGTTAAGTAGTTCTACACGTACAAAGGAGCGGCGGATACAGCTAGTAACCTTATTAAAACCAAAGCATTATTACTAGTAAGTAAGAAAATAAGTAATTTTTTAACAAAAATATAACCGACTTAAGATAACAGTCCAAACCAAACAACTCTTTCAATTGTGATAAAAGTTCCATGGGATCAATTTAAATGTACATCCTTTCAAATAAAAACAATAATTTCAAAATCGGTTGTATATGTAACGGAGTTCTGAGTTAACAAACATAACATAACACAAAAATTAAACAATTTTCAGACTTACATGGTTTTCTCATAGATACCATTGTCAGAACTAGACCAAATGGAAATAGAACCAGACGGAAAGTACCAGCTTTCAAATAAAAAAATGAATGAATGTTCACCCAGTCAAAAGTTTTGAGGTAACAATCATAAAAAAATAGTGAAATTGAGAACCTCCTCCTTTTTTGTAGTCGATTAAAAAATATCAAAGCGGTCAAGTAACGGTCTCGGACTCTTGTCTTCGACTCCTAAAGCATAAAATTAACTTCAAAACGCCCCATCTTGCAAACAGGTCACGTGATGAGCGTAGAATTAAAGGGAACTTCTTAAAACTTTCAGTTTTATGAATAAAAAGTATATTCATAAAACGCAGTTATGTTTTAGTCTGTCGTTTTCTAAGACTCTTTAAGTTTTTACTGTAAAACTTTCCCGTCAATTCGTTTTCTTCGTTTTTCACGTAATATTCTTTACTTTTCCATAGACGGAAGGAACTATTAAAAGAACAGTAAACACATCCGTTAAATATGATGAAGTTTGTATAAACTACTGGCACTCGTATAGGCCCTTAAAGGTTTCCGACATGCCAGAACCAACTGACGACAAAAAACTTATACGCAGAAGCATCTAAACATTATCAGGGAAATAATGCTAGTTATCAATCACTAAACTGCTACAGGTACCTGCCAGTGAAACATGCTGGTTGGGAATAAAAAGGTCTACGCATCCCATCCCCGCTTACTTAAACCAACAAAGGATAGTATTCATATGGAGGGAGCGTTGTAACGCAGACAGGCATTGTCATCAAAGCCAGCATCTCAGTGCGCGTTGCGTGTTCTGTTGTATGATGTAGACTGTATGGAACTAAGAATTTGTGTAAAGCGGCGTTTCTGCTTTTATAATACTAGATACTCTCTCAGTTAATGGTAGACACGTCATGGTAGAGATTGCTAAGAGAGATAGAGATTACTAAGGACTTCTTAGCACCACTGTCTGGCCACACATACTTAATCTATTATCCACTAGTTGCCATGCTATGTATGATTTAATTATTGCTGCTAATTAATTGAATTCTTATATTGTCCACTATTAAACTTTCGGATTTATCCGCAATATAGTGACAACATGGCCGGTGGTCAGACGCTGTCGTCCTGTCAAGCCGTCTCTTTGGCACCAACAGCACTCACGTCTGTTGTCCTTATCGGAGATCCTTAAACACATGTTATGGAGACGGCCTGACCCGAATGAAAAGCGGGTGACAGCGACTAGCCTAGGTTATATGGCTACCGGTAATATGATATTATTATCGACCAATACTAATACATTACCATGAGAAGATTAATCATTTGGGAGTCTCGTCAAAACCAAGCAATCTACATATATCCTTTTTGTATAACATCCTTTTTAACCCTTCTTCTCCCTTCTATCTTAAGGTGTTTTAAGTTACTCCACCAGGCTAATGATCGCAATTTGCGTTATTCAGATTCCCTCCAACTTAAACTCCTGTCCATACGACAGTTTTATAGTCGATCCTTCACTGTAACAGCCGTACGATTGTGGAACGCTTTGCCCCTCTCTATAAGAACATCCAAGTCTATTAGTAATTTTAATGTAATTTTAATTTTAATTTTTATTTTAATGACACATGCCGTATTATAACAGGATGTCTGAAGCCAACCCCTCTAAACCTCATCTACCCTTTGGCAGGCATACCACCCCCCGGAGTGCGTCGGTGTGGCCTGCTCCATAGAAAAATATAAGCAGGAGCATGACAGTCGACACCCTCTATATAGCCATCAAATTCCACAAGGCCGCCTGAAAAGTCGTAAGAGTTTTCAGCGTTTCACGCAGGCCACCAGCGACGACCCATCCGTTGTTAGACGCGCACTGTGGATAGATAGTAACCCCCCACCACCAGACTTCATTCCCCCTCAAGAACAGCTTCCACCAGGGCACGACCTGCCGTGGCCAGTGTGGAAGTCCTTAAATAGGCTTCGCACACAGGTTGGTCGCTGCAGAGTCAATATGTGCAAATGGGGGTTCAGGGATCCCAGACAAGCGCAGTGCGACTGTGGTGACCCCACACAGTGGATGAAACACCTGTTAATGTGCCCTCTGTGCCCGAACACCTGCACAATTGTTGATTTAAAAATGGCTTCTCCTGACGCCATCAATGTAGCCAAGTACCTATCTAACACAATATAAGTAGAACTATTGACACGCTAAGAAGAAGAAGAAGTATTTTTAAAACAAAAGTGCACACACATTAACTGTCCCTGTGTTGAAGTTGTATCTGCTTGTTAATTCATTATAACCATTTTAATAGTTGCTTATTTTATTAAAATTAAACTTGTGTTATTACTAGTATTTTAGGTTTATAGTATGTAGGTATGTTTTTAATTTTATATAGATGCACCGCCGTGTGATATATTATAATCCTGTCCATACAAAGGTTGTTTGGAAGAGATCACTTTTAGCGATAAGACCGCATTGTACTAAATCTATTTGTAAGAATTATGTTCTGTATTATACTTTGAATGAATGAATGATTTTTTTTTATTATACCTTACAAGCTAAACACAACAGTTTTATAGAAATAAACAAATAAAAGTAAGCATAATGGGCGGTCTTATCGCTTAACAAAGCGATGTCTGTCAGACAACCTTTGGATGGAGAGGATCATTGGTTAATGGAAGATTGGCCGAGGTGTAAAAACTTAATAATCGAAAATGAAAATTACTTAACCCTAAATAAATAATATAAAATACATACATATTAGGTACATAAATAATTTTAAATAAATATCATATATAAAAGAAATAAATATGTACTTACATACATAAATATATATTATTAATATTAGAGATCAGATGAATCACTACTCTTCATGGAGATAAAAGTTTTTGAGTCTAGCTTTAAATACGGAAGGTGAGGGGGATTTCCTAATGGAGACCGGCAAGTCGTTCCATAATCGGATAGCTTGGACGGAAAAGGACTTACTTTACTTTGGTGTTCAATAAAGAGTTATCTTATCTTACATTAATCACAATCATTTTGAAAAGTCTTAACTGTGAGATATCTTTATGTAAACGTGGTAGAAGCGCACGAAACTTGTGTTTGGAATATCACAAGTCGTGGGCTTCAGATAACTACGATACGGTAGAATTGGGTATTAAAAGTGTAAAGACTATAAAAGTAACGGTTTTATAATGGTTGAGTGTTGTAGAGTAAGGTCTATAGATATGACTCTCTGTGTAGAGTTTCCCATCACAGGATTCAAATGAAAAGCTCGGTATTCAGCAAAAAGTGGACTGTATATTTTCTTTCTTCTTAAGCTTCTTGTTTCAATTAAAGGCGCAGTGTTGTAGATCACAAGTTTCCTTTGAAACTGTGCTAGATATAAGTGCTACCTTGCCCTAGCGGCTAACATGGCAAGGTTCCGCCCGTGGTTTCACACGCGTGTTTTGTCGATAAATACAATGAAACCTGGTTAAGTGGGACCTGGATAAGTGAGAAACTGCTATTATTGAGTATTGCAATGACGTCCCGGCACTTTTTCATCGAATAACCTCTGTTAATGGGACTTTTCGAATCTGGTTTAATGCGATATGATTCTACTATTCGCTGTATAAGTGAGACAATTTATCTGGTTGGGACAGGTTTCGACACGTTTGTATCACCATATCTATTTCTGCCACCAAGCAGCATTCCCGGTGAAATTACAGGCACATGAGGCTTTATACCTGTATGCCTCAAGTTGATGGACGCAGGACAGTGCATCGTAGGGCATGTTCCTAAGGTGCGTGACCTACGAGGCAATACTATTTATAGACGATGGTTACCACTTAACATCAGGTGGGTCATTTAGCTTGTACCACATAAAGGTTTTTTTATGTTATTTGTGGGGAAACAGGCTTACGGCCTACCTTATGGTAAGCGGTCACCGTCGCCTCTTGACACCGGCAACACCCGGGGTATTGTCGATGCGTTCCCTACACTGTAGAAACCTTTTTACATTTCTTTTGAAGCGAGCCATGTCGTAGCCGAATGGGAAAACCTCAGCTAATTCCACATCTTACAAGTATGGGGTAGAAAAGATCGCGTGAAGCGTATGGTGCGCGATACCCAATTGTCGGTAGTATACAAAATATGTATTTGCACTAAGAACATATAGTTTTTAGGACTATGGTTGGCCTAAAACCTCTGACACCAGAGTTAGTAACTAGCCAATATGAATTTTACTAGCTTTCTTAGCACATACTAATCAACTACCTCTATATCTAAATGGAATAACGGTATATTTCGACCTCTATAAGCGGGGGCCTCTGTAAATGAGACAACTATAATTTTAAATCTGCCTAATTGGATAACTGGATAAATGAAAAACTATTTAAATGGTCCAAAATCCTTAGTTCCTTGAGATCCCTATTAACCAGGTTTTACTGTTAATGTCTAAATATAGGTTATAATAATAGAAAATTTCATCAAGATCAGTCAAACCTTTAAGTTGTGAAAACATAACATACAGACAGAGAGACAGCGTTACTTTCGAATTCATAGTATTAGTTTAGATTCTCAAATGAATTACTTAAATCGTCTAAATGACCGTTTAAAGCTAGACAGAGATAAAGCTCTTGCTCTTGATCGTCCGCCACAGTCGGTTAAGTTTAGTAAAGAAATAAATCCACAACCAAAACAGATGGTAAAACTATAACCTATTGCATTTTTAACCACTTCCTCGCTATTTCCGGAACTAAATTGGCTCGAGCATCGCTTTGGCATTCGAGTTATTCTCAGTTAGTATTCAAGACACTTGGATATCTCGTAAGTTGGATCAGCTGCGTAGAACAACCTCTTAAATCTGTATTTTGGAGCTGTTTAAATAGTTTTTATTTGCAAATGAATGTTCATCATCATCATATCAGCCGTAGGACGTCCACTGCTGGACAAAGGCCTCTCTCATTGATCTCCAGGAACTGCGGTTGGAAGCGGCCTGCATCCAACGCCGACCTGCGGTTCTTACCAAGTCGTCTGCCCATCTTGTGGGTGGACGTCCTACGCTGCGCTTGCCAGTCCGTGGCCTCCACTCGAGAACCTTTCGGCCCCATCAGCCATCTGTTCTGCGCGCTATATGGCCTGCCCATTGCCACTTCAACGTGCTAATCCGTCGGGCTATGTCGGTGACTTGAGTTCTCCTACGTATCTCTTCATTTCTGATTCGATCCCGTAGAGAAAACCCGAGCATAGCCCTCTCCATAGCTCGTTGAGCGACTCTGAGCTTATGAATGTTATGAAATGAATGTTACCGAAAAGAAATTGACTCATGAAAATGGTATAAGGGCCTAGGTCAGTGGATATTAAAAAGAGTGTCACTTTACAGCAATTGCACTATTTATTCGAACTTCACTTGAAATATTGTACAAGTGTTACTTCGTCTAGCGCTCTACACAGAATGACCGTCGTTTATCAACGCATCGTCCATCACGCCACCGTAAAAAAATGAGGTGAGCTGTGATTGGACGACGTCTCTGATACGTTGACGTCTCTGATTGGCTTCCATAAATTTACAGACAATACACTTTCTAGATTCCGAATAATCAATTGATAGATTGTTATAAATCAGAGTTACTAATTATACATTTAAGTAGTGTGAAAAACAGTACTTAATTAATTTACTTGTTACGTATACAAAATATGCGGCATTTTTACCGACATTAACTATCATACCTAACAATGGTTTTCCAACAAAAAACCAAAACCATGTGATGTGTTAATGAATATACGGGTAATGTAAAGCATAAAATAGAATACTATTGTCTCGCAAAAGTCTAGGTGCAAGTACAAATTCTACACTTCAAATATTTGCACTTCAAACAGGTTGTACGAGTATGTTCACAATAACGCGAGGTATCGAATATATTCGTATGTCACAATGTTTTGTTTACTTGTTTAGATTTGTTTTATAGGTTTATTGCATTGTATGTAGCATTATTATTTGAGGTGGTTGGTAAAGGAAGATTTATTGTTCTTTGACGTTCCACTAGTATTATTTCTTCGCTTACATACTGAATGTAGGACAAGTTGTTTGACGGTAGTATGTAGGCTTTTTCATTTGCATGTTAAATCATCATTATAGTCATTCATATTCATATTCATTTATTTTAAACCATGAGTACTTATTAGGACACTTAGTAATTTCACTTAGTCATAATTGTAAAATAATTATTCAGAAACCCATATTCATAAAATAAATTATTAGTAATCAAGTATGTAAATGTCCATGTCGTGCCTGACCCAGTTATAGTTGAGAACTCGGCTCTCTTTTTTTTTTTTTTCGAATGGTCTATTCTCGCTGTTGGCCTTTTGGCGAGCGCAAAAGGCGCTCAGCCCTGTAATTTGTTTGATGAGGCAACTAGCGCAAGGGCACCACTTAGGTACGAACCTCGGCTTGGGCTGTTGCCGGGACGGGGATAGGAGAGAAACGCCCGGGTACGTGCTTGTACCTCGTATAGGCGGCGACTGAAGGGACTTGTCAACCTCGCCGGCGAGGTCGGTGTATTTGTGGAGTGTTTGGTCTGTCTAATGTGGATGACTCTTCCGCATTAGCGGAAGTGATTTCATCATCCGGGTCTCCGAGAACGTGTCTCGGACGACGGAGGGTTTTTCTGTGTTCGGACGGTCGAACTCGGCTCTCGAAGTTGTCGACGCGTATGTATACCAAGGACAAACAGTCCAATTAGGTAGGTCTAACTTCGAGAAAGAGATCAATCGTCGAATCCAACTCGGATGGGCAGCGTTTGGGAAACTTCGCAACGTCTTTACGTCCAACATACCTCAGTGCCTTAAGACGAAAGTCTTCAATCAGTGTGTGTTACCAGTGATGACATATGGAACCGAGACGTGGACCTTCACTATTGGCCTTATGAATAAGCTCAGAGTCGCTCAACGAGCTACGGAGAAGGCTATGCTCGGGGTTTCTGTACGGGATCGAATCAGAAATGAGGAGATACGTAGGAGAACTCAAGTCACCGACATAGCTCGACGGATTAGCACGTTGAAGTGGCAATGGGCAGGCCATATAGCGCGCAGAACAGATGGTCGATGGGGACGAAAGGTTCTCGAGTGGAGGCCACGGACCGGCAAGCGCAGCGTAGGACGTCCACCTACAAGATGGGCAGACGACTTTGTAAGAACCGCAGGTCGGCGTTGGATGCAGACCGCTTCTAACCGCAGTTCCTGGAGATCAATGAGGGAGGCCTTTGTCCAGCAGTGGACGTCCTACGGCTGATATGATGATGATGATGATGAAGTATGTAAAGGTACCATATTATTTAAATTGCAGCTCTGGGCTTTGTTAGAGACAAAGTGATATAAAATAAAATAATAAATTAATTATGAATACAGCTAATTGAAGCGGCTGTAAAGCCTTGACAATTTTAAACTTAAATACTATTAGGTACATGTCAAGTGGTTGCAGCTGTACAGGGGCTTTGTCAATAATGGATGTCAAAGATTTATGCGTCTCAGTATTTTCTAAAGAATAATATCAGTACATATATACCATATTAATTGTAATTAAATAAATTTTGTTTCAAATAATTAACATGTCATTATAATTCAATTTCAATAATTTTTAACTTTATTCATAATGTTTCTATGTCA
Organism: Philereme vetulata; assembly: GCA_918857605.2. Lineage (NCBI taxonomy): Eukaryota > Metazoa > Arthropoda > Insecta > Lepidoptera > Geometridae > Philereme > Philereme vetulata. The sequence goes on along the minus strand of OU975442.1, from coordinate 10,846,233 downwards.
ATATTTTTCCATATTTTTCCATAGTCAGTAGCATGATAGCCCACCGCTGGGCATACAAGCCTTTTTCCTTAAATGATACTGCAATTTATCGTGTGCTTTTTACTCCAGTTACCATTTTTTACTTTTAGCAGACGTACCGATAAGTGCCACCCATACATGGTCGGCATACCACCTTGGCATACCAAACGATTTGCTACAATTTATCTTGTTAGCACGAGCAAAAAGTGGAACTCACTTCTAGCGCATGTTTTTCCGGACAAGTATAATCGCGGAGTGAACTGGTTCTTTCTCCATCTTCGATCACACCATCACCATCAGGTGAGGAATGGCGCTTGACTATCACCAATAAGAAAACAAGATTTATACCCTTTACGGCCTTTATAAAGTCCACCCACCAGACCGGAAGCCTATCACGGCCTAATGTGCTCTTAAGTCAACCCATCGCCACTTTAAACAGGCAATACGGCCACAATTATCTCCTACCTTGGTCTTTTAACGGATTTCCGTGAGAAGATAGTACTGGGTATAGTGCTATCTTTGAGCATTTGTCACTCCAATTGTAGAACCAATTGCTTTTTTTCTTATATCGGTAGAAAGAATGAATAAATAAATAATGCTGGACAACTCACACAACATTAACTAGCCTCAAGCCAAGCAGAGCTTGTGCTATACGTACTAGATAACTGATATACATAATACAATACATTACATATATCGATATTTTTTATTATATATAGAAAATGTTCGAGTTTCAAACGTCGAGATCCGTAGAAGAACGAAGGTTCATGATGTTGGGAATCGAGTTATGGAGCTCAAATGGTCTTGGGCGGGACATTTGGCAAGACGTGGTGATGACAGGTGGAGCAGGGTAGCAACTGAATGGTGGCCGAGGAATGACTGTAGAAGGGTTGGACGTCCGGCAGCGAGATGGGTGGACGACATTGTTAGAGTCGCGGGCCGTCAATGGGTGAGACTAGCGCAGGATCGTGGCGCATGGCACAAACTTGGTGAGGCCTATACCCAGCAGTGGGTGAAGTCGGGCTGTAGATGATGATGATGATAGAAAATGACCAGAACGCCCGGAACAAATATCTGCAGATCGTACAAATATTGGTCCCAAGGCGGGAATCGAACCCGCAACCTCCTGCGTCGCAGGCGGAACTCACGTAGCTTGAGTTCGAATCAGTGGACACTTCAATTAACCGCGTAAACGGTTCTTATCTTCTAAACGACACTCGACCCATGTACGTTTCATACTGCACATAACATAAAACCCTTACTAATAAAATGTTTGATAGCGACAGAATAGTTTTTGGGTGATAAACTGCCCGGCAAAGATAGGGAACACAATTAAACAGCATAGTCAGAGCCAAACCAAAGTCCTTTCACTGTTGGCAGTAAATTAAGTCTGATAACCTTTGAATTTATAAATTATGGGAGTTGGTTCGGTTTCTGTAAACGTTGCACTGCTGTTCTTGTTATGTAACGGTCCTGTATTCTGATATACGCCTGGTTTGTCAGTATTATTTTACGCCGGGCTCAAAGACTTGCTGGCAAAGATCGAGCGGTCTTTAAATAAGTAACATATTTAGTAAAAAAATATATATATATTATATATTTGACCACGATCTCGCCTGATGGTAAGCGGTGATGCAGTCTACGATGATACACGCTTGCCTAGAAGAAACCTATTCACTCGCAACTTAAAGATACCCAGGTTGTAGCTATCAGGAAACACAAACTCTGGCAAGGCGTTCCACTCTTTGGCGGTGCGCATAATAAAGGTCGAAGAGAACCGCTTTGTGCGAATGCGAGGTATTTCTACCAAATAGCGGTGGCCCACCGCAGAGCGGTCCGTTGATAGAAAGGAGATGGTGGGGTCAGGTTGACAAGTTCCGCCGCACACTCCCCGAAATTTACTCGATAAAAAACCGAGAGGCTAGCAACTTTTCGTCGATGCTCCAGGCAGAGGAGGCTTGCATCAACTAGCTCATCGTTGCCTATGAGCTTCTTGGCTCTTCTCTCAATTGATTCCAAAGCTTCAAGTTGGTACTTCGCTGATCCGCTGATAATTTGGCAGATAAATTATGCAACTAAGATTATTACACATATTATAAAACTAAGCTCAATTGGGAATAAAAGCTCAGATGCAGATTTTTCAAAAGCTTCCAATGTTGGCAACATTTTTGTGTCTTGATTCATCTTCGAGTCAATGTTTTGCGTTCACTTAAGCTGTTAGATCTCTGGCATTTTATTATCAGTCTGGGTTTAATTTCTTCGCGGATAACTTTGAGATGAAGAATTAATCTTATTTTATCTTTCGTCCCTCGTTTTATTTTTTCGACTCGTTCAGACGTTCAGACTTTTGTATCGCGTTTAGCGATAAGGGCGCCTACTAAACCTATGATTTGAAAGTGTATTTTCATTATTTTATTTATTTACAATAAAATATGCATCTATCTATCTATCTAATACAGAAGTACCGGCCAGTATAGTTCAAGCGCCATGTATCAAATCATTAACTATTTTTGAAATTATCATCATATCAACCGATATGCGTCCACTGCTAAAAGCCTCGCCCTTAAAACTCCACAATGGTCCTGAGTCGTTTCCGTCCACCGACCTCTTGCAACCGCTAAAATGTCATCGGTATATCGAATACGGAATCATTGCAAAGTCAAAGTCAAAATCTTTTATTCATTGAAATCACAAGGATCACTTTGAAACGTAAATTTTACTGCATGTTCCTTCGCGACCAAGCCAGAAAAGAAATGCAAGAAGACAAGGCTGGTTGTTTTTTTAATGAACCTTTTATAATAGATAACAATAGAGAAAATAAATTACGTCTAAATTGTAATATTTTTGAACATGTTGGAGCAATTTAACACCCGCGCTTCCCTATGCGTGACTCTGATCTGCTCCATTTGACCAATAGTTAGCGACCACGTCTTATGTGCCATAAGTTATCACTGGCACACACTGTCAGTGTCAATGGCGAAAAAATATGACGTAATCACTAGTCGCTATTCGCTAACCATCCGAGTTTGATTCACGTAGAAATACAACCTAAAAATTGTTTGCAACAAGCAAGTCCTGTACAAAACAGTAGGTTTGAAATATTTGCGGATATTATGGCTCATGCAATAAGAATACATTGTTAGCATTTCAACGATCAAGAATTCCAATCAGATCTAGCGGGGAAATTGGGAAAAAAACGTACAAAAATTTAAACAAAACGGTAAAACAAAAGTGTGCCAAAATCGGAATAGGAATCACACGTTAGTTAGTTGGTGTGGAAATTTAAATTAGATATTTTCAGAGGATGTGACAGGAACCGGGCCATTCTGCTGAAGCTGAAATCTGCAGGTGCACATGACTAATGGTCGATCTTATTCGTTTAAACTTAACTTTTTCAGAGAAACTTTGGATAGAAATTAGTAGTATTATATTGTCCACTCTCTCCTCCCTACCTCCGTGAACACTTCGAATTCCTTGTCGCTCGCGGTGTGACATGCCGGTCCTCTAAGTCCCTTCTCCTCAAAACACCTCAACACATTTCAAGCCGCTATGGTGGCTCCTTTACCGTTTATGCGGTTAAAATTTGGAATGCCCTGCCCCATGAAGTTCGCGCTAGTCCATCGTTTAACATTTTCAAACGGAAAGTTAAAGAGCACTATCTTTTTCTGTAATTTTATTTTATTGTAGGTATATATTTTTTTTGTATATATTAGTCTATTTATTTTATTTATCATACTCATTCATTTTATTATTTACTTTTGGTATATTTCGTTTTATTTATGTACATATTTATGATTCTTGTACACGCACCTACCTTTAAAATCATCTCTCTCTCTCTAGCCTCAAAGGTTTGCTGGAAGAAAACTCTTCTTAGGGTTAAGCTCGCCTTTTTACATGCCCTCTATTTCTGTACTGTTTTAATATATTTTCTTGTGTACAATAAAGAATAGATATAATCATATAATGAAAAACCAATAACAAAACTATGCAAAAAGAAAGTCGTCATAAAATATGTATCAAATATTTTGTCTGTGCTATCGTAACTCGTAACGGATCAATGCGGTTTTTTTGTTAGTTTAAAATCTGTTTTCCGTTAGATTATTTATGAAATCCGCCCAAAGCACTGGATGAGTCTAAGTTGAGATATAGTGTAATTTTTTTGGGAAATAGTTACGAATATAATAATAACATGGCATTCGTGTTACAAAAGCGTGGTATTCGTACCATGGTGCGGATACCTCCGTGGGAAACATGTAACGATCATTTTCAGAGCCTACAAAGTTTGACTCTTCCTAGCCTCTACCTATAGGTGGTTCTTATAGATGTTGTCCGGCATCCCTTTAAGTATGAGACACCGGAACAAAAAGTGCTAAGATTGAACAAAAGAAAGAAAGATCTTGATGCTCCACTATGTCGCGAGTGAATAGGTTTTTTCTAGGCGAGCGTGTACCATCGTAGACTGCATCATCGCTTACCATTAGGCGAGATCGTGGTCGAACGCTGGCCTATAATTTGTAAAAAAAATGTCTGAAATTAAATGTTGCAATGCATGGTTGTCGGTATCAAGCAGTTAATTTATACAACTCTCTACCCATTGACATGCAAATTATTGATTCAATTATAATAGGGACTAGGCTTAAATGTTTTTGCTGGAAGGGTGTTTTTATTCAGTGGATGATTTCAAGTTAAAATGCAATTCCAGAACTAATTTTAGTTGAAGACATTTTTTATTTTTTTTACTATCCCTTTGACATTTTAGTGTGAGTGTTGTTTTTTATCTTGAATTGTGTTCGTTTATTGACTATTTTTGTATTTAATGTATAGTGTTTCAAATACAATAGATTAATTGTTTATAAATAAATAAAATCAAATAATAAAAAAGTCCTGTTGGCTTTCCTTTTTAAAGTTATATAAAATATATTATTGTAAGCTACAAATAAAAACACGTTCTACGTAGATAGCTGTGTACAACCTCGGTATTTTTTTAGTTGAAAAGTTATTCAGAGTAGATTCCTACTGCAGGAGCCTACATTTGGCATCTGGTGGAGTAGTAGCAACAAGTGCTATGCGGCAGAAGCGCCAATGTTGGCAGCCATGCAGAATAACTAACCACTGATAAATGTTATAGTTATTTGATTAACCGCATAGACAGTTCAAGTGCACATTTCGTAGAACTCTTTAGTAGAAGAGATTACATATATTATTTTTGATAAAAGTACGGTCTATATTTAACTTTTTTTTATGTTATTTGTGGGGAAACAGGCTTACGGCATACTTGATGGTAAGCGGTCACCGTCGCTTATTGACACCGGCAATACCCGGGGTATTGTGGATGCGTTCCCTACACTGTAGAAACTTTTTACATTTCTCTTGAAGCGTGCCATGTCGTAGCCTAATGGGAAAACCTCAGATGGTAGCTCATTCCACATCTTGCAAGTATGTGGTAAAAAAGATCGCGTGAAGCGTGTTGTGCGCGATACCCAATTGCCGATGATATGTGGATGAGCTTTATTACGTTGTTGAGAAGTGCGGTGGTAAAATCTCGATGACGGGATGAGTTCAAATAGCTCCTCAGAATATTTCCCATTATACAGACGGTAGAATACACTGAGCGATCCGATGTCACGGCGTTGACTCAGCGGTTCCAGCCTGTCGGCGAGTTTGGGGTTTTCATCATCATCATCATATCAGCCGTAGGACGTCCACTGCTGGACAAAGGCCTCCCTCATTGATCTCCAGGAATTGCGGTTGGAAGCGGCCTGCATCCAACGCCGACCTGCGGTTCTTACCAAGTAGTCTGCCCATCTTGTAGGTGGACGTCCTACGCTGCGCTTGCCGGTCCGTGGCCTCCACTCGAGAACCTTCCGGCCCCATCGGCCAACTGTTCTGCGCGCTATATGGCCTGCCCATTGCAACTTCAACGTGCTAATCCGTCAGGCTATGTCGGTGACTTGAGTTCTCCTACGAGTTGGGGTTTTAATCTAATCTTATTGAAAAGTCTAGAACAAAATAGGGGTGCTCAGTCCACTGCTTTTTTAATTTATAAGCTTAGAAAACCTTACAATTGTCAAAAAGAACAGTATTTGATAAGGAACATGCATTCACGTTAACGCGTATTTTTCAGCCAATAAAATGACATAAATGCATAATTTAATTTTACTAAGAAAAATTTCGTGATTGATTCCAATCATTATTATAAATACGGGATTTATCACGTACCGTCTTATCGGTGTTTCGACTGACAATGTTTCGGTTCAATGCGTGAACCTTCATCCGGGTGAGTGCGATCCGCTCCGAATAACGTCTCGCCTAGCACTATCGGTCGAAACACCGATAAGACGTTACGTGATAAATCCCGTATTTATAATAACAATTTTATTTTATTAACGTAAGCCTAGGTATGTTTTATCGAAGATGATTTATCTAAACTGTTAAAAGTAAATGGAACTACTTTTTATTTGCCTCTTTATATATATATATATATTGCTGGACATTTCTTTAAAAGTAATGTTTGATTTATTTGTAGATAATCCTAACTAGATTAGATCAACAAACTAATACCTGAATAAACTGCTAAGTATCTCAAAAAAAAAAGTCTAAGTAAGTAAGTAAAGAAAGCTGAATTCACTCAGAGAATGTACACAAAATTGTCGTTGCATTAAAAATCCAATTAAGAAAATTTAAGAGAAGCAATCCATTTTAGAAGCCGAATCTCCACTTTTAAATTGATTACTTGAAGATAGCGAAGTTAAAGGACACGGCAGCCAGTGGTTTAAAGAAATTGATGAGTATTTACTGAATTAAGTTGCTTTAAGTAAAAAGTTTATTTATGATAATTTTATTAGACTACAATTGGTTTATTTACAATGGATTTATTTGGTACCTTCGATCTTAATAATCTTGCGAACTTTTCTTAGTTTTAATTAAATATAATGTTGTTAAGATGACCTCTGTGGCGCAGTGGGTGAATAGCCGACTCAGGCGCAGGAGGTAGCGGCTTCGATTCCCGCTGCGGAACAACTGTTTGTATGATCGACAGATATTTGTTCCGGGTCTGGTTGTTTCTCTATATATTATAAGTATGTATTTACAAAAAAAAATGTATGTAAGTATTTTATCAGTTATCTGGTTACCATAGTACAAGCTCTGCTTAGTTTGGGGCTAGATAGCGCTGTGTGAAATGTCCAGCAATACTTATTATTTATTTAAAATGATGCGTGTAAAACCATATACGCGGTAGCGCGCACGCGGGATTCAAAAGGAATCCTACGGATAAGAATCCGCTCACTATTAGAACAAGCTATGGTATGTTCCTGTAATTACTGGCACATAGGCATACCAGCTAAGTCCTATATGGTTCCTAGTATGGCAACGTATCCACATAGAGATCAAGACAACATAATAGCTTGTTTTGAATTCTATGTGGATATCCATGGGCTGCAGTAGTTACTTAACATCTGGTGGACTGCATGCTCGTTTGCCATATAAGTTGTATAAAACAAAAGCTAATACTAGTTCAAATTGAAGTGTGATGTGGGTTGCAATATTATTTTATCCATGTTCCAGTCGATCCACACTTATATAAAAAAAAACAAATGTCCCTTTTGTCCATTGTCCATTGTCCAGCTGTACACGCATATCAGCTGAGATAACTTATAAATTTCAACACATATCGAAGTTTAGGCGTAGGTATGTGAACAATGTATTGACAATACTTACACGGCCGCACCCACCTAGTTCTATAGAGCTTGTTAGGGCAAGTGTAAACATGCGTCACTTTTACTACGATCGTTGGGAAATACTTGTTCCGGCCAGCAAGGAATGTAAGGTAAGACGTGGCAAAATAGCTTTAGCCGATAAATGGTCGGTAAGTCAATATTTTAGGGACACCCGCGATCGGTCAAATGTTGTAAGGTCAAATAAGCTTAGCAGATGGTAAATAATGGTATGGTCGAGGAAAGACTGGCCTAAATAAAATTCACTCATGACTTGAAGAATCTAGATATCTATCTAAAAGATAATAAGCAAAGATTTCGTGCATTTGTTGTGTATCCGTGGATACCTGCTTAAGTCGTGGGTTTTTTTATACAATATAGGCTTGCGTTTGACCACTATCTCGCCTGATGGTAAGCGGTGATGTAGTCTACGATGGTACACGCTTGCCTAGAAGAAGCCTATTCACTCGTGACTTAAAGATACCCAGGTTGTAGCTATCAAGAAACACAGACTCTGGCAAGACGTCCCACTCTTTGGCGGTGCGCATATTAAAGGTCGAAGAGAACCACTTTGTGCGAATGGGAGGTATTTCTACATATAGCGGTGGCGCACCGCAGAGCGTCTGGTTGTCCGTTGATAGAATGGAGATGATGGGATTAAGTTGAAAAGTTCCGCTGTACACTCCCCGACATATACTCGATAAAAACCGAAAGGCTAGCAACCTTTCGTCGATGCTCCAGGCTGAATTATTTAAAAAAAATACGATTTATAAATACTTGGTTTGAATTTGTTTTTATGAAAATCTTGAACGCTTCTCATAACGGCTTATATTATATAACAATTGAAGTCTTTTGAGAATACATCAAAATAAGGTGTCACTTTAAAGATTGTGTATGGTATAGCGTGTGATATTACTGCATTGAAATCGGTCGATTCGTTTGTAAGCTATGATGCGATGAACAGACAATTAGACAGAAAAACTGTCAAACTGATCGCACCTTTTTTCATCGGAAGCTAAAGTAATTGATAGGAGACTTGAATCAAAGTCAAAGTCTAACCTAATTAAAAACCCCAGCGGCCACACTACAATTTACAAGCTATAACGCAGTTAAACTGAAAATCGAATTAATTAATCCATCTGAACAACAAAGACATGACTGTGGCCATCCGGATGTCGCGTGACGGATCGGTACTCCGGTGTAAAGCGAGTCGGTCACCGGTGCAAATGAAGCCATTTCTACCGGTTGTAAATTAGCTCAGTTAGGCTCATTTGTTCGTGAAATATGTACTTGGTGGCGCAATGTTTTAGCAATAATGTTTTTGTGTGTTTTGGCTGCATTTGTATTCTGAAAAATATTTAGCTAAATAAATTGTAATACTCGAATTGCAAAATAAGGGTCCCTAAAAAAAAGTGGCAATCCGGGAGTACCGACAGAAGTGAGAACTTGAACAATTACGAAATACTTATATACAGAGGTGTCGGTAACGGTAACAGTGTCGCGAGTTCAATGTTTTAATCAGATTACAAAAAATTCCCAACGCGCCTTAAGATTTTTTCACTTCATGTACAGATGTATCGGTAACGGTAACGGTAACAGTGTTGCGAGTTCAATGGTTTTTTCCCCATCTCAAATAACGCCCAACGCGCTTAAAGAAGTTTTCACTTCGAACATCCTTTTAAGCAAAACGACCTACTAGAAAAATGTCTTCCAAATAAAATGTTTATTAGCAAATTGTGGCGACGCAATTTTACAAAAATGGTTCCAAAAAAATGTCTGTTAAAAATCTCACAGAGCAATTGAGATGATTTTCACGCATTGTTCATAAAACACATTTTCTACGTCCTAACAGGAATTTACAAAAGTCATTCTCTTTTCCTCAATTAATTCGGGCTCAACGCAGCGAGTCAGGGAAACTCGAGGCTTGTGGACGTAGTTAGGTTGAGTTTAGAATTGAATAAAAATACAATGTAGCTTAATTTCAACCTTACTCGAAGGTAGATTACCTTACTTGATTTTTGACATACATATATAACATGATTTTTTCAAGAAGTTATCTATTATTTTATTATCAACTCACAACCTAAAGGGCGTCTCCAATAGACGACATTTTTAGACTACAAGGCGACCTATTGCATTTAGCCCGGCTTGCACAACGATCCCTAAACTTATTAAGCAAATAAACATGTTTAAATTTGACGTATTTTTATGGGTTCATCACTCCTTTAATCATATTTAACCATTAAATACGTTTAGGGATCTTTGCGCAAGTTGCTCTTGGAGTAGACTAAAGTAACATTTCTACTATAGATTATCATTATTTTAGAGAAAACCTTTGATTAGTTTTGGAAAAGAACACTAAATAATCACCTTGCTAAGGTCATATTCTGAATACGTCCACGAACCATTTGTAATAATTAAGCGAGCTACGAGTACACACGGCTACACGTCAAGCTATACATATCCAGTCTAAGCTGATCTCGCATTGTGAAGGCTTTTCGTAGAATGAGAGGTCAGCTTATTCTGGAAGTAATAGCTTGATGTGTAGCCGTGTACGTAACACTCACAAATCTTTCAGAAAATATTAGTATGATAATTTAAATAGGGTATTCGTGATACCTGCTTTACACGAGCTTCGTGCCACTTTTTAAATTACAAGGACTTTCAGATCAAGATAAAAAGACTTGCTTTTAAACCTTTTTTACCTACGCTTTGTGCAGTTAATCATGTTTGTCATGCAATGAAAAATTAATATTGGTGGAGCATGTACATTTAAACACAGACTCATAATTATCGTGAAGAAACTGGCACGATTTAGAACTAAATGAAGACATTAAAAATACAACATATTTAACAAATTTTCATTTAATCTTCCATTCAGTCAAGGGACGTCCACTGCTTAACGTAGACCTCTAGGTTTCCAGAGTGACCGATCTTGTGCTGCTTGCACCCGGTGGCACCTAGCAACTTTAACTGCGTCATCATTCTGTCTAAAAGGAATTAATCAAAGATTTAAAGGAATATCGGGGTACTCGAAAACTCACAAATCATGGTAAATATCCCGTAAGTATTAAACATAGTTTTTGATGAAAAAGATAGATACTCTTAGTTGTTATACTTGTGGGGTAGTGGAGGATGTATACCACCTTTTAACGGAGTATGTTTGGAGTCAATATATGAAAGAGGAGTTGTACAGAGCGCTGAAAGTGAACCAGATCGATGTGAGCCTGTTTCAGAGTGTGTTAGCTGAACAAACATCTGACTCGGCTAACATGCTCTACCGGTCCACATACGACCTGCTGAAGGAGGATGCTTTATAATTGTTAATTTCTGTAGACAATTCTGAAAATGACATCGTCGTAAAGAACGATGCAAGTTCCCTAAAAAATAGATTAAAAAAAAGTAAAAATAATGTTCTTAACCATGATAGTTTCAAAAGCTATAAAAATTTCACGTTACCCACTGTATTTATTTCATTAAAAAAGATGAGACTGATGCCCGCTTTAGCTAATAACGCGTCTTTTGCTAACAAATTTTACCAATTGTCACATTCAGTTCTTATCAACTTAATAGTTATCAACGTATACAATATTTCGTGCCTGTGCTGTTGACCATTGAGGAGTTCCTTCTTGGAAGCCAACCCTGAGTGCAGCAGACATGTCATGGTGGAACTTTATCATATCAGCCGTAGGACGTCCACTGCTGGACAAAGGCCTCCCTCATTGATCTCCAGGAACTGCGGTTGGAAGCGGCCTGCATCCAACGCCGACCTGCGGTTCTTACCAAGTTATCTGCCCATCTTGTAGGTGGACGTCCTACGCTGCGCTTGCCAGTCCGTGGCCTCCATTCGATAACTTTCCGATGGTGGAACTTAGATCAAGATATTATAATTAAATGCGTACATAAAATTTTGTATCTGTGCTGTTGATCGTTGAGGAGTTCCTTCTTGGAAGCCAACTCTGAGTACAGCAGCCATGACATAGTAGAGCATAGAACGGGCTATCATAATTAAATGCGTATACTAAATTTCGTGTCTGTGCTGTTGATTGTTGAAGAGTTCCGTCATCTGGAGCCAATCCAGGCATTGTTCTCCAAAATAAGCGTATATACCAAATTTCAGCTCAATCGGTTAAAGATAACTGGTTTAAAATTCAGTTGCCAGATTCCACCCGGACAAACAAACATACATTGCAAGTTAATATAAAGCTTGTGAAAAAAGTTATAAATAGCTTCCCAGATTGGCACATCTAGGAAGCTATATAAAACTTTCTTTAACAACTGAACAATAAAAATGGTGACAAGAAAAATACCAGCACGGTTTCTAAAACTTCTATAACATTTTGAATCAATAAGCAAAATGTATTCAAACAATGTCAAACAGAAATACAAAGGAGGTCGGAACAAACACAATTTGAGTAAACGCAATATTCCAAGAACGTCCTATAGTGGTTCGTGGTGTGACACTTTGAGAATTCAACAACAGTGGTGTCCCTAAAATTTTAATTACGTTTCACCTAACTGGTCTTTCTCTATATTTAAGAAACATTGTAGGAAATGCAGGACAGCTACTTGTTATTGTAACACGGGTTTTTTTTGAACAATATCTACTTTAATCTCTGTGTTAGTGTATTTTGTTATGTTTAGTGTTAGTGTTATTGCAATTAAAACATTCAAATTCATTTATTTAGAACTAATAGTAGAAACATATTACTGGTAGCACGATGAAGCTGCAAAAACTATAAAAGTTGTGGAGCAGCTTCAACGCCCACCTCCTCAGACAAAAAGCAAGATATATCGTTCATTCAACAATAATAACAATAAGAATAATTTAAGTTTAAAACTAAAATAGATAAATATAAGTTAAGAATAAATGAAAGTTATAGAAACAATTGTATATAGATACAGATACAGATATAAAGGTACTTATAATTTTGATTAATGGGTGTGAGTGTGTGTGTGAGTGTAGTGTGAGGGTGCGTGTGTGTTTGTGAGTGTATGTGCGTGTGTGGGAGAGTGTGTTAAAAGTGTGTGTGTGTGTGTGTGTGCGTGCACGGGGGGTGTGTAGCATGCGTGAGCTATTATGAATTTCCGATTGTTTAGGGAGTTTCAGGGAGAACAACAAGTCTTCTGTTTCTTCGTAGGAGAGGGATAGGAGCCATTTCTTACATTTAATTTTGCAGTGATAATGTGTAAGGGAGTAGATATCAAGAAGTCTGTTAACTTTATTATATAACTAAATAAAGCATTAATCTACACTATTCTATTAAATAGTGTAATTCTATCATGACTTAATCGCATATTTTAAATTTATATATAAAAAAGAGAGTCGTGTTAGTTACACTATTTATAACTCAAGAACGGCTGAACCGATTTGGCTGAATATTAGTGGGAGGTAGCTTAGAACCAGAAGAAGGACATAGGATACTTTTTATCCGACTGCGCATAAGGAGGGTAATGTTTTCATGGACAAGACAATAGACCACTACCAACCAACAATAGAGTGATTCAAGAGGAAGGTTTATATGTGTAAAACATACATAGTAACTAACGGTTTGTTTGTTAGTTTGTTTGTTACCTTTTCATAACTAAACGGCTGAACTATGATCGTAATGAAATTTGGCAAGGATATAGATTATGTGGGAAAGGACATAGGCTACTTTCTACCCAGTGTGAGTGCACAAAAGGAGGGTAATGTTTTTATCACGCATGCGAAGCCGCGGGCGAACCACAAGTATGTTATAAATGCGAAAGTAATTTTGTTTGTTTATTACCTTTTCACGACTGAACGGCTGAACGGATCGTGATGATATTTGGCAAGAATATAGCCTGATACCCTGGGGAAGTGACCTTCTCCAGGGTATTAGGCTATCTTTGTCTCAATAATAATCTTGAAGGGGTAGAAATAGGGGTTGAAAGTTTGTATGGGCAATCTATAATTTCTCAAGTTAAGGATCTGAAAATTCATGTTTAGGCTTCCGGTAAGCAAACCACGCATGCAAAGCCGCGGGCAGGTCAGTTAATTAATAATGAACTTGAATTTGAAATGAAATAAGTGGATTTTGTAAGGCTTGGAACATTGATCCGCTAACGTATATTAAGTATTCACTGTAAAGTTACTCGTTTAAAAAAAAGCCATTGCAGCAATGCAAAAAAACTATTATCTAAAATTATATTGTGGCAGTTGCTATGTAATCGAAGAATCCCAGTTATAACATTTACTCAACATTTTATCATAACATACATTTTATTTAACCACAAAACGGGAGCCTAAACCGGCTTTTACATCTAGCCGGGTCCATCTTAATTACGTGCAAGGAAATTGCAAAAGTTCTTTCGAGGAAGGCTGAAAGGGTCAACTTTTGACATAGCAATGAGTGAACGGGTATGACTAAAATGTAGCACTAAGGTGGAACCACATAACAACACACTGGTGATCGAATTACTTTCATCATCATCATCATCAACCCACATTAGTCCAGAGCTGGACATAGGCCTCTCCCAATACGCGCCACTGAGCCCGGTCTTCGGCTCTTCTCATCCAATTTCTGTCCGCCACCTTTCTTATGTCATCGCTCCACCTAGACGGGGGCGCCCCACACTACGTTTTCCAAGACGCGGCCTCCACTCAAGTAATCGTTTACTTCAACGGTTGTCGGTTCTCCGGCATATATGTCCAGTCACTGCCACTTCAGTTTGCTAATCCGTTGAGCTATGTCGGTAACTTTGATTCTCTGTCGGATAACCTGGAATTACTTTCACCCCAAACAAACTATAGTAAACCGCGGGAATTTATAAACTTTCAACTATAACAGTTATCAATTTAAAAGTATGTGCCTACTTAAAGCTTATCTGTTATGTGTAGTTATTAAGTTCCTAATAAATTCAAATTTAAAAATAACAATTGTTTTTGCGTAGATTAATTTTAAATTTAGTGTTATATAAGTTGGAGTTTTTGGGACGAAGTTCCTTATCGCGCGTTGCGAAAGGGGGCTAGACGGAAAAAATTAAGACCAAAAGTTGTAACGACACTTTTTGCAATAGTTGTAAGCCGTGCGGCGTGCGCGTGTTACTCTGTCTGTCTCTCTTTCTCTCTCATAGAAAGCAAGCCAGTTATTTTCGCTTCGTCTTTCTATTTAGCATTGAACAGTGTGGTGTCGCGACGATTATTTTTGTTATGTGTATACAGGTTTTTTGTACATAATAAATAATAACAATAATGAATCCTGACAGTGTTTCTGCCATTTTGGCCGGTGATTTTAACATCAACTTCAGTAACTTCAAAACCATTTCTACAGTTTCTAGAGGAAGAATTTTATTTAAGAATAAACAATAATCCAGCAAAATCAACAACAAAATATAATACTACCATCGATGCAGTTTTTTCAAGACATTTAAATAAAATAGAATCCCAAACATATGTTTCCTACTTCAGTTACCACAAGCCAATTATTACTAAAATTGAGGCTTCTGATTAAGTTTATATTACATTATATTTGTTAATAATAAAAAAAATATTATTATATCTTAAAAAAATAACATTTTATTACAATTCCTTCACTAATGGGTGTCCCATGACACCTCTCAAGTTTTTTTTAGGGGGTAGTTCTGGTAAGGATCATTGTTATCGATAAGTTATATCGCCTTATACTATCTTACAAGAGTTATTTGTGAACTCGTATAACTTCCCAATTAGAATTAAGATTTTTTGTAACTTGTTAATTAGGATTATTTACACTTTTAGTTATGGGGAAGATGTTGTGGGTGTATTTAATAATAATAAGTGGGTACTAAAATAAACCACTTGTTGTCTAGCACTCGAGGCGTTTCATTCGATCACAACACTTCTTTTATTGTCTAACTGCAGTTACATCGTATTAGATTTAACGTTTTGTTTTTTTTTTAATTAGGCTTTTTGGAATCCATGTTGACAAAATAGCGGCAGCAATTACCACTATATGGTAGAAATACCTCCCATTCGCACAAAGCGGTTCTCTCCGACCTTTATTATACGCACCGCCAAAGTGTGGAACGACTTGCCAGAGTCTGTGTTTCCTGATAGCTACAACCTGGGTATCTTTAAGTCGCGAGTGAATAGGTTCCTTCTAGGCAAGCGTGTACCATCATAGACTGCATCATCGCTTACCATCAGGCGAGATCGTGGTCAAATGCAAGCCTTGAATATATAAAAAAAAATATATTTTTGTACCTTATATCAGCCACAACGACTCGACCTACTTTTGTATAATGACCTAATCGTTTAGGACTTACGAGATGTTAAATAGTTTAACACAAATACACAGAAAAACGATAAGCGCTAAATCCTTCAGCAGTCAGATAAAAATATCTAGTGATATTAGTGCCCCAACTGGCTTCAACCTGGGACAGTTCTATTGTTGAGTTATCAGGTATTGAATTGCTGAAAATAGATACGTATGAATCTGAGAGACTGATGACAAAATCACACATTACAGCAATGTTGTATCAGTTTTCATGAGAGATGGCATAACGTGTTTTTAATGATATCTAAATCACATCGTGCCGTGTTTGAAGTTACATAACTTCAAATACTACACTTTTGACTTTTTTCTATTTACATATTTTTACAAGCTTTTTATTAACTTGCAATGTCTCTATGTTTGTTCGGGTGAAATCTTGAAACTGAATTTTAAACACGTTCCCTTCAACTGATTGAGCTGAAATTTGGAATACTTATGTAACTTTGGTGACAATGCAATAATATGGTACCGTGGAGTTGGTCTCATGGTGGAGACGGATGCTAGACAATGGAACTTTTGAATGGATTAAAGTAGGCTTCTAGTGTGTGGGCTCATTTGAATGTGCTTGCTGTTCCGATTAAGCATTTTATAAAAGCTTGGTATGAAAAAGTAATTTATCAACAAACAACTTATTACTTTTAGAATTACATTTCTAGAATGAACTAGTGGCCAATGAAAAGTTTTGTTCTAATAATAGTTATCTACAATAAAAACATTCAAGCCAGTTACGAACCTCAGTTACGTACAATAGAAAATGTTGTACAACATTATATCATAACGATTCAATATAGAACAACGTAAATCTACCTAAGTATACAATTAGCGGTAATCTCCCCGAGTAGTGATCTCTACCCGACAACCTTTGGATGGAATAGGCTATGTACTAACATAGTTAAATAAGTTTATCCTTGAAAAATTACTTTTTCAAAACAAACTTTTTTAAAATTCATAATCAGAACCGCAAGCAAATACAAATGAACCCAAACATTAGTAGCCTACTATAATCCATTCAGAAGTTCCATTGTCTAGCATCCGTCTCCATCATGAGACCACCACCGTTGTACCATATTATTGCATTGGCACCGAAGTTACATATGTATTCCAAATTTCAGCTCAATCGGTTGAGGGGAACGGGTTTAAAATTCAGTTGCAAGATTCCACCCGGACAAACATACATACATTGCAAATTAATAAAAAGCTTGTAAAATTATGTTTCATAAGTGCATATCAACCACACAATGAACTACAATCGTAAAATGGGTAGATTTAAAAAGATCAATTGAATTTTCATTTTACCGAAGATATTCCATCCCGTTACATAAACTGCAGTACCTGGAATTTTGTAACTCTGTCATGCCTGCCACAGGAGGGCTTTATGCAAGGTGATTGGCGACCGATGTGGTGCATTGGATCGAACCGTAGTTATGATAGAATTTACGTGGAAGTAGCTTTTGCTTAAGTTCTACTAGCTGTTGCCTGCAACTTCGTACGCGTTACACTACTAAATATGTTGATAACCAGTCAATTAACCAGTAACCAGTCAAGTATCAATAGCGAGTTTGGCTTTATTTCTAATAAAGCCAAACTCGCTATTGATACTTGACTTGACACCCCGTTTTTATGCCATGGGACCTGATTTATGGGATAAAAAGTAGCATATGTGTTAATCGAGGTTATAATCACATATTAAATTTCATCGAAATCGGTTCAGCCGTTACGACGTGATTGAGTAACAAACAAACAAACAAACATCCAAACTTTCACATTTATAATATTAGTGTGATGAACGTGTGCTTTGGTGGTAAAGTATGTAGAGATCCGTGGTCATTACCTAGCCTTCCGGGAAACGTTTCCATCAGGTGAGCCCGTATGTTTGTTTACCACATGTGGTACCAAATAGGGGTAGCAGTGTTCCTATCCAAAATAGCGCATCCCTCGACCACCTTGAAATTTATCAAAGATGAGAAAATATTCATTATTATAAATACGGGATTTATCAAGTACCGTTCAGTGCGAGGCGAGGCGTGATTCGGAGCGGATCGCACTCACTCTGACGAAAGTTCACGAATTGAACCGAAACATTGTCGGTCGAAACACCAATAAAACGGTACGTGATAAATCCCATATTTATAATAATGATTGAAATCAATCACGAATGTTTTATAAGTAAAATGAGAAAACATTGATTACTTTGCTGTAATTAAGTACTGGAGCATGCAATTTAAAACTGGACGATCACTATGAACGTATTTTTGTGTTAAAACTGTCAGTGCTTGGTCGCAAAACTCGTTATCCTTATGATATTTGCTTTCGCAGTTTTTAGTGGGCAATTCCGATGATGCATCGATCGGTATTCGAATCTGCGACCTACATAGATCGGAATCTCTAGCCAATACTCTTTTCCAATCCCAATTGTACACCGAGCCCCGTAACCTCTGCACTATTGTGTTTACTCTGCATTATCAACTTAGCAATCAGCATTACTGGATATAGGCTGCCCTGATAAAATGACAAAATGAGCGGTTATGAGCCTCTATCCACCAACACCATTCGACCGCTACACTGTCATCGGTTTTTAAGAATGATTTTCTACTCAACTAAAAGCAAGTTAATAGCTATAATTTTGGCACGAACAGTACCTGCATTTATTTGCGACAAGAACAACCGTTTACAAGATCCAAGACACTTTTGGATCTTGCGCGCGCGTTATTAAAATTTAAAAAAAACCGGCCAATTACGAGTCGGACTCGCGCATGAAGGGTTCCGTACCAATAACTATAAAAACGGAAAAAAATCATGTCTGTAGTGTTTTCGACACAAAACCTATAGGGTACTTCCGGTTGACCTAGAATTAGCAAGGTCTTACAGCACAAGTAAAGGGAAAATACTGAAAAATAAAAAGTTAAATTAAATTAAATAAAATTTTGGTATTTACAAGTTTTCGTGAAAATC
Organism: Philereme vetulata; assembly: GCA_918857605.2. NCBI lineage: Eukaryota > Metazoa > Arthropoda > Insecta > Lepidoptera > Geometridae > Philereme > Philereme vetulata. The sequence continues at coordinate 10,827,272 of OU975442.1, read as the reverse complement.
TAAATTAACTCATATCTTTTTATCGTGTTGACTCATGACCTTGATTTTTATACAACTAATAGGGACTATAGACTTTAGTATCTGGTATAAATTTTAACTTGCTAGGTCCACCCGTTTCTGAGAAAATCGGTGGTGACACACGGACAGACAGACGGCCAGACGGACAAGAAAGTGATCTTGTGAGAGTGTTCTTTTTTTTACCTTTTGAAGTACCCTAAAAATGGAAGATGTCAAAAACGGATACAGAAACATCTAGTCCGGCTCTTGGCACACCATTTTATAGTACTTAGTTAGGTACTTACTTCCTGATAGATTTGATCTTAAGATAATTATTTGTAGCACTATGTCTTGTAACTGTAATGTAACAAATTTGTTCTCTTGGTGTGTTTACCTTTGTATTTACTCTTGTTTAACCCAATAAATGTGTGGCAATGGGCAGGCCATATAGCGCGCAGAACAGATGGCCGATGAGGCCGGAAAGTTCTCGAATGGAGGCCACGGACCGGCAAGCGCATCGTAGGACGTCCACCTACAAGATGAGCAGACTACTTGGTAAAAACCGCAGGTCGGCGTTGGATGCAGGCCGCTTCCAACCGCAGTTCCTGGAGATCAATGAGGGAGGCCTTTGTTCAGCAGTGGACATCCTACGGCTGATATGATGATGATGATGAACCCATTAAATAATTTTCATTTTCATATTTTTAATTTGCTCAGTGATGAACTGATAACTGAGGCCGTCTTCTACCAGCTAGGCTCTTTGGTGCCATTCAAAAATCATATTGCTATGGCAAAAACCCTACATAGTCATCGGCACACTAGGTGCAAGTACAGGCGGGCTAGAGAGCCATCGATTTCTACGCACGCTAGTGAAATACCTCTCTTTCAATGAATGGCAAAAAGCTTCGTGTGACGTGTATCCGACGGGATGGACGACACGCCGTAAATTATTCACCGACCACCGTAGTAATAAACTACGATGTCTGTGCACATTTTATAGGCAATCGAACTTGGTGGGTTGGATTTTTCTTTGAGAGTTTTAGTTTTTATAAGGTTTATTTATGGACTTAATTTAGATGCAGTTATAATAGAATCTAATAATATGATAGCGTTATTTTTAAATTAATATAATAACGACGCACTGAGGACCTCGAGGAGCTATTGGTCGATGACGGACAACCTGCCAATAGTACTGAAGCGCAAACCTATGGAGATGTCAATCGTTCCCATTCTAAAATATGGCTCGCATACTTGCTCTTTAACAAACATCCAAAAATCCAATCTCAAGGTTTGTCAAAGGGCGATGGAGCGTAGTATACTTGGAGTTAAAATATTCGATCGCGTCCGAAACACCATACTGCGTCCAAAACCAAAATCGCCCATGTAGGGGAGAAGGCCGCCAGGCTGAAGTGGGACTAGGCCGGTCCCGTCTGTCGCATGCCTGAGGAGCTTTGGGCCAAAATTACCACGAAGTGGAGCCCTGAGACAGCAAAGCGGTGCAGCATCAGACCACGCCGGAGGTGGCGGGACGCCTTTGAGATAGACTGGCATACGGTGGCACTGGACCGTTGAGAGTAGTGGAAATGGGGGGAAGCCTTTGCCCAACAATGGGACAACATGGGCTAATAGTAATAATTAGATATGATGATGTACACTTTGATTATACACACACAAACATACACACATACTTACACAAACTCCCAAATATACCCTCGCACATACACACACACACACAACACACACACGCACACACACACACACACTTACAGGTACAGACTCATTAATATATACATACACGTACATTTTGTATGTGTAACTAATGCTCCTTGATTTGGACCTACTGGAATATTTCCCGGAGGAGGGCGTTGATGTCTGCGACACAATTTAATACTTCAGCAGATATCATCGTTTTTTACATCATTTGTACCATTGCTTATGTTCCAAATAATAAATTAATGATTTATGAAACTATTTTAATAATTTCAACATCGCAATCGATAAGTTTCTTAAGTATTCCTGTGGGGTCGATTAGGTTTTTAATGTTTGTTATACGAGACAAAAAACAATGTTTACATAGTAATCAGAACAAACTGTTCTTAAAATAATGCCTATATCAATCACCAACCTGTGGTGTTCATCTCTGCTATGGGAGCGGTCAGGCAAATTAATAGCCAATTTAGCGGCAATAACGGTTTAATAACCGTAATATTTCCCCATTTTCGTTTAGCGCAAGCGTATTAGCCAAAACCCGTTTTGTAACAATTAGCTATAACATCATCATTGACATGATTGATGTCGCGTTGTGCTCCGTTAAGGCTGCTTTTCCACCAGAGATGTGCTATGCAGCTATGCAGCGAGGATGTAGAAGCTAATCTATGAAACTATGTGACCGTTTCCACTGCTACTAAGCTACGTACCGGAGCGAGTAAGATGTGCTATGAAGATGCGCCGCCGCAAAGTAGCTGTGCGAGGAAGATGCGCAGCTGTCGCGCAGCAGAAGACTATGACATGTCTACTTTCAGGGACAATCGCGGGCCTACTGAGTAATCTACTCTTCACATAGCTACCACTCGCTACCATCCATAGCACCATGCATCCATAGCACGCATCCTTCCATATAAAAAACATATCTTAGTTGAATCCGTTTCCACCAGTGCTATGCTATGTGGACCAATGAATATGATTGGTGGATATCAAACGCAGCCATAGCAACGTAGCATATCACATCTCTGGTGGAAAAGCCTAAGGCCTGGCCTACTATTGATAGCCGCATGGTGAAAGATCTTAGGATATAATCTGACTTTTTGCTATTCTGACAATAGCATCAGCTTTTTTAACGGAAGGCCATATACACTGCGTGTTCGGTTTGCGGTTTTGTGGTCGCCATTTAAGGCACTTTATTTCCAAGCGGTATTCGGTTCTACGTGCAATGCAATCTGTCGATTTCCACTTTATCTTACTGAATCTTTTGTTTATCACCCGCACAACGGATTTAAAAGTAGAAGCACTGGTCATTATTATCACAGCCTAATATTATAAATGCGAAAATTTGGATGTTTGTTTGTTTGTTACTCAATCACGCCATAACGGCTGAACAGATTTCCATGAAATTTGGTATATACGTAGACTATGACCCGGATCACTATATAGGCTACCTTTTGTCTCATAAATCAGTTTGCATGGTATAAAAATGGAGTGTCAAGTCAAGTTGCAACAGCGAGTTTGGCTTTATATTTTAGGTTACCTACACTTTTAGTAGTATAACGCGTTCGAAGTCGCTGGCAACAGCTAGTTTTAAATAAAATACCTTTCTTTTGTTACAGGATAGTCCCACTGCTGGGAATACCGCATCCTAAAGACTGTGATCGATTTACTGTCAACGCCGAAACTGCAGTCATAAATACTTCACGTCTGAAATTATCTGCAATAGTTGAATCAAATACGCATAAAATTTGCAATAAGCATTTTACGAGTTCAGCTGCGTCAATCGGGCACATCTGTTCGAGAATTTGTAAATTATTGGATTTGGTGCACCTAGGACTGCATAGATTTTAATCAGTTAGTTTTTGACATCTTACGGTGGCCGAGTGAGTTGTTACTTTGCCTATGTATATGACGTCAATGGAAAAGACAGTGTAACTATTCCAATGATACAGCGAGTAAAATGGTTAAATAGAACTTTCCTGCTTGAACCGATATAATCTTAGGTGAATTTGGCAGACAACCAAGAACTTTGTGACATTCGAGGCTCAATAAAACAAGGTTACAAATTGATTCATGTTTAAGTGAGTGTTTGGTTATGGCTGTGAACCAAAAGTACAATGAACTTTTTTGATTCAAATAGGTAAACGGGTTCATTGCATGATAGAAAAAAAGTTCTAAACGAATAGTATTTATAAACTTCTTCCAGGTTTCAACTACTAAGGTGTCATAGAAAACAGACAGTGCAGTAGCGTTCAGTCTTTCGTAGCACACTTCTGAGTGACCACCTGTTTTGTCTCGGTTAATGTAAATAATATTTTGTTATTGGAACTTAAATTAAATCTGTTTTAGGGTTCCGTACCCAAAGGGTCAAACGGGACCCTATTACTAAGATTCCGCTGTCTGCCCGTCTGTCACCAGGCTGTATCTCATGAACCTTGATAGTAGGACAGTTAAAATTTTCACAGATGATGTATTTATGTTGGCTCTATAACAACAAATACTAAAAACAGAATAAAATAAATATTTAAGGGGGGCTCCCATACAAAATACGTGATTTTTTGTGCTCAATATTGATATCGGCAACAAAAACGCTTAAAATATTCACAGAATTTTGAGGTATATTTAAAAATAAATAAAACGGTGGCGGGGGGGGGGGGGGGGCTCCCATACATCAAACGTGAGTTTTTGCCGTTGTTATAGATAAAGGTACGCAACCCTATTAACCCTTTAACTTATTTTCTTTATTATTTTTATATTTGATTTGTAACAGGCTGGTATACCATAAACAGACGCCGGCTCGTATTTAAATCGCAATTTCCGTTATGTTTGTATTTTACGCACTAAAACAGATTTTTTTTATACTACTTATATGGAAAACGAGCATGCAGTCCACCAGATGTTAAGTGGCTACTGCAGCCCATGGATATCCACATAGAATTCAAAACAAGGTATTATATTGTCTTGATCTCTATGTGGATACGTTGCCATACTATAGGACTTAGCTGTTATGCCTATGTGCCAGTAATTACAGGAACATACCATTACCATCTGACCGGAACACAGCAGCACAAGTACTGCTATTTGGCGGCAGATAAAGGTAAGGCGGTGGTGCCCACTTTCTCGAGCCCGTTCACAAAAGCTCTACCACCAGATTAAAAATGCATAAATATGATGTACCTAACACTATCAGTTTATAAAAACAATATTTAACGAAATTAAATCGAATTTCAATGATGTTTCAAAGATAAGCGTGACTTAGTTTGGGGCTAGATAGCGCTGTATTAAATGTACAATATTAATATTATTATTCATACTTTGAACAAAAGGATCATGTCGTTGAGAATCGAGTTATAGAGCTCAAATGGTATTGGGCGGGACACTTAGCAAGTGTTAACAGCTGGAGCAGAGTAGCAACTAAATGGTGACCGAAGAATGGCTGTAGAAGGGTAGGACGTCCAGCAGCGAGATGGGTGGACGACATTGTTAGAGTCGCGGGCCGTCAATGGGTGAGACTAGCGCAGGATCTTGGCTGATGGCACAAACTTGGGGAGGCCTTTACCCAGCAGTGGGTAAAGTCGGGCTGTGGATGATGATGATGATTCTTTTTTTCTTGTTTTTTATTCTAATCGACCGACCGTCTGACGGTCACTCACAGATGCACCATATTTGCGATCGGCAATCGGTCCACAGATGACAGAATAAAGTATTATCATTCATTGACGCAAAACAAATATTTAACACCATACATACAAAAAATCTCAAATCGAACTTTTTTATCTTCACGAGACGTCATTTTACCAAATATTGTAGCACTATTACGAGCAAAACCGTGAATAGATACAAGTGAGTTTTGTCTCCGTATTACAAGAGAACACGTTCCAAGGTTAAATCTTGGCGTATCCACTCTGCGTCTACGGCATGTCTACGTGTACGTACTGCAAAACGTTATATTTATAAACAACTTTGGGGTGAGAGCGTTATCAATTCTGGGATAAACAGGGTGAAAATTTGAGATAGGGGATACCATAACCGATAAACTTGACAATGTTCCTAGGAGACTTACACTAAGGGTAACTTGCGCAACGATGTCTAAACGTATTTAGTGGCTAAATATGATTTATAGTTGTCAATTCATACAAATACGTCAAATTCGCTGCGTCGTAATACGTTTAGGGATCGTTTCGTAAACCGGGCTAAGTTTAAAAAAAAATACTTCAAATTTCAAATACCTACAAACAGACACGCGATCGAAAAAACACTTTCTCTCTTCCATTTCTTTCTTAGTGTGATTCGTTTATCTTTCTATTACAGAAAAAAGTCTTCCAGTAGTCTTAAAACTCACAAAACGCAGAAGTGAACTTCTAGTTTCGGTTCGTATTATTGTCTATTATTTATGTTCTAGATTTTTTTGCAGCTACGAGTATAATGGCCTGACTCTTTGTGCTCTAATACAAGTTTCAACCCTGTATATATTTATATGTATAAGGATTAACGTAACGGCTGGCTTGTCCAATATCTTTTTTTGTTAGTGTGAAGAAATAAACAAAGCTTTAAAACTTATGAGGACATTGGGATCCTTATAACTTCGTTATCTCCAGTTCCGATTTATTTAAAATACCTGCAACATTTTACACTAAAAATTCAGTCATTTCATAAAATTTTGCGATCTTGCTAATAGGAAAAGTTATAACGACTAGTTATTGATATCTTTCGCACGTTTCGTAATGGCGGGTTCCTATATATATATCCTACGACTCGTATCTCTTTGAAAAATTGTCAAACTAGTGTCAAACTTTTGACACACACCCGCCATTAAAGTTTCAAAGACAAAGTCAAAATTTTTTATTCATTAAAATCACAAGGATCACTTTGAAACGTCAAGTGTACTGCCTGTTTCTTCGCGACCAAGCCAATTTCAAAGATCTATCGGTTTTCAACATGCAAAAATTTTTTTTACTAGCTTTATATAACCTGCCCCAAATATACCAAATGTACCTATTTAGGTATGTATGTATAATCATGATGAGTTTTAAGCACTTATAATTTTTAGTAGTTTTTTTTTAATAAAGATAAATATCAATCCTCTGGTCCATACTCTGGGATCTAATCGTGTAAAATCTGTATAAAAATGTGTATTTCAATAAATTTTGCAACTTCTTTTACAAATATCGAGTTCATGCCCTGACTCTCCAACAGATAATGTTTTTATCCACTATAAAATGTCTGAACAAAACGCTATTTGCATAAAAGCTTCATAGGAAAACGGGATACAATGTAGTGAATGAACTTTAACAGATTTATTAATATAAGAATGGAGATAGCTTTTTTGACCTCTTTATATTATTATCGGTATTCTATTTTGAATCAAACTCTTTGAATACATTTCTATAGTGCTCCGCTACGAGACTGTATTTACACATACATTCTCGTAATAGCTACTGTTATGATAAATAAATGTTTACCTGTAGTAATACAACGGAATTTAAACCTTTACTTTTGAATATATGAAAGAAAATCTTATGAAAATAGTATTTTTCAAACTTTCTCAATCACTGTACATAACTTTTGGTTAAAACGGGTATTTATCGCGTATGTACCTTGTTTATTTGTTATCCCGACGTTTCGGCTGTGTTGCAACAGTCATGGTCTCGGGTTGACTGGAGTACTCGGAGCTACCGTCGAGAAGTGTGGGTAGCTGCAGCAACTACCCTCACTTGGTCTTCAGAATTAGAAATGTCCTAGTTCATATTACGACACACTACACTACCAGTATCTACGCACTGAGACGACCGATTACCGGGTTCCAGGACGCTGACAGTCTAAAGCCATCTTCCCGATTCATCATCATCATCATCATATCAGCCGTAGGACGTCCACTGCTGGACAAAGGCCTCCCTCATTGATCTCCAGGAACTGCGGTTGGAAGCGGCCTGCATCCAACGCCGACCTGCGGTTCTTACCAAGTCGTCTGCCCATCTTGTGGGTGGACGTCCTACGCTGCGCTTGCCGGTCCGTGGCCTCCACTCGAGAACCTTTCGGCCCGATCGGCCATCTGTTCTGCGCGCTATATGGCCTGCCCATTGCCACTTCAACGTGTTAATCCGTCGGGCTATGTCGGTGACTTGAGTTCTCCTACGTATCTCCTCATTTCTGATTCGATCCCGTAGAGAAACCCCGAGCATAGCCCTCTCCATAGCTCGTTGAGCGACTCTGAGCTTATTCATAAGGCCAATAGTGAAGGACCACGTCTCGGTTCCATATGTCATCACTGGTAACACACACTGATTGTAGACTTTCGTCTTAAGGCACTGAGGTATGTTGGACGAAAAGACGTTGCGAAGTTTCCCAAACGCTGCCCATCCGAGTTGGATTCGACGATTGACCTCTTTCTCGAAGTTGGACCTACCTAATTGGACTGTTTGTCCTAGGTATACATACGCGTCGACAACTTCAAGAGCCGAGTTCTCAACCATAACTGGGGCAGGGACGACATGGACATTTGACATGATTTTCGTCTTGTCCATGTTGATTTTAAGTCCTACCCGTTGGGAGACTCGATTGAGGCCTTCGAGCATCGTGCTGAGCTCTTCCATCGACTTTGCCATGACCACAATATCGTCGGCAAACCGAAGGTGAGTGATGTATTCGCCGTTAATATTGATGCCCAGTCCTTTCCATTCCAGAAGCTTGAAGGCATCTTCCAATGCGGTCGTAAACAGTTTCGGAGAAATGACATCTCCCTGTCTTCCCGATTGAAATTTGGAAATTTCTTGATTTCAATGGCTTCACGAACCTTTCTCTTGTAATAATGGCGTTCACTAGAGATAACCTTAGGATCATGAAGTTCAATCCAATGAATCGGTCCCGAGTCTACCAGATACTCTGCTATCGCTGACTTGTTTACCTGACGATTTTTGACAGCTGCGATATGCTCTTTGGCACTTTGATGCTCCTATGAAAATGTATTCTTCAAATTCAGCTTTTTAACAAAAACCCTTTTGTGTTTTATAAGAATTTATGTTATACTAGCTGACCACAGCTGATATCAATTACGGATAGTGTAGCTTTCTATCAGTAAAATAATTTTCATAATCGGTTCAGTTGTTCAGAAGATTACTCATTTCATACAAACTTACCCCTCTGAATCCCAGTCAGCAAATATATAAAAAGATCGCCGTATTTAATTGTTGATGTGGTAACACATTTTAAAATTTATTTTAATTTGATAAACGATTTTATCTAATATTTTTCATACAAAACTAGCCCCCTTTTACATCTGGAACTGGAACCCTTCCTATGGTATACTTAACACGTTAGTAATAAGTTTATTTGTTAAAAAAATACTTTTTAAACAAACTTTTTATAAAATTTATAACCGGATCCACAAGCAGATTTAAATTAGCTCAAACACTGGTAGCCCACCTTAATCCATTCAGAAGTTTCGTTGTCTAGCATCCGTACCTATTAGACCAACTCGATCGTACCATATTATTGCATTGTCATCGATGTTACTTAAGTATTCCAAATTTCAGCTCAATCGGTTGGGGGTGGGGGGGATATGGTTTAAAATTGAGTTGCTAGGTTTGATCTAAACTAACAAACATAAACTAACAACAACTGCAAGTTAAATTAAAGCTTGTCTTCATTGTTACAGTTAAAGTGAGGATCGTAGGATCTATATAGTACGGAACAATTGTTATTACTGAAACGGAAAGATATACGATGAGGCTAAATCTTGCATTATATCCAATGTCTGGTGTAGAGTCCTGCGTACTTTGCCTTGTTAGAATTAGAATGTTTATGTATTTTTTTATATTGTGCAATAATTTTTTTCTATCTAAGTTCTATATTAGTTAAGAATAAAACGTTTGTCAAAAGAATTGTGTATTTTATAATATTAAATAATAAATAAATATTGCTGGACATTTCACACAGCGCTATCTAGACCCAAACTAAGCAGAGCTTGTATTATGGGAACAAGATAACTGATAGAATACTTAAATACTTTTTTTTTTATAAATACATACTTATAATATACAGAAAAACATCCAGACCCGGAACTAATATCTGTAGATCATGCAAACATTTGTTCCGCGGCGGGAATCGAACCCGCTACCTCTTGCGTCTCAGCCGACTATTCGTCCACTGCGCCACGGAGGTCGTCGGCTTGCTTCGGTTCAGTTTGTCTTTGTTTCTTCTCTTTCGTGGCATTCAGGAAAGAGTAATGCTAAGTATCATGTCTACATTTTGTTTAGTAAACACCAGAGCTAATGTATATAATATTGCAAGTTGACTGTGCTCGCTTTCAGAGTTCTGCAAATACGCTTGATCAAAAAACAATTTATCGATAATTTATACTAAAAAGTCTTAACTTAGTTTATTAGAGTAACATAATACAGGTATATAATAATATCGGAATCGGAAAGAAAATATCGGGTAATATTTCTGGAGTCGATAAACTCCAGAAATATTACTAGACGTTTTTCTTCTGTATGGATAAATGTTTTCTAGACGGTGCGTTGAGTGTAAGTTTTTTACCAGTAGGTTTGGTACTATGTGTTTTGTATGGAATAGTTAAAGTTTCATCTTCTCCTAGCTAACGCTATTTAGGAGTCCGTAACGTTTCCATACACAACTTTATAGAATCAGGAAGAAACGTCAAATTGCTAAACTGTCCTATTAAAATACAATAATATCAGTACTGTTTGAGCATGATAAGACCAAGGAAGCGTAAGAGTTTTAATTCTGAGCAAGGTCCAACTTTATTATCACTACGTTTTAATTAAGAAGATTAATGCCTGCAGCGTGACGTCACTTGTCAAGTGCCAATAGCCTCAAACGTGACTTGAGTACTCATAGTAAAATATCTTTGGTTTTCTTCTATCTCAGGGTTGTTTAGATAGCATGAATGCTCGTAAAGAATACGTTTTAGCATAATATGACGTAATTTATGATCACTTCGTCTGCTTAAAATTGTCAATCCTAGTGGTTCTGTGAGAACAGTCGACCTCGCGTCCCAAAAAGTAATTTGCGCGTCGAAATTAACGAAGAAAGTCCAATTTTCAATTGAATTTCAGGTGTTTGAGTTTTCCAATAGACTTACCTATGTAGACTTTTGAGCAAAGTATTGGTATAAGTTTTAGCGATTATTCGCGTTCCCTTGGTCCTAGGAGGTCTAATTTGATGGTGCGGCGTCACCAGGTTCTATAAAATCCGTAACGAGTAGGTGCGAGGAAGCCTGGGGGTGCGCGACATCGCTGACAAGATGCAGGAGAGTCGGCTGCGATAGTACGGTCACGTGAAGAGGAGGCCACCTGACTCCGTACGGAATTTGGCACTCCAACTTTCCATCCCCGGTCGAAGATCTAGAGGTAGACCCAAGACAAGGTGGAGAGATGTATTGTCAAAAGACATGAGAGAGTGCCAAGTTTCTGATGATGACGTCGAGGATAGAGCGAAGTGGAGAAGAACGAACAGGAAAGCTAACCCCACCACCATGTGGGATAGATAGCTGGGAAGAGAGAATAGCAATGAAATACTACAAAACAATGTACTGGAAGTGTGTTTGATAAATAATTCCGTTTCACTAGTATTAAAGAAAGTAATTCTAAACATACGAGTATGTTGATAACGTGGGCCGATAAGTCGACCCTGTTACAAGTAAATTCAACAAGGCCTCATGACAATATATCGACGACGCCCATTTGATAATTTTCCGGACGGATATTAATTATTGAGGTTTTTATTCTGTTCAAAGCCTGTTGAAACCTTTGAATAAAGTATTTATAAAAACAATTTTTCAAATAAGCTTTTGTTACAAGTACTTGGCTAAAGCAAACTGAACTGAGCAAATACACTGTCAGTAATAAATAATTAATAATTTTATTGTCTTTATCGTCAGATCAGTTCACAGTCATCGGATTAAGATATATGGTTTTTAATATAATTAATAACGAGATCAATTTCAAGAAAATATTTATCATACTAGCTGCTGCTAGCGGCTTCGCCCGCGTTGTTCTGGGGTGCAAAAATACGTATAGAATCTTTGATATCCCATTTTTATCCCATGGGAACTGATTTATGGGATAAAAAGTAGCCTATGTGTTAATCCAGGTAACATATACGTACATGACGACCTCCGTGGCGCAGTGGGCGAACAGCCGGCTGAGATGCAGGAGGTAGCGGGTTCGATAACCGCCGCGGAACAAATGTTTGCATGATCTACAGATATTTGTTCCGGGTCTGGATGTTTATCTGTATTATATAAGTGTATTTACAAAAAAAAGTATGTAAGTATTCTATCAGTTATCTGGTTCCCATATGATAAGCTTTGCTTAGTTTGGAGCTAGAAAGAGTTGTGTGAAATGACCAGCAATATTTATTATTTATATCAAATTTCATCGAAATCGGTTAAGCCGTTTCGACGTGATTGAGTAAAAAACAAACACACATCCAAACTTTCGCATTTATAATATTATTGTGATTTGTGGTATCCGTTGGTAACCTTCCAAAATACTCTATATAATAGAACGACTAAAATTGCCTAAAATAAATCATTTAGAAATGAATACATTGATTTTAATAGATAAATACTGAGAAATGTACTCGGCAACGTGTACCATCAAGGGATTTCTGTAAGTAAAAACGAAAGCTTGTAAAATGAACGGGAGGTGTCGTACCGCTATCATTCATAGTTAAATACGTCTGAAGTCTAGGGTACGAGTGATAAGGTGGATTCTGTGTATAAACGACGTCTGGCTTGGAACGTTTTATATTTCCACAATAAGAATGCAGCCGTTGTTTGTTGTATAGAGAAATGCTGCCAGTGACGTGGAATTCTTCTATTACGAGTTTTGTTGATTGTTCAGACGATATGGCGAGATTTGTATAGTTTTATATATGTATTTTTTTGAGATGGGCCGAATGTGGTTTGAACCAAAACCGAACTTTGGCCGAACATTCGGTTAAAATGAAAAGTTCGGCCGAACCTCGGTTCAACTACGCGCGCTTTCTTGAGAGCGTCACGTCAAGACTTGTTTACGCATTTACTTCAATTTATTGCTAGATGTACCGCGCTCCCACCCGGCCCGGAGCCGGCCGCTCATTAGCAAATACGTCATCGGCGTGTCGCGAGTGATTTTTTACATTCAACAAAAATGTCTAACTTTTATGTCTAATTAATAAGGTACAGATTTTTAAGAATATTAAGTCAAAAATAACTGATTTAATTTAAGGTTTACATTTACAATGTTCCTAAATAAAATAAATGACCATGAGTGAGTAAAGACATAATTGTATTTTCCAGTCTATCCTAATTTTATTAAATTTCATTCAAAATAGTGCATGTAGTGTATTATTTTTCTTGAGCCGAATGTTCAACATCCGAACCGAATTTAGACCGAATGCCGAAGTTCGGTTCAAGCGGCCGAAATTCGGTTGAATCGGTGAATTTCGGCCCATCCCTGGCATTTTTATCCGACTAGGTATGTTGGGTTATATATATTATATAGTATCTATAAATTTCTATTTATTTAAAGTAATATCCTTTATTACTTCATAGAATCCAAGCTTTAGCGTGCCTTTAGTACTTATACATATAGATGAGATGACAAAAAATCGGTACCAGGTACTAAAATGGTCTCGCATGGAATATTTGAAGTGAAAACTTCTTTAGGCGCGTTGAGCATTTTTTGAGATGGGAAAAAAACCATTGAACGCGCAACACTGTTACCGACACCTGTCACTGACTGTTACTGACACCTCTGTATAGAAATATCTGTAGTGTAGTCTGCTTTTATTCAAGTTTTCACTTCTGTCGGCATACCCGGAGTGCCACTTTTTTTTTGTAAATGATGTTGACGGATAAATGTTACACTTCTACTCTGTTTTTAACTTTTTATGTCTCAAATAACTAATTTAGAATTTTGAGCTGAGTGAGTAGCCAACAACAATAAAATATATAAAAAATTATAAGTTAGTTTAATTATTCTCGATCTAGCAACATATAAACAGAGCTGGTGAACAAACTTAGACATAAACAACATTATTTACACAATCATCTTCGGTTCAGTCCATAGACAAATATGTTGATAGCAAAGTTAATCACAAGAAACCGAATAGCTAACTCACTACCGACTCAAAATTATTAAACTAGTTACCGTCTGTCTATAGCTTCGCAATCGTGTGTCAATATAAAGTAGACATAAGTAATTTATGTATATACCAATCTGTATAGTAAATAAATAAATAAATATTGCTGGATATTTCAAACAGCGCTATCTAGTCCCAAACTAAGCAGGGCTTGTACTTTGGGAACCGGATAACTGATATAATACTTATATACTTTTTTTTTTGTAAATACATACTTATAATATGTTGAGAAACACCCAGACACGGAACAAATATCTGTAGATCATGCGAACATTTGTTCCGCGGCGGGAATCGAACCCGCTACCTCCTTCGTCTCAGACGGCTATACGCCCACTGCGCCAAGGAGATCGTCGCGGTACCAGCCGTTTAGTCGTGAAAACGTTAAAACCGGCCAAGTGCGAGTCGGACTCGCGCACGAAGGGTTCCGTACCATTATTTATAAAAAAGCCAAAAAAATCACGTTTGTTGTATAGGAGCCCCCCTTGAATATTTATTTTCTTCTGTTTTTAGTATTTGTTGTTATAGCCTAAAGTTAATTATTAAGAAATAATAAATGAAAATTCTTTTACCTTACAAGATACAACAAAAGAAAAATTAAAAAAATATAAACAAATATTATGCAAGTATATAATGGGCGATCTTATCGCTAAAGAAAGCAATTTCTTCCAGACATCCTTTGAATGGAGGTGATCTTTACTTAGTGGAAGATTGGCCGAGGTACAAAAAACAATACATTCATTTTTAATTATACCACAATCTACAGAACGCCCAAACGTCTAGAAATAGGTCAGTAATTTTCGAAATGATTTTAAAATTACACAGGCGTGTTATTTCTACAAGTGTTTATTTAACTTGCTGTTCATTTGGTAGCAAATCTTATTGTGTTTTGGTTGGATAGTTAGGAAGAAAACAATAGACTTTCCACTGTTTTATTGCTTGCCAATTGGCAACTCGATCCAATTAATTTCTCATTCTTTCAGACGATGCTTAGTTCTGTGGAAGACTTTTAATTAGAAGTGATTGAATGAACGTTTGTGTTGTAGGACTTTTATTGTTAAACTGTGTTCATTTGTCATTAGTTTGCATTCAAATGAAGTTAAGCTACATACGCACTCCAGACTTCAAACAAGAGGCGGTAAAAATGACTCTTGGTTGATTGACTCATCTGTCTGGATACGGCCTAAGATCTGAATCACTGAAACGTTTCTTGTACATCATTCGGATCATTGGCTCTGACGTATATGTGAAGCAATCGCAAACGTGTGCAAGCAGCACAGAACCAAATCTAGTAGTTCACTAACATGTAGTAACGTCTCTGACTCATCCGAATATAAATAAATAAAATAAATATTGCTGGACATTTCACACAGCGCTATCTAGCCCCAAACTAAGCATAGCTTGTACTATGGGAACCAGATAACTGATAGAATACTTACATACTTTTTTTTGTAAATACATACTTATAATACATAGAGAAACAACCAGACCCGGAACAAATATCTGTAGATCATGCAAACATTTGTTCCGCAGCGGGAATCGAACCCGCTACCTCCTGCGTCTCAGCTAGCTATTCGCCCACTGCGCCACGGAGGTCGTCAAACCGAAGTTTAGTTGTTTCTTTCGATTCACGAACAAACAAATTATCTACCTATCTTAACTCTCTCTCTCTCTATCTTGTGCTGTGTATCCGCGTGGCGTAAGAGTCAGTCGTCGAGATCCAGATGCAAACGAGACACGTATGTTACTTGAAAGATACGGATCATTTATGACAGTTTGAAGAAACTACTCCCAGAGCCATATCCGTAAAGATGTATACACCGCTACCTCACATAATACTATTAGGCAAAGTTTTATATTTATTGATCGAGCGAAGCGACATCTTTAAATCAACTTGGGCAAATCGGCGTTGTATGTATGTATGTTTGTCCGAGGATAACTTTCGAAGCGTTGATCCGATCATCGTAAAATTTAATGCATAGGTAGATAGTGATGGCACAATTTTGGTGTGACTAAATGAGCTAAAAATAATGGAGGGGTGTTGAGATATTGGGGTTCAAGAGGGGTAAAAAAAATGAAAATGAGGCTAACTGGTCAAGTGGGACGTTAAATGAAAGGTATTCATTAGTACATTTAGACCGTTTTTATTTTTTGTAAATTCTTTATAGTTTATGAGTTATTAGCCATAATAAAAACTAAACTTGTGACAAAATTCACAGGGTACACCAGTGACCCCACAGTGCTGTAATTTAGTATGCGTGTAGCTTAAGTGACAAAAATATAGGCAAAGGTCTGAAATCCAAAATAACTGCAATTTGTACCTCAAAAAAATATAACCACATTACATGAACTCCTGTTACCTGTAATTTGAATGAAACTGTAGGTCAAGTATTTTGGTTATTATTTCGTGACACTATTTTGATAGTCAAAGATTGCAAATAATATTTTTTGTTTTAATCTGAGACTCGCCAGATCTCAGTTTGGAGCGAACCAATAAGTATAATATATTATAAACTGCATAAATAAAGGTTATATAAACAACCCCAACTATATCAAACATCCAACCTTTTTACTCCAATCAGAATAGAGTTTTTAATCGAGTTATAAACGTACGGTTTCATCTCGTTCAGTAAAGCACAGATTGCATAACAGTTACTATGCTAACAGTCCGTTTTACAATCGGTGAAAAAAGGTTAAATTGCTCGGATGTAGAGTGGTGCAGGCAAAGGTCGCGTGTTATTGCGAGACGTGACGTCATTGGAGACCGGATAATGCAGCAATTATCTCGGGAGACAGTTCAGACTTTCCTTTATTTATATATCTTTTTTCATGTAATGGAACGGAGTTTTGGATATCGATTGATCGAATATGCTACGTGTTTTGTTATGTAAAACATTAAATGAAAACACGGGTAGTTCTAAATAATAGTACAGAATAGTATACTCTTTATTGCACACCAACAAAATTAAACATACAAAGAAATACACAAAAATGAAGGTAAGCACAATGGGCTGTATCGCTAAAAGCGATCTCTTCCAGACAACCTTTGGATGGACACGACAAAACAAAATCAAAAAGACGGCGGTGTACCTATGTTCATAAACCTATATAAACTACCTATACCTACTTACTAATACACTAAAAATATAAACAAATACTAGCTGACCCAGCAAACGTTGTTTTGCCATATAAATAATTGCTATTAAAAAATAAGGGTTGATCGTAGAAGGGTGAAAATTGAGGATTGTATGTATTTTTGTATGTTGTATCATAAAAAAATAGAAATTAAAAATTATGTCTATAAAATAAAATAAAAATTTAGGGGTGGACTACCCCTAACATTTAGGGGGATGAAAAATAGATGTTGGCCGATTCTCATAGATACCGGATAAGCACAAAAAATTTCATCAAAATCGGTCAAGCCGTTTCGGAGGAGTATGGCAACGAAAACTGTGACACGAGAATTTTATATATACAAATATAAATATATATAAACTACAACAAAGGAGATAAACATAACTATAAACTAGCAGTGCGTAGACAGAGAAAGGAAATGGTTGTATACCTTAACTTTAAAGATAGGAAGAGATCTTGATGATCTGATAGAGAAAAGTAAAGCGTTCCACAGCCACACAGCTTGAACTGTAAAGGAGTCGGCATAAAATTGAAAACTATGGACAGGGGTTTGGAGACTTAGAGTTTCAGATGAGCGTAGGTTTTGATCATGCAATTAAAGGCTAGTATTGTTGTAAAGTAGTTATTTTTTTTTTCAAATTCATTGCCATATACTATTTTTAATTTTCAAACTACCTTATTATCAAGTCCTTAAATATCAATGAACAGCCTGTATACAATAGAGAAACATATCATATTAATTCATGGTGTAAGTAGGTACCCGTTAAACTGACTAAGCGGCATCGTCGCAAAGGTACCGCCGATTTACGTTAAAAATGTACCGATTACTGGTTAAATATTTAAGCTACCGGTGTTAAACCCACCTCTAAAATCAATACGATTTTGAAGGTATGTTTAATGTCTGTAACAAAACAGGTTGTATAAGTATACAATAAAAAAATACTATTTAAACTCGTCAATGATCACATTTTTGTATGGTTGTGGTGTCTATTCAATTAGGGAAAACATAGTAAGCTCAGCCCGAGCCAACAACCTAAGATAGATTGTCTTGGCTCAAGAAAGTGAGGGGTCCCGAACCTAAACAATGGGATAAGGGGTAGACAAATAAAATATGTCCGTTTGTACTCTAAGCTATTACTGCTGTAAAGCTGACATTTTGGTGACGCCTAGTAAGTTATGAATCTGTTAGCTGATGTGGTTTACCCCCTCGTCCTCCCATACGGGGTATCGTTGGATAGGTCTTCTAAAAACATTACGAGAACCTACTGTGTGTGGTCGCGCTTAACCAATGTATTCTAAGGGCTCTTGTACACGCTAAGAAATATCACTGTGTCTACGGCAGATAGAATCAATTCATCATGCACACGCCTAGAATTTAGTCAGATCTAGCCACGAAAATGCAAAAGCGCAGATGGCGTTGTGTCTAGTCTAGTCTAGCTACATTGCTCCGGCGCTGACCAAGAAAAAATCTTTTCTGAGCTAGACACGACGCGCTCTGTGTTGTTGCGGTGAAGAGAGGGGCGGAGTAGGTGAGGTCTATTGTTTTTTTTAACACGATTTAAATAAACCAAGTACATCAGTTACATAATTATGACTAAAAAATATATAAAATAAAATGACAAGAAATTGTGCACATTTAAATGGGTAAATAATAATAATTAACTTAAATTATAGGTATTTTCACAATTTTAAAATAATATAAACAAACAAACATCCTTTCATTCATCACTTTCGCAAAACCTCACGCATACCGACATTAAATCCTTCCATTCATCTGCGAAGATATCGCAGTCCGGGTTCTTATCAAGAAGTCTGCTGAGGGCGGCGAGGGTGCGGGGCAGTGGAGACTTGGCACGAGAAACTGTTCTGCTTAATGGAATCGAAAACCGTCGATGGCTTCTGTTACGAATGTAACTATTAGGAAGGTAGAAACAAATGAGAAGATTATGCAAATCAGGAACGTCGATCTTACCTCGAAGCACCTTGCACGTTGTTGCTGTCTGATCATACGCTCTTCTGGCTTGTTGAGAGTTGTACTCAAGACACCCTTGGAGGAACTTGGTTGGGTACATGTATGGATAATACTCAAACATACGCTTGTACAGAAACCTAAGAAACGCTTCTAGTAATGTGTCGTTGAGGATTTTTCAATTAAATTTTCAGTTTTCTTTACAAACAAACTTGACTAGTGCACCCTATCATCCCTACGCACGACTGCTCGAAAACAATCTCACATGCTCCTATTTATCTTGTCCGGGGTAGACACGACAAATTTGCGTGGCTAGATCCGACTTAATGCTAGTCGTGTACATGATGAATTGGTCCTATCTGCCGCAAACACGGTGATTGTTCTTAACGTGTACAGACCCTTAGTATGTTTAACAGGGTGTGACATAATCTTGTACACAAGAATACCCAGATGGTAATAATGACATTGACATTACCCACAGCTTTTAGCGCTCGTGTATACAGCTAACTACTTAGTTCCGCTGTTAATTAATGAACTGACCTAACTCATACAATTACGTTAAAAAACATAAAATTTAAACTTTAATCATATTTTTTATCTAATTTAGAGCTGTACCAAGTATAATGTATGTATGTTCCTATGTATGTATGTAATGTACCTGGTTCCAATCATGTATTTTGTTAAGCTAAGTATATATATTAAGTGTATTATAGACTGAGCGCTTCCGAGCTTCAGTTCCTTATGATGTAGACTCTAATTAAGATAGCATTATCCCTACAAAACTTAGTGGTTTATAAGTGCTATTTTTTAAACATTATTGTATGTAAAAATTTTAAGTGAAAAATAAATAAAAAAAACATCTATTATTATTGTTTTAAAAAAACATTTATATTTTTATTAGCTTACTAGTGGTCCCGCCGAACTTCGTATCGGCTTGACATGCATAGGTATAACGCGGGCTGTCAATATAAGTCACCCTGGTAGAATTGTCAATTATTGTCCCCGGCCATCATTATGTATGAGAAAATGAATGGACTTCCACAAATAATTCAATACCAAAATTAGCCAAATCGCTCCACCCGTTCTCGAGTTTTAGCGAGACTAACGAAAAGCAATTAATTTTTATATATATAGACAATATATCTAGGGATAACTCATACCGAAGCATCTGTTTCAAACGATATTCATTTTTTTTTTCATCCTCTTTGACGATATTTGCAGCACGCATTCTGTCAATTCTATGTCAAACGTCATAAGGTTACATTATAAAAGCGCTAAGGTTAGATTATAAATAATTTTAAATGGTGGTTAAGTATTCTTAAATTTTCTAATTTTCGCTCGCAATTTTCTTAATTTTTTCTTATATAGGAACCTTTTCCTGACAATAAGAAATACAACAAAAAAAGAATTGGTCAAATTGGTCCAGGCGTTGTTGAGTTATGCGCTTACCAACACATTTTGTGATTCATTTTTATATTATAGATTTTATAATGGTGCATTAATACATTATCTATCTAACAGCAACCAAGATTTTAAGATAAATATCTTAGTAAACTTCACAGACTAAACATTCCAACTCGTTATTTATAATGACCGTTTTAGTTCAAAGCTTTTCATCATTAAAACAATAACTTTAGATATTCCCTTCATTTTAGTTTTCCGCGCTAGTTGAGTTAACAATGACTAAAATTTGCAATTGTAGTGCAGATTCATTCACCAGTCTGCTTCATTGGGTTAGAATTAAGTATATCTAAGAGATCATTCCATTTTGCAATTCAATGTAATTAGTTTATTAAAATTACTTATTTTTATACGTATTATATGGCAAACGAGCATGCCGTCCACCAGATGTTAAGTGGCTACTGCAGCCCATGGATATCCGCATAGAATTCAAAACAAGCTATTATGTTGTCTTGATCTCTATGTGGATACGTTATCATACTATAGGACTTAGCTGTTATGCCTATGTGCCAGTAATTACATGTACATACCATTACCATCTAACCGGAACACGGCAGCACAAGTACTGCTATTTGGCGGCAGATAAAGGTAAGGCGGTGGTGTCCACTTCCTCGAGCTCGTTCACAAAAGCTCTACCACCAGTAGATCTAATGAATATCGGGTAATCTTATTGTACTGGGTATTATTTAGAATACTTTTTGTTGGATTTCTTTGGTAAAGTGTTTTTGGGCGTTAAAATTCATAATATGCTTAGTATGCCACTTAGGCCAGGCGTCAGGGGTTTTGATTAGGTTTTAAATCGGAAAAAAAAAATTAACAGCTGGAATCTGTTTGTTTTATACCTCTTTTGAGCATAAGTACTAAGTTTTACCACTCCCCCGCCCCTCCAGAACAGCCGCCATTATAGCAAAATGGCGACATATAAATGGTTTTTACTAGTATCTGTGTTCTGAGTGGTTGTACGACAAAAACGGTTTTAGCAAAACTAATGATATCAAAATTTCTTATCGACAAAGTTCTTTACATTGTTTGTAGGCATACTATTTTCAGAATTACAAAACTAAGTATGTAAGCAAAAGCTTATACTATGAATACCAGATATTAACTAGATAACTGATAGAATATAATACTTATATATTTCTTTTTGTGAATACATACTAACACCCAGACCCGGAACAAATATCTTAGGAACATGTAAAAAAAAAATTGAGGCAGGAATTGTACCAGCAACCTCCTGCGACTCAGCCGACCAGTCGCCCACTGCGCCATGGAGGTCATCAAATAAATTTAAGACATTAAGATCATTATTTACATATATCCTACTAATATTATAAACGTGAAAGTTTGTATGTATGGATGTTTGTTACTCTTTCACACCGAAACGGCTGAAGCGATTGCGATGAAATTTGGTATGTACGTAAATCATAACCTGGATTAACACATAGGCTACTTTTTATTGGCAAACCACGCGTGCGAAGCCGCTGGCAACAGCTAGTATGACATATTTTGATTTGTAGCTTTACTAGTTTCCGCCCGCGGCTTCGCACTTGATTTGTCAATAAAAGTGGTTTTGTGTGTGTTTTCGATTGAGCGACATGCTGCTAGACTCATTGGTGATGACTCACTAGTGGAAGCCAATTTACAAAGTCTAGAGCACAGACGCCGAGTAGCCAGACTTTTTGTTTTTTACAAGATACATTTTGGTGAATGTGCGTAAGATCTTCATGACCTTATCCCTCCTTCCCCATTCCACCACCGGACAAGCAGACGTACCGAGAAGTACCACCCATACATGGTCGGCAGACCACCTTGCCGTACCAAATGATTTCCTTCAACTTTTCTTGTTAGCACAAGTAAGGAGTAGAACTCACTACTGGCGTATGTTTTTCCAAACCAGTATAATCTTGGAGTCTTCAAGTCCAGAGTGAATAGGTTCTTTCTAGGCATGCGTGCTCCATCTTCGATCACACCTTCACTTACCATCAGGTGAGGTAGTGGTCAAGTGCTTGACTATCATCAAAAAAAGAACAAAATGTCCTATTCCAATCTATATACCATATTTTATCAAAATCAGTTCAGCCAATGTCAAAATCTTTTATTCATTAAAATCACAAGGATCACTTTGAAACGTCAATTTTACTGCCTGTTCCTTCGCGACCAAGCCAGGAAAGAAAGGCAAGAAAACAAGGCTGGTTAACCGTTAGACGTGAAAGCGTAACAAACAAACAAATAAAGAAACAAACTCACTTTTTGATTTAACATATTATTATGATAGTTATGGCTCTGTAAACAAGACTTCGAATACTTCAAAAATACTTACGTTCTTCACAAAAAATATCTATATTTCATTCAGTCTGACGAATGAAAACCGCTAAAGATACGAGAATCAATATCCCACCGCTGTTTCAGTCAATGGGACATCTGCCGTTGTTCTGCGAAATATTATTTCAGTACGATTTTGATGCATATTTACATATTTTTAAATACTCAGCGCCTTCTATGGCAAAGATAATTGCAGTGCCTTCCTAATAATTCGTAAAGATATGTACCTACTATAAAAGGTATCAACTTCATCATCATCATCAGCCGGTAGACGTCCACTGCTGGACATAGACCTCCCCCTTAGATCGCCACAACGAGCGGTTGGTAGCCGTTTGCGCCCAACGGCTCCCCGCGATTCTTACTAGATCGTCGGTCCACCTTGTGGGGGGCCGGCCTACTCTGCGTCTTACAGTCCGTGGTCTCCACTCGAGAACCTTTCTTCCCCAACGGTTATCGGTTCTACGATCGATGTGACCTGCCCATTGCCACTTCAACTTGCTAATTTTGAGAGCTATGTCGGCAACTTTAGTTCTTCTGCGGATTTCCTTATTGCGGATTTTGTCACGCAAAGAAACCCCGAGCATAGCCCTCTCCATAGCTCGATAAGTGGTATGAATACTTATAATTATATACAATCTGTTTTGTTATGAACGACATTAATTTAAAACACATTCGGAATCGTAATAACTGATTTTAGAGGTGTGTTTAATACCGGTAGCTTGAACATTTATTCAATAATCGATACTTTTCCAATAAACAATTTTTAACGCAAATGGCAGCGCCTTTGCGACGATGCCGCTTAGTCAGTTTAACAGGTACTTACTTACATGATGAATGAATATGATTTGTTTACCTATTTTATAAAGGCTGTAATTTTGATATATTAGGTTTTATTTCGACTATAGGTATTTATGAAAACTTACCTCATTTTCGGATTTATATACATATATGTCGAAGCATAATACTTACATTATCAATGCGAAAGTGAGTTTCTTTGTCTGTCTTGTCCGATTTCGATGAAACTTAGTATGTAGATAGGCTATGACCTGGATTGAGACATAAGCTACTTTTTACTGACGCACCACGCGTTTGTAGCCATTGGCGGCCGCTAGTACTGTATAATCATGAATATTAAGATATGTTTGCGTACAGTTATAGTTTCAATGAAATCAGATGCAAGTTTCACTACAGTGCTAAACCGCCACATAAACGTCTCACCAACTTTATCCAAGCTGTAGCTAAAAAGTAAATAGCTACCTCAAAATGATTGTTAATATTTTATTTATCTATATAACTCATGGACGTGTGCATGCTCCCCATCCTCACCTACGGCGCGCAGACTTGCTTTTTGACTGATCTGCAAAAGTCCAGACTCGGGGTTTGTCAGCGAGCCATGTGAGTGGAGCGCAGTATTCTGGGAGTCAGACTGACAGACCGCGTTCGTAACAGTATACTGCGCTCTAAAACGCAAATCGCGGATGACGGACAATAAGCGGGTAAACTGAAGTGGGATTGGGCCGGCCACGTCTGCCGTATTTTGGATGCTTTATGGGCTAAAGCCACCACAGAGTGGACGCCTCTTAACGGAAAACGATCGGCAAAGATGTAGAGACGAAATTGATGTCCATTTACAGAATTGGTCAACAATAGCCCAAAATAGAGAAGACTGGAGAGAGGGAAGGGAGGCCTTTGCCCAGCAGTAGGACACTACAGATTAATAAAAATAATTAATATAACCTACGAATTTAAACCTTCCCGTAAGTTCGGTAAGTCAGCTCCACAAATTATGACTACTTTAACAAACAAAAAAAAACTAATAATTAACTGCTACATACTTAACTAATGCCCTCCAACTAAGACAGCAGTCTTTTGGCCTTATCAGATGTTGGTGAAGCAACTGTTACATAATCTCTACTTTGTTATCGGTAAACACTCGACCGCGTTCTGGACACATTCCGATAACACCATGCACATCAACGCTATCACAGTCGGAGCAGTGTGGTGAGCTCGATAGTTTTATTAGGAACTAGCTGACCAATCCGCAGCTTCGCACGCGTAGTTTTTCAATAAAAACATTACCCTCCTTTGTGCAGTTAGGTAAAAAGTATCCAATGTTACTCAGGGTGAAAGTAGCTTTCCAATGGTGAAAGAATTTTTGAAATCGGGCCAGTAGTTTTTGAGTTTATTTATTACAAACATACACACCAAAATACAAATCTTTTCTCTTTATAATATTAGTATAGATTTAAATTTATTTGTCGGGTGTTTTATTAATCTAGCTGAATGTTTATCGATATTTAGTCTAAGGTAAATAACAAAAATAAAATACAGAATACATGTATATTAGTAATAGAACACAGTTTTATTATTACAAACTGTACAATCGAACGGGCTGTCGCCTGAGTTAGTTCTAAGAAATATATCAATACTAGCTGACCCGCCCGTGGATTCGTACCTATTCGTCTTTTTTCGATAAAAACATTACCCACCTTTTGCAAGTAAAAAGTAGCCCTAATCCTGGTCATAATAATCTATTTGTATACTAAATTTCATTGAAATCTGTCTAACCGTAAGTCGTGAAAACAAACAAATAAGTATTACTCGTGCGCGATAACTTGGGATCTGCTAGGAATGCGACTCCCCGACCACTTCCCCTGCACTTCCCCGATGGCGCCCGTATTGTACCGTTCGCATCACTATTTTTTACTAGGGTTTTTAGTCTCGTACTGGCCTACGTCACGTAACGACGCGCTCTCGAATTCTTTTAGTTTTCGTTTGTGCTATTGTTTTGTTGTCTCGAAAAAAGAAGTCAACCATGTGGACAGGCTTCGACAAAAGTATTGGGACGATGACCTCTTACAAGAGACGAATGAATCGCAATTAATTGTAAATTTATCGGATACCTCTTCGTCAAGTGATTATAGTGAGACTGAGGACGAAGAACAACCTCTAGAAGGCATAAATCCACTAAGTAGTGACGAAGATGAGATAATGTAAATAATAGATAAAATAATAAACTTAAACATTGTATTTTTATTTTATTTAAATAGTGTAAAAAAGATTAGATAAAAAGCAGCGTCCTCCCTGAGTAACATAATAAATTAGGTTAAAAAAACAAAGACGAAGCCGCGGGCGGCTGCTTGTTATGTTCGCTTTTTTGCGGGCGGTACAAACACGCCAATATGACGTCACCGCGCTCAGGTCCCAACTTATCGCGCACGGGTAATAGTTACATTCTCATTTTTAACATTAGTATAGATGGGTCCTGTTCTTATTTTGAAGTATATTATACTAAATAAAAATGTTAATATTAAAAACGGCTAGTTATCGCGTATTTTTACCATTTTATTTATTTTTATATTATCCTAAGGCAAAGGCCCGACAGAAGAGACGTAAGGCGGGGCGAGGACGAGGCAAATATTTGGCGTCCCTATAGATTAGATTAGATAATGCCTTTATTACACACCATTTAATATAAACATATAACAAAAAACACACTTTTAAATTAAAGTTACAAGGGGCAGCCTTATCGCTAAACTCGAACTCTTCGAGGCAACCTTTAATGTAACCTATAATGTACTTACATAAGAAATGTAAGAAGTCTTATCTGTATGTTTTGCGTCGCGACACTTCTTTATATTTTATGTCATTAAATCAGGGTTCGTCTAAGCTTTTTCTGTTAAACTTTTTGTTTGCACTGGAAAGCACAGCGTACAACGGCCCTCACTCATGGACAACTAACTAGATGCAAAGACGACCTGATAAAGGTTGCTGGGAGCCGTTGGGTGCAGGCCGCACAAAATAGGTTGCGCTGGAAATCAATTGGGGAGGCCTATGATCGGAAGTGGAATGTTTTGTCTGATATAGTATGACACTTTCTATTAAATCCTAAACCCAATACAATCTAATTGCTCATTCTTATAAGGTTTTTTGGATGGTTAAAGTTTGCTGTTCAGTTTACTCTGTCTGTTGTCTGAATTACTTGACACATAACCTATTACCAATGTGTGTTACCAGTGATGACATATGGAACCGAGACGTGGTCCTTCACTATTGGCCTTATGAATAAGCTCAGAGTCACTCAACGAGCTATGGAAAGGGCTATGCTCGGGGTTTCTCTACGGGATCGAATCAGAAATGAGGAGATACGTAGGAGAACTCAAGTCACCGACATAGCCCGACGGATTAGCACGTTGAAGTGGCAATGGGCAGGCCATATAGCGCGCAGAACAGACGGACGATGGGGCCGGAAAGTTATCGAATGGAGGCCACGGACCGGCAAGCGCAGCGTAGGACGTCCACCTACAAGATGGGCCGACGACTTGGTAAGAACCGCAGGTCGGCGTTGGATGCAGGCCGCTTCCAACCGCAGTTCCTGGAGATCAATGAGGGAGGACTTTGTCCAGCAGTGGACGTCCTACGGCTGATATGATGATGATGACGATGGTGAACCTATTAAAACATTGTATCCAAAGTAATTTTATTAATTAATCGAAAAATTAAAGTATATGTGTACTATTGATTTGGAATTAAATGAGTTTAAATATTTTCTTTTTTTTTGCTAGCTGTCTGATCTTAAAATTCTGGTGGAATAACGTTTAGAAGAACGCAATAAACAGTTTTCAACTACAAATTGCTCAAAGCTTTTATCAAACTATGGTGATGAAGCAACCATTTTAGTCACAGCAATTAATATTCTGCAGAGTATAAACCTTCGTTAGTATGCTCCTTTATGACTCTATTTTGGCTTTAAGCCTGCGTTTGCAGTTATTGAATTAAAGGCAATTTATTCTTCAGATAATCACCTCGTAGAAAAGATCTTTTGAAGTGGTAAGCACGAATACTCGTAAGTTGTTAATTGTTTTTACCAATAAATTGATTATTCCTGATTATTAAGCATTTGTTAGGTATTGCTGTTTTTGTGTATATGAATTTGTTCTAATGTGTGTATCTTACTTGTATGTTTTGTACCGTCACAAATAAATGTTTTTTCTTTCTTTCTTTCTGAATATTTTGATACTTGTGCAAACCGAATGCGTGTGTGGTTTGCACTGGTCTTCTTTAAAAGTTAGAGAGACGAAAGTAAAATATTGGCCAATGACAGCAAGTTAAAAGTATGATTGCTTGTTTACGGTTGGGTGCGTGGTGCTGCGCCTCTCATCAGTGCCAGTGCAGTTCGGCAGTCGAATAGATTGGTCACCATGGATTATTGTGTTCCGGGGCCGCCGGTAGGATTTCCCGTCACGCTAGCCTTAATGATAACATCCACCGGGCTTTTTGCAGCGTCAACGTTCCAGCCGTTCTCGAACCGAACGGTCTGATACGTGACGGTGGTAAGAGGCCTGACGGTATGACTCTTATACCATGGCTAAAGGGTAGACCTTTAGTGGGGGACGCCACGTGTCTTGATACCCTTGCGCCATCTCATCTGTCGGGTACATCAGTTGGGGCCGGTGCGGCGGCAAATTCAGCCGAAGATCTCAAGCGGCGAAAATATGTAAGTATCGACAGAGCTTACGCATTTGAGCCATTTGGGGTCGAGTACCGAGGCCCATCGCGTTTTCTAATTTCTTTCTGGTCTTCTGGTTTCGGTTTGGTCGAAACGTCGTGTGATCCGAGAGCTGGCGCTTATCTGGGTCAACGCATAAGCATTGCAATTCAGCGGGGCAATGCAGCCAGTGTCTTGGGGACACTTCCGCCTGGTAGTGATCTGGAGCAGTTGAGCTATCTATAGATCGTTTGCAGCGGTCTTTAGATGATTCAACTGTTTCTTTTGTATTTTATTGTAAATAATTGTATAAAGTATGACAGCAACGTTCTATCACAAACGCCTTAAAGTAATGAGTACACGAGCTGAACTCTACCCACTGTGGTAGAGCAGTGAAGAGGGATAATTAACAAAGTTTCCTTCAAGTTGATTCCCGTATAGATCGCCATTTACCCCGTTACGGCAAATTCAATGTTTGTACATTTAAACTTTATAAAACGCAAAACTTTAAATGAGAATTATTGACATGAATAATTAGAATCCAACCTAAATTAGTAGATAACCTACGTTAAATACAATAAATTGAGCTAGAAGGTAAGTTACCTATTTAAATATCTCAGAGTGGAGTCAAAAACCTAAAGTTCTCAACATTATAATTTGAATTACCATATTTACAGCCACTTACCACTTACCAGCGTCCTATACCGACTCTCAGTAACATGGGCTAACATACTTTGAGTTTTCTGCGTCAACGGCTATTATTTCTCCGAGCTATTGTCATTAGTATTTTTTATACTAGCTGGAAATAGATCAAGTGTATGGCCTATCTGATGTTAAGTGGTAAACATCGCCTACAACAGAGAATTGCCTTGTAGGTCACGCACCTTAGAAATGTGCCCTACGATGCACTGCCTTGCCTCTATCAACTTGAAGCCTACCGGTGTAAAGCCTCATGTGCCTTTTATTTCATCGGCAACCATACCCTTTAAACTCATTGTTTGAAGGGTGTGGTGTTAGTACTTCCCCGGGCGAACCCTTTCACAAGGAACTCCACTAATCTTAGTCTACTCTTATTTTGATTAGTGTTACAACACTTTCTTAATAACTTGTTAGAGGAAAAAGCTTACTAATCTATTGACGAATATCTAAATAACAAATTTTAATGCCTGTTTAATTTTAGTGTAAGATTTTGAATGTTTCAGAGTTTAAGTTTCCATGACGTTTTTTTAGTTTTATAGCGCTCGTTTACATTTTTTTTATTTGCTGACCTTTTATTGTATACGTAGACATTTTTATTCTTCTTATCCATTGACATTTTCTAATTGTTATTGTTTACGCACGCTCATGGGCTGATCATGGAGATTCTTAATTTTATGTATATGTATCATCTGTTGCTAACTGTACCCATTTTCGCAAGGAATAACTGAAATTAAACAATTAACCTCTTATATTTTTACTCATTTTCAATTCAAGCTAAGTGGACACAGTAAACCTTAAAACAATCGCTCCCTTAAAAATCCATTCAATTTGTTTCAGTATTTTACGATCGCGGTACCCTAAAACGTTATTAGACTTTCCTCAGAACTGTCCTGGGGACACTTCGTTTTCGGATTTATTCCCTCCGAGGATATAAAAAATCTTCTCTTTCATTTGCTTAACCCTTTTTAACAATACACGAACGAAATTATGTACAAACGAAATGTTTGGAAGAGGTTTCACACAATACGCCTTTTGTAAGGTACTCGTCATATTTTTGTTGAAGGTTTCTTTATCGCGCTTATTTTTTGTGTAGGACGACCTCGCAGCACACCCATCGCTTTTTAGATTTTATTAGCTAATGAAGTATTGTCCGCAACCGAGTGGTGGCCGAAAGAAGGGCGCAGACCAGTTGGCAGACCACCAGCTAAATGGTCGGACGACATCGCGAGGAGGCCTATACCCAGCAGTGGGCGGATGTGGGCTGAGATGATAATGATGAATAAAGTATTGTATTGAAAAGTCCAGCATAGGACGGTATTTACTAGATGGAAAGACGACTTAAGTCGTTGCACGCAGACAACTTTATACAAAAATATTTATTTTGTGACAATGTTTGTCAATAAGACAAGCAAATAGGTCGTTCTTCAGTGGTGTGCCACTGTAGATGTAAGATCGATCACTCTGGATATTTATGGGGAGGGTTTTGTTCAGCTGTAAATGTCAGATAACTGATATGATGTTTAGAGATGATGAGACTGCAATCATCCAGGGTGTACTTTTACAAGCAATTCCATGGTACCTCTATGTCAGTTTGATATCAAGATGGTTTGTTTACTCTCTTCATGGTATGCAAAAATAAATAAAACACTTGTGTACAGAACAAAGTATAAAAACATAAGGTTCAGTTAAGTTAGTAACTTTACCTCCTCAGGCAATATGACAGCAATCTTTCTTTATCTGACTCATGCAGCTTTTTCTCGGCTGTTCTTTTCATCGTTTTCCTTAGATAATTGTATTTATAATGCTGCCATAGCATAAAAGATGAGACACAACACATAGTCCTTTCAGGGCCACTATAGATAACATCAACCCTTTGGACACTACAACATACATCACACTATTACCAAGCGGGGAATGAAACGTTACAATAATTCAAGGCTACTTCGTTAAATTCAATTGAAATTTAATTATTATTCTACGTAGAACCAACAAAATTGATTTCAGTCGGAAGCTTGTAAGCAAATGAGCTAATTTGAGTTGAATACTCAGGTAAAAGCTCCGGTTCCCGCTTCAATAAAATATTATTTTATACCTATCATTTGAATTAATTTGCTTTGGAATCTGACGTGAAAGTGTTAAGTTTTCGCTATTAGAGTACCCACATAAAGTGTTATTAAATTTACCGTAGTTTTTTTAGTTTGAAATACATTTTTTTTTTAAACATATACTTATAAAACTTTTCCACTTAAAAACCTTAGTAGGTTTGTCCTAAGTAAAAATTTGACATTCCTCTTAAGTATATTTATAACTGTTCTATTTTTACAAGTACGAAGTTTTTTATAAATATGTTTATTATTATTACGCATATTCTCTTTCTCTTGTACAGTATCATGTTTAACCCTTCTAGTCCTTCTTATATCAGAGAGCGCTTTGAGTATCTTCATAACTCAAATCCTCGAGCCTTGCGCTCCTCTGAGACCTTGCAACTGTTGTACACTCTTCTAACTTTTATGATAAATCCATCACAGTACAAGCTATCCGTCAATGTAAATATTTTCCTCCACACATTAGAACTGCCAAATCCCTTCCCATCTTTAAAACAGTTCTATTGAAACATCTGTCTGCACTACAATGCTGATTTCTCATTTTCTCATCTATCGTTACGCTACTCTTGGTTTTAATTCACCCTTCTATTTGTATATCTTTTTATTATTAGTATGGAATATTTATATACTATCCTATATTATTATGTGCCTAATCCATTGATTAGCACCTATATATATGTATATATTTATTTATTTTGCTTATGTAAGAAAACTATTTATTTAATATTCAATTATTTTATTAATAGAACGTCCTAGAACGTTATCGTGAAATCCAGTCCATCCAAAGGTTGTCTGTAAGAGATCGCTTTTAGCGATAAGACCGCCACTTGTATTTCTGCGTGTATTGTTATTTGTTTTTTATATTGTTTTTTTTTATTTTAAGTGTGATTTACAATAAAGCGTTCTCATTATTATAAATACGGGATTTATCACGTACCGTCTTATCGGTGTTTCGACCGACAATGTAAAAAGTAAAGAAGCGTTTTCTATTTATATATGTATTTTATTTAGTCCTAAATAAAAGTTTCCCTCGAAATTCAGTTGTAAATCTTTTGTAGAAAACAATGTAAAATTTATAAGTCACGATATTTTGTCTATTGTACTTAAGAATTGTACGTTTTAAACAACCGTTGTTTCAGCTATTTCGCGGGGCATCATAATATAAATCATGGGCTATACACACCAGGACTGGGAGTTTTATACCCCTGACCCAGCCTCCCTAATCGCACTAGCAAAATGGCCATGAACTCCGTAACAACAGCACTCTCTCCGAAAGACATAGCAATGTCTAAATTTTCTTGAACTTTTTGGCAGGCACTTGCACAGGACCGTGACAAGTAAGATGAAAAGGTTTTTGCCTAGCAGTAGGACAGTATTGGCTAGGAAAAAAAAACTTTACTATTTTGTACTGTGTACACTGAATTTCTATGATTTATGAGCTGTTTTTTATTTTAGTGGGCAGTGAAGCTTGTACCAAACGTGGTCGTCTAAACGTTTTTTGGGAATGTGAATGAAGATTTCACATACAATTTTAAAGGCTCCTGCCTGATGTTATTATATCTGTCTATGGCTTTTATGGCATAATGTTGTGTCTGTTTACTTGTTATGAATATAAGTTGTTTATTAATTAGTAGCTTTAAATATGGATCACCATCATCACCTAAAGTTATACAGTTGTATACGAGTGGTTCTTGGTTAGGTAAGCTGGTGAATGCGTTACGAAAAGTGCGAACGCAAGTTGAGAGGGAGATATAAGTTAGTAAAGATAGAAAGAGTGAGAGTTACGTTTCATATATTACTGTAGGGCCAAGAGAGAGAGAGGTGCAAGCACACATTTTCGTTCTCTCTTTCTCTCATAGCCAGTTGATTTGTCGCATATCTCCTATCCCAAATAAGCCTAAATTATACAAACTGCAAAAACAAAATACTCCTTCATGCTGTATAATAAAGTACATTTTGCTATAGAATAAAAAAAGTATTTACGACGCTTCGTATTTTGAATCTACCAGTTTCGATTTACGAAAAAGTTCAGCTATTCCACATCAGATAGCAGGCAGCAGCAGAAAATAACTTATTTACTTACTGTATGCGCCTCGAAATAAGGTTGACATTTCCTTAAAACATTATTTTAAACATATAGATGGAGCTAAACAAGTTTTACTTCAGTCGTGTGGTCTAAAGCACACTCGTTTCTATATACACAAATAGATTATAGACAAAAAGCTTACAACAATGGCATGTGCAATAGCAAGCTTATCCCTACATTTTATGTCACAATGATTGTCATTGGTACAGCCTCAATAACCATTTTATTAGCGTAATAGGGGAGCAGGATGCTGAAGGTTTATTTCCGTGACCTACTTTCCGTCCGCTCTCAGCCCCGGTGTACAATAGCCTGCAAAAGTGCATGGCCCAGTTTGAGAATGTCCTTTAGGCAATTTGCGAAACTTCGAATCTGTTAGAATTGATGTGAGTTTCCCTAATGATACTACCCAGCATTAGAATAAATATGATAAACTAACAAACACAATCTATACATTCACTGGTCCCTGCGTTAGAAACAAAGAAAATATAACATTTTATTTCAAACTAAGTGTCAGTAATATAATATTGATAATAAATAGTGCTAGACATATCAAACAGCGCTATCTAGCCCCAAACTAAGCAAAGTTTTTAACCAGATATCGTATAAAATACTCACATACTTTTTAACCGACTTCAAAAAAGGAGGTTCTCAATTACAGTGTGACTGAATTTTTTGTTTATATTATTTTTGTTGGTGTTGGTGCTTCCCGTGTGGTCCCATTTCCATTTGGTTCAGTTCTGACAATGGCATCTATAAAAAACCATATAAGTCTGATTTTTTTTTTTTTATTTTATGTTTGTTAGCTCAGAACTCCGTTATATATCAAGCGATTTTAAAAAAATACTTTTTTTTTAGAAATTAAAGAATATATCTTTAGATTGATCCCATGAAAATATAGTAGTTGGTTTTTACTGTTATCTGAAGTCAGTTATATTTTTGTTAAAAATTTACTTGTTTTGTTGTAAATACATACTTATTATATATAAAAATATACCCGAACCCGGAACAAATATCTGCAGACCATGCACACATTAATCCCGCAGCGGGAAACAAACCCGCAAACTCCTGCGTCCTAGCCGGCTATTCGCCCAATGCGTCACAAAGGGACCTATATACATTACTAGTTTACATTTTAAGGACCGGTTGTGTGATATCTTCTGTGAACTAGAACATGGTAAGCGGAAACGCGGAGGTCAGTTCCTACGTTTCAAAGACGTACAGAAGAGGCACATGAAGAGGTGTTGTATCGATCCGTCGCGCTGGGAGGCTCTCGCTGAAAAACGACCTGAATGGAGGCGTCATGTTCAGGACAAAGTGTACGAGTTTGAAGAAGAAAGGAGGCAAGAACTAGACTTAAAACGAGATCAGCTTAAAAGTCGACCGCCGGCTAATATCAATTACAACTACATTAATGGCGCCTTAACTTGTGTTCATTGTAACCGGACTTTTAGCGCAAAAATAGGGTACATCAGCCACATACAGGCTAAACACCTAGGCCAATAATCACAAAGTCAAGTCTCTGTAGCCGAAATCGGCTAGGAGGATTATTATTATCCAGTAAAATAATTATCTGTCGTATAAAACGATTCAAGGTCGTGCGCAACGATTCCTTGTCATATTTAGCCTCTTAATACTTTTGTATTAAACATGTTTAGTCGCTAAATAAGTTTAGTTTACTCTTTCTTTTAGCCCGCCTTGCACAGCGGTCCTGTGCAAGGCGGGCTAAAAGAAAGAGTATACCGACGAAGTATACGCAGGCGGCGTACAGCGCACTCCGCGTCCAGTATAACAATGCACTCAGGGCGATGCTGGGGCTGCCCCGCTACTGCTGTGCATCAGGGATGTTCGCGGCGGCGCGGTTCGACTGCTTCCATACCGTCATGCGCAAGCGAGCCACGTCCCTGGTGCACAGGCTGCGGGCCAGTGCCAACACCGTCTTGGCAATGATAGCCGGCAGAGTAGACTGCCCGTACACCAGACATTGCTGTCACAGGCATGCTCTCAAAAACTCTGTATAAACATTAGTTTACTTATTGTGTTGTGTGCTTTCCTATATGAGCTACATAATTGCTTGAAATAAATGTATTTTATTTATATTATATTTTTTATTTTATAGCCATAATCCTAATTAATTTAAGAGTAGCTCACCTGTCAGTACGACCCTTATACACTCACACCACTGTAACATGTTTGGATTATTTTTCATTTGACATAGTGTGGTTTTATGAGCGTGAGATAGCAATTTATTCAGATAACTGAGCATAAAATGCACAATCTCATACAACATGGCTCAAGCTGTGAAGGCGCTCGCTTTTTCATACAAGAGAGAACACGTTTGTACCCCATAACATTTAACGAACTTAAAAAACTAAGGAGGTCATCAATTCGAACACTAGTACTTTTTAAACTTTCGCGACTACTGTACATAATTACCGATTTAAATGGGTATTTATCGCGTATGTACCTTTGTTAATTGTAATCTCAATGTTCCGTCCGCGGCCACAGCTGTAGCAACATAGTCGGGATAACGTTGTGATAACAAATAAAAAGATACATACGCGATAAATACCCATTTAAATCAGTTATTATAATACGAAGACTAATTCAATGTCATTTTATATGTGCATGCAAATTGGTCAAAATTCAAATATTTGGAAATGGAATTAAAACAGCCCCTAATTAAACTAGATTGTGTTTCTTGTACACTCATCTACATTTAAAATCTCTCTCTAGATTCAAAGTTTTGCTGAAAGAAAACTCTTCTTAGACTTAAGATCGCCTTTGTACATGTATTGTCTGTATTTAGTACTGTTTTTTCTTGTGTACAAGAAATAGAATTAACTTGTGACACTGACTGCACAGTGTATACCCCTCTCCTTAGTAATATAAGTGCATTCTTGACGTTTTACTCGACTGCAATTACAAGGGCGTTTGTTCATTACAAGTTGCTATACAGAATGCCATTGTTTTTTTCAGTTTGCCTTAGCTTTTACGTTCGTTGTTTTTTATCAAACTTCGTAGTGTCACTAGTACAACTTGCTACTTGACCTCCGAGAAAGATGGATATGATTTTAGAGTACATTTTTGATCGATGATCCTATCTCTGGCTTTTTGCACATCCTTATTCGCGAAAATTTATAATCTATCGAACAACTGTAATGGCGGCACGCACTAGCTTTTACTGTTAAGAGGAAACACCAAGGGCTAGAGAATTGAAAAATAAGTATTTGTAAAATCTATTGCTGTCGCGCAGTATGGCGCAGTGCCTGAATAAGCGCGATAGAGACAACTGCAGCTTGGACCGAAAATACCTTTTAAAATTCGTAGTCCCCTGATTTCCTCTCTAAAACTTGACCGATTTAACTACTTTCTTCATTATAAATTAAAAATAGGCTTTGACGGTGTTCCTATGTTTTTTTATATAATCTAGTCAAATGTGTTTTCTGGATGTTTGAACACAGCGGACAATCTGACAAATTTTATACGTTTTTGAATGTTCATATCTCTTTTAAAAATTAATTTATGAAAAAAAGGAAAACATAGGGACATTCCAATAGTGGCCATAGATTTTTGAGAAAAAAAATATTGCTGTACTGGCATTTTCCAGGGAGGAAACAGGGGACTATGTTTGTATGGAAAAACGGACCTTTTGTTTCCTCTTATGATGGTTCGACTCCTCTACAAACAATCAGTGCACATTCACTAGTTAAGTGAACAATACAAATGTCTAAACATAACTTTCGGTACCCTACAGAAACTCTTTATAATGATGTCAATCTCCTTACAATAAGACAGCTGTTCATCATAATTATAAATACGGGATTTATCACGTACCGTTGTATCGGTGTTTCCACCGACAACGTTTCGGTTCAATTCGTCTCACCTCGCTCGTCGTGCCATGCATGATGTTGTTCGGAGCGGATCGCACTCACCCTTATGAAGGTTCACGAATTGAACCGAAACATTGTCGGTCGAAACACCGATAAAACGGTACGTTATAAATCCCGTATTTATAATTATGATTGATATAAATCACTAAAGTTTTCTAAACAAAACAGCTGTTCATTCTATTAACCATATTAAACTTGTATAAACACGCTTAAAAAATACACTTGAACTTGCTAATAATAGACGGCTAGTCTGGAAACCCCCTCTTAGACGCACTAAGTTCGGACAAAGATGCTACAACTACTTAGGGGCATTCTTATACACAAGGCTCAATAAAAAACTTAGCCTTAAATCTTTCACCAGAACAAAGTATAAGAAGAGCACTACTGATTGGCTCACTATGAAAAACTATTTCGAAACATAAAATATTGTATCTATAACTTTAGTTTAGTAAGATAGAGCAGTAACATGAAGATAAGTACCCACTTTAATATGAGTATCGAAATAGTTACGTCACAATATTGTCAGCAAATCAATAAGTTGCTTGCATAATAATCCCTAAACTCAATTAGCGACTAAACTTGTTTAAATTTGACGTATTTAAATGATTTGACAACTCTTTTTAACATATTTAGGCACTAAATATAAGTAGGCATCCTTGCGAAAGTCGCCCTAAGAATTTATTGTAGTAAGAATTAATAGACGAATTAATTAGGTAATATTATCCTGTTTAACATATAGCGCGTACTGTAGGGTAAACGGCTCGAGAGATTTAGACAAATGAGGTGTTTGGAGTCATCTGAACAATGAGAGTGACATCGAGTGAGGTATCAAAATGGCTGTATTTCCAAATGGGCTATTCCAAAAATACATAAAACCTAGAAACAAATTGAATATACTAAATATTACTAAAAAATAATATATTACTTTATTACAACTATTAACTGTATTTATCGTCGTTTTTTGTATTTTCCAGGATCTATTCAACAATACCTTATTCCAGGGGCTCCCAAAGTGTGGGCCGCGGCGCGCTGGTGCGCCGTAGAGAGTAAAAAGGGGCGCCGTGAGACGTTCCTGATACCATTCTCCGGAAACTAAACTTAGGCATACGCGTGAACAATCAAAAATCAATGTGGAGCAAGATATGAAAGTAGCGGTGTCAACACTTCTTTGAAAAAATGTGTGGAGATCACCAAGCTCACACGTCACATTGACTAAGTACCCTGTACCCTATTTCAACTAACTTGGGCGTTGAGACCAAATACTAAATCTGTAAGTGCGCCGTGATCTGAAAAAAATTAGGAACCCCTGCCTTATTCAATAATAAATTGCAGGAACGAAGCAATTTGAATTTGTTAGTCTATTCTCATTAAGCAAAACGTAGAAACAAACTCTACTTAAATAAAGCAAAGCAAGATTTATCTTCGACACAGCAGCGCAATACAGTCCTCGTTACGTAACAAGTACATTTGCTCAATTACAATGCATAATGAGCTTCATCACTACACTTTTAGAATGAATCCAGCTTAATTGCGAGCGGTTTAACCAATATATAAGGTAATTTCTGCAAAATTTTAAAAGCCTCGATAGGATGGGATCGGGATTAAAAATTTACCACACCGGATTTTTTTATTTAACAAAAATCATGCCCGATCGTCCATCAATTTGAGAACTACAATGCCACAGAAAGACAGACGTACTCGTAGGCGTCAAATTTTAAACACCGCTCTTTTTAATAAATGCTTAGTTATGTAAAAAGGAATCACAACGTTTGCTGTAGTATTGTTTAGAAGTTGCCAGTTATTTATCGAAAAAATCACAGAAGTAACTTCTATTGTTTTCACAGATTACTCCATCAGTAGGTACTCGTAGTCGTTCTGGACCTACATTTAGTTTGATTTCGTGGCAAAGGTTACTTTTATTCTGTTGTGTTAAAGAATGTTAAATTACTCATCATCATCATCATCATATCAGCCGTAGGACGTCCACTGCTGGACAAAGGTCTCCCTCATTGATCTGTAGGAACTGCGGTTGAAAGTGGCCTGCATCCAACGCCGACCTGCGGTTCTTACCAAGTCGCCTGCCCATCTTGTAGGTGGACGCCTTATGCTGCGCTTGCCGGTCCGTGGCCTCCATTCGAGAACTTTCCGGCCCCATCGGCCATCTGTTCTGCGCGCTATATGGCCTGCCCATTGCCACTTCAACGTGCTAATCCGTCGGGCTATGTCGGTGACTTGAGTTCTCCTACGTATCTCCTCATTTCTGATCTGATCCCGTAGAAAAACCCCGAGCATAGCCCTCTGCATAGCTCGTTGAGCGACTCTGAGCTTATTCATAAGGCCAATAGTGAAGGACCACGTTTCGGTTCCATATGTCATCACTGGTAACACACACTGATTGAAGACTTTCGTCTTAAGGCACTGAGGTATGTTGGACGAAAAGACGTTGCGAAGTTTCCCAAACGCTGCCCATCCGAGTTGGATTCGACGATTGACCTCTTTCTCGAAGTTGGACCTACCTAATTGAACTGTTTGTCCTAGGTATACATACGCGTCGACAACTTCAAGGGCCGAGTTCTCAACCATAACTGGGGCAGGCACGACATGGACATTCGACATAATTTTCGTCTTGTCCATGTTCGACGACTCGATTGACGCCTTCGAGCATCGTGCTGAGCTCTTCCATCGACTTTGCCATGACCACAATATCGTCGGCAAACCGAAGGTGAGTGATGTATTCGCGCTTAAATTACTAAGTCCTTAAAATTCTCTTATATTGATTATTTTGTATATTTAATAATATGCAAAAATTTGTTGTTTATTTTACTGTTATTTTTGATCTCATAAATAGTCTTGCTTTAATAAGTTATGTGCAATGTTTAGTAGTTATTGTGTAATAATATTTAGATAAAAATTTTTTATTTTGGTTTTGTGAATCTTGTAAACTTTTATAGTATATTATTAGAAATGTCCGGCAAAGGGCCGTGTCCTAGCCGCATCTTTCGATGACATAACGCTGGCATGAGCAAGCGGCTGGCTGGCGTGGCGCGCGGCGACCAGCCTCCCTTCGCCTCACTTTCGGCTTGACATTTGCGCGTGGTGGACGTGTTCTTAGACTGTTATTGTGTTCCTTTGTTCGTATTATTTAATTTCAAATTGTATTATCGTGTGGAAATTACATAAATATTTTGTGGTTCAGTTTAGGTTTTTGATTTCTTTTTTTTTAAATAATTTTCAATATCGATCTATAATAATGCAAACGCGTGCTTCTATGTACTTCTGCTCACGCGCACTAAAGGCGTCACATAATACCTATTTTTGTTGTCTTGTATTTGGTATAAGTATAGCTGTTATATTCATAGAATATAAAAATGGACACAAAATAAATATGATTGTATTTGTGTATGTTGCATTATAAAAAGATGATAATTGCCGATTTTTATGAAAAGGATTACAAACTTTCACGTTCTATTTTCAAGTCTGAAAATCGTTTGTTAAAGTAATTCTTACATTTTATCCACTATATTTTTTCTGTTACACTACACAGTTTAAACACGAAACTAAAGAATGAATAATGAAAAGAATTAATGACGTCCTACCGGTTTCTGACTACGCTCTTACTAATGAGAAACATAGTTACGTTGGCCGAGCATACCTACTTTAAAAGTACCTCTTGATGTGACGAGTAAGTTTTTAGGGTTCCGTACCCAAAGGGTAAACTGGGCCCTATTACTAAGACTCAGCTGTCTGTCTGTCTGCCTGTCCGTCTGTCGCCAGGCTTTATCTCATGAATCGTGATAGTTAGACAGTTGACAATTTCACAAAATATGTATTTCTATTGCGGCTATAACAACAAATACTAAAAACAGAATAAAATAAATATTTAAGTGGAGCTCCCATACAAGAAACGTGATTTTGTTTGCTCGTTTTTATAGATAATGGTACGCAACCCTACGTGCGCGAGTCCGACTCACACTTGACAGTTTTTTATGCTAAATTTGAAAATTGTATCTTGATACCTTTTAACGATAATCGCAAATGTATCGGGCTTAAAATATAGCGTACAAAATCTTCGATGATGTTTATTACAATCCAATAATAAAGTTGAAAATCCACCGAAATGCAAAGACAAGCAAACTACGGCCCAATGTATTCAGTGCGACATTAAATAAGGAATTTAATTGAAATTAAGTTGCTTAATTACTCGCGAATTTTCCCATTACGTTTAATTCTTATTTGGATAACTTTCGACCCCATTCCGTGGCTCGGCCGTATTGAGGTTGAAATGTACCGGAGTTATATTTCTAAACCAATCCCCCTCCGGGGTTAATGAACAAATTGATACAGCTCAAACAAAATCCGATTGTTTTGGCGACCAATCATCAAGTTTCAACGAAGTTCACCAGGTACATTCTAAGGTAGAATAAATACCACATTTATTTGTGATGAATCATCATCCACAGCCTGACTTCACCCATTGTTGGGTATAGGCCTCCCCAAGTTTGTGCCAACCACCACGATCCTGCGCTAGTCTCACCCACTGACGTACCTTTACGATGTCGTCCACCCGTCTCGCTGCTAGTCGTCCTACCCTTCTATACCCGCTCCTCGGCCACCATTCAGTCACTGTCCTGCTCCATCTGTCATCACCACGTCTAGCCAAGTTTCCCGCTCAAGACCATTTGAGCTCCATAACTCGAATCCCAACGTCATGATCATCGTTCGTCTACGGATCTCGACGTATGGAACACGATCTGCCAACTGACTTAATTGACTTCTCGTCAATTCGACTTCGTCTGACTTAGTTGTGACGAATACTATTTGCAAAACTCGATACACATTCGTCATTGTAATTTTATTCTTAACTTCCATTGCTGAACATTGGCTTCGGTTTTTATAAATTGTTATTTCTAAGATGTAGAAGGAGGTATATTTAAATTTGCTTGTTAAATTTGAATTTAAATAGGCTTTCTCCATAGGCCTCACACAAACAAGAAACAACAAAGAACATAATAAATGTAACATTACAAGTTATATACCTACAAAAAGTGTCTATAGTCTAACTTTTTATTAGCTGCAGTAAAATGACGTTTTGTGGGTTGCCGGTTTTTGAAGTAAAATAAATAGGGATGTAGCTAAATGAGTGAATCATAAATGAATAATCAGTTTGGTTTTTTTTTTTTTGAGATTTAATATTAAGTTGTAATGTATTTTTTTAACCTATTATTATTACTATACTAGAGGATTGATCTTTTTTAGTGGAAGTATAGGGAGGTACATTCAAAATGAAACAAAAACGTCATAATAATGTTATTTAATTAATTTTTGTGAACTGAATCACATCCCTATTGAGATTAGGCTGGCAACATTATTTTACGGAATGACATTTAGAAACGTCATTTTACTGCAGCTAATAAAAAGTTAGACTATAGTGTTATTTATGATAAAGAGGAAATATTTGTATTTTTGTATGTATGTTTGTAATGAATAAACTCAAAAACTACTGTGCCGATTTCAAAAACTCTTTCATTATTTAATAGCTACATTCACCTTGAGTAATAAAGGCTATATTTATTGCCAGAAAAGATTAGGAATCCTTACTAAAACTTAAGTAACGTAACCCAAGGTGTAAAAAATGTTCCCTAAAACGTATTTCGTCGCATGCGCTGCGGTAACTATTGATGATAGAACAAAAGTATGTTCTACAATATTAAAGAACATATCAATATCTACAAAAAACTTCGTTATATTATAAAAAGGAAAGATTTGTTTGTTTGTATTGAATAGGCTCCGAAACTACAGGACCGATTTAAAAAAATCTTTCACTGTTGGGTAGCTACACTATCTAAAGGTGACACAGGCTACTTTTTACCCAACTGCGGAGAAGGAGGGTAATATTTTTATTAAAAAACTACGCGTGTGAAGCTGCGGATTGGTCAGCTAGTAATATATACAGACGTCCCAAAGAAAGGATTTTGTTATGCTAGAAATACAACGCGAATCTTCAACTGGAACAGTGAATTGAGTTGAATAACCAACTGACTTACTAAAGCCCTGTTAGATCGCTACCTTAGTTATTATACTTGATCCATAAAGTGGTTTTCTTCTTTTTTGGTTATATAAAACTTTTTAACCCGTCGGTGGCACACGTGGTTCGTTAAATATTTTTATTTTTATATCTTCTGAACCCTCCAAATTCCTGTTTAATCCCTAACATTTTAATTGAAATACATCGAGCCGTTCGGAGCCTATTCAAAACAAACTTACAAACGGATAGACAGACAAAAATTCTATAAAACGTTCATAAGGGCGACTTGATGGTGCATAATCTTATTTAATGCCTAAAATTGTTTAAAAGAGTTGTCAAATCATAGTCGCTAAATACGTTTAGGAATTGTCGTGCAAGTCGCTCTTATCACATAATTTTTTGCAGGTATTTCGAAATCACAGACAAACTTCAATTTTATTATTGGTAGGTATATACAAATTCTTGATTAAACGCTAAAATTTGTTGGTAAATTTAAGATTAAACGTCATACAAAAGTATCGAAAACAGCTGAGGTTTGTGGTAACAAAAGTCAAAGTTGAAATCGAATCTAACGCACTGGCAAGTACTGACGAGATCAATACTGCGAGCTCTATTATCGGAGAGCGAGGGAATGTAAATAGGCTATTTGTCACTTGCAACCGGGCCCTGTACCGCCGCCATTAAGTACACCCATTACGACCAGTCTCGAATCGAAAGTTGCTTTTTATCTTACTCCGTGGTGCGGCAGACCGGCCGGGACGGGTTCAAATCCCACGTCGGGATAAGATATTTGTATTATTAAGACCATACATAAATTATTTAAAAATCCGGCCAAGAGCAAGTCGGACTCACCAGTTCAACCATTATCTTTAAAAACGGCAAAAAACTCACGTTTGTTGTATGGGAGCCCCCCTTTAATATTTGTTTTATTTTAATTTCATTATTTATTTTTCAAGTTGATATATAACTAAATATTCTGTAAATATTTCAAGCGTCTACCTGTTGTCGTTATCAATATCGAGCTACAACGAGCAAAAAAAATCACGTTTGTTGTATAGGAGCCCCCCCTTAAATATTAATTTTAGTTTGTTTTTATTATTTTTTGTTATAGTAGCACTCCAAATACATTATCTGTGAAAATTTCAACTGTCTAACTATCACGGTTCATGAGATACAGGCGGACAGATAGACAAACAGCGGAGCCTCAGTAATAGGGTCACGTTTTACCCTTTGGGTACGGGACCCTAAAAATGGTTTATTAATAAATGCCGTGATACAATATAGCAGCTCTTTTCATGTGCTTATCACTTTTTCCAAAGGAATCTGTTTTGTTCACTTTTTACGAGAAGGTTCAAATCTTGTAATTTTTCAGATGATTCTAAACACTCGTCATAGATATACCCTTTACCGGCTTTTATTTCAATTTGTTTTCTTTTTGTATATTATTATATATATCAGTGCAAATCCTTAATTTGGAAAGAATCCAAGACGAAGAAGAAGAAGTATCTAATACTTTTTGTCTAGACAAAATAAAATATCTTCGAATAAAATTACATCAGAAGCATAACAACGAGTGATTCATAAAACTCGCGAATAATTACTTATATTCGTCGGGATAATAAAAAAAAGGGAAACACGCGATAATACACACTTAAGATAAGTAATTATGTACAAACAAGGTTCATATTCAATATTTTTCTATAAAACATTAAATTAGCAAAATAATTATAAGCACAAA
This sequence comes from Philereme vetulata, assembly GCA_918857605.2. NCBI lineage: Eukaryota > Metazoa > Arthropoda > Insecta > Lepidoptera > Geometridae > Philereme > Philereme vetulata. Next base: position 10,782,506 of record OU975442.1, on the reverse strand, counting down.
CAAAAAAGCGCCCAGTACAGGCAATATTCTCATAATTGCTGTTTTTTCAGCAAAAAAATTAATAGCTCAACTCTTGGGAAAATGTAACATTATGAGGTACATTTTCTCTAAATTATTTTTATTGTGATGAGATCATTAGTTATTTTCTTTTGGGAATTTTTTTATCTTAGCTTTCTTTAATATAATGATTATCGGTACCGGCATTTTATGTATAAATAAAAAAAGAAAATTTTAGTTAGACTGAACTAGTCAATATTCATGTATGCTGTATGACAGGTGAGCAGTGGGTTAAACAGACCACCAAGTGGAGCCCTGACACAGTCGGAAGACGTCACCGCAGACTAGGAACGAGTTCAATAAGTTATGAGCGGATTATAATAGGCATTTTCCAAGCAGAAGTTAGTAGTGGCCGATTCTATCGGAGAATCAAGTCCATCCAGTGGCCTCTGATATACCGGCCAAACACCATGTATAAAATCACTAGTAACCACACAATCTTAATGGTTTCCGCATAGGATGTTATTTAACCTAGCTGAGTTGGTAGTCCTGACATTGTTAGCGATACTTTTTGGTCGCTAAGTAAACATACAATATCCCTTAACATTTAATATACCTAGTCAGGTCATAAGTATTGTCACACAGTAAAAACTTTTCTTTTATAATGCTGGCCACAAAAAAGTTTATAGAATTCGAATTTAGAATTGTTCATGAAAATAATAATGTATACTTTTTAGAATTTTACTCATTTTTAAATATAGAGTGGACGCTTAAAGAAGAACGCGTTGCAGTTATTGCGTTGCATCGTTGCGGTTACGCGCCAATTCAAATTTTTGACATACTGATAAATTTGAATATAACCAAAAGATTTGTTTATCGCACCATCAAACGATATAATGAAGACTCTAGTGTAGATGACAGGTCAAGAAGTGGTCGCCCTCGGTCTGTTAGGACTCCAGCAGTGATAAAAGCTCTGAAGGCGCTAATTCAAAGAAATCCCAAACGTAAGCAGAAACTGTTGGCCCTTCAGATGGGGTTAAGCAGAACCACGGTGAAAAGGGTGTTAAATGAAGACTTAGGGCTTCGGGCATATCGAAGAAAAACAGGACATCGTTTGAATGCTAGTCTAATGGACCTGAGACTGAAGAGATGCCGCGCTTTGTTGAAGCGGTACGCGGGAAAAAAATATCGGGAAATTCTTTTTTCGGATGAAAAATTTTTTATCGTAGAAGAGAGCTACAACAAACAAAATGATAAGGTGTACGCAGACAGTAGTGAAGAAGCGAGCAACCGTATTCCGCGTGTCCAACGAGGTCATTTTCCATCCTCGCTCATGGTATGGTTGGGAGTTTCTTATTGGGGCTTAACAGAGGTACATTTTTGTGAGAAAGGTGTAAAAACGAATGCAGTTGTGTATCAAAATACAGTCCTGACGAACCTTGTGGAACCTGTTTCTCATACCATGTTCAATAACAGGCACTGAGTATTCTAACAAGATTCGGCGCCAGCTCATAGAGCGAAGAGCACACAAGACTGGCTGGCGGCGCGTGAAATCGACTTCATCCGGCACGAAGACTGGCCCTCCTCCAGTCCAGATTTGAATCCGTTAGATTACAAGATATAGCAACACTTGGAGGAAAAGGCGTGCTCAAAGCCTCATCCCAATTTGGAGTCAAGACATCCTTGATTAAGGCAGCCGCCGATATTGACATGGACCTCGTTCGTGCAGCGATAGACGACTGGCCACGCAGATTGAAGGCCTGTATTCAAAATCACGGAGGTCATTTTGAATAAACTTTAGTGTCATAAGAATCTATGTTTTGTTAAGTTCATTTTGGTATATAAATGGTTACATAATGAATAAACTTGTTTCAATTATTTAATATTAAACATATGACAGAATTTATGACCTGACTAGGTATATATACATAGGTCTACCCCTTACCTGTCAAAAACTACTAAGTAAAACCACACTACTAATTAATCAGTAAAGTTCTTCTGTTTGATACTTCATTATGAAAATAGGCGTCCAGTTAAGCTTATCCTCCGGTAGTATTGAAAAGTTGACTTTTTTGTTTTTATTTTGAAGCTATACAAGCTTTTCTTTTAGATTGATTCTGATATCCAGCGCGAAAAATTTGTACTTGGGATTAAAGAAAGCCATTGGGATTTTGATGAAATGTTTCGGTATTTCGAGTTTACAAACGGAATAGACAGAACCAAAAGGGTTTATGATGTGTAGAATGGGCAAAAAAGTAAAATGTATTTATTTGCGCATCGAATTATGAAATAGGCGTGGCAAAAACTCTACAAATCTTTGTTTGGTCGCATTTATATAGCATATATATTAGAGATAGATATTAAACACATTATTGTACAGAACACAATACGAAAACATTAGCTATTTAAATAAGAAGGCCAAGCAAATCAATTATCGAAATATTTCGATATCATACTTAGGAACACTATTTGTACTAAAACGTGGTATTTACCACGATTTTTAGGAAGTTTGAAAGTAGAGCCGGCATTAAAAAGTTGAGGAGTTGTGAGAAAAATTAGGCTAGCTTGTTTAGGTATGTCATATGAAGGGCAGTATGTCTAAGTTAGCAGAGTGTTAGACATAAGAGTAGTAGGCCAAAACAGAGAAAGATGGTTTGTGTGATAAATGATATGGGCAAAAGTTCTAACTATTTGATATGGTTAAGAAATAAATGAGTTGTGGTTTTCCAGGCCGATTTCGGCTAAGGCGACATTATTTCTGCTATGTTACGTTATGTTGGTGCGCACTAAGATGACTTGACTAGCCAATCGTAATTTTAAATTTGCGTGCACATAAAGTGCAAGTCAGAGCGCAAAAATGGATTCGCCTTTTTGCTTGTTGTATCAAAACTACTAAATCGATTTTATCCATTGGACTTTACTTGTTGATACCATAGAGTAGGCTTTATTTTGATACCAAAAACAAAATGCCGGGCTTCAGAAAATTCTACAGGAAATGAACTTTAAAAAGTTGTTTACGTTTCCCGCTATTTTTATCAAAATGGTATAAAATGGCGGTTTACTTTTAAGTTGGTCGCGTTTTTTATCCAGTTTGCGCCTGCGTTCATCTTCATCTTCAATAAATGAGTACTAAGATGACGGCTGATAATGTTCATAAAAGAATGCAAAGCGTACCCACAGCCTCGACCAAAGATGTACAGAAGGAACCCCGTGAGGTTTTAGTCAGTAAGAGTCTGACATAACCCATAACATTCCGCCACCACTACCCCAAGGCGGAAAGTATCCATGACGGATATCGTCACGTAAAAAATAGGATGATATATGTTGTGCCAATCTTACTTACTGTGGAAAAGGGGATGAAGATGGACTTCGATTACCTATTACAGCTTGCTATCGAATACTAAAACTCGTGTTTAGAACCCAGTTTTTTCATTTCGTTCCCAATATATCAAGTTTACGACAAACACCAGAGGTTTAAATTTAATCATAAAAAGTTTAACTGCCAATAAAGTTTTAAACACTTTGATGACACTCACAAGTGTGAGATTATTATAAAGCCTTTATAGGGTTTTTCAAGCTGCTTATTTTACCATAGAAACCACAAATGAGTAAATAATAACTATTCTTAATAATAATCGGTCAGGCACAACAAATCTACAAAAATGTTTCGGTGTGATTATTGCCGGCTTAACAGTACAGCAAAAAAATAAAGCTTATTATTTACAAAACAAATATATGCCTATTAGTCTTGTAAAGTCCTTAGGTATATCAATATGAATATATGAGTAATCACTTAAAAAAACTTGTGAGTTTCACCAGTCAATGCCTTTTTTAATACGAATATATCTCCCCTAATGGTAAACAATTATGTGGTCTAAAATGAAGCACGAAGTTCTAGAAGACAACTTTTCACTCTTATCTTGAAGAGGCCCGGACTGTAGTCTTGAGGAAAAACAGACACTAAAGTCTTAAAGCACAGAAACGTGGTACCACACTGTAGGCATCGTAAGAAAGCACAAGCTGGCGCTTTTGTCAAGTTCGCTCAACGTGCTACGGAAAGGGTTATGTTTGGCCTATCTCTATGAAATCAAATCAGAAATAAAAAACAGAACATACTGCCAGCCCATAAAATTAACACACTGAAGTGGGCTAACGGCACGTAGCTCGAAGAACTGAAGGCCGCTGGAACAGGAAGGTTCTTGAGTGGAGATCATGCATCAAGCGAAGCGTAGGGCAGCCCCAGACTAGGTGAAAGGATAAATTCATAAATGTTGTTGGGAGCCATTCGGCCATATTATAGACTGCACATAATCAGTCGCTTAAGTAATCTATAGGCTTATATTCAGACGTCCTATGGCTGATATGATGTTGATTTAGTACCTGTAAGCCATCTGTTAGCACAGAATTGCGATGGATGACACAAACTAAGGACGGTTAATGAATGAATGAATGAAAACACTTTATTGTACACATTAAAAAGAATAGAAATTACAGACAAAATAGAAAACACAAAGCAAATAGTACAATGGGCGGTCTTATCGCTTTGAAGCGGTTTCTTCCAGATAACCTTTGGACGGTTAAAGCAAGTGATGTCGGATGTTGAAGATACGAATAACACCTCGAGAATGTTCATGAAAATCTTTGTGGTGTCAGTACCTACTCTTTTAAAACTACGACAATAAAGTGCACTTATCTGAGTTTACAGCTGAGATAAAACTATCAGCCTTGGGGAAGATGACATTGGTAGTAACATTTTGTTAATAGCGATGCTATACATCGTAACTTTATGATTCGTCAAAGATGTTGTTCAAACGTTCTTATCATCGTAATTTAATTACTACGGAGAAGGCCACAATGACTGTCTCTGAACTGCTTTTGTCCACTTTCCTACGACCACTTTAATATATTTTTAACTAGTTGGTCAATAAAATCATAACCCTCCTGCGCAGTCCGGTAAAAATTACCCTATGTCCTAATCCCGGTCAGACAATCTATCTATATACCAACTGTACATATGGAGTGCATCTAAAGAAAACTTTATAATTTTAACTCCAAATTATCGATGATTTTGCAAAAAAGTTGAAACACTTATTTATTTATTTCTTACCAAAACCCTAAATATGAATTTTTAAATCCCTAACTTGAGGAACTATAGATTAGACATACAAACATTCAACCCCTATTTTACCCCTTCAAGATAATATTTTGCAACAAAAGGTAGCCTATGTCCTTCCTCAAGATATACTCTATCTCCGAGCTAAATTTCATCACGATCCGTTCAGCCGTTTAGTCGTGAAAAGGTAACAAACTAATAAACAAACAGAGTTACTTTCGCATTTTTATAATACTATAATGGATATGGATTGTTCGGACACATGCGATTGGTGTCTTTCGTGTTACAAACGTTCAATGGCTTTCGGTAACTGTTTACCATCAGGTGAGCCGTGTGCTTTCTTTCAGTGGTATGAAAATAAAAATGGTTGTGTATAAAGTCGGTTTACGGACAATAATTTTACGTGATAACGTTACAGATAGATACGTCACAAGTCAAACGCTTAGGCCGATCGTGCCTCTTTATATCTTGTTCCGCGCTCTCGCATTCACGCTCGGCTCAGGCAGAACGTTACAATGAGTCATGCTTTTTCGTGCGTGCAGTTGGCGTTCATCGACTTATAAGATGTTATCACGTCAAAAACTCCTCCAGTCTATCTAGGGGGGTGTATCCTGAACAATATTTTCGGCTCAAATTGAATAATGTGAACAACAAAAACGGTATTATACAGGTTATGTAGCTAAGCTATCTTCAGCATTTCGATAATACCAAAGCTCAAGTGAAAGCCAGGAAAAAATATGTTTATCTATCCAAACCCAACATAAATCTGCGGTGTAGACTTGCCAATAAAATGTTTAGGTTCTTTTAAACAGGTTTGTTGAATTTTCGGCCGTTGGACAGATTCTAACAAGAAATAATCTGAAAAGGGTTCCAAGCCTAGAGGCAAAAAGGCCAGGTATTCAATCTAATATTTATTTTGGTTGAAGGGTTTTTATCCGTGAAGATTATTTATTACGAAACGTCAGGTTATGTTTTGTATTGAATATATTAAGGAATATTCCTTTTTAATTATCTAGCGAAGCGAGATCTCTAAATCAACTTGGTCAAATCTGCGTTGTATGTATCTATGTTTGTCCGAGGATAACTTTCGTAAGGTTGATCCGATCATCGTGAAGTTTAATACATAGGTAGGTAGCGATGGTACAATATCGGTGTGACTAAATGAGCTAAAAGTGTGACGGGGTTGTTGAGATATTGGGGTTCAAGAGGGGTAAAAAAATTAAAATGAAGCTATCGGGTCAAATGTGACGTCAAATGATTAGTACATCTAATTTTATCCTCCGTTTTTATTTTTGGTAAATTCTTTATAGTTTTTGAGTTATTAGCCATGATAAAAACTAAACTTTGACAAAATTCACAGGGTACACCAGTGACCCCACAGTGCTGTCATCAGTCAGTGTGGTACGCGTGTAGCTTAAGTGACACAAATATAGGCAAAAGTCTGTAATCTAGAATAACTGCAATTTGTACCCACCAAAAAAAAATTACCCAAAGTATATGAACTCCCGTTACCTGTAATTTATATGAAACTGTAGGTCAAGAAAATTGGTTCTTTTTCGTGGCACTATTTTGATAGTCAAAGATTACAAATAATATTCTTCTGTTTTAATCGGAGATTCGCGTGATTTCAGTTCGGGGCGAACCACTTGTATAACAATATGAATTAAAAGCAAGGCTGCAAAGCTGAAATGGGACTGGGCAGATCATGTCTCCCATATGTAACCCGATTGGTGGGCCATGGTCACATTCATATGGATTCCTAAAGATGGAAAGCGACGCCGAGGAAGGCCTAAATAGCGCTGGATCTATGACTTGGACGTCTTCCAAAGAGACTGGCGGGATCTGGCTATAGACCATGATAAGTGGAAGGAAGAGGAGGAGGCCTTTGCCCAGCAGTGGGACAGTACGAGTTAGTAAAAAATAACAATATAAATATGACAAAATTTGTTAATCAAGTTAAAGAGAAGAATAAATTTACTTACAGCCGCCATAATATTTATTTGTCTGTATTAAGGCACTTGTGTCACCGCCGGCGATGAGCGAGAAGCGAGTAGAGCTAGAAACTAGAAACGAGTTGGCGAGCAACGAGAAGCAAGTGTGTAGTTCCTATAGTTGTCTCGCTGGGCTATAAAGCGAGTGAGCTAGTGCGGCGGGCAATACTCATCATCTCACGGCGTGTGTTCTGACCGCCAAGTGAGCATCACCGAGCGAGTATCGCTGAGCGAGTGTGTAGTCGCTGCGACAAAATAGTGGAGAGGGAGTTCTCGCCGGCAGTGTGAACGGCCAGCGATCAACTATTAATATACGTGTCTCTTTTACTGACACGGAATCTATACATTTTGTTCGTTTCTTGAGCGAGAAAATAGTTGATAGCTAATCGCTAACTCTCCGGTGGTGAGACAAGTGCTTAAGTGTGTATTGTAGAAAGTCTTCATTGAAATGTCGAAAATGTTTGCGGAGTTTTGGCTTTCACACCTGCTATGTCAATCTAAGCCATTTTAATCTTTAAAATCATTACAAAGAAAATTATCCCATAGTAACACGTTTCTTACATAATCGCTCACCAGTTTGTGTACTTCCGTACTTCTCGGCAACTCTGTGAAAATGTTTGTGTTAACCTGCATCCGTGGAACTTTCCTATAAGTACTTTATTTCCCTGTATATTTTCTGCCTCAGCGAAATTATCCTACGTTTTGTGTTCGCCTTATGGATTGTTAGATTGAGTTTTAATACATGTTGAATAAATGAAAGTGCTTCTGGAAATAACAACGATGCTTAAAGAAAGAAAGAAAGCATATACATTTATTTGACATATACAGGACAGACCATTCAGAACAGAACAGAACAAACATACCTACATACATAAAGATTATAATGATAAAAAAGAAAAATTATATATATAAATCCAGGAAAAACACATATACATAGGTAATATACATACACAGATAATATTATGCTCATCGGTGCTGTGTGGGCCAAACAAGCCCCGTCTCAGCGTATTGCTGCCATCCGAGGAAGGTAAGCGGCGCTGGTTTTCAGATGGGACCCATGGGTAGCCTCACGAACGCACAAAAATAAATGAGTAAACAGATACATAGACATACATATACGTATATAATAAAATAAACTATGCATGCGTTGTATTTGTAATAATCATTACCTTACTTGATTTTATTGTGATTTGAATAACCTAGTTGAAATCATTGTCAAGTTCTGATTACAATAAGTATCATAGTGCCTCTAGATAGCAGATGTTTCATAAACTCGCATGATTAACAAACATTTCCGCTTACTAATTTCACAAAATATGTTTTTACAGATACCTATCTAAATCTTGGTCTCAATCGACGTGTTCTTCGAAATAAACCTATGGTTTTCTAAGAGCCAAAGCTACAAAAACAAAGTCAGCTGCCATTAATGAGGTAAAATTTTACCCCACAATTGCCGTGCGTTAGTCGCGCTAAAACTCGAAAATGGCTCGACCAATTTTGTTTGTTATGTTCGAATCAGGGTTTGTATGGAAGAAAGTTGTATGAACTCAATACTATTAGGCTATATTTAATTTTTAAATCCGTGCGAAGCCGGGGCAGGTCCTCTAGTATTAAATATAACTTGATTTATAAAGAAAGAACAATAATAATCACACTAATATTATACATACGAAAGTTTGGATGTTTGTTTCTTTGTTACTCAATCACGCCGTAACGGCTGAACCGATTTCGATGAAATTTGGTATATACGTAGATTATAACCTGGATCACCACATAGGCTACCATTTTTCTCATAAATCAGTTCCCATGGGATATAAATGGGGTGTCAAGTTGCAACAGCGAGTTTAGCTTTATTTCTAGGCGCGGGCAACTGCTAGTAAAGAAATATTTCCATATTTATTAAAATCTAAGTATATATTGCTACTACACAGTAGCTTTACTGAACAGTTTTCATTGTAAATGGCTTCTATGAAACTTGATCAATTTCCTCGTTCACCGATACTTTATGAAAATATACCTGCAAATTGCTATTGGAAAATTACGAAAACATTTTTCTTTAATATTTGCAATATTTATATTCATCCTGAATATAAATATTGCAAATATTAAAGAATTACGTATTCATTGTATTCATTTTACCTTTTACGTATTCATGATATTTTGCTAGCAAGTATATCATTAAGAAGAAAACAAACTGCGTCTCAGTATGAGGTCATAAAGTAGAGAAACAAGGACAGTGAATCAAAGATATAAAGCAAAGATAACCCATAGATAAACAGTGTTTATTGAAAACCGATACGGCACCTATAAAATTCCCGTTGATGACTTGATGCTCGCAAAATGCCAGTTGTGCATAATAAAGTTCCTATGGTGATTGATGTAAGATCTATTTTACATGTCATGAATGTTATGTATTAACGATCAATTGATCAACAACGTTGTAAATTGAGGGGGATCAATGTCAAATCTGGGACACCATGCACCATGTACGAAACGTCTTGACAGTGTCCCAACCTTAAGTCTTAACGGGATTATCTTAGACAGAGTATATACATTTAAATATCTTGGGCACGTTGTCCCTACAGACCTCAAAGACAATGAAGACATCGAACGGGAGCGGAGGGCGCTGTCCGTGCGTGCGAATATGATTGCTCGCAGGTTTGCGCGTAGTTCAGAGGTGGTTAAGCTGACTTTATTTCGGGCGTACTGTACCTCTCTGTACTCGTGCAGCCTGTGGGCGAAGTATACGCAGGCGGCGTACAGCGCACTCCGCGTCCAGTATAACAATGCACTCAGTGCGATGCTGGGGCTGCCCCGCTACTGCAGTGCATCAGGGATGTTCGCGGCGGCGCGGGTCGACTGCTTCCATACCGTCATGCGCAAGCGAGCTGCGTCCCTGGTGCATAGGCTGCGGGCCAGCGCCAACACCGTCTTGGCAATGATAGCCGGCAGAGTAGACTGCCCGTACACCAGACATTGCTGTCACAGGCATGCTCTCAAAAACCCTGTATAAACATTAGTTTACTTATTGTGTTGTGCGCTTTCCTATATAAGCTACATAATTGCTTGAAATAAATGTATTTTATTTTATTTTTATTATTGACTAGAATCGTTAGTGTTCCGAACGGCCGGACATAGATTTGAATTGTAAATAATTTTAGGTAATTTTTTGAGGTTTTGACAATAAAAGTAAAGTAGAATAATATCACATAGATATTAAGAAACAATAGAGATTAGACTTATGTAGGAAAGGTTCTCAGTTTTCGTAGGTACATAGGATTATTGTCGACCTTAGGTAGGAATATAGACTATACCAGCTAGAATCCTGTAATTTAGGTAGTATTTTAATATTGGCTCAATTAAAGCAGGAGTACGCTTTTATGAATCCTGAAAAAGTGGTAGAAATAGGTTTGCCTGAATACGCCTCGTGAGTAAAGGCAATTGGAAATTTGTTAGGAAAATGCCATACCATAGGGAGGTCAATAAACTTGTCATCAAGGACATGAAAGGTCGAAGGATTTAAAGGTCACAATAACGATGTAAGCAGTATAATTAGTTGAGACAATAAGTTTACTTGGGGTGGCAACGCTAGTGCGGGGAGACGATTTGGCTTATATTGATAGCAGTTTTCTGCAAAAATCGCGTACCAAGCATCAAGCCACCACACCATCATCACACTAGGAAGAAGCACCGAATCCCAGCGCACCAAGACGTACGAAGCCGGGACGGATCGAGCCATACGGGCGACATCGTATCACCATACAGTCCACTCGTAACAACCACCGCCCGCCCTGGTTCAACCCGTACAGTTAAGCAGTATAATATACTATCTATACCTGATCAATTGGACATATTCGCTTGCAATGGTGAGAAAGCTAAAAGCCCATTTTAAATGTTATTAATTATACTCCTATCTTTGAAATATTGACTTATTTTATCATTTAAATTTAATTAATTCTTATAATTATTTTAGTTTTATGGAGTATTGCTGTCACCTATAGGATGGTTCGGCCAAATACCAGCTACCTTAGACTCGATAGAACGTAGGGCTTTTAGGCTTGTAGGTGAGCAATATATGGCGGAAACTAAGACCCAAAGTCTCGGACACCGCCGTAAAGTTGCAAGCTTATCGACCTTTTACAGAATACATTTCGGGGAATGTGCCCAGGAACTACGATCTGATCCCGCCATCTCTCTTCCATCAAAGGACCAGCAGGCGCACGGCTCAGTAGTATCCGTACCTGGTTGATATACCACCCATTCACACGCCGTTTTGGTTCTACGTTCTTGATGCGTACAGCTGAGGTATGGGACACTTTGCCGTCGTCTGTTTTACTTAAAAAATACGATTTGGGTGAAGGTAAGAGTGAACAGGTTTTTTCTAGGTCTTCGTGCTTCATTTTAGACCACATCATCGCTTACCATCAGGTGAGATTGTGGTCAAACGAAGATATATCCAGTTTAAAAAAAAATAAGAATTATGATTTTAAATTACTTTTTCTGTCTGTTATTTATTTCGGTGTTGTTTGTTTTTTTAGTTTTTTGTGTTTTTTTATGTTACTTGCTCAATAAATTAGTCAATGTAGTCTTCACCTGTATAATTATAGTAACATTTGTCTCGTAGAAATATTAATTGATTCATTAAAGTGTTTTAATGTTTGTATGTAGGTTTTCAAATAAATAATAATATGAAGTTTCTCATAGAGGACTCTCCAGTTTTCGCATCAAAAGTGTTAGGAACTAACTTAGTACTTTGTTTAAAACAAAGCTAGACAGAGAATGTTACCTTGTAAATGATACTCCAAGGTCAAAGGGTTATACTTATTAAAGAAAAATTTATTTACGCACGCTTAACTTGGGGAGTAAGCTGGTTAATGCGTGACGAGAGCGTTACGAAAAGTGTGATCGGGCGAGGCGAACGGAAGTTGAGAGAGATATATAAGTTAGTGAAGATAGGAAGAGAGAGTTACGTTTCGTATATTACTGTAGGGGCAAGAGAGAGTGGTGCGAGCACATATTTTCATTCTCTCTTTCTATCATAGCCAGTTACGCTTCGTATATCTAAGACACAGTATAGGCCTATTGTCTGTATCACACTGTAGGAGCAAGACAGAACAGTGCGCGCGCACATTTTTTTCCTCTCTTCCTCTCATAGCCAGTGCATGAAATAAATATCTCAGTCAGTAGTTCGTTTGCGAGTTTGCAAGCGTTACGCAAACGGTGATTTCTTGATTATTGTTCGTGGTTTCATTTCGTTCTTGAACAATTTTATAAATTAATATTTTGAAAAAGAAGTTTTACTTCAGTCGTGTGGTCTTTAGCACACTCGTTTTTTGTTTGATATTCATTAGCAATTTTGCTAACCCTTAGTTAGCTATCACGTAAAATTGCTTCAGTATAATTATCGTAAAAAATAATCGAGAGTAACACTATAATTTTCTAGTATAAACTTTGTAATGAACTTATTAGATTTATCATAATTTTTTATAACCAATAATTTTGTCAGTTCTAGTCTACTACTAGGACTATAACCCATATTTAGCTTTTCTTTAGTGAAAAATAACTAAACCGATTCAAAAATGGGATGTCATCAAATTTATTACCCGGGATTTTCTCAAATTGGTTGCACAAATCTAAGCACGTACAATTTAGACAAGTTTCAGAGTACCTTTTGCATGACAGGGCTATTGTGGTACGGCTACGGGCAACCGCTTCCAAGAACCGTCTTTTGTTAAACTTTCTTGTACGCAATGAAAATGTCAAGTAATTGCTTGAACTTTTGTGGATTTTTGTCAAATTATTCTGATATGTATTTAACTAGCTTCCGCCTGTGGATTTGCGCGCGTGGTTTGTCAATAAAAAGTAGCAGGTTATAATCTACGTACATACCAAATTTCATCGAAATCGGTTCAGACGTTACGACGTGATTGAGTAACAAAGAGACAATTAAATAAACTAACATCCAAACTTTCGCGTTATGATATTAGTGTGATTGGTCATACTGATAGTCCAAAATACAAAAAAAAATATTATTCATTATTTTGAATCTCATCAATTAATATAAGAATACATGTTATTTATCCTCTTTATGTAGTGTAGTATATTTATATATTATTAGTATGTATTTAGGTTTATGTTTATTAGTATAATCAATAGGTATATTTTATTTTGTGGGTTCTGTTTATGTCTGTAACATCTTTTGACTTTGTTTGTTCTATCCATCCAAAGGTTGTCTGGAAGAGATCGCTTTTAGCGATAAGACCGCCCATTGTACTTTTATTTATTGTTTTTTCCATTGTAACTGTATTTTTGTTTGGTGTGCAATAAAGAGTAATTCATTCATTCGTTCATTCAATTGTACTACCTGATACATTTATATTTTTTACGTAGCAACTTCGAGCAGAACCTATAAAGGCTCTGATAACTCTTTAAAACCTTCCAATTACAGCGCTTTGACAAACCCCAGCGTTTATATTAAGAGTATGAGCCTGTTTAGTGTCTTCTTGAACTGTCGATAATTGCGCTCACCAGATAAGGTTACTAAGTGTTAGCCAACAAGAAAATAGGTCGAGCATAAAACTTGGAAGAGAGGTTCTTCAAGTGCCTTTTTAGTGGTTTCGCACTTCAGAAAACGAAGCTTACAGCACTTATAACGTTGTGCTGTACAAAAGTTTTTGTAACACAGACCCGTATGATAAAAATGAACTCAAATCTGAATCAAGACTCAATCATAAAATTTTGATAGTTCTTTGTCAAAAATCTACGCTTCAATTTCGATTCTTGCTAGAGCACCGTTGTGAAATACGGGTTTTGAAAGTAATACTAGCCCGATCGATATTACAAGCTTGGACGAAGGATTAATACCGAACGTACACACGGCTACACATCAAACCATAAATTTCCAGTACAAGCTGACCTCTCATTCTACGTAAAGCCTACACAATGCGAGGAAATGTATGGCTTGATGTGTAGCCATGTGTACATGAATAGTTTATTTACATGATTACATAATTTAAAACCCCGACCGAAGGGTTATGGATTATGAATCAATCTATAACTTGTACCTGAAATCGGGTCATCTCTTAGCTACGATGCCACACATTTAGTTATTTGTATTTATATTTATTTATTTATAGTTATTTGCGTACTACAAATACAGTCAAACCTGCTTAAGTGAGAACTGGATAAGTGAGAAAACTCTATAAATGAGAGTAATAGCCAGGATCTGTCATTTTAAGCTCCCAAAACCTCTATTAGCGAGAAACAGAAACCTCAGTAAGAGAGAGTCGTTTTTCCCTCATGGACCTCCGTAAGTGAGACTGCTACTTATTTATACCTCTATAAGCGACAGTCGAGCTTTATTTACAAATTTAACATCTGCTATTTTATAACTCATTCTTAACTTTCGTGGAACTTCCTACCATTGTTTTTGTATTGTTTTCTCGTCAATATTGTATCTATTCTATTTCGTGGAACTAAATAACGTTGTTATTTTACCGCATTCTTTTCGAATGGACTTACTCAGTTTATAGTTAATCAATTGCGAAGGAAAGTTCTGTTCTGCATCATGTCAAAACGGAAAATTAAAGTACTGTCCTTAAGTGATAAACTTAAAATAGTGAATGCGTTTGAATCCGGAAAACCGCGAAATGAAATTTAGAGGGAGTTTAATTTACCAGAATCGATCTATTATAAAATTGCATCATCATAAGAGAGAAATGCTACCCATGTACCTATGTAGTGAGAAACCTCTATAAGCGAGAATGAGATTGTGCTCCCTTGAACTCTCGCTCAACCAGGTTTGACTGTACTATTTTAGCGACAATATTTACTTTTACCGTCTAGGCTCCGGCCTTTCAAACCCACAGAACACAAAAAACAATAGAACTAGCATAATGACTTTTTACTAAGAAAACCAGTAAACTAACCTCACACATGTAAAAACTAGCACACTTAGAAATAAAAGTTATAATTGGTTGAAAGAGAACGGTCAAAAATACATAAAACCATAAAACTAATTTTACGTATAAAAAACCTTAGCCACTAAGGGAACATGGTTTAAAATTCAATAAAATAAATAGGAATTAAAAATTAAATTCTACTCAGCAAAAGATGGCGCTTTAGAAAATATTTTTATTTTAGTCTCTATGAATTAGATATAACACTGATAATGCAATGGCTGTTACTTGATTACCCACAAAACAAAGCCACTCAACAACAGATGGCGCTGTCGCTAGCGATTTTTGTTATAGTCTCTAACAGCAAAGAATAAGACTGATAATGCAATGGCTGTTACTCGCTTATCCAAAATACATCGCTACTCTATTAGTGATGTACCTATGAGGATACAAGACGAATGTATCGATATCGATTATCACCTACCTACTACGGATAACGAAATAGGTACCTCAGGTTATAACATTGGTGGTCGAAATAAACAGCTTTCTTTTCTTTCTTTCTTAACATAATCACAGGTTTCCAACTCGTAATTACTTCTCCTCCGGTGGTGACGTCAGATACTTGTTTTTCATACTCTTCGACAGCCTCTTCTGGTGATGAAAATCGTTAATCGGGTAATTGGTTCTTAATTTTTGGGTACAGAAAAAAGTCACACGGTCCAGGTCATGACTCTGTACGCTGGATGACTTATAAGTTGTACGTTTTTTTATTTTTTTTTTTATGTTTTGCGCCGTGGGGACTTGAAAACAGAAGTTATTATATTATTTCACACCATAGGTCTAAAATACATTCAGAAAATCATCAATAAAACAACAAAATAAATTAACGCCCTGGAACTTATACACCTTTTAATAAGGGGTAACTAATTAAAGCTATCGATAACACATTCATCAGTATATTGGGGTCACATCCCTAATTGAGTAGCTTAAGTTGAGGTTTAAGTGAAACGCGACCTTAAACATTACGAAAATCAGTCTATTTTGTTTGACGAGTTTGCAATTTAAACAAAACTAACAAAAAACAATAAAATAATGCTAACCGGTGTGATAGGATATGCCCCCATTTGTAAAATTTTTGGTTCGGCTATAATATTTACACTCCAAAACGGCACAATATGGCATTTTTATATTTTTTTGAAGTACGTTTACCCCACAGTAATTGAAACACGACTGAAGTGAGTGAAGCTTGTAGTGCGCGGAACTCCGCGTACTTGGTGTCACGCGCGACTTCTATTGTTTTTTGTGTTCAAACCCATATAAACGTAGTCTGATGTTTAGTGTTACGCAATAAGTTTAAAGAAATAAATATTATGACATTCCCTTGTCAATACATCTATGAAAGTCTGATGTATGTCCACAAAAATATTAATTTGTTTAAGAAAAATAGCTATAATCATAATTTTAAATACCAAAAATAAAGATCTCGCTGTTGCCCCTTGTACACTCCATAAAGTTAGTAAATCGTTTAAAGGGCAAGGTGTTCGCTTTTTTATCAAACTCCCAAGTGATGTACAAAAGTTGACAATTAACAAATTTAAAAACGCAATTAAACAAAATCTTTATAAAAAAGGCTACTATAAAATATCGGATTATTTAGATGATAGAGAGGCTTGGGATTGAAATTGCTCCAACTCGTTCAAAATGTTACTATTTAGACGTAATTTATTACCTGTATTGTTATGTATTCTAAAAGGATCATTGAAAAAAACAACCAGCATTGACAATTTTAGAGGCCTTTCTTTTCTTGCTTGGTCGCGAAGGAACAGGCAGGAAAATTAACGTTTTAAAGTGGTCCTTAAAGTGATTTAAATGAATAAAAGATTTTGACTTGGTCTTTGAATGTAAAGCTCATCAAAGCTAACATGTTTTTAAATCTTCATACATCAAAATTTAACACCACAATATGTATCGTAACACGAAGTAAGTACCTACTTTAGGTTAAATTTTATTTGTATAAGTTTTGAGAAGCTTAATTAACGTTATAAATCACATGATTGTTAACTCTAGGATTTCATTCACACTGGAATTGTACTAGTTAAGCTTATATTATCTAAGAATTAACTTTTCAGATTGAAATTGAGTATATCAAGGCTTATTAGTTAATTTTTTTTCAACCTATGTCATCCCACTGATGGGCAAAGGTCTCCCCTACTGTCTTGTAGGACTTTCGCTCACGTGCCAAATTCCATCAATCATAATTCATAATAATTCATTTATTCATAAACAATTTCTAAAATCGTGTTTGAACTGATATTTGCTTACAACTAATAACAATATATAATAATAAAACAAATATTATTTCAACCACTTCCACAATACCAAATAGCTAATAATATGTACAATAAATTTAAAAAAAAATGTTCAAATATAAATAATGTCTAAAATGTCAAAAATAATAATTAATTAAAACTTCCATAAATGTCAGAGTGATCCTACAGCCAGCCATTAAATTAAATTACTAACAAAGTCATCGATTGAGTAGAAGCATCCCTCTAGCAAAAGTTTTCTCAATTCTGATTTAAATTTATTTAAGTTATCAGTCTTTTGAAAAATGTACCGGTAAGGTGTTAAATAATCTTACAGCCTGGTACCTGCTGCAGTGTTTGGCTATGTTTAACCTAGGGCAAAAAGTTGCAACAAGATCCTTTCTTCTAGTCCCTAATCGAACGGACCTTTGTTCTGCAGATTCATATTTATATCCGTGTTTAATAACGTCACTCAGGAGAACCAATATATAAATACTAGGTACTGTAAGAGTATTTAGGTCATTAAATGGTTCTCTACAATGTTTCGAAATATGTCTCGTAGGCATCAAGATCGTCACGCCAGCGTCTACTAGGCCTTCCTCGGTACCGTCACCCGTCTTCAGGTTCCCGCTGCGTGACGATCGTTGCCCATCTATCCGGGTGCATTCGACTTACGCGGCCCGCCCAATCCCATTTTAGCCTGGCAGTCTTATTTCCTGAATCAGCAATGCCGGAATAAATAATAATAATATGTTTTGTCAATACAAGCGATTATTAAAAAAAAGATGCTACAGCATTTAATTGCTACAACGTAAATGATATAAATTGAGCTGCTTCAGATACACTTCATAGGAGAGAGCTAGAGGAGTCCTTTGCTGAAACTAACAGTGCTGAAGTGCTAATGTGTTAAATAACTATTTAAGTTGGAGTAAACTTACTGCAAAATCTCAGAATGAAAGCTTATTATCATTAACCAACGTATGAATATATGACTGGACCACTTATCTCAAGTATTCAAACAAATTGTCAATGTTGTATTTTACCCAACAAATACTAATCTATACTTCTATATCTATAGTAATATTAAAAAGAGGAAAGATTTGTATTTTTGTTTGTATGTTTGTAATGAATAAACTCAAAAACTACTTGTCCGATTTCAAAAACTTTTTCACCATTGGAAAGCTACATTTACCCTGAGTAACATAGGCTACTTTTTACCTAACTGCGCAAAGGAGGGTAATGTTTTTATTGACAAACTACGAAACTGCGGATTGGTCAGCTATTATTATATGTATATGCGGAAGTAACTCTCTTTGTTTGTAATCTTTTCACGAGTAAACGTCTGAACGGATCATAATGAAATTTAGCAAGGAGATAGATTATATCTTCGAAAATGACATAGAGTATCTTAAGTCTAAAAAAATAATATTGAAGGGGGTGAAATAGGAGTTGAAAGTTGGCATGGACAATCCATAATTCCTTAAGTTAGTGATCTGAAAATTATTTTTTTTTGCAATATTATTCCAAAATCATAATCAAAAGGGGGGGGGGGGAGGATAAAGTAAGGGGTAAAAGTTATGAGGCAATCTTTAGATGCAGTCCCTATGTACCGTTGGTATATAGATAGATTGTGACCGGGATTGGGACATGGGCTACTTTTTACCCGACCTGCAGAAGGAGGGTAATGTTTCACTGGCAAACCACGCGTGCGGGTCAGCTAGTCGAGTATATTTGTACGCACTATACTTCTTTTAAGTATAAGTTATTAAATTAAATTTGTTAAAGTATACGTAATAAAGTTTTATTAACTTACTTTTGCATGAGAACACATTAAGCTAAGTAAAACTTTTAATATGCTTATAAGTTAGTAGTAAAGTTTCACCTTTTCATTAGGATGGTTTTAGTTACTTGATTCATTTTAGCCGTTATTTTACATTAAACTATAATAGAATAGAAAACGCCTCATTCTATACCACATAAAATAGGAAGCTGCAGTTACCTACAACAAGAGTTATTTTTTATTAATGTAATCATGTCGTGCCTGCCCCAGTTATGGTTGAGAACTCAGCTCTTGAAGTTGTCGCCGCGTATGTATACCTAGGACAAACAGTCCAATTAGGTAGGTCCAACTTCGAGAAAGAGGTCAATCGTCGAATCCAACTCGGAAGCGTTTGGGAAACTTCGCAACGTCTTTTCGTCCAACATACCTCAGTGCCTTAAGACGAAAGTCTTCAACCAGTGTGTGTAACCAGTGATGACATATGGAACCGAGACGTGGTCCTTCACTATTGGCCTTATGAATAAGCTCAGAGTCGCTCAACGAGCTATGGAGAGGGCTATGCTCGGGGTTTCTCTACGGGATCGAATCAGAAATGAGGAGATACGTAGGAGAACTCAAGTGACCGACATAGCCCGACGGATTAGCACGTTGAAGTGGCAATGGGCAGGCCATATAGCGCGCAGAACAGATGGCCGATCGGGCCGGAAAGCTCTCGAATGGGTGCCATGGACCGGCAAGCGCAGCGTAGGACGTCCACCTACAAGATGGGCAGACGACTTGGTAAGAACCGCAGGTCGGCGTTGGATGCAGGCCGCTTCCAACCGCAGTTCTTGTGGATCAATGAGGGAAGCCTTTGTCCAGCAGTGGACGTCCTACGGATGATATGATGATGATGATGATGAATGTAATCATGACTGATGGAATTGACTGATGCCTGCATATACGTGTTACATACTCATGAATGCCCTAGTGCAGATAGGTAATCATATTAAATTGAGATTTACTGCAGAGCGAAGATTGAAGTACCTGGAGAGGATAAATAAAAGTACGGATACTCAGATATGAAAACGAATATTATTTTTACGAGTTTTTTATGTTGATCCATAAAACAAAAAAAAAGGATCCAACATTTTTCACAACATATTCCTCCTCTAACTCCGAGCTAAAGGGGCCAATGCGGAAAAAAACTAAGACTATCTAACGATGATAGCTCTCGGTATAATATGGGAATATCACAAAGAAGCAAGCGAAGATTGATTTATTGTAAGATTTGCATTTATAATTATTTTGTTATCATATTCAAAGAAAAATCAGAACTATTGAATGAATAAAAGAATTTAAGTAAATTCTAAATATTTTTTTATGTTAGGTACCTACATACATCGTAAGTGTACTCTAGTTTAATTGCAGACTAGCCAAGTAGGCTAATGAGCAATTTTATGCTAGCTTAGTTTTATAATAACATATTGAATGTGTCCATTGGCACTTCTCTTGCAGTCTCTATTTAAGGGGAAGACACTTTGTTCCTGTGTTCTTTATAAATATCACTAAAACTGACACTATATTACAGTATTGTTCATTATAATAACTCAAAAGGTTTTGTCCTTTTCAGTCTTCTCACTATATCCGTGTTGTCAAGGAGCTGGATTGCCTCGACGTTCACGTGATGGTGAAGTCTTTGTTCGTGAGCTTCTGCATATTTTCGTATTACTCTATCGACGAACTCTATGTTGAGGTCCCGGAAGGTCGTCATTTCTAATAAACCAGGGTGCATCTACAATGTCCCTGGGTACTTTATTTTGGAATCGTTGGATGATTAGAATGTAACTTTTTTTGGTACAGCCCCAGAGCTGTATACCATAAGTCCATACTGGCATCAAGACTTGTTTGTACAAAACAATTTCATTATGTACTGACAAAGAAGACTGTCTTCCAAGTAACCAGTACATTCTTTTGTAGCGCAGTTCTGATTCCTATTTTTTCTTCTTGACGTGAATTCTAAATAAAATTATATCATATTATACGAGTTGAAGCTTTTGTGCAAAATTAATTTGACTTATTTGTAGTCATCTAACATAAATTATGTGTTTACAGTCGTCAACTTATAACTTTTGAAACTACCACGGTTATAGACACTATTTGTTGTAAGAACGGGATATTTACCATGATGAGTCAACTTTTAGTCTAGAGATAGAGAAACAGAGATCATTTGCGAGATAACGTCACCATAAACCACAAATGATAAGAGGCATCGAGATTATATCGAAACTTCAGTTGACCTTCAGATGTAACCAGACTCGGCATTTTTTAAATAAGTTTCAGTTCACAGAACCACTGTTATTTTCTTATATATTTAGATAAACAAAACCGTTTTATTGCATGAACTAAAACAGTGGTGGTAGAGCTTTTGTGAACGAGCTCGAGGAAGTGGGCACCACCACCTTACCGCCATCTGCCGCTAAATAGCAGTACTTGTGCTGCTGTGTTCCGGTTAGATAGTAATGGTATGTTCCTGTAAGTCCTATAGTATGACAACGTATCCACATAGAGATCAAGACAACATAATACCTTGTGTTGAATTCTATGTGGATATCCATGGGCTGCAGTAGCCATTTAACATCTGGTGGACTGAATGCTCGTTTGCCATATAAGTAGTATTAAAAAAAACTAAACAAACAATTTCATCGCATAAACTTTCACATTCCATTTTATACGAACAAATAATATCTATAATATCGTATACCTACCTATTGTAGTTTTGACTGTATAGCGGGAGTGTCTCGCAGAAATTGAATCTAAAGTAATATAGAACACAATTATTCAGTACAGAAAAAATCAAGGATATTAACACGTAGGAGGTCACGTCTAGTGATTTATGACAGCTATGAACCTTTAGCGAGATGGGCACGAATAGCCATGATCGATGCCATGGGATTTTGGGACCATATGTGTACCGCAACAGAAAGGACGGTATTTTATAAAGGTTAAAAAGAGAAAGGGTTATATTTTCCCCTATTATGCACCATTAGGGTCCGTTCACTCAGACCGGCTCGGAGAGGAGAGCAAATTCTTATCACGTTGAAATCAGAGTTTTTAGTATTTGTAGTAAGGTTTATTTTTGCATGAGCACTGCTTTTGTCATTGATGCTTGAACGCGCTTGGTGTGAAATAATGAGAGGAGCTGACCGGCTCCGATCGCGTACTTTTTCTCGTTCGCGCAGCCGTTTGGAGTGCATCCGCTTTCAGATGGCTTCCAGCCGGTCTATATGAAATAGTTGGCAGCTCCGCTCCGACCAACTCCAAGCGTATACGAGTACGTCTGTGTGACAAGAAAAATGCGCGCCGATGCTCTCCGTCCCGGTCTGTGTGAACGGACCCTTAGACTGAACGACATCGGGTTACGCGGATTATCAAACATGTTTTTTTTGTGCATTTTATTCTCGATTGTTCACTTACGGTTTATACTTCCACCTACCTTTTTATTAGGAACTGTGAATAAAAGTTCTTCGTCAAGTATTTACGACGCGTTAATATACCTGCGTATCCGATACGAGATTCCAAAAGCGAATTATTTCGACTTGCTGTCGATTCGGACAAAATATAATGAGACGCAATGTCCTAATTGACAATTTTGATTTTAATATTTTTGTTACTGTCGATTCGGATACCATTAAAAATAGCTGCATTGTACAGTCCGCTAAAAACAGGTTTTTACCGAGGCGCGGCGGCGGCATAGCAAGATGACGAAATTGATGCACAGCAAGGTCACACTCTCTCTATCTCTGTATTTGAGATATTTTTAATTGATCAATGTATAGATGCTTAAGTATACAAGATGTTGATTTATACCAAATATACGTTATGAATGAAACTTGTGTTTTTTTAACATTAATGTAAGTCACCACACGCTTGCAAAGAAATTTGATTAGCTTTATCACATTATATTATATTATGCTTAAACATGTTTTACCTGACTGTACTCAACAGCTTCAATAATTTGATGGTGTCCGAATAGACAGTAAAAATATATTAAAATCAAAAGTGTCAGTTGGGACACTGTGTCCTAATAAATTGTGTCCGTATCGTCAGCAACTCATTATTTCTTGGGTCAGTTTATTTTCATAGCAAAATATGAGTAAGTTTATATTTATTTCGGAACTCGGAACAAATTTTCCGTTTAAAAAAATAAAATTTTATTCCGGACGTGTTGATTCTACTTACGAAAGGCTGACTTCTCAATTTTACAACATAAAGTCGAGAAAAAGATAATACCATTTTATTTTATTTATCTTTTCGCCAAAAATATGGAAAGCTGCGGGCAATTATTTAAAACTTATTGAAACTCCAATCGATAGACTGAGATCTTGTATTGCTTTTGGTATTTGGTATATCGCCATCAGTAGTAAATTCCTATCCTAAGAGTGGTTCGTCGTAGAAATTATCGTCCTTTGCAGTTCACATATCTAATAAATCCATATTTATAACCCGCGAACGAGAATTATTTAGGAATACCTTAAAATAGGATTACGTACGCTCGCTTCCGGATATGCTCAGCGTAATAAATAATTCAAAGCAAGGCTTATTCGGCCTACGCTAACTTTAAACCGATCGATCCAAGCTGTGCCCGTCTATTCTGTCTCAGTGACAAAGTTATATTATATTTTTGTATCTGGTAACTCTGTCTCACGTACATTACCTGGCGTTTTCCCGTGGTCCCACCCTCGTTGTTTCTCTAGGGAACTTAACTACAGGGCACAAGGCACAGCCATGTTTTAATCTATGTTTGTATCAAATTTCATGAAAATTAAAATTTATTTAAATTAAATTCATATGGGGGGTTTTGCCATAATCACCACGCTTGGCAGGCGGCTTGGTGATCGCAGTGGTTGGTGATTAATACACAGAAGAATGCTGCTGCCCATTCCCTGGAACATCTCCCTTTGCCGGCTCACACAGCTCCCGCTGGATGAGAAGGGGTGGCCATATTATTACGCCGGGACCACACGGCAACGCCGGGACCACACCGCAACGCCGGGACCACACGGCAACGCACACGGTGAAGTGGCAATGGGCGGGCCACATCACTCGTAGAACCGATATCCGTTGGGGAAGAAAGGTTCTCGAGTAGAGACCACGGACTGGAAGACGCAGCGTATGCCGGCCCCCCACAAGGTGGACCGACGATCTAGTAAGAATCACGGGGAGCCGTTGGGCGCAAACAGCTACCAACCGCTCGTTTGGCGATCTAAAGGGGAGGCCTATGTTCAGCAGTAGACGTCTTCCGACTGATGATGATGATGATGATGAAAATTTAATTAGATATTGCTGGACATTTCACACAGCGCTGTCTAGCCCCAAACTAAGCAGAGCTTGTGGTATGGGAACCAGTTAACTGGTAGAATACTTAAATTATTATTTTTTGTAAATACATACATAGAATATATAGAGAAACAACCAGACCCGGAACAAATATCTGTAGATCATGCAAACATTTGTTCCGCGGCGGGAACCGAACCCGCTACCTCCTCGCTAATTCGTACAGTTGTTTTATTATCCGATGCTACTTGAAGTTAAGCCGTAACAGTAGTTGTTTTTTTAATCCTGGGTTTTAAACTTCTGAACGTTACTGAACAAGCAAACAGACAACAATTCACTATTATACGTAGAGAAAGGGAGAGTTACGTTGCCTGCGTGAAGTGTATGACACACTTCACGCAGGCAAATTAACGTAAATTATGTCGTATTTCATACCGACGAAGTAGACGAATAAAATCGTACAAAATAAAGGAATATAATATTAACTTATCGTAAGATTTTATATTACCTTGTATAGTGTTTCTATGTGCAATACGAATCTTGCAAGCTAATTTTAACCCACTTCCTTCATCGAATATAGTTCAAATTCTACATCCATGTCACGTACTGGTAAGAATACAAAGTGTACAGCGATACAGCGGGTTACCATGGTAACTTTTCGTAGTTTATTTGGACACCTACATCAAACTGATTTATTTTACTATGATTCCCCAAATACACTAACTACTTTACAAGTAGTTAAGAGTGCTTTCTGAAAGGGCTCGTCCGGGGAAGTCATACCCATCATAGTTATTTCTGCCTCCATGCATTTTTAGCGTTTCTGTTTGGGTATAAGTGCCAGTGAAATACAGTCACATGAGGCTTTACCCATATGCTAGAAGTTAAGGGTATTGTAGGGGACGTTCTAAGGTGTGTGACCTACGAGGTTATGAGGCAATATTTTGTCACAGGCAATGGTAACCACTTTTTTATGTTATTTGTGGGGAAACAGGCTTACGGCCCACCTGACGGTAAGCGGTCAGCATCGCCTATTGACACCGGCAACACCCGGGGTATTGTCGATGCGTTCTCTACACTGTAGAAACCTCTTTACATTTCTCTTGAAGCGTGCCATGTCGTAGCCTAATGGGAAAACCTCAGAAGGTAAGCTCATTCCACATTTTGCAAGTATGGGGTCATAAAGATCGCGTGAAGCGTGTGGTGCGCGATACCCAATTATCGACGATATGTGGATGAGGTTTATTACGTTGTCGAGAAGTGCAGTGGTAAAATCTCGACTACGGGATGAGATCAAATAGCTCATCAGAACATTCCCTATTATATAGGCGGTAGAATACACTGAGGGATCCGATGTCACGGCGTTGACTCAGCGGTTCCAGCCTGTTGGCGTGTTTGGGATCGTTGATGATTCTAATGGCTCTTCTCTGAAAGTAGTCAACTAAAAGTCACAAGGCAGTCACTTCAAATCAGACGGGACGTTTGCTTGTACATCTGCATGTTGTATAAAAAAAACGAGTGTGCTTTAGACCCCACGACTGAAGTAAAACTTCTGCTGCTGCCTGCCATCTGTTGTGGAATAGCTAAACTTTTTCGTAAATAGAAGCTGGTAAATTCAAAATACGAAAAGTCGTAAATACATTTTTGTATCTATAGCAAAATGAACTCTATTATACAGCATGAAGGAGTGTTTTGTTTTTGGAGTTTGTATAATTTAAGCTAATTCGGGATAGGAGATATGCAACAAATCAACCGGCTATGAGAGAAATAAAATGTATGCTCGCACTTCTCTCTCTTGCCCTTACAGTAATATACGAAACGTAACTCTATCTCTTTCTATCTTCACAACTTATATCTCCGTCTCAACTTCCGTTCGCACTTTTCGTAACGCATTCACCAGCTTACTCCCCAAGACAAGCGTGCGTAAAGAAGTTTTACTTCAAAAACTATCGGTTGAAAATATTAAACATGGTATAGCTGAACGAGATAAAACATGACAACAGAGCTTTTTGATGTGTTTGCGATTGTCCAAATTCCATTTTTTAAACTGTTTTTACTTATTAGTTATGTTGCCTATTTATAAATGGCAAGTAACTAGACCCAGCTTTATTAGTTCAAACGAACATTTAAATACCTGTTTATTAACTCAATCTGCTTCACGGAACAGATAAAAGCGACTTGGTTCTCATTTTGGACAGCTTTGGCTTCGTATTTTACATTTTCCGTCTATTACGAAAGGTAACTGTTGTGTTTTGCCTAGAAGCCCTTCCAGCGTAGAGATCAAACAACGCTGGCTGTGGTATCTGTGTTTGCACAACGGAATTGAATTTTAAAGGGCTGTGGTATCTCATTGGTTGAATATCCAAATATCGAGTTCTTTTTTCAAGGTTTCGTAAATTAGAAAAATAAGAAATCCATAGGATTACTTTGTTTTCTGTACTACGTTCATCTACAGCTAAAGGCATTCTAGACAAAAATAATATAACCGTATCATCGTCATCATGAACATAGACATCTCCCATTTAGTACGATAGATCTTGTGTAACCTACACCCAACGGCTCCCAGCAACCTTTATCAGGTCGTCCTTTCATCCGGGGCCGTTCTACGCTGCGCTTTCCAATGTGTATATTACCTTAAACCAAGCTTTTTGTAAAGCATAAAGCTAAATTCCTATTTAAAGTCAAAGTCAAAATCTTTTGTTCATTAAAATCACAAGGATCACTTTGAAACGTCAATTTTACTGCATGTTCCTTCGCGACCAAGCCAGAAAAGAGAGGCAAGAAACAAGACTGGTTGGGAAATTATACAAGAAATAAATTACGTCTAAATTGTAAAATTTTGAACGAGTTGGAGCAATTTCAATCCCAAGCCTCTCTATCATCTAAATAATCCGATATTTTATAGTAGGTTTTTTTTATAAAGATTTGTTTAATTGCGTTTTTAAATTTGTTTTTTGTCAATTTTTGTACATAACTTGGGAGTTTTTATAAAAGCGAACACCTTGCCCTTTAAACGATTTACTAACGTTATGGAGTCTACAAGTTGCAACAGCGAGTTTATTCGAAGCACTACAGCGGTTGTGTCCCTTTTCTAGCTGAAGCGTACTCTTCTAGTGAATTCTAATCATCGATTGATAGACGAAAAGGCCAAAATAGCACAGAAACTCTCAGTGTCCGAGTTTATCGCACTTGTCAGTATTTATTCTGAACGAGGACGTCAAACTGATGACTGATATAAAAAGGTATCATAAAAAAATCCTGTAATTCACATTAAACCCGGGTTCTTTGTAAGAAAATATTTATCCTTTATGCAAAACATTTTATGCAAAAGAGGAAACGCACAATTTTCTCTAACTCTAGAATTATTTACATTAGCATCGCATTTTCAGTTATAAATTGTGCTAACTACCATTAGGCTTTCAGCTTTATCCAACCAATATTTCAGGGTTAATGAGAGAATTATTATTAAAAAAGCAAAGGCCTTACAATTCTAAGTTGCTTGCACTTTTTTAAGGTTAAATCCTGTAATATATGATAATATTGAACTGTATTTGTTTTGTAATGAGCTCTTTTTGATTAGCCTATGTAAAATAATTGAGGTACGGTTATAAATAAACAATTGTCATCAGGCAAAGGCAAAAAATCTCTTAAATGAAAATGTTTCATCAGTTTGGGAGTTTACAGTAAAAATCACGCCCTCCGTGGTGCAGTGGGCGAATAGCCTGTAGCCTATAGCCTGAATGGCTGATACGCAGGAGGTAGCGGCTTCGATTCCCGCCGCGGAACAAAGGTTTGTATGATGTACAGATATTTGTTCCGGGTCTGGTTATTTCTCTACATATTATAAGTATTTATTTACAAAAAAAATGTATATACGTATGCTATCAGCTATCTGGCTCCCATAGTATAAGCTCTGCTTAGTTTGGGACTAGATAGCGCTGTGTGAAATGTCAAGTAATATTTATTTATCACAGGCTTATAACTTACTAGCTTCCGCCCGCGTGCGTGATTTGTTAATAAAAAGTAGCCTTTATGTTAATACAGGTTATAATCTACGTACATACCAAATTTCATCGAATACGATTTAGCCGTTACGACGTTATTGAGTTACAAACAAACATCCAAACTTTCGCATTTATAATATTAGTGTGATAACGTCTTTATATTAACGTTTTTGATAAGCCTCTTTTGCGTCACCTCCTAATAATCTTGTATCCTATGTTGAAAGGAACAAGTGAAGAGATCAAGTATGCTTTATTTCATAAACTTCTTAATAAATTGCAATTTTCTGGATCTCGACAACAGCGTAACCTATCGAGTCCAATTGTTAACCTAAACCATCCAGGTACCCACTCAAATACACTAAAAATTGTAATTGAAATCAATCTATCCGTTTTTGGGTTTTAAAGAGACTAACGAACAGCAATTGATTTATATATTGTAGAAGATAATTTGCCGTGTGGCACTGGAATGCATAAATAGCAGCGCGCTTCCAAGCAAAATTAAGAACTTGCAACCCATCATCCGAATCCTTTGGTATATACCAATCCAGACTATCCGATAGATCTGCCCGCGAACAAAACTCTCCGTCGTCCGAAACACGTTCTCGGAGACCTGGATGACGAAATCGTCTCTTTTGGTGATTTCTGTGCCATCATTAGACAGAGCAAACAATTCACAGATACACCGACCTCGCCGGCGAGGTCGACGAGACCCTTCAGTCGCTGCCTATACGAAGTACAAGCACGTACTCGGGCGTTTCTCTCCTATCCCCATCCTGGCAACGGCCCAAGCCGAGGTTCGTACCTAAGTGGTGTCCTTGCGCTAGTTGTCTCATGAAAAACGTGCAGGGCTGAGCTCCATCTGCGCTCGCCAAAAGTTCGGTTAAGCTGCAACGGCCTCAGAGTCCAATAGCGAGATTAGTCCATTCGAAAAAAAAAACGCCGCTCTCTTTCTGCTTCCAACTTTCGTCGAGGAATAATCTCTCTGTCCGTTCGTCAGTCTGTCATTATAATAATGCTTTCAGTACGTTTCTCTGTTGTTTTTATTAATAAATTTTGGGCCAAATGCACTAGAACATTTATATATATATATATATATAGATAATTAAACAAATTTTCACAGATTCTTTACTACAAAGAAGCGACTACTTCTGTATATAACCAGGGTTAAAAGTTTGTATATGTCAGAAACGTGGTAGTATCGCACAACTCATTTATATATGTAATCGCATTTATCAGCTTATCTTTATAAACCATATTGTTATATTAAGTATGTATAATAATATGTATTTATTATATTCTATATGTATACATATATATATTTAATGTAAGTACATATGTTCTATTTGTATTAGTATTTATTTATAAAATTTAGTATCTAGTTATATTTTTTATTTTGGTATTAGACGCACTCTCTTAATAAATAGTTTGGCCATAAATGTACACTCCCGACCATTATCTTTGTTATAACAAAATCCTCTCCATCCAAAGGTTGTCTGGAAGAGATCGCTTCTAAGCGATAAGACCGCCCATTGTACTAATTGCTTTATATTTTCTATTTTGTTTGTATTTTTTTTGTTTATACTGTGTACAATAAAGTGTTTTCATTCATTCATTCATAAGCACACATACTTTATTTAAACAGGATGTCTAGTATTCAAATGTGTTATAAAAGAATAGAGAGAGAGAGCGCTATATTTCCAGCTGCAAATCTTCTATAACTAAATTGCGGCTGTCCACAAATCCTTTGTAAAGCTGCACGCACGGAAGGGTCCAAGTAGTCTTAATAGAATTTCGCAGTACAGTGGGCCAACAGGCCGAACCAATGATGCCACTTTAGGCTTGACCTACGATCGATTTGATTAAATGTAGCTTTACTGAAAGGCCCTTGTGTGAACATTTTATAAATAGCCGTTCACTACGTGTCTTGTAATATACGGCATTGAATGAAAACATGGGTAGGGCTAATGGTTAGTATTGTTATAATATACTAGCTGACCAATCCGCGGCTTTGCACGCGTGGTTTGCCAATAAAAAGTAGCCTATGTGTTAATCCAGGTTATGATCTACATACATACCAAATTTCACCGCAATCGGTTCAGCCGGTCCGGCGTGAAAGAGTAACAAACATCGATACATTCATACATACAAACTTTCGCGTTTATAATATTAGTAGGATTATTTTTTTAATTCATTACCATAAAAAATTTAAATTTTCAAACCACCTTAATTTCAAGTTCTAAAATATCAATGAAAAAACCCGGTTAACAAATCATATTCATTCATCATGTAAGTAGTTACCTGTTAAACTAACTAAGCGGCATCATCGCAAAGGCGCAACCGATTTAAGTTAAAAATTGTTTGAAATGTATCGTTAACTGGATAAATATTTAACCCACCTCTAATATCAAATAAAATGAAAGGTAATTTATTTGCCAGAAGCATGGTGTATAAGTTGTTACAGCTATATAAGTAGGTTTCACATACTTTACCGATTAACAGCGTGCAAATCACAGTTACATAAAATTAAGTTATACATAAAATATCTTCAGTTTAATAAAAATCAATCAATAATATCATCAAGTATCGTGAAGACCGTAAAATAATCAATTAAAAATTACAATTATAAAGACCGTGAATTACGATTCCGGATGTGTGTTTTAAATTAATGTCGTACATAACAAACAGGTTGTAGATTCAACTAATAAATTGATAGCTTAAATAATGTATGACCTTAGAGGCCTTATGAATATAGTTCTATACGTGTGTATGTCATTGAACTCCTCATAACGGCTGGATCGATTTTGATGATTTTTTTGTGTGTGATTGGGTCCCTGAATTGTTTAGATGCACAATTGGACCCGGTAGGTGGCGCTGTTGTTGAGATCTAGACAATGGGCATACAACTATTATAGTTATATATTCTCATCGAAACGAACAAAAGACCCATTTTTCTCAACAATTTACAGTAACTCCTTATACGATTTTATTAGTTACTCATATATAAGGATCGCAATTTACATTCAGTTGGATCCCCGAGTTACACAAATCACAATCTAAAATCAACATTGAGTGATTTCAGTTTGAATAATTTTCAAAGGAAGCCTTTCCCCTCCTACTTCTCCTATCCCCTCTGCCTCGGACTGCAAATGCAATTAAACGTCTCTAAAGGCTATGCACAAATCCTAAAACCACGCTCTTTGACGTGCAGCCTATCGATTCAGGTGAAGCGCTGCCTCGATCCTATTGTAAAAACATAAGTACTTGTTAGGATTTTCTTTGCTTTCTATAAAAATGAGCAATGAAATTTACAGCAAAGCGTCCTCTAATCATATCCCAGCACATTAAAATTTCAATTCTAACGTACAGTGCAGACACGACAGCTTTTTATAGCTCAAGAAATAAAAATAGACATGAAAGACGATCGAATAAAAGTAACTTTGGAAAGGTTGCCAGTACTATAATAGTCTTGCAGTTTGAAATGAAATTTTAGCTAATAGCATTAAAATATAGCTTGCCAAAACGCTAAGCTAGTAGTGGGTAAAATTTAAGCAACAGTTGAGATGCGTGCGGGGCGCGGGGTGGCAAATCAATAGAGAAACCGACCCGCCCTCTCTCCAAAACATGCCTTGATGTGTGGCTGGGTTTTTTATACTATGATATTCGGTGTGAGGTGTAATGAGAATGATATGACCTTGGGGATGGGGTCAGATTTACTTTCGTGTGAAATTACGTAACAACTGGGTCAGATATTTACTATACGGTGTAGTTTTGAGAATTTACCAAGTCTCATGGTATGATGTTTTTTTTTCAATGGACAGTATCGTAGATGGGAAGATGATATTAAAAAAGTGGCGGGAACGACTTGGGTGAGAAAATCAAGAAATAGATCTTTGTGGAGAACACTCGGGGAGGCCTATGCTGAAAAGCAAGACAATCAAAAACCGGGCTCTAATCTGAAACTATTCTATTTTTTATATCTATACATAAACAAATTTTGTAGTACTAAGTAGAAATAGGTAATGTGTATTTTAAGATTGTTAATAAAGTTTTTATTATTATTATTATATGGTATGATGTAATATACTGAGGCCCATTCTAGATGCCTTATAATTAGAGTGGGCCTCAGGATGAATATGGGCAAGACGAAGGTCATGTCGAGCATTTCTGGAGTTTCGGTCCCTAACGTCGTTGTTGGAAACGAGAAACTAGAAATGGTCGACTCATACGTTTATCTTGGCCATGTTTTATCTTTTGGCAAGGAGTATCAGATGAGGGAAGTTATCAGGTGTGTTCAACTTGGATGGGCAGCTTTCGGCAAACTAGCTGACATATTAAAATTCACTCGTATTCCACAATGTCTTAAAAAACGTCTCTATAACCAATGTGTTCTGCCAACTATGACTTATGGTGCCGAGACATGGAGGCTCACGAAGGAGGCTGCGTACAAAGTAAGTATAGCACAGAGAACCATGGAGCGCGCCATGCTCGGCATCACACTCTTAGATCGAGTCCCTAATACCGAAATTCGCAAGCAGATTAAAGTATAAGACGTCAGCAAGCGAATATTGGGGCTCAAGTGGAGTTGGGCAGGACACTTGGCCAGACGTAGTGACGACAGGCGGACTAAGGCCCTAACAGAGTGGAGGCCGAGAACTGGGCATCGAAATAGGGGACGTCCACCAGCGAGATGGGTCGACGACATCCATAAGACTGTGGGTCGTACGTGGTTCAGACTGGCACAGGATCGGGAAGAATGGCAAAAACAAAGAGAGGCCTATGCCCAGCAGTGGGTCGACACGGGCTGAAAATGGTGATGACGATGATGATGTAATATTTAGAAATGACAAACCAGTTTAGTTTTTCAACCAAACATAACACTGGACAACAGTGGTTTTGTTGCCCTTGATATAAGAGTGGTTTCGAGTACCTCCATGCCAACAATTCTCGAAACTAAGGATGGTTTTGGAAGATTGGCTCTGGTTTTTTTAAATCTTCATTTTCATATCAGTAAAAATGAGAAATTTTAACTCCTTATTTTGTAAATTATTACTAATCGATTCCCTAATTATATTTAATTAATATACATGCACGTTAAAAAGAAGAAAAAAATCATAAAACTTATTTTAACTTATTAACTTCAGTAAAACGCCGTCTAGTAGCGTTTTTGTCATATTTTTTGACGTGATAACGCCTTATAAATCGATGAACGCCGGCTGTACGCACTAAATAGCATGACTCATTGTCACGTTCTGCCTGAGCCGAGCGTGCAAGCGAGAGTGCGGAACAAGTGATAGAGAGGCACGATCGACCTAAGCAATTGGCTTCTGACGCATCTATCTCTCTCGTTATCACGTAAAATTAACGTCCGTAAACCGACTTTACAGACTATGATTTTTTTTGGGACAATATCTTTTTAAAGACCAGCAGTAATCTGCCATCATGTGACTGTCCATCTACCCTGATATCTATTTTCCATCACTTTAAGATCCTGGTGGAAGCGCTCTCCCTATTCGCTATGAATTCCGAGAATCTCAGGAAATATATCTAGATGAGTGTGGAAAAAGTCTAACTTTATGCTCATATTTGCTCCCAAAATTTTAAAGCCAAAAATAAAAACCAGAGCCAATTCAGTACTTTCATGAATATATTCGAAAACTATTGACTTGAAAACATAGAAATTCGCAGAGATATCCAGAGCAACAATGTTTTTTTGTTGGGCTGTTGTTCAACGTTCAGAAAACTATAATTGTCTTCATATTCTGCGTGATCTTTTCAGTATAAAATATTGTTGTAATAAAGATTATTTTTATGTATTTAAAACCTTATTACATGTACTTATTACATATATACTTATTACATAAATTTTGCATAACATTATTTTAACACATTTAATTAAAATCCAACAGTATTTTATTTTTGTATCAATTAAATTATATTGCATTAAACCTTATAGTACAGTTACCAATATTCCTGTGATAAATCGTTAGAATATACCGAACGAATAGTGATGTATTTTCTATAACAAATTGCCTAGAGCAGTACATTAATGAGTTAACTAGGAGAACATGTCGCTACAAAGAAATAATTATTCTGTACTATTCTGTTCTTACTAACAATGCCAATAAAGAAGGTAAGTACACGACTTTCAGCAACTATAATTAGATGACCTACCAAGAATTCTGAGAATAGTCAAACTTACAATACCTCTTGCAAAAGGGCTTCTTTACATGATTCTAAGTTTTAGCTTGACGTCTTCATGTCTTATTTTCGGAAAAAGAAAAGCCTTTTTTGTATTATTCAATAACATATCAGCCACAGAGCGCCCACTGCCGTACGTAGTCGTTTGTGCGTTTTGCACCCAACGGCTCCCAGCAACCTTTATCAGGTCATCTTTCCATCCAGTGGGGGACGTCCTATGCTGTGCTTTCCAGTTTGTGGTACACAAGAACCTTCGTGCCACAACAGCCGTCAGTTCTTCGTTTTCTTATTGTTTTATGGTACTCGACAAAAATGTTGGTTTATTACACGCAGTGGCCATAATTAGCAAGCCGATATTATAAAATCTCGAGTACGAAAAAGCAATATATTTTTAATGAAAAACATATTTTTATAATCATTTACGGGAACGAGACTTATTACAAAAACTGAGCTCAGTTGTGTCAGTATTTTAGTATTGAATGCTTAATCATTTTTGCCAATATATTGACGGATGATCGACTAATTATTATTATTTGGAGCCTGAACTGTTCCACTGCATTGCAAAGGCATCCCTTCCACTCCACTCTAATGACCACGCTGCAGACCGCGACGCCGATGGTAAGACGAACTCGACTCGTATAAGACTGGACCAAACACGCGCATGATCGCCTAATAACTTCTTACATATTAAAATCCACAATTAAAGGTATTTGCTTCTAGCCAAGCACAAGTATTACCTATTCCATGGTGATTGCACTTCACTCAAAAAAAAAATGCTATCATTAATTTAATGTTAGCTATTTAATGGCTTTTAGAATAGTATAAAAAAATCTTGGAATTTTGCGTATGTGTTCGGATAACACTATAAATAAAATACTATTTGAAAATAAGCAACGCGACATCTCTTGTCAATGTACTGAACTGCAACGTTTGGCATTGAGCAGGTACAAAAAACTGTATAGGTTTTCCTATAGATGGAGCTAACGCCGCTTTAGTCGTAATTCTGAATCATCTCACTAATTTCGACCTAGACGTGAAATGGCCTGGTAGCACAGCTGGATAATGCATCCTCGTATCGAGAGGAAGGTTGCGGGTTTAAGTCCCGTCTAGGCTTGAAATTTTTGAGATGATTTAAAAAAAAATCTTGGCTTTTAGAATAGCGAGATTCCACAAATTTTCGAGAACTAATATCTGTTTTTTCCTTCACTATAGTGGTTGCTATAATCGTGCTATAGTACTATAGTGGTAGTGGTCCTAGCTGGTGATGCAGCTTTCCACTAGTCACTGTTTATATTATCATTAATTCATTAACATAAAAGCATATTTTGTAGCTATAACCACTTCCATGGCTCCCAATAGCTGAAACTCAGAAGATTATGCTGCTGACATTTATGGTCAATAGCACCTGGATTATCCAGGTCAACAGCCCTAGTTGATATCCATGCTGGATATCTAACTAGGGCTGTTTGACTCTGTTTAAAGACGATCCCATTCTCACAAGCGGTATTGAGCCCTTAAGTATCCGGAGAGATTTTACCTTCCTGTGTGTGTTCTACCGCTTGTATAATGAGTTGTGTTCTGAGGAGTTGTTTGATATGGTGCCTGCAGGTTCCTTTTATCATCGCGCCGCTCGCCATCTTCAGGAAATCCATCCACACCTTGGAGACGATGTGGTCACGTACTGTGAGGTTCCAGAGAAATTTCCTCCCGCGAACATTTTGCTTGTGGAATGGTCTCCCTGCCGAGGTTTTCCCCAGGGACTACAGTATGGGGTTCTTCAAAAAGGGCGTTTTGAAAATTTTAAAGAGTCGGCAACGCGAGAGCACTACGTTTGGTGTTACAAAAGTCCATAGGCTACGGTAACCGCTTACCATCAGGTAGTGGTATAAAAAAAAGATTGCGGGTTCAATCCCCGACGTGAAACAAACGTCTAAAGATATTGGTTCTGGATCTGGGTGACATAATATATATTATAAGTAAATACAGAGTGTTTTTTTAACTGTAACAGTACGGCAGCACCGCATGCTCTCATGAGCAATTCAAAAACATTTCGTATTTCAGAACAATTTTGAATTTCAAACATGGTTCTTGCACCTGTCGGACTTTTATATCAGTCATTGCATCATCTTATTTGACCTATCGTGGCATTGTCAAATACGCAAAAAGTAAACTTAATTGAAGCATACTTCCTCAATCGCGGTCAGGGTAGCGTTTCTGATACCACTTCAGCGCATAATTTGGGCTTCGTCGGTTAAGGAAGTATGCTTCAATTAAGTCTACTTTTTGCGTATTTGACAATGCTATTATAGGACAGATAAGGTGATACAATGACTGATATAAAAATCCGACAGGTGCAAGAACCATGATCGAAATTCAAAATTGTTCTGAAATACGAAATGTTTTTGAATTGCTCATGAGAGCATGGAGTTCCTAAACTTCTTAATCGCTACAGTATTAATATTTCTTTAATGTGCAATTAGAATGTAATAAAATGTTTGTAGAAGAAATTTTGTTTGTCCTGTTGTATGAGAATATTTTTTATCAAATTTGACTATTTAATGCCAAAATGTTTTTCTTCGAAAACGAGCTGATGTTTTAAAAGAAACTGCACCTGTATCTCCTCTGGTTATGGGTGCTGCCGTACTGTTACAGTTAAAAAAACACTGTATAATATTTACAAGATTTTTTTTTATCTGGTTCCCATAGTACAAGCTTGCTTAAATTGGGGCTACGATAGCGCTGTGTGAAATGTTTTTTTCAGTTTATAGAAAAGCAAGGCTCTAAACGCACCTTTACAGTTTTTTCCCCAACTAGCACAAATACCTTGGATGTCCCCGAGGGCGTTCGAATCAGTCAAAATTCTATTCGGATATAGTAAATCTTTTGTATTATCTATAATTTGAGAAACTTGGATATAATAGTCATTAATCTTGAGATTTTTGAAGCAAGGCATTATGTCTGTATGTGATTGATGATGTTTTGACTTCCTTAGTTAAAATCTTAGATCGAATAAGAAGATGCGGCAAGTGAAAAAGCAGGGACTTAAGGTTTTTCAAACACGTTATTTTTAGCTCTCATTACCCCAATGTTGGGCATACCTTAAGTGAATGAAATGCTTAAGTGCTCTAAAGTTTATGAGTTCGTCTCTAACTCGTCATCTCCGTCATCTCGTCCGAAGAATATTGGCACTTATTGAAGTAAAACTTCTTTACGCACGCTTGACTTGGGGAGTAAGCTGGTGAATGCGTTACGAAAGTGCGAACGGAAGTTGAGAGGAAGATATAAGTTAGTGAAGATAGAAAGAGAGAGAGAGTTACGTTTCGTATATTTTTAAACGTTAATGTGCGTGTGCGAGGTGCGTCTATCAAGAATGTACATAGACTTATCGACCTACAGACGTGTGGACAATTTTGTAATTGAACAATTTTGTAAATTAATATTTTAAAAAAGAAGTTTTACTTCAGTCGTTTAGTCTAAAGCATACTCGTTTTTATTATCTCATCCTTGTAGTCAAATTGGATAGTATAACTACTGCCATCTGCCACTAGATAGCAGTAGGTTTTTTTTGTCATTTAATCACTACTTAGGTACACAATAGCATTAAAATAGTTATCTATCCCAGCAGTTTGACCATATGGAAAATTAATCCTGTTGGACGATCAGTTAGACTCAGAGGTTCCCAAACTTTTTCAGTTCCCGGCACACTTACAGGTTTATTTTTTTGTCTCGGCGCCCTAGCAAGATATATTATAAACAAGAAAACATTTATTATTTAAGAAAAATAGAAAATAAATACAATGGCAACTTAGTCAATGTGATCTCCACAATTTTTTTGAAAGCGTGGTATAAGGCTTGACACCGCTATTCTCATTTCTAGCTCTACATTGATCTTTGATTCTTCATTTTATAACCGCGAATGCCTAAGTTAAGTTTCCGGAGAATGGTAAACAGGAGCGTCTCACGGCTCCCCTTTTTACTGTCTTCGGCGCACCAGGGCTCCGCGGCGCGCACTTTGGGAACCCCTGAGTTAGACTAAAAAGTTTGATCACAAAGAAGAACCCTTATTATTTCATCATCATCATTCTCAGCCCGTGTCGACCCACTGCTGTGTATCTTCTTTGTTTTTGTCTGACTTTCTTTGTTTTTGTCATTCATCCCGATCCTGTACTAGTCTGAACCACGTACGACCCATGGACTTATTAATGTCGTCGACCTATCTTGCTGGTGGACTTCCCCTATTATTTCATAAAATGCGTTAAATCGCGTATTGAGAATTATTCTAGAATTTATTCTAAAACATAAAATTTGGGACCCGTTAACCAAATATATTCAACAAATAATCCCTGGGATAGATGTTATTCACGTTTTATTGCGCATAAACGTCCTACGTGTAGTTTATAGGTTTATTTAACCTTCATTTGGCTAATTGTATAATTTAAAATAAAAAATGTTTTAAATTAGGATATTGAGTAGTAGCATTATATTTCGTCGTAAAAGTACCAACATACCTACATATATCTGCAGTAGGTACTGTGAGGTGAGAGACGCGATTCTAAATTCGTTCGTTTTCTTTACTGGGTGAACCAATATTGATGATTTTTTTTTGATTGATGGATTTTAACTCTAGGGTTGTCCCATTTAAGTTTAATTGAGGAAAAATAATTTTGAATGTACTTTCAATTAAGGTAAAAAAATACATTTCTTGCACCCCAGTGTGTGTGGTTTTATTGAAATGCTCTTAAAAAATTAAGTAAGGTTAACTAAAGTAGTCTTTGAATTTTTTCGGATTTTCTGTTTGAAAAGACGATTACATTTTTTGTTTAAAAGTTATAATGCTTGTGCTGTTAATATTTGTATCTCTAAAGTATTGTGGCAAGCCTATCTTGGAAGCTCAAACAAATCGTAGTTTGCCTGGAAAACTTAATTTTGAACTTTTGTGATTTATTTCGTTCCCGGTATTTCATTTGAGGATTTAATTTCAACTTTTACTTTCACAAAGTATACCTAGGTAAATATACTTCATGAATTCTACAAATTATTCCACAACCGTACGAAAATTCGACTTCTTCTGGGTGTTTCGTTAGTCTTTTACAAGTTCAAAATTACTAACCAGCGTTTTTCTCCTGAAAGACCTTTGGGTTAAAAAGTATTGTATGCTTTTAATCCAGCTTTTTATGAAGATTGAAGAATAAAATTGGAAGAAACGTTTTTGTACTAAAGTATTATAATTTGACTGAATTATATACAAGGCTAAAAATGGGTGTATAAGGATAAATATTTTCCAATCACCTAGTTTCCAAAAGCAAATGAAAAAACTGTCATCCTTCACGAAAAACTCCACCAAAATACATTTGTTTAAGAACACGTACTCACTATGAATTATTGAAGCGATGAGACCGCAGTGATTATGGAAATTTATACCAAAATACACTTTGAAGCCGGGCATACAGAGTTGATATTCCGGAAGTGGGAGCGCAATTAAACGTATGATCGACCCATTGGTTTCCAAACATTCGTAGAACCCTTACACGTACGTTTCAATAATGTGAAAAATGCGTCACATCATTTTAAAAAGGTTCATACAGTAAAAACTATTTCCGTCTCTTGCTTAAAAGTTTCGGCGAATAAATCACGTGAAAGCCTTCCAGGACCATGTAAATTGACACATTTCCCTGTCCAAACGGCTGGCGGGCACAGCAACTCCGATAAATAGGATAAAACCTTTTAAAAGCACTTTCTCAAAACTGATTTTTATTCCATTTGTATTTTGCTTTGAATGTATGTATGGTAACATTTTTAAATATTTTACGTACTTTGTTTTTAGGGTTCCGTAGCCAAATGACAAAAAACGGAACCCTTATGGATTCGTCATGTCTGTCTGTCCGTCCGTTTGTCACAGCCACTTTTTTCCGAAACTATAAGAACTATACTGTTGAAACTTGGTAAGTAGATGTATTCTGTGAACCGCATTAATATATTATATTATTTTCACACAAAATAGGAAAAATAAACAATAAACATGGGGGTTCCCTATACTAAGAACTGAAACTCAAAAATGTTTTTTCATCAAACCCATACATGTGGGGTTGGACACTATGGTCTATGGATTTGACTTCAAAAATGATATTGAGGTTTCTAATATATTTTTTTTCTAAACCGAATAGTTTGCGCGCGAGAGACACTTCCAAAGTGGTAAAATGTGCCCCCCCACCCTGTAATTTCTAAAATAAGAGAATGATAAAACTAAAAAAAATATGTGATGTACATTAACCATGCAAATTTCCACAGAAAATTGGTTAGAACGAGATCTAGTATGTAGTTTTTTTAATACGTCATAAATCGTAAACCGTAATTTACCTTTCATTCAATCAACTCAAATATAAAAAAAGTTACAAAGAACTACAAGAACTTTTATATTATGTTACTTGCTGCTACGGAACCCTTCATGGGCGAGTCCAACTCGCACTTGGCCGCTTTTTTTTAATAGCTTAGTACTAACAACTGATCTTAATTAAAGTATGACTAGTAAGTAAGACAGAATGACGAAGCGGCCTTTTTGCAGTCAACAAAGATTTAGTATTTCGCTATAGTTTAATATAAATTTTCTACGAATATTGGTATCTATACTAAAATTATAATGAGGAAAGATTTGTTTGTTTGTTTGTACTGAATAGGCTCCGAAACTACTGGATCGATTTAAAAAATTCTTTCAATGTTGGGAAGCTACACTATCCCCGAGTGACACAGGCTACTTTTTACCCAACTGCGCAGAAACAAGGTAATGTTTTTATTGAAAATCTACGCTTGCGAAGCTGCGGATTGGTCAGCTAGTTACTAATATTATATAAATTTTATATTATTCTTATAATAGGTCATATTAATTTTAATATAGATGGTTTACATTGAGTTTTTACTATTTTACCATACACGTATGATTTTTTCGTAAAATTAAAAAAATAAAACCATTTTATCCAGAATCTTCTGAATCAAAGTCAATCAATAAAAATTCCAGCTTAGAGCAAAGTAATAATATTTTTACTAAGTAACATTTCGTGATTTATTTCAATCAATAATATGAATACAGAGTTTATTACGTAAAGTTTCATCAGTGTTACGACCGGCAATGTTTTGAATCAATTCGTGTATCAGGGTGAATGCGAACCGCTCCGCACTGCGTCTCGCCTCGCACGTAGTTAAATAACGTTTGATCAAAAAATGTATTGTTCGAGCGAAGCGAGATCTCTAAATCAACTTGGGCAAATCGGCGTTGCATGTATGTGTGTATGTTTGTTTGTCCGAGGATAACTTTCGAAGCGTTGATCCGATCATCGTAAAATTTAATACTTAGGTAGGT
Organism: Philereme vetulata; assembly: GCA_918857605.2. Lineage (NCBI taxonomy): Eukaryota > Metazoa > Arthropoda > Insecta > Lepidoptera > Geometridae > Philereme > Philereme vetulata. Next base: position 10,740,552 of record OU975442.1, on the reverse strand, counting down.
AGTGATGGCAAAAATTTTAGTGTGACTAAATGAGCTAAAAATGTTGAGGATTTGTTGAGATATTGGGGTTCAACAGGGGTAAATATAAATGCAAATGCGGCTATTAGGTCAAATGGGGCGTCAAATAAAAGGTATTCATTAGTAAATTTAGGTTCCGTTTTTATTTTTCGTAAATTCATTATAGTTTTTGAGTTATTAGCCATAAAAAAAACTAAATTTTGACAAAATTCAGAGGGTACACCAGTGACCCCACAGTGCTGTAATTTGGTTTTCGTGTAGCTTTAGTGACACAAATATAGGCAAAAGTCTAAAATCCAGAATAACTGCAATCTGTACCCTAAAAAAGACTAACCTACATGAACTCCCGTTACCTGTAATTTCAATGAAACTGTAGTTGAAGTTATTTGGTTATTTTTTTCGTGGCAATATTTTGATAGTCAAATATTAGAAACAATATTGTTTTGTTTTAATTGGAGACTCGCGAGATCTCAGTTCGGGACGAACCGCTAGTTTATTTCTATCAACTAATGATAAAACGGAGCATTACGTTAAATATATAGACTGTTTATAGCTGGACAGAAATTACAGTACCTACCTTTAATCTGTTCTCAAAGCGACCCGCAGCGTCACGGCACGACACACAGGCCAACTTTCAAACTATCGTTAAAAACCAATTAATATTCAACATGCGAACGCAGTTACTAATGGTTAGTAGTAAACTGGTAATGTACCTGACGGTACTCCTGTAATTGGAAGTTATTGCTTTTTAAATACCTAGAGCCCGAGCTTTATCTCTCCATTCACGAAAAACTCCACCAAAATACATTTGTTTAAGAACACGTACTCACTATGAATTATTGAAGCGATGAGACCGCAGTGATTATGGAAATTTATACCAAAATACACTTTGAAGCCGGGCATACAGAGTTGATATTCCGGAAGTGGGAGCGCAATTAAACGTATGATCGACCCATTGGTTTTCAAACATTCGTAGAACCCTTACACGTACGTTTCAATAATGTGAAAAATGCGTCACATCATTTTAAAAAAGGTTCATACAGTAAAAACTATTTCCGTCTCTTGCTTAAAAGTTTCGGCGAATAAATCACGTGAAAGCCTTCCAGGACCATGTAAATTGACACATTTCCCTGTCCAAACGGCTGGCGGGCACAGCAACTCCGATAAATAGGATAAAACCTTTTAAAAGCACTTTCTAAAAACTGATTTTTATTCCATTTGTATTTTGCTTTGAATGTATGGTAACATTTTTAAATATTTTACGTACTTTGTTTTTAGGGTTCCGTAGCCAAATGACAAAAAACGGAACCCTTATGGATTCGTCATGTCTGTCTGTCCGTCCGTTTGTCACAGCCACTTTTTTCCGAAACTATAAGAACTATACTGTTGAAACTTGGTAAGTAGATGTATTCTGTGAACCGCATTAATATATTATATTATTTTCACACAAAATAGGAAAAATTTCTCTAGTTATAGTGTGACCATTAGTGCTGTGCACTCCCTGAGGTATGCGCGCGGCGAGACGGGGGGGAGAATCGGCTGCTGCGCTCTGTCAGTACGCCGTCAACGCTCGTGGCGGCAGGTAGTGTTATTTGTATCGGACTGTTTATGTCATGTGCGTTGACGGCGTACTGACAGAGCGCAGCAGCCGATTGTCCCCCCCGTCTCGCCGCGCGCATACCTCAGGGAGTGCACAGCACTAATGGTCACACTATACTTATACATTTTACGTTAATTGAATATCCAATTAGAACATAATTTACATTTTTATTCCAAGGATTTTACTATTTCAAATGTACATTTTTATAAATATGTTAAACTTTTTCGTACAACAGCCTTTTAGAACGATAATTAGTCTGCATTACTTTGAAATAATTACACTGAAACCTTTTTTAAATTGACCTACGTTGTCCTACAGCTTCGCTAAGGTCTCCCCATCTACTCTTCATTCCTCACGGTCCATAACTAATTCTGACGAATCTAGTTAGAATATATCAAGATAAGATACTCATATATAACTCATATTATAAATTCGAAAGAACTCTGTCAGTTTATAACGTTTTTGCGACTAAACGGCTATGTATTTTCCGAGAAGCACTAGCACTCAATCTACACAACACAAAGGTTAGCTAGTTAGGAAGTTAATGTTACTATGCATTAAGTTCGCTTATTAATCCGACGTCGCACAAAGGTTGTGGACGCGGGCATGAGAATCGCACGGCTGAAGTGGAGATGGGCTGGACACTTGGCTAGGAGGGATGACGGGCGTTGGACGAAGGCGATTACAGAGTGGTGGCCAAGGGATGCTCGTAGACCAAGAGGCAGACCACCCGCCCGATGCTCGAATGACATTGAAAGCGTAGCTGGGTGTCAATGAATGAGACTCGCAAGGGACCGGAAAGAATGGCGTAATAAAGAGGAGGCCTATACCCAACAGTGGATGCAGACGGGCTGAGATGATGATGATGATGTATTTTTTGTATGAGTATGTAAGTACATATTTTTTTATTTTATACGTATGATATTTATTTATTTAATATTATTTATGTACCTAATATGTATGTATATAACTATTTAGAGTTCAGTATTGTTTCTTTTTCTATTATTAAGTATATTCTTTTTACACCTCGGCCAATCTTCCATTTGGCAATGATTCTCTACATCCAAAGGTTATCTGGAAGGAATCGCTTTGTTAAGCAATAAGACCGCCCATTATTCTTACATTTATTTGTTTATTTCTTTATATATGTTGTGTCTAGCTTGTAAGGTATAACGAATTTTCATTCATTTTCATTCATTGATGCACCACGCGTGTAAAGCAGCGGGCGGAAGCTTGTAATTAAATATGTTAGCTTCAAAATGAACGCCTTAATGACAAGTGTAAATAAAGCATTAAGTTTTAAGCAACGCAACTGCAGTACCACGAGTCATGCAGGTGTTTATAAGCGACGGTGACCAGTTAACATCAAGATGTCCCGTCAGCTAGTACGCTTAAATGTTTCATATTAAAAAAAATTTAATTTTCGTGTACATGTAAAATATTGAAAGAAAGAAAAAAAGAATGAAAATACATTTATTTAACACACACACGGGACAGACCATTCAGAACAAAACAAATACACAAAACATACCTACATACCTAAAGAATATAATAGTAAAAAGAAAAATTATTTAAGTACAGAATTAAAGAAAATACACAAGATAAAAATTTAGTTCTTAAGTATACATAGGTAAGTACAGATAATATGGTCTTCCGTGCTGTGTGGGCCAAACAGGTCCCATCTCAGCGTATTGCTGCCTTCCTGCCTACCGGAAGATAAGCAGCGCTGGTTTTCAGATGGGACCCATGGGTAGCGCAGAAAAAAAAATTATTTAACATATACATAGACATAGGATACACATACGTAAATAATAAAATAAACTTGAAAGAATAAAATAGTTATATTTAGGCGCACGGAAGGCGAACAGGAGTGAACCTTCAACAAAAAAATACTGGAGGCAACAGCCAGGACCAGAAGACGAGTGAGCAGAGAGTGTGGAGTAGTGTTTGTGGGCAGTGCAACAAGAAGGAGAAAAATACTACCTACACAGTTTCCTGTGTGACAGAAAGGCCAGCGCTTTATGCCCACGTAAACTAAGGTAAGCTATTATTATAGGTATTGCTCATATTTTGTAATATTTTGCGATTATTTTATCCATGTTAAAATAATTTCTAAAAGTATGAAATACCAAACAAACATTTAAGATTAGATCTATTACATTATTTTATTGTGGATTAAGTGGTAACATACCAGGCAGAGAAAACATACCAGGCTATGGCAGAACAGTTCTTATTACCATCCCATCCAAAATAGATGATTAAACGACTTCACAAGTTAAATTCTATCACTAATAAATGAATAGCTTCATTCGAAGATATAGGAACCCGCCCTCCGCAACCCTATAAAGTTGTTGGATACTTAAACTCTAAAAAGAATGAGAATCGAGACGAGCTATAAGGACGTGACACTTGTGGGTATCGATTAAATTGAATCGAGTTGTATATCGATGTTATCGTTATAAAAAACGTGCTATGCTACCTTGTAGGACAAGGCACTACCTAATAAAATTACTGTATTCCTATATTTGAAGAATGGAGCTATGAAAATATAACAAACACTATTAATGTACCATGTGTGTGTGTGTTTGAAATAAATAAATGTTCTTATTTTAAAACTCGTAGGTTTTAACATTTTCTGTGCTTTTAGTTAGACTAGTATTAACAGAGAAAGCTCTTGAGAGCTTCTAGCTTTCGAGGATAGTTCTTTGCAGAAAATCTTTGAGGAATTATTTGGACGTCAACCTTGAAACCTATTGTGGCGGATTCTGCTTAACGATAAATAAAATAAATAAATACATATTTCTAGACATTTCACACAGCGCTATCTAGCCCCAAACTAAGCAGAGCTTGTACTATGGGAACCAGATAACTGATAGAATACTTATATACTTTTTTTTTGTAAAGACATACTTCCTACTTAATATTATAAACGCGAAAGTTTGTATGTATGGATGTATGGAAGTTTGTTACTCTTTCACGGCGGAACGGCTGAACCAATTGCGATGACATTTGGTATGTACGTAGATCATAACTTGGATTAACACATAGGCTACTTTTTATTGGCAAACCACGCGTGCGAAGCCGCTGATTGGTCAGCTAGTATATTATATAGTGAAACAACCAGAACCGAAACAAATATCTGTAGATCATGCAAACATTTGTTTCGCAGCGGGAATCGAACCCGCTACCTCCTGCGTCTCAGCCGGCTATTCGCCCACTGCACCACGGAGGTCGTCCAACGATAAAAAGTAAACTGGCACAATATTTTAAAACTGAACCTAACTGGAACACTTAAATATTTTGGTACCTACCAGTTTTTACAACAACCAAAAACCTCCGTGGTTTTTATTTAATTGTATAACCTTTACACCAAAGGCGTCTCGTTTTTTCAGTATATTTAGACAAACCTTATGTCTATTGTGTGTGTGATCCTGTCCCGGGCATTACTTACAACAACGGTAGTGTCGCAGCGAATGCTGCAACTCTAGTTTTGGGTTTGCCGCGCCTTTTTGGTGCCTGCTTTCATTAGTCAGACAATTAAGTAAGTAAATAAGTGATATGTAGGTCTAAGCTATAAAAGACGTAAACAAATGTTTTTTTATTTTATTGTATTTACTAGCTGACCCGCCTGCGCCATCGCAAGCTTGAAATTTCCCGTTCCATTGGGAACTTATAAAAACTATATAAAACATTTTTGCCAAAGTGACGCGACACTGAACGACGGTTATATAGGTATTATATGGATATTGTTCGTACAAAAATACCAAAATTGCGATTGAAACTAGTAGTGTGAAGAATACTTTCCGGCCTATTCTCATAACTAGCAAATATACCAAAAAAATCTGTAAAATCGATCGATCTGTTCCGAAGGAATGCGACCACAAACACCGTGATAGGATATTTTTACACATTAGGTTTTACTTGCTACCAGACGCTGTATAAATCAATTTAAATAATTTTTAGTATACCACGAATATAAGACCGTATAAAAAACTCAACGCGCTCCAAAACACAGATAGCTGACGTGGCTCTGACATCCGCAAAATTGAAGTGGGACTGGGCAGGACACGTTTGCCGTATGCCAGAGGAACTATGGGCGAAAGCCACTCCATAATGGGTTCCAAACGGGCGGCGGCCGCGTGGTAGGCCCAGGCGGAGATAGAAGGATGAACTGGATGCATTCCAGAAAGAGTGGCCCCAATTTGCCAATAACCGGGATTCGTGGAAAGTGGGAAGGGAGGTTATTGCCCTGCAGTGGGACTCTACGGGCTGATAATAATAAATACTACGAATAGCAATAAGTCAAAATATTGATTGGTGCTGTTCGTGGAATAACATTGATGCTATTAAGACAGGTGCTAATGAAACCAGTGCTGTTAGTTGAATATCTCATTATCTAAAGGTAGTATTCGGATTTAGGCAGTCGCGGCAGCCGCGACCGTGGCCGCACCGCACCGCTTTGTAGGGATTTTTATGCAACGGTTTCAAAATGGTGACTATTTAATCATCCGTTTCTTCGTCCTGTATCAGTCTCTTCACGAGTTCTCGCGCTTTCGTTTATTTAAATTGTCAGACATTGTTAATGTTTAATACACGACCGGAACGCACAACTGTTCGCACCGACTCCTGTTTGACTACTGCGCGTGGCAGTCGCTGTCCCGCTCTCTTATTACCTAAGCCAAATTGCTGTCGCGTCGCTGTCGCTAGTCAGGCCATCCCTTTGACACGTGAGGTACGTACTGTACGTATAAAAGGGATGGCCTGAGTAGCGATAGCAATGCGACAGCAATTTGGCTTAGATAATAATAGGGCGGGTCGCTGACGCTGCTATCCGAACGCTTCTGGCAGCGCCGCACAGCTGTGACAATGGGTTTCGGCAGCTGATTGCAACTGCTAGGTCACAACTGCCTAGATCCGAATGCTACCTTAAGGTTTATCTTGATTCATATAAAGGCATATGTTTATAGCCAACTCTTTAAAATTACAGTTGCCTTTTGTTTTAATGTGTTTGTCATAGAACAACATGTTATAATCTAGGTACGCTCATACGAGCTAGTGGCCAACCTGTTTAATTAAGTGCTAGAAAAAGTGTTATCCATAATATTTTGTTAATTCTCAATCGATTTGTATAGTTAAGCACACGTCTGTTGGATCACCATACCAAACACATTATTCAACGGTGCATAGGATATTAATGCACCACAACGTGTGACTGACACGCTAATACGCTATAACAAATGCGCGCAATGGATGTTAGTCTAACCTGAATAGATAAAGGAGACTGCAGTTAGAGAAACGAACAATGGGGAATAATCACAATTTTCATCAGAGATGCTAAGAACCCTTACAAAGTTGTATAACCCGCTTATGTTACCAGTTTTGGTAACAAAAGGTTTATTATTTTCAGAAAAATTGTTTCGGGAAGGAACTTTTTATGTAGCCCCATAATGGAAAGTCTCAGATCTTTAACTCAGTATGCAAACGGTGATATTCCACAAGATAGTAGCCAGATGCAAATCCAAATATTACGTTTGGTTTCTGCTCGGCTTTCTGTATTTTTTTGAGGTTGATAGCTCATACAAGTTCTGGAATTCCCGGCCTAATTGGTTCTATGATGGATATCCTTGGACCTTACTCAGTACGCAAACGCTTGAAAAGATTTCATGAGGTGTTATTCAAAAACAAGTCCTACCTTAATGTGCACTACGAGTACCAACAAAATGTATAGCTTCCTGCATTCTGTATAGCATGCGAGGCTAGCACATGCAAGTTCTGGAAAGCAAGACATGCAATATTTTCTGTCAACACTAAATACATTTATTGTTTTCGCATGGTGTTACACAAAGTTGTTACAGGTAAAAAGTTTCACATATGAACTCTGGCAAGGTATAGCAACAGAAAGACAGACCATGTTTTAGTATATAAATAGGTAGACATGCTGTGTACACTTTACAACTTACTCGATAATTCATTATTTTAGGCGTTATTTTTAGTTTTGGGTTTGCTTCGGAAAGTATGTATGTCGAAGGTTATGGTGATGGTAATTACAATAACAATAAAGTAAACGAAACTATGTAGATAGGTAGTTAAACTATGTAGATAGGTAGTTAAACTATATAGATAGGTAGTTAAACTATATAGATAGGTAGTTAAACATTGTAGATAGGTAGTTAAACTATGTAGATAGGTAGTTAAACTATGTAGATAGGTAGTTAAACTATATAGATAGGTAGTTAAACATTGTAGATAGGTAGTTAAACTATGTAGATAGGTAGTTAAACTATATAGATAGGTAGTTAAACTATGTAGATAGGTAGTTAAACTATGTAGATAGGTAGTTAAACTATGTAGATAGGTAGTTAAACTATATAGATAGGTAGTTAAACATTGTAGATAGGTAGTTAAACTATATATATAGGTAGTTAAACATTGTAGATAGGTAGTTAAACTATATATATAGGTAGTTAAACTATGTAGATAGGTAGTTAAACTATGTAGATAGGTAGTTAAACTATATAGATAGGTAGTTAAACTATGTAGATAGGTAGTTAAACTATGTAGATAGGTAGTTAAACTATATAGATAGGTAGTTAAACATTGTAGATAGGTAGTTAAACTATGTAGATAGGTAGTTAAACATTGTAGATAGGTAGTTAAACTATATATATAGGTAGTTAAACTATGTAGATAGGTAGTTAAACTATGTAGATAGGTAGTTAAACTATATAGATAGGTAGTTAAACATTGTAGATAGGTAGTTAAACTATATATATAGGTAGTTAAACTATATAGATAGGTAGTTAAACATTGTAGATAGGTAGTTAAACTATATATATAGGTAGTTAAACTATGTAGATAGGTAGTTAAACTATGTAGATAGGTAGTTAAACTATATAGATAGGTAGTTAAACTATGTAGATAGGTAGTTAAACTATATAGATAGGTAGTTAAACATTGTAGATAGGTAGTTAAACTATATATATAGGTAGTTAAACTATGTAGATAGGTAGTTAAACTATGTAGATAGGTAGTTAAACTATATATATAGGTAGTTAAACTATGTAGATAGGTAGTTAAACTATGTAGATAGGTAGTTAAACTATATAGATAGGTAGTTAAACATTGTAGATAGGTAGTTAAACTATATATATAGGTAGTTAAACTATGTAGATAGGTAGTTAAACTATGTAGATAGGTAGTTAAACTATATAGATAGGTAGTTAAACTATATAGATAGGTAGTTAAACATTGTAGATAGGTAGTTAAACTATTTATATAGGTAGTTAAACTATGTAGATAGGTAGTTAAACTATGTAGATAGGTAGTTAAACTATATAGATAGGTAGTTAAACATTGTAGATAGGTAGTTAAACTATATATATAGGTAGTTAAACTATGTAGATAGGTAGTTAAACTATGTAGATAGGTAGTTAAACTATATAGATAGGTAGTTAAACTATGTAGATAGGTAGTTAAACTATATAGATAGGTAGTTAAACATTGTAGATAGGTAGTTAAACTATATATATAGGTAGTTAAACTATGTAGATAGGTAGTTAAACTATGTAGATAGGTAGTTAAACTATATAGATAGGTAGTTAAACTATGTAGATAGGTAGTTAAACTATGTAGATAGGTAGTTAAACTATATAGATAGGTAGTTAAACTATGTAGATAGGTAGTTAAACTATGTAGATAGGTAGTTAAACTATATAGATAGGTAGTTAAACATTGTAGATAGGTAGTTAAACTATATATATAGGTAGTTAAACTATGTAGATAGGTAGTTAAACTATGTAGATAGATAGTTAAACTATGTAGATAGGTAGTTAAACTATATAGATAGGTAGTTAAACATTGTAGATAGGTAGTTAAACTATATATATAGGTAGTTAAACTATGTAGATAGGTAGTTAAACTATGTAGATAGGTAGTTAAACTATATAGATAGGTAGTTAAACTATGTAGATAGGTAGTTAAACTATGTAGATAGGTAGTTAAACTATATAGATAGGTAGTTAAACATTGTAGATAGGTAGTTAAACTATATATATAGGTAGTTAAACTATGTAGATAGGTAGTTAAACTATGTAGATAGGTAGTTAAACTATGTAGATAGGTAGTTAAACTATGTAGATAGGTAGTTAAACTATATAGATAGGTAGTTAAACATTGTAGATAGGTAGTTAAACTATATATATAGGTAGTTAAACTATGTAGATAGGTAGTTAAACTATGTAGATAGGTAGTTAAACTATATAGATAGGTAGTTAAACTATGTAGATAGGTAGTTAAACTATGTAGATAGGTAGTTAAACTATATAGATAGGTAGTTAAACTATGTAGATAGGTAGTTAAACTATGTAGATAGGTAGTTAAACTATATAGATAGGTAGTTAAACATTGTAGATAGGTAGTTAAACTATATATATAGGTAGTTAAACTATGTAGATAGGTAGTTAAACTATGTAGATAGGTAGTTAAACTATGTAGATAGGTAGTTAAACTATGTAGATAGGTAGTTAAACTATATAGATAGGTAGTTAAACATTGTAGATAGGTAGTTAAACTATATATATAGGTAGTTAAACTATGTAGATAGGTAGTTAAACTATGTAGATAGGTAGTTAAACTATGTAGATAGGTAGTTAAACTATGTAGATAGGTAGTTAAACTATGTAGATAGGTAGTTAAACTATGTAGATAGGTAGTTAAACTATATAGATAGGTAGTTAAACTATGTAGATAGGTAGTTAAACTATGTAGATAGGTAGTTAAACTATGTAGATAGGTAGTTAAACTATGTAGATAGGTAGTTAAACTATGTAGATAGGTAGTTAAACTATATAGATAGGTAGTTAAACTATGTAGATAGGTAGTTAAACTATGTAGATAGGTAGTTAAACTATGTAGATAGGTAGTTAAACTATATATATAGGTAGTTAAACTATGTAGATAGGTAGTTAAACTATGTAGATAGGTAGTTAAACTATGTAGATAGGTAGTTAAACTATGTAGATAGGTAGTTAAACTATGTAGATAGGTAGTTAAACTATGTAGATAGGTAGTTAAACTATGTAGATAGGTAGTTAAACTATGTAGATAGGTAGTTAAACTATGTAGATAGGTAGTTAAACTATGTAGATAGGTAGTTAAACTATGTAGATAGGTAGTTAAACTATGTAGATAGGTAGTTAAACTATGTAGATAGGTAGTTAAACTATGTAGATAGGTAGTTAAACTATATAGATAGGTAGTTAAACATTGTAGATAGGTAGTTAAACTATATATATAGGTAGTTAAACTATGTAGATAGGTAGTTAAACTATGTAGATAGGTAGTTAAACTATGTAGATAGGTAGTTAAACTATGTAGATAGGTAGTTAAACTATGTAGATAGGTAGTTAAAGTATGTAGATAGGTAGTTAAACTATGTAGATAGGTAGTTAAACTATGTAGATAGGTAGTTAAAGTATGTAGATAGGTAGTTAAACTATATAGATAGGTAGTTAAACATTGTAGATAGGTAGTTAAACTATATATATAGGTAGTTAAACTATGTAGATAGGTAGTTAAACTATGTAGATAGGTAGTTAAACTATGTAGATAGGTAGTTAAAACTTACTAACTAACTAATATAATTTGTTTTCGTTTTCATGTGCACTGCTTATATAATCTACCTCACTACAAATAATCATAGAGAGAAAGAAAGAAAGAAGTCATTTATTTACATAAACTGTACACAAGAAGCAGACTCACGCATCGTAGTTTACTTACACAAATGATTCAAGTTCAAGATAAGCTATCTTTACTGATTTGCAAACCACCTGACCGCAGATCTAGTCACTGGAGTGGTTCCTAACCATTATTGGTGACCGCTGTTGTGCCAATAGGAAATGTTAGAAGATAGTCATTGTGGTGCTTCCACCTAGGGTTGAATGATGAGACATAGTTGTTGAGGTTTATAAGCTCTTTCGGTTTGTAATTATCAACTATTCTGCAGAAAGGTTTTAAGAAAACTTTAATAACTAGTGGCTCACCCCGAACTGAGATCTCGCGAGTCTCCCATAAAAACTATTATTAGTGCCTAATCTTTGACTATCAAAACAGTGTCACGGAATGCAAAACCAAATAACTTGACCTACAGTTTGATTACAGGTAATGGGAGTTAGTGTTAATTGGTTACTCTTTTTTGGGGTAGAAATTGCAGTTATTTTGGATTTCACACTTGTTAAAATGTACTCACAAAGACCTTTTATAAGACGTGCCATTTTTTTAACCCTCTTGAACCCCAATATCTGCACAACCTCCACCCCACATCACGCCAAAATTATGCCACCACTACCTACCTATAAGCCAAATTTCACGATGATCGGATAAACGCTTCCAAAGTTATCCTCGGACAAACAATTTACATACATATAAACAACGCCAATTTGCCCAACTTGATGTAGAGATCTCGCTTCGCTCGTTCAATAAACTTATTCCAGTATTAAATTGCACATCCTACTACTTCATTACGTGAAAGCCAATATGTGTTAATTAAAATCTTAAAGATCATTTTGAAACGTCGTACTGGGAGTAAACTTTAAGTTGAACGTCTTGTGGCTGGTATGATGATGATGGTGATGATAATAAGTGTGTAAGATACCGTATAAAAAACATGACGAGAGTGTTTTACTTAGAAAACTTTGTGATCGTTTTCAATTATTATTATAAACTAGTGGTCCCGCCGAACTTCGTATCGGCTTGACATGCATAGGTATAACGCGGGCTGTCAATATAAGTCACCCTGGTAGAATTGTCAATTGTTGTCCCCGGCCATCATTATGTATGAGAAAATGAATGACTTCCACAAATAATTCAATACCAAAATTAGCCAAATCACTCCACCCGTTCTCGAGTTTTAGCGAGACTAACGAACAGCAATTAATTTTTATATATATAGACAATATCTCGTGATAACTTCTACCGAAGCATCTGTTTCAAACGATATTCATTTTTATTACATCCTCTTTGACGATATTTGCAGCACGCATTCTGTCAATTCTATGTCAAACGTCATAAGGTTACATTATAAAAGCGCTAAGGTTAGATTATAAATAATTTTATATGGTGGTTAAGTATTCTTAAATTTTCTAATTTTGCGCGCAATTTTATTAATTTTTTCTTTTATAAAAATTTTCTCCTGTCAATAAGAAATACGACAAAAAAAGAATTGGCCAATTTGGTCCAGGCGTTGTTGAGTTATGCGCTTACCAACACATTTTGCGATTCATTTTTATATTATAGATACGGGTGATGAGAGAGTTTGATGGGAGTAATTAAAGTAAAACATAAAACTGTAGCGTTTAGGAGCAGTTTTCGGTACCAGGCAACCAAGTGTTGGAATAACATACCACCACCTTTTCGGCTACTAAAATCAAAATTTACATTTAAAAAACATTATAAGAAACATTTAATAGAAAAACAAAAAACTGGGTTGTCTGCTACAAATTGTTACAGTCCGCCGTTCAATTGCTGACGCGAGGGTAAAGTTCCTAGTTTATAAATTTAATCGTATTATTATTTATAATTTACACTCTAACATTACTTATCATTATTATTATTCCTTACATAATATATTTATTTCTTCTATCTACTTATCATAATTATCTAATTAAGCCTATCGTAATTGTATGCGAACACCAATTAGCGCCTATTCGTTCTTACGAGTTCTAATGACTTGCCTAAAAAAGGTTTCGGCAGAATAACAGCGCCGAGCTGTCGATCGGTGGCGAGGCATATTGCTGAACATACACACCTACTTACCTCTTTTTAATTTTTCCCTGACTACATTGTAAATTTATTATTTCATTTTATTGTTCCTATGTTTGTTGTATGTAATTTTCTGTTTTCTCTTACTTGTGCTTTCTCTTTCATGTTATACTTTTTGATTGTATCGTGTGAATTTGTGTGTGCTATGGTAGCAAATAAATGTCTAGGTTTAAATGAAGAAAAGGAAAAAATGTAAATCATGTGAAGGAAAATAGCCGGCCTAGCATGTAATACGTATTACATCATATCAGCCACAAGACGTCATAGGGAACATAGGAAGCCTCCCTTATATATTTCCAGAGCGTTCGATCTAGTGCGGTCTGTACTCAACAGCTCCCAGCAACCTCTATCAGATCGTCTTTCCTACTAGTGGGAAGTTCTTGTACTTTTCATTGTTTCGCCTCTAATCGAGAATCATTCTGCCCCAACGGCCACACACTTATATCACACAATTAAACAAAACCCATTAGGCTGGTTTAAAAGATTAGCATCTAGCCCTAAGATTAGAAGCCAGAGTGGCATCGACCTAATTGTTATCCATTATCTCTTAACTAATAATATACACCTTTATCTAAACTTCTCAGTACACCGATGATAGAGTATAGCAGTGATTACGTTATAATTATAATCTAAAACAGAAGTACCTAAATATCTTGCATATCATAACTGATGGAGATAGATCGTCCCGTTAACTAATGGACGCTTGAGATTATCTGAATGTATCTTTATGAATTTAACTTCGCTGGCTTGGCCATCTACTGCGAATGGGTGAAGATCGAAGCGTCAAGAGAGCAGACTTGGGCCGACCCACTGGTCGCCGATCGGTTGGTCGTCCCAAGTATCGCTGGAGCGATAGGATGGACCTGACCTGCGCGACCTTGGAGCCGACGACTGGCAAAAGATGGCAGTGGACAGAGGAAAGTGGAGAGTTCTGATATCGGAGGCTAACACTCACTATGGGTCCCTGCGCCAATGGAGTAAATAAGTAACTTGAGGATGTTTTTGTTTGATGTATAGAAGGTAGAGGCTGAGACGCAGGAGGTAGCTGGTTCGATTCGCGCCACGGAACAAATGTATGCATGATCTATAAATATTTGTTTCGTGTCTTGGTGTTTTTCTATATATTATAAGTATGTATTTATAAGAAAAAAGTATTTAAGTATTCTATTAGTTAACTGGTTCCCATAGTACAAGCTCTGCTTATTTTGGGGCTAGATAGCTCTGTGTGAAGTGTTCAGCAATATTTATTTGTTTATAAGAACATGTAAAATAAAACTTTTATAGCGTAAAAATCAATATGATTCCTATAAACAGTCTATACAAAGGTTGTTTTAAAAAACGATAAATCTATGTTCATTCTGGACAGACGCAACTCGCACTCGCACATTAACGTTTAAAAATATACGAAACGTAACTCTCTCTCTTTCTATCTTCACTAACTTATAACTCTCTCCAACTTCCGTTTGCACTTTTAGGAACGCATTCACCAGCTTACTCCCTAAGTCAAGTACGTGCATAAAGAAGTTTACTGCAAAAATATCGCTCTAAGACCGCTGTAAGATTACTTTGGTAGCGTGACCAAAGAACTTTATTTCCGCGGTTACATACCATTGCCTACAACACTTGCATTACCTCACGTCCAACTGAGACTTACAAAAAAGAGTAAATAATAAGTATTTTATGTACAATAAAGTGTTTAAATAAGTAAATTTTTATTTTACGACTAACATAAATATCATCGCACTTTATAAAACTTTTCTTTTATTTTCATGTCATAATTCGAACTCCACGCAAAAAGTGACCTTGAGCGATAACTTGCAAATAAAATAAGATTATTTTGAAAGATAAAAAGGCGACACAGAAGCGCTGAGGTCCACTGATCTCATTAAAAATACTACCTTTTGCGGCTTAATTGTTAAATTTATGAAACGGTAAGTCGGGTTTCGGTAAAAGTCTTTCATGTTGCAAAGGAACGACAACGGGACGGGGCCTAAATAAATATTTGAATATAAAAAAATCCTCCCATATCATACATATACGCGATGGTAAAAAACTATTTGATCTATATACCTTAACTTGTGGTCCACAAGAAGTGAGACCACGCTGCCGGCCCAGACGGAGATGGTAGGCCAAACTCGTGGTCAGTAGTGACTCTCAACCGGGATCAAAGGATAAAAAGAACGAAGGTATTTGCCCAGCAGCGGGGTCCAGCGAGCTCATTAAGTTAAAATAGATGCCTATACTTGAATTATTTTAGGAACGTATTCTTGCCAAATTGAATACATTTGTTTAGACAACTCAGGTAAACTGACTTACTTCGATCACATATTTTTTATCACTCACGTCAGGAAAAGATTTTGGATCAGAGACGATCAAGATCGAGGGCAGCCGTAGCTATCTAGAGGCTGATGGTGATGATGATGATCCTTAGGTCGTCTAGAACTCCACAGTGTCTGAAGACCCGCTTATTCAACCAATGTGTTCTGCGCACCATGACCTACGGTGCCGAGACATGGACGCTCACGCTGGCGAGGCTGTGTACAGGTTAAGAGTTGCACAGAGAGCCATGGAGCGTACTATGCTCGGCATTAGACTGATAGATTGAGTTCCAAACGTCGAGATCCGTAGACGAACGAAGGTTCGTGAGAAGAGGTATGCCCCCAATTATTATAGGTCATTTAACCACTTATCATAAAGAAGACCCTTTCATCTCATTTTAATAAATAAAAGTGGAGATCAGTGGCTCCTTAGTTTGTACCTACCGTTAAACGTGCTGAAAATATAAGTTTAGCAACTGAGTAGTAGGAGATAAGTGGAAAGGGAGGGAGAAAAGTATTCCCTCGTAAGTCGCGCACCTTATAAACGTGCCCTACGATAAACTGCCTTGTGTCCATCAACTTGAGGCATACAGGTATAAAGCTGTGCCTCTAATTTCACCGGCAACCTTTATTGTTTATTGCTCACATGTTTCATCAATTTAAAACTAAAATACCCTTTAACCGAAAAACAACAATGCTGTATAGCACTTCCCCGAGCGAGCCCTTTCACAAGTAATTCTACTATGTACTCTTAAGGCGCGTTTAAACAAAACGGACATAAAACTAGAGCGTTCTTTATGGATATTTTAGTGTAAACGAAATATCGTTCTTAGCGTTTACACCAAAATATCAACAAGCAAGAATGAGAACGAAGAACTAGAATTCTTGCACGATAGATATTTAGATCAGCCGAACAAATGCTCATGCTCATTCAAAAGAACACAAGAACACTTTGAAGAGACCGCTCCAGGGATCGAGCACGTCCAAACATGCATGAATGCTCTAAGCAACTGTTCGCACGCTCGTACCGTTTACATCAAGCGAGCGAGCATTCTTAGAATTTTCCATAGAATCTTTGGGAACGCAGACAAAATAACGATAGAATGCGCTACGTCTGTTTACACTGAAATAATTTGATAGAGTGGGGATAGAATGAGCATTCGCTCGTCTGATGTAATCGGATCGCTTTGTTAAGCGATAAGACCGCCTATTATGCTCACTTTTATTTGTTTTTTTCTTTAAATCTGCTGTCTAGCTTGTAAGGTATAATAAAGAATTTTCATTCATTCATTCATTCATTCGGCCTTTAGAGGAGTACATCGAGTTTTCTAACTCGATGGAGGAGTATGATAGTTTTCAACTTTCTCCATTTCTGTTTTTCGGTTTCCCTTCACATACAATGAGCCTCAGACTCCTTTTTGGCTATAAGATTAAAACAAACAAAATAACGAGCGCATAAAGAACAAAGGGCGTCTCGAATAAGTGACCTAACTTTATGAATCACATTTAATTTTCGTGTTTATTATAACGCTGTTATAGGGTTGTGGATTGTTGGCTTTTTAATAACTTGCAACTGTAAATGAAATTATGAATAAATTGTATTTATTTTTAAAAGATCTTATTTTGACTTATTTTTGTAAACTTATTTTTAGGGATCTGGACCAAAATGCTAAGAACCCTTATAGTGCGACTTTGTCCGTTTGTCCATATTTCCGGACCAAAATGGTGGGGGGGTCGAAATTTAAAAATAGTGTTACTAGGTCAAGAGGGTATCACATAAAAGAGCTTTATTTTCACATTCCAAATTTTATGAACACACACCGTTTCAGTTACTTAAAGTAACAAAGAGGTAACTCATAAATCATTGCATACACAATCCCAAAGTTTGTTGCATTTGAATTTTAACTATGCGCTCTCATACTTATACACTGAGTAAATTCCTGGTAACATCTAAGCTTGGTTGCAAGAAACTGGCGTAAAATCTTGTGTATAAAATGTTTTTGTCGTATCTAAAAATATTTGTCAATACGAAGAAAACTTTCCTGATTTATTTTAATCATGATTTTAAATACGGGATTTATCACGTAACTACAGACGTGAAAGGCGTGGTGCAGATCGCGCTCACCCTGATCAAGTTTCACGAATTGAACCGTAACGTTGTTGGTTAAAACACCGATAAAACAGTACGTGATAAATCCCACATTTAAAATAACTAGTTGCCGAAACTGTGGTCGCAATTATTTAACTTGACTTTAGCATTCGTCTCTCCTCCACAAAAACTTTAACTTTGTCAAATTTTACACTTATCCATGCGAGCAATAAGCCCAAAAAAAAAATGGGGTCCAAAATTTTCTCTTCACTTATTTATTTACAAATATTTCTATGATTTCGAGCAATATATTGTTCTACATTTTTGCCAAAAAAATTACCCATTCATCATCATCATCATCAACCTATAACAGTCTACTGCTGGACGTAGGTCTCTCCCAGGGTGCGCCATTGAGCCCGATCCTCAGCTCTTCTCATCCAATCCTTGCCAGCCACAGCGCGCAAATCATCACTACATCTTATTTTTTATCCTTGCTAGGGGTAATGTGTTTCTTTTTATGTAACAAGCATTTATTTGATTAGTGTATGTTTTAGTTGTTCAAATGTTGCAAGAGGATTCCGTTTTATGATTTACAAACATGATATTTTGAAATATTAAAACTAACTGGTAATTCTGCAGTCCACAAATTGAAAGTCGCTCAGCGAGCTATGGAAAGGGCTATCCTTGGAATTTCTCTGAAGGATATAATCCAAAACGAGGTTATCCGACACAGAATTAAGGTGATCGACATAGCTCAGAGGGTCAGCAAGCTGAAGTGGCAGTGGGCTGGTTATATCTGGCGCAGAACCGATAATCCTTAAGGTAAACGTATTCTGGAGTGGAGACCACTGCAGAATTACCCGTTAGTTTTTAATATTTCAAAATGTGAAGTTTGTAAATCGTAAAACGGAATCTTCTTGCAAGATTTGAACAACTAAAACATACACGAATCAAATAAATGCTTGTTACATAAAAAGAAACACATTACCCCTAGCAAGGATAAAAATCAGTTCTGTCGCTGTAGTCATCCGTCACATTAACAGGATGGGGTCCTTCGAGATATTTATCAAGCAGACGAGCTCCCAACGGTCTAATACCAATGTAACATACATTTTTACATAATTCTTGCTGCAATATAAGCGAAGCTGCGTAATATATTTCAGATTTCTCAGTAGACTTGCTGAATGGGTCATAAATGAGATGTGTGACTCATATTAAATTGAAATGTAATTTGAATTTAGGTTCAACGTTTTTAGGGTTCCGTACCCAAAGGGTAAAACGAGACCCTATTACTAAGACTCTGAGCTGTCTGTTTGTCTGTCCGTCTGTCACCAGGCTGTAACTCATGAACCGTGATAGTTTGATAGTTGAAATTTTCACAGATGATGTATTTTTGTTGCTGCTACAACAACACATACTAAAACAGAATAAAATAAATATTTAAGGGGGGCTCCCATACAACAAACGTGATTTTTTTGTGCTCGTTGTTGCTCAATATTGATAATTGCAACAGGTAGACGCTTGAAATATTTACAGAATATTGAATTATATTATTCACTTTAAAAGTAAATAATTAAATTAAAATAAAATTAATATTAAAGGAGGACTCTCATGCAACAAACGTGATTTATTTCCAATTTTTTTCTCGGTCTTAATAATTATAGATAATGGTACGGAACACTTCGTGCGCGAGTCCGACTTGAACTTGGCCGGTTTTTATGAATATTTAATTTCTAATATTATTACAGATGTGAAAGATTATATAGAAATTGGATATTGCATATAAAATTCTCATTTTGATAATATTTTCATTTAGTATTGTCCTATAAGGCTAGAATACTTGTTTCAACCATGTACCACTGTCACTAATGTCACTAATTTTGTTCCATCCAAAGATAGCTTGGAAGAAATTGCTCTCAAACGATAAGGCCTAGAAAAGACGGATTATCCCATTCTTTCCAGTCTGTAGGTATACAGCCGCCAAGACTGACAAGTATGTAATGTATTTGTTTCTTTTTTTAATTTATTTATTTTTGGAAGAGCTATTGGAGGAGCTATTGGTCCATGGGAGATTTGATGAAGAGTAACCTTTCTCTTTCGCTCAAGCGAAAGTTGATGGACGTAAGCATCCTCCCCGTTCTATAGTCTAACTTTTTATTAGCTGCAGTAAAATGACGTTTCTAAATGTCATTCCGTAAAATAATGTTGCCAGCCTAATCTCACTAGGGATGTGATTCAGTTCACAAAAATTAATTAAATAACATTATTATGACGTTTTTGTTTCATTTTGAATGTACCTCCCTATACTTCCACTAAAAAAGATCAATCCTCTAGTATAGTAATAATAATAGGTTAAAAAAATACATTACAACTTAATATTAAATCTCAAAAAAAAAACCAAACTGATTATTCATTTATGATTCACTCATTTAGCTACATCCCTATTTATTTTTCTTCAAAAACCGGCAACCCACAAAACGTCATTTTACTGCAGGTAATAAAAAGTTAGACTATAACTTATAGTGCGCAGAACTGGTCTTTGACTAACATCCAATAGTATAAACTCAAGGTTTGCCAACGATGGAGCGTATCATTCTCGGATTCAAGCGTATTGACCGCATACGCAACACTGAGCTGCGCTCTCGAACACAAATCGTAGATGTAGCTAAGAAAGCGGCCAAACTCAAGTGGGATTGGGCTGGTCACTTATACCGTATGTCGGGAGATCAGTGGGCTAAGCTCATCACCGAGTAGAACCCTGACACAGCCAGAGACTGGCAGACCAAAGAAGAGATGGAGGGATGTGCTCACTAATTTCCGAGCGGACTGGACCATCTTAGCTCTTGAATGAAGTGTCTGGAAAGAATGGGGGGAAGCTTTTGCGTAGCAGTGGGACACAGTGGGCTGATAATAATGATAAGGCAAACTTTATGAAACAATTATTCAATTAGCAGTTCAGTTCAAAGTAATAAGCTCTTTTTAGCTCTATTATCTAGTATTTACATAATACATATGTATAAATAAGATATTTGTTTTATCTCTGGCTGCCTACAAAATATATAAAATACTACCAGGTTATTGCTTCCCAAAGTACAAGCTTAGTTTAGGACTAGATAGCGCTATTTGAAATATCCAGCATTTTTTTTATCTGTCTGCTTCAGAACACTATTTACAAAAATATCCTTTAGACACAGGCTTCATTGCCCCACTAAATTGCAATGCTAATGCAATAGTTATTTGTGGAGTAACAAATTTTTGTCATTTTATTCTCCTCACGGCAAAATAATCGGCTATTCCCGTAACTCCATCAGCTCAGTTATTTAGATAATGCGTTCAAAGCCTTTGGATATTCATATAGAACATATTCGTTGCATAAATGCCACGTAAATTTTACCTATGAGGCATTTTATCGCATATACATCGCTATTTTACATCGCACTATAAAAGTGTTAAAACCGGCCAAGTGCCAGTCGTACTCGCGCACGAAGGGTTCCGTACTAGCATCTACAAAAACGGCAAAAAATCACGTTTGTTGTATGGGAGCTACCTTTAAATATTTATTTTATTCTGCTTTAAGTATTTTCGGTTATATCGGCAACAGAAATACATCATCTATAAAAATTTCAACTGTCTAACTATCACGGTTCGTGAGATACAGCCTGCATGGCTAACATGGCAGGCACGAGATAAAATCGAGATGAGATGAGAAAAATTTGTCGATTTCGAGATTTACTCGTTAGCGGTAACATATGTACGTGTCAAAGAGAAATATCTCACAGTCTCTCACAAGTCTCTAGAGACAAAATGACAACTTTTACAATCATAGCGTCGCCACTCCGAGGCTCGAGGTCCACTCGCAGTTTCTCTATTACATACAAAGCCATTGACTTAGATATACGCCAAAGCGCTTGTAACTCGCTGTCACGGAGATCAACACTGCTCCACAATTTTTATAATTTTTGCAGCTTCATCGTGCTACCAGTAATATGTTTGTACTATTAGTTCTAAATAAATGAATTTGAATTTGAACCAGATTGCAGATATCCCGTATCCACTTTCGTTGAATTTTCCTTTGTCACCATTCTTCATTAATTGTTGCAATATAGTTATAATACGGCTCTGCCATTTTTCCAGCAAATTGAACCCATTTCAATTAATTTTTTAGAAAATATCGCTTCTGTCTCTCAATCTCGTCGAATAGAATGATCGAGTCAAGTCTAGATGTCAAAAGTCGACTAGTCATGAGAAAATATGACACGTATGTTACGGTTTTAGAGAAATTTGTCACGAAGTCTTCGTTTGACAGAACGACATAAGTGAACTCTATGTTACCGACAGTCGAGATGTAGAGATACGACGACAAAATGGCGTGACAAAATTATCTCGTGCCTGCTATGTTAGCCATGCTGGTGACAGACGACAGACAGACAGCGGAGCCTTAGTAATAGGGTGCCGTTTTACCCTTTGGGATGCCTATTATATTCGATTTAGAGAATGTGTATTGTATTAGGAAATAATAAATTTCACTTACAAGACAACTTATTACTAACTTAATAAAACTTGTTAAGAAACCAGTGAGTATACGTATATTCCGCAATTTTACAAAATTGACTTTCTGATATGTTGCCGCCCTATCCCACCAATTTGGAAAATTATGTAGATTTTCCGCACAAACTTCACCGTTCAAGAAAATTCAAGTCAGTCTTAAATTTTAAATGTTACTCTTATTTGTGCTCCAAATTTGTATTCCTAATTTCAGCATTACGTATCAACTACTAAGGAATACTTTTTAAAAATATATTATAGTATTGCATACGCGTGAATGCGTTGATAATTTAAAAGTTTTCAGTTAAAACTGTCAAAAACAGTTATAGACCACTATGGACCAGTTCACAC
This sequence comes from Philereme vetulata, assembly GCA_918857605.2. Taxonomy (NCBI): domain Eukaryota; kingdom Metazoa; phylum Arthropoda; class Insecta; order Lepidoptera; family Geometridae; genus Philereme; species Philereme vetulata. Next base: position 10,717,814 of record OU975442.1, on the reverse strand, counting down.
CATATGAGTCGAACTCGTCCCGCCATTTCTTTCAGAACCGACCTTAAGAGTTGACCTCAGCCCAAACTCGAATTTCACCCCCGCTTCTCCGCGCCCCGCTGCACGTCCTATCTCGCCGTGGTTCATATGTTTGCCGGTTTTTTTATCATTCAGTCCCTTCATTTTCTTGTTGTGCTTATTTCTCATTACTATGTCTTTAGAAAAACCAACTTAATATAAATTCTACCTAAGAATTATGTGATCGCTTGGAGTGACAAACATCATGGGTACACCGTCTGAAAACCGAGGCCAGACTGAATCGCGGACCGGGCGTCTGAAGCGAATGGTTTCATTAATGCAAAAGTTAGATATTTTCATTTTATGGTAAAATTAAAAGATACTATAAAAATTTGAAACACAGGTGCACTTATTTATGTTGTGTAGAATTACTGTATAAAGTGTCAACATCTAAATCGAAGTATTCATCGCAATAAAAACGGTTTTAAAATAAATTTGGAGTCACCTTTGGATTTTTTTTCTATCGAGAAAATTTTACGATTTCATGTTTTCAAAACACAGGCGCTCCAGCACGTACAAAATTTGTTGAGCAAAACATTGTTTCTCAATAAGCGATTTATCGTCTCCCCAGGTATAATGCGCCCTTAAACACTTCTGTAATTTTTAAAGTCATCATTATCACTGCTGATCATAGGCCTCCCACATCCAGAGCGACCAATCTTGTGCCGCCAGCACTAAACGGCTCCCAGCTCTCTTTATTAGGTCGTATTTCCCTCCAGAGCAGGAGTTCCCAAAGTGTGCACCGCAGCACCCTGGTGCGCCGTAGAGAGTAAAGAGGGGCGCCGTGAGGCGCTCCTGCTTACCATTCTCCGGAAAATAAACTTAGCCATTCACGGTTACAAAATGAACAATCAATTATCAATGTAGAGCAAACAATGAGAGTCGCGGTGTCAAGCCTTATAAAAAGTGCTTTGAAGAAAAAATGTGTGGAGATGACCAAGCACATACGTCACATTGACTAAGTTGCCATTGTATTTTATTTCCTATTTTTCTTAAATAATAAATGTTTTCTTATATATAAATATAAAAAACTCAGCTTCATATTGTGGATGTTTTAATTTGTGTGCCTATCTACTTAGTATCATTGTACCCTATTTCAACTAGCTAGGGCGTCGAGACAAAATACTAAACCTGTATGTGCGCCGCGAACTGAAAAAGTTTGGGAACCCCTGCTTTAGTGAGTTATCTATGTTTTGCTTTCCAGTGCGTAGTCTCTACTTAAGAACCTTACTGCCCCAACAGCCGTAAGCTTTTCGGGCTAAGTGCTAAAGTTCGGTACCCTAAAAGCTGATATAATAGTATGATAGGCATTATTCTGCTCGTATTTCACGATGCGCTAAACGTTTTATCAACACACATAAAACATAAATGCTTTCAAAGGTTTTTTTAGGGTTTTATATTCACATGTGTTTTCGTAAAAATGCAAAGTTGCTAAAACTCATTCGTTCCTTTTTAGTGTTTTATTTTGTATAACGTTGAAATGTTATTCCTTGGATATTTTTACAAAGTTGATTCTATCTGTGTTCTATTGTCTAGTATAATACACACAGACAATAAAACATGTACTAAATTTATTTAAATTATTCTGGTGTTACTACGTAATTGACTAACAAACATCCAAACTTTCGCATTATAATATTATAAAGTCTGTTATGTATGATGTAATGTTTGTAATAAATTAAAGCAAGCACTGGTAGATTTATTCCAAAGGAATATTTTCTGTAAAGTGTTCTTTCCTTTCAACTGCAAAACTGTTCTACATCGCCGAATCCTAGCCCCTGAGTAACTTGGACCAATATAACTAAACTTGTTTAAAAGCTCTCTTAATAAGATAGATCTTCCAAGAAATAGGTCTTTGTAAAGCGATACTGGTGGTATATAGAGCTTTTGTGAACAAGCTCGAGGAAGTGGGCACCACCGCCTTACCTTTATCTGCCGCCAAATATCAGTACTTGTGCTGCTGTGTTCCTGTTAGATGGTAATGGTATGTTTCTGTAATTACTGGCACATAGACATTACAGCTAAGTCCTATAGTATGGCAACATAGAGATCAAGACAACATAATGCCTTGTTTTGAATTCTATGTGGATATCCATGGGCTGCAGTAGCCACTTAACATTTGGTGGACTGCATGCTCGCTTGCCATATAAGTAGTATAAAAAAAAATAACAAAAAAATCGTTCTAATACCAATATACAATAAATGAGGTAGAGAACAGTATGAAGTGAGTGCTAGTAGATTCTGTTAAAATCGTCCAAAAAAATGTATCCATTTAAAAAATGACCGTAAAAAGCTATTTTGCCGAAACGTGTGGAATTGAAATTTTCCCGTCGAATGGTTCTTGGTCTGCCTTTACGATCCAAGGCTTTTTAGGTTAGCCATTAGGATTTTGATTACATTACATTATCTTATTCCTGACGGCTAACAATTACAATGACGACGTTCACGTTTTTGGAAATAAAAATGTATTTATTTTTTATCATATTTTTAGGGTTCCGTAGCCAAAAGTCGTTGACATGTTATATCATAATGTCTTTTTATTTTTGTTTGACGGGTTATCAATTATCATTTTATGTATTTACCAAAACCGTTGTTCTTTCGCATTAATTACGTATTTGTAAAAGATTTTCTAACTGTAGAATGACAAAAGTTCCGACACAATATTTTATTGTTTGAGAATAAATGAAATGAATTAGCAAAAAACGGAACCCTTATGGATTCGTCATGTCTGTCTGTCTGTCTGTCCGTCCGTATGTCACAGCTACTTTTTTCCGAAACTATAAGAACTATACTGTAGAAACTTGGTAAGTATATATTTTGTGAACCGCATTAAGATTTTCACACAAAAATAGAAAAAAAACCAATAAATTTTGGGGGTTCCCCGTACTTAGAAATGAAACTCAAATAAAAAAAAAATTATCAAACCCATACGTCTCTCGTATCGAATCTATCGTACGTGTCGTATCTATGAATATGTCTTCAAAAATGATATTGAGGTTTCTAATATCATTTTTTTTCTAAACCAAAGTGGTAAAATGTGTCCTCCCCACCCCCCTACTTCTAAAATAAGAGAATGATAAAACTAAAAAAAATATATGATGTAGGTACCGTTTTACCATGCAAACTTCCACCGATAATTGGTTTGAACGAGATCTAGTAAGTAGTTTTTTTTAATACGTCTTATATCGTAAACCGTAATTTACCTTTCATTCAATCAACTCAAATATAAAAAAAGTACAACGAACTACAAGAACTTTTATATTATGTTACTTGCTGCTACGGAACCCTTCATGGGCGAATCCGACTCGCACTTGGCCGCTTTTTTTATTTTACATCGAACTGTCTTATTGGATTCAATTGTGTCTACTGTTTCTTATAATTGTTTCATGTGTTATTTTGTGTATACTAAATAAATGATTATTCTATTCTTCTATTCTATTCTTTAGACCACTCATTCTTTGGTAGTCAGGTAAAAAGGAAATAGTCATTTGAAGAACCTCATATTCAAGGAACGCTTACTTAGATATTTGCATCGGTGTTTTACAAAAGAGCCGTACAGTAAAGTGGCCAAATAGAGTGAACTGGTCAAATACATTCAAAGTTTGATCTAACTAAACGCAGTTCTCCGAGTAAAGAATCGCTTGAACAAACTTCGGCGGCCAGATTGCTCCACTTCATTGCTCGATGTTACTTTAGTAGTAACTCAGGTTGAGTTGTAGCAAACGTCACGTAAAATGTATCCAAGAGAGACTAATATGCACGAGCACTGTAGTTTTAATAACCAGCTATATACTGGAAAGTGCAAGAGAAATATTTCAATATTTATTTGGTTTGAGTAGCCCATATAACAAAATAACTTCACAATTATTTACCTACAGTACAATATGTTTGGTAATATACTGCCGATATTCAAGTGACGGTTTCTCAATACATAAAAAAGACATCTCGAAAGTTACTAGTTATATTATAAAAGTTTAAAGAAAATCGACTAAGTTTAGATGATTAAATCGATATAAAACTTACTGCGTATTCTTGCAATCGACATCCAAAAATAAATGCCGTTTTGATATCTCTTTCGCAAATGGCTGCGGGTTTTGGGTTAGATAGGGACAACAAGAGATATCTCGAGGCGTCACCAATACAGTATTTGTAGTAAGATGGTAAGCATTATGCAATAGCACAACATAAGTTTAATAAAGTGTTTGTTGTTACATGCCAAATAAATTTCACAAATTTATTTATTAAGTATGCTCATCAAAATAATCCCTTTCTTTTTTGTGCGTATATTATCAAACCACATACCCAATGTAGAAATCCGACGTCGCACAAAGGTTGTGGACGTGGGTATGAGGATCGCAGGGCTGAAGTGGAGATGGGCTGGACACTTGGCTAGGAGGGATGACGGGCGTTGGACGAAGGCGATTACAGAGTGGTGGCTAAGGGATGCTCGTAGACCAAGAAGCAGACCAACCGCCCGATGGTCGAATGATATTGATAGCGTAGCTGGGTGTCAATGGATGAGACACGCAAGGGACCGGAAAGAATGGCGTAATAATGAGGAGGCCTATACCCAATAGTAGGTGCAAACGGGCTGAGGTGATGATGATGATTATCAAACACCCTTTATGTGCCCTGCCTTCCCATCGAATAAACTTACGATAGTTACTCAGAATACTGATAAATAGAGTGGCAAAAATAATTTGCTTTAGTTAAATGATAACCATAAAATTAGCAAACCCAAAATATTACTTTGTTAATCTAAGAAGTTAGGTTGTTGGCAGGATAAAAGGGGGGGGGGGGGCATAATACACCCCAATGCGGTACGTCAGTGTAAAAATCAGTTTTACGTATTTATTAAGTAATTTTTATTACGTTAATTATTCGTGGACTTCACAGCTATTGATTATTTATTTCGGTTTTAATAGACTTCTAGCTATTATTATTATTTGGCTATTCCACTATAGGGCAAAAGTGGAAGAAGTGAAGTGAGCCTTCTTCCACTTTTAACGCTGAGCCAGGCTATGTGCTTGGAATGAGGCTACGAATAGGATTTTTAAAAAAATTGGTAACAATAACGAAATTATTAAAGACGTAGGTTTTGTTAAAAAATAATTTTTAAGTTAATATGCTGCGACGTAGCAACTAGTACTGGATAGAACTGGTTAATAAATAAATAATGCTGGATATTTCACACGGCGCTATCTAGCCCCAAACTAAGCAAAGCTAAGCTAAGCTAAGCATAATAGATAATTTATTTGTCTATTTGTATTTTATAAAGTATTTTGGTATTAGTTGCACTCTTTTGATCCATCTATATACCTATTAGCCTTAAAAGTGCACCCCGAACCATATCTTTGACATATCGAAATCCTCTCCATCCAAAAGTTGTCTGGAAGAAATCGCTTCAAAGCTATAAGACCGCCCAATGTATTATTCGCTTTGCGTCTTCTTTTTTGTCTGTAATTTTTATTTTTTTAAGATGTAAGTACAATAAAGTGTTTTCATTCATTCACTCATTCACAGCTTGTACTATGGGAATCAGTTAACTGATATAATACTTACATACTTTTTTTGTTCTAAATACATAATGACATATAAAGAAACAACCAGACTCGGAAAAATAACTGTAGAGCATGCAAACATTTGTTCCGCGGTGGGAATTGACTTGCAACCTCCTGAGTCTCAGACAGATATTTGGCTACTGCGCCACGGTCGTCAATAATAATTAAGCCTTATTATCTTATATTTAGCCTGTCGTCACCTACTGCTGGACTATGGTATATACTTCCTCTCTAATAAGTCACTAATATAAATATTTATAGACGAGTGTACATTTCTAACCTTAAAATGTACACGCGTAAATAAATTAGAGCCCTTTCGATTTATTTTGTATAAGGTTAATACCACAAAGCAAATATTCAACAAATACCAGGAAAGCAATAGACCATAGCGATTGATCTCTTGCCGTCCAATATATTGACACAGCATAATGGCTCTTTGTCTTGGGATATTAAAGTGGGAAATTGATGGTGCTTGAGTTTCATATTTATGCGAAGTATTTTATCACGTATTTGAGATGTCGTGTTTGAAGTGCAAAAAGCTGTGAGCCAGATTCTCTTTATCCGAGTTTTACACACTATGTAAATTCCGGTGGCTTCACTGACTCACTTATACAATCTCCGAAATAATAAATCAATATTTTAATCGGACAAGGGCGATTTGCGATATAAATGTTAAGCTAATCTTCCTTTTTATTTAACAATTTCAAATAACAATTAAATTTACCGTTCCTGTGGGAACTTTGGAATAAAAACTATACTCACTCTTGTCAAAGTGACGCGGCACTTCGTGCAAATGAATTCACGTCGATGCACGACGGTTAAATTATATGGATATTGTTCATACAATAACACTAAAGTCGCGATTAAAAATGGGGGGTGGGGGTTTAGTGAAAAATAATTTACGACCTATTCTCATACCCACCTTATATATAAAAAATAATAATTTCGACCTGTTTCACACGAGATTTTTATATAATAAAAAGAAAAAATAGATATTACGGTCACTGCGAAAGTTTTAACATTACGAACACATTTTTGCAGGTAATGAATAGTGCATCAAATTTTGAAAGGGACTAAGCGCGGCTTGCATAACGATCCCTAAACGTATTTAGCGACTAAACGTGTTTAAATTTGACGTGTTTGTATGATTTGACAACTCCTAAATACGATTAAGCGTATATAGCATCATAGCGTAAGTCGCCATTAATCTATAAACATAATTGGTAGCCATATTTGTTAAGTATCTAGATAAGGATGTCAATCAAATAAACAATCAAACTTTGATTACCACAGCTCGATAATTTAACAATAGCACAGTAGCCTGATAACCACTACTATCGCTAGCTGTCGATTTGTTCGATAGTTAGATTTTTTTATTGATCTTAGCCAAGCGCTTGACCACTGCCTCATCAGGTGGTAAGAGATGGTGTGATCGAAGATGGAGCACGCTTGCCTAGAAAGAACTTATTCACTCTGTACTTGAAGACTCCAAGATTAAACTGGCCCCATGAAGTTCGCGCTAGTCCATCGTTTAACATTTTCAACGGAAAGTTAAAGAGCACTATCTTTCTCTGTAATATTATTATATTGTAGGTATATATTTATTTTTGTATATATTAGTTTATTTATTTTATTTGTAATATTATTTGTTACTTTTGGTATATTTCGTTTTATTTGTTTATGATATTATGTACATATTTATGATTCTTGTACACGCACCTACCTTTAAAATCATCTCTCTCTCTCTAGCCTCAAATGTTTTCTGGGAGAAAACTCCTCTTAGGGTAAAGCTCGCCTTTTTACAAGTCCTCTATTTTTGTACTTATCAATGTATTTTCATATGTACAATAAAGAATAAAGGACTGGTTCGGAAAAAAACATACGCCGAAAGTGAGTTCCACTCCTTACTTGTGCTAACAAGAAAAGTTGAACCAAAACGTTTGGTACGGCAAAGTACGTCTGCTTGTCCGGTGGTAGAAGGGGTAAGGAGGGACAAGGTCATGAAGATCTGAAGGTTTATTAGTCTACTTATTTAGATGCGTACCTGCCAAAAGTAGCGCACCAAAATTTCGATTCTATATTAGCCACGCTTCTTTCGAGATCTGGTGCGTAAAATCCAGAAAGAAGAGCTAAATGTGATCATTCTACGCATTCTAACTATCGCTAGATGCTATATATGCTAGTAAACTTGGAATATCGGTACTGATGATGGCTGATTGAGGTATTAATTATTAGCCGAAAGTTAAACAACAAAACTTCTCTATAGATATTAATGTGTTGGTATTAGAACTCATATCGAATGCCTAAATTAAAATGTAATCTCCAATCTGTTAAATATCCGTTTCAATTCACCTAAAATTCGGATCTCTTAAACTGCGTATGCCGCAGAACTAAGTCTCTTCGACAACTTATCAATGTGAGGGCCCCGTTGAAGCTTATTATCTAAGGTTTTGGGAGAAATGATTCGCTCCTTCCAAAAGTTACTGTAAGTATAGGTATGTAGCAGACCGTAAGTAAGTGTTTTCAGTGTGTGATTTATTTACATGTCTCATTGCTTGGGAATAAAACACGTAGCTCCTAGCGTAATACAGCTCTCGCCACAAATGTAGGTCAACTCAAAATTATTGTGATTTGAATACATAGATTGTGCAGCTGCATTTTCAGATTTGAAAACTTATTCTCAGTTTGAGATATTGTGTCGTGCTAAACATCTTGGGCAACCGTAATCAGGGAAACTTTATCAAGAACTTTGTCCTCGCAAATAGAAATACTAACTTGCTTACTATGGTTACACATTCGTATAACACAACTGTGGAGTATCCAGCTGAGATGCAAGTTGTGGTTCAGTTCCCGTTGCGAGACAATTATTTGCATAATATAAAATGTTTGTTTTGGTAAGGTGTTGTGATACGCACGACATAGAGAATTCTAATTTGGGATCAGGAATGTGTAATTGTGTTATATATTGTGTGTAATTGTGTAATATATGTAATAAGCGTATTAGGAACGTTTAAAAATCATTATGAAGACTTTTAAGTATCTCTTTTTTCTTTCATTGTATTAACACATTATCTAAATTCAAAGTCAAAATCTTTTATTCATTAAAATCACAAGGAACGTCAATTTTAATGCCTGTTCCTTCACGACCAAGCCAGGAAAGAAAGGCAAGAAACAGGGCTGGTTATTATTAATGATCCTTTTAGAATACATTACAATAAACACAATAAATTACGTCTAAATTGTATAATTTTTGAACGAGAGCGATTTCAATCCCAAGCTTCTCTATTAGCTAAATAATTCGATATTTTATAGTAGGCTTTTTTATAAAATTTTTGTTTAATTACGTTTTTAAATTTGTTAATTGTCAATTTTTGTACATCACTTGGGAGTTTGTTATAAAAGCGAACACCTTGCCATTTAAACGATTTACTAACTTTATGGAGTCTACAAGAGGCAATAGCGAGTTTATCTTTATTTATCCGACGATCTTTAAAGACGACCTTCGTGGCGCAATGGGCGTACAGCCGGCTGAGACGCAGGAGGTAGCGGGTTCGATTCCCGCCATGGAACAAATGTTTGCATGATCTACAGATATTTGTTCCGTGTGTTCTGGGTGTGTTCCTTTATATTATAAGTATGTACATATTTACAAAAACAAATATATATAAGTATTCTATCAGTATCTGGTTCCCATAGAACAAGCTATGCTTAGTTTGGGGCTAGATAGCGCTGTGTGAAATGTCCAGCATTATATTTATTCTAGTATTAAAATTATGATTACCTTTATTTTTCTTAAATAAATTAATATTTTTTGTGAACATACATCAGATTTTCATAGATGTATTGACAAGGGAATGTCATAATATTTATTTCTTTAAACTTATTGCGTAATGATAATCTGGGGCCCATATTATAAATTTCACGAACAGCTCTTCTGCAGCACAAAAACAGTGTTTATATCTGCAGCACTCCCCCACAGCAGTATACCATATGACACAATGCTGTGGAAGTAGCTAAAGTAAACTAGTCTTACTGTGTCTACGTCTGTAAAAAGGCGGATCTCTTAAACTGCGTATGCCGCAGAACTAAGTCTCTTCGACAACTTATCAATGTGAGGGCCCCGTTGAAGCTTATTATCTAAGGTTTTGGGAGAAATGATTCGCTCCTTCCAAAAGTTACTGTAAGTATAGGTATGTAGCAGACCGTAAGTAAGTGTTTTCAGTGTGTGATTTATTTACATGTCTCATTGCTTGATAGTAAAATAATTGCTAATCAGACAAAGTAAACTGGCATTACGAATGTTGCCACTTTTTCCTGAAATAAAAATAAAAAGATTTAGTTCATTCACTCATTTCAATTCAGTGAACCATATGTAACATTTATCATATCTTGCACGCCTAATATTATTTTGTTTGCAACACTAGCCTTACTGTGGGAGTGAGATAGTGAGCGTTGGTGTGGGTAGAGGGTTGATAAAAAGGCCTGTAACCGACTCAGAACAGACTTTATCATCCGAATCCTTTGGTACATACCATTCCGGGCTATCCGACAGATCCGCCCGCGAACAAAACCCTCCGTCGTCCGAGACACGTTCTCGGAGACCTGGATGACGAAATCACCTCCGCTCATGCGGAAGAGATTTCTGAGTCATCTATATTAGACAGAGCAAACACTTCGCAGATACACCGACCTCGCACGCGAGGTCGACGAGTCCCTTCAGTCGCCGCCAATACGAGGTACAAGCACGTACCCGGGCGTTTCTCTCCTATCCCCACCCTGGCAACAGCCCAAGCCGAGGTTCTAATATTAAACTTAATATACAGTTCAGACAGGTAGTCATATCAGTATTGTTTCACATATAAGTTCACTAAAACTCATAATTCCTGCCTTATTTGTGATTTGAAATAGTACGCAGTCTGGATATGATCGCATTATTATATTATTAAAAACTATGAGACATACAAATTCAAACCAAGTCTATACGTCATATAATGAATGTTTTTTTCGGTAAAACATTTATCAAACATGTATATTATAGTTTCGTTCTTTGGAACGAAAAAGCGGAATTAGATTTATTATCAGTAACGATTTTGAAGTTGGCGACATTATTTACACAAGTGACATTTCAATCTGTCAATTTACTCTGAATTATTCGTGACAACAGACGATTATGACGGTGATACTCCTGTAAGATGGATCACGACCAAAATCAGGTATGTAAGTCATTTAAGAGCGCACGAATGAAGCTCTTCGATCTTAAATAGAAAGTCGCCATGATCGAAATCCACCTGGACGACATCATCATCCGATGGTTCACCCGTGGTTTTGTCATAGATAGTAACTGTATAGTTGGGGTTATATTATTAATATGTATCGCACATTGTATTGCCGTTGTTTGAATATATGCTCATTAATACCGCCTACCTTGATTTATGCAACGCCTACATGATACTGATCAAATCAATTATGGCTTAGTTAATTGTATAAATTCAGATAAGCCGTTTTATCAACATAACAAAGCTTGAATTGCCTGTAAGCTGATAATTCACTAATTAATTTTAAATTTATGACAGGAAAATTTAACCGAAGAACTAACCAATTTGAATCAAAGTAAATGATACTTTTGATTTTAGAAAAGATATAAGTGTAACTTTACTACCTTCATGAGAGGAAAAAATAGATATGGAAAAATAATAGGGTTTTAGGTTCAAATAAATAAATAATAAACATTGGTGGAAATTTCAGACAGCGCTATCTAGCCCCAAATTAAGCAAAGATTGTACTATGGGAACCAGATAACTAATAGAATACATATATACTTTTTTTGTAAATACATACTTTTAATATATAGAAAAACATCCAGACCCGGAACACTTGAAATCATGCAAATATCCAACCCGCTATCTCCTGCGTCTCAGCTGACTATACGTCCACTGCGCCACGGAGGTCGTCATAAAGTCATAAAGTCGGGAGGTTAGTTAAAAGTTATTTATTGACTTTAGAAGTAAATACGCGTCAAACGAACTCAGAGCTTATCACACTGGCGATTTGCGAACGTATTTCTCGCATGAAGATTTGTGAATGTGCTCGCTGCGAATGCGCAGCGGCCTCACCGCGTGTCCGCAACCAGCTCGCGACGGACGTGAACACGCGCGCCCCGCCACACTTCAGTTAATCCTATTGTAACAACGCGGGGTGCTTATCGCGAGCTCGCTACGCACTCGCAGCGAGCCCGTTGACAAATCGTCAATGTGATAACGCCATAATTTTGTATAGACATGTTTATAATACGTCTCAGTCGTTTTATCTCAGTTTCTAAGTACCTAACTAGTTGCTTTCAACTCCGCTATTTCTACTAAAAACATATATTATTTAGATATATTTATTTTTCATTCAAAATGTTATTAACCTTGCCTGTTAATTGGCGATAATATACACCGTAAACGTGCTTGTAAAAATTACACCTAACATTATAAAAACTCAAAAGTCACCATTTTAAATTCCCATACTGAAAGGTTCATTACAGCGAGAACGGCAATACAATCCAGAATGACTGCGTTAAAATGACGTTTTTGCGCGTAACGCCCAACTCGATTACCTGCGGGAACAAAAATAAACATGAGTACAGTACACGCCACTTCAAATCCTTTCAAGGTTACCTTTATATGTATGTTGGAAGTGAACACAGCGCGCCGGCGCCGCTGAAAAAATCGCCGACTCCAGACATTGTAAAGCGCTTCCTATTGCTTGCTCGAACTACGAGTACTTATGTACGGTAATGTTATATACGGCCTGGCAACAACAATTCACGTTAGCATGCGAGCGAGACTATAGTATACATGTACTTGTAACTTAAAATTCCTATCCACTCTTCTAACTTTTGACGATCTCCGTGGGTGAATAGCCGGCTGAGACGCAGGAGGTAGCGGGTTCGATTCCCGCCGCGGAACAAATGTTTGCATGATCTACAGATATTTGTTTCGGGTCTGGTTGTTTCTCTATATATTATAAGTATGTATATACAAAAAAACTGTATATAAGTATTATATCAGTTATCTGGTTCCCATGGTACAAGCTCTGCTTAGTTTGGGGCTAAATAGCGCTGTGTTAAGTGTCCAGCAATATTTATTATTTATAGTATTAATATTTTATGACAACTCCTTTACTGTACAAGCTATCCGTTTACGGAACTCTCTTCCTTCTTCTATTAGATCTGCCAAATCCCTTCCTATCTTTAAAACGCTATTGTTTGAGCACTATTTGTCTGCATCAGAGAGCTGAGTAATCTTATTTTGTTATTATATCTGTCATTGTTACTGTTTATATTACAGCTGTTTCATATTTGTATTTTATTTATTAATAATGGACCCACCGAACGTCGTACCGCCTTGACTTGCATATAACGCGGGCTGTCAATATACGTCACCCTGGTAGAATTGTCAATTGTTATCCCCGGCCATCATTATGTATGAGAAAATGAATGACTTCCACAAATAATTCAATACCAAAATTAGCCAAATCGCTCCACCCGTTCTCGAGTTTTAGCGAGACTAACGAACACCAATTAATTTTTATATATACAGACAATATATCGGGCTAACTCTGACCGAAGCATCTGTTCAAACGTTATTCATTTTTTTACATCCTCTTTGACGATATTTGCAGCACGCATTCTGTCAATTCTATGTCAAACGTCATAAGGTTACATTATAAAAGCACTAAGGTTAGATTATAAATAATTTTATATGGTGGTTAAGTATTCTTAAATTTTCTAATTTTGCGCGCAATTTTCTAAATTTTTTCTTTCATAAGAACCTTCTCCTGACAATAAGAAATACAACAAAAAAATAATTAGCGAAATCGGTCCAGCCGTTCACGCGGATTAGTTTTTAAATATAGAGTATATTTAATATCATACAATGTTGATGTATAATATTTATATTAATATTACCTACCCTGGTATCTATTTATTTTGTTTTTTTTTATGTAAGTATACCTACAGTTAAATAAAAAGCTTAATTTATAAAGCTACCGTCGTTTAAAGTTCTCGTAAAATCCAGTCCATCTAAAGGAAGAGATCGCTTTTAGCGATAAAACCGCCAATTGTACTATCGCGTGTCTAGTTTTAGGTGTTTAAATATGATTTGTTAATTTAAGTGTGGTATACAATAAAGCGTTTTCTATCTATCTATCTATGTCAAACTATACTCACATATAGATTCTGAATAATAAGTCGCTACGTCATCATGGTAAAATGATTAATCCAGTACTTTATGTTTCTTCGTCGTGCGTCTTCAACCTTATTAATATATATATAGAATCTGCGTTTCCTAATCTACCGTTAGTTTTTTTTTAATGGATTTTTTATTGGAAAAACTGATAAATCTATGCTACTTTTTTAAATTGGTACTGGAATACGAGTATGTGACATCAGCATATTTTGTGCCTTAATCAGTGTTTATATGACGACCTCCGTGGTGAAGTGGGCGAATAGCCGGCTGAGACGCAGGAGGTAGCGGGTTCGATTCCCACCGCGGAACAAATGTTTGCATGATCTACAGATATTTGTTTCGGGTCTGGATGTTTTTCTATGTATTATAAGTATGTATTTACAAAAAAAAAAAGTATATACGTATTATACCAGTTATCTGGTTCCCATAATACAAGTTCTGCTTAGTGTGGGGCTAGATAGCGCTGTGTGAAATGTCCAGCAATATTTATTATTATTTATTATTATTATTTATATGTGAATAATGAAATGCTTGTCTGTTACTAGCACCTACAAAATTATAGTGCAATGAGCTACTAGGTATCCAAAAGACTATGTAATTATTTAATCACTTAACCAAGTGTGCTATTGTGTCCCTACGGTTTGAATAAATGAAAATGAGTAGTTTTTAACTATCGGCTATCGTAAACAACTCGATATAGACCCTAAATGGGTCTAACATGAATGTTAAGCGTTAGACGCTAGCCAGACGAATGTAAAAATATTAACCAACTAGCTGACCAATCCGCAGCTTCGCACGCGTAGTTTTTCAATATAAACATTACCCTCCTTCTGTGTAGTTGGTTAAATGGTAGTCTATGTCAGCCGGAGATAGTGTAGCTTCCCAATAGTGAGAGAATTTTTTAAATCGGTCTAGTAGTTTCGGAGCATATTCGTTACAAACAAACAAATCTTTCCTCTTTATAATATTAAGTAATATAGTAACCCAAAGTTTTTTGTAGATATTGATATGTTCTTTAATATTGTAGAACATACTTTTGTTCTATCATCAATAGTTTCTGCAGCGCATGCGACGAAAGACGTTTTAGGGCACTTTTTTTACACCTTGGGTTACGTTCTTAAGTTTTAGTAAGGATCTTGAATCTTTTCTAGTAATAAATATAACCTATGTCACTCAAGGTACATGCGGCTTTCCAATGGTGAAATAATTTTTGAAATCGGCACAGTAGTTTTTGAGTTTATTCATTACAAACATACACACACACACAAAAATACAAATCTTTCCTCTTTATAATATTAGTATAGATAAGAAAAGCATTTAAAACGTCTATGGCATCAGCGTTTGTGACATTAATGATATTGTCACGGGTTAATTATGTCACTACCGTCTCACTACCGCCTTCAATAAAGTATTTGCAATAAACCCTCTGACTAGGCACACAAAGTGTACGCGCGCGTAGTATAAGGGCATGCACTGTAGAAAACGAAGAAAAGAGAAAAATGGTCGCTCAATTCTTGTTCCCCATACCAGAATCTTAATTAGATGGGCAAAGTTGCCTAAAATGGGAGAAACGTGACTTTCTTAAGATATTGGACAACATAACTGAAGGAGAGCTTACGATTTGCATTAAAATTTTAAATTTAGAGCCGTTTAGATAATGGTAATACGTCTCAGGAGCTTATCTTTTAATAAAATAAAACACTAAAACTAATAGGTCTTAAAGCGGTTGTTTCGTTTGTTCCTTTTGTGTCCTATTAAATGTTATACATAAATAGGTCAAGTAATAACTAGAGTGGCGTTTGAGGATCGTTATCTTTATCTTCCAGCTATATAAATAAATAATATTGCTGGACATTTCACACAACGCTATCTAGCCCCAAACTAAGCAGAGCTTGTAGTATGAGAACCAGATAACTGATAGAATACACATAAACTTTTTTTGTAAATACATTCATATAATATATAGAGAAACATCCAGACCCGGACCAAATATCTGTAGATCATGCAAACATTTGTTCCGCTGCGGGAATTGAACCCGCTACCTCCTCCGTCTCAGCCGACTGTTCGCCCCCTGCGCCACGGAGGTCGTCAAAGCTAATAACGTTTTTAGTAACTACCCTGTTTGCCTCCTTTTAACTTTCATCCCTGTACCAATCTAGATATAGGCTAAGTACACTGTATCCATAGCTGTAATGGCTCAATCAACTAACACAAACAAATCTAAATTGAATAAAAATCCCACAGCCGTATTTACTTTGACTAAATTGCACCAATATAAATTCAATTGACCACTACAATTATCCAGAGTTGACCTTCCATCGGTCTCTATGCCGCGGCGAGGGAGCGTTGATTAATATGCCATCGGATTTTCGAAGTCGCTTATACGGCGATCGCAGAAGACTGATTTTGTTGGGAAATTTAAGTGGTCGAACTAAATTGTCCAACTGACGGGACTTACAGAAATTATTATTTTAGATCGATTTTAAAGAACTGAGAAAACTTTTGTGATTCAATTCTATCAATATTTTAAATACGGCAATGAACAAGTACCACTTTATCTGTACGATGAAGGTTCATGTCACGAATTGAACCAAAATTTGTCTGTCGTAACCATTTGTTTACGACAATTTTTGCATCATATCGGCAAGAGCCTGACTTACTTAGGCCTGATTTATGTGAGACGTTAAAAACCTAAAATGTATCAAGTTCTGTAACCGAATTTTGTCGATCGTCTGCTCGCCCTTAGTCTCTAACGTTCTGATGTACAGTCGAGTGAAAAAGACTCCAAAGTAGGACTAGAAAGTAATTCAAAGCAGTGCAAGCTGAAAAAAGTTTACGGCTGGCGGCCGCCATATTGGTTTTATAAACTAATTTTAGTACAGTCTGTTTTAGTCAATTGTTTTATTTGTTACTAGCTGTTGCCTTTCGTACGCGTCACACTACCAAATGTGTAGGTAACCTAGAAATAAAGCTAAACTCGCTGTCGCAACTTAAATTGACACTTCATTTTTATCCCATAGGAACTGAAATGGGAATGGTAGCCTGTGGTGATCCAGGTTATAATCTGCGTATATACCAAATGTATGACGACCTCCGTGGTGCAGTGGGCGAATAGCCGGCTGAGACGCAGGAGGTATCGGGTTCGATTCCCGCCGCGGAACAAATGTTTGCATGATCTACAGATATTTGTTCCGGGTCTGGTTGTTTCTCTATATATTATAAGTATGTATTTACAAAAAAACAATGTATTTATGTAAGTATTCTATCAGTTATCTGGTTCTTATAGTGCAAGCTCTGCTTAGTTTGGGGCTAGGTAGCACTGTGTGAAATGTCCAGAAATATTTATTTATTTATTTTATTTATTTTTATCCCATAGTAACTGATTTATGGGATAAATGGTAGCCTGTGGTGATCCAGGTTATAATTTGCGTATATACCAAATTTCATCGAAATCGGTTGAGCCGTCGTGATTGAGTAAGAAACAAACAAACATCCAAACTTTCCCATTTATAATATTAGTGTAATTTACATCGATAAAAGCAAAGCTTTTTCAATTTACCTATCGCATATTTACTGATTTAAACGGGTATTTTATTTCTTATCCGGACGTTTGGACTGTGTTGCAACAGTCGTGGTCGCGGACAGACTGGAGTACTTGGAGCTACCGTCGAGAAGTGATGGCAGCTGCAGCCTCACTTGATCTTCAGAATTAGAATTGTCCCTGTGATGACCGATCACGACGCGTACACCTAGTAATCACCGGGTTGCAGGACGCTGATATTCTGTAGCTATCTTCACTATTCCAATTTGGAAATTTCTTTATTTCGATCGATTCCCGAACCATTTCTTTCTTGTAATAATAGCGTACACTAGATAGAACTTTTGGATCATGAAGTTCAATCCAATGATTCGATCTACTAGATGTTCTGCTATCACTGACTTGTTTACCTGGCGATTACCTATCCCAGTCAATTTCAACTTAAATCTCAAAGTTTCAAAGGGTTTCAAACTTTCTTACTTTAATGTACGTTAACAGCTATAATAGCCATTTGGCTAGTAGCTTTCTGGCACTTTTATCGATAACAGTACATAAACTGATTCAGTTAGATTTGATTATGTGACTTTGGGTCGAATTAAGGTGAGATTCGAAAGGATCTGTGGAGGCAAACAAACAAACTTCGACCAATCAGCTAACATGAATTATTTAAAGCTTTATTAAATTTTAGCGAATAAAAGACACAAGGTAATGAAAACAATTCCAAATGCTCTTGTAACTCCGTCTGTTAAAGGTACCTACCATCAAATCTTCTTAAAGTGTATTAGAGTAACCATATCTATACTCGTGGGAATAAGGGCCAGATTTGACAGACCCCTTAATACTACCAACGAATAACAGACATTCCGTTGTGTTAAAATAATGTACCAGTCGACAGCAACCAACTAATTTAATAAGTAGATACTAATTTGTTTTGAATTTAGATGTATTTCATCATCATCATCGTCATCTCAGCCGTAGGACGTCCACTGCTGGACAAAGGCCTCCCTCATTGATCTCCAGGAACTGCGGTTGGAAGCGGCCTGCATCCAACGCAGACCAACGGTTCTTACCAAGTCGTCTGCCCATCTTGTAGGTGGACGTCCTACGCTGCGCTTGCCGGTCCGTGGCCTCCATTCAAGAACTTTCCGGCACATCGGCCTTTGTATGTAGATTGATGTAAATTTTGATGTATTTATGAAGTGAGTAAATAAAGTATTTTCTTAGTTCTTAGTTTTTTTACCGACTTCAAAAAAGGAGGAAGTTCTCAATTCGACAGTTATTTTTTATGTTTGTTACCTCAGAACTTTCCACTGGGTGAACTGATGTTGATGATTATTTTTATTTGAAAGCTGGTGCTTCCCGTGTGGTTCCATTTCCTTTTGGTTCAGTTCTAACAATGGCATCTATGAGAAAATCATATATGTCCTAAATTTGTTTAATTTTTATGTTATGTTTGTTAGCTCAGAACTTCGTTACATGTATATCAGCCGATTTGGAAAATTCGTTTTTTTAAAGATATACATTTAGATTGATCCCATGGTAATTTCATCAAAACTACTGTTATCTGAAGTCGGTTATATTTTTGTTAAAAAGTTACCTCCGTGACGCAGTGGGCGAATAGCCGCCTGAGACGCAGGAGGTAGTGGGTTCGATTCCCGCCGTGGAACAAATGTTTGCATGATTTACAGATATTTGTTACGGGTCTGGTTGTTTCTGTATATATTAGGTATGTATTTACAAAAAAAAACGTATATAAGTATTCTATCAGTTATCTGGTTCCCATAGTACAAGCTCTGCTTAGTTTGGGGCTAGATAACGCTGTGTGAAATGTACAGAAATATTTATATTTTTTATTTATTGATTTACTTGTCTGCAGTCACGTTTTTAAATATTTTTATTGAGGTTATGTGCAAAGCAATCTGTATGCAATACCACGATTTATAGGCACTACGATATAGGCAACGGTGACCACTTAACATCAGGAGGCCCGTCAGTTTATATACCCACAAGTAGAACTTTAAAACAAGATACGCAGTTCTCTTTACTACAATGGAACTTTTAAAAGTGAAACCTTAAAAATAATTATGGTGTATGAATTTATGATATAACTACTTATATATATATATATATATATGTGTACTCTATGTATTTCATCAACCTTTTTGTGTAATTTTTACACGTAATTTTTTTTGTTCGTATTTTTAGTTTAATTTAGACTGTCTATTTATAAATTCTGTTTTGTATAAAATATATCCGTTTTTGGTCATATGCTACGCTTAGTATAAGTTTGTATCTTCTATAATAAGGGCTGTGAATTTTGTTAAATAAATAAAATAGAAAACAATTTAAGATACATTATTCAAACAACTAGCTAGAGTGTAGAGTAGAACTCACAACACGGCTGTTTAAAGCTTACTGATTAAATTTGCATCCGTACCCCGTTGTATTTTAAAGCCAGGAGCGCGTATTCGAGCACCTGTGCAGCCGAACAGATTCCTGAAAATCCCCAATAAATAAAATGGAAATCTATTGCAAGGCTTATTTGAAATACGATGAATGTCTTGGAGATCATTTGGAATAATCCCCGAATGTAGGATAAATGTATTTGAGGATAAAAACCCTGTGTTTTAAGCGTAAAAAGTAATAAACATAGAAAATTCAGTCGTTTTTCATTGATTGAAGGGCTCGATAATCAATCACATAAACAGGAGTTTCTCTTTAAATTGGTGTAAATAAATTCAGATTTTAAATTCTTTCCAAAATCGAAAACTTACTCAGTGGTTGTCTGTAAGAAATCGCTTCAAAGTAGATAAGACCACTCACTGTACATTTTACCTTGTGTTTTATTGTTTTAATTTTTTTAATGTACAACTTCAGTGTTTTTATTCATTTATTCATTCGCTTTATTAAATTCAGATATGTTTTGTAGCGTAAACCAAACTATGGTGCAACATTTAAATTTAAACCGAGAAATTCCGATCCAATAAGACTGAATCCCGCATCTTTCCCTGAAATCGATAGTGTAAATGCGTTCATTAACGCTTAGTCGATCTGATAGTATGCCCGTTAATTGAAGCCAACGTCAGCTTGATTCATGATCGATTATGCTCAAGCCATCGCTCTTTAAAGTATTCCGTTCGAGTCCTGTTGAACCACATATTTTAGGATAGGTAATATTATTTACAATAAAAAAACAATACAACATCTCATATATCTTTTTCATTTTTTTGGCAAAGAATAATACTTCTACTACTTGTCTTGGTGACATTTCCACATGGTTAAGCAGCAGTTGAGCAATCTATAGATCATTTGCAGCAGTGTTTTAATGATTCAACTGTTTCTTCTGATTTTTTTATAGAGATATGTAAATAATAGCACTCTCTCTCTTTCTCTCGCACTTGACTCTCGTACCTTGGAAGAAAGGTAGGCTTTTGGTGTGGGACGCCACGTGCATTAATAACCTTGCGCCATCTCATCTGTCATGTACAGCAGTTGGGGCCGGTGCGGCGGCAAATTCAGCCGAAGAACTCAAGCGTCGCAAATATAGAAGTCTCAACAGAGCTTAGGTATTTGAGCCATTTGGGGTCGAGACCCTGGGTCCATGGGGTACAGGGGCCCATCGCGTTTTCAAAATTCTTTCTGGGCGTCTGGTCGAAGCGACGTGTGATCCGAGAGCTGGCGATTAATTAAATTTCAGCGGAGCAATGCAGCCAGTGTCTTGGGGATACTTCTGCCTGGTATGATCTGGAGCGGTTGAGCTATCTATAGATCTTTTGCAACGGTCGTTTCTTCTGTATTTTAGTGATGTAGTTTTTTTTTATTATAGGCATATAGCCTCTATATGAATAAATAATAGATAACAAATAATACAGCTTACGACGATAATAATCGTGTAAAGATGTCGTAAAAGGGGCCAGAGACAAGACCAAACATTAAGTTATTTTGCTTTCGCGACTTTTGTATAACCACGGCCAATGAGGCTCATTGTGATAAAAAAACATTATATTTGATAGATGCTTGCGTACAAAAAATTTGCAATTAATTGTATGTTTAATATTTATCTTTCGAAAAATCTCATAAGAAGTGACAGAATGGTGCCCTAGATATAAAACGAGAAGTAAAGGTAGACAATATATGTATGGCAAAAGGAGAGCGAACACCTCAAAAATGAGGTGTCATTCATTTAAACGTGTCTACACTTTATTGGTAAATGCTAGGAGTAGGTTCGTATGAGTGGGTGGCCAACTAGTGCGTTGTTGTGGGGCTAGCTTGTCGTTTGTTCTATTTTAGTTCTTGTTGACTCTCTCCGGCTTCACAGTAAATAGGTAGCCGTTATTATTATTAATATATTTTATTATGTTATTTATTTTTATCCATAGTATATTTAATTATATTTAGTTGTTCAATGCTTAGTTAGTGGGCGGATATCCGTGGTCTACTCAAAAAGGCTCTAACGGAAGACCAGCGCTGGGTAGCAAGTGCAACCCAGCACATGCTGAGTTAAAGCCTTTTTGTGACACATGCATTGAGTACGATGAGACACACACACTGCAATATTTTGCATTTTTTTTTAATTTTAATCTTTTAATTATTGTTGCTTTGTTCTTTTTGTCATGTCTCCTGTGTGTGTTTGTTCTGTTGTACTATTGGCGTTGTGCACAAATAAATGTTTTTGATTTGATTTGATTTGATTCAATATCGTAGATGGGAAGATGATATTAAAAAAGTGGCGGGAACGACTTGGGTGAGAAAAGTAAGAGATAGATCTTTGTGGAGAACACTCGGGGAGGCCTATGCTGAAAAGCAAGACAATCAAAAACCGGCCTCTAATCAGAAACTATTCTATTTTATATCTATACATAAACAAATTTTGTAGTACTAAGTAGAAATATGTAATGTGTGTTTAAGATTGTTAATAAAGGCTTTATTATTGTTATTATTATATATATCTATTGTATTTGAACTCTATTGAAAAGGTACTGTTTAAGTGTTCATCGTTAAAGTTTATTAAGCATGCTTTATAATTTGCTCACCAATTCACTTTGTTTTCTATAATTTTAGATCCACGGTAATACCCAGTATAAAAAGCCAAAATAAAAGCCACACAATACCCAGTTTAACCGGAAAACCTGCCATTCTTTCGGGAAATTATCCGGTTTATACAGGTTGTGCATCATGCCATCCGGTTATGTGCCACCTGCGAAATGCTACTGCAGATAAATTTTACATCTAAAATTTTGAACACATCCAGTTTATAGTATATCTTGTTTTAAAATAACTTTGGGGTTAAAAAATAACTTTGGGGTTTTAAAGCGGAAATTAATTGTACACTAGCCGCGACTTCGTACGCGTTACACTAAATGTGTAGGTAACCTAAAAATAAAGCTAAACTCGCTGTTGCAACGTGACGCTGCTCCTTTGTAGTGATCCAGATCATAATCTACCTATATATTAAATTTCATCGAAATCGGTTCTGCCGTTACGGCGTGATTGAGTAACAAACATCCAAACTTTCGCATTTATAATATTAGTGCGATAACTATATCTACTTATATAAACGACATGCACTTGTATAAAGGAGAATTACACTCTAAAATAGTTTTCCTCCAGAAAACTATCCCGGCTTCTAATCCGGATGTTGTAGTTTGAATCCAGAACGTGCAAACGAAAAAAATATGTACACATTCACAAGTGCTCAAAATGGCGAAGAGCTATTTGTAGATGTTGTGGTAGAGAATTATTTGTTTGTTATATCGATGAAATGCAATTATAAGAAAGAATAAATTGATTTATAACAATACAGCAAGAATACAGAATATTATAAAGAAATTTAAGAAAGAATTCATAAAAATCTTTTTTAATTTTATTGTCTACAAATCCAATTTTGCCACTTTACATAAAAAATCCTAACTCGATTATTTTATAAGGTTTTCCTTAGAACCAACAGTTTTATAAAACACAATTATTTTATACTCAAAACCATCACGTAGTCAAACCTTTATTTATTCAAAAAGCAATTTCAATTACATGATCTTAGTTCCTTATGAATTAAATACAGGCAATTTGACACTTAATGTATTCTCTGTGTATCAAATACCTATTATTTGGCAAAAGTGAAATATCTACGTACCAACGTAGGTTTCTACCTACGTACGTAAAATTACTATCCCAGCGAGACTGTTCTTACGTAAAATTTAGTCTTGTTCGAAGAACCAACAGTGGGATTTAACGACCTACATTTTGTAGAACGGAAGTAACTATATAAATGTATCTGTTTGTTTATTTTAAATCAATATTGTAAGGTACAAATAATAACAGTTAGATATATCAAGTGGAATAAAGTAAATATTATATAAACACATTTTAATGATACAATTGATGACGGAACGGATACGCTCGAATACGTGCGAGGCGAGACGTTATTCGGAGCGGATCGCACTCACCCTGATGAAGGTTCACGAATTGAACCGAAACATTGTCGGTCGAAACACCGACAAGACGGTACGTGATAAATCCCGTATTTATAATAATGATGTATGTAAACTATTTAGGGTTAAGTAATTTTTCTTTTTCTGTTATTAAGTTTATTCTTTTTACACCTCGGCCAATCTTCCATTAAGCAATGATCCTCTCCATCCAAAGGTGGTCTGGAAGAAATCGCTTTGTTAAGCGATAAGACCGCCCATTATGCCTACTTTTATTTGTTTATTTCTTTAAATCTGTTGTCTCTAGCTTGTAAGGTATAATAAAGAGTTTTCATTCATTCATTCATCATGAAATTATCATGACTTTTAAAATGTCCAACCATCTTACCCTTTTACTCTGATTAAAACTTATTAGAGTTTTCTTTCAGTAGGTTTTCTTTGTCACCTTATGTTGTCTGTGATTGGGTTTATTCGACTCATATCTCTGAAGACATAGCCATAAAAAGACGATAAAATTATGATACATAAAAAATAAGTAGCAGTCCACGTAAAATAGAAACAAACATAACATAATATCAATTATGATTAATCTGAAGCAAACTATCAAATGCAAAACGGCAAACAGAAATAGAAATACTTTCGTGATTGATTTCAATCATTATTATAAATACGGATAATACGCAGTGCGAGGCGAGACGTTATTCGGAGCGGATCGCACTCACCCTGATTAATTCACGAATTGAACCGAAACATCGTCGATCAAAACACCTATAAGACGGTACGTGATAAATCCCGTATTTATAATAATGAAAACAGAAATAGGTTGATTACAAAAAAATCACGTACGATTATTACGGTTTCCTACGTGTGCAGATATCACGAAGCAAAAAATGCAACAAAAGAGAGAAGTTATTCATATATCTCTCTTTTGTTGGACTACCTGTATGTGCAAGTTTAGTGTAAGTCTCACTTTACTTTACGAATGGATACTTGCTCACATTATAGTTTGACCTCGTTTAAAAGGCTTTAGTTTAGAGTTTAGTTACTGCACAAGGCTTCGCACGTGTAGTCACCATCATCATCATATCAACCACAGGAAGTCCACTGCAGAATCAATGTTGCCTATGCCTTCCACATAGATTTCCAGAGCGACCCTTGTATAAGCTGAACCCAACGGCTCCCAGCAACCTTTATCAAGTCTCTTATCATCTAGTGGTGGTCTCCACTCTAGAACTTGTCTGCAGAACGACCGTCAGCTATGTGCCCCGGCCACTGCAACTTCAGCTTGCTAATCCTCTTGGCTAGGCAAGTGAAATACCCGGATAACAAGTCAAGTCAAGTCAAGTCAAAATCTTTTATTCATTAAAATCACAAGGATCACTTTGAAACGTCAATTTTACTGCCTGTTCTGTCGCGACTAAGCTAGGAAAGAAATCAAGGCTGGTTGTTTTTTTATTAATGATCTTTTTAGAATACATAACGATAAAGAAAATAAATTACGTCTAAACTGTAACATTTTTGAACGAGTTGGAGCTATTTCAATCCCAAGCTTCTCTATCCGATATTTTATAGTAGGCTGTTTTATAAAGATTTTCTTTAATTAAGTTTTTAAATTTGTTAATTGTCAATTTAAACTCTATTCGGTATCTGGTTGGCACACCACCTTGACGTACCCAGCGATTCGCTTCAACTTTTTTTATGTATACAAGTACGGAGTGGAACTCACTTCCAGCGTCGCTTCTTTCGGACCATTATAATCTTGGGATCTTTAAGTTCAGAGTGAATAGGTTCTTTCTAGGAAAGCGTGCTCCATCTTCGATCACACCGTCAATTATTATCAGGTGAGGTAGTTTAACGCCAATAAAAACGAAACAAAAAATCTGGTCAATAAATCTCTGTACCGAATTACAACAGTCAATATTTTCTCGATAATGGTGTGAAATTTAGTATAATTACGTTATGTCGAATGTCGCATTTAACAGTATGATTTACATCATAATTTCACTCGCCCGATTAAACTATAAAAATTATATGTAGCTATAAGTTTTTGGAAAAACTTTTTATTATAATGAAAGAAAGAAAGAAAGAAAATACATTTATTTGCTCCCACAGACAGTGTTCAATAATACAATAACACAGACAATAATGGGTCTTTTCCATCACCTCTGTTTGTGTTATTTCATACATGCTTTGAAATATCCTGTTTGGTATATATATGTGTGCAAGAGATATAACAACATTAATACAGATTTGAATTAAGATCTGTGAGAAACCGATATTTTCCACAAGATAAAAAGTAATCTGAAAAGAAGCCTTAACAAATGATTCAATTAAAGCCTTTCGATTTGACAAATTATGGAACTTTGTCTTGGCTCTTTCGATAGGAAATTATTAATTTTCGTTGTAAGTTTTAAATGTTTTGAATTTCGTTATTTCACAAAAACTTATTTATGACAAATTTTATTGAATTTGGCAAATTATTAGAACTTATTATATTTCATGTATTAAAAGACTTTATAGAGGAGTCCTTTTGTTATGATCTGAACATTGCTTCGATGCTTCAAGTTTGTGGAGGTGGAGATGTAGCAACAGCATCGGCAGTGCGTAGCGGTGCTACTTCTCCACTGGTTCGTAGCAGTGGGGACCCAGCGGTGGAGACTTCGAGAACAAAGCGTTTGCTTTCCTTACTGGTTGAGGGCGTGACGTTTCGTGACGTTAAAACGGAAGTTGATGTTAAAATCACACTGCAATCACGTAAAGTAGTTGACGACCTCTGTGACGCAGTGGGCGAATAGCCAACTAAGATGCAGTAGATTCGACTTCCGCTGTGGGACAAATGTTTGCATGGTCTACATATATTTGTTTCGGGTTTGGGTATGATTCTATATAAATAAATAATAAACAAATATTGCTGGACATTTCACACAGCGCTATCTAGCCCCAAATTAAGCAGAGTTTGTACTACGGGAACCAGATAACTGATGGAATACTTATGTACTTTTTTTGTAAATACATACTTATAATATATAGAAAAACAACCAGACCCGGAACAAATATCTGTAGATCATGCAAACATTTGTTCCTGGGCCGGAATTGTATCCGCTACCTCTTGCGTCTCAGCCGGTTATTCGCCCACTGCGCCACGGAGGTCGTCGACTATATACTATAAGTATGTATTTACAAAAAAAATGTAAATAAGTATTCCATCAGTTGTCTGTTTCCTATAGTATAAGCTCTGCTTACTTTGGGGCTAGATAGCGCTGTGTGGATTGTCCAGCATAATTTATTTATTTAGTTCCATTTGATTTACATAACACAATTTATCTCAGGGTAGTTCTTTCTACCAGGAACTGTAAAGTGCACACACACTGCAATATTTTTTATTTAATATAAATTAAATAAAAATATTTTAATATAATGTTTATTCTTTTAGCTATTATTGCTTTGTTCTTTTTGTTATGTCTCCTGTTGTGTTTGTTTTGTTGTACTATTGATGGTGTTAATTTTTTTTTATTTTGATTTGGTTTAACGTATATTTATAGATAACTAGTGGACCCCCCGAACTTCGTATCTGCTTGACATGCATATAACGCGGGCTGTCAATATAAGTCACCCTGGTAGAATTGACAATTTTTGTCCCCGGCCATCATTATGTATGAGAAAATGAATGACTTCCACAAATAATTCAATATCAAAATTAGCCAAATCGTCCCGTTCTCGAGTTTTAGCGAGACTAACGAACATCAATTCATTTATACATATATAGACAATATCTCGGGATAACTCCGACCGAAGCATCTGTTTCAAACGATATTCATTTTTTTTACATACTTTTTGACGATATTTTCAGCACGCATTCTGTCAATTCTATGTCAAACGTCATACGGTTACATTATAAAAGCACTACGGTTAGATTATAAATAATTTTATATGGTGGTTAAGTATTCTTAAATTTTCTAATTTTGCGCGCATTTTTCTTAATTTTTTCTTTTATAAAAACCTTCTCCTGACAATAAGAAATACAACAAAAAAAGAATTGGCCAAATTGGTCCAGGCGTTGTTGAGTTATGCGCTTACCAACACATTTAGCTATTCATTTTTATATTATAGATTCGTGGTAAATTTAGTATAAATATCAACTTAATCGAAATAAAGTATAAAATATACATCTGATCTCTAAGTAGTTAAAACATGACACAATCTAGACACTGTTTTACTCAATGCAAGATTAAACATTATCAAGCACAATATGGCAACACAGTTGCCACTAAAGCGCAATAACGATTCTCGGCGTTCATTACGCACGCTTGTAAAGAAAGAAATCGGAATGAACAATACACCTTCACGCTTCATTCCACAGTATACTTCGTAGATGCCTCGTGGCCTATTTCGAAAATGCAATGCTCTTTCAAGAGCGGTTTTTGTCATTCGTTAACAGCAACGTTCTGCACGGTCACAACTTACATTGGTGACTGATAGTAGTATTTCAGTTGAACGCTTCCTTTCTTGAGAGAGCTATTACACTAATATGATAAATGCGAAAGTTTGGATTTTTGTTTATTAATTTGTTTGTTACCCAATCACGCCGTAACGCTTGAACCAATTTTGAATAAATTTGGTTTTAATGGATTACACCCTGGATTGAAACATAGGGCAGAAGCTAGTAATATAATATGAATCAAGCAAGTCGGATGCCTTCGGGTGGCATAAACTCGCCCATACCAGCCCAACATATACAAGAATACCCTAGAAAAGTAAATAGAATAAAAATAAATTTACCTTCTCGCGTAGAAATGTTTCAACATTCTACGCTAAAATTTCATTTTACTCATTTCTTCCGCTGATATAAACTTTTCTTCGAGGGTATTCATGCTAGCAGGTTTGGGCAATGGCTTAAGCAAGCTAACATTATTTCTCACTATTACTAGATCGTAGCCTTTGAAACCTTATGCGGGCAAAAGTCTGCTAACATAAAATATAGACGTGACTTTTTACAAAATTTTAACCGTCGAAAACCATCTTGCAAACACCAACTCTAAGGGCGACTTGCGCCATATGATTCTTAAACGTAATCAGTGGATAGTAATGATTTAGAAAGTTGAAAAATCATACAAATATGTTAAATTTAAACATGTTTAGTCACCCGGTGTTCAAGCCGAGCTATTTTGATTATATCGCCTGGAGAAAGCCAAATACAACTAAGTTGTGGTAGGCAAGACCTACCTCGCTGAAAGATCTGATCATCTTGCGGTGGATCACCTTCCCATTGGCCTGACCAAGTCAAGGCAATAGACAGGACTCCCTAAGACTACTGGTTCTGAGACACGCAAAAGACAATGACTTGGAAGCAGCTTGTTGAATCGATGACCTTCACCAATGAAGAGCACGAAGAAGAAAAAGTTTGTGGAAGCTCCGATAGAACGCACAGACACAAGCATAATTTTCTGTTATAGATAAAAGTAAAAATAAGCAACAAAATTACGACAACATATATTATATAAAAAAAGCCTCCTGAATTCTAGTATAAAGTATCAATACCTGCTTGACCTGATCAAAAAACCTATCACGTGCCGAGTTCAATACCCCCCCCCCCCCCCCCCCCACATGCATGTTAATAGAATTGAAATGGCAAATAAAAATATTGCCTACGTGCAAACTGGCCGTAATGCGGGCTTCCTTTAATTGACCCGTTCCAGTTCCGTCCGGCTTTAACCAGTTTTATTCGGCTCTCGTTTTATCAATTAAAAATAATGACTGGTGAGCAAGATTTTTACGGGAGACAAATTGGCAGAATCCAGATTTTTCAGGTTTCGGATCGTTTGAAGCTTTTTTACTGTAATTTTTCAAACACGGGCTGTTTTATAGTGGGCGATGACTGGACCGATCTAAAGTGACTGTATTATTAATAGTTATAAATTACCCCTTGTATTGAGTGACATAAGTTGATTATCAAATTCAGATGTTTCGAGAGATATACTAGCAGTGTAAAGCAAGAAGTCCATTTCAAAATCTAAAAATCAAAATCTTTTTATTTATTCAAATTACAAGGAACACTTTAAAACGTCAATGTTACTGCCAGTTCCTTCGCGAGCAAGCCAGGAAAGAAAGGCAAGAAACAAGACTGGTTGTTCGTTATAATGATCCTTTTAGAAAACATACAATAAAGAAAATAAATTACGTCTAAATTGTAACATTTTTGAACGAGTTGGAGCAATTAAAATCTCAAGCATCTCAATCCTATCTAGTTTAAGTGTAGATAAGTAGTTTATAAGTACTAGATATTAAGGTTTTGCACTGTCGCTTTGGTGTTACTGTAATGGCTGTGTAAAATTTAAATAAATAAAATAAACATAAATAAATTATATCATCTAAATAATCCGATATGTTAAAGTAGGCCTTTTATAAAGATTTTGTTTAATTACGTTTTTAAATTTGTTAATTGTCAATTTTTGTACATAATTTGGGAGTTGGTTATAAAAGCGAACACCTTGCCCTTTAAACGATTTATTAACTTTATGGAGTCCACAAGTGGCAACAGCGAGTTTATCTTGTTATATAAGCCTTGCCTTTTAAACGATTTACTAACTTTATGAGGTGTACATTTGGTAACAGCGAGTTTGTATTTATTTCTAGTATTAAAATTATGATTATCGCCATTTTTCTTAAACAAATAAATATTTTCGTGAATACAATTTTCATATATAATATATTGACAAGGGAATGCCATAATATTTTTTTTTTGAACTTATTGCGTAATGACTCCCTGAGGCTCATATTATAAATTGCACGAACAGCTCTCTTCTGCAGCACAAAAACGGTGTTTATATCTGCAGCACTCCCGCACAGCAGTATGCTGTATGACATAATGATGTGGAAGTAGCTGAAGTAAACTAGTCTATCTGTGTCTACGTCTTACTGAATTACAAGGACAGAAGAACAAGAGCCCCTTTTAACTGAGGCTCAGAGAAATAGCTATTGACTAAATTAGACGCACCATTAACGCTAAATCTTTGAAATTTTCTTCGGGCTGCAAAAATAAGTAGGTCAAGCACATTGTACTCACATTCAATTAAAAAAATGTGGGTTTGTTATTTTAACAGGCAGCTTTGGAATATGTATTTTTCCGTTTAAAAAAGGTGGTTCTAGCAATAATCAACAACTTCTTCAGTAAATAAAGTCATTCGCGTCGTTTTCTTCTATAAAGTTATTTGTTAATTCTAAAGTTATTTGAATGAACTCGCTCAGACCGCCATTGCACATGCCTGTTGTATTTATAAATAAATAAAAATAAAAAAGCCTGTTTATTCTTTATCTTAGGTGCTAAATTCAATACATGCAATTTCAATTCAAGATGTTTGTATAAGAAGTTTAGTACAAAATTTAAAACTAGATGGCGCTAGTAAAATCGTTCCGATGCTGAATCGCGCTGACGAAAACGCACGGCGGTAGAACCACCTCTCACGGTTGCAATTAAATAAAAGTACCGCACTGCTCTTCATTTTCAGTAATGTTTCATTGATTTATCTAACTATTATTATTGTGCTACTTCCTCGAGTGCGTGCATGCTAGTGATGTGAACCGGTTGCAATTTTTAAATCCGGTTATTTATCAGTTTTTAAGATCAAAAACCGGGTTTATCACGTGTTTTAGGTTTTTTTCTACCATTTAAAATTTTAGTAGTAATAAAACCATATTTATTAATAAAATAATCATGTCTTTATTTTAAAATACTGATTGCTGATATTCAGCTTCTTATTTTAATCGTACGAGTAATCTATTTTATCAGAAACAACTGTCGAATATAAACAAACATGCACTTTCATCGACTAACAGAACGAACTCATATATACGACTGGTAACAATTGAGAAACAAAAAATACATTGATTATTTTTGTACACAAAGTTCATAATATTTGGGGAATCCTCGATAAAACAAGGAAATGTAGTGGTCGGATACGCATCGATATGAAACTTAACTAAATTTCAAATTTCGGATACACTTCTATAATATTAAAGCGCATCACACACCACACAGAAGTATGGTAAAAGAAATGTGTTTTTTGATTTTGGTAACACCGGTGTTTATCGGTTTGTAGAAAAACCGGTTTTGTTTAGGTTTTTTAAGAACCGGTTCACATCACTAGTGCATGCATCAGGATCCCAATCGTTGTACAATGTTAAAATGATTGATTTGATTATTTTGATTAAAATAATAAATTCAATTCAGTTAAATTAAATTATTATAAAATTATATATTGATTGCTTGTAAATATTTTTATTTTTCAGTTAGGACCCCTCTCGAGTAAAGGCTTCCTCCAGTCCTTTCCAGTGGTCTCAGTCGAGTGCTACTTTAGTCCAGTTTTTTTATAGATTTGTTTAATATGTTTTGTATTGAAAATTTTAGTGTAATCATTGTTTCTTCTGTTCACAGTATTTTTGCATTGTATGTACATATAAAGATACTATTTTTCTGTGCTTTTCGTTGGGTTGTTTCTATGTTTGGAGCTGGAGGGTTATGGTCTAGCTCTCCCGCGGTGACCAGCCGTATTGGGATGCTTTCTTTTGTTTATGTTACTTTATTTATGCTTTGGAGGAGGCGGCGCTGATTGCTGTTGATTGTTAGTGTTTTCCTTGGTTTTCTTATTTTGTATTTAGTGCTTACAAAATTGAGTTCTTGTATTTTGATCTGTTATTGTATCAACTTTAGGTAATACAGCTACCTTACTGAATTACACCGGAAACAGATTTTATCACGTGTCAATTTAAGTACGATTTTTTATAAATCATAGAATCACCATCGTTCTAGTAAGAAAGGATATGTTTGGCTATGCTTAGAATAGGAATACAAGGTTAGCTTAAAAAAACATCCTAAATTTAGGTCCAATGCAGTCAGTAAGCCTGACCACAACCATATTATTGTACTGTCAACCGAAATGAAAATGTATGCTAACTTGTAAAAGCTTTGCAATGTACTCTCGTGACATGGTGTTATTTCATTTTATATTAGGCTATGTCTACACTAGTGCGCTTTCATATTCATCTTACGTCTTCAACATTCAATTCGTCTTGCGAAAATTTTAATGTTTGTTTGGATGTTTGTTTGTTTGTTACTCAATCACGCCGTAACGGCTAAACCAATTTCGATGAAATTTCGTATATACTTAAATTATAACCTGGATCACAACATAGGCTACCATTAATCCCATAAATCAGTTCCCATTGGATAAAAACGGGGTGTCAAGTTGCAACAGCGAGGTTAGCTTTATTTCTAGGCTACCTACACATTTAGTAATGTAACGCGTGCGAAGTCGCGGGCCACAGCTAGCATAAACATAAAGTCATCCCGTGAAAGTAAATAATAATAACAATTTTAAGTTTTCTTAAAAATAAGGACAACATTCTCGAATTTTCTTCTAGAACAAAATCATGAATTTGGAATGTATCCCGCTTTTAAATCAGCTGTTTCTTGGACTGTGCGCCTCCCCAAGGACTAAATTTAAACGTACAAGATGTTTGACTTCGGGTTTAGCATCTAAAACAGCATTGAATTTTCTTCAAAAATAACTTTTTTTACCTAAAAAACATCAAATTTTGTAAGTTTTTGTTAGGTCGATTACCCCCTATCGAGTTCGTTATATCATCCACAGGACGTTCAGTTTCTGCTACTGCAGAAAGCAACAGTAGCTGCTTTCTAGAGCGACTGATTTTGTGCGGCCTGCACACATTGGCTCGCAGGAATCTTTATTAAGCCGTCTTTCCATCTGGGGGGGATCCTACTAAGATATGCTTTCCAGTGCGTGGTATCCACTCAAAAACCGTTCTGCCCCAACAGCCGTTAGTTCTTTGAGCTATGTGACCTACCTACAGCCACTTCAGCTTGCTAATTCTCTGGGCTTTGACAGCTTAACAGTTCGATTGAGCGACGTGCTGCTAGATTCATCGGTGATGACGCCCTAGAGGAAGCCAATTAACAAAGTCTGGAGCACAGACGCCGAGTAGCAAGACTTTCAGTTTTTATAAGATTAATTCAGGTGAATGTGCGCAAGATCTTCATTAACTTATCCCTCCTTCCCCCTTCCACCACCGGACAAGCAGACGTACCGAGAAGTACCACCCATACCTGGTCGGCATACCACCTTGCCGTACCAAACGATTTGCTTCAACTCTTCTTGTTAGCACAAGTAAGGAGTGGAACTCACTTCCGGCGTATGTTTTTCCGAACCAGTATAATATCAGAGCCTTCAAGTCCAGAATGAAAAGGTTCTTTATAGGCAAGCGTGCTCCATTTTCGATCACACAATCATTTACCACCAGGTGAGGTGGTGGTCAAGCGCTTTGACTATCATCAATAAAACAAGTAACTTTTTAGCAAAAATATAAGACTTCAGATAACATAAATATCAAAACAAAAAAAAAAACAAAAAAAAATCTACAAAACCGATTCGGTGAAATTTCTATAGCACTAATACGAAAATATAACCTTTCAAATAATAAAAGAAGTTTCCAAATCGGTTGATAAATGACGGAGTTATAAGGTAACAAACATAAAAAAATACAATCGAATTGAGAACATTCTCCTTTTATGTAGTAGGTTAGAAAAAATTAACATAGAACTTTTTAAATTTTCGCGAACTATACTCATGTTTTATAACAAAACGGGTCTTTTTGCACACATATTTATATCAAAATCATAATTTTGACTAACCTCGATGTTTCGGCCAAGTTACATCGGCCGTGGTCACGAGAGACTGAATTATGATTTTGATATAAATCTGTGCGCGAAAAGACCCGTTTTGTCATAAAAACATGAAAAATGTACATGTTTTTGAGCACTTTGAATTTAGAGTAATAATATATTTCATCATCATCATCATCCACAGCCCGACTTCACCCACTGCTAGGTATAAGCCTCCCCAAGTTTGTGCCAACCGCTACGATCCTGCGCTTGTCTCACCCATTGACGGCCCGTGACTCTAACGATGTCGTCCACCCATCTCGCTGCCGGACGTCCAACCCTTCTACAGCCATTTCTCGGCCACCATTTAGTTGCTACCCTGCTCCACCTGGCATCACCACGTCTTGCTAAGTGTCCCGCCCAAGACCATTTGAGCTCCATAACTCGATTCCCAACATCATGAACCTTCGTTCTTTTACGGATCTAGACGGTTGGAACTCGATCTAAGAGTTTGATGCCGAGCATGATACGCTCCATGGCTCTATAATATATTTGCAAAGTAAAAAACGTACCTACATCAAATGCATACCTTGAGGATATTAAATAAAAACACATAAGCCTGTTACTCAAAGATGGTTTCGATCTTCGATCGAACTTCATCCCTTAATTTGCTAACTCGTACTAATCTGTACTTTACAGAGTATTACCTAATCTTCCAGAGCATCTGGCTCTTTGAAAACTTTAGGTAAAGTAGGGTACAATCCCATCTAGAAGTGGTTTGAGCTTGTGCTTATACCTGAGCAATTTCATTAATCCGGATGTTGTTAGATCATCCATAAAATGAGGTTAACCCTTCACTTTCGATCCAATACATCACCGAATCATCTTATTCGTGTCGATATGGTTCATATTATTTTAAACATCAAGGATCTTACCACAAAAAAGATAAACACTGTTTAAAAATCCTTTACATAAAATGGTAATAATTTTTTTAGACGCGTTAATCAGTGTTTAACTTTTTTTGAGGTAACAAGGCATATGTTGTTTGGCTTTGCTTGGAGGGCGGGAAAGGAGCCTCTACGCGGTGCACTCTAGAAACCAGCTGTTTCTAGAGCCTCTATCTAGGTTGGCTAATTCTTTCAACATTAATGAATGAATGAATGAAAACACTTAAAAAGACACATTAAAAAAAATTACAGACAAAATAGAAGACACAAAGCAAATAGTACAATGGGCGGTTTTTTCGCTTTATAGCGATTTCTTCCAGATACCCTTTGAATGGAGATGACTTAGTAATGTCAAAGATATGTTCGGGGGTGCATTTATGATATGGATGAAGGGAGTGTAACTAATACCTAAATAAAATACAAATAGACATAAATAAATTATTAAAATACATACCTAACTATAATAGATACCAACTATATGAAATTATATTATATATATATATAATATTTATAATACAAACCTACATTAGGTGATGATGGTTATGGTTATGATTAATACCATAACCACATGATTATGGTTTCAACCGAATAGTATAAAAAATCCTTTATTTAGAAAGATTCATTACCAGTTTTCTGTTTGCAGTTTGAGGACATTTATGCAATAAGGCCGACAATTGTGGCCATGAATTAAAAGTCTATTTGATTATTTTGAACGAAGTGGTTTCCCTCGCGTTGTTTTGGAGTGCAAACATACATATATAAACTTTGACATCCCATTTGTCTCTCATGGGAACTGAACTATTGGATTAAAAGTAGTTTGTGGTGGTCCAGTTTATAATCTACGTACGTACCAAATTTTTTCGAAATTTGTTCAGCCGTTTTGACGTGGTTGAGTAACAAACAAACGAATACATAAATAAACAAACATCAAAACTTTCGCATATATAATATTAGTGTGATCTATCTATATATATTTTTTTAATTTTACCATACACACAGAGTCCTAATCGGATTTGGATGTGATTATTAAAATATTTAATATTCCCGGCAGTTGGATTAAGGTGTGTCCCTTCTGTACCGTTATACCATTTCGGCCTTATACTTCACGAGTAATAAATTTGAATTAATTTAAGCTATTCTGATTAATAGTCGCCAGATCAAAACTACAAATCATGAAAACTTAGATATTATATGATAATTTTATTTCTTATTCAAGCGATCCGCCCTAGCTAAAAATTAAAACAAATATTATTTTCATGAATTTAATAAACTAGCGGACCTGCCTGCAGCTTCGCACGCATGGTTTGTCAATAAAAACATTACCCTCTTTCTGCGCAATCGGGTAAAAAGTAGCTTTTGTTACTCAGGAATAATGTATCATTCTAATGATGAAAAAAAATACAAATCTTTCCTTTTATAATATTACATATTTTTTGTCGGTATTTCTATCAACTTTTAAAATGTAAAAAGTGGTTATTGTGACATAAGGATAACAGTTGGACATATGGTTTATCAAAGTTTTTTGTAGATATTGATATGTTCTTTAATATTGTGGAACATACTTTTGTTCTATCATCAATAGTTTCCGCAGCGCATGCGACGAAATACGTTTTAGGGTACTTTTTTACACCTTGGGTTACGTTACTTAAGTTTTAGTAAGGATCCCTAATCTTTTCTAATAATAAATATAGACTATGTCACTTAAGGTGAATGTAGCTTTCTACTAGTTTAAGAATTTTTGAAATCGCACTAGTAGTTTTTGAGTTTATTCATTACAAACTTACACATAAAAATACAAATCTTTCCTCTTTATAATATTAGTATTGATGATTACTTCATATAATTATGTTTTTTATAAATGATATGCGGTGCCCACATCATGATAAGCCACACAAATCATAATTCAACACAGTTTAATTGACACACAGTTTAATTCATGTGTTATTAATTGTAGGTTTGAATACTGTTTATCTTCACCATGTACCTTGAGCCTACTTATAAGGCCCACAGTAAGACACCAAGTGTCTGTTTCATATGTCATCACTGGTAACACTTACAGCATGCTATAGAGAGGGCTATACTTGAGGTGTCTCTACGAGATCGAATCAGAAATGAGGAGATTCTTAAACAAACCAAAGTCACTGAAATAGCTCATAAGATTAGCGGGCTGAAGTGGCATTAGGCGGGGCACACAGCTCGATGAACTGACGTTCGTTGGTTTTTAATACAATGGACATAAAGTTCATTATGCAATGTACAATTTCATTACAAAAATGAGCTTCTTCTACGTTCTGCGGTAATTTAAATTCTATCCCGATTCTTATGATACATGACATTGTAGATTCTGGACGATGTGTGTGACTGTTGAGCATTTATTAATTTCATAGTCATTATCAACCTATAGCAGTCTACTGCTGGACGTAAGTCTCTTTCGTATTTAATACATTTACTGAACCTTTAATAAAGCTTTAAAGATTATTTAAACGAGCAAGTGTTTACGCAGCTTTAAAGTGTGCTAGATATTTTAAATTCCATTTTAACGTTGGCTGCGTAATTGTTTTGTAATTGTTGCCCGTCTGGCTTATAAACCAGTTCAATTCAAGAATTCCTACTTATTTTTAAGTGTTTACCGAGCAAAAGCGTTTTAACTATAATGGTTCTCCCTTTAGTGCTCATAAACATTCCCGTTTAGCAAACACTTTACTTTTAATGACAATGACTACTGCTTTTTGCCTGCTGGTGTATTCTCGCATGGATAAATAATTTGTTACAAACACAGAGTTGACTTTTGGCTAACTAACATTAGCATCATGTGTCAGCTGTTTATCGATCAATACATCTACACAAGGCTACAAGCTTTAAACTTCCAGTATAGACCGACCTCACTTCCTATTCCTAAAGCCTACATAATGCGAGATCAGCTTATATTGGACATGTATAGCTTGATGTGTCGCCGTGTCTACAGTCTGATGACAGAGCTATGAATGACGAATTTAAATTAAAAGTTGCCTGTAAATAGATCTATTCTAATCAAACTATCAAGTGTTGTTGACTAAGTTAGGGTCACGAGTCGAGTCACTTGATGTGCACACGGTTACACATCAAGCTATACTTTTCCAGTATAAGCTGACCTAGCATTCTGTAAGCTTTTCGTAGAATTAGAGGTCAGCATATACTGGAAATGTATAGCTTGATGTGTAGCCGTGTGTACTCATGGTCACAGAACAATTAATAATACTTGCAATGGAGACCTTATAGTTTTAGTGAGCAATACCAGTGTAAGTGTCCAAAATAATATTATCGTTTTCTTTCGAAGATCAATTTGATTTGTTATCTAAAGAGAATAAAATAATAAATAAAAAAATGAGGTATTTCGACTTTATAAATGAATGAAAAAACTTTATTACACACCACAATTAGCAAACGTAATTAAAATATATATTTCTAGGAAAATATATTAATTTCAGACCAGTTGATAAATTCTCAAAAAGAGATTTGGTGAGGCTTTGCAAAATTTTCCACTATTCCAGCCATATTCCAGCACTCGTAAATTTTTATTCCTATCTGTCAAATGTGAGACTCGGAAAAGAATTGAAACGAATCTAGTTCATTTTGGGCCGCAAGGCGTGCGTTCTGTACGTGAGCCGAGTCACGAACATTCGAAAATGCATCGCAATAGTGATGTTATATTACTTTTTTTTATGTTATTTGTGGGGAAACAGGGCAAATGACCACTCTCTCTCTCAAGACCAGCAGAAACGAAATGATATTTAATTCTAAGGAAACATATTTTGATTTATCAGAAAAAAAAGCCGAAACATTTACAAACAGCCATAATTTATATTGCTAAGATTTTGTCTTTATTCGTCCAGTAGCATAAAGCTTATTCAAATATAAATCTACATGGAACAATATCAGATAAAACGGTTACCAGCTACAATTCTTTAAAGCAATTTATTGAAGCCAGCTTACAGCGCATTTTCAATATCACTCGTATACAGAGGACGTGCAGCAAGACTGAACCGGGTTTTGTTTGAAAAGTTCCACCTTTTCCTTGTTACGAATATTCTTCGCGAAAAGGGTTCACTTTTTCATATCATTCTTTACCACACTGGTTTTTTTACAAACGGGCACAATTGCCCCTTTTAAGGCCTTGGAAAATTCTATGTATATTATATATATATATATATATATACATATATTATATGAAAAATAGTATTTTTTGTTTACATATATATATATATATATAGATATAAAACAAAAAATACTATTTTTCTTGATTATATTGTGATTCCAAGGCCTTAAAAGGGGCAATTGTGCCCGTTTGTAAAAAAACCAGTGTATATATATATATATGTACTATTATTGTTATATCAAGTAGGTTTATGTATTTATTCTAACTGTGATCGGATTTTATTGTTATTTGTGTTTCTTTTGTTTTTTTTAATTATCATTAATATTGTTATCAGCTAGCACGCCAACCTTTTTTTGTTACCTCTGAGGTTGGCAGGTAAAAAATGCTATTAGCATTGAGCCCACCTTTTGTACATGTAATTTGTATTTTTGTGCAATAAAGTATTAAATAAATAAATAAAAATAACAAACTTTAATTTTTTTGTCATTGTAGGCTCGCGATCGACCACGATCTTGCCTGATGGTAAGCGATGATGCAGTCTTTGATTATTTATTTATCTTCACTTAATATTACAAAGAAATTAAGTTTTTAGGGTTCCGTACCTCAAAAGCTAAAAAAAGGAACCCTTATAAGATCACTCTCTTATCCGTCTGTCGTCTGTCTGTCCATGTGTCACCACCGATTTTATAAAGAGCGGGTGGACCTAGCAAGTTGAAATTTATACCAGATACTGAGGTCTATAGTCTCTATTAGTTGTATAAAATTAAGGTCCTCAGTCAACACGATAGAAAGATATGAGCAAATTTAGATTTTCGCAAAAACTTGTAAGTACCAAAATTTAACTTAATTTTCAACTTTTTTATTTTTCGGAAATTTCCTGTTATTTGTCTTGTAAGACCTTGCCTATAACCAAAATTGACAATTCTAGGTCAACCGGAAGTACCCTATTATAGGTCGAAAACTATATGGTAGTTCCCGTTGACTTAGAATCACGAAATCTGGATATAAGCAAAAAAAAAATAAGGAATAATTCCAAAAAATAAAAACTTGAAGATTAAAAGGTGTCCCAATACATACATAGTTGACGCCAATCAAGATCTGAGTTGTATGGGCGCTAATACAATTTAGAGGACTAGCTTAATCGGCACCATCCTCAAATAAGGTAATTAAATAAAATTGTGCTATTGAATAAAATAAATATTTAAGTGGGACTCCCATACAACAGACATTATTTTTTTTGTCATTTTTATAGATAATGGTACGGAACCCTTCGTGCGCGAGTCCGACTCGCACGTGGCCGGTTTTATTTTTATAGATAGCTAGTTTAACTGTGGTGGTTTTTAACTAAACTGCAAAATGTGAATTTACTTGTTACGGGTTTGAAAATGTCAAGGTTTTTTTTTGTTAAGTTTTTAGTGTTTTTCTTGTTTCATAATTGTTATCCCGTTCGCTACTTTCCCAAAAACGAACACCTACGTACCGGAGATTTTCACATATGCCTACACAATTCACTATATCTTATCACAAGTAAATTTTACTCATATAGATAAGCCTAGCAATTAATTTTGGTTATAGGTTATAATCTATGCTTTTAGGTCCTGTTTCCTCAGTAACCACAAATTTGCCAACTAATCTCATAACAAGGCCAAACTAACTAATTGGTATGAAATAAATTCATCTGAACTGGTGGCCAGCTCTGTTATCAACTTTATAGGGGGTCGAATGGTATGATCGAGCGAAGCGAGATCTCCAAATCAACTTAGGCAATTCGGCGTTGTATGTATGTATGTTTGTCCGAGGATAACGTTCGAAGCGTTTATCTGATCATCGTAAAACTTGGTATATAGCTAGGTAGTGATGGCACAATTTTGGTGTGACTAAATAAGATAAAAATGTAGGGGGGAGGGGAGTTGTTGAGATATTGGGGTCAAAAAGGGGTAAAAGAAAAACAAAATGAGACTATCCGAACAAGTGGCATGTCTAATAAAATATCTTTGTGAGTACATTTGGCCCCCGTTTTTATTTTTAGTTTAAACTTTGTAGTTTTTAAGTTATTAGCCATAATAAAACTGAACTTTGACAAAATTCACAGCGTATAGTGACCCCACAGTGCTGAAATTTGGTATGCGTAAATATAGCGTTAATGACACAAATATAGGAAAAAGTCTGAAATCCAGAATAACTGCAATTTTTAGCCCAAAATTGTATTTAAAAAAAATTTATATATGTATTCTATCAGTTATCTGGTTCCCATAATACAAGCTCTGCTTAGTTTGGGGCTAGATAACGCTGTGTGAAATGTCCAGCAACATTTATTTATTTATTTATATATATATAAACATCCGTCATGGAACCGAGTCTTGGTCCTTCACTATTGGCTCATTATGAATAAGCTCAGAGTCACTCAACGAGCTATGGAGAGGGCTATGCTCGGGGTTTCTCTACGGGATCGAATCAGAAATGAGGAGATACGTAGGAGAACTCAAGTCACCGACATAGCCCGACGGATTAGCACGTTGAAGTGGCAATGGGCAGGCCATATAGCGCGCAGAACAGATGGCCGATGGGGCCGAA
Organism: Philereme vetulata; assembly: GCA_918857605.2. Classification (NCBI taxonomy): domain Eukaryota; kingdom Metazoa; phylum Arthropoda; class Insecta; order Lepidoptera; family Geometridae; genus Philereme; species Philereme vetulata. The sequence continues at coordinate 10,675,671 of OU975442.1, read as the reverse complement.
AGGTTCTCGAGTGGAGGCCACGGACCGGCAAGCGCAGCGTAGGACGTCCACCCACAAGATGGGCAGACGACTTGGTAAGAACCGCAGGTCGGCGTTGGATGCAGGCCGCTTCCAACCGCAGTTCCTGGAGATCAATGAGGGAGGCCTTTGTCCAGCAGTGGACGTCCTACGGCTGATATGATGATGATGATGATATAAACATCCAGACCAGGAATAAATATCTGTAGATCATGCAAACATTTGTTCCGCGGCGGGCATCGAACCCGCTACCTCCTGCGTTTCAGAAGGCTATTCGCCCACTGCGTCACGGAGGTCGTCAAAAACAAAAACATAGGAAGTTATATTTTCTAAAAAGCCGTAAGTTTGTTATGTTGTTATTTTTTCTTTTTAAGTACACTATGACGCATACCATATTTGCAAAATGAAGCATTTTTATTCATTTTATTTTAATTTGGATTGTATCGTCGACTAATATGCAATAATTTTTATAGCGCATTTTACGCGCTTTTGTCATCGTCTGTTTTTGATCTGTATGTGTTAGATAGCTAAACTCTTCAGTGTACTTACACCTAAGAAAATACATATTATTTTAGTTTAATAGGCGACGCTATCGCTAAAATCTCTTTCAAACAGACATGTTTAAATTGACAGGATACAAGGTATATGTGTACTACATACTACATTACACACACACTACATACAAATCGAATTGAACAGAAACATTGACGGTCGAAATACCGATAAAACGGTACGTGATAAATTCCGTACATACTGAACTTATTCACATTATACTAGAAAAAACATAGCTTGATCTCTGGGACAGCTGTCAGTAAAATCGCGCTTATGAAGTTCTGGATTTAACAGTACGGACAAACGTACCAGTCGATGTCATACTTTATGGGCATGCTGAGCTAATTATAGTGATGAGCGATGAATCATCGTGACTTCAGACTATAAACTATCGATATTTTGTATAAAACTTAATTCAAAATTAATTTATCATTTAATTTATAAAAATAACATTATTGAATATTAAAAAAAAAATAACATTATAATCCAGTATAATCCGATCGAGCTTATCTGGGCCCAAGATAAAGGTTTCTTTGCTCGAATTTCAGTTAGACAGATTCTTTATGTATTAACTCCTGTATAATGTATAATATTAAAATATGTTTTTCTTTCAAGGTTACGCTGCTAGACATAACACAACACCGCCTTTCACGGCAAATAAAATGTTGCAGTTACTAAACACTGCGGTTGAAAATGTATCTGTAGAAGATTGTAAAAAGGTAGTTACCAAATGCAGAAAATTAATGGAAGAAGATTGGGAGCGGGACGTTCGATTTGATAATATTTGCGAACAAGAGTTCATTATAAATTTACAAGATTGCTCTAGCGATTCTGAAAGTGATTCGGATATTGATTTGGGGTGTACTCCTTTGGAATAAATAAATGTATGTATTCAAATATTCGTTTCATTTTACGACCCAAATTATAATATAATCCAATATACATATAATTATGGCAGACAGCCTTCCTGGCGAAGCGGTAGTGAACACGACTGCTGCGCAGGAGGTCGCGGGTTCGATCCTCGCTCAGTGCAAATATTTGTATGCATGAATATGGGTTTTTGCACTGGTCTGGTCGTGCCTCAGAAAGTACGTTAAGCCGTCGGTCCCGGCTGCCATACGAATATCTAATGGCAGTCGTTACGGGTTGTTGGAGCCCTCAAAATTGCAACAATTGGTCTTACTGCAAAGCTTCTATCGATAATTACTATCGATATTTTTTTCTGTATCATAACAACCCTAGGAATGTCAGTTTAACAAATGTCGCAGAGATCAAGCGATGTTTTTCAAGTATAGTGATTTTATTTACATTGTCAGTTCAAAGTAAACTGAAAAGACTATACATAACTAATTACGCTTTCTATTGGCCGAAAATGAGTTTAAAACATCATCTACGTGAAAATGAACCTTTTGACCCCGCAATAAAGCAGAGATACCCAGTAACAGCAGATTTATTTCCCAGAGGTACAATCAAAAGCAAGTCTATTGAAGAATCTCTCAAACACAGAAGTTTGGTCAGACTCGTATAATGGTATCCACATTGAATTAAAAAGACACAAGGCATTCTATACTTGAATTTGAAATAACTTATATTTTCACATTTCTAAAATCTCAATTATAATCTGTAGGTGTTTTTAGATAATAAACTAACAGAAAAAATATATTCTTAAATATTATTTTTCATAATATAAATAATTAAAAAAGGAACACAACTATATAAACGTTGTTGTAAATGATCTATAGATAGATCAACTGCTTCAAATAACCAGACGGAAGTATAATTGATATGATAATTTGAATGCAGATGTTTAAATAAACCGGCCAAGTGCGAGTCGGACTCTCGTACGAAGGGTTCCGCACTATCTATACTCTATACTAATATTATAAAGGGGAAATTTGACGACCTCCGTGGCGCAGTGGGCGAATAGCCAGCTGAGACGCAGGAGGTCGCGAGTTCGATTCCCGCTGCGGAACAAATGTTTGCATGATCTACAGATATTTGTTCCGGGTCTGGTTGTTTCTCTATGTATTATAAGTATGTATTTACATAAAAAAAAGCATATAAGTATTTTATCAGTTATCTGGTTCGCATAGTACAAGCTATGCTTAGTTTGGGGCTAGATAGCGCTGTGTGAAATGTCCAGCAATATTTAAAAAAAAAAATTGTATTTTTGTGTGTATGTTTGTTATAAACTCAAAAACTACTAAGCCGATTTCAAAAAATATTTCACCATTGGAAAGCTACATTCACCTTGTGTGACATATGCTATACTAATCATTAGAAAAAATTACGGATCTTTACTAAAACTTAAGTTACGTAACCCAAGGTGTAAAAAAGTGCCCTAAAACGTTTTTCGTCGCATTCGCTGCGGAAACTATCGATGATAGAACAAAAGTATGTTCCACAATATTAAAGAACATATCAATATCTACAAAAAACTTTCAGATATCATATGTCCAACTATTATCGTTATGTCACAATAACCACTTTTTACATTTTAATAGTTGATAGAAATACCGATCAAAATTATATAATATTATACAAGGAAAGATTTGTATTTTTGTAACGAATAAACTCAAAAACTACTGGACCGATTTAAAAAATTCTTTCATCATTTGAATGACACGTTATTCCTGAGTAACATAAGCTACTTTTTATCCGATTGCGCAGAAAGAGGGTATTGTTTTTATTGACAAACCATGCGTGCGAAGCTGCAGGCAGATCAGCTAGTTATCTATAAAAACGGCAAAAAATCACGTTTGTTGTATGGGAGCCCCCCTTAAATATTTGTTTTATTTTAATTAATTTATTGATTTTTAAAGTGAATATAAAACTAAATATTCTGTGAATATTTCAAGCGTCTATCTGTTGCCATTATCAATATTGAGCAAAAAAAATCACGTTTGTTGTATGGGAGCGCCCTTAAATATTTATTTTATTCTGTTTTAGTATTTGTTGTTATAGCGACAACAGTAATACATCATCTGTGAAAATTTCAACAGTCTAACTATCACGATTCATGAGATACAGCCTAGTGACGGACGTACAGACACAGAGTCCCGTTTTAACCTTTGGGTACAGAACTCTAAAAATCATTTTACTTAGAAAACTTTCGTGATTGATTTCAATCATTATTATAAATACGGGATTTATCACGTACCTTCATCAGCGTACATTCGGAGCGGATCGCACTCACCCTGATGAACGTACGTGATAAATCCCGTATTTATAATAATGATTGAAATCAATACCTTCATCAGGGTGAGTGCGATCCGCTCCGAATAACGTCTCGCCTCGCACATTGAGTGCGAGGCGAGACGTTATTCGGAGCGGATCGCACTCACCCTGATGAAGGTTCACGAATTGAACCGAAACATTGTCGGTCGAAACACCGATAAGACGGTACGTGATAAATCCCGTATTTATAATAATGCCTAAAAATCATGTCTCCTATATTCCCAGCAGGTTACTTAACTAAATAAAACCTAAGGCAGAAACAGAAGATTATGTAAAAATATAAAGTTATTACTGAAAATGTTCTAGGAAAAACTAAAATTTACTGCGAAATGCCAGTATTACTACCGCAGTACCAACCTGCATTATTTTATAGCCTCTAAAATAGTAAATTATGTTCCATTCTGATATTCAAAGTAACATATTTCATATAAAACACCTTTTTTTCCTGTTACAAAACTACGCGCTTTATACAGTACAAGCTTCCGCCCGCGGCTTTCCATGCGCGAGTTTTCTATAAAATAAATAAAGTTATATTGGAACCAGAAAAGATGTCGTAAACAATTTTAAACATAGGTGCTAGTTTACATATAGGTACTAATTATAATTTTTATGTTTGTTTAATCATTTGGAAATTATACAAATCAGCTTATGTACCTAATAATTAGTTAACAATGTTGTCCATTAACTTTGACCTCCACAGTAAGATTCCCTGTATTGTGGAGATCAAATACAAGAAAGATTAATTAAGCTAGTGCAGTGTTTTGCAAGTGAATTTAAATTTAATTTTAACTTAATTTTATTTATTGGTGGACATTTCACACAGCGCTATCTAGCCCCAAACTAAGCAGAACTTGTACTATGGGAACCAGATAACTGATAGAATAGTTATATACATTTTTTTTGTAAATACATACTTAAAATATTTAGAAATATTTGAAGATCATGCAATCATTTGTTCCGCGGCGGGAATTGAACACGCTATCTTCTGCGTCTCAGCCGGCTATACGCCCACTGCACCACGGAGGTCGTCAATATTATGTGTTAATTTAAAGTAAATCTATTGTAATTTAATTATGTTTATAGTGTTAAATTTGGTTTGATATATCTATTTATATAGTAGTATTATGTCTGTGCGATTGGTTATAAAAAGAAGCCTATACCTAGTCAGGTCATAAATTCTGTCATATGTTTAATATAAAATAACTGAAACAAGTTTATTTATTATGTAACCATTTATATACCAAAATGAACTTAACAAAACATATATTCTTATGACACTAAAGTTTATTCAAAATGATCTCCGTGATTTTGAATACAGGCCTTCAATCTGCGCGGCCAGTCGTCTATCGCAGCACGAACGAGGTCCATGTCAATATCGGCGGCTGCCTTAATCAAGGATATCTTGAGTGACTCCAAATTGGGATGAGGCTTTGAGCACGCCTTTTCCTCCAAGTGTTGCCATATCTTGTAATCTAACGTATTCAAATCTGGACTGGAGGAGGGTCAGTCTTCGTGCCGGATGAAGTTGATTTCACGCGCCGCCAGCCAGTCTTGTGTGCTCTTCGCTTTATGAGCTGGCGCCGAATCTTGTTGGAATACCCAGTGCCTGTTATTGAACATGGTATGAGAAACAGGTTCCACAAGGTTCATCAGGACTGTATTTTGATACACAACTGCATTCGTTTTTACACCTTCCTCACAAAAATGTACCTCTGTTAAGCCCCAATAAGAAACTCCCAACCATACCATGAGCGAGGATGGAAAATGACCTCGTTGGACACGCGGAATACGGTTGCTCGCTTCTTCACTACTCTGTGCGTACACCTTATCATTTTGTTTGTTGTAGCTCTCTTCTACGGTAAAAATTTTTTCATCCGAAAAAAGAATTTCTCGATATTTTTTTCCCGCGTACCGCTTCAACACAGCGCGGCATCTCTTCAGTCTCAGGTCCATTAGACGAGCATTCAAACGATGTCCTGTTTTTCTTCGATATGCCCGAAGCCCTATGTCTTCATTTAACACCCTTTTCACCGTGGTTCAGATTAACCCCATCTGAAGGGCCAACAGTTTCTGCTTACGTTTGGGATTTCTTTGAATTCGCGCTTTCACAGCTTTTATCACTGCTGGAATCCTAACAGACCGAGGGCGACCACTTCTTGACCTGTCATCTACACTAGAGTCTTCATTGTATCGTTTGATGGTGCGATAAACGAATCTTTGGGTTATATTCAAATTTTTCAGTATGTCAAAAATTTTAATTGGCGCGTAACCGCAACGATGCAACGCAATAACTGCAACACGGTCTTCTTTAAGCGTCCACTCTATATTTAAAAATGAGTGAAATTCTAAAAAGTATACATTTTTATTTTCATGAACAATTCGAAATTCGAATTCAATAAAAATTTTTGTGGCCAGCATTCTAAAAGAAAAGTTTTTACTGTGTGACAATACTTATGACCTGACTAGGTACCTTAATTCAGGTCATAATCTATCTATATACCATATTTCATTGGAATCGGTCCCGCTATTTTGTCGCAAAAACGTAACAAACAGACAAACAAGAGCTATTTTCGAATTAATAATGTTAGTTTACGGTGTACAGTCTTGGTCACTGACCGAGTCTCAGAAGTTCAAACTAAGAGTTTGCCAAAGAGCGATGGAGCGCAGCATTTTAGGTGTAAAGCGGATCCACGGGTTTCCAAGCTCCTGGCTGCGCTCGAAGACTGGCATCGCTGACGTGGGCATCAAGACTGCAAAGCTGAAATGGGACTGAGCGGGTCATGTCTCCCGTATGCAACCCAATAGTGGGCCAAGAAGACAAGCATATGGACTCCTAAAGACGGAAAGCGACGCCGAGGAAGGCCTAAGAAGCGCTGGAGCGATTACTTGGACGTCTTCCAAAGAGACTGGCGGGATCTGGCTCTAGACCGTGATAAGTGGAAAGAAGAGGGGGAGGCCTTTGCCCAGCAGTGGGACAGTAAGGGCTAGTATAAAAGATGTTAGTATGGCTATGAATAAGTACGCCGTATTCTAAAATTAAAACTTTAATTGAATCGAGACAACACTCCAGCATAGATTGTATGACAAAGGTTAATGAAAATCTGCCAAAAGATTCGGACTCATTGGGTTTGGACCCCAATCTTGACATCTTTTTATAAAAGGGCAAGCAGACGAACGGCTCAGTACCATCCATACTCCGTTAGGATATCACTCATTCGCACTCATCGTTTCGGTTCCACGTTCAGAATGCATGAACAAAGATTAAATAGCTGAAGTGGCAGTGGGCAGGGCACATAGATCGAAGAACTAGATGGCCGTTGGGGCAGAAAGGTTCTCGAGTTGAGACCACGCACTATAACGCCCAGCGTAAGATGGCCCCCCACTAGATAGAAAGAATACCTGGTAAAGGTTGCTGGGAGCCGTTGGGTGCAGGCGGCACAAGGTCGGTTGCTTTGAAAATCTATGGGGGAGGTGTATGTTCAGCAGTGGACGTCACGCACTTCATCAAGACCACATCATCACATACCGCAGTTTGATTGTTATTAAACGAAACTAAGCTAAAAAAACTTGCCTGAGTATCTTAAGGTAGGGCTTTATACAATCTGTTGTAATTTAAGCACCTACAAGTAGTAAAACCGGAAGGTTCAACAAAAAGATCGCAATCTTACTTAAGTGTCGCTTAAAAGCACCCACTCTACAGTTTACAATAAACAGTACGTAACGAACTTGAACTTAGTATATTGGCCATAAAGTTTACTGTGTGTTAAATTTTGAATGAAGTAGTCATTGCCGAGTGTAGATTTAAACTAGATTTTAGGGCGTGGACACATGTCAACGGCACGGCACCGCCACCGGCGGCACGGCGTCGTGCATGGCGGCCCGCGCCAGCACACGGTAGCAACGATCTTTCCAAAACATAACAGTTATTGTCCTGATATGGACCGCGAAAGACGTATTGTGCTTCTGTTGCTGTTGAGACGACGAATGAAGAAAAAACAAAATCTTAGAACATATTGCGCATCTTTCTATAATTAATCATGATGGAGGTAATTTTAAGAGGAAATATGAAGCGCTGAAAATATGTGGTGATGACAAATTTTACGAATTTCAATTTCAAGTTTTGTAGAACTGTTAACAAAAATAACATCTTGTATATAAAAGTAATACGTATTCAGAAAACTTGTTGAGCATATGGAAATGCTAGATTTAACGGCGCTCGCCGTGCACGACGCGGCGCCGCGCCTTCTCTCGATGGCGGCGCCGTGCCATTGCCCGATGGCCGGTGCCGCACTGTAGACATGTGTCCACGCCCTACGGCCCAACATTTCTAAAAACTAAGTGCTTATGACATCGCTCTGCCTCCCTACATTGTCAGAGCTACCTTAGACTTTATGTCTTGGTATAAACTACTACATAAAATTGAATACAGTAATAAAATATCGCTGCAATTAAAAAACTAGAGCAAACGTACAAAGTTGCAGGAAATCGTGGAATGGTGCGATAAAACTTGTAATAAATAATGAATTAGTTACATGAATCGTAATACAATTTCTCTCTACATTGTTTTAACAGTTGAGTATTCACCACTGAAACACTAACTGCGATACTTAAATGTATATCGTAACTACCGGCCGTAACTTATATAGGATTTTCATTTATCTTAACCACAGGAGGCCTGTCAGCTTTTGTGTCTGCAAAATTATATTAAAAATTTTTTTTGGAAAGACTGAAGTACAGTTCTTATAAAGTATTTTTATAATATCGTTGGTCATGTGGTCTAAAAACTAAGGTCTTTACGTATATCAAAAATGCAACATTAAAATAAATATAAATAAATATTGCTGGACATGTCACACAGCGCTATCCAGCCCCAAATTAAGCAGAGCTTGTACTATGGGAACCAGATAACGGATAGAATACTTATATAGTTTGTTTTTTGTAAATACACACTTATAGGTACATAGAAAAATGTAGGTACGGTCTCAGCCGGCTATTCGCCCATTGCGCCACGGAGGTAGTCATAGTACATTATCTAGGTAAAGAACAGAACCGCTGTAACGCTTGTTAAATTTTTTGATAGTATTCTTTGGTGTAAGGTTTTTCCAGCACCTTCCAAAGCTCGTGATAGTTATTGCCAATATAAAGGATCGCCTATACCTACTGGAACAGTTGTGATACTTTATGTGCTGCAAAGTAATAAAGAATCCCACCTTGCCACGCTACGCCATGCGCTATAAACACAACCCACTGTCAGTTGGATGAAGAAGCGTAAGTATTTTACTTACGTGCTCACTTAGCTGAAGAATGTTCTTCATTATCCGTTTCTTTAACATTTTATAATAGAATATTATTCAAGTAAATAAACCTTCTCAGCACATTATTTTTTTTTTGAAATTTAATATTTATATTATATCAATACTTTATACGACCTCCGTGGTGCAGTGGGCGAATATCCGGCTGAGACGCGGGAGGTAGCGGGTTCAAAATAAACAAATGTTTGCATGATCTACAGATATTTGTTCCGGGTCTGGTTGTTTTTCTATATTTATAAATATGTATTTACAAAAAAAAAATGTATATAAGTATTCTATCAGTTATCTGGTTCCCATAGCACAAGCTCTGCTTAGTTTAGGGCTAGATAGCGCTGTGTGATAAGTCCAGCAATATTTATTTATTTATACATATATCTCAGAATTTCAAATTTCACACTCTACCTATAAGTGTGCATTTAAATAATTGTTTTAACAAATTATACAAAGGTTAAAGACTATAGATAAGTACAAAGACCAATGAAGAGATGGAGGGATGAGCTCACTAATTTCCGAGCGGACTGGACCATCTTAGCGCTTGAAAGAAGCGTCTGGAAAGAATGGAGGGAGGCCTTTGCCCAGCAGTGGGACACAGTGGGCTGATAATAATAACAATACAAAAGTTAAATTGAATAGAATGCTTTCAAGCACTAAGTTTGCCTGTGTACAGATTTATTTATTTGGTGCAATAATGAATTTTCTATATTAATTCTACTCAAGTCTAACGTTACGTTTGCGTCCCATGGCGTCCTCTTAGCTAATTTAGCTTTCATAAGTGCTATTAAATAGTGTGTGTAAATGAATTACTAATTCATAAAAGAAATAAATATCTTGAACCGTAAAAGTACTATAAAATGCTTCACAAACATAATTATTTGTTATAACGGGTATTTATCACGTTTCGGCTGTGTTGCAACAGTCATGGTCTCGGGTTCGTTGTCTCAGTCAACCAGAGACCATGACTGTTGCAACACAGCCGAAACGTCGGGATAACAAATGAACATGGTACATACGCGATAAATACCCGTTTTAACCAATAATTATGTACAGTGATCGCGAAACTTTGAAATATACTACTGCTTCACAAACAATCAGAAAGCATCAAACGTGATGCGCCAACCATTCAAGAACAAAGACCTTTGCTTTAAAAATATATAGCCTGGAAAGTTGAGATAAGGTCGAAAGAGATAAGGTGACGAAATTGGAATCAGATGGGGCTCGCAAACAGCCAACACCGCTGAAGCCATGGATAAATGCAAAGCATACCACAGCCTCGACCAATAGTGTTCAGAACGAACCCCGTAAGGTTTTAGTCAGTAAGAGTCTGACATAACCTTCCACCACCACCAAGGTGGAAGGTATCCATGACTAATTTACTCAAGTGAAAAAAAATTACTCGACGTTTGCCACCATGTACATATATGACAACGTAGGTGGTATAAAAGCCATGTACAGTTCCGTACTGTATATAGGTTGATACGGTTATGATTCAGGCACGTGTTTCACAAATAAACCGGTGTTTGGCAGAATGCTGAGCTGGTTGGTATATCTGAGCGTGCTAATGCACTAGGGACCATTAACTGAATGTGCGGTTTGTGGGACACGACACTTATTGACTGCAAACCAATTCTGACATTTTCAGATTTTTCTGATAGAGACTGTTAAACTGTTACTGTTCTGAGATCTTTCTCAGGCCGTTCCAAAACGCAGACTCCAGGACTTATCAATTGTGCACTGCACAGCATAGTGGAACAATAAGTGTTAGATACTTAACGTAGTACATAGTCATTGCAATTCATCATAATTCATTGTAAAATACCTTTTTCCTCTCAAACCGTTAGGTAGATCTCAATTCAACTTTGCTTACAGCTCTCTTCTACAGCTACGCTACAGCTTGCAAACCATGTTAATTTTGGCTCTATCCTACCACTTCTAACAATGTATTCACTTCAGAAAATGTAGATCCCTAACGGAATTTATTTTTCTCTTGTGCCACTCAACCACATAGGTATTCCACACGCCGACTTTATAAGGCACATAATTCTGGAGCAAAATTGTACCCTAAAGACGTAATTATGACAAGCAAAGTTCCTCGCGAACGTTCGAAACGATATTCTAAAGGATTGTTATGTGTTACATAACGGATAATGATATTTTTATAGCACGCTTATATTGTTTTTATTATGACAAAATTCTTGTTTCTTTACGCCCGATGAAACTAAACAACTGGCTGCACCTTTCTTGATTAATTTCGTATATATATTAAAGTTTTTTTTGCTGCCTTTGAGACACCGGACAGCAAATAAATAAATTAAATAAATCCTTCTTTATCGCAGACACAGTGATACATATTTTATAATCTACACTAAACTACAATTATAAAAAGCAAATTTAAACAATTACACAATAACTAAAATACAATAAAAAATATTTAAAAATAAGGTACTTAGAAACGGGATATTTACCATGATTTGTGAGTATTTGAGTATCCCGATATTTCGGCGCAGTTGCATGCGCCATGATCACGGGTAAACTGAAGTCTATTGCGAGTAGGTAGTTATTGGCAGATATAACGATCTACCCTCTTTCTTAGTTTCTTGCTAGGAATTAATTCGCTAATTCTACTACTACCACCGGCTTCATTATCGATCATAACTCGATTCCGACACACAACACTCACGATGCGTAATTGACACTTCACTTTTTCTGTTGTTACACATTCTCACCACAGGATTCCAGGCTCCAGATAATTGATAACCATCTTCACGATTGAAATTCTTGTGTTTGGCAATCTCAATTGCCTCTTGAACCAGTCTTGGCATGTAATGTCACTCAGTTGAGATTACTTGTGGGTTGTGTAGCTCGATCCAGTGGTTTGAGCCTGAGTCCAGCAGATGTTCCGCTATGGCAGACTTTTGTCTGTCAACATTCTTCACCGCCCTGATATGTTCCTTCACCCGATAAGCTATAGTGCGTTTGGTTTGACCAATATAAGAACTCCCACAGCTACAGTCTATTTTATACACTCCTGGTTTTTCTAGTGGAAAACAATCTTTTGGTGAGCGCAGGTAGTGTGTAATTTTCTTTAAAGGAGTAAAGATGGTCTTAAGTGAAAATTTTTGTAGAATGTTTGCGATTTTATCTGTAACTCCTTTAACATATGGTAGAAAAGCAGGTTTTCGTTCCACTCTGCAACTGTGGGCTTTAGGTCTTGGTCGAGCTGGTAAGGACCGGAGTTTATAACCGTTCTTCACCAACACATTTCGGACATGCGCCAATTCACTCTGAATGTGATCCTCATCACACAGGTCGAATGCACGATTGGTAAGTGATGTTACCACCGAATTAAGTTGTCGAGGGTGATGATGTGAATCCGCATGTAGGTATCGGTCCGTATGTGTAGGTTTTCTATAAACTGAATGGCCCAAACTACCATTCTCTCGAACCTGAACCAATACGTCCAAAAACGCCAAACGTCGATCACATTCTTTCTCGTACGTAAACCTGATCTTACTATGTACGACGTTGAGGTGTGCCAAAAGAAGTTCCACTTCGGCTGTTTTTCCTTCCAAAATACAGAAGACGTCATCCACGTACCTCTTCCACAACTTGATTGGTAAAGGGGCAGACGAGATGGCTATATTCTCGTAATACTCCATCCAAATGTTGGCCACCACTGGAGCAACAGGACTACCCATGGCTACTCCATCTATTTGAAGATAGTATTGCCCTTTATATATGAAGAAGTTGGTGAAAAGAACATGCTCCAGAAGCTTGACATACTCTGCCGGAATACCGTCTTGCTTTATTTTCGTCTCAATTACCCTCATACAATCAACCACGGGGACCTTCGTAAAGAGGGATTCTACGTCAAAACTGACCATCATCTCATTATCATGTACCTCTGTCTCCTTAAGGATCTGTATAAAATGCCGCGAGTCTTTTACAAAAGACGATGTTCGTCCCACCGTCGGTTGCAATACTTTAGCTACATGTTTCGCTAACTCATAAGTAGGAGAAACAATTTGACTCACTATAGGTCGTAGCGGGACATTCTGCTTGTGTACCTTTGGCAGACCATACAGTTTAGGCGGCTGGACGTTTCTTGGTCGTAAGAGGAAATTGGCAACTTCCTCATCTATGGCGTGTTGACACTCCTTGATTAACTTTTGGGTATTACGTTGCGTTCGACTTGTCAGATTATAGTTAACTAGCTTGTAGGTATTGGTGTCACTAAGCAAGCGATGGATTTTATCCTCGTATTCTGTGACGTTCATCACCACTGTGGCATTCCCTTTGTCAGCCTTAAGGATTATTAGGTCTTTATCTTGGCGTAAGTCTTTTAAGGCACCCAACTCTTCATACGTGATGTTCGGTTCTGGAGGTTTAGCATGACGTAACACAAAAGCAATGTCTTATCTTAGACACTCCGCGTCATTTTTTGGAATCTGGACGAAGAATACGAGGATAAAATCCATCGCTTGCTTAGTGACACCAATACCTACAAGCTAGTTAACTATAATCCGGCAAGTCGAACGCAACGTAATACCCAAAAGTTAATCAAGGAGTGTCAACACGCTATAGGTGAGGAAGTTGCCAATTTCCTCTTACGACCAAGAAACGTCTAGCCGCCTAAACTGTATGGTCTGCCAAAGGTACACAAGCAGAATGTCCCGCTACGACCTATAGTGAGTCAAATTGTTTCTCTTATTTATGAGTTAGCGAAACATGTAGCTAAAGTATTGCAACCGACGGTGGGACGAACATCGTCTTTTGTAAAAGACTCGCGGCATTTCATACAGATCCTTAAGGAGACAGAGGTACATGATAATGAGATGATGGTCAGTTTTGACGTAGAATCCCTCTTTACGAAGGTCCCCGTGGTTGATTGTATGAGGGAAATTGAGACGAAAATAAAGCAAGACGGTATTCCGGCAGAGTATGTCAAGCTTCTGGAGCATGTTCTTTTCACCAACTTCTTCATATATAAAGGGCAATACTATCTTCAAATAGATGGAGTAGCCATGGGTAGTCCTGTTGCTCCCGTGGTGGCCAACATTTGGATGGAGTATTACGAGAATATAGCCATCTCGTCTGCCCCTTTACCAATCAAGTTATGGAAGAGGTACGTGGATGACGTTTTCTGTATTTTGGAAGGAAAAACAGCCGAAGTGGAACTTCTTTTGGCACACCTCAACGTCGTACATAGTAAGATCAGGTTTACGTACGAGAAAAAATGTGATCGACGTTTGGCGTTTTTGGACGTATTGGTTCAGGTTCAAGAGAATGGTAGTTTGGGCCATTCAGTTTACAGAAAACCTACACATACGGACCGATACCTACATGCGGATTCACATCATCACCCTCGACAACTTAATTCGGTGGTAACATCACTTACCAATCGTGCATTCGACCTGTGTGATGAGGATCACATTCAGAGTGAATTGGCGCATGTCCGAAATGTGTTGGTGAAGAACGGTTATAAACTGCGGTCCTTACTAGCTCGACCAAGACCTAAAGCCCACAGTTGCAGAGTGGAACGAAAACCTGCTTTTCTACCATATGTTAAAGGAGTCACATATAAAATCGCAAACATTCTACAAAAATTTTCACTTAAGACCATCTTTACTCCTCTAAAGAAAATTACACACTACCTGCGCTCACCAAAAGATTGTTTTCCACTAGAAAAACCAGGAGTGTATAAAATAGACTGTAGCTGTGGGAGTTCTTATATTGGTCAAACCAAACGCACTATAGCTTGATGGGTGAAGGAACATATCAGGGCGGTGAAGAATGTTGACAGACAAAAGTCTGCCATAGCGGAACATCTGCTGGACTCAGGCTCAAACCACTGGATCGAGCTACACAACCCACAAGTAATCTCAACTGAGCGACATTACATGCCAAGACTGGTTCAAGAGGCAATTGAGATTGCCAAACACAAGAATTTCAATCGTGAAGATGGTTTTCAATTATCTGGAGCCTGGAATCCTGTGGTGAGAATGTGTAACAACAGAAAAAGTGAAGTGTCAATTACGCGTCCTGATACCGTGAGTGTTGTGTGTCGGAATCGAGTTATGATCGAGAATGAAGCCGGTGGTAGTAGTACAATTAGCGAATTAATTCCTAGCAAGAGACTAAGAAAGAGGGTAGATCGTTATATCTGCCAATAACTACCTACTCGCAATAGACTTCAGTTTACCCGTGATCATGGCGCATGCAACTGCGCCGAAATATCGGGATACTCAAATACTCACAAATCATGGTAAATATCCCGTTTTTAGTATAAATAGTGTTCATAACCATGATAGTTTCAAAAGTTATATAAGGTACTTAGGTTAGGTGGCTATTTCCACCCAACGTCGATACGCTGCCGTCAGCATCAGTCTGTCCGCCAGACTCTTGATGATTGTGTTTCTACACATGTCGACTCTGGACATGAAGGAGGTGATCCTCTTTCTTTGGATCGCATTGAAAGAGTCAACCCCAGCCTCTGTGTACATTTCCGAAGCGATACAATAGCGCTAGTCAGTAGCCAGTTTGACCTTAACAATCTAAAAATAATGTTTTGTTCCTGGTAATTCATAGGCGCAATTTTGGGTAGTCTGGTTTTAAAAGCTGGTGGACAGTGAACGATATTAACAAGTAATTGGTCAGTTACTGGGCCCTACAAAACAAAGCTTTAGAGCTCGAAAAAGACAAGGGTCAAGGTACAAGGTTAGAAGGGGGGTAATGCACAACACACCCCAATGCGAGACGTCAGTGCAGATCTTTTATTTCCCCCACCCTAGAATTATAATTTGAGACAAGGGTCTCCCTGCTGAGGTTCCCAAGAGCCTAGAGTTTGGGGGTACTAAAATGAGCGTTTTAAAACGTTTAGAGGTTCAAAGTAAAAGTCAAAATCTTTGATTCATTAAAATCACAAGGATCACTTTGAAACATCAACTTTACTGCCTGTTCCTTCGCGATCTAGCCAGGAAAGACAGGCAAGAAACAAGGCTGGTTGTTTTTTAATGATCCTTTTACAATACAGAACAATACAGGAAATAAATTACGTCTAAATTGTAAAATTTTGAACGAGTTGGAGCAATTTCAATCCCAAGCTTCTCTATCATCTAAATAATCCGATATTTTATAGTAGGCTTTTTTATAAAGATTATGTTAAATTGCGTTTTTAAACTTGTTAATTATCAATATTTGTACATCACTTGGGAGTTTGTTATAAAAGCGAACACCTTGCCCTTTAAACGATTTACTAACTTTATGGAGTCTACAAGTGGCAACAGCGAGTTTATCTTTGTTTCTAGTATTATAATTATGATTATCGCTATTTTTCTTAAACAAATTAATATTTTTGTGAACATACATCAGATTTTCATAGATGTATTGACAAGGGAATGTCATTATATTTATTTCTTTAAACTTATTGCGTTATGATTCTCTGGGACCCATATTATAAATTGCACGAACAGCCATCTTCTGCAGCACAATAACGGTGTTTATATCTGCAGCACTCCCCCACAGCAGTATACCGTATGACATAATGTTGTGGAAGTAGCTGAAGTAAACTAGTCTAGCTGTGTCTACGTCTGTAAAAAGACCGATCTTTTTGACTGCGTATACCGCAGAACTAAGTCTCTTCGACAACTTATCAATGTGAGAGCCCCATTGAAGCTTATTATCTAGGGTTATACCTAAGAATACGGTAGTGTCCACAAGAGCAAACTCCGGTCGGCGCAAGTAATGCCTTTGGTATTACAAACGTCTTAGTATTTTTCAAACTTTCGCGATCACTGTACATAATTATTGATTAAAACGGATATTTATCGCGTATGTACCTTTTTTATATGTTATCCCGACGTTTCGGCTATGTTGCAACAGTCATGGTCTCGGGCTGACCCGAGACCATGACTGTTGCAACCAAAGACCTTATACCTTACTACTAGACTGTGCACTAGGGCGCAAAAACCGGTCCGAGCAAGAGGGCTTCCGTTGGTAGTGTTTCCCTTTCTAATGAAGTCACCATGACCAAACAGAACACGGGATAAATTACTTGTAAAAACTATTGAGTAAGTATACTGTTATATTGATTCTACCTAACTACGCTACCTACCTTAACCTACCTAATTTATTGTAAGTATAAAAAAATTAACCAAAACAGTGTATATTTTTTAGAATCTACATCACTAACCCTACACGTGGGTTAAGGGTCGAAAGTACTTATTTCCCTCCTTATATAATAGGTATTATCTGACTTACCGTTAATTGATAACAAGCTAATAAACCTTTCGCTCTAGTACAAAAAAGCTAGATATGTTTATCAAATGTGAGATTTCCCCACATATTACTTTTATTAAATGAGTGTTAGATCAAATGAACATGATGCAATATTCCAAACAGAATAAAAGGCTGAAGTTTGAATAAAATTTTATTGGTTCATTTTTATACACTACTGAACAATATAGTTTATCGCAATTTTTGTCGTAATGTAGGTAGTCTTACCTCCTACGTGCTTGAGGGTTAAGGACTTCCCGTAGCTTCTAAGCCTTAAGTATTTTTAACCAATACATATAATCAATTCCAATTCGTGAGATTTGTCAGAGCTTGGATGGGCAGGCAAAGTGTGCTTAATTTTTCAGGATAATTAATGTTTGACATTTAAAATGCGCAGAGCAAACAACAGACAAATTTGAGATTTTTCCAGGCACTGCTATTCCCACTTCAATTTCTGCTTTTCATTCGTCTGAAATCTACAATACAAGAAATAGAATTAATAACAAACATCATCGGCGCAAATTCGAAGGACAAGATAACATTTTTTTTTTGTAATATAAAAAATCTAAGTGTCGCGTTTTGCCCCTTAGGTGCACTCTATCGGTGACCGGTACATCCCGAATTGATAAAACAGTTGGTGCGTATCTACCTACCTACTACTACGAGATTGTATAAAAATCTTTGATCAACAAAATTCATGGTTATCCTAAAGAACCCCGACAATCATATAGTGTTTATTTACCCGTGGAAAGAAAAGCGACTACCAGGATAAGACCCATTTTTACACCCTGTCCAAGAATTCATCATTTTTCATGAAAAACAAACAGGTTTAGTACGAAAATTTACACAATAGCAAATCGAAGCACGATTAATCAACCCAACAACCAAGTAAGCAAACCACCATCTTACATTTAGTATTACCAGGCCCAAACATTTAAGTACTACTCTTACTCGGTATTAATAAATTATTTTTAAAAAACAACGAATTGATATTTAATTAAAGGAACTGTAGAATTATTTAACTACGTTTCAAAGTTGGCGAATCATTCGGTTTGGTAAATCATAAAAAGAAAGATATAAAATATTCTACCATTTCTACCAAACCCAATAATTAGTTGAGCTGGCAAGATGTCAGACAAGGACACACTACCAGCGGGAGCCCTCTCGCCAGGACCGTTTTTGGCTAACTACCGCATAAAAGGAAATAGCTACCCTAGGTGTATGACGATAGATATCATTTTAGCTAAACAACATTTTTGCTACACAGTCTAGTAGTAAGGTATAAGGTCTTTGGTTGCAACACAGCCGAACGTTACATACGCGATAAATACCCGTTTTAATCAATAATTATGTACAAACGTCTTTTAGCTACGCAAACCACTTTTCATCAAGTGGACGACATGTTTGTTTACTTCGTTAGTGGTATAATAAAAGCCTTCTACCACGACTTTGAACCTACGATCAGTAATATTGATAAATAATGTTGTCACACCTACATCGGTTGTCTGAATCTGTAATTTACATTCTAGTCTAAAAATAAAATTAATTTGCCTGCAAAACCCAATGTTCAGTATCACAATCCCTTCACTTACAAGCCGGGTCTATTCTCGTCGGTAAAATGAGTTTCATTCAACAGATTCTACGACGACATTCCATAGATCCCATTGAATTTTCGCGTTTTGTCTCATTTCAATAGTTAAAAGGTTGAGTACGAATTGTGACTTTCTGAATTTTGTAGTAATTTAATTTTACTAGAGAATTTTGTAGTAATTTAATTTTACTAGAGAATTTTGTAATAATTTAATTTTACTAGAGAATTTTGTAGTAATTTAATTTTACTAGAGAATTTTGTAGTAATTTAATTTTACTAGAGAATTTTGAAGGTTCATTGTGGTGGAAATTAATTAGGGAAGGGATTTAACTTGAAACAATGCGATATTTTGTAATGACGGACTAAGGAATTAAAAACACGAGTTAAACAAAGTACCTACAAGTTAAGTAATCAGCGAATGGTTCCGCATAGTTTTAATATTTTAAATAATTGATTACTATACAAGATTTTCGTACCCAATCGCATAGTTTTAATTGCACCGCACTTCTCAACCACTTAATAAAGCTCATCCACAACTCGTCGACAATTAGACACCGCGCACCACACGCTTCGCTCGATCTTTTCTACCCCATACTTGCAAGAAGTGGAATGAGCTACCATCTGAGGTTTTCCCGTTAGGCTACGACATGGCACGCTTCAAGAGAAATGTAAAGAGGTTTCTACAGGGTAGGAAATGCATCGACTATAACCCGGGTGTTACCGGTGTCAATAGGCGACGGTGACCGCTTACCATCAGGTGGCCCGTAATCAAAAAAATTGTATAAAAGACATTATTATGTCGCCTACGAGTATATTCTTGATGAACATTTAATAACCATGTAAATAACCACGTATTGTTTCAGAATTATTTGGTTAGAGATTAAAAAAGAACCACTTCATTTCATTTATTTTGCACTGTAGGTACATTAAAGAACACTAAGTTACGTCATTTTTAGAATATATCAATAAAATAAACATTACAGTAGCTCAAACAGACAGGTATCGGGTCTAATTATGTTATTCAACTTAATTGAATGTCAACTTATAATAATAAAAATAAAACAAAAATCAATCTAATACAGAACAAAACAATGTCAAATAAGGCAATCAATGTCAATGCTAAATCATAGTGTGGGTATTTCATGAAAAAAACAAATTAATACAAATTGAGGCTGTAAAGGAGCCTTGTCATTACGATAAATTAAAATAATTGCAGAATGTCAAAAGATCTATAACTAAACAAAATAAAAATATTATTAAAAAACATAAAATAATTGTCAAAATAAAATTATACAAATTAAAGAATTACAAGTTAAAAATTGCGACTGTAATTAGATATATAAAAAATTTTCATCCCGGTGGGAGAATGTCAGCCACTATAATATTATCTAAGATCTACATATACCACATTGAACCAAATAAATGAGGTATGATTAAGCAAGTTGTGTAACTCGTGTTGAAAAGGGAGTTTGGCTCAGCATGTGCTTATCTAATTCACGTTTACTCAACGGTTTTCCGTCATAAAACCTGTTGTGTTGACGTAACCGACATCAGTACAGTGACTGTGATAAATAGGAAAAATATAGATGCTTCTGGACAAGTTATCTTTTCACGGCAATGTGTTACTGGCAATGCCCATCACTAATGTCCGATTTTAATTGCTCAATCTATTGTCCACTAGTTGCTATCAATATGGTCGGGAAATACTATGACATATGATATTGATCTCTAAATCAACTTGGGCAAATCGTTGTATGTATGTTTTTTTGTCTGAGGATAACTTTCGAAGCGTTAATTCGATCATCGTAAAATTTAATACATAGGTAGGTAGTAATGGCGCAATTTTGGTGTGACTAACTGAGCTAAAAATGTTGGGGGGTTGTTGAGTTATTGTGGTTCAAGAGGGGTAAAAAAAATTAAAAAGAGTCTATTAGGTGAAATGGGACGTCAAATAAAAGGTATGCATTAGAACATTTGGACTCCGTTTTTACTTATAGTAAAGTCTTTATAGTTTTTAAGTTATTAGCCATAATATAAACGGAACTTTGACAAAATTCACAGGGTACACAAGTGACCACACAGTGCTGTAATTTGGTATGCAGAATAACTGCAATTTATACCCCAAAAAAATTTAACCAATTTCCATGAACTCCCGTTACCTGTAATTTGAATGAAACTGTAGGTCAAGTAAATTGGATATATATTTAGTGTCACTATTTTGATAGTCAAAGATTACAAATAATATTTTTTTGTTTTAATCGGAGTCTCGCGAGATCTCAGTTCGGGGCGAAATACTAGTTATGCCAATTTGTTTTTTTTTTGTTATACTGTAAATGTTATTAATGCTTGTCACATTCCTCTATCCTTATTGTAATGAATTATACAGAGACTTACAGCCCGAACATTCGCCCGATAATATGGCCGCGGGTATAGCCAGCATTACGAACACACTGTCGCAACATTTTGCCGACAATATTCGCTGGCAACACATTGCCGTGAAAATGTTGCCCGTTTAGGAGCATCTTAAGAGTGGGCAAACGTTAAAAGCACTTACCTACGGAAAAACACATCAGCAGTTGTAATTTAGCTTTAGTATCGGTAGGATCTAAACTGTGGGTACCTAACACGGTCTGGTTATAAATTCTCAATCGATACGGATACAAATTCTGCGAAGGTAACTGCAGAGCGCTAAGTTAATCTAGAACCTTATCTGCACTTAGCCATAGTATTAGAGAACAGCTGATTCACTTGTGCACTGTGGATGTTTTATC
Source organism: Philereme vetulata (assembly GCA_918857605.2). Lineage (NCBI taxonomy): Eukaryota > Metazoa > Arthropoda > Insecta > Lepidoptera > Geometridae > Philereme > Philereme vetulata. The sequence continues at coordinate 10,653,919 of OU975442.1, read as the reverse complement.
AAGAAAAGGAAAATGTCCTTGCCTAATAAATAAATAAATATTGCTGGACATTTCACACAGCGCTATCTAGCCCCCAACTAAGCAAATCTTGTACTATGGGAACCAGATAACTGATAGAATATTTATATACATTTTTTTTGTAAATACATACTTAAAATACATAGAGAAACAACCAGACCCGGAACAAATATCTGTAGATCATGCAAACATTTGTTCCGCAGCGGGAATCGAACCCGCTACCTCCTGCGTCTCAGCCGGCTATTCGCCCACTGCGCCACGGAGGTCGTCAAGATGGTAGAACTCTACTTAGTATGATGCCACTATGGTCTTATTGATGCAAATTATATATTTTTTAAAACCAGTGTGACATTTTAGTGTAGATAAAAGATGAAGAACTTATCATATACCAAACCAAAAAAAGATCTATCTTGCCGTTAGGGCTAAAATCACGACTTTCCGTAAGTAATAAATTGCATGTTAACAAACACATCATAAAACCTTGATAATATTGGAAATTAAACTTTTGGGCTCTGTCAGAAACTCCAACAGCTTTCAAAGATTGAATTATATGTAAGAATAATTCTCACAACTTTGATATTCATTTCATTAGAAAAAATTTAATGTAATTTATTTTTCACACCACCTGCTCGACAACATCAAATTATATGTCATGTAAAACCTCACATGTGATTTAATCCCTACGGCTGAACCGAGAATAAAGTTGTACTGAATTTCATTATGCACTCGAGGGCATAATGTGATTTGAATTTGGAACCTCATCTGAATTAAAATTTGAACCAAAGAGACCCACACAATAAGAACTTATTCGTAAATCGAACTAACCTCTGCACAGAATGCACCAACCTAGACTTGATTTATAATGTGTCGCAGAAAGTGTGAAAAGTAAAGTATTTTCCTTGTAGATAAAGCTGTCTAAGTCTTGGGCGTGCTTATATCTCTCACTGCCCTCAGGATTCTAGTAACTCCCTCGCTCCGCTCGTGAGTTAACTCTAGAATCCATCGTTACGTTCGGGATTCAATATAGCGCCCGTGATGCAAGACACTGCTTTATTCCCTCGTTTAATAATATACTATTATTTTTTTGCATTAGAAAATAGCTGTAAAAGCCTTAACAAGAGCGGTAGCCACTTGTATACAAAAGTGGAATTTATTTATCAACAAATCCGATATCACAAACATTACGATAAAGCTTGAGCTGGAGTGAGCCATCTGTATTCTTTATCCTGTGACTTAGTTAAGCTGAGGGGGCTCCGTAAAAAGGGTTTAGCAGTTTCACAACGGAAACCTGTTATTGGCAAAGGAGTTAAGTCCTGGATTAATTGCAATTGGATAGAACTTAGGGCTTAACTATTCGCCATTAGCCTTTCTTTTGCTTTTTAAACTAAATATTCATAAAAAGCCAAATGTTTTATAATACGTTAAGAAAAACTAACAACAGAAAATTATTTTCAAAATTCAGAATTAGTTATAAAATCGTGACTTGGAATAAAACAGGCTACTTTTTTCCACGTTGTTCAAACAGCGTCCATAGTAGATAGATAAATTTTTATTGAATTACCACACAAACAAAAATAATACAGAAATAAGTACTAGACTAGAATAAATAATTAATGAATAAGACTAGAGTAAATATGACAATACAATAGGCGGTACATATAGTATATATAGTATGTAGTACGGACAGTACATAGTATGACTAGCTAAGTCGTTTCTAGCAGATTCTCAGACTCCAGCAGGATAAGAAACTTACTGGTTGATGGTAACTTGGATGGTTGACCGCTAGTAGTATTTACGTGCTTTTTCTTTAACGTAGGGTACGTTGGAGACCGTTAGATGGCCTAAAACCTTCAAATAGCTACTAGTCGTATGCATACTAATCTACTAAATCCGTAGGCTTTGCTAATGTAGATAAGTTAATATAACTATAAGATATAAGTAGCTCATACAAAATAAAAAAGTGGCACTCCGGGAGTGCCGACTTATCTGCAGAAGTGTCGATAACGGTAACAGTGTCGCAAGTGCAATGGTTTATTCGCATCTCAAAAAATGCCCAATGCGCCTACAGAAGTTTTCACTTCATATACAGAGGTTTCGGTAACCGTAACAGCGTCGCGAGTTCAATGGTTTATTGCCATCTCAAAAAATGCCCAATGCGCCTACAGAAGTTTTTACTTCGTATGCAGAGGTTTCTGTAACCGTAACAGCGTCGCGAGTTCAATGGTTTATTCCCATCTCAAAAAATGTCCGATGCGCCTACAGAAGTTTTTACTTCGTATACAGAGGTTTCGGTAACCGTAACAGCGTCGCGAGTTCCATGGTTTATTCCCATCTCAAAAAATGCCCGATGCGCCTACATAACTTTTTACTTCATATGCAGAGATTTCTGTAACCGTAACAGCGTCGCGAGTTCCATGGTTTATTCCCATCTCAAAAAATGCCCGATGCGCCTACAGAAGTTTTTCCTTCGTATGCAGAGGTTTCTGTAACCGTAACAGCGTCGCGAGTTCAATGGTTTATTCCCATCTCAAAAAATGCCCGATGCGCCTACAGAAGTTTTTACTTCGTATACAGAGGTTTCGGTAACCGTAACAGCGTCGCGAGTTCAATGGTTTTTTCCCATCTCAAAAAAATGCCCAACGCGCCTAAAGAAATTTTCACTTAATATACAGAGGTATCGGTAACGGTAACAGTGTCGCGAGTTTAATGGTTTTTTCCCATCTCTAAAAATGCCCAACGCGCCTAACGAAAGTTTTCACTTTTAAAATATACGCATAGCCGAAAAACTAACGGCTGTTGGGGCAGAAAGGTTCTCGATTTGATACCACGCACTGCAAAGTACAGCGTAAAACGGCCCCCACTATATGGAAAGACGACTTGCAAACCCTCCGTCGACCGAGACACGTTCTCGGAGATCCGTGTGACGAAATCACCTCCGCTGATTCTGACCAACGCGGAGGGGATTTCTGAGTCCTCTACATTAGACAGCCAACACTTCAGAGATACACCGACCTCGCCGGCGAGGTCGACGAGTCTCTTCAGTCGCCGCCTATAAGAGGTACAAACATGTACAAACAACGTTTCTCTCCTATCCCCATCCCGGCAACGGCCCAAGCCGAGGTTCGTACCGTTAAGCTGCAACAGCCTCAGAGGCCAAAAGCGAGAATAGTCCATCCAAAAAAAAAGAGCTTGCTGGGAGCCATTGGGTGCACGTTTTTTTTATGTTATTTATGGGAAAGGAAAAGTAAACAGGAAACAGGCTTACGGCTCACCTGATGGTAAGCGATCACCGTCGCCTATTGCCACTGGCAACACCCGGGGTATTGTCGATGCGTTTCCTACACTGTACAAACCTCTTTACATTTCTCTTGAAGCGTGCCATGTCGCCTAATCGGAAAACCTCAGATGGTAGCTCATTCCACATCTTGCAAGTATGGGGTAGAAAAGATCGCGTGAAGACGCAATTTTGTGCACCTTACACAAAATTGGTCTATGTTCAGCAGTGGGCGTTCTATGGCTGATATAAAAATGATTAAAGACAATATTGCTTACAGAGTTTACACAAAGTCTATGCTTGAATGAAGCGGCGTCAGCGGCGGCGGCGTTGGCCACCGTTATTTTCTTTGTAAACGATGCCTTTGTTCAATAAACTTCAATATTGTTCCTTTGGACAAAGCTTTGCGGTATGTTCGGGCTGTTTATTTGTTTCTCTATAGGGATTGTAGAACCGAGGTTGACGCAAGTACGCCATAAGCTTTAAAAAAATGTTTTTGCAGCGACATTTTGTTCTAAAATGCAGCGCTTAATGTTAGAAGTTATTTTATCGAAAATTTGATATGTTTGGTTCTCGAAAATGATAGTGTGATGTGGTTATTTCCAGAGCGTATTTTACTCAAAGAGCTTTACTACTATTAGCCCAGTTATCTCATTGCTAGGCAAAGGCTTCCTCCCCCCCCCCCCCCCCCCCCCATTTGCGCCATTCACAACTGTCTTGTGCCACCTGTGTCAGGCCTCATCTTTGTGGTAATTGAGACCAAAGAGCTTTATAGGTATTTTATTTATTTATGACCAAACAAATGCTTTAAAAGGGCTCATGAACTACACAACATTTCCTGAATTACTTTTTTATACGACTTGAAGATCAACCTAATGTTAAATGATAACCATCGCCTCCAACAAAGTATTGCCTCGTATGTCACACACCTTAGAAACGTGCCCTACGATATACTACCCTGTGTCCACAACTTAAAGTACGAAATTACGAATTGATTTTTTTAAGAATACAGTCAAACCTGGGTAAGTGAGAACTGGATAAGTGACAAAACTCTATAAGTGAGAGTAATAGCCAGGACCCGTTATTATAAGCTCCCAAAACCTCTATTAACGAGAAACAGAAACCTCTGTAAGAGAGAGTCGTTTTTCCCTCATGGACCTCCGTAAGTGAGACTACTACTTATCTATACCTCTATAAGCGACAGTCGAGCTTTATTTACAAATTTAAAATCTGCTATTTTATAACTCATTCTTAACTTTCGTGGAACTTCCTACCATTGTTTTTGTATTGTTTTCTCGTCAATATTGTACCTATTCTATTTCGTGGAACTAAATAACGTTGTTATTTTATCGCATTCTTTTTGAATGGACACATCTGCTATTTTATAACTCATTCTTAACTTTCGTGGAACTTCCTACCATTGTTTTTGTATTGTTTTATCGTCAATATTGTACCTATTCTATTTCGTGGAACTAAATAACGTTGTTATTTTATCGCATTCTTTTTGAATGGACACATCTGCTATTTTATAACTCATTCTTAACTTTCGTGGAACTTCCTACCATTGTTTTTGTATTGTTTTCTCGTCAATATTGTACCTATTCTATTTCGTGGAACTAAATAACGTTGTTATTTTACCGCATTCTTTTCGAATGGACTCGTGTGCCTGTGTACCGTCCTGTTTGTCGGACTCACTAAGTTTATAGTTAATCAATTGCGAAGCAAAGTTCTGTTCTGCATCATGTCAAAACGGAAAATAAAAGTACTGTAATTAAGTGATAAACTTAAAATAGTGAATGCGTTTGAATCCGGGAAATCGAGAAATGAAATTCCGAGGGAGTTTAATTTACCAGAATCGACCTATTATAAAATTGCATCACCATAAGAGAGAAATGCTACCCATGTACCTGCATTAGCGAGAAACTCGGGTTAGTGAGAAACCTCTATAAGCGAAAATGAGATTGTGCTCCCTTGAACTCTCGCTTATCCAGGTTTGACTGTAATAAAAGACAGACTTATCTATCACTAACGCACGACATCATGCGCGTTTCCTTTTTAACGGACTTCGCACCAAAAACACCTGAAGTTAGTGAGTACTAAATTTTCTAAAAAAATTGCTGATTTTGAGCAAGCATATTGAATCCTTATAAGTCCTAGAAAAATCACGTATTCAAAGCAATTATTTCAAGGAGCAAATTTTGATTATACTTCATTCCATCCAACTCAACGTGTATCAAGAAGTTGTACGATACATTCCCTATAATAACCAAAGGTTATTGAAGACTACAACGATTGATAACAATTTTCAAAGAATCGAGTAACTATGTGCAAATCGAATAACGCCGTGGTGGCACGGTACGATTTATCTGAAACTGTTCCAAGAATGGACTGTAACGTACTGTGAAATTTGCAAGGGAATACCCGCTTTATGTCTAAGGAGCACGGTCGAGTATTCAATGCAGCTGCAGGCATGTCGAAAAGTGTTAGAGGTACACTCGAACTATGTAATGCCAACGAAATATCTTCTTCTAAGGATTTAGAAGGCTTCTAAGAATTTAACCACTTTGTTTCTACAAAATTTAAATCGAATTTAAATCGATTGTTTGAAGGTAGCTGTAGAAACTCAACAGTTTATAAAAACATTTTACTAGATATTAATTTGAAACTTAGTTATTGTCGTATAGTCTTGTTACGAAGGTAACATCGCCACTGTGTTTCAATTATCCTTTTTTTAACGTGAGTGGCAAAGAAAATGCCTTGTTAAAAAACGCACAATCGGAAAAAACCTAAATATAAAGAACTCTCTAGCTATCAGTTAAAACCTAAACTTAAAGAATGGTTAAGTACATTAACATATATTGAAACAGAAAATTTATTAACAATTTTACAATAGATTTATCTAATAAAGACGAATATTTGTTATTACTACCTACGTAATTTTTACGAAAGTACGTTTATTGAAAATGCTCTATATATATTTGATGTTTCGTTCGTATTCTCAATATATCTTAGTCTTATTTTTTATTCTAAATTTTTTCCTGCTACATTATGTCATGCACTACCTACAAAAACATTTTTTCAACACTACGCAAAGGTTAACTGGAAGAGAATGCTTGCTAGCATTAAGTTTGCCTGTGTACAGCTCTATGTATTTTGTGCAATAAAGAATTTTCAATCAATCAATCAATTTTTAGTGCATGTGGTGTTTACCTATAATTGGTTCTGCAATTAGTACCTTCTTAAATTATTCTATAGTTAAGCATGAAATATTGTTACAATCGTTGGTAGACCTAATAAATAAAATATAATATAACAGACACACCTGAATCCACAGACACTTATAATTATATAATATATATATATATTTTTAGTTTTAGTTTTACCCTAACTTGCTTACACACAACACATTTATACAATAAAGTTAAGTTTAAAAATAAATAAATGGATAAACACCAGGATTCCAGGGACTATCATTGTAGTATTGTATCAATTGACTGTTTATCTATCATTGTAACTATTGTACCTATTGTACTTATGTATTTTCTTTATCATTTAATGTGGGAAGAAACTGACTTCTGACATACAGCTCACGCTAGTTCAGGAGCCAGGGCTTCAACCAGAATTGTAAAAATTGGTATAATACAAATAAAAAATTTGTTTTTTTTTACTCTATCAAATGTTTGCATAATCTACAGAAATTCGTTCCGGGTCCGGATGTGTTTCTTTATATATATTATAAGTTCGTATTTACAAAAAGTATATAAGTATTCTATCAGTTAACTGCTTCCCATAGTGCAAGCTCTGATTAGTTTGGGGCTAGATAGTACTGTGTGAAATATCCAGTATTTTTTTATTTATTGACTAACTGACGTCTTGAAAAAGCACATAGCAAAGATATAATCAATTCTATGTAGCACTTAGTCATTGGCGATGTTTGATAGATCTGTGACAGGAAGCTGTGTCCGACATCTGATGAAGGTAACTAAGTAACGGAAGTCCCGACATTCCAAACACTCAGTATTAAGTGAAGTGAATTTCACTTGCTTCCGGTAGATAAACACGCGTCTTGATTGGATTAGTTCTATTGTAGTATACCTTTTTGTATTTTTGTCGTCTGCCTTTTTGTGTATCTATTTCTCTCTCGCTGATGCCGTTATATCTACCAAGTGGATATAATATAAACAGCGACTGGTGGCAAGCTGCATCATCAGCCGGGTAAAAGACGAAAAACGAAAAGATGTGCTGCCAAGGCAAGAATGGAAATGGAATTTAGATGGCAGCATTTTTCTAAATTAGATATTATTTACTGCTTTCGCCTCATCATTTCATAATTTTCAGCCCGTGTCGACCCACTGCTGGGCATAGGCCCCTCTTTGTTTTTGCGATTCTTACCGATCATGTGCCAGTCTGAACCACGTATGACCTACGGTCTTATGGATGTCGTCGACCCATCTCGCTGGTGGACGTCCCCTATTTCGATGCCCAGTTCTCGGCCTCCACTCTGTTAGGGCCTTAGTCCACCTATCGTCACTACGTCTGGCCAAGTGTCCTGCCCAACTCCACTTGACCCCCAATATTCGCTTGCTGACGTCTTGTACTTTAGTCTGCGAATTTCGGTACTGGGAACTCGATCTTACGGCTTTCGCGTATGGCTATAACAAATAGCGACTCTTTCCTAAAATGTGCTATGACCAAGGGATAAACTGCAACTCGGTCGGTAATCTTAAAAATGTTACATCATCTGTTAAATACCCCATAAAGGCTTCTAGGTGACGATAAAAAAGTTATTACATCACCGCATTTATAAAAATCCATCAAATAGTTTGGGTGCTATACCTAAGCACGCTCAACATAACCCTCCGGCAATCGAGTATGCATGACACGTTATGCTGTATAGCACATAAAGCGGCATTTATAGCAAACTCCTCTGTTTATAGCAAAGACTAAATCAAAATTAAGTTTCCAGCATAAATCCCTGGAATCTCCATAAAAGCGTGATTTTGATATCGCTCGCATAAAACGACTTAATTTGTACGACTTCTGTAGAGGAGAGCTGTATAAAATTGGAAATGAGGTTTGATTAAACGAGGTATTATTTTGAGGTTGGGAATATTAGAAATCTAAAAAGGGTTTAATTTAATGTTAAATATATTCACGGTATCAAAACATTAGCCGTACAGCAACGAGATAGGCAGACAAAGTAGCAAGCATCGCAGATCAAACCATCCATGTGTTCCATCCACAGGACCGTGGAGATTGAACCATTCTGTGTTTTTTTTTTCTATAGATGGTGCATTATCCAATGAAGCTGATGAAGGATAAACAAATAATATACTGAATATAATGTGGATTTTTCTTTTTTTCTTTGTCAAATACAGTCCTGTATTTTTTAATTGACTCTGACAACTACCTAGTGGGATATCCCCTGTGTATTGAATACGCAGTAGCGAGAATTACAGCAATGTTTTCTGAAATGTACTGTTCAGCTTTCTTAAACTGTGTAGAACACAGATGCATATTGATTCCAAATATAATAGACTTTTTAGTTTTATAATCTCGTACTCCACAAACGTGGTAAACGAGTATCTTGTTAATTGTAATATCGAAATATACTACATCTTAATTCAATGTAAGTATTCTCCAACAAAATATATATTTTCCCCCAACATCTAAATCCTATCAAACGTTCTAAAATTGTCATCTCTGAAATATTGCCACAGTAAATTAAGATAATCTGCTGGCAAATACAGTGTATTATGTAAGCTGTGTGCAGTAACTTCTGTTACTAAGTAAACTAACTGTTCTGTAATATTTATTCTACGTTTAGGGCACGTTTTGGTTTCAGTGGGATAATTACCGATATAAATTGTCTCAGTTTGAATTCTTATAGCTTGTTATATGAAAATGCTACAGTTACTTAATAATACAGTCATAAATTACAGATACATAAACTTTCTTCCGCTTTAGTGAGTGAATTGAATTGAATTTACTATTGAGGTTTTAACTACTAGGTACTAATGTCTCTAGGAGCTCGGCATAAAACAGCGTCTATCAGCTTTAGTACAAACTCGCATTCTTAAGTTCTTCGGCCACGTCTCGAGGCGGGACACGGACTCTATTGAGCGCCTTGTCATACAAAAACGAGTGGAGGTCATCAGACCGCGCGGAAGGTCACCCATGCGGTGGGCCGATCAAATAAAAGCTGCAGTGGGCGGCCAACTGCATGAATGCACAAGAATGTCTGTCAACAGAGACAAATGGCGAGATATCGTGAGGCGTGTAACATCTGCCCCCAAAAATAATGATACAACATGTTGACCACGACCGCTCTGTCAAGAGCGTTACGATTGAGAAGAAGATAGAGGTTAATAATAATTTAATATATTTACCAGAGTTGCAACATCATCGGTGAAACGAAAGCGCATCGCCTTCGCTAGAGAGAATGGGAGAGGATCGACAAGTTCACGGCGCCTATCTCGGTTGCCCCGCCGGCCGGCGACCCGTTGGACGACCCGTTGCCCGCGGTACCGCTGGAAAGACGTAGCGGAAGCGGACCTGCGTGAGCTACAAGCGGAAAACTGGCGGGAAGCTGCACAGGACAGACCAAAATGGCGACTGCTATTATCGGAGGCCAAGACACACTTCGGGTCGCTGAGCCATAGGAGTAAGTAAGTAAGTACTAGAGTTGCTACTGGTTAGATGAAATCCACATACGAGTATAATCGATCTGAAAATTTATAGCAGAGGCTTAAAATCATTGAACATTCTAAGGCTTGGATATACTAAAGATTGTATAGTTATGAAAAAAAGCTGAACCCTATGCCGTAATTCTCACTTAAATAAATTAAAAATATATTAAATTGTTATCATTACACTAGTAGCTACGAGTATTTTTCTTTCAGGTCAATAGTCCGTTCTGAAGAGATTAAATGCAAAGAACGAGTGTGGGTAAAGTTACATAGGATTTATTAAACGGGATTTGTCTCATACCGTTATAAAAGTGTTACGAATGACAATGTTTCGATTCAATTTGTGAACCTTCATAAGGGTGAGTGCGATCCGCTTCGCACCGCATCTCGCCTCGCACTCGCACGGTACCACCGACAAAAAGGTACATGATAAATCCCATATTCATAATAAAGAATGAAATAAATCACGAAAGTTTTATAAGAAACATAGATTTACTGTTAATGCTAACTTATGTACTTTGTGTAGTCGTTTGTCGATATTACTTTTTTATACCCCAGAGTTTTTACTCATAAACTCTGGCAACTTTGCAGAAATATCTAACATTTCTACAAAGAGTTTTTGCTTTTTAACGAAATAAAAAACAGAAGATAAAGTTATAGACTTCATCTAACGTAACCCAAAGCATTAAAATGCATTTAAAACGTTTCTTAGTTTCAAAGTACTTGATAATACAATTTTTACTCACAATAGCATGTTGCAAGCCGGACTAACCCAAAGTATTGTGTTCAATTTGTTAAGCAATGCGCACACATCCTAAGCTTTTCTACGTCAGCCCCGGCTTAGTACATCAGTGTACAAGAATTCCAATTTGTACCAGTGCAAATGAGATTCGTACGAGTATGCTGAACACAGGCGAATACATTTCCAAACCTAGAAGGGTTAGAAACACTGGCAATGAATTTGGTTTATCACATATGAGAAAATTTCTTTAGGAATTGCAATGAGGATGATATTTATTGGTATTGCAAACTTAATGAACAATATGTTTGTCATTTGCCTATTTCACAGTCTTGTCTGCAAACTCTTGAATCGATACAAATTGTACCTATTCTTTAGAAGCATTTTCAGAATCCATACATTTCATGAGCACTTTATCTATGAGTACTTTGCCTACGTTAATATACGACCCACATATTAGTTAGTATACACTAGATAGACATAATCACTGTCCATTGAAATGTTGTCTGGAAGAGATCGCTTTTAGCGATAAGACCGCCCATTGTAGTTACCTTTATTTTGTGTATTTCTTTGTATGTTTAATTTTGTTTAGTGTGCAATAAAGAGTACATCTATCTATCTATCTGTCGGTAAGGAACTCTGGTAAGAAACTGTGTTTTCTGATAATTACAATCTGGGTGTCTTCAAGTCGCGAGTGAACAAGTTCCTTCTAGGTAAACGTGGTCCATCGTAGACTGCATCATCGCTTACCTAAGAGGCGAAATAGTGACCAAACGCGAGCCTATAGTTTATTAAAAATAAATTTAAAACTCAATGGTAAACTGAGTTTAGAAATGTAGTTTTGCTAGGCATCATATCGTTTCTTTCAGATTACTGTACTAACTCAGAATTCTAAATTTGTTCGTGGTTTTACATTCTTGACTAAAATTTAAAATATAAAACAAAGCATCACGTATCAAGGTGCTAGAGTATGGCCAAAAAGTGGACACTTGGGAGTACCTTGAGCAGTTGACATTTTAGTGTCTCCCCAGGGTACGATTTGAGAAAAGTTTCAGCAAGCTAAGACGAATGACCTCAATTGACAATTTACAGAGACAAAAGGATAATGTTTATGTATTTCGACGCGACTTTTACTTTAAAAGTAAAGTAAAAGTGATGGAATATACAGGGTTTAACCACAAAAAAATTAAACCTTGTTTAGCGCGTGTTTAAAAAAAACCTATACAATTTAATTTTAAAACAGTTGCTTAATTTTTTTATGGTAACATAAACATAGTTTAGAGATTTTATGGTTTTTTCATAAACCATAAAATCTATATAAATATTACCAAAATATGGATTTTTTTTTCATTATGATTACGGAAAATAACACGTTTTACTAGTTACGACCAACAATAACTGAGTTTCAATTTATGAACTTCAATTTTTATATCTTAATACAAATCACGTCTAATCCGTTTTTGGGACGATTATAAATCTAGGCACCAATAATTACGCCAACATAAGGTACGTTTAAAAGGTTTTTAATTTTTGACGTGATAAACGTCATATAAATCGATGAACGCCGGCTGCACGCACGAAAAAGTGTCACGTTCCGCCTGAGCCGAGCGTGCAAGCGAGAGCGCGAAACAAGCAATAGAGAGGCACGATCGGCCTAAGCGTTCGGCTTGTGACGCATCTATCTCTCTTCCACCCGTTATCACGTAAAATTATCGTCTGTAAACCGACTTTACAGATAACCAATTTTTTTTGTATATTAGTCATCCTTAGTTTAAAATTTTCAAAAAAGTATAAACACGACTTAACCGTTTTTTTTTACTTTTCTAAGTACGTTCAATTCCCACTGATTATCGAAATCCCACTGTAATATTATAAAGGCATAACAATTTGGATGAATGTTTCTACTGATGGTAAAGCTTTTGTGAACGGGATCAAGGAAGTGGGCACCACCGCCTTACCTTTATCTGCCGCCAAATAGCAGTACTTGTGCTGCTGTGTTCCGGTTAGATGGTAATGGTATGTTCCTGTAATTACTGGCACATAGGCATAACAGCTAAGTCCTATAGTATGAAAACGTATCCACATAGAGATCAAGACAACGTAATCGCTTGTTTTGAATTCTATGTGGATATCCATGGGCTGCAGTATTCACTTAACATCTAGTGAACTGCATGATCGTTTGCCATATAAGTAGTATAAAAAAATAATTATAAGTAAGCAGACACCAAAATCAAAATTACAGATCTAGACAAATGTTTAATATAAGTGACTCCATCTACGTCGTTGTTACCGTACCTACAGAGATACAGTAAGATGTTTCCATCTTTTCCACAACCCTTCGCTATTATTTGAATTACTTACGCGGTTAACTAACAGATGGCGCTGCTGAAATTCGAATGGATTTTTGGTTCACCCGTAACTATATAAATCAAAGTAAGGCAAATAAAAAATAATTAAAACATACTAAATATTACGTTAAAGGACTTGACTCTCCTAAATACTATTTTTTTATTAGCCACATGTTAGATATACATGACACATTCTATTTTCTTTCATATCATTCTATGACAATATATATTAAAAACACTTTTATTCACTATTTAATTGTTTGAATTTAGAACACACCAGTATATGCGACCTCCATCTCAATGGTATAAAACCTCCTTGCGCAAAAATTCTCGATACAAACTCCTTGTGCAAATAACAATAATAAGAAAATTATATACTCTTAATTTAAGTAATTGTTCCAATTTTATTGTAAAATTTAATTAATTTATCCTTCCTTTTGTCTTCAATATGTATCTATTTTCGCTCAAATCTTTCTTTTTCTCGTATTCATGGTATAAAATATAATATGCAACTCTTGAATAAAACGAATTTATATCGAGGGCATGAATCTAACACTAATCTAACACTTGAATCACTCGTTACGCTCGTGATTCAATCAATAGTCGTTAAAATCCTTCACTTGCTCGTGATTCATCTATGGCCCTTGCTTTAAATCCGTACTTTATTCTCTAATTGTCTTAAATACTATTAGCTTGTCTATAATTTTCACATTTATTTTATTTTGACAGCCTCCGTGGTGATTCCCGCCGCGGAACAAATGTTTGCATAATCTACAGATATTTGTTCCGGGTCTGGTTGTTTCTCTATATATTATAAGTATGTATTTACAAAAAATATGTATATACGTATTCTATCAGTTATCTGGTTCCCATAGTACAAGCTCTGCTTAGTTTGGGGCTAGATAGCGCTCTGTGAAATATCCAGCAATATTTATTTATTTATTTTCTGATACCTTTTACCTGAATAAAATATAAATTACTATTGCTTTGTAGGTAATTTCAGAAACAATACCGGTTGAATAAATATAACTTGATTTATATACTGTGTTTTTTTACGAATAAATTGTAGATACATTTATTCATTCTATTAGCTCAGCACATTGTTAAGGAATATTTTTCTACTGAAATTTGTCTTGTTCCTACTGTACTAAAAAGTAAAAATAACATAAATACTGTAAACTCTTTCAAGAATAAACCGTGTATTTATTCATCATATCATCTCAGCCCGTTCTTATGGAATATTTTTCTACGAAATTTGTCTTACTGTACTAAAAAGTTTATAGGTTTATTATTAAGGCATCCAAACAAAGTTCCAGTTAGTAAGGAAGCGGGACAGTATCACATGTTTTATTATTTATGAGTTTATTATCACAACAGCAACATCGCTGCTTAAACATCCAATGACAACGGCTATGTTTTTCTAAACATCACAATGAACGTCAGTCACGAAATAATTATCCTTGTAAGAGTTCTGTATTTCCGCAGCAGCAAGTAGAAACTTTATTTTGTGGATTAGATTAGTTAGAAAACTTTCGTGATTGATTTCAATCATTATTATAAATACGGGATTTATCACGTACCGTCTTATCGGTGTTTCGACCGACAATGTTTCGGTTCAATTCGTGAACCTTCATCAGGGTGACGAACAACGTCTCGCCTCGCACTGTCTCGCCACATTCTCGGTCGAAACACCGATAAGACGGTACGTGATAAATCCCGTATTTATAATAAGGATTAGATTAGGTTAGATAATTACTTCATTGCACACCATTAAATATAAGCATATAACAGAAAACACACTTTTAAATCACAGGTACAATGCCTTATCGCTAAAAGCGATATCTTCTAGGCAACCTTTGGATGGACAGGATCTATGTGAACAAATAAGGACGTCGGCGTAAATCAGATATTATAGAACACGTTTAAATTTCAATTTATAAAATATATAGATAATATAAAACAAAATGCATAAATATAATATAATCATAAAATTACATAAATATTAATATTAAGATACATAAAATATATATTGGATTATAGTGGATTATACATGGACATTAGTTTAAAATATACATATACCAAGAACTAATTACGGAAAGAAGAACATAACATTTGAAGGAGCTATATAATAAGTAGCCCAATATAGTTAAAGAAGCCACTAGTATGTCTGTATTTAAAAAAAGATTTAGAAACTATATATAATATAAGTTATTGTAATATATATTAAACTAGCTGACCGCACCGCAGCTTCGCACGCGTAGTTTTTCAATAAAAACATTACCCTCCTTTGCGCAGTTGGGTAAAAAATAGACTATGTTACTCAGGGTGAATGTAGCTTTCCAATGATGATAGAATTTTTGAAATCGGACCAGTAGTTTTTGAGTTTATTCATTACAAACATACACACACAAAAATACAAATCTTTCCTCTTTATAATATTAGTATAGATTTAGCAATGTTACTGTTATAATCACTGGACATAATTCAGTACAATAATGTAATTAGATGTTCTCAAATCAATAATTATTTACAGTGACCGGGAAAGTTTGAAAAATACTAGATGTTCTCTGTAAGTGAACCCTGTTCTTTGGGAATAAAATATCTTTTACCACATACCTATAAATATCATGATTCTGCCCGTGGCTTTGTATGCGAAGTTTGTGAATAAAAGTAGCCTATTACTCAACCATGGTTGATTAAGCCACGGTACTCTACCACAGTATGAATGAACAGTAAAACAATTTTGTAGTTATCGTAAACATAAACAGTCTATATGCCGGTAATAGCAGTGAGTTTTAGCAAATCATAACAACTCCAGTCGAAATGCAAAACATTGCATGACGTAAAAACATTCATTGGTGTAGTGTTAATCGTCCAGGCAACATTGGCTTACGATCCACTGATAAAAAAGATTGCAAAATTAAATACAACGAACCTTAAAGTTTTTAAATAAAATTTACACATTGAAGAAAAATAAAAATCTATAGAAAAGTATTGGCTATCAAATTGTAAAGAAGAAAGAAATTCAGATCGTGCGTTGATTATGAGTACAAAGAAACGGAAATGATTCGTCGAGCTCTTTTTGTGTTTGTGTTGTTTGTCGCTATAACTTATCAGGTATGAACATTTTGTGTAAAGACAAACTCTATTAAAGGCATAAGGAACACTTGTCTGTATTGAAATATATCTGCTTCACTAGTGTAAGATCAATAAAGTAATTATTTTGTCTACTTCAGACATAGTTTATCCAAATGTACAATAAAAACGTTAAAAGTATTAGCATCAAAACTATATGTCGCTCAGGCCTCACAATTATACAAAAATGTATTTGGCTTTCCGGCAAATCCGCCCCCTTATTACCTAAGTCAAATTGCTGTCGTGTCGCTATCGCTAGTCAGGCCATCCCCTTCACATATAGAGTACGTACCTCACGTATGAAAGGGATGGCCTGACTAGTGATAGCGACACGACAGCAATTTTGCTTAGATAATACGGCTACCGGTCGCCGCGGCGAGGAAGCGACTAGCAATCGACTATTTTCTCACTCAAGAAACGTACAATTGATATTATGATTCAATGTCCATAAAAAAGATTCGTACCTATTTGAGTAGTTGATCACTGACTGTTCACACTGTCGGCGTGAACTCTCTCTCCACTAGTTTGTCGCAGTGACAAGAGCTATCAAAGAAAAACTCGCTCAGCGGCGCTCTCCTGACAGTCACTGAGAGAGCCTCGTTTAGTACATACGGAGCAGAGATGTATGTCTCGCCTACCCGATCAACTAGTGCGAGTAATTGCCCGTCACACTAGCACACTCGCTTATAGCTCAGCGACAAAGCTATCCTAACTCGCTTCTCGTTGCTTGCTAACTCGTTTCTAGCTCAACCTGCTTCTTGTTATTCGCCAGCGGGACAAGTGAATTGAAAAACAGGAAAGTATAAAAGATACAAGCAGCAAAATACAGCATCAAATTTTTTTTCAGGCTACAGATTTCCAGGATAATCTAATAAATGGCTACCGAGCCCTAATCGCCGATATTCAAGTCCGGACACAGAAGTCCCGGGAAGATATGGACACACTTGTTTCACAGATCAAACTGCTAATGAAGAATGAGGCTGATAAGGCCATCAATTATATGACTGTTTATTTGGAACAGATTTCTTTATATTTTCAGGTAAGGTTTTCAGCTCCAATAGAGTAGTATATTTTATTGGCGAGTACATAATAATTTCACATTTAAAATCCTTTACATCGCAGCCTCCTTAAAAAAAGCATTTGAATCATTATTAATACCACATTTTTAGTGTACAAAGTTTTAAATTTTTCTTGCACCCAAACAATAAAATCCACCTCATTCCATATACACCGTGAATATTAAAATTGCCCCCACAAATCTTACTATTGAAACCGGACAGGTAATAATCCACGACCGGAAGCCCCGCAACGGGACATACTGCAAAGAAAGCATTGTGAAGCTGCTCGGTGAAAATCTACAGCTCGCAGATGAGAATGTCACATTGTGCCTTGCTCTGGGCTACCAGCGAGTGCAAAGATTGCCTGGTACGTATTTTACATTTTGCTGTATCTCATTTCAAAACATTGAAAGTTCTAGAGGGGAGCATTGCATAGGCTATGACCTATTATAACACCAAATTAAAATATACATATATAAGAAGATATTTTGTAGAGCTCATATTATATGCAAATACATTTTTATATGGGCCTAGGCTGCATTCAAAGAAAAATAATGCACGAATGGCACGTGAATGAAGTCAGAAGTCAAATCTAGTATGAAAATTTACAATGCTTTGTGCAGAAATATCAACTAAAATAGTTTCCGCTCTGGAAGGTGGGATGTTCGTGTGACGAAATTCTCTCTTCTTGCAGATAGTTTGCAAATATTGTGCTAAGACCGAAGCGATACTATCCTTGAATAATATTTAGAAAAGCAAAATGCCTGAGCTTTGTTTATAATTAACTATCTTATTCTCAGCGCTTACGGTGCAATTTTGCATACAAACATAACACTTAACCTGACCTAGAAAGTAGCAAGTATAGTGCAATTTTGAACTTTAATACTTAGGTATTTAGCCAAGACTAGTAAAGCCACATAAATTAAACAGTTTGCATTTTCAGCTATAACACAGAGTATTTAAGTACATTTTATCTTGCAGAAAAGCTTCAGGTTCACTTTGAAACCCTGGAGAATCTCAAGAAATATTCGGCTTCCAAATTATTTGAGTGCCAGAAGCAGCAGCAAGTTGGAGGAAATTGCTCTCATGAGAGTCAGGACCTGGAGAGGACTGTTGTAAGTATTATACCAAAGAAAACTTTATGTATGATCGCCAACTAATACAAAAGTATGGAACTTGGGTGATTAGTAAACAAAAAAGTAAGAACTTTAGTAAGAACACAATAAAAACTTGGGATTCTCATATTTAACTGCGGAAACTTTTAATTGGCCTTCTTAGAATAAGTAGCATTTATCGTTGTTAATTATCTACTTAAATACCTTTTCTATAACCTACCTGTAAGTTTTCCTAAAATTCTAAAAATAAATTTGTAATTAAAAAAATATTCGTGTTCGAGTTTTAAGTTTTTAATATTATAATTTTGTATTTTGTTCTTTGACCAAATTTTGTTGCAATAGGTTACTCTCGATGTAGGCTTTTTTCAGAGCATGTTGGCTCTACAATCATGAGATGCTGCTAACATGCTCTCCTAGTTCACATACGAGCTGGTGAATGAATGTGTTTGAGTTATTATCATTGTAATAATAGGATGCTATGGAGCTGCAACCGTTGTGAGATAAAAATCATTATTTGTTTTCGTCTTATCGGTGTTTTGACCGACAATTTGTGAACCTTCATCAGGGTGAGTGCGATCCGTTCGATCGTGCGAACGTTTTGCCTCGCACTGAGCGCACTTATTCGGAGCGGATCGCACTTACCCTGATGAAGGTTCATGAATTGAACGGAAACATTGTCGGTCGAAACACCGATAAGACGGTACGTGATAAAACTGTTATTTATAATAATGATTGAAATCAATCACGAAAGTTTTCTAAGTAAACAGATAAAAATCGTTTATTTTGTCACCAATGTACACGGAAATGAAATGAAAACTTAAAACTAGACGTAGGCTAAAAGATACATTGAGACAAAAATGGGCACTTCTCAGCCACTCACAATGCGCTATGACAGGATTGCTCTGCAAAAGCGCTGGTCTTCCGTGGAATAACGCAAAGCATTTAAGATTTAAAAAAAGCGACAACTAAGCATACATGTCATTGTATATCTTCGCGGGTCTGTGTTCTGAGTAAAAAAAATCATACGTTCTGAAATTATCGAAATTTAACATACACTAAAATTTAAGTTAAAATTCCAGTTCTAATTCCTAAAACTTTCATTGAAATCCGTTTAGCCGTTTCCGAGTCTATTCGAGACAAAATTACAGGCGCACAGGCAGACACAAATTCTGATATCGGTCATTTATGATCAGGCATAAATAGATGTTTTCACTAAAACTTTGCCATTTATTTTAAGATCACAGACGGACACTAAAATTTGACTATTATTGGTTTAAATAAATATGGATAAAGAAGAGACTGAATATAGAAGTAGTGGAAGGACAAAGAAAATATGATGGACTGTGTGGGGAATGATTATGGGTAGGAAAGAAGTGACAACAAAGATGACGGCTGATAGAGAGATATGGAAGAAAAATACATGTTACATGAAGAAGAAAGAAGAAGAGACTGATTAATTTATAGACACGATCTAAAAGCGAACAACTTTTGAACAAATATCGGTTTACTGTTCTATAAATTTTCGATATAGTAGTTAAACATTATTAATTTTTCTATCGCCGAAAACTATAAAAATTTCATTATACTAATTGTGATTCCAAAAATACTTTACGGCCGTAAAATATTGTATTACAAAGAGATGGTTTTGATATTTAGATAAAAAGGCTCGTTTAAAGTTTCAGCTTTGGTAAAAGAATAGGATTGACTCTTGTTGGATTAACGGTATTGTGTTTTATTTCTAATTACTTAGATTTAAACCGTATTTTTAGGTATCTCAAGTAACTCATACAAGGCTTAGATATTAAACAAAGTAATCTTTCAAATTATAACTCCAGGTATACATAAAATGGTCAGGGCTTGTAGGTTTTGGGTACACACTAGTAAACAACAGTTGGATCACAAACATTTGCCTTTATGCCGGAAATTTATTTCATTAGCTATGTATAAGGGTGACTAATCAACATCAATATTGAGCTGTACTTTGCTGCTGTTCTATGATCTATTTAGCACAACTCACTCCTCATAGATTATAATAAGAAAGCAAACAAAACGTATTTTATTAGCAATTTCCGGCCCGTATCGGTTAGCAATAGAACTTTTTAAATTTTTCGAACTATACTCATGTTTTTAAGACAAATCGGGTCTTTTCGCACAACATATTCATATCAAAATCATAATTTTAACTAACCATAACATAACCATTTGACATAATTTCAGTCTCTCGTGACCACGACCGATGTAACTTGGCCGAAACGTCGAGGTTAGTCAAAATTATGATTTTGATATAAATCTGTGCGCGAAAAGACCCGTTTTGTCTTAAAAACATGACAAACAAAACGTGCTGCGCTGAGCTTTGTTCCCAGCATTTTGATTGCACAGGCTCAGCACAGCGCAGCAAAGCTCAATATTAAATAGTCGCCCTAAACTTAGCACCTTCGGAAGGTAATAAGCATTGCGGATCGACAAAGAGCGAGATCAATGATTAATCGGAAAGCATACACCATCAGCGAAGTTGAGCTGTGGATGATAATCTGAACATTTTTTCTTACAGTTTCTTTACGAAACCTCGCCATTCCCGGTGGTGATGGCTGAAATAGCCATTCACGGCTTCAAAGAAGTATCGGATTTGAGCGTATGCCTCAAAGACATCATTTCCCGAATGATGACCCATTCTGTCAAGGTCATCGGAGAGTTCAATCGGTGTATCCATAACATTGAGATGCCCAAACTCAAGTATCTGCTCAAGTTTATGAAGAAATACGCTTGAGGAGTGCAGAGGATGTGTGTTTTAAATTCTGTGTTTGTTTTTGAAGCAGTCGATACAGTATGTAAGAGGTTTTATGTAAGTTATCATAAAACAGATGTAAAATTAAAATTCGAATATTTAGTATATATACATTTGAGATAATTTTAAATGGCAACGTTATTAAGTAACAGTTTTCGGTTCATACATTTTAATAAATACAAATTTTTCATGGTTTTATTTGCATAACAATTTAATTATTTAGACAAAACCGTGTAACGAAATATATTGTTCAAAAATAAAATCTTATATATGTACTTGAATTAACGACAACCTACGAATTTTGTCCGCTTTATACAAGAGACACACAAAAGTATGTCTGTTATCTCTACGACATTTTTTTCTCTATATTTTCATACGAGCTACACAAAAACTCATAGTATTCCGAAAAACAGCAGACAGAGGCTTATTTAGCACTCATCCAGAATGGAAATGGGGGAATTTAAATAAAAATGCTTGGTTAGTTGAAAATTCATGAAATGCCCGTTGCATTCCAATGCAACTCCTTCCTTATGCATAGCCTTCGTTCGATTCATTGAATACGTAGTTGGTTGAACATTTCAACTGAATTTATGGAAATATATGTTTTAAAACGGAGTACACTTCTACACTTTAACAGTGGAAAATATGCATGATAAATAAAATGCGACTTTAGGGTGTCAACTCGGACGTACCTACTCGTATTACCGACTGTGCTGACTAAATAAAAATTATGAGGCTTCGTAAAATTATGCGTACATTCATACGAACGTAGCGTGTTGCATTTCAATCACTTTCATAACGTTCTATTAAATTTTAAAAATGGAATTTGTTTAAAAATACCTAATAGTGAGTAATACCTTATTCCTCTTCAAATACAATGTTCGACCATTTCAGCAAAAAAAGGTAGGTGTTCGTTAAGCGAAGTTTGTAAGCACCCACTCTCTAATTATCGTTCGATCGAATGGGTTACTGTCGATTCTGACAAAATATATTGGGACGCAATGTCCCAATTGACACTTTTGATTTTAATATTTTTGTTTCTGTCGATTCGGACACCACTAAAAATAGCTGCATTGTACAGTCAGTTAAAAAACACGTTTTTACTGAGGCGCGGCGGCGGCACATCAAGATGACGAAATAGATGCATAGCAAGGTCACACTTTCTCTATCTCTTTATTTGAGATATTTTTAAGTGATCATTATATGTATAGATGCCAAGTATACAAGAGGTTGATTTATACCAAATATACGCTATGAATGAAACTTGTGGTTTTTATCAACATTAATGTAAGTCATCACACGCTCGCAAAGCAATTTGATTAGCTTTATCACATTATATTATATTTTGCTTATGCATTTTTTTACCTGACTGTACTCAACAGTTTCAATAATTTGATGGTATCCGAATCGACAATAAAAAATAATATTAAAATTAAAAGTGTCAGTTGGGACACTGTGTCCTAATAAATTGTGTCCGAATCGTCAGCAACTCGATCGAATAGCTCAAACAATCCTTTTCAATAAAAGTAATCCTAGTAAGTATAGCCCATTTTTATAATAACTGTGTAACTTCAATGTCAGATAAAAAAAATGCATTTACGTGTAATCCATATCAAAATAATGTCATGCGATAGTGATGATGACTTGATAAAGCGAAGTATTACAGCATTTTATTACACGATTAAAAGAATTGGCAGAAAACATTTATCTATTGTGTAATCCATTATAGAAACCCTACAAGCACTTAGAAAATGGTTGTTCAACCCGATCATTGTAACACAGCAAGACAAGTTTGCATAGGTTACATAAATCATCAACAAAAACTTGTTACTCACCAAAGTAATAAGAACATCAGCAGAGCTAGGCTGATATTTCAGCAATCTGCTGAATCTCAGCGTCCGCTGGGCCATCGTCAGGGGACCTACAGGTCGGGACACATAGATGAGCGGCGATGACGGCGGACGTGACGGCGGACTCGACACAGGCGGCACATTCCGCCGCACCGTCTCTAACGGCACAGTTCTAGCGACCAGCGAATCACTACCGACCGAGTTGACACTACCACTAAATAAATTCATCAAATCGCCGATAGAACCGCCACCACTCGAACCGCCGCCACATCGTAGCTTGTCCAAGTCCGTTAAACTCGAGCCGCGGCGAACGCGAAGCCGCGAGCCGCTCACATTCGTGCGACTTTGAATGTTAACTTCTCGACGGACATCTGCCTCACTGATCGCTTGATTGACCTTCCTGCTCCGAAACATAGTTACGGCATCACACACCGAAGTCTAAAGTAAAAATAAAGAGATATTAAACGTTCGCAGTCGATACGGTTGTCGATTTGCATACAAATGACAGGTGCTCTTGGTATCATTTGTGCCACGGCCGCCCGCAGGATGCCGCTATCTCTTCCGACGCCATCGCTTGCGCAACGCAGCGGTCTCGTCCTAAACTTGACGTGTTTATTTACAAGTTTTTCTGGATACTCGTTGAGGGGTGCGCCCGCAACAATGTCTGTTCGTAGACTGAATGCTGAGTGCGTAGTGTTGTATATGCGTATAGCCTGAGCATTGAGCTGGACTAATGAGGTGATCGGGTTCAAAGGCGGCAACAGCTCCGCGGGCGGTCTCCACTCCGCTAATACTAGATGAAAGTTGCAAAACTTGACGCTTATATTTTAGAAACATTAATTGTGTGGAAAAATCCGTTTAACTTGACGCGAAGAAAACAATTTACTTTGTGTATTACAGACAGAGAAGCCCCTGTTCTCGATAGGCGGTAAATCAAGAGTCAAGATTTTAATTAAGACTCTCTTTCATTACGTACATTTTTCTTAGTATTAAACCAAAGTAAAAATTATTAAGGTTATTAAAAAAATATAACAAGGCTCAGAAAAAACAGCAAAGGTCATATTAAGGTTATTAAATTTTTTTTTAATGAGGCTCGTGGAAATTAATTTATATTAAAAACGATTAAAAAACAATGAAACATTTTATTTTGTAACTAATTGCTAATAATTGGCATAAGATTATTTGGTAGGTAAGTACACACGGCTACACATCAAGCTATACATTTCCAGTATAAGCTGACCTCTCATTCTACGAAAAGCTTACACAATGCGTGGTTAGCTTATACTGGAAATGTATAGCTTGATGTGTAGCCGTGTGTACAATGCTACATTTTAAACATAAAATATGTTTTAGTATATCTACCTTAACTAAATTATAGAGTTAGATTATTTTTTTATGTTTATTTCTGTCAATCACATCTACATTAATAGCAAGGTAAATATTCGTTAAGAAAAACTATATCTTATAAACTAAACTGCAGAATTGCACTCGTAAAAGTGCAACGATAGCT
Source organism: Philereme vetulata (assembly GCA_918857605.2). NCBI lineage: Eukaryota > Metazoa > Arthropoda > Insecta > Lepidoptera > Geometridae > Philereme > Philereme vetulata. The sequence continues at coordinate 10,629,398 of OU975442.1, read as the reverse complement.
TCCAAGATCCTGCAGTAAAGTTATACATTCGAACTTAGAACGTAAAACTGGGACAATCGACGATCATGTACGAAGTAGGTATGCCTAAAGTTCACCAACACTAAATAGCACTTTGAAGCTAAACACCTCGACCTGGGATTATTGCTCGAGTACGTGAAAGTTAAGGATTTACGCGAGAGGATTGACCACATAAATAGTTATGAAACACAGTGAACAACTGTATTGATAATGTGCCAAAGAATCTACCGAAGAATAGAACGCCTTATCTAAGGTAGACCACCATGTTGATACTATCTAAAACTATAAGTTATTTATACCTAAATCTCATTTATACTTAATTATAAATCAACTTGATGTTAAAATATTTTGTAAAATCAAACAATAACTAAGCAACAAACGCTTAGGAACGATATACAGGGTTAAGATTAAGATAAGAGATAGAGAAAGATGTTCAAAGGAACCATATTATCGATTTTAAGAAATAACCGCATTTAAAGTGTACTTTAAATGCTTCTCTGTAAATATTACGGTTAGTATATACGAGAAGAGCTGAGGATTGAGCTAAATGGCGTACCCTGGGAGAGAGCTACGTCCAGCAGTGGACTGTTATAGGTTGATGATGATGATGATGTACATTGTATTTCCTTTCGATATTTATTGTAAAAGTATATATTATATACATATATTTTATATTTATTTATGTAAGTATATGTAGGTATATTTTAGGTTTAGGTATGTATTTATTTTTATCCTACATAAATAGGTATTTATTGTAACACCGCCTCCTCACACGTCTTTTCAGTCCAGTCCATCCAAAGGTTGCCTGGAAGAGATCGCTTTGAGCGATAAGGCCGCCCATTGTACCACCATGTATTAGTCTTTAAGTTTTCTAGGTTAAGTTATTTTAATTTGGTGTAACAATAAAGAATTATCTATCTGTCTATGATGATGAAATATTACGATTAAGAATATATCTAAGGACCCGTCGTAATGTCAGCCCGCATATCGTTGACAAGCGTTTGACGCATTATTTTTGGTTCATTATACAAAATGTACTCTCTTTTTCACTTTGATTATGTACAAGTGCAAAACATATTTCTGTTTCGTTATTTACATGGTCCGAAACTGGTCCGATTGTATAATAATAAAGCTAACAAATCTGGTAAATAATTTGTGAACATTGAATGTTTGCGATCCATTCTGTATTCATTGCATCGTTGATATTTTATTTACAAAGTGAAAGTAAAAAATGGGTACAAAGTAATATTTTCTCTTGAAGTACCCTAAAACATGTATGTTAACCCAAAAGGAGAATAAGCCAATCAAAGTTACTTAAGAAACAAGTACTAAAAAAAGTCAAATGTTCTTATTAGGTACACAGTTTGACTTGTAAACAAGGTCGCTAGCTCCCACCCTAGAAAAACTTGTGTTACCGGTGTTTCTTATGATTGCTGTGTCCATAAGCATCACAAAAAGTATGCACCTATCAACTCAATTCTAGGATACAATTACAAATCAATAATTTTGATCCAGTGGGATCTAACGATACCTTATTTTATTAAATCTCTACCAAAAATTACAGACTTTACTGTTATATAAATGTTTTTACAAGCTTTTTATTAACTTGCAATGTATGTATGTTTATCTGGGTGGAATCTTGCAAATTAATTTTTAACCCGTTCCCCTCAACCGATTGAGCTGAAAATTGGAATACATATGTAACTTTGGTGACAATGTAATAATATGGTACCGTGTAGGTGATTTCAAGATGGAGACGGATGCTAGACAACGGAACTTTTTAATGGATTATTGTAGGCTACTAGTGTTTGGGCTCATTTGATTCTGCTTGCGGTTCCGATTATCAATTTTATAAAAGCTTGTTTTGAAAAAGTATTTTTTCAACAGTAAACTTATTTCTAAGTTTAATGTAGACAGTAGAATAACTCCTTTTCAGTACAAAATACGGATATTCTCGAACACCCTGTATAACAGAATAATAAAATAACCTCATTTCCAACAGATTGCTGAGGTCAGAGCTAACAGCATTCGCGCATTATCGCAGCAGGATATTATGTAGTTCCAGTTATCCCATTGGGATTCTATAGTGACTAGTATTGTTTGGAGTTTCGCTATATATGTTTTTTTATGTTCACGACGCAGGTATGTCGGAGTCTTGTATAGAAATAGTTGAAGACAAAGAGATTATGCAGAACGCAAGTTATTTAGCGCTTAGAAATGTTGGTAGTATTTAATATACCGTAAATACAGCTCCAATGAAGCTCCATAAATATATTATAGAGTAGTATTGAGCAGTCGCAGAAATATGGATCATCCATAATAAAACTCAAATAGATACCTACCTATACGATACAAGGTATGTAAGTATAAGACACTTATCTCACCGCCGGTGAGCGAGGAGCGAGTACAGCTAGAAACTAGAAACGAGTTGGCGAGCAGCGAGAAGCAAGTGTGTAGTTCCTATAGTTGTCTCGCTGCGCTATAAAGAGAGTGAGCGAGTGCGTCGTCCGAGACACGTTCTCGGAGACCCGGATGACGAAATCACTTCCGCTAATGCGAGTGAGTCATCCGCATTAGACAGAGCAAACACTCCACAAATACACCGACCTCGCCGGCGGGGTCGACGAGTCCCTTTAGTCGCCGCCTACACGAGGTACAAGCACGTACCCGGGCGTTTCTCTCCTATCCCCGTCCTGGCAACAGCCCAAGCCGAGGTTCGTACCTAAGTGGTGCCCTTGCGCTAGTTGCCTCATCAAAAATAAAATTATAGGGCTGATCGCCTTCTGCGCTCGCCAAAAGCTCGGTTAAGCTGCAATGGCCTCAGAGGCCAACAGCGAGATAAGTCCATTCGAAAAAAAAAAAAAAAGAGCGGGCGATACTCATCTCACGGCGTGAGTTCGCCGCATATCGCCGCGACAGCATCGCTGAGCGCGTATCGCTGAGCGAGTGTTGTAATCGCTGCGACAAAATAGTGGCGAGCGAGTTCTCGCCGGCAGTGTGAACGGCCAGCGATCAACTATTATTATACGTGTCTCTTTTACTGACACGGAATCCATGTCTTTTGTTCGTTTCTTGAGCGAGAAAATAGTTGATAGCTTACTCGCCAGCTATGAGACAAGTGCTTAATGGGTAAATTAAGGTTGACCCCATCTTTTGTAGAAGCTGATAAGACATGCTGACTACTAAAACTAAGCGGATAGGAGTCGTATAAAATCTGCTAATAGAGTCACATCAAAGTTATATTACGTCATCTGCGTGTGATTTTATTGGTTAATTTTGCACATCTCTCTAGTTAGCTTATGTGAATACCGAGCCCAAAACTTGGCTCGAGAAATCTCTTCATAACTTGCTGATCATACCTCATATTACAATATCAAAGAAGGTAATATAAGCCATAATAATTGCATCTCCAGACGCGTCAATAACCGCCCCTTTAGCCATTAAATCGCTGTCAGAAGCTGGTTGTAATCATAGGGGGTAGACACCTACTGCGTTAGACGGAATGCTATCTCGGTTGCTATGTGCTGGTATAATGGTCTCATGTTGAAGATATGGGTAATATTGGTATGTTATGTATAGGTACATCTCAAATGTAAATATATTACAAAATACAGCATCCTTTAGCGTAAAGATTTAGCTGCGCCAGGCATTATCTCAAATGGGTGTAGTTATGTGGTTTATGCTGACCTGCCCGCGGCTTCACACACGTTTTTTCGTAAAATATTAACCTCCTGGGCAGTCAGGTAATCGATCTTTTTAAGATATGCAATTCCGAAGTACATTAATTTGATCTATCTCGTAAGATAAAGATAAAGATACATTTATTTGCTTAAACATAATGTGTAAAGGTCTTAATTAAGTAGTTATGTTTCAATTATATTCTGCTTTATATTCTAGCATGCAAATTACAAAAATAAAATAGGAATTCTCAAATTTAAGGTTAATAAATTAAAATACAATCCTCTAAAAAAGGTATGTAATAAAATGTCTGTTTCGTAATACAATATCAGCCATACGTGGAAATAGATGCGGATTATTTCTTACAAACATTGCTATTTCCATTATATGTATATATAAAGGAATGGAAGTGTAAGAATTTGATATTTTAAAAATAGTGGACGAACAACGAATATGAATATGTACCGTTTTCGCATTTTAAATATAACGTCTTTGTTAGTTGAGTTACCCCAAAATATTACACCTACCATATCTGAGTAGGCATTCAACTATTCCTTATGCTGTGATTAGTGACTCTGTGTTTACAGTTAAGGATAGTTTGTACAATGCTTATAATTAGTGTGTCGATGTGTGTTATAAACATTTCTCTTGAATCACTCTATCTATTGCTGAAAAGCATTAAATTCCGTTGAGTAGTTTAAAAGATCTAAGTGAACAGACAGCGGAAGCGATTTCATTTTATACTATATAAAGAAAAGAAGAAGATATGTAGCATAACGTAAAGGTTCAATTGCAATTTAGTCTGAATACCTACGAACAGCAAAATTTTGATACAGTGAAAATCATCGAAGTTAATCGTTTCGTACATAGTACCTAAGTAAACCAAATATTTTCGTGTTCGTTAACTCATGTACCTACTTATTATCATAAAAGCTATGCATTTTGATAAATTTGATAAATTACCGAATAAAATCGTGGGAAGAGAATATTTCTCCCCCAATTTAATAGTACTTACCGTATTTGTACGTAAATTATACAATTCTGGTTTGTTTTCTATGAATCTATAAATATATCAAAACGTTGTAACCGTTGTTTGTAGATTGTTTTATTATTTGGGACAGTATTTTAAATGTTCGTATGAACTTATCAAAATGTACATAAGTACTTGGAAATTTTCCAAACTGTGTTATCACTTACACACGACCTTATTTACGTGGAATACAAATTGCTTACTTAAATATTTATGTATTGGTACCACTTACCTGGTAATCCATAAGATAAGCTATTAATTCTCCATAGTATAAAGAAAAACACCTTATACTAAAAAGTAAAATGTAAAAATTTGACGATGAATTCAGGTAAAAATACTTTCGAAAGATATTTAGGCCTCGTATATTTACAGCTGTATAACTAAACCCAAACTAAAAAAGCATATAAAATTTAAGAACGAAAAATAATTCAGTCAAAATAAAACAAAAATTATATAATAAAAATATTTATACCTTAAAAAATTGTCATTAAAAATATAAATGAATAATAATAAAATAAACTAACTTAACTAATCTGAGACGAAAATGAAATAAGAAAGAATATTTTTTATAAATAAAAGTGGTCTGAATTCATCATCAATAGTCAAAAGATCACTCACGTTCAGCTGCATCACGATCTTGTTGTACGCCCGATGCCACCTTTGCTTCGGCGTCAACTTAGGCTGCTCAGGTTGAAACTCTTCAATCTCATTTCTCTCCTCTTCTTGGAACACTTCTTCCTCATTATACTGCTCGTCAGTCAATTCCTCAAATTTCTCATCCTCTCTGAAACTCTCGTCTTGGTAAGTATCTGATCTGTACTCTGAATCATCATAGACTTCTGGCACTTCTTCGTTCTCTTCAGGTACCTCGTGGTACGTTGTTCGATCTTCTTTGAACGACACTTTCGTTTTGTCCACTTGTGGTTCTGAAAAATGGTGCTCATTACAACACGTATATAACTAAAGTTGTAGCACTAAATTTTATATAATTCCCCCTCATACATCTAAGAAATATTGCTACTTAAAGAAATAAGTAAGTACTAAGTAAACGTAAGAATAAGGAAGTCATCTCAGAAGTTAATATAAACATACCTTCTTGCATCGTGGGGACAGACAATTTATCTTCATGGTGAAAAGAACTCTGAGACGTCCTCCGATCAATCGTTATCGATGGAGTTTGACTAATATGACTGTGGTAACTATCCACTGAAGTCTTTCTCGTTATCGACACCGTCCTAGTCGGTGACGCTGTCTTCTGTAAACTAGGGCTAGGTAACTCCGATAACCGCCTGTCAATCTCATCAGGCCCTTCCTCAATTATGGCATCGTGATAATCATCCTCGCGATACCTGTCCAAAGACGTTTTGTCTTGGCTTTGATCGAAATCAGTCTTATTATACTCGTCCTCGTAGGCACTTTCGTCGAAACTTGCTTGCATGTCCTCCGGCGCGTCGGGCAAAGTTCGCGTCCGACGCACTGGAGGCCTTTGTAACGACTCCTGTCTTCTCAATGATGGTGTACGCGGTAATGTGATCGGCCCTTGCGACGTTGTTACAATAGTCACGGGCATCGAAGTTGGGACTTCTGGGACGGACGTAGTGACGGGAGCTGTTGTACTCGTGAATGGTGTGACAGGTGCTATTGATGATGAAAACTGACTGATGGTGGCGGTGGTGACAGGTGCTGCAATAGGCGGTTGGCTGACTGCCGGTGCGGCGACAGCGGCAGCCGCAGCTCCGAACAAACTGCCCAGTTTTTTCGCTCCACCTGCCATAAAAGAACCTAAAGTAGCCGCTCCGGTTAATACTGTTGTTTGTAGTTGCTGGGCCGGAGCAGCTTGCTTCGCTTGCTGCTGTTGCTGCTGCTGCTGTTGCTGTTGCAACTGCTGCTGTTGCTGATGATAAAGCTGCTGCTGTTGTTTTAGCATTAGATCTTCCTGGAATTGCTGTTCTATGGTTAGCTTTGGTTCTTGATGTAGCATTTCTGTTTGTGGGCCCAACTGCGACTGTTGGTATGGAAACTGTTGATCCTGTTGCTTAAGCGCTTGAGTTTTCTGATCCTCATGTAATTTTTGATCGTAGTTTGATAAATACTGGTTCTCTTGCTTGTCCTGATACTGGCCATCTTGATACTGCGTGTCTTGTCGATCATACTGATATTGGTCCTCAAATTGTGAATCGTATGTTCGCGTATAGTTTTGATCGAGGTAGTCTTGATGGCTAGTCACAGGCGGATCTCGTATAGATAATGAATATGGGTCTTTAGAAGATAAGTATGAATCCACTTCACTCGAAACAGGATAAGAAAACTTAGTCGTACTATCAGGTTCAGTCCATGAAGATTTTTGAGCTGGAAGTTGAAATATTCCACTAAATAAATTAAAAGTTAATTGATCATAAAAAATATGAAAGAGACGGCTCGCCATTCGCGCGTGTAAATAAAAACTGATTTCAATGACGAATCAGGATTACTTATAGCGGAAGCTGTTATCATTTATGTATTGAGTTTATTTTAAATGTCAACGATAAGAAATTCTGATCATTGTGTTACAAGGGCGAGTAATACATTAGTGTAAAGTAAGGGGAAAATTATAGAATATTCTGTATGATTACCGGCAGCAGGCGGAGTGGCGTGTGGCGTTTCGTCGAAGAAAGGTTGCATCCCGTCCTCATCATAACTGTAAGGGAAATTCCTGTTGAATTTCATAGTTTCTGCTCTGTACCACTATTGTATATATATTTTTCTTAATTTATAATCCTGTCAAAACACAGAAATGAAACGCAAAATACTTTCTGGTTACTAGGTACTCGAAATAAGCCATTTGGCTTTTGAAGGGTTAAGAAAGACCTCTCTAAACGTATTTCATTTTTATTAGTTTAAGTATTAAAAACCACGGCTAGGATATTTCCTTGCGGTACTAATTTTAATAAATTAGGAACAAAAATGGGTTAATTTTGATAATTTTTATTTTGTATAAAATTGTAGTGTAGTCAAAAAATCTTATAACTTTAGGTATATATTTGAAACCTTCATATTTATTTGAAATCCCGAATAACATAGATTGAGATACTCACCTAGAACTATAATTATTATCTTGATAGTGATCAGTGGCAGTGTCCTGGTAGTCAGGCTGATACCCGTAACCATCGTAACCGTAACTCACGTCGGGAACAATCTTCTCGGGTTCTGTTAACAAAATGTAACAAAAGTTAGACATGGGGATGAAAGCGTCTGTCGGTCTCAGTCTATACTAATATTATAAAGAAGAAAGATTTGTATTTTTGTGTGTACGTTTGTAATGAATAAACTCAAAAACTGATGTGCCGATTTAAAAAGTTCTTTCACCATTAGAAAGCTACATTCACCTTAAGTGACAACGGTTATATTTATTGCTAGAAAAGATTAGGGATCCTTACTAAAACTTAAGTAACGTAACCCAAGGTGTAAAAAGTGGCCTAAAACGTCTTTCGTCGCATGCGCTGCGGAAACTATTGATTATAGAACAAAAATATGTTTTACAATATTACAAAACATATAAATATCTACAAAAAATTTCGTAATATTATAAAGAGGAAAGATTTGTTTGTTTGTATTGAATAGGCTCCGAAATTACTGGACCGTTTTAAAAAAACTCTTTCACTGTTGGGAAGCTACACTATCTCCTGGTGACACAGGCTACTTTTTACCCAACTGCGGAGAAGGAAGGTAATGTTTTTATCTACGCGTGCGAAGCTGCGGATTGGTCAGCTAGTTATAAATAACTAGTCTCCGCACGCGGCTTTGCACGCGTTTTTTGTCATTAAAAAGTAGCGTATGTCTCAATCTAGATCATATTCTATCTATATACCAAATTTCGTTGATATCGATCAACAGCGGGAATTGAACCAACACCACTCGAGAGGAGACTTCTGGAGACTTATTTACGTTACAAACACACAACGTACATGTTGTGAATAGATTTATACTCACAATTCTTAAACATATAAAAACTAACACTTTTGTTGACTAATGAATTATACAAACTTACTTTTGTGAAGTTGCACTTCTTAAAATAGACAAAAACAACTTTATTTCAAACAAACAAAACATTATTTATACACCATAAAACAAAAACAACGCAAATCTATTTGATGCACACCAAAGCCAGAGGCCTTACTGAGTGGCAATGTCTACCAGAAAACCTTTGGACATAGGATCCCTAGTCAAAGGCCGCTCGGTGGGAGATCTCCCCTGTTCCTGGGCGGACACCTTCCAACCTATCGTCCGCAAAACTTTGTTTCATACTCACCGGGTATGTAAGGCACATGCGCATGCGCGGTGGGTGTGGCGTCGTGCCGCGGCACGGCGCCGGGTGGAGGCCGAGGCAAGCGGCGCCCACGGCCACTACGGATAGAGCCGCTTTCGCTGCCTTGCTGGCCGCTAGGTGGCACGGGCAGCGCCCGCCCGCGCTTTGGCGTTGAAGATGGCGTTGCTGAAACACGTTTTTGTTGAAAAATACTTACTTGACGACCTCCGTGATCGCTTTGTTAAGCGATAAGACCGCCCATTATGCTTACTTTTATTTGTTTATTTCTTTAAATCTGTTGTATCTAGCTTGTAAGGTATAATAAAGAATTAACATTCATTCATCCGTGGCGCAGTGGGTGAACAGCCGGCTGAGACGCAGGAGGTAGCGGGTTCGATTCTCGCCGCGGAACAAATGTTTGCATGATCTACAGATATTTGTTCCGGGTCTGGATGTTTTTCTATATATTATTAATTGATTGATTGATTGAAAATACTTTGTTATTAACTAGTACAAAGGCGAACTTAATGCTAAAGAGCATTAGATATAAGAGCATATTATAAGTATGTATTTACAAAAAAAAGTATATAAGTATTCTATCAGTTATCTGGTTCCCATAATACAAGCTCTGCTTAGTTTAGGGCTAGATAGCGCGGTGTGAAATGTCCAACAATATTTATTTATTATTATTATTATTTTACTTATTAGTAAAATACAGTACACATTAGTACACTTATGAAAACACCATAAGATTTTTTTAAGGTATCTAAGATATTACGAACCATAATTACTGATTAAAACGGGTATTTATCGCGTATGAGTACCTTTTCTAATTAAAAGAATGAAAGAAAATATTATTATTATGCCAACCACTAATAACAATAATTAACAACACAAAAAAATAAAAAAAAATCAGTACAAGAAAAAATTACACAGTTAAAAGTTATTAATAGCCGCTACAAAAAGGTTCAAACTCAGCATTTTGCTATGTCACAGCAAGATAACACAGCTTGTTATCCCAGCTTGTCACTATTTGTTATCCCGACGTGTTGCAACAGCTGTGGTAGCGGTGGGACTGGAGTAATTGGAACTACCGCTGAGAAGTGATGGCAACTGCAGCAACTACCCTCACTTAAAGCTATATCTCACCGGGACACCATGGTGGCGCAACCAGTCGCCGCATTCAACAAAATGTATCAGCTCTAGGGAGGGTATGTCACCTGACGTCTACTTGGTTGCGCAACGGATTTGGTGGCGCAACCAGCATAGACGCATGCATGCGATAGTACTGGCAGGGCCGCCACGTTGGTTGCGCCACCACTAATTAGTATGGCGCTGTATGCTATCTCACTCACTCGGCTGCCGGTCGCGCCACCAGAGACGCTCCCTTCCTCCGCGCACTCCGCATTCTCTGGTGTAGTATGTTGTTGTGAAGGCGTTTTGCAACGTAATTAATTTTAAATTTCATTAATTTTGATACAGAAAAATGTATAATCGAAATACAAAGTAGGCCTTCCATTTAGGATAGTGCTTCGCCGGATCATTTCAATAGAGACTTAAAAAACAAATTGACCTTTTTTTGGGCGATCGGCTACTTAAGAATGAACCCACCATCGTTTCTTCCGCTAACTTTCTTATTCTTCGTACGTGCAGCATCAGTATCTCATCGGCGTCCATTTTGAGACTGCGGCGAATCTGTCCCCTTATTACCTAAGCCAAATTGCTTTCGTGTCGTTATCGCTAGTCAGGCCATCCCTTTCACGCGTACAGTACGTACCTCACGTGTGAAAGGGATGGCCTTACTAGCGATAGCTGCGCCGCCATGGTGTCCCGGTGAGATATAGCCCTTAGTCTTCAGAATTAGAAATATCCTCGTTCATATTACGACACACTACACTAATCGTATCTACGCACTGAGACGACCGATCACGTCGCGCACACCTAGCAATCACCGGGTTCCAGGACGCTGAGAGTCTATAGCCATTTTCCCGCTTGAAATTTGAGAATTTCTTGATTTCAATCGCTTCACGAAACACAGTCGAAACGTCGGAATAACAAATTAAAAGGTACATACGCGATAAATGCCCGTTTTATAACACATTTGCTCGTAAAGGGTCTCTTATTTTACCAATTTCAATGTCGTAATGTATGTCATTACGTACTTGTGCGTTATTGTAATGTAAAACGCACGAGTTTCTTTTTATTAAGGTAAACGTACGGTTTATCAAGATGCTCCGTCTAAAACGAACGGTACTTTTTTAAATCTTAGCAAAGAGTTTTTATGTCAGAAAAGTGGTCAATATTTTATGAATAAAATTAACTTTGGGAGATAAAATATAAAAATAAACATTTCATTCTTTAATTAATTTTGACTATAAATTACAACCATTATCTGTACCAAAAAATATTAAGTTACTTTATTAATAATACTGTCTAATTTTGTGCCTTTGCCATAAAAAAGCGCTGATGCGCGCGCATTGCTAATTTGTGAACAAGTAAAAATTATTCCGCGTGCTTTTTCTTTTCGCTGTATTTTTTTTATTTGAAAATGTTGTCAAGTAATGATGAATTTATTAATTCAACAATATGATATAATTACAGCCTCTGCTTTCTTGTGGCCTCGCCTACGGCTCGAGCTAGCAATATCGCCTCGGCTGTAATTTTCAACTTACCGCACTGATATCATATTGTACTATTAATCAGTAATTATGTACGGTGATCGCAAAAGTTGAAAAATACTATTACTAACCGGACTGTATTTCGTTACGGGCTGCTCGCTCCGCATGTAATTATTTAAATAAATAATAAATAAATATTGCTGGACATTTCACACAGCGCTATCTAGCCCCAAACTAAGCAGAGCTTGTATTATGGGAACCAGATAACTGATAGAATACTTATATATTTTTTTTTGTAAATACATACTTACAATATATAGGGGAAACAACCAGACCCGGAACAAATATTTGTAGATCATGCAAACATTTGTTCCGCGGCGGGAATCGAACCCGCTACCTCCTGCGTCTCAGCCGGCTATTCGCCCACTTCACCACGGAGGTAGTCTTTTTATATATTTGGAAATAACTACTGCTTAAAGTGCAGTTATTCACAGAAGAAACTATAAGTCCGTACCTATAAGTCCGTACCTATATTTTTTAATCTGTCAATGACCAACTACTGGTTGTTAATCGATGTAACGTAAAGAAGCTTTACAAGGAGGCTAAATGACAGGTAAAACCTATTTGGAATAGTATCCAACCCAGTTTTGGAAAGAATTTTGCCTCTGTCTTTAGAAGTAGACCATTTCAAGTAAATATTGAAAATTTTACAATATTTTACAAAATATTTTGTTCGTTTTGTCGTAATATGAACGAGGACATTTCTAATTCTGAAGACCAAGTGAGGGTAGTTGCTGCAGCTACCTAGCTGCACTTACCGACGATAGCTCCAAGTACTCCAGTCAACCCGAGACCATGACTGTTGCAACACAGCCTAAACGTCGGGATAACAAATAAAAAAGGTACATACGCGATAAATACCCGTTTTAATCAATAATAATATTTCGTTTGTTTATTTTTCTTGTTTTCATCATTCAAGTTACCTGGAAGACTTGCTGCTGACCGCCTCGGCCGCGGCCTGTACGGAGCCATCTCATTGTAGTCTGAATACCGAGATGATGGCACCATCTGAAAGTACGTGCACCTTATAAATTCAATAAACTAGCACAGATACTAGTTTCAAAGGAATTGTCTATAATCTGAGACTACTAAACTCAAAACAACAGTGCCACCAACTTATCCACATAAAACTAATACTCACGGGGAGAACATTGTTCAGGTGGGCAAAATTGGAACGAATACTGACTGACTAATACTTTTTTTTAATTTTTTTTATACAACTATATGACAAACGAGCATGCAGTCAACCAGATGTTAAGTGGCTACTGCAGCCCATGGATATCCACATAGAATTCAAAACAAGCGATTACGTTGTCTTGATCTCTATGTGGATACGTTTTCATACTATAGGACTTAGCTGTTATGCCTATGTGCCAGTAATTACAGGAACATACCATTACCATCTAACCGGAACACAGAAGCACAAGTACTACTATTTGGCGGCAGATAAAGTTAAGGCGGTGGTGCCCACTTCCTCGAGCTCGTTCACAAAAGCTCTACCACCAGTAAAATAATACTTGCCTAATACTTGTGGCTGTGGTGCCTGACCGAATAATCACATCATGATAATAACACAAAATAATGTAATAATGTAGGCAGGTATATTAAAACAATTCTCTCAAATTGTAATGAACTTTTATATGGCTGGGCAAAGTGCCTAATAACAGAAAGAGTATACATTAGATAATTAAAAAGACTAAAATACAGAATAAACAGCTGAAACATCTAAAGACCGTTGCAAACGATCTATAGATAACTCAACTGCTCCAGAACTTCATTCAATTGAGTAACTAGATAGAAGCTATAATATAATGAAGCGAGTCAAAAATAATTCTGAAGAATCGCGAACTGTTGAAGTTGATTATGCTACATTTTTACTCCACCACTAGTTCAATATTAATTTGGTAATACTCCTCTCCTTCCGAAGGTTAGGAAGAGATCACTTTTTAGCGATAAGATCGCCCATTATACATTTACTCGTTACTCATTGACTCAACTGTTGTATTTATCTTGTAAGGAATAATAATTATTTTCATTATTCCACGTGTCGAAACCTCGACTTACTATGTATATATCATGGTATGCCAGAGTCTATACATATAGTTAAGCCCCACGATATAGGGAATTCCAGAAGGATCACTATATTTGATATATCAAACAAAATCCACAGCTCTTAAATTATTGCAGATGGAACTTATGATGAAACTTACAGCCAATAATAGATTTTTTTTTTATATTATGTAAAACAATGACGGTGACTATAAATAAATATAATGTAATATTAAGGAGTAAATGAAAGTATAAAACGTACTTGCTTAGGCGGCACTTGAGGTAGCTGCACGACAGACGAACGTCGCTTCTTTACAATATTTTCATACTCCGTCGGAGTCATTCCATAACCATCATCAAAGAAGTACTGCCCTCCACTATCCCACTGCCTCGTCTCGTCCCCAACGTCTCCCACGTATGAAGTTTGGTATGAAAAGCTACTGGTGTCGAAGTATTCCTCGTAGCTTGGTTGCTGTGAAATGTGTGAATGGTCCCTAGAAAGAACAATTTATAATTTTACTTCCAACAACTTAGCACTTACGCAGTAATAGTAAAGTCAGACAGTTCATATGAGCTAGCAATCAACCCTGGCACAGTTGTTTATTATTACCGCCGCTCGTTATGTCTGGGACCGTCTCTTTAAAGTGCCTTCAAAAGAAAGGAAGCATTTAGTGTGCCATCAGCAGGCACCTTTCCAAGTGACGGCCGCGTATAACATCACTAAACCAAGTCTACACTAACCTTCATCAGGGTGAGTGTGATAAGCTCCAAACTGCACCTCGCCTCGGTTGACTGACTGACCCTGATGAAGGTTCACGAACTGAACCGAAACATTGTCGGTCGAAACACCGATTAAACAGTACGTGATAAATCTCGTATATCTAATAATGACTAAGGTTTATTCTCGAAGTCCCTCCCCCCCCCCCCCCCCCCCCACCCCGCTACATCCCCACCGGTATGTAGAGACCTCTTAACCGGACAATTACTACAAACATAATTAAAACAGCTGAGTATAAAGAACTATTGCCAGCAAAGTACTGAACCGTCAGATCAATAAACGTTAGATAGTCTATGAGTTTTGTAGTCAAGGATGTAAAAAGGAGAAGTATTTACATATTTTAAATTAAATTTCTTCTGGAGCACGTCATTTAGCACCAGTTTTTGCCCTCGATATATAATTTACGCGTAAATTATAAATAAGGGCGCGTGCAGAATCGATATCGGAATGGTGTCAATGTGGCGTTGATATTGGAGGTCAATGTGTGCAATTGTCAGAGCATAATATGTTCATCCAGTGATGACATATGGAACCGAGACGTGGTCCTTCACTATTGGCCTTATGAATAAACTCAGAGTCGCTCAACGAGCTATGGAGAGGGCTATGCTTGGGCATTCTCTACGGGATCGAATCAGAAATGAGGAGATACGTAGGAGAACTAAAGTCACCTACATAGCCCAACGGATTAGCAAGTTGAAGTGGCAATGGGCAGGCCATATAGCGCGCAGAACAGATGGCCGATGGGGCCGGAAAGTTCTCGAATGGAGGCCACGGACCGGCAAGCGCAGCGTAGGACGTCCACCTACAAGATGGGCAGACGACTTGGTAAGAACCGCAGGTCGGCGTTGGATGCAGGCCGCTTCCAACCGCAGTTCCTGGAGATCAATGAGGGAGGCCTTTGTCCAGCAGTGGACGTCCTACGGCTGATATGATGATGATGATGAATATGTTCATCGCAGCAATTTGCATTTGAAATAGTGAAGTGAAGTAAAACGTCGTCCCTAATCAGCCAGCGTTTATCGCATGCAATTTTAATCAGCGTTTTATTGTAGAAAAATTAAGCTTATTGAGTTGAAATTATTTATAATATTCAACATGTCAGCTCTTACCTGTACCTAAAAAAATAATAATAAAATATCAGATCATGATGAATCCAACATCTTTGTTTTTATTTTTCTGTCGTTGTTTTCGGTAGTAATAATGGTAACAAGGACGGCGTCGATTCCGTTCATGGAGCAACACTTCTTCGACGGTCCAACCGCTCGACGCGGTTGGCGGCCGGCATGCCGGTCAGCCGCTATTCCAACCGCGCCACGCGGCTGGCCACTAAAATGAACCGCATAGCGGTCAACCGCTAGTGTGTAACTAGCCTAATGCATACATATAAACGTAATTAGCCTCGTTATAATTTGTCGAACGTCAATCTGCTAGTTCCTTCTCAAATTATTTATTAAATTAGAACTTAACTACTCTCATCAATATTTCCATTTTTAAGAGATCCCATCTTGAAACTCCTTGTACATCTACTAGATTGTAGGTATTATTAGCTGATTAAAATTCAAGCAGCTGATAATGGGTACAATGTACCACCACCCAGTTATTTTGTTTTTTACTTTCAAAATTAGCATTGTATAGGCTTTTCGTAGAATGAGAGGTCACCTTATACTGGAACTGTATAGCTTGATGTGTAGCCGTGTGTACCTACTGTTTGTAAAATAATTAATAATGTTCACTTCTTCAATTAATCCGTGGATGACGTCACGGGTCATCCATTTATTTATGTAACTCCTAGCACTATGTATAACTTCATAATGTATGACTGTTTAGCTTCCCAAATAAATAAAAACCCACCAAGTACGAGTCGGACTCGCGCACGAAGGGTTCCGTACCATTATCTATAAAAATGGCAAAAAAATCTCGTTTGTTGTATGGGAGCCCCCCCCCCCCCCCCCCCCCCCATCGTAAATATTAATTGTATGTTAATATATTTAATTATTTATTTTTAAAGTGAATAATATAACTCAATTTTCTGTGAATATTTCAAGCGTTTACCTGTTGCCGTTATCAATATGAAGCAAAAACTATTAAAAAATCACGTTTGTTGTATGGGAGCCCCTTTTAAATATCTATTTTATTATGTTTTTTTTCTGTTATAGGGGCAACATAAATACATTATCTGTGAAAATTTCAACTGTCTAACTATCACGGTTCATGAGATACAGCCTGGTGACAGACGGACAGACAGACAGAAAGCGAAGTCGATAGCGAAGTAATAGGGTGCCGTTTGACCCTTTGGGTACGGAACCCTAAAAAAATATGATAAGGATTTGTCATGGAGATCTATTTAGATATATGTTTCCGTGTATCTTATATGCCGTGTATCCTAATAGTAAATTGATCAAAATAAATGATTATTTAAATTAAATGTGTCTCCTTCCAAAACCGGCAAGACACAGAAATCAATCGCCGCATTGAAAACGCTTGGAGGAGCTACTGGTTCATGAAGCAGCATATGAAGGGTTCTCTTCCACAGACACTAAAGCGAAAATTCATCGACATGTGTATCCTGCTCATATTGACCTACGGATCTCAGACTTGGTCCTTGATCTGTCAAGGGCCAAGTCTGAGCTGGCACGGCAAGGCTGAGTTTTTATTTATTTGAGTTGGCACAAAAGTCCCAACTCAAGATTTGCCAGAAAGCGATGGAGAGAAGCATCCTTGGAGTGAAGCGAATCGATTCAGTCAGAAATACCGACCTATTGTTCATAACTGGCATAGCCGATGTAGGCATTAAGACCGCCCTCTTAAAATGGGATTGGGCGGGCCATGTGGTTCGAATGCATCCAGAGCGATGGGCGAATATAGTCACCCAGTGGATACTAATCGGACGGCACAGCCGTAGTAGGCCCAGAAAAAGATGGAGAGACAACCTGGATGCATTCAAATCAGATTGGTCAGATTTGGCTGTGGATCGTGATAGAAGGAGAGGAGGTGGGGAGATCTTTGCCCATCAGTGGGACAATATATAGGTTAGTAAAAAAAAATTAAATTATGATGTTCTTGTAACTTGTTATAAATAAATTCTTTATTGTTTTAAACAAAATATTTATATGATGTTTTAAACAATAAACAGTTTCTAAGCCGATATATGGATGTTATTCTAAATCTTTATTGATCGAGCGAAACAAGTTCTCTAAATCAACTTGGGCAAATAAATCGGCGTTGTATGTATGTTTATCCGAGGATAACATTCGAAGCGTTGATCCGATAGTGAAATTTGATACTAGGTACGTAGTGATGGCACAATTTTGGTGCGACTAAATTAGCTAAAATGGGGGGGGAGAAATTAAAATTAAACTATTAGGTCAAGTGGGACGTCAAATTAAAGGTTTTCATTAGTTCTTTTCGACTCCGTTTTTATTTTTAGGTAAGTTGTTGCAGTTTTTGAGTTATTAGCCATAATAAAAACTGAACTTTGACGAAATTCACAGGGTATACCAGTGACTCCACAGTGCTTTAATTTGGTATGCGTGTAGCTTTTGTGATACAAATATAGGCAAAAGTCTAAAATCCAGAATAACTGCAACTGGTACCCGAAAAAAGGATAACCAAATAATATGAACTCCTGTTACCTGTAGTCTGAATGAAACTGTAGATCAAGTTTTTTGGTTATTTAATTCGTGGAGAGTCAAAGATTACGAATAATATTTTAATTTTTATTGGAGACTCGCGAGATCTCAGTTCGGGGCGAACAACTAGTTTATTTATTTTTAACCAACTTCAAAAAAAGGAGGTTCTCAATTATTCAATATCTTTTTATTTTTAATTATGGTCCACGAGTACTTGAAGACGCCTTGACCGATTCGAGAAATTCTTTTGTTGTTTAAAAGGTTGTTACTTCCCACTTGGTCCCATTGGCACCAGGTCAGGATCCCAAAAAAATCGATGGGAACCCTCAAATTCTATATATTTTCTATAAAAAAAAACTATTCAAGTATTTGCGTCTGGTACTGATCATCTCATGTTGCTGAGCTGATGATGGAAAACATAACGCCTTAACTAGTAGGAGTTTATGGATAATTCAATAAATATAGACTTGTTTAGACCGCTACTTATGTTTATCAAGCGGTTTGTTATTTTTTTTTATTTGCAAGGATATACTTTCAGATTGGCCCTATACATATTTCATCAAAATCGGTTCAGAAGTTTGAACCTTTCTGTTATCTAAAGTCGGTTATATTTTTGTTAAAAAGTTACTTTTTATTAGGCACAGATAGTTACAGACAAAAAGAACACATACTATAATTGAATTTGGGAAGACCTAGTCCTAGCGAGTCGATGGTGCTATTGATCGCTTACAGTATGTATAACCACATCTACACTCAGCCGCTGCCGCTGTTCCTGCCACTACCAGAAATATTGCCGCAAATATTACTGCTGCAGTATAGACGCGAGTGAGTGTTCACACTCAGCTTTCATACTTCTTTATTGAACGATGCGCAACAATGGCTGTAGTCGAGGTTGTTGCGGCGACAGCATTATGTCTGCACAGTATAAGCAACTATTTACGTGTTTTAAAAAGAAACAAAAGTCACCGTCGCCGTCCAAGAAGATGGTGGATGAAGGAACGAAAAGGACGAACAAAACACTTTCTATCGCGCTTGAACGCCGGCAGCAAGTGAGCGAGAATGCTGAATGTAAACACTCGCGCTCGCGCTGCCCGTCTTTTGACTTCCGCGCGGAAAACCGACAATCGAGGGAGCGATGGGCAATGGCAGCGGCATGAGCAGTGACAGCGCAAGTGACCTATAATTTAAATTCTCGCGCTGCCTAATTCCCTGTCCACTTCCCTGTCCATTAAGGCTGAGTGTAAATGTGGCATATGAGCTTAATGTACTTTTATTAGATGCATAGCGGGCATTATACTTTGTAGCGTTAAAAAAATAATCCATAGATTTTAAATAGATAAAAATTATACTATACCTAATGTGTGCGGTGTTTGTATATGAATCGAACCCGAAGCCCATGTTGTCGTCGTACAACGTGCACTGTCTCTCCAAACTCGGCCTTCTATGCTCTTCTGAAATGTACAAAAACAAGAACTTATAGACTTTTTCTCCTGCCGGTGATCGTTAAAATGAGAGAGGCTTAACAGTCGTTTGTCGGTGAAGTCGGTGAACACCAGAACCACAGAGAGTGGGCTTTATCGCAGATGTCTTCGGTAGAGACTGTGTAAGCCGTGATACTTCATTGCACTGTCACAAGCGACGCCAGACTGAGAACAGGTCTGCAAAGGGTCATCGAATCATCATCCTCCACTAACACCGCTAACACAACTCCGGTCCCCACAACTGGGACCTTGTAAAGTTGCTGCCATCAACCCAAAGTTCTTCTTCGTTACTTTAATGAGTTAGGATGGCTGAGGTCAGATTAGAAGGGGGGTAATGCACAATACAACCCGATGCGGGACACCAGTGCAGATCTCATTCCCCCCACCCTAGAAGTAGGAGTCGAATTAGTCGGAAGAAGTTTTCACTTTCAGGCATGTTATTGGCGGGATCAACTTACCGTTCGTAATACTACTATCCTTCTATAATCTATTACCTATAATATACTACGCGTTTATTTATGTATGACAATAAATAAAAACACGGGTAGGGCTAATGGCTAGTATTGATGTAAAATAGGTTTTTTTTCAAATTCAATACCATAGAAAATTTTAAAATTATGTATTAAACCCACCCCTAAAATCAGTTAATACGATTCCGGATGTGTATTTAAAATTAATTAAATTATTTTAAATTAATAAAGCAGTTTGTATATTGACTACTTCAGTGCGGGTTCGATTCCCGCCGTGACACAAATGATTGCATGATTAACGTTATTTGTCTTGTTTCTCTTTATATTATACTAGCTGACAAATCCGCAGCTTTGCACGCGTATTTTTTCTATAAAAACATTACCCTCCTTCTGCGCAGTTGAGTAAAAATTAGCCTATGTCACCCGGAAACAGTGTAGCTTCCCAACAGTGAAAGAATGTATTAAATCAGTCCAGTAGTTTCGGAGCCTATTCAATACAAACAAACAAATCCCGGACATCAGCCTGTACGAGATTAGGATCGCTCTGAAACAGCTTAAAAACAACAAGGCACCAGGTGAGGATGGAGTTACGACAGAACTTCTGAGAGCGGGTGGAAAACCGGTACTTCAAGTCCTCCAGAAGTTATTTAACTCCGTCGTCCTCGAAGGAACCACGCCAAAAGCTTGGGATAAGAGCGTGGTGGTGCTTTTCTTTAAAAAAGGTGATGAAACCTTATTAAAGGACTACAGGCCCATCTCGCTCTTGAGCCACGTTTACAAGCTGTTTTAGAGAGTGATTACGAACCATCTCGCACGCAGGTTCAATGACTTCCAGCCTCCCGAACAAGCCAGTTTCCGAAAAGGCTTTAGTACCATAGACCACATCCACACGCTACGCCAGATTATACAGAAGACCGAGGAGTATAATCGGCCGTTATGTCTTGCGTTTGTGGACTATGAAAAAGCCTTCGATTCAATCGAGACCTGGGCGGTACTGCAGTCTCTTCAGCGATGCCAAATCGACTATAGGTATATCGAAGTGTTGAAGTGTTTGTATAGTAACGCCACTATGTCAGTCCGTCTACAGGACCAGAGTACGGAACCAATCCAATTGCAGAGAGGCGTGAGACAAGGAGACGTAATTTCTCCGAAACTGTTCACGAACGCATTGGAGGACGTTTTCAAACTCTTGGTCTGAGACAGACTTGGCATCCATATCAATGGCGAATACATCACTCACCTTCGTTTTGCCGATGATATAGTCATTATGGCCGAATCGCTCGAGGAACTCGGTACCATGCTCAACGACCTCAGTAGGGTCTCCCAACAGGTGGGTCTTAAAATGATCATGGATAAGACGAAAATCATGTCAAATATCCATGTTGCGCCCGTACCGGTAGTTGTTAGGGGCGATACTCTCAAAGTTGTCGACGAATATGTATACCTAGGACAAACTGTCCAATTAGGTAAGTCCAATTAGGAAGAATCCAACTCGGCTGGGCAGCGTTCGGGAAACTTCGCGATATCTTCTCGTCCAAAGTTCCCCAGATCCTGAAGACTAAAGTCTTCAACCAGTGTGTGTTGCCAGTGATGACCTATGGCACTGAAACGTGGTCCTTTACTCATGGCCTCATGACCAAGCTCAAGGTAGCTCAACGAGCTATGGAGAGGGCTATGCTCGGGGTTTCTTTGCGTGACAAAATCCGCAATGAGGGAATCCGCAGAAGAACTAAAGTTGCCGACATAGCTCTCAAAATTAGCAAGTTGAAGTGGCAATGGGCAGGCCACATCGCTCGTAGAACCGATAACCGTTGGGAAAGAAAGGTTCTCGAGTGGAGATCACGGACTGGAAGACGGAGCGTAGGCGGGCCCCCCACAAGGTGGACCGACGATCTAGTAAGAATCGCGGGGAGCCGTTGGGCGCAAACGGCTACCAACCGCTCGTTGTGGCGATCTAAGGGGGAGGCCTATGCTCAACAGTGGACGTCTTCCGGCTGATGATGATGATGAAACAAATCTTTCCTTTTTATATTAGTGTAGAAGTATGCATTTACAATAAAAAATATATCAGCATTCTATCAGTTATTTGGTTCCATAGTTAAACTTTACTTGGTTTGGGCTAGATAGCCCTGTGTGAAATGTCCAGCATTAATTCATCATCATTATCATAGAAATAATATACAATTATTTACATGAATATAAATACATCAATCAATCAATCAGTTCAATCATCTAAAGATCGTTGGAAACGATCTATCTCAACTGCAATACTACAGGGCCGAAGTGACCCCAAGACACTGGTTGTATTGCCCCGCTGAATTGCAATGCTTATGCTTATGCGTTGACCCAGATAAGCCCCAGTTCTCGGATCAGACTATGAATTACCTCCAGATTGCCAATCAGCTGCTGTCCGCCATGATATAGCGGATTCAACGCTGACTTGCGCGTGCAGTTGAGACCAAGTTTCTATCCTGAAAACAGTTTCAATGAGATATAAATATTATTTGGAAATATTCATAATATATTTATTTCAATTCATTTATTCTATGTAAATCTATTGTACAATAATAGGTGGTAGGGTGTTTGATAATATACGCACAAAAATTAAAGGGGCTATTTTAATGCGCATAATAAATAAATTTGTGAAATGTTTACCATAGAAATGGGAAATTTATTTTGGCATGTAAAAACCAACACTATTAAACTTATGTTATTCTATTGCATAATGCTTGCCATCTAACCACATATACTGTACTGGTGACGTCTCGAAATATCTCCTGTTGTCCCTTTCTAACCCAAAACCCACAGCCATTTCCGAAAGAGATATCAAATCAGGCTTTATTTTTGGATGTCGATTGCAAGAGTAGGCAGTAAGTTTTATATCGAATTAATCACTTAAACTAAGTCGATTTTCTTTAAACTTTGTATAACTACATAGTAGTTTATTTTTTGAGAAGTCTTTTTTATGTTTTGAAATCCGTCACTTGAATATCATCAGTATATTACCAAACAGCCTGTATAAGCGCTAGATTTTGCCTTTCAGCGTACATGTATTTTATAAATAAACATAACATGCAAATATAAAACATTATAATTACATAATTACTTAAATTCAGAAAAACAATATATAAAACCAAATGTTATTCCTAAGCAGAAGGGATAGTTTTTTTATAATCCTTAAGATTAGGTACTTAGGCACATCTGGTTTATAATGTTCTATTATACGTCTTATTACACCTTCTTCCATTTACTAACACTCCACTCCATCCAAATGTGTCTGGAAGAGATCGATTTTTTTAGCGAAGACAGCACATTCTACATATACTTGTTTCTATTCTGCTGATAAA
Source organism: Philereme vetulata (assembly GCA_918857605.2). Taxonomy (NCBI): domain Eukaryota; kingdom Metazoa; phylum Arthropoda; class Insecta; order Lepidoptera; family Geometridae; genus Philereme; species Philereme vetulata. The sequence goes on along the minus strand of OU975442.1, from coordinate 10,605,955 downwards.
AGAATATTCATTCATAGGAGTCGTCCTAGCACAGCGAGAGGATTCCATAAAAAAACTAACAATATCTGCAATGAGAATAATCACGAAATATACGGAAATACCTACCTACATTTTTGCTTATTACGTATTGGTTTATCCTAAGTTTACCTAACAAAAAAATCTAACAATATCTGCCAAACGAATAATCTTGGAGTAACAATATCTGCAATGGGAATAATCTCGAAATATACGGAAATACCTACCCACATTTTTGCTTATTACATATTGGTTTATCCTAAGTTTACCCAACGAAAAAATCTAACAATATCTGCCAAACGAATAATCTTGGAGTTTACGGAAATAACTAACAATATCTGCAATGGAAATCATCTCAAAATATACGAAAATACCTACCCACATTTTTGCTTATTATATAATGGTTTATCTTAAGTTTACCCAACGAAAAAATCTAACAATATCTACCAAATGAATAATTTTGGAGTTTACGGAAATAACTAAAAATATCTGCAATGGGAATAATCTCAAAATATACGGAAATACCTACCCACATTTTTGCTTATTACATATTGGTTTATCCTAAGTTTATCCAACGAAAAAATCTAACAATATCTGCCAAACGAATAACCTTGGAGTTTACGGAAATAACAAACAATATCTGCAATGGGAATCATCTCGAAATATACGGAAATACCTACCCACATTTTTGCTTATTATATAATGGTTTATCTTAAGTTTACCCAACGAAAAAATCTAACAATATCTGCCAAACGAATAATCTTGGAGTTAACGGAAATAACTAACAATATTTGAAAAGGGAATAATCTCGAAATATACGGAAATATCTACCCACACTTTAGTTTATTACATATTGGTTTATCCTAAGTTTACCCAACGAAAAAATCTAACAATATCTACCAAATGAATAATTTTGGAGTTTACGGAAATAACTAAAAATATCTGCAATGGGAATAATCTCAAAATATACGGAAATACCTACCCACATTTTTGCTTATTACATATTGGTTTATCCTAAGTTTATCCAACGAAAAAATCTAACAATATCTGCCAAACGAATAATCTTGGAGTTTACGGAAATAACTAACAATATCTGCAATGGAAATCATCTCAAAATATACGGAAATACCTACCCACATTTTTGCTTATGGTTTATCTTAAGTTTACCCAACGAAAAAATCTAACAATATCTGTCAAACGAATAATCTTGGAGTTTACGGAAATAACTAACAATATCTGCAATGGGAATAATCTCAAAATATATGGAAATACCTACCCACATTTTTGCTTATTACATAATGGTTTATCTTAAGTTTACCCAACGAAAAAATCTAACAATATCTGAAATGGGAATAATCTCGAAATATACGGAAATACTTACCCACACTTAAGATTATTACATATTGGTTTATCCTAAGTTTATCCAACGAAAAAATCTAACAATATCAGCCAAACGAATAATCTTGGAGTTTACGGAAATAACTAACAATATCTGCAATGGGAATAATCTCGAAATATACGGAAATATCTACTCACACTTTAGCTTATTACATATTGGTTTATCCTGAATTTACCCAACGAAAAAATCTAACAGTATCTGCCAAACGAATTTGGCCGTATTGGAGCATATTATATAATGGTTTATCATAAGTTCATCACCCAACGTAAAAAACTGCGATAAATATACTTCATTTGTTAATGGTAGATCGGAGGAAGGGGCAAAATATCAACATTATAATCGTCATATCAGCCTTAGGAGGTCCGTTACTAATTATAAGCCTCCCCCATAGATTTCCAGAGCAACTGATCTTGTGCGGCCTGCACCCAACGGCTCCCAACAACCTTTAATACGTTGCTATTATACCTAATGGGGCTTTGCTGAGCTTTCCAGTGCATGATCTACACTCATGAACCCGGTCAAAGTCAAAGCCAAAATCTTTTATTCATTAAAATCACAAGGATCACTTTGAAACGTCAATTTTACTGCCTGTTCCTTCGCGACCAAGCCAGGACAAAAGGGCAAGAAAACAAGGCTGGTTGTTTTATGTTTATGATTTAGAATACATAACAATACAGGAAATAAATTACGTCCAAATTGTTACATGTTGAACGAGTTGGAGCAATTTTAATCCCAAGCTTCTCTATCATCTAAATAATCCGATATTTTATAGTAGACTTTTTTATAAAGATTTTGTTTAATTGCGTTTTTAAATTAGTAAATTGTCAATTTTTGTACATCACTTGGGAGTTTGTTATAAAAGCGAACACCTTGCCCTTTAAACGATTTACTAACTTTATGGAGTCTACAAGTGGCAACAGTCATGTCATAATGTCAATGTCATAATATTTATTTCTTTAAACTTATTGCGTAATGATACTCTGGGGCCCATGTTATAAATTGCACGAACAGCCCTCTTCTGCAGCACAAAAACGGAGTTTTTATCTGCAGCATTCCCCCACAGCAGTATACCGTATGACATAATGCTGTGGAAATATGTAGCTGAAGTAAACTTGTAAAGCTGTGTCTACGTCTGTAAAAAGACGGATCTTTTTGACTGCGTAAGCCGCAGAACTAAGTCTCTTCGACAACTTATTAATGTGAGGGCCCCATTGAAGTTTATTATCTAGGGTTATACCTAAGAACCTGTCTGCCCTAATGACTGTCAGCTCTCCGAACATTTGCCCGCCCACTGTCACTTGAATTTGCTAATCCTCTGGGCTATCTCAATGACTTTAGTTTGAATAATGGATCCCTTCATTACCAATTTGAACTCCCAAAAAAACGACAAAATATAGGTTAAATAAAAACTTTGTTTTACTGCTATTTTTACCAAAAATGGGATATTTTTGATTTATGACTTTTTGGTGAAAATGTGACCCATATTAGTTTCAAAAGTCATATTTGTTTTACTTTATTTGTCCTGTTATATGTGTTTTGTTTAAAACACACACACAAACACCTCTCCCTCCTCCCCTCCCCGTACTTCCACACGACTTCTAAGCCTCGTCCCTCGTTCAGTGCCATATGAGTCCTACCCAATCCTTTTGATAAATTTGTAACCTTACCTACTTTTGTTAACCGTACTTGAGAAGCCCAAGATACGAGCTCCATGCTTAGTCTAGGCCTCGCTGTCAACCTCTTAAATTTTTTTGTATCAATGATGTATTTTTCTTTTGGCCATAAATATTTTATAAGGTATGTTTATGAAATCTATATATATATATGTACATTTTAATAACACTGTACACACCTTTTATTTACCCAATCCTTTATTTATTTGTATTTTATTGCGTCGCTGCTGCAGTACCTTTGCTTCCAGTTTCAGCTGAAAATCACCGTTGGGTGCATAGCATCCAACATTATGCTGAACTGAACGCCATTTGGTATGCAGACACATGAGATTCAATTTATATTTACAACAGATTGAATAAGATTTTACATTATTACCCGATGAACACCCATAAGTGTAAAATTACCCTGAAAATTTGGCTACTCGAACAAAACTATGTGGAAACCGAAAACTTGCTCGTTGTTTTAACGTAAAGCTTCACACACCTACGCACAAACATAATTATTCATCCTATGTAAATATATATATATATATATTTACATAGGGTGAATAATATATATAATATATATATATATATATATATATACTATATACATACCTATATATTATATTTACTCGTTTATAAATATAAAAATATTATAATTATTACTTTTTATATTTTTTTTATACTACGTATATGGCAAACGAGCATGCAGTCCACCAGATGTTAAGTGGCTACTATAGCCCATGTATATCCACATAGAATTTAAAACAAGGTATTATGTTGTCTTGATCTCTATGTGGATACGTTGCCATACTATAGGACTTAGCTGTTATGCCTATGTGCCAGTAATTACAGGAACATACCATTACCATCTAACCGGAACACAGCAGCACAAGTACTTCTATTTGGCGGCAGATAAAGGTAAGGCGGTGGTGCCCACTTCCTTGAGCCCGTTCACAAAAGTTCTACCACCAGTTAATATGAAAAATATAAATTCTAATTTACTTTACCTTTTTGTACATATTTGTAAGTGTTACAAGAGTTAATCTTCTTCAGGACAAGTGTAACTCCGGCGGGAGGCATAGGCATGCCATACCACAGGTCTTCCTAGTTTGGGTGCTCAAGTTTCTTTTGCAACTAGGTTTTAATATTTAACTAAAATACTGAATCTGATGTACCTACCCTAGTTTTGTGAAGTTCGTTACCGAAAATATATTATCTTATCTTATCTTAATTGTACCTACTGTTCTTCATAAATGTTTCGTCATTTTGTGTGAAAAACTAAATTATTAGCCTATTCTATTCATATCTTTTTATCTATTTACTAACCTATTTGTTCTCGGCTGACTATTGTAGTATAGTGGATCGGTGTCGCCATGGATGTGGTACTCTTCCCTTTCATACGAATTCTCTCTCGATACTTCCAGCGATCTCTGAAAAGTAAGTTATACATATGTATTAAAATTAACAAGAAATTACTTGCAAATCCTTGGCCAAATCCTCTTTATCCTCTTACCACCTTTTTACAGTTCAGTACTATTGTTTACCAATGTTCAAATCTTGTTCGCTGATTTAATAATATCGCTATTATAATTTGTATTCTTAGTTCAGCCAGGCGTTATTTTATGATTAATTTTAAACCATTTGGGCGACTTGCACAATGATCACTAAGGATGATTTGCGCAACGATGCCTAAACGTATTCTATACATCAAATTTAAACATGTTTAGTTGCTAAATACGTTAAGGGACCGTTGTGCAAGCTGGCCTAAACATATTGAGTGACTAAACATATTTAAATTTGACGTATTTGTATGATTTGACAACTCCTTAAATCATATTTAGCCATTAAGTTCGTTTAAGAATCGTTGCGCAAGACGTCTTTAAAGATCCCTGCTGTAACAGAATCATTTTTTTACATATACGTATACGTATAAATTTATTACACTTAAAAAACCTGAGTAGGTTTGTCCTAAGTGAAAGTTCGACAATCCTCTTTATAACTATTTTTACATGTACGAATTTTTTATAGATATGTTTTGACTATTATGACTATTATATTATTCTTTTTATAACATATTTAATTAAACAGATTGCAAAGTCAAGTTAGCTGTCCGATTCTTTCTGACGTGTTCGCGAATGACAGGTGTAAATTAAAAATCACATGAATCATTTTGTATTACCAGTTATTGATGAATAATGAATAATATTTATAAAATAAAGCTTTCTAAAGTTTTGCTCTGCTGTCCTTGCTTAAGAACTTGCTTAGGAACGTATTATTTCCTTCAGCTGTATCTAGAAAAGAGGCATACCTGTGGCGTATGCATTTGATGCGCTGCATTCCTGAACTGACTGGCACTACAGTTGGCATGCTGACCCACCGGGTAGTTGAGATCCGACGTATAGTCCGAATCTTCCGAATAACCCGCTGAAACACATAAACATTATATTAAAATACATTTATTTAGAGACGGAATCATAATCACTGCATCTAGAATCACTATGGCTAAATTCCATCTTTTACAAGAAATTTTAAACATTCAGCCACATAATATTTTTTTTTATTATTCCACTTCGATACAACTGTAGGTACACTTGATTAAGTCAATACAAATTACAATAGCTGAATAACATACGTATCAAGTAAAAATAATAACATAACAGTTTTAAATTAAATCAAACACAGACAAAAAAGAAAACATAACTTTATATATACATATATTTGTATATATTTTTAGTTTATTAGTAAGTAGGTATAGGTAGTGTTTTTAAGGTTTATACACCGCCGTCTTTTTGGTATTGTTTTGTCCTGCCCATCCAAAGGAAGAGATCGCTTTTAGCGATAAGACCGCCCATTGTACTTACCTTTATTTATGTGTATTTCTTTGTATTTTTAATTTTGTTTGTGTGAATTAAAGAGTATTCTATTCTAGTGTTCGGCATCATTGGTAGTAGGTAGCTGGTTTTTTATCCCTGCGCAATAATGTAATACTTCAAGCAAACACAGTGGAGGGGCAATTTTTGATAAAAATTACTTTAATCACACAAATATCATATGTACGAAAGTTTGAATGTTTGTTTATTTTATGCTTTCTCTGTAAGTGAATTACTAATTCTGAAGAAAAATAAATATCCTGAACTGTTGTTTATTTAGTTATTTGTTTGTTTGTTTGTTACTCAATCACGTCGTAATGGCTGAACGGATTCGATAAAATCTTATATGTATGAAGACTATAAGAAGGATTAACATATAGGCTACTTTTTATCCCCTAAATCAGGTTCCATAAAAATTGGGAGTCAAATCAAGAACTTTCCTTTATTTCTAGGTTACCTATGCATTTAGTAGTGTAACGCGTACGAAGTCGAATAGCTACGTAATAATTTTATCAACCTTTATTTAAAAGTTCACGAGCACTTCTGACTCCACGCCAACTTCAACTTTAAAAATAGGAAACGAGGTCACATTTCTAGACGGGTCTCAAATTGCCGCCCGCCCGAACTCGTGCTTTATCGTATCAGGTCATTGTCCTGCAATTTCTAATTCCACTGATGGATTATTTGATTGCACGTAGAGTTCATTGAGTGGATTTGAGCTGATTCAATTGAATGAGTGACGTTCATCATTCAATTCTAGCTTTGAAATACCTACGTGGCGTAAACGTAAGCACTCATCTTAAAACTTGATTTGACCGTCATTTGCATTCCTCTGTGGTACAAATAAGTTAGACCCATTTAAGTAGAATTTTAAGAAGTTATGTGACGCTTTTTGAAGCACATAAATGTGTGATTGTTTAAAATAAGGAATACCGATAAACAAGTACAGTCATATTATGTAAAAACAATAAAACTAGTGGTTTGCCCCGAACACAGATCTGGCGAGTCTCCCATAAAAATCAAAAAACAAGTCATTTGTAATCTTTGATTATCAAAATAGTACCACGAAATACACAACCAACTAGCTTGGCCTACATTTTCATACAAGTTACAGGTAACGGGAATTCATGTAAAAAAGGATACTCTTTTTTGGGGTATAAATTGCAGTTTTTCTAGATTTCAGACTTTATTTGTGGTACTAAAGCTACACGGATACCAAATTTCAGCACTGTGGGGTCACTGGCCCCACAGTGTGGGCCCTGTAAATTACGTCAAAGTTCAGTTTTTGTTATGTTTTTATTAGTTTTTATTATTTACTCACATAGACCTTTTATTAGACGTGCCACGTGACCAGATAATCCCATTTTGTTTTTTTACCCCTCTTAAACCCCAATATCTCAACAACTCTCCCCCCCCCCCCTTCATCACAGTTTTAGCTCATTTAGTCACACCAAAATTGGGCCATCACCCATATATCAAATTTTACGATGATCGGATAAACGCTTCGAAAGTTATCTTCGGGCAAATAAACATACATACATATATTCAACGCCGATTTGTCCAAGTTGATTTTGAGATCTCGCTTCTCTCGATCAATAATAACTTGGTAATTCGAAACATCCTTTGTGAGGTCTGTGCCTCTCATGAATCTCATTAAATTAAGATTTTTTACTATTTTTATATTAAACTTGTAGACACACAAACGTCACACACAAGGGTCTCTTGATGTGAAGTGGTAATTGCCGCCTATAAAATCCTCCTATATTACTGCATGTCTTGTAATTTTACGTAAGCTTAATGGGTCACTTAAAACTATTTTGCGAACTGTATGACTCTTATAATTAAATTATTTTTCAAAAGGCCCCTGGAGAGACCGCAGCTGTATGTAAGTATATTTGGGGAAATCCTAAACTATACGAAGTAGAGAGGAATCATACCATCGGTTTTAGTATATGAAAATGAAAAATAAGAGGCCGCAGCTAAATATAAATATATTTGGGGAAATCCTAAACTATACGAAGTAGAGAGGAATCATACCATCGGTTTTAGTATATGAAAAAGAAAAATAAGAGGCCGCAGCTAAATATAAATATATCTGGAGAAATCCTAAACTATACGAAGTAGAGAGGAATCATACCATCGGTTTTAGTATATGAAAATGAAAAATAAGAAGCCGCAGCTAAATATAAATATATTTGGGGAAATCCTAAACTATATGAAGTAGAGAGGAATCATACCATCGGTTTTAATATATGAAAATGAAAAATAAGAGGCCGCAGCTAAATATAAATATATTTGGGGAAATCCTAAACTATACGAAGTAGAGAGGAATCATACCATCGGTTTTAGTATATGAAAATGAAAAATAAAAGGCCGCAGCTAAATGTAAATATATTTGAGGAAATCCTAAACTATACGAAGTAGAGAGGAATCATACCATCGGTTTTAGTATATGAAAATGAAAAATAAGAATAAAAACATTTATTCGACACACACAAAAAATAAAAAGCGCAAAAGAAGATGGTGAGCTTTATGGAAAATAAACATTTTAACATCTATAAATAATCGCATATACATACGAGACAGAAATCCAATCAGATCGACATTATATAACCAGGTATCGTATCCTAATAATATCTCTGAAAGGAAACGTTTGCAACCCCACAAAGCCAATATTTTTTTCTTATTATATGTGTTATTTTGTACACATAAATTATGCGGGGCGTCAAGGTCAATCATCCGACTCAGTTTCGTTTCTTACCATGTAACACATTACGCAAGAGCGTTTACATCATTTGATACTTACAATGAGCAATGTACTGCATCTGCCTCCGCGCTTGCTCGGCTCGCTCGGCGTCCAAAGTTCCGTTGAGCAAGTCCAACTTGCGCTGTAGGTCTGCACCGCCAGTGCCTTCTGCGTCTGAAAATGACAATCATTTAATTAGTTCTATAAATATCCATTTTGATAGTTTCTTTTTTTTTTTTTTGAAGTAAAACTTTTTTCTGCAGGTCAGCGTTGGATGCAGGCCTCTTCCAACCGCAGTTCTTGGAGATCAATGAGGGAGGCCTTTGTCCAGCAGTGGATGTCCTACGGCTTATATGATGATGATGATGATGAAAACTTCTTTACGTACTTGGGACTTATACGTACGTACTTGGGAAGTAAGCTGGTGAATGCGTGACAAGAGCGTTACCAAAAGTGTGACCGGGCAAGGCGAACGGAAGTTGAGAGGGAGATATAAGTTAGTGAAGATAGAAAGAGAAAGAGTTACGTTTCGTATATTACTGTAGGGGCAAGAGAGAGAGGTACGAGCACACATTTTATTTCTTGCTTCCTCTCATAGCCAGTGCATAATATATATATACATATATCTGAGTCAGTAGTTCGTTTGCGAGTTTTCTAACGTTACGCGAACGGTGATTTAGTGATTATTTCTCGTAATTTCATTGTGTTCTTGAACAATGTTGTATATTAATATTTTAAAAAAGTAGTTTTACTTCAGTCGTCTGGTCTAAAGCACAATCGTTTTTATTTTTTTGTCTTTTCTCAGTCTTAAAATGTAAAAGTATTGTGTGCTAATGTAGTAAAGAAATGATTGTCTATATCTAATAATGATTGTCTCCACCAATTTCATAAAAAAATTTAAATGTGAGCTTGCTCTACCAATTAGTTTCTTGTGTAATTTGAGTTTTAGTAGCGGAAAATTTCCTGATGAATTTAAAAAAGCTATAGTTTGCCCTATTCACAAAGCAGGAGATAAATCCCTCGCATCGAATTATCGACCAATATCACTGCTTTCTACTTTTTCAAAGATTTTAGAAAAACTTATGAATAAGAGGCTCGTCAATTACTTAGAAAGTAAGGGGTTATTATCGGAAAACCAATTTGGATTCAGAACGGGACGCTCAACAGATGATGCTGTTCTAAAACTGACAACTCTTATTTCATCTCATCTTGATAATAACGATAAATGTCTCGGTGTTTTCCTTGATCTTCAAAAGGCATTTGATACTGTTTCAATCCCGATACTTTTAACTAAATTGGAAAATTTAGGTATAAGAGGAGCCCATCAATTGGTTCAGGGACTACCTTAGTAATAGGACTCAAGTAGTCAGGATTGATAATTTATATAGTGATGATGCAGGCTGCTCAAATGGGGTTCCCCAAGGTAGCACACTAGGACCTACACTATTCCTCGTTTACATTGACGTACTGTGCAAAATGAATGTAAAGGGTGCAGATTTTATAATGTTTGCGGACGATACTGTACTTGTATTCCATAATAAATCCTGGGATGGTGTAAAAAACTGGCTGAAACAGGTCTATGCGCAGTCAGTAGTTGGTTGGAGAATAATCTACTCTCTTTGAATACTGCGAAGACCAAATATGTATGTTTTCACAAGTCTGCTGCATCTAGTCCCTCTAATTTCAATGTGACAATACATACACATCCTTGCAACACGCTTGGGGAGCATAGAATTCCATTTAGCTGTGATGAGCTGGTGCGAGTTACATCTATTAAATATCTTGGAGTTATTATCGATCAGAAACTAACATGGCAACAACATTTGACTGTCACTGCGAAAAGAATAAGATCTCTTATATACATATTTAAAAATCTCAGAGTTGTAGCTGATGATAATCTATTAATTAGAACATATAAGGCACTGGGGCAATGCGTCATAAATTATTGCATTACTTCATGGGGAGGTGCTCCTAAAACATACATGTTGGAAGTTGAAAGAGCCCAAAGAGTCCTTCTTAAAGTAATGATGTACATGCCATACAGGTATCCTACAAATCTCTTGTATAGAAAACTCTTATATATATATATAGATATATATATGTATATGTATATGATATGATTATATATATATATGTAGATATATATATATATATATATATATAGATATATATATGTATATGATTATATATATATGTATAGAGTCTTTAGTGTTCGTTAATTATATATATTTCAGTGCATTCGCAGATATCACCGCTTCACAGTTCCAACTTTATATTTACCCGAAAGAAGAATTAAACGTTACCCTATTCCCAATTTGATTTGTTCTCTGGCTCCTAAACAATATAACTATAACGCATCTCGATTATATACAAAGCTTGATTCTAAATTGAATATATCTAAATATAGTAATCACCAATTAAAAGGCATATTAACGCAATGGTTAGACACGTTTGATTATGCCGGTATAGAATACTTACTTATATAAACTTGAACATACCCACAATCATACATATACACACACATACACACTTACACATGCACAAAATATATACAAAAATATACACACACACAAGACACCCACATACTTACACACATGACCCACGCTTTCACTCACCTAAACACTGATGCATACATGCAAGCATGTGCGCTATCCAACAATACATTTCTTTGTTTGTAATTTCGTTCATGTACTAGTAGACTATAATATTTATATCATGTAATTCAGGAGAGAACTGTTTCCTAGGCCACAGCTTACGCTTTTCTGGGAAACAGGGACACAACTCATCTATGTAACATTTTATGGTCACAATAAATATATTTCTATTTTCTATTTCTATCTAGGTCTATAAGACCGCCCATTATGCTTACACACATTGTTTTTATTAATTCTTTTTAACTGTTGTTTTACTGCATAGACTTTCTGACTCAGTGTCAATCCAGCGAGGCGTACGGCAAGGAGATACCATCTCACCCAAATTGTCTACCAGCGTGCTCGAAGACATAATGAAGACTCTCGACTGGTGTGAGATGGGTATCAACATAGACGGCTGCAAAATATCACATTTACGCTTTGCTGACGACCTTATCCTCATACCAGAAAACGTTGAAGATCTCCAGGAAATGCTCGCATACCTTCAGCAAGCTTCAACAAAAGTGGGTATTAGGATGAACATGTCCAAAACCAAGATTATGACCAATCTTGCAGGTCCAAAACCTAACATAATCGTAGGTAACTGCCCAATAGAGGCAGTGAACAACTACATTTATCTTGGACACTGTTTATCCTTTGACTCACTTTTCCAGAAACAAGAGATTTCAAGACGAGTCCAGCTAGGATGGGTCGCCTTTAGTAAGTTAGAAGACATCCTAAAGTCTAAAATCCCTCAATGCCTCAAGACCAAGGTGTTTAACCAATGTGTCCTGCCCATTCTTACTTACGGTTCCGAGACATGGCCGCTCACAAAGGAATACATGCATAAGATTAGAGTAGCTCAACGGGCAATGGAGCGTGCCATGCTCGGTATCACTCTTGGACCACATACCCAATGTAGAAATCTAACGTCGCACAAAGGTTGTGCGTGGGTATGAGGATCGCAGGGCTGAAGTGGAGATGGGCTGGAGACTTGGCTAGGAAAGATGACGTGCGTTGGACGAAGGCGATTATAGAGTGGTGGCCAAGGGATGCTCGTAGACCAAGAGGCAGACCACCCGCTCGATGGTCGAATGATATTGAAAGCGTAGTTGGGTGTCAATGGATGAGACTCGCAAGGGATCGGAAAGAATGGCGTAATAAAGAGGAGGCCTATACCCAACAGTGGGTGCAAACGGGCTGAGATGATGTTGTTATGTGTAGCTTGTAAGGAAAAAAGAATTTTCTTTCATACCCACCGAGTCTAAAAGTAAAAATTAACTTTTCATCTTCTTGCCCTTATTCTAGACTACGTCCAATGGGGACGGCACAATATGTTTTTATTCTATATCGCTCTATCAGCTGTCATCTCAATACTGACTTCGTTCTTAACAATAATTAGCTTTTAGCCAATCCATCCATCTTTAGATTGGCCCACCTCCTCTTTTATATCTCTACCTACATTCATATTCAAAAGCTAGCAGATAAGGTTCGAAACTTGTCTTCGGCGCCTGCTATAGACAATGTCCAGTCACCGAATAAATATCTTGTGTTACTGGATATTGACATTTCGGAAATCGAAAGAATTATAATGGGGCTAAAAGACGATTTCGCAACTCGGTGGCATAATATCCTGACCAAAATACTTAAGCAATGCAAATATTTACTTGCCCCACCTCTAACTTTTGCCTTTCAGAGTTGTTTAGACTAGGGAATCTTTCCAAAATGTCTTTAAAAGGCGGTAGTCATTCCCGTTCATAAGTCAGGGAGCAAAACAGAAATTTTAAATTATAGACTAATATCTATACTATCTTCAGCTTCTAAAATATTAGAAAAGATAATAAACAATAGATTATTTCATTACTTAGAAAATAAATCACTCTTATCTAACACTCAATTTGGGTTTAAGCCTAAACTGTCTACCTCTGACGCTGTACACCAGCTCACTGATTTATAGGGAAGGAACTTGACAAAGGTTATAAGACAATCGGCATATTTTAAATCTAGCAAAAGCTTTCGACACCGTTTCTATCCCTACTCTACTCAAAAAGTTAGAAAACATAGGCATCCGAGGTAATCAGCGAAAGCTGCTTACCAGCTTTTTGAGTAGTCGTAGTCAATGCGTCAAAATAGACAATGTCATCAGCTCAGATCTGGGAAATACTTCTTTCGGCCTGCCCCTAGGGAGTATTTTATCAAGTACCTTATTTTTAATATACATTAATGAACTATGCAACCTCCAACTAGACCACGGAAAATTTTATCCTACGCTGATGACACTGCTCTACTTTTCTCAGCGGATACGGAATCTAAAGTGCATGAACTTGCACAACGCGGCTTCAATACTGTAAACAAATTGCTCCAAGCTCACCTACTAACCCTTAATGCTAATAACACAAAATGCTAAAAATTTATTATGCGGAAATCACAGTCAGCACCAATGACTAACCCAATATGATATACATATTTTTGCACATCAATGCAACTGTCCTAATAACGATAATTTATGTAATTGCTGTGTCATCTCATTTACTAATAATATTAAGTACCTTGACGTCATAATAGATGAAAATCTCTCGTTCAAAAAACGTGTAGAAACTTTAAGTAATAGAATACGAAAATTAATATTTGTTTTTAAGAAGTTACGCTGTATTGCAGATTCAAAGCTAGTTATGCAAGTATACCTTGCTATTTATGTCAGTCAATTATAACCAACTGTATAACGTCTTGGGGAGGAGCGTGTAAAACCTTTTTATTAGCCGCAGAAAGAGCACAAAGAGATCCTTAAGGTATCCACTTTTCGTCCCTTTCTCTATCCAACAAACTTATTATATAAGTCGTGTAAAGTTCTAATAGTTAGGCAGCTATTTATACTAAACATAGTTTTAAGACAAAACAGAGCACTTCCCTATAGCACTGAAAGTACTAACAAAAGACAAAAAGATATCGTCCGCACTAACAACACCCCAGTAAAGCATGCTTTTGCATCCAGATTTCTAATTGTCCTAGGACCATTGAACAGGCTAAATCGTAAATTGAGCATACACTCAATGAATTTCTCAAACTGTAAAAGAGCCTTACAGTCTGCTCTATCTAATATATCTTACGAGGAAACTGAGGAGTTACTAACCGTAATAAAGTAAGATTTTAAAGATTGTATAGTACGTAAAATACCTTCCATGTTTGCACTTAGTTTATATAGTTATTTTTATTTTTTTCATTATGTAAATAGATTCTAAGTTTTGTAAACTTGAGTATTCATAAGTTACCCCAGTCCAGCCTTATTCACTTCTGCGAAAATGTAGTGCAGCAGAAGGAAATAGCTGAGAGGGACAGGGACCGGTCTCGTGGGGCGGGTTGGGAGAGTGCTCCCACTCTCCCAACCCGCCGCACTAGACCGGGGCGAAGGAGGAGGGCGTATGCGAGAGCGTATGCCAACCTCCATCCCCCATAGCAGTGGCCTAACTATATACTATTGTATATCGTTAGCAGAGATGACCCTAAACCTTATAAGATGGGGCCCGCAAGAGCGGACTAACGCCACCGGGGTCGCGGAAGAGTTCCCGTGTCTTGTGGTATTAAGCGAGCGTAGGAACGCCGTGGAGGTTTAGCCGGTAGGAGTCCAACATACCGCTCCCTGGGTTCAGAGCGGTATCCATGAGGATTCCTCAACGTAAAAAAAAGTCCAGCCTTATCCGCTTGAGATACAGGATTTCCTAGTTCAGGCAATGTATAAAATCTTAGCTATAAGTAGATATTAATCCCTTATGTTAATCTTTGCAATATGAAAATGAATAAATAAAGATATTTTACACTATTTTAGGTACTTGTCTCACCACGCCGACGATTAATTAGTGATAAGCGAGTTAAGCTAGAAACTAGAAACGAGTTGGTGAGCAAGTTGTTTCTTTGCTCTTGTCGCTGCGACAAACTAGTAGACAAAGAGTTCTTGCCCACGATGTAAACAATAAGCGATCAATTTAATGTTATGTAATTCTTTTATTGATACGGAATCATACATCAATTGTATGTTTCTTAAACGAGAAAATAGTCGATAGCTAGTCGCTTCCTCGTCAGCGGTGGGACAAGTGACTTAGCCACATGACGAGTTTTACCGAACGACATTAGGGAGGTTTAAATCGAACGATATAATGAGCGAGTCTCTTCCGTCATCCCTGCAAATTCTAATTTGGGGTCAGGTCTATGGGACCCAGTCCCAAACACATGTGTAGAATTTACTAAGAAAACACGAACAAAGTTTTATTACATTTCCTGAAAGTAAAATCGTATAGTAGGTCTGAAAAACTGTTTTACCACTAAAATATTATACTACATCGTCTTACATTGAAGCGTTTTATTATATATAAATTTCCACGTGTTATTTTATTTTCTGATTTTTTTAAAAATGTATGTTCAGACTCGCCAATTTTCTTTGTATTAAGATACCGTTCCATTATCCGTAAATACTACTACAAATAATTATCATTCAAGAACGGCTTTCATAATACCCTCTGGTAATGATATTCCCAGTGGAAGTCGCGAGGAAATAAATTTAATCTGAGAAATTGGGTCACAGGAAGAGTATATTAGCCGGGAAGATAGAGCAATCATTGGATAGTTGAATCGCTCTAGGCGTGATTGCTTTGATGCGATCTGATGGTATAATTTCAATGATATTATACGGGGTAAATAGTTTACTGACCTATTTTTATTTTACTAGAGTTTGCCAGTGACTTTGCTTGCGTAGTACCGAGACTGAAAGCAGTGTAGTGTAGTTTGTTTAGTCATTTCTAACAGATCAAGTTGGTAAAACAACGTTACGAGCGGGCACGATATTAACATTTTCGTGGTTCGTAGGGATGGTGCCGGCTATAAATGGCATTATGCTATATTGGGAGGCTTTACAACCCTTAAGCCTGCAGATCTACTATTGCCTGCGTCTTGTATTTCAAACACAATTTAATGGAAACCTTTTATTACCCATTTTATCAAGTTTTTTGCATTGAATTAATGATACATATACTGTTTGACTTGGTAAAAAAAATTGTATTTAGTAAAACATGGTGAATACAAAAGCTATCCATAAAAATAGTTTTTGAACTTAATTGCACCAAGTTCCATAATCAAAGTTAAAACCTTTTATTCACTAAAATCACAAGGAATACTTTGAAATGTAAATTTGACTGCCTGTTCCTTCGCGACTAAGCCAGGAAAGAAAGGCAACAAGGCAGGTTGTTTTTTTATGATCCTTATACAATACATAACATTACAAGAAATAAATTATGTCTAAATTTTAACATTTTGAACGAGTTGGAGCAATTTCAATCCCAAGCTTCTCTATCATCTAAATAATCCGATATCCTATAGTAGGCTTTTTATAAAGATTTTGTTTAATTGCGTTTTTAAATTTGTTAATTGTCAATTTTTGTACCTCACTTGGGAGTTTGTTATAAAAGCGAACACCTTGCCCATTAAACGATTTACTAACTTTATGTCGTCTACAAGGGGCAACAGCGAGTTTATCTTTATTTCTAGTTATAACATTATGATTATCGCTATTTTTCTTAAACAAATTAATATTTTTGTGAACACATATCAGATTTTCATAGATGTGACAAGGGAATGTCACTGGAATTTAGCACTTAATTTTACGAGCTTTCATTTGATTTTTAAATACAGGTTAATTTTATTTGTATCCCCACCCTCACATTATATGTTAAACAAATTCCAAAGAAAAAACTGCCGTTAAATTTATTTCCATAACAGATCGCATAAAAATTTGACCGCGCTAATCCTACCCGAGGGTTACAAAATCAGAAAGTACGAGCATACATAAAAATAACGAAACATTAGAGTTTGATGGGATTAGTCCCAACAAAGTTCGTGCAGTCGTGGGACTTTCTTCTCGTTAAATTAAGAAGTAATTCTAAGTTATACCCGAAATTATGATGTAATATTAACCCCTATTAAATGTAAAATGAGGTCTAATTTATAGGTCGACATGGCTTAGCATCTGCTAACATAGTTTGGACTGACATTCTAACGTGCCCTTCGAAGCAGGAAAACGTTTAGTTGGAAATCCCACTAGCGGTCTCGCATCCAAGTGACAACTAAATGAAACGTTACTAATTTAACGTAGATACGAGGTATCAATTACACAAAATAAAAAAAACCAGCAAGAGCGAGTCGAACTCGCGCACGAAGGGTTCCGTACCATCTGTTGTATGGGAGCTCTACTTAAATATTTATTTTATTCAATAGCATAATTTTATTTATTTACCTTCTTTGAGGTATGTGCCGATTAAGCGAAATTGTTTTAGCGCCCATACAACTCAGAGGTCTTTCTTAATTGGCGTCAACTATGTATGTATTGGGACACCTTTAATTTTCATTTTTTTTTATTTTTAGGAATGTTTCCTTTATTTTTGCGGGAACTACCATATTAGGTTTTAGACCCAAAACCTATAGGGTACTTCCGGTTGACTTAGAATTCTCAATTTTGGTTAAAAGCAAGTTCTCACAGCATAAGTAAAGGAAAAATTCCGAAAAATAAAAAAAGTTGAAACTTAAGATAAGTTTTGGTGCTTACAAGTTTTTGCGAAAATTTACATTTGCCCATATCTTTTTATCGTGTTGACTCAGGAGCTTGATTTTTATACACCTTATAGGGATTATAGACCTCAGTATTTGGTATCAATTTGAATTTGCTAGATACACGTTCCTGAGAAAATCGATGGTGACACACTGACAGACGGACAAAAGAGTGATCTTATAAGGGTTCTTTTGTTTACCTTTTGAGGTACGGAACCAAAAATTACTAAAAACTAAAAATTACCGGAACTAAAGATTAAACAAGTTGACATAAAATATTTCTTCTGTTTCGTACATTTTTAAAATGTTAGTATATTTTCATACCATTTTAGTAGAGGTCAGCATTAGCATAGTTGAAAGCCTCCATGATTGGTTGTAATAGCAACGTAGTGACGTGCACAATCTAGTAGTTTTGAAATAATCTACGACATGTTTTATTAATGGCAATATATAAGTAATAAAAGATATTAATTTATGGGAGATTCTTAAAATAAACTTTACAAAGTAAACTAAAGAGAAACAATCACAATCTTTCTCAAATCTCAATTTTCAGGTAAAACATACAAGGCAACTTCTAAAACGAATTTAAACTCGAATACAGACAGCAGAATTGAGAGCATTCTATATTAAACTTTATCTAATCGTCCAAAAGTGTAAAACTATTTACTAAACAGCCTTATCAAAAGCATAACGATAAAACGGTCATAAAGCCAAACAATACGTACGCGTAGCGGCGTAGCTCGTAGCAAGCTCGTAGCACGTAGCTCGCTACAGCGTAGACACATAACAACTCGGACTAAGTTGCAACACTGCCTTAAAATGTATTATTAGAACCTGGGTCATCATGCCAGCTTGAAAGATGCCCCCGTTCTACCGTGAACAACCGTCCAACTTACCTAGACATTGAGAAACAGCTGAACGACCTTACTCTCGTATATTTAGATATCAGTTTTACAGAGAAGGAGGTCAAGCTGTTCTGGGCATCGTCGGTCGAGAGTCGCACCGATTCTAAAAGAGAGTTTTTCCTAGTTTACCATGCGTGAAACCTCGTACTTTCTATTTGAGCTTTATAACGAATATCGTTAACGAAGTAGCTTTTGTTTCCGAATGAAAGCACATGTTGAACTTCGCGGCGTGGAAAAGAGCTTCCTATTTAGATTTTAGTTTTTATTTGAAATGTTTTATGCATGAAAGAATTTCAGTGTGAGAGTTTTAATTTTTACCTCACTTTACAAACTGACTTTGTTTTAAAGTATAACAATCACGTACAATACTGGAGCTGTAATAGTTTCTGGCAATAAATGTCCCTTGATAGTTAATATATAATTTGTATGATATTGTGATCATTAATAATATGAATTTCACGACTGGATTATTACACTTAATAATAAATTTATACACATTTCTTTTGCCTCATGTTTGATGTAGCCAATGCCATTTTCATGAAATATTCACACACAAAAAACTAACTCATCTAGCACAAGTCTCGTTTTTCTGTCATACAATACAACGCAATATTTGGCAATATGAAATATTTACATTTCAGAAGAGCGGCCGTCTGCGCTGTAATCTCGCGCGTTTGAAATGCCTGGCGTTGCTCGTTATTATCATGCTCATATAAAGGATTAGTTTTAAAACACTAAAAATATACCACGATCTTTAGCTACATGCAGACAGAGACGGGTGCACTCGCTCTGGATTAGTTTGTAAGATTGTTTAATAGCAGAATTTGAATAAAGAATAGCAGGCTTAGTTTTGAAATTCTCCTAAAGTCTGTATTTTTGGTTGAATTACAAGATTTCTAGTTGAGCTGGCCATATAGAACGAATAAAAGACGCCAGAATACCAAATTGCCTTCTTAAAGGCACACCAGGCGACTAGCCGGTTGCGCACCTCATACATCGAATTAAAGCTTGATACAGTGCGAAAAGGATAGTCCTCGTTTCTTACAGCTATTCCTTTTAGAGAAAGCAGGACAGACGTACTAAAGCAAAACGCCGCCAAAATTAAATCTTGGTAACGAAAGTTACCACGGTGAATCTACGTGGGCCCCACAGTAACCAACTGTGCGTCTACAAGCTAGACCCGTGGCAGACTTAAGCTCTGGTAGCTGGATGGCATAGAGCAAGACATAAAAGTTATTGCACTTAAGAGAAAGCCGGGCTGGAAAAAATTACCTAGCGGTTAAACGGATGATGATATCTTTGCAGTTAAGTTAACCAATACATTATAACAGCTCAAAAATTGTGGTCGTTTGGAAATCGCCCCACACCCGCCCCGCATCATATGGCAATGTTTTTTTATAGATGATAGCCAAGCGCTTTGCCGTGGGGCGCCGGCAATAGAATGTTGCCCCTCCGCTCTTGCCCGTGGATGCAGTAGGAGTCTGCTAAGGGATACCTCCGAAAGATGGGCAGCAGCGTCTTTTCGTGTTTCAACACCTATACTGCGCTCGCCAACCCGCCTGCCAAGCGTGGCGAGTATGGCAACAACCCCTCATGGATTTACAACATAAAACCAGGCCCCGAGTCCCCGGCGGCCCCGCTAATCCTGGCTACGGTAGCAGTCACGGTAACGGCGGGGCCAGGGGTGCTAAGAATCCCCGGGAGACGATCGGCTACCAAACCCTACGACGACCACTGGCCCTGGTAACACACAACATCCGCACTTTGAGGACAGACGAAAAGATTGTTGAGCTGGAAGAAGAAATTAGTAGATTACACTGGGGCATTTTGGGGTTATCAGAAGTCCGTAGAGAGGGCGAGGACACGATATCCCTTAAGTCTGGTAATCTACTATACTACCGGGAGTGCGACCAACAGTCCCAAGGTGGTGTTGGATTTCTCGTTCACAAGTCACTCATCAACAACATTATCACCATCGACAGTGTGTCGAGCAGGGTCGCGTACCTGACATTCAGAATATCTAAGCGATATTCGCTGAAGGTCGTTCAGGTATATGCGCCGACCTCTTCACACCCAGATGAAGAAGTAGAGTCTATGTATGAGGACATCAGTAGAGCCATACATACGAACAAAACTCACTTTATTGTTGTTATGGGGGACTTCAATGCAAAGCTAGGCATGAGAAGCGATGATGAGTTGAGAGTGGGCCAATTTGGATATGGGCAACGGAACCCCAGAGGACAGAGGCTGGCCGACTTTCTGGAGAAAGAAGGACTCTTTATGATGAATTCTTTTTTCCAAAAGCCACCTCACAGGAAATGGACCTGGATGAGTCCCAACGGTTTCACGAGAAATGAGATTGATTTCATCTTGACCAACAATAAACGGATATTCAATGATGTCTCTGTGATTCACAGGGTGAAAACCGGCAGTGATCACCGAATTGTTAGAGCCACATTGAATATGAACGTTAAACTTGAAAGGTCCCGTTTGATGAAATCTACGCTCCGACCCACTCGCGCACATATCCAAAACCTCGAGAGTTTTCAACTTGAACTTGCAAATCGCTTTGACTGTCTAGAAGTAGATGCATCAGTGGACGAGATCAATAACAGGTTCGTAGAAACCGTCCATACGGTGGGGTCCCAGTTCTTTAAGACCCCCCGTACCAATAGACCTCAGAAACTCTCTGATGACACCCTTAACCTCATGGCTGAACGACGTTCTTTGCGACTGCAGTCTCCCGATGATGCTCAGTCACATAGGCAGCTCAATAGAAAGATTTGGAAATCCTTGTGGCACGATATTCGTACCTTTAATACATCTCGTATTAAAGATACGATAGAGCGGAATAAAGGCTCCAAAGTGTTTGCGAGAGATAATTCTATTGGGCAGAGCCGCATGACGAAGCTGAAGAGGGAAGATGGCAGCATAACGTCAAGTAAAGCGGAAGTGTTAAGGGAAGTCGAAAGGTTCTATGGACGGCTCTACGATTCGGTCACTAAACCTGTTTGCAGTGCGGCCAACGACCCAAGAGCCAAACTGACCCGACATTATACCGAAGATATTCCGGACATCAGCCTGTATGAGATCAGGATGGCCTTGAAGCAGCTTAAGAACGACAAGGCGCCGAGTGATGACGGAATCACTTCAGAGCTTCTGAAAGCGGGTGGATCACCGGTACTTAAAGTCCTTCAGAAGCTTTTTAATTCCGCCTTGCTTGAAGGTACGACGCCAAAAGCATGGAACGGGGGCGTGGTGGTTCTGTTCTTCAAGAAAGGTGACAACACCTTGCTTAAGAATTACAGACCCATCTCGCTTTTGAGCCATGTTTATAAGCTGTTTTCGAGGGTCATCGCGAACCGTCTCGAACGCAGGTTTGATGACTTCTAGCCTTCCGAACAAGCCGGGTTCCGTAAAGGCTACAGTACCATAGACCACATACATACGCTGCGGTAAGTCATACAGAAGACCGAAGAGTATAACTTGCCGCTATGTCTCGCGTTTGTGGACTATGAGAAAGCCTTCGATTCGATCGAAACATGGGCAGTGCTTGAGTCTCTCCAACGATGCCGTATTGACTATCGGTACATCGAAGTGTTGAAGTGTTTGTATAAAAACGCCACTATGTCAGTCCGAGTACATGAACAGAGCTCGAAGGCGATTCCCTTAAAAAGAGGCGTGAGACAGGGAGATGTCATTTCTCCGAAACTGTTTACGACCGCATTGGAAGATGCCTTCAAGCTTCTGGAATGGAAAGGACTGGGCATCAATATTAACGGCGAATACATCACTCAGTTTCGGTTTGCCGACGATATTGTGGTCATGGCAAAGTCGATGGAAGAGCTCAGCACGATGCTCGAAGGCCTCAATCGAGTCTCCCAACGGGTAGGACTTAAAATGAACATGGACAAGACGAAAATCATGTCGAATGTCCATGTCGTCCCTGCCCCAGTTATGGTTGAGAACTCGGCTCTTGAAGTTGTCGACGCGTATGTATACCTAGGACAAACAGTCCAATTAGGTAGGTCCAACTTCGAGAAAGAGGTCAATCGTCGAATCCAACTCGGATGGGCAGCGTTTGGGAAACTTCGCAACGTCTTTTCGTCCAACATACCTCAGTGCCTTAAGACGAAAATCTACAATCAGTGTGTGTTACCAGTGATGACATATGGAACCGAGACGTGGTCCTTCACTATTGGCCTTATGAATAAGCTCAGAGTCGCTCAACGAGCTATGGAGAGGGCTATGCTCGGGGTTTCTCTACGGGATCGAATCAGAAATGAGGAGATACGTAGGAGAACTCAAGTCACCGACATAGCCCGACGGATTAGCACGTTGAAGTGGCAATGGGCAGGCCATATAGCGCGCAGAACAGATGGCCGATGGGGCCAGAAAGTTCTCGAATGGAGGCCACGGACCGGCAAGCGCAGCGCAGGACGTCCACCTACAAGATGGGCTGACGACTTGGTAAGAACCGCAGGTCGGCGTTGGATGCAGGCCGCTTCCAACCGCAGTTCCTGGAGATCAATGAGGGAGGCCTTTGTCCAGCAGTGGACGTCCTACGGCTGATATGATGATGATGATGATGAAGCGCTTGACCACTACCTCACCTGATGGTAAGTAAAGGTGTGATCGTAGATAGAGCACACTTGCCTAGAAAGAGCCTTTCACTCTGGACTTGAAGACTCCAAGATTATACTGTTTTGGCAAAACATACGCCGGAAGTGAGTTCCAATTACTTGTGCTAACAAGAAAAATTGAAATAAATCATTTGGTACTGCAAGGTGATAAGCCGACCAGGTATGAGTGGTACTTCTCGGTACGTCTGCTTGTCCGGTGGTGGAAGGGGGAAGGAGGGATAAGGTCATGAAAATCTTGCGCATGTATTTTTTGGTTCAGCGTAAAGTTTCATAACTTATGTCACACATGAAACCCCACACGCATTTATAATGCATTTTATTCTCGTATTCTGTTTACGCCGGCAGTTGGCAGCGGTTATTGCGGGCCCGGATCTGTGGTTTTATTAATCAGGTTGTACTGAGAACTGGCGGGAGATGGATGTCACTAACGGATTATGTTGTACCTTCCGATATGTTTTGTTTTGGTTCTTGTCGGTTTGTAAATGAACTTTGCACTAACTCGTTATAAATTTTCTCGCATTTCTGAGGTATAATAGACCAGCTCGTGATTTGTCAATAAAAGTAACCGATGTCTGAATCCAGGTCATAAGGTATATGAAATTCCATCGAAAACGGTTCAGTCACTACGACGTGAAAACGTAACCAACAGAGAGACAGACAGGAAGACAAATTTACGTTCGAATTTATTATATTCCTATTGATAGCACTCAGGGATAATGTTTTTTCCTATTAGTAAAACAATTTGGTGGACGCAGGCATGAGAATCGCACGGCTGAAGTTGAGATGGGCTGGACACTTTGCTAGGAATGATGACGGGCGTTGGACGAAAGCGATTACAGAGTGGTAGCCAAGGGATGTTCGTAGGCTAAGAGGCAGACCACCCGCCCGATGGTCGAATGACATTTAAAGTGTAGCTGGGTATCAATGGATGAGACTCGCAAGGGACCAGAAAAATATCGTAATAAAGAGGAGGCCTATACACAACAGTGGGTGCAAATGAGCTGAGGTGAATGAATGATGAATGAAAAATAATTTCCCAATCAGATCAGTCATTCCGGAAAAAAAAATCTACTACATCCTTACAAATTTACACTCTTTATAATACTATTGATGTAAAGTACACTACGGCGTCTGTGACAATTAGACTAAGCTCCCGAAAAGCTACTACAGTCACATAATTTAAAATCTTATGTCAAGATAAATACGATTTTCCTTCTACTTCATACAACAGTAGCCACCAGCCTTAACTCGGTTGTTTACTTCAGTCTGATCAGCTTAATTACATAAACAATGGCTTATTTTAATTATCTAAAAAAGTAATTACATTGGGATAATACTTTGTTAAGCGCCTTTACTGGTAATTAGGTCTGGCCGTGATTCCCCAGACCTCAGAGTACCAAGAAACCGGATCAACTGAACTACGTCAAAATTGAAAGTGATAAAAAATACAAATAGGTTAAGTGAGTTTCTGGCTACGCGCCTACAGAATAAGGTTCTTTGTTGGATGTATAAAGTTTCAAATCTTTCCTAAAGCTCAGATTTTAGACAAATTGCTTAGAGCATTCAGACAAATTGATAACTATGTTCATGAACGGTCATCTGACCGGATCTCAGTCGAAGAAATTAATTTTAATTACTATAAAAACGTATATGCCAGCAAATACGATACCTATACCTTAAATCAAAGTAACAGAAACTAACCAGTAAACCAATAAGTAAGTTTATGTTGACAAATTTACTTTTTCAAAACAAGCTTTTATAAAATTCATAATCGGAACCGCAAGCAGATTCAAATGAGCCCAAACACTAGTAGCCTACTATCATGAGACCACCTCCATCGTACCATATTATTGCATTGTCACCGAAGTTATATATGTATTCCAAGTTTCAGCTCAATCGGTTGAGGGGAACGGGTTTTAAATTCAGTTGCAAGAATCCACCCGGACAAACATACATACATTTCAAGTTAATAAAAATCTTGTAAAATAATGAATAAATATCAAAACTTTATATAGGTAGCTTAACTTTTCTAAGAACTGGAAATTTTGATTTTACTTTCCGAGTTACAACTTAATGCAAACGCATCCTTATGAGATTAAAATTTATTCAATGTAAGTAAACACGTTGTACTGAAGTCATTTACATACAAGGATTCATAAGCATTTAACTTAAATATAATGTTATCGTTTGTATTGGCTTAGTAGTGTGTAAGCGTGAGTCTTCCATCAGGCTGCCAACATGAATTGACATTTGTACACGATAGAAGAGATGGTTTGTTTGGAGTTTGTTATATTAGATTTGAGTATTTGTCCGTAGCCATTTGATTTTGTATTTATAGATTTTCTTTCTAGAATTATCCATTGTTTAAAGATGATCTGATCTTGTATATGAAACAAGACCTTAAATTCCTAACTGGTTAACGGACTTCGGCTAAAGATCACATAGCTGACAACCTCACAGAAAAATATTATGTGTAAAGGAAGTATGAAAAGTTTATTTACAAATTACAGGCCATCCGACTGCTAAAATATAGGGCATCCCCATAAATTTCTAGAGTGACTGATCTTGCACAACTTGCACCCAACGCCTCCCAGCAATTTTTATCTAGTCGTCTTTCCATCTCGTGGGGAGGGGGAGGGGGCATTCCACGTTGCGTTTTCCAACGCGTGCTCTCCACTCAAGAACCTTTCTGCCCCAACGGCAGTCAGTTCTTCGAGCTATGTACCATGCCCACTGCCACTTCAGTTCGTTAATCGTACTCGTATATGCTATGCCAGTGACTTTGATTTCTCTACAAATCTTCTCATTTCTACGTCGACCTTGTAAAGAAACACCAAGCCTAGCCCTCTCCATAGCAGGCTGAGCGACCTTGAGCCTCAAAAATTAGGTACAAAAAAATATTCTTATTACAATATTAAGGTAGGAAGACATGAGCACTTCCTTTTACAGCGCTTCTTTTACTGTCCAGGCTGTTCAGCTGTGGAATGCTCTGCCCGAAGAAGTAAGACGGTCATCGTCCTTACACGTCTTCAAATTGAAGGTGAAACATCATTACCTGACGATTTCATCTTCCTAACGTTATTTATTTACTATTTATGTACTTATTTTATCTGTTAGTATAGTTTGCTATATGTATATACCTATATATTAGTCTATTTTATAAGTATATTAAGTATTAGGATTAAAACTTCATATTATTATTATATCTTGGAATATATTATGTGTAAATGTAATGTATCCGCTAAAGTACACCGCACTCCGTAATTTTTAAAAATTTCGCTCCATCCAAAGGTTGCCTGGAAGAGATCGCTTTTAGCGATAAGGCCGCCCATTGTATTGCCTTATTTTTTTTAACCCAGTACTTATTTTTTTTATTATTTCTGTTAGTATGGTAATTCAATAAAGAGTTATCTATCTATCTATCTATTGGGGTTATCACTATTTTATCTGTATCATTATAATTTTGTGTTATAAGCCAAGCCATTTTTCTGGTGTATGTCAGTAGTGTCAGTTCCTTGTTTATTCTGCTATAGATGAGGGGTACTAAGTAGTTGTACGATCGTTTACCAAAGCTTGTTTGCACTTTAGGTGTCTTCCAGACTGCGTCGTTTGCCATATGTGTCCGTAATTAGTGAAGGTGTCATTTTGTGGAATTTAAGTAATGTGGCTAAAATGAAGGTTTGTCTAACTGTTAGGTGTTTTACTTCTTGATAGAGTGTTTCCGTTGAGTGTCGATAGGGTTTTTGGTATGCCACTTTAAGGGCAGCGCGTTGTGCTCGCTCCAATGGAAGTAGAACTTACTTTACCTAAGACCGTCTGATAGAAGATTCCCCTCTTAGGCTACATTTCTACCGTTTGTCCATTTAAGTATCCAAAATATATGGTTGCGTAAATTCACAACTATTTAATTCCTGTCATATAAGCGAAATTGGCTCTCAACGCCATCTTACTTCGACATGTCCTGAATTTTGATACGCCAAAGAATCCCGTTTAGGCCTGACCGTTCGCAAATATATATCCAGAAATATCCTAGTTATTTCAACTCACATAACATAGTTACCGGCACATGCGGTTATGAAACAGCATCTTGAATGTAAAACGATCAAAGATACCGCCTAAGAAAAATTTCACTTCATTTTTAACCGAAAAAATAACGAGATTTTTGAACAAGCTAATGCAGTTTTTTGCTAAAACAAAATGTGATTTTGTTTAACTTGTGAAACTAGGTAATAACCACTAGTTTCTCAAAAAAATGGGATATTTACAATGATTTTTGATAACATAAAAACTGAAAAATAATCATTACTCATGGTAATTATCCCATTTTTAGTAAAATAATGATTTCGTTTATTTCATTGTTTTACCGCCTGTTCTTCCGCGACTTAAGATAGACAAAAACAAGGCTGGTTATTATTTTCAACGATCATATCTACCTACAAAATATAGCATGAAAATGTGCAAGAAAAACTTCTCTAGAAACATTGCAGAAATAACCACTTTCTTTTAGAGTCCGAAATAAAATTATCGTTAAAAATATCAAATCATTAATTATTATTTTGCAAACGGTATCAATATGAAAAGAAATATCGATATGTTTACAAATAGAATTTAAAGCGATATGAACAAGGCCTTGATAGGCATCAAAGGGCCTACACGGCACGCTCAAATGAACACATTAAAACACGAGCAATAAAAACTTTGGACTATAGACTAAATATAGAGATAGAAAAAAAGTTTTTTTTTTTATTTGACGTACTCCGTGGCGTAGTGGGCGAACAGCCGGCTGAGACGCACAAGTTAGTGGGTTCGATTTCCGCCGCAGAACAAATGTTTGCATGATCAGAGATATTTGTTCCTGGTCTGGTTGTTTTTATAATATTATAAGTATGTATTTACAAAACAAAATGTATATAAGTATTCTATCAGTTATCTGGTTCCCATAGTACAAGCTCTGCTTAGTTTGGGACTAGATAGCACTGTGTGAAATGTCCAGCAATATTTATTTATTTATTATTATTAATGATAGTCAAGCGCTTGACCACTACCTCACCTGGTGGTAAGTGAAGGTGTGATCGAAGATGGAGTACGTTTGCCTAGAAAGAACCTATTCACTCTGGACTTGAAGACTCAGAGATAAAGTTTTTATTGCACATTAAGAAATAATAAATAGTATAATAAAAGAAAATATACTTTCAAATAATGCTGGATATTTCATACAGCGCTATCTATCCCCAAACAAAGCCAAACTTATGTTATGGGAAATAGATAACTGATAGA
Source organism: Philereme vetulata (assembly GCA_918857605.2). NCBI lineage: Eukaryota > Metazoa > Arthropoda > Insecta > Lepidoptera > Geometridae > Philereme > Philereme vetulata. The sequence goes on along the minus strand of OU975442.1, from coordinate 10,577,221 downwards.
ATACTTATGTTATTTATTTTTAAATACGATTAAATATTTTATAGAAAACACCCAGATCCGGAACGAATATATATATGTAGATTATACAAACGTATGTTCCACGACGGGAATCGAACCCGCAACCTCCTGCGTTTCAGCTGATCTCCTCTGCGGCACAAAGGTCGTCAAAATGTCTAATTTTCGAACGTTTCGAAATGTTTTTTATTGTAAAAACATAGTAGAAGAAAATTCAGTATATATACCCGCTGTTTAGTATAACTACAATATCCAGAGTTATACGTATAAATAAAACAAACAATTTAAATATATTCAACACAAATACATGAAAGGTTAGAACCTGGCAAAAGTGCTTGCGTGCAAAAACAAAATCAGTCAAACTGCGAGTGAGACTCGGACGCCGAGGGTTTCGTACCTCGGCGATAAACTCAGAAAACTTTGAAGGCGTCTTAAAGACTGATAAGTAGAGCTTTTTTTCCTGTAACCTTTGCGTATACATGTTTTATCAACCATATTAATTATCATACAACTTAATAAACGTTCGGTAGCACAGTATGAAAAATTACCGAAAAACGGTCATCAACATTTTATTTGTCCATTCGATAAAGAAAATGGTTTCAAGTTCATCAATAGAACACCCGATGCTTAATTATAAATAGATCCTGAGATATGATTTTTTTTTTCTAAATATCCTATGGAAGTGTGAAAAACCATAGAAATAGCTTTAGTTAGAAATGTGTTCAATTTTTTTTATTGATTTAATTGGCACATTGTCAAGGTGTTAATTTTCTTTATTATGCAGTTACTAATATAGTTTTAGCGTTTTTTTTCAAAATATTTTATGTCTTCACGTTCACGGATTCTATTCTTAAACTAAATTATTCTTCAAGTTCATCTTGATAAGTCTTAAATATTTAGAATCTAAATCTTAAGGTATTCATTATTAAGATTTCAAGAAACTAGCTTAGGGTCGCCACCAACTCTGACTAAATTCAAAAATTCCGATGAAAGGGAAAATGTGGTATGGGGAAGGAATAATGTAAAGATGTGGTATGAATAATATAATAGATCAGACAAAAAGCATAGATACTAATTATATCATAAAAATATTGCAAGAGAACAACACTTTTGAAAACCCTAAAACCATAGAAATTAGATTCTGGATCTACGTACATATGTAATTATTGATTAAAACGGGTATTTATCGCGTATGTACCTTTTTGAGTCAGCCCGAGACCATGACTGTTGCAACACAGCCGAAACGTCGGGATAACAAATAAAAAAGGTACATACGCGATAAATACCCGTTTTAATCAATAATTACGTACAGTGATCGCGAAAGTTTGAAAAATACGTACATATGAACTTCGGGTGTTCTACTCGTGAATTTGAAACCATTTTCTTTATCGAATTGATAATTAAAAAGTAGATGGCCGTTTCTCTGGTAAGTTTTCATAAGTCGTGGGTAAACAAAACGGGTTTAAATTGTGTACACATTGGACGCAGAAACATGATGATACTAGAAAAATTTAAAAATTCAAAGCAGTGTTGACGTTAAAATTTTACCCCCTCCATTTGGGGACCTTCGGTAATCAAAATTTGGTTATTATTTTTCAGAGTTTGGATAAGAAGCGGTATTTATAACTGTTCCAAGTTTCAGGTCGATAGCTGTAGAAGTTGCTGAGATAAGCAGTTGTGACAGAAGGGCGGACGGACAGAAAAACAAAACCGCACCTTACAGGTTCCGTCTCTGCCATTTCGAACCGAACCCTTACAACAAAGTAGTAAAAGCCAGTAAAAATGAAAGGTGAAAGGTGTTGAAAGGTGACGACTTCATGCATTTTAATTGGATGCTCAAGACTTGGTAGGAAATAAAAATTACATTCTAACTCTATTATGGTACCCTGGAGAGAACTTCCCGCGATAAAAGAACTACTTTAAAAAGGTTTATAAACAACTTGTCTAGCATACACTTTGGGTTGCATTTTGTGGTACAAACTTTTAGTAACGAAATAAAAAAACGAGTGTGCTTTAGACCTCACGATTGAAGTAATTTATATATATATATATATATATATATGTTTATATACATTTATTTGCAGTTTGTACAATTTAGGCTAATTTGGGATGGGAGATATGCGACAAATCAACTGGCTATGAGAGAAAGAGCAAAAGAAAATGTGTGCTCGCACCTTTCTCTCTTGCCCCTACAGTAATATATGAAACGTAACTCTCTCTCGTTCTATCTTCACTAACTTATGTATCCCTCTCAACTTCGATTCGCACTTTTTGTAACGCATTCACCAGCTTACTCACCAAGTCAAGCGTGCGTAAAGAAATTTTATATTAAAACTTAAAATATGAACTTATAACAAATAAACGCATGAACATTTCCCCTTTTAGATATAAATAGCAAACTGCATCACCCACTCTGCGGCATTGATTAGAACCCTTATGCTTATGAAAACGCACGAGAGGCCTACTTCCTAAGGCTTTATCAAGAGGAAGCGGAGACGAGGCGGATGTGAAACCTCCTTTATAAATGTGGAACAGTGATTGCTACTGTAATTAATTTTAGCGTCTATTCTCTGTTGTGTAGAGGAGAAATTAGCTTGATGGATTTTAATTGCTTTGTAGATTGACACACATCAATGAAGTTTGCGTATAGATTGAATTTACCTGTTGATTAGAGTATCGTCACAATGTTTTGATACAAAATATACACAAACCATTTATTTACAGACAGCACAGACTTTTTACTATGTCTGCGATTGAGAGTCAAAATAATAATAACTGAGTGGTAATAATTGGTAAGCAACTTGAGTTGAATGGTTGTCTCAAAACTTTTCAAGCTATTGAAGTTTACGGGAACGTTATAAGAGTTTTTAAAAACTAACCTTTTATATTTTCATAAAAGATTTTAATTAAAATAATAATAAGCTGGTGCGGCGGCTGAATCGGCTGAAAACCTCAAAAGGCGCAAATATAGTAGTATAAACACATGCTTTATATTTAAGCCTTTTGGGGTTGAAACCCTTGGTCCGTGGGGACCGAGCGCTCACAAAATTTATAATGACCTTTCAAAACGCCTGGTCGAGGCGACGCGTGACCAAAATGCTGGCCTATATTTTGGCCAACGTTTAAGCATTGCCATTCAACGTGGCAATGTGGCCAGCATTCTGGGCACGCTGCCCACTGGCAGCGGCTTGTTAGATATTATATTATATATATTTTATGTTGTTATAAATTCATAAGTAATGTGTCAAAATAAAATGTAATTAATACCTAAACTTTGTTCTCCAGTACAACAGATACAATACTGTATCTATTAAAATAATATTACGTAGTGAAACGTCTAAGACTAATTTCATTCTCGAGACGAATGACTTATTTAGAATACTATAATAAAGCAAGGAGGCACATAACATGTAGGTGGTCGCTGATAAGCGGCCAGCTGCACCTTCGAGAATGCATTAGCTGGTAGCATAACTAGTTAATGATGTAACAGTAGACAAATACTGGAACTCTTCAATGTATAACTTGACTTGACTTCAATGAAGGCCGAGCTTATTTGGATTCGTTTTGATGTATTAACAGATGGTTCCAACATCGGACCATTATCTATCACCATCTAACAGAAGGTTTGAGACCACGCACTTATTTTCGCTGCGTAAGGCGGCCCCATATTAGACGGAAAGTTGATATAATAAATGTCCTTAGGAGCCTTCCAAGATTTTAAAACTATCTAAAAAAAATCAAGCTCAGACGGGACTAGTCCCATCTAGGCTGAAAGTTTTCGACGGTTTTGAAATCTTGGAATTATTCGTAAGTGCTCGGATAAAACTATGCTTAAAAATAACAAGTAACTAACTTTTTAACAATATTTAACTTCAGATAACAGCAAAAACCAAACTACTCGACCAATTTTGATTAAATTTCCATGAGATCAATATAAAAGTATATCATTTGCAAATAAAAAACTAACTTTTCTTTTGATATATAAATAAAACAAACAGATAAGTAAACAAAGATTGCTGGACATTTCACACAGCGCTATCTAGCCCCAAACTAAGCAGAGCTTGTACTATGGAAACTAGACAACTGATAGAATACTTATATACTTGTTTTTTTTGTAAATACATACATATAATATTATATAGAGAAACAACCAAACCGGGAACAAATATCTGTAGATCGTGCAAACATTTGTTCCGCGGCGGGAATCGAACCCGCGGAGTTATAACGGAGTTCTGAGCTAAAAAACCTAACATAACTTAAAAATTAAAAACAATTAAGACTTATATAGTTTTCTCATGGATGCCATTGTCAGTACAGGACCAAATGGAAATGGACCACACGGGATGCATCAGCTATGAAAAAATTAAAAAATCGGTTCACCCAGTCGAAAGTTCTGATGTAACAAACATAATAGATACAGTCGAATTGAGAACCTCCTCCTTTTTTGAAGTTGCTTAAAAATACTATTTGCTAGGAACCATTTGCCGTACAAAACAAGTAGCTCTAAAAATCTATGAACGGTGTTCAGTAATAGTCGTCCGACTGATGTGATGATGGTGATGAACAGATGATTATCACCTACATAAGCCGGAAGACTTTAAAAACCGGCCAAGTGCGAGTCAGACTCGCGCACGAAGGGTCCCGTACCATTATCTATATAAAAGAGCAATAAAAATAATGTTTGTTGTATGGGAGCACCCCTTAAATATTCTGTTTATAAATTAATATATATTATTATTAAATTTTAAAATTAATATTATTATAAAATTATGTATATTAGTAATTTATATAATTTATATATTAATTCTGTTTATAGTTTGTTGTTATAGCGGCAACAGAAATACATCATCTGTGAAAATTTCAACTGCCTAACTATCACGGTTCATGTGATACAGCCTGGTGACAGACAGACAGACAGACAGTGGAGTCTAAGTAATAGGGTACCCTTTGCGTACGGAACCCTAAAAACTAGTACAAGTTCAACAAGCATAAAAAAATATTCGAGAATTATATTTAGAGCACAGAAGCTATCGATAGATCGTTTGCAATGGTCTTTAGAGAGATTTGTAAGTTATTAGTAACTATCTGACCAATCCGTAGCTTTTCACGCGTAGTTTTTTCATAAAAATATTACCCTCCTTCTCCGCAGTTGGGTAAAAAGTAGCCTGTGTCACCCGGAGATAGTGTAGCTTCCCAAAAGTGAAAGAATTTTTAAATCAGTCCATTAGTTTCGGAACTTATTCAATAGAAACAAATCTTTCCTCTTTATAATTTTACAAATTTTTTTTTAAGATATTGATATGTTATATATTATTGTGTTATATATTATTGGTAATGGTATGTTCCTGTAATTACTGGCACATAGGCATAACAGCTAAGTCCTAAAGTTTGGCAACGTATCCACATAGAGATCAAGACAACTATTAGCTTATTTTGAATTCTATGTGGATATCCATGGGCTGCAGTAGCCACGTAACATCTGGTGAACTGCATGCTCGTTTGCCATATAAGTAGTATAAAAAAATTTTTTCTTTAATATTGTAGAACATATTCTATCGTCAATAGTTTCCGCAGCGCATGCGATGAAAGACGTTTTAGGGCACTTTTTTACACCTTGGGTTACGTTACTTAAGTTTTAGTAAGGATCCCTTATCTTTTCTAGCAACAAGTATAACCTATGTCACACAGGGTGAATGTAGATTTCCAATGGTGAAAGAATTTATGAAATCAGCACAGTAGTTTTTGAGTATATTCATTACAAACGTACACACAAAAATACAAATCTTTCCTCTTTATAATACCTAGTTAGGTCATAAGTATTGTCACACAGTAAAAACTTTTCTTTTAGAATGCTGGCCACAAAAAAGTTTATTGAATTCGAATTTCGAATTGTTCATGAAAATAAAAATGTATACTTTTTAGAATTTTACTCATTTTTAAATATGGAGTGGACGCTTAAAGAAGACCGTGTTGCAGTTATTGAGTTGCATCGTTGCGGTTACGCGCCAATTCAAATTTTTGACATACTGAAAAATTTGAATATAACCAAAAGATTCGTTTATCGCACTATCAAATGATACAATGAAGACTCTAGTGTAGATGACAGGTCAAGAAGTGGTCACCCTCGGTCTGTTAGGACTCCAGCAGTAATAAAAGCTGTGAAGGCGCGAATTCAAAGAAATCCCAAACGTAAGCAGAAACTGTTGGCGCATCAGATGGGGTTAAGCAGAACCACGGTGAAAAGGGTGTTAAATGAAGACTTAGAGGGCTTCGGGCATATCGAAGAAAAACAGGACATCGTTTGAATGCTCGTCTAATGAACCTGAGACTGAAGAGATGCCGCGCTTTGTTGAAGCGGTACGCGGGAAAAAAATATCGGGAAATTCTTTTTCGGATGAAAAAATTTTTACCGTAGAAGAGAGCTACAACAAACAAAATGATAAGGTGTACGCACACAGTAGTGAAGAAGCGAGCAACCGTATTCTGCGTGTCCAACGAGGTCATGTTCCATCCTCGCTAATGGTATGGTTGGGAGTTTCTTATTGGGCCTTAACAGAGGTACATTTTTGTGAGAAAGGTGTAAAAACGAATGCAATTATGTATCAACATACAGTCCTGACGAACCTTGTGGAACCTGTTTCTCATACCATGTTCAATAACAGGCACTGGGTATTCCAACAAGATTCGGCGCCAGCTCATAGAGCGAAGAGCACATAAGACTGGCTGGCGGCGCGTGATATCGACTTCATCCGGTACGAAGACTGGCCCTCCTCCAGTCCAGATTTGAATCCGTTAGATTACAAGATATGGCAACACTTGGAGGAAAAGGCGTGCTCAAAGCCTCATCCCAATTTGGAGACACTCAAGACATCCTTGATTAAGGCAGCCGCCGATATTGACATGGACCTCGTTCGTGCTGCGATAGACGACTGGCCGCGCAGATTGAAGGCCTGTATTCAAAATTACGGAGATAATTTTGAATAAACTTTAGTGTCATAAGAATCTATGTTTTGTTAAGTTCATTTTGGTATATAAATGGTTACATAATAAATAAACTTGTTTCAATTATTTTATATTAAACATGTGACAGAATTTATGACCTGACTAGGTATTATAGCAATAGTATAGATATAGAAGTATAGATTAACACCAGTAAATAATATTTAAATGTGTTTTAAACAAGGACATACTTGTATCATTTTACACGGTATCGCAATTTCCTCAGCTAATGGTATTTTATGGTGGTAAATTGCGTTTATACAAAATTACACACTTCAACCCTGAGGGGTGTCGTCGACACGTCCCACACGAAGCTATCCATCATAATTGACGTGTTCCTTGTTACGACGCTAATGCTTTTACTTGTTGGCATTCTAAATATGTTTTTTCATACTACATATATGGCAAACAAGCATACAGTCCACCAGATGTTAAGTTGCTACTGCAGCCCATGGATATCCACATAGAACTCAAAACAAGCTATTATGTTGTCTTGATCTCTATGTAGATACGTTGTCATACTATAGGACTTAGCTGTTATGCCTATGTGCCAGTAATTACAGGAATATATCATTACCATCTAACCGGAACACAGCAGCACAAGTACTGCTATTTGGCGGCAGATAAAGGTAAGGCGGTGGTGCCCACTTCCTAAGCTCTTTCACAAAAGCTCTACCACCAGTAAAAACAATGGCAATAATAATAATAATAAACGTTTTTTATACCACTAAAGTGGCAACCAAGCGTACATCCCACTAAATACAGTTATGGTATTCTGTAGTCTATGGTACAGCCCACCTAATGATAAGCGGTTGCCTATGGACGATAGTAACATGAAAGGTGCGCTCGCGACTCTTTAAAATTTGTCACCCTGTTAGATGAACCCTCTAAGGAAATCCCTTGTTTCACCCTGTTCCTACCAGGTACATGGTTTTTCCCTATTAGTAAGGATTTGGCCACCTATCTATCACGTATAAGTAGATAGAATATTCTTCATACCTCATTATTATTATTCTACTTCTTATACTAGATATTTGTTCCGGGCCTGGTTGTTTTTCTATATATTATAAGTATGCATTTACAAAAAAAAAAGTTTATATGTATTCTATCAGTTATCTGGTTCCCATAATACAAGCTCTGCTTAGTTTGGGGCTAGATAGCGCTGAGTGAATTGTCCAACAATATTATATTATATTATACTATCATTATTCTTACATTTACAAAAACCCCAAATTACAATGATTTAACCTGGAAAACGTATGTACATACTTATAAGCGGTGGTACATTGGGCAGTCTTATCGCTTAGAGCTTGAATAAATGAATGAATGAAAAGACTTTATTGTACTTGTTGTTAAATAATTTATTATCACAAGAAAATATACATTTCACTTCATGAGAAACAATAGGTTCAAACTTAAGTGATAGAATACTTACCTATATATACATTTTTTTATGTAAATACATACTTATAATATATAGAGAAACCACCAGACCCGGAACAAATATATGTAGATCATGCAAACGTTTGTTACGCGGCGGGAATCAAACCCACTACCTCCTGCGTCTCAGCCGGCTATTCGCCCACTGCGCCACGGAGGTATATATTTATTGTAATCTGTTTTAGTACTCGCAAATCGTTTGGTACGGCAAGGTGGTATGCCGACCAGGTACGGGTGGTACTTCTCGGTTCGTCTGCTTGTCCGGTGGTGGATGGGGGAAGGAGGGATAAGGTCATGAAGATCTTGCGTACATTCACCAAAATGTATCTCGTAAAAAACTGAAAGTATGGCTACTCGGCGTCTGTGCTCTATGTAAGGTCACGCTCGCGATTTAGCTGTTGGTTGCGACCCTTGTACACAAGAAAGACAAGTAAACAATATTGTTGAAATAAGCCTTCTCTATTTTATTTATTCTCGGATACTAAAATTTTATTTACTCGGCGCGTGTACATTTTTACGTGTGACGCGTGTTCTCGGTTTTTGTTATCCGTCCTCGGAAGTGACAAAGCATGACACCCTTCGCCTAGGGCTCTTCGCAGATGCAGTTAAATAAATGTATACCTATTATATATATAGGCTATTATATATAAGATCGTTCAGCTTAAAAAAAATCCAAATATTTTATTAATCATTAATCTCTGGTTTATGGTCTTTAAGGTCATAGATTTAGTATAAGTTCACACCAGTTTTATTAAATGCAAAATTAATTTTGAGCTTGTTCTTTTGCTCCACTTAAGAACTGTAAAATTTTGTTAATCCAGTAAGATCATCATCATCATCATCTCAGCCCGTCTGGAACCACTGTTGGGTTTAGACCTCCTCTTTATTACGCCTTTCTTTCCGGTCCCTCGCGAGTCTCATCCATTGACACCCAGCTACGCTTTCAATAACACCATTCTGTAATCGCCTTCGTCCAACGCCCGTCATCCCTCATAGCCAAGTGTCCAGCCCATCTCTGCTTCAGCTCTGTGATCCTCATACCCACGTCCACAACCTTTGACAAACATGTTGTATAAGCATGTTATTGAAAGATGTATTATTACGATTGTGATTGTATTTATTTAGGTAATATCTACGTGCACAGTATAAGAAGTGACTTAACCGTCACAATCCTGCGCAATCTCGCACGCAATGCCTGCTTCATCTCACTGTCAATCCCTCAATTTCAATCTGGATCTAATGAATTCCTCCCGCCATTTCGTCTCAGCCTATCCTTCCTACGTGACCTTGCCACCACAGATTAGGTAAGGGTGCCATCCGCCCACGAGTCTCGTTTGCCGCCCAGACGGCGCCGCAGATCTGACTGTTTGTCACAATATCGTAGGAAAAAAGTGACCCAGAGTGCCCTGCGTTGCCCTTGCGAGAGTTAATTTATCGTTGTTTAAACCCTAAATAAATAGAACTGTCTACTTTTTGTATAATCTCTTTTGTTGAATTCAGAGATGTTTATTTTATTAAATCGCCTCAAATCATATCGTTTTTTGTGAGTCACCGTCGGTCATCTCACATTTTTACCAGACAAGAAAAAAATAGAATAGAATCATTTAATTCAGACAACGTCCATAGGATATACAAAACATAAAAGTAATAATTAAAAATTAAAATCACTAGCTGACGAATCCGCAGCTTTGCACGCGTAGTTTTTCAATAAAAACATTACCCTCCTTCTGCGCAGTTGGGTAATAAGTCGCCTATGTTACCCGGGCACAGTGTAGCTTCCCAACAGTGAAAGAATTTTTTAAATCGGTCCAATAGTTTCGGAGCCTGTTCAATACAAACAAACAAATATTTCCTCTTTATAATATTAGTATAGACAAATACATATAAATTAAATTTACAATATACAAGGCTAGCTGTTATAAAATACAATTAATCAATCAATCAATCAGTAACAATGTGAACATTTACTCCCGCTGTTTCATAATATTGCCTGATCTTCACTTTATAGAGTTTCTCCTTGAACCTCAAAATATTATTATAGGAGAACAGTTATCCGCCAATTGTAATCTATTTTATATGATGGCTTCAGAAGCAATTATTCAAAGATATTCCCAAAGAAACAGAAATAAAACATCACTCACCAACCCCATTCCGTGATAACCAGGACACACTAGTTGGCAGAATCAGGGACAGACAGGCGCCATTCTGGCGTACTTGTGGTCTATGCCAAATGGCGATTTTTCCAGTATCGAATGCGGCTAGGCTTTTATGAGATGAAAATAAGAGAAAGTAAATTAAAAAAGTTTGAGGATTCCGAAATGGGGTCAGAATCTACAATTTGTATGGTTTTAAGAATTTGTACACAAAATCAGAAATGGGTCAAGTCACGGACAGGTTTATCGATAACCCCTAATTCAAACTTGGATCATAACAGCGTGGGATGAATTTAATGGGAACAAACGTTTCCGTATATTAAACACTGATTTTTTTTAGATTTACCGACAAAATAAAGTACATAACAACTGTAATTCTATTGTATTTTTCAAACTTTCTCGATCACTGTACGTACATAATTAATGACTAAAAGGAGTATTTATCGCGTATTTATCGCGTACCTTTTATACTTGTTCCGGCGTTCCGGCTGTGTTGCTGTATCAGGCAAACCAAACGTACCATAGCCTAGCGTGTCAAATAGCATATCACAGCTGTCAAAAATCGCCAGGTAAACAAGTCAGCGATAGCAGAGCACCCGGTAGACTCGGGACCGAATCACTAGATTGAACTTTATGGTCCAAGGTTCTCTCTAGTTAACGCCATTATTACAAGAGAATAGTTCGTGAAGCGATTGAAATCAAGAAATGTTCAAACTGCAATCGGACTCTATAGACTCTCAGCGCCCTGGAACCCGGTGATTGCTAGGTGTACGCGTCGTGACCGGTTGTCTCAGTGCGTAGATACTGTTAGTGTAGTATGTCGTACTTCGACATTTCTAAATCTGAAGACCAAGTGAGGGTAGGTGCTGCAGTTGCCATCACTCCTCGACGGTAGTTCCAAGTACTCCAGTCCGACCGGAACCACAGCTTGTGCAATACGTCGAGATAACAAATAAAAAAGGTACATACGCGATAAAGACCCGTTTTAATCAGTAATAAAATTATATTGATATAGGACTGTTTTCTGATAATTCTATACACAACAAAGCGAATTTTACTCGTATTTGGATCATATCATCATCATGATATCAGCCATAGGACGTCCACGACGATGAACCCACGGCTCCCAGTAATCTTTATCAGGTCGTCATCCCATCTGGTGGGGGGTCTTCCTACGCTGCGCTTTCCAGTGCGTGGTCTCCACTCGAGAACCTCTGCCCCAACGGCCGTTAGTTCTTCGAGCTATGCGCATACATTGATTGATTGAAAATACTTTATTGCACTTATAAAACTAGTACAAAGGCGAACTTAATGCTAAAGAGCATTCTCTTCCAGATAACCTTTGTGTATTGTATATAAAGATGTGTAGGTAGTGCACAGGAAAGGGAACTACTGAAAATTTGCACAGGACTAATAAAAATAGCACAATATAAACCTACTTAAATACCTTTTTTCAACACACTTGCTCGTAAAGTGAGCCTTATTACATCGTTCTTAAACCATCGTCATAAACCAAACTATAACACACGCGTGCGTAATAATATTACACATTAGTACATAATAGAATTATCCCTACAAAGTTAAGTTAGTACCTAACTGCAAATTATATGCGAGTACACGGAGCATTAACAATTTAACAGGATAATACAGTTCTTTTTGTAACCACTACGAGGTTTTATGTCGCTGAAAATACTATTACATTTTTGGGATAAATAAATGTATCCCTAATTAATACGAAAAAACATTTATTATTATCAAATTATTTATAATTCACAATACAATAATTTGTTATAAAATATTTGCATTTTATCACTAAAATTATAATGTAAGCTATACGTAATCAATCACCTTACATTTGGCGCGTGCAAAAAAAAACTTGCGCGCCATTTCCCATTTTTTTCTTTGGATCGCATTTGTTGCCGTGTGGTAAAATGTCAAGTTTTAGTACAGAAGATTTGTTTTTTCCTCGCAAGTGTGTTAAAAAGTGCGTATGAAACTCGTGAGCAACTTGCTCACTAGACACTCGGCTGATTTACGCCCTCGCCTACGGCTCGGGCTGCAACCCATGGCCTCGTGTATAGTGACCAACTTAGCTCACTTCTATCATAATATACTAATATGATAGACTAAACTATACAAATATCAAAAAAAATACATACTTAACATTATAAGAAGTGATAAGGAAAGATTAAGCTGCTCATTTTTACATTATATATGTGGAATAATTATATCTCTAGGTTTCAATGACGAGGGGCATAACTTATGTTTTGGAACATAGATTGTTTCGGATGCGTGAGCTATGCTAATGAGATCGAAAAGTTTCTGTTGTCAAAAGGCTTACGGAACTTGAGTTGCCTTCACTCACAGTCCTAATGTTACGAAACGACTTATCACAACTCGGGTACCAAAATGCGTGAGCCGTACGTAATTCTTTTCGGATACGTAAGCTCGTGAAAGCTAGATCCATGGGCATTATCTATACATATAAAATGTTTTGTCCTGAATGACTGACTGACGGATCAACGCACAGCCTAAACCGCTCGCTGATCGTAGAGACCCCAAACTTGGAGGATGTGTTCTTTGTATGACGTAGGCATCCTATAAGAAAGGATTTTCAGAAATTCTACCTCTAAGGGGGTGAAAAAAGGGGGCAAACTTTGTATAGAACAACGTGAATCCTTGGTCCAATCTACTTCAAGTTTTGCATAAACCTTTTTTAACAGAATTGATGGAAGACGTGTTTCGTATTTTATTGAAATTCATCTCTTAACGGGAATAAAAAGAGGTAGAAAGTTAATTTGGCGGTGATTTGCTTCGAAGTTGATATCAATACTCCTTAGTGCTTTTGATTTAAATAACATTTTATTTTGACACATGTTTGAAAATTCAATCCAATTTTATTAAAAAAGGTTGAACTCACTTAAAAACATAAGCATAATTAAAAGTACTCTTTAAAATTGGAATGCCTCGAAAGTCACCGTACTATATTAGTACCTCATTTAAAGGTTTATTAGCTTAAAGAGGTTATGCACTTTTAGAACACGGCCATAGAGACGTAGAGTTCGAAATTTGAAATAGTAAGGACTAGAACATTTGTGTGTATTGTTTTTCGAATTTTTTTACTTTTATAGATTTGTCTGTGTCTAATTTTCAAAATGGAAACAATGTTGGTTAACATCAATGGGAAATTAATAAATCTTACTATTGTACCAATAGTGGAGGATAACGCAGCCTTTCCCGTACGCTTTCTTATTTGTTGTACGGCACACAAGAACGCACAATGAATTTTCGTAAAGAAATTGTGTGTCATGTGACGAAAGGGAAAAATTTGCTGTTATGTCTCATGACCGTCATGACAACAATCATGGGACAAAAGAAGAGAATATATTAGATATGTTACAACATTACATATGGCGGTTTCTGCAAGTTAGTTGCAGCCGGTCAAATATACCCATTTGAAGTGTATCGAAACGGCATCTTTTATGCCAAATTTGGTACAGACCAACCTATCAAAATCTACAATAAATGTCTGGTCACAATAGGATATTAGAATATAGGTCACTGTATTAGCATTAGGAGGACATAGCCTACAGCAGTACAAGTTGCCTCAGCTTCAAAGGTCTGAAAGCTTACACAATAACCGGGACTACCTGAAGGAAACAAGTTACGATGTCAATTCCTTAGCAGATGTGGTGCCAAGTAGTGAAGGCTCTCTAACCAATGAACAAAGACATATATATTATAAAATACTTTCAAGTATCGACGCAGGTGTAGGTGATATCTTTATTTTGGTGCTCCTAGTGGAACATGCAAGACTCTTCTATTAAATTTATTGTTGGCCAAAGTTAGAAGCAATCGTGACATCGCCTTAGCGGTCGCATCGTCCAGAATTGCTGCCACGCTGCTGGAAGGAGGTAAAACTGCACACTCCACGTTTAAACTTCCTCTCGATTTGATACAAACCGAAACCTCACTCTGCAATATACCCAAACAAAGTAATATGGCAGAAGTTCTCCGCAAAACGCAAACTGTAGCAGGCGATTTCCGGCAGACTTTACCAGTAGTTCCCAGAGGAACGAGAGCGGATGAAGTTAAAGTTTGCGTGAAGCGGTCTCATTTGTGGCCTTCAGTGACAAAAATGAGCTTTACCAAAAATATGTGAGTACATCTGATGGGAGATATTACTGCCAGACAGTTCTCAGACCTGTTGCTTAAATAGGAAATGGAGATTTCCTGGAACTGGATAATAATATAATTCTCCCGACAGAGTTAGATACAATTGTTTCCACTGTAGAAGAGCTTATAGCTAAGATTTAGCCAAACATATAATAAATATTCACGACAAACCTGCAGAATGGTTATGCGAGCGTGCCATCCTAGCACCACAAAACGAACCTCAGTCATAAATGAAATACTTTTGACATCATTCAAATAACCCCTTCGAATTCAAGAGAGTGCAGTTTCTCATCAAAGTCTGCTTCGCAATAACTGTAAACAAAGCTCTAGGTCAAACTCTTAAGGTAGCGGGAATAGACTTGAGGGAAAGCTGCTTTTCTCACGGCCAGTTGTAAGTGGCATGCTCCAGAGTAAGTGCACAGAGTAGCCTATCTCCCGAAGGAAAAACAAAAAATATTGTTTACAAAGAAATACTGCGGTAGGTGTGTAGTATTTCGATTTCGTTGTAAAAAGATAATACCTCCGTGGAACTTTCACCATATCGAAGGCCGAGCATCGTGTACACAAAATATAACGAAATATTATTTTATTTTCACATTACACTATAATAAAGATTGTTATATTTTAAAAGAATTAAAACATTCGAACGTAATAATTTATATGTTATAACAAAATTAATAACGTAAAAAATCATATTAGAACCATTTTCGACTTCTACGCGGACGAAATCGCGGGCAAAAGCTAGTCTATAATATAAGTCATAGTAGGTCCACAGCTAAACATAAGCATCTCTATATATTTGATGGGTTCCCAACAAGTCACATCGAATCGTGTCACTGTGCTATATATTAATAAATAAATAAATATTGCTGGACATTTCACACAGCGCTATCTAGCCCCAAACTAATCATAGCTTGTACTATGGGAACCAGATAACTGATAGAATACTAATATACTTTTTTTTGTAAATACATACTTATAATACATAGAGAAACAACCAGACCCGGAACAAATATCTGTAGATCATGCAAACATTTGTTCCGCAGCGGGTATTGAACCCGCTACCTCCTGCGTCTCAGCCGGCTATTCGCCCACTGCGCCACGGAGATCGTCGTGATATGTATTCGTACATTTCCAAAGAGACAGATTTTGATTAAATCAAAATCAAAATATTCATTAAAACCACAAGGAACATTTTGAAATGTCAATTTTACTACGTATTCCTCCGCGACCAAGCCAGGAAAGAAAGCGGAGAAACAAGGCTGGTTGTTATTTTTAATGGTCCTTTTAGAATACATTACAACAAAGAAAATAAATTAGGTCTAAATTGTATTGTAACGTATTTTTTGACATTGTAAATGACAATATTTTTAAATGAGATATAAAGATTCTTATAACTGAACGTGTTCGATCTATACCCAATGACATTTATTAGGTCGTATTCTTACGTAGGGAGTCATTCCATTCAAATCTCACCTCAGGTGCTATCAAAATATCCGAAACCGAAAACTAACCTCTTGGGTAAAATGCGTTCATTTATATAAATTGTTTAAATTATAAGTGCCTGACAAGTTCTTTTGGCAATATGAGCATCTCGATGAAGCTATGATACAGATTTTTTATAATGTTTGTAGATGTCAACGTTTCAACGTATTATTTTATATCAAGAGTGATTAAAAAGTGTTTAACTTACCAAAGGGTGGCTCGAACCGGCAGTCGAGTAGCAGTGCATGTCCGGTGGGTCCCGTGGTGCCGACCACAGCACCTCCGCGCATCATCAACTGCGCCTCGAGTTCCACCCAACGGCCTCCGACCTCCTGCTGAAGAAGCAATGGTTATGTTACAGTACAGTTTAATCGTATTGCCTGGAAAACAGAAATGTTTGTACGTGGAAAAATTGTTGTTAGCATTGTTCGGTACTTTACACCGTACGTACAGTTTTTTTAAAACATCATATCAATGACTAATAATTTAGGTATATTTGTACCCCAATTTATATGAAATTACTTTCTTTTTTTTTTATTTATTTATTTTTAAAAAACATATACTTATAAAATTAATACACTTATAAAACCTTAGTAGGTTTGTCCTAAGTGAGAATTTGACATTCCTCTTTAGTATACATAAAACTATTTTTAGATGTGCGAATTTTTTTTATAGTTAAGTTTTGTTCTGTACGTCATTCGTGCGCCGGCTCACATTCCATCGTTATCTGCACAAACATACAGGTTGCTCTAAAATGACAAACTTTAGGGAACAATTATTCAAATATCAGTTCAGTCGTTATGAATGAATAAAATATTATATGACACCATATTAAATAAATAAATAATAAATAAATATTGCTGGACATTTCACACAGCGCTATCTAGCCCCAAACTAAGCATAGCTTGTACTATGGGAACCAGATAACTGATAGAATACTTATATACTTTTTTTTTTTTGTAAATACATACTTATAATACATAGAGAAACAACCAGACCCGGAACAAATATCTGTAGCTCATGCAAACATTTGTTCCGCAGCGGGAATCGAACCCGCCACGGAGGTCGTCACGGAGGTGTATATTATACATATACTTACTTCAATATGTTATTTAGTTATATTTTATATATTTGTAAATAGTAAAATAGTCACAGAGTTATATACCTACTTAAATATGATGTAATGTTATATATATATTTGTTATTGATATAGTAGTACAATATTTGAGTCAATTTTTTGTTCATTATCCTATTTTTTAAAAAGTTTATTGAGTATGTTTTTTTATATTTTTATGGTTAATTTTATCTCTCAGTTCTATTGAAATGCTATTTTTTAGTCTAGGTATAATGTAGTCTGTAGTTCTTTCTCCGTAAAAGTTTTTAGCTGAACTTGTGTATAGTTTTTTTGTTTTTACTTGTCTTGTCATTATGTTATGAGTTCTGAATTTTTCGTAGGAAAAGAAATTTTCTACAAGTAACTGTATTTTAACTTTATCGTGCACGGGTGTTATGTCGCAGTACTTTAATAATCCATCTGAGTCATGCCTATATTTAGCTCGTACATTTTTGGGTACCATTGTTTTTAATATTCGCGTCTGTAGATTAATTATTTTAGTGCTAGCATCGATCCGGCAAGAGTCAAATAAGAATCACAGCTTTACTAAGAAAAAGTTAAGTTTTAATGAATTGTTTATTTGTTTGGTATATCATGTTTCAAAGACTATGTATATGTATTTATGTAGCAAGGGGTTTCGACCTAAAGCCTGTATGATGTGTTACGTTATGCATTACTTCAGTACATCATGCACAAGCAGGTAAAATAATAAAATAACAACAAAAAGTACAGGCACATGAGGCTTTACACCTGTATGCCACAAGTGGATGGACGCAAGGCAGTGCATCATAGGGCGCGTTTCTAAAGTGCGTGACCTCCAAGGCACCTCTGTTGCTGCCGATTGTTACCACTTAACATCAGGGGGACCATTTGCATCTCCAAGTCGTATAAAAAACCCTAAACAAATGGGCGAAACAGCTTTTAATACCTATCCATGAACAAAATTACTTCCATACCAAAAATAGACAAAACCTTTTCATCTCAAATACAGTGATGTCGCAAGATCTTTCTTAACTTTTCGGTCAGAATATAATATCGACTCTTCATCTAAGAGTTCCTTTCAATTTTCGATCAGTCTTTGTTAGGTACCATTTCTTAACTTAAGCTTTTAGTGTAATTTCTTGTACTTCATCTGATGTATTCGCTGATTCTTGAACTTTCACAAAATACTCTCCAAGATTCAATCTACGAAGGAGCCACAGGCTCAAACAAGTAAACATGTTAAAACGGAACTTGTTTACAAAATAAAATTACTGTTAGAAGGTGGAAAAGTTTTTAATGTAGCTTGCATGTTTTCTCAAGTTATAAACATTTTCTTTCATCATTGTTTTGAGTATTAAGTACTAAAAGTGTAAGAAAGTTTTCATACGGTTATTCATTTATTAATACCTATATAGAAAAACATTTCAAATACTTTACCCATGTGTCTTCATTGTAGCAGTTCTCAACACTTTCAAGAAATCATTTAAACAACTTATTTGCCATTTTACTTCACCTTGTACAGAAAGCAGAGCTTAACAGTACTCAGTGTAACTTAATGCTCTCGTTAGTTCTATAACGCTGGACATGCTGGATATTTCACACAGCGTCATCTAGCCCCAAACTAATCAAAGCTTAAACTATGAAAACCAGATAACTGTTAGCATAATCATATATGTATATATACCTAGTCAGGTCATAAGGATTGTCACACAGTAAAAACTTTTCTTTTAGAATGCTGGCCACAAAAAAGTTTATAGAATTCGAATTTCGAATTGTTCATGAAAATAAAAATGTATACTTTTTAGAATTTTACTCATTTTTTAATTATGGAGTGGACGCTTAAAAAAAGACCGTGTTGCAGTTATTGCGTTGCATCGTTGCGGTTACGCGCCAATTCAAATGTTTGACTTACTGAAAAATTTGAATATAACCAAAAGATTCGTTTATCGCACCATCAAACGATACAATGAAGACTCTAGTGTAGATGACAGGTCAAGAAGTGGCCGCCCTCGGTCTATTAGGACTCCAGCAGTGATAAAAGCTGTGAAGGCACGAATTCAAAGAAATCCCAAACGTAAGCAGAAACTGTTGGCCCTTCAGATGGGGTTAAGCAGAACCACGGTGAAAAGGGTGTTAAATGAAGACTTAGGGCTTCGGGCATATCGAATAAAAACAGGACATCGTTTGAATGCTCGTCTAATGGAGCTGAGACTGAAGAGATGCCGCGCTTTGTTGAAGCGGTACGCGGGAAAAAAATATCGGGAAATTCTTTTTTCGGATGAAATTTTTTTTACCGTAGAAGCGAGCTACAACAACCAAAATGATAAGGTGTACGCACACAGTAGTGACAAAGCGAGCAACCGTATTCCGCGTGTCCAACGAGGTCATTTTCCATCCTCGCTCATAGTATGGTTGGAAGTTTCTTATTGGGGCTTAACAGAGGTACATTTTTGTAAGAAAGGTGTAAAAACGAATGCAGTTGTGTATCAAAATACAGTCATGACGAACCTTGTGGAACCCATTTCTCATACCATGTTCAATAACAGGCACTGGGTATTCCAACAAGATTCGGCGCCAGCTCATAGAGCGAAGAGCACACAAGACTGGCTGGCGGCGCGTGAAATCGACTTCATCCGGCACGAAGACTGGCCCTCCTCCAGTGCAGATTTGAATCCATTAGATTACAAGATATGGCAACACTTGGAGGAAAAGGCGTGCTCAAAGCCTCATCCCAATTTGGAGACACTCAAGACATCCTTGATCAAGGCAGCTGCCGATATTGACATGGACCTCGTTCGTGCTGCGATAGACGACTGGCCGCGCAGGTTGAAGGCCTGTATTCAAAATCACGGAGGTCATTTTGAATAAACTTTAGTGTCATAAGAATCTATGTTTTGTTATGTTCATTTTGGTATATAAAAAGTTACACAATGAATAGACTTGTTTCAATTATTTTATATTAAACATGTGACAGAATTTATGACCCGACTAGGTATACACATATATATATATATATGTATATACCTACTATATATGTATATATATAAATTCTGGGTCATATATATATATATATATATATATATATATATATATATATATATATATAATATAATAGTTGTTAATATTATAAACGGTTTGTCAAAGCAAGTACTGGATCAGATTGCCATACACATAGTCTCAATCGTTAGTAAAGTTCTTGAGGATACAACTTTTGGTATTCGGGTGGGAAATAGAATAGGAGATCGGGTAGGGAATGCTAATAATGGGGGGGAACAGAGGGGAAATACGGAGGGTGAAGCTGTGCAGTCTTTTCCCTGAAGGTTTCAGGGCGGATTATTCAATTAAATTATACCGAGGAAACTCGAGAGCCAAGAAGAGTGGTAATAATATATTATAAATTAAAAAAACAAATACAAATATAACAAAAGAAACTAGTCAATTAATAGGTTAATACTGTAGTAACTGTAATATTAACTATAAGCACAAGATAGATGGAGATAAAACAATAAAGAGAAACCACCAAACCCGGGACCAAAATCTGTAGGTCATGCAATTATTTGTTCCGCGGCAGAAATAAAACCCGCAACCTCCTGCGTCTCAGCCGGCTATTAGCGCTCTGCTCCACGGAGGTCGTCACTCTACTCTTTTATTGCATACGTTCAAAGAAAACATAAACAAGTGAGAAAATGCAGACAGGTCATAATTTTTTATCATTTGTCGTATGTTTATATGAAATCAATTTTTTTCTGAATCAAGCGTTTTGAAAACTGTCTTCTCAATGTTTTTATTTCAATTTTCCTACCTACAGACATGGGTTAAAATAAAGAATCATGTAAACAAGGCTACTAAAAACTGAAATAAAATGAAAAAATAAAGTCATCATCATCATATCAGCCGTAAAACGTCCACTGCTGGACAAAGGCCTCCCTCATTGATCTCCAGGAACTGCGATTGGAAGCGGCCTGCATCCAACGCCGACCTGCGGTTCTTACCAAGTCGTCTGCCCATCTTGTAGGTGGACGTCCTTCGCTGCGCTTGCCGGTCCGTGGCCTCCATTCGAGAACTTTCCGGCCCCATCGGCCATCTGTTCTGCGCGCTATATGGCCTGCCCATTGCCACTTCAACGTGCTAATCCGTCGGGCTATGTCGGTGACTTGAGTTCTCCTACGTAACTCCTCATTTCTGATTCGATCCCGTAGAGAAACCCCGAGCATAGCCCTCTCCATAGCTCGTTGAGCGACTCTGAGCTTATTCATAAGGCCAATAGTGAAGGACCACGTCTCGGTTCCATATGTCATTACTGGTAACACACACTGATTGAAGACTTTCGTCTTAAGGCACTGAGGTATGTTGGACAAAAAGACGTTGTGAAGTTTCCCAAACGCTGCCCATCCGAGTTGGACGATTGACCTCTTTCTCGAAGTTGGACCTACCTAATTGGACTGTTTGTCCTTGGTATACTTACGCGTCGACAACTTGAAGAGCCAAGTTCTCAACCATAACTGGGGCAGGCACGACATGGACATTCGACATAATTTTCGTCTTGTCCATGTTCATTTTAAGCCTTACCCGTTGGGAGACTCGATTAAGACCTTCGATCATCGTGCTGAGCTCTTTTATCGACTTTGCCATGACCACAATATCGTCGGCAAACCGAAGGTGAGTGATGTATTCGCCGTTAATATTGATGCCCAGTCCTTTCCATTCCAGAAGCTTGAAGGCATCTTCCAATGCGGTCGTAAACAGTTTCGGAGAAATGACATCTCCCTGTCTTACGCCTCTTTTTAAGGGAATCGCCTTCGAGCTCTGTTCGTGTACTCGCACTGACATAGTGGCGTTTTTATACAAACACTTCAACACTTCGATGTACCGATAGTCAATACGGCATCGTTGGAGAGATTCAAGCACTGCCCATGTTTCGATCGAATCGAAGGCTTTCTCATAGTCCACAAACGCGAGACATAGCGGCAATTTATACTCTTCGGTCTTCTGTATGACTTGCCGCTGCATATGTATGTGGTATATGGTACTGTAGCCTTTACGGAACCCGGCTTGTTCGGGAGGCTGGAAGTCATCAAACCTGCGTTCGAGACGGTTCGCGATGACCCTTGAAAACAGCTTATAAACATGGCTCAAAAGCGAGATGGGTCTGTAATTCTTAAGCAAGGTGTTGTCACCGTTCTTGAAGAACAAAACAACCACGCCTCCGTTCCATGCTTTTGGCGTCGTACCTTCAAGCAAGGCGGAATTAAAGAGCTTCTGAAGGACTTGAAGTACCGGTGATCCACCCGCTTTCAGAAGTTCTGAAGTGATTCCGTCCTCACCCGGCGCCTTGTCGTTCTTAAGCTGCTTCAAGGCCATCCTGATCTCATACAGGCTGATGTCCGGAATACCTTCGGTATAATGTCGGGTCAGTTTGGCTCTTGGGTTGTTGGCCGCACTGCAAACAGGTTTAGTGACCGAATCGTAGAGCCGTCCATAGAACCTTTCGACTTCCCTTAACACTTCTGCTTTACTTGACGTTATGGTGCCATCTTCCCTCTTCAGCTTCGTCATGCGGCTCTGCCCAATAGAATTATCTCTCGCAAACACTTTGGAGCCTTTATTCCACTCTATCGTATCTTTAATACGAGATGTATTAAAGGTACAAATATCGTGCCGCAAGGATTTCTAAATCTTTTTATTGAGCTGCCTATGTGACTGAGCATCATCGGGAGACTGCAGTCGCAAAGAACGTCGTTCAGCCATGCGGTTAAGGGTGTAATTAGAGAGTTTCTGAAGTCTATTGGTACGGGGGGTCTTAAAGAACTGGGACCCCACCGTATGGACGGTTTCTATGAACCTGTTATTAAGCTCTCGAGGTTTTGGATATGTGCGCGAGTGGGTCGGAGCGTAGACTTCATCAAACGGGACCTTTCAAGTTTAACATTCATATTCAATGTGGTTCTAACAATTCGGTGATCACTGCCGGTTTTTATCCTGTGAATCACAGAGACATCATTGAATATCCGTTTCTTGTTGGTTAAGATGAAATCAATCTCATTTCTCGTGGAACCGTTGGGACTCATCCAGGTCCATTTCCTGTGAGGCGGCTTCTGGAAAAAAGAATTCATCATAAAGAGTCCTTCTTTCTCCAGAAAATCGGCCAGCCTCTGTCCCCTGGGGTTCCGTTGCCCATATCCAAATTGCCCCACTCTCAACTCATCATCGCTTCTCATGCCTAGCTTTGCATTGAAGTCCCCCATAACAACAATAAAGTGAGTTTTGTTCGGCTCTACTGATGTCCTCATACATAGACTCTACTTCTTCATCTGGGTGTGAAGAGGTCGGCGCATAGACCTAAACGATTTTGCGAATATCGCTTAGATATTCTGAGTGTCAGGTACGCGGCCCTGCTCGACAAACTGTCGATGGTGATAATGTTGTTGATGAGTGACTTGTGAACGAGAAACTCAACAGCACCTTGGAACTGTTTGTCAACCTCCCTCCCGGTAGTATAGTAGGTTACCATACTTAATGGATATCGTGTCCTCGCCCTCTCTACGGACTTCTGATAACCCCAAAATGTCCTAGTGTAATCTACTAATTTCTTCTTCTAGCTCAACAATCTTTTCGTCTGTCCTCAAAGTGCGGATGTTGTGTGTTACCAGGGCCAGTGGTCGTCGTAGGGTTTGGTAGCCGATCGTCTCCGGGGAATTCTTAGCACCCCTGGCCCCGCCGTTACCGTGACTGCTACCGTAGCCAGGATTAGCGGGGCCGCCGGGGACTCGGGGCCTGATTTTATGTTGTTGTATCATAGAGGGGTTGTTGCCATACTCGCCACGCTTGGCAGGCGGGTTGGCGAATGCAGTATAGGTATTGAAAACACGAAAAGACGCTGCTGCCCCTCTTTCCCATTTTGCCCATCAAAAATAAAATAATAAAACCTAACATACAAATGATTTTATAACGAAAATCAAGTAATTTTTCTTTATCATCATTGCCGGTTTGAATACTATCATATTACGAGTATGTATTATACATACTATACATGGACGACCTCCGTGGTGCAGTGGGCGAATAGCCGGCTGAGACGCAGGAGGTAGCGGGTTTGATTCCGGCCGCGGAACAAATGTTTGCATTATCTTCAAATATTTGTTCTGGGTCTGGATGTTTGTTTATATATTATAAGTATGTATTTACAAAAAAAAGTATATAAGTATTCTATCAGTTATCTGGTTCCCATAATACAAGTTCTGCTTAGTTTGGGGCTAGATAGCGCCGTGTGAAATGTCCAGCAATATTTATTTATATTTATTTATTATTTATATTCTGTCAGGTATGCTTTACTTAACGTAGAAGTATACTATAATACATCTGAACGGTAGCCAATTCAGACCAGCTTGGGTTTACTTGTGTACCTATCTCGGAAGACTGACTTCTTTCGTAAATGCGACTCTAACCGATCCCGTGCTATGCGGAACCAGGTCTGTCCCTCTGGCCTCTATATCGTTCATTCAGATATTTTACAACCACTTTTTAAGTTTTCAACGTATTTAAGTTTCATGCCGGTTTTCAGATCCCTTCAATCCCCACCGGACCCTGCGGCCTACAACATGGTCAAGTTTATCTGCATATCACATTAATATTCAAAGCGTTAATACCAATACTACACATATACTGCTAACTATACTAATATTTTATAGAGTTATGTTTCTTCTGTTACGGATTATATTAAACTGACTCTATAACTCTATATACTATCTGTTGCCTGCAACATTGTACGCGTTACACTACTAAATGTATAGGTAACCTAGATATAAAGCTAAACTCGCTGTTGCAACTTGAATTAACATCCGATTTGTATCCCATGGAAACTGCTTTATGGGTTAAATAGTAGCGAATGTGGTGATCCAAGTTATAATTTAGGTATATACTAAATTT
This sequence comes from Philereme vetulata, assembly GCA_918857605.2. Classification (NCBI taxonomy): domain Eukaryota; kingdom Metazoa; phylum Arthropoda; class Insecta; order Lepidoptera; family Geometridae; genus Philereme; species Philereme vetulata. Next base: position 10,551,934 of record OU975442.1, on the reverse strand, counting down.
CATTGAAATCAGTTTAGCCGTTACGGCGTGATTTAGTAACAAACAAACATCCAAACTTTCACATTTATAATACTAGCTATTGACCACGACTTCGTACGCGTTACTCTACTAAATGTGTAGGTAACCTAGAAATAAAGCTAAACTTGCTGTTGCAACTTGACTTGACTCCCGATTTTTATCCTTTGGGAACTGATTTAAAGGATAAATACCAAATTTCATCGAAATCAGTCGTTGCGGAGTGGTTGAGTAACAAACAAACATAATAAAATATAACAATATATTTTTTCAACACTACGCAAATGTTAACTGGAAAAGAATGCTTGGTAGCATTAAGTTCGTCTATGTACAGATTTATGTATTTTGTACAATAAAGAATTTTCAATCAATCAATCAATCAAACATCCCAACTTTCACATTTATAATATTGGTGTGAATTTGAAAAAATGCATGCGAAGCCGAGGCGGGTCATCTTGTCGTGTATAACATTACGTACACGTAGGATGACGTAGAGGTTCATACATTGACCTCCCAACCTACGAGTGGAATGGGGAAAATGCGCTACGCTACTACGACTATCGTAGCAAAGTGCTATGACACGCTTACGCGTAGTTTTACGACCCGTAGAACGTACCGAATAACTAGTTTTTGTCCGACTCCTGTAGGATAGTTACGTACCAGTGCTATTAATAATCGTCAAACAGAATACTATGGAATACATGTGTTAACCTGAAATGGGATAATTCTCCTTGCTTACAAGAACAACACGGTGTAAACAGGCTCGTCGCGTTTTTAGGGTTCCGTACCCAAAGAGTAAAATGGCATCCTATTACTGAGGCTCCTCTGTCTGAATGTCCGTCTGTCACCAGGCTGTATCTCATGAACCGTGATAGTTAGACAGTTGACATTTTCACATATGATGTATTTGCAGCTACAGCAACAAATACTAAAAATAGAATATAATAAATAGTTAAGGGATTTTAATCCGATAATTCATATCAGCAACAGATAGACGCTTGAAATACTCACAGAATATTTCGTTGTATATTCACTTTCATCATCATCATCATCATATCAGCCACAGGACGTCCACTGCTGAACAAAGGCCTCCCTCATTGATCTCCAGGAACTGCGGTTGGAAGTGGCCTGCATCCAACGTCGACCTGCGGTTCTTACCAAGTCGTCTGCCCATCTTGTAGGTGGACGTCCTACGCTGCGCTTGCCGGTCCGTGGCCTCTATCCGAAAACTTTCCGGCCCCATGGGCCATCTGTTCTGCACGCTATATGGCCTGCCCATTGCCACTTCAACGTGCTAATCCGTCGGGCTATGTCGGTGACTTGAGTTCTCTTACGTATCTCCTCATTTCTGATTCGATCCCGTAGAGAAACCCTGAGCATAGCCCTCTCCATAGCTCGTTGAGCGACTCTGAGCTTATTTATAAGGCCAATAGTGAAGGACCACGTCTCGGTTCCATATGTCATCACTGGTAACACACACTGATTGAAGACTTTCGTCTTAAGGCACTGAGGTATGTTGGACGAAAAGACGTTGCGAAGTTTCCCAAATGCTGTCCATCCGAGTTGGATTCGACAATTGACCTGTTTCTCATATGCTCTATATTCACTTCTAAAAATAAAGATTTGATTTAAAATAAAATAAATATTTTAGGGGGGCTCCCATACAACAAACGTGTTTTTTATTTGCCGTTTTTATAGATAAAACCCTTTGTTCGCGAGTCCGACTCGCACTTGACTGATTTTTTTTTATTTCTTGTGGGTGTGTGGTCGAAGCGACATGTAATTGGAGAGCTGGCGCTTATCTGGGTTATAGCATAAGCATTACGATTCAGTCAACGAATGCAACCAGTGTCTTTGAGGCACTTCCGCCTGGTAGGAATCTAGAGTAGTTAAGCTATCTATGGATCGTTTGCTGAGATATTTTAATAATTCAGCTGTTGCTTTTGTCTATACTTATACTAATCTAGACCAATAATAAAAAAGAAAGAAGGAAACATTTCAATTTTTGTATGTTTGTAACGAATAAACTCAAAAACTACTGGTCCGATTTAAAAATATTTCACCATTAGTACGCTACATTACCTCGAAGTAACATAGGCTACTTTTTATCCAATTGCGCAGAAGGAGGGTAGTGTTTTTTATTGAAAATTAACGCGTGCGAAGCTGTGTGTGGATTGATCAGCTAGTCTATACTAATATTATAAAGAGTAAAGATTTGTTTGTTTGTTTGTATTCAATAGGCTCCGAAACTACTGGACTGATTTAAAAAAATATTTTACTTTTGGGAAGCTACATTATCACCGGGCGACATAGGCTACTTTTTACTGCGCAGAAGGAGGGTAGTGTTTTTATTGAAAAACTACGCGTACGAAGCTGTGTGCGGATTGGTCAGCTGGTAATATTATAAAGAGGAACGATTTGTATTTTTGTATGTTTGTAATAAACTCAAAAACTACTGGTCCGATTTCAAAAGTTCTTTCACCATTAGAATCCTACTTTATTCTTAAGTAATATGGGCTATATTTATTTTTAGAAAAAAATTAAGATCCCTACTAAAACTTCAATATTGTAACATTTTTATCCCAAGGTGTGAAAAAAATTGCCTTAAAAAATGTTTAAAAAATAAATATCCACCCGTGCGAAGCTAGGACGGGCCGTTAATATTTTTTAAAGAGATACATGATAATTATTTCTTTAAATAATTCTATGGTGCCGGCACCCGTTTACGTGATGCAATTTTAATGACTGATTGATCTAACTGTCCTGCCATCCTATAACTCCTTGTTAGCAATATTTTTAGGGTTTTATAGTAAGTTTTGACATTAAGCGCACTAATTAATATTAATTATGTTACTTGTAATTTTTGTTTGTATGTATTATGCTAGTTGGGTTTAATTATTAATAGTTCTTTACTTTCTATATTTTGTATGTGTTAGCAGACTTCCGTGTATTCACAAAGGTTTCAACGGAAGACCAGCGCTATGTTACCTTGCTGTGACATAGCAAAATGCTAAGAAGGAACCTTTTTTGTGGCGACAACTAATACTAGTACTTGCTCGTAGAACCGATAACCGTTGGGGAAGAAAGGTTCTCGAGTGGAGACCACGGACTGGAAGACGCAGCGTAGGCCGGCCCCCCACAAGGTGGACCGACGATCTAGTAAGAATCGCGGGGAGCCGTTGGGCGCAAACGGCTACCAACCGCTCGTTGTGGCGATCTAAGGGGGAGGCCTATGTTCAGCAGTGGACGTCCTCCGGCTGATGATGATGATGAACTAATACTAATCATCATCATCCACAGCCTGACTTCACCCATTGTTGGGTATAGGCCTCCCCAAGTTTGTACCATCCACCACTATCCACTAATACTAATAACTAATATCTATGTTATCTATTGTTGTACTGTATTTTGTATTTGTGTTGTTAATTATTGTTATTAGTGGTTGGCATAATACATTACAGTTACTTTTCTTTCGCTTCGTTTTTGCTAGATATTGATAGCAGCAACAGATAGACGCTTGAAATATTCACAGAATATTTAGTTATATATTCACTTTAAAAATAAATAACTAAATTATAATAAAACAAATATTTAAGGGGGGCTCTCATACAACAAACGTGATTTTTTTGCCGTTTTTACAGATAATGGTACGGAACCCTTCGTGCGCGAGTCGACTCACACTTGACCGGTTATTTGTCATCCATATACTACGAAAACAAAGCTGTAGGCGGATAGCATCATCATATAGCAGGGATTATACTGGTCTCTATCTCTGGTTAAGCTCACTAATAAACTGCGAACAACTAACTGTTAATTACAAAACTCATGAATATTTCAGTGTAATTTGATCAATAACGATGCAAAATGACCGTTTCAGCAATAATTACGAGCAATTTCAAGTACGGCATAAATGCAGTTAATTTTGTACTTTCGCTAACAAAAGCGATAAACTAGTTATCTTTTACAAAAATCCTCAAAATTTTGAGCTGTACCTATATTTTCACCAGTTACCACTTAACATAGCTAAGATCTTACAAACGTCATCTTTCAAACGAAAAAAAAACTTTTGGGATCGATCTATTCATTTCAGCTACGATACAACGGTCAGGTAAAGGCTTCATTCTTTAAAACTCAACTTTTTTCGATCATTCTGGTGTCGGATTCATCTTTTTGTTATATCTTTTGTTGCATAATTTTTGTACGGGTGTGACATAAACACTGTGTGACAGAACCCTCATTCAAAAAAAGAAAAAAGAATTGGTTGTCTGTAAAGTTGCTTTACTGGCGATAATTTTACATGATAACGAGTGGAAGAGAGATGCGTCACAAACCGATCGCTTAAGCCGATCGTGCCTCTGTATCGCTTGTTGCACGCTCTCGCTTGCACGCTCGGCTCAGGCGGAACGTGATACTTTTTTGTGCGTGCAGCTGGCGCGCCGGCTCGATCGATCAAATCAATTTGTATAAAACAGTACGTAGCATTCTTCAATCTTCACGTATATTATACTTACTAGGATCTAAAGTAAAATTGTGTTCGTATAAGGCGGTATTCTAATAGAAAGCGATTGCGTGGTATCGCTAATTGACGCGAACTTTGTTCGTCCGAACTCGCGAACACTTGTCGGATTGGTGTCCTATCTGACAGTTAAGTGTTCGCGCAAACTAGCGTTGATCGTGTTCTATATGACACCGCCTTATAGAACGCGATCGCGTGAATGAACCATGCGATCACCGAATATTCTTGTCATTTTACCTATAAAATTTTAGTCGCTGTTGGCCGTCACCTAATACACCAACTGTTCATCAAAAAAACAATCGCGTCTATTATGACACCGAGCTCCGCCTCCCTGTTCTGTGTCTAGAAACTCACCTGATGACCAACGTTTGACAAGTCAAAGCTTCTAAACTGCTCAAAGCAGATCGCACTCACCCTGATGAAGGTTCACGAATTAAACCAATATTTGTCGGTCGAAACACCGAAAAAATGGTAAGTGATAAATCCCGTATTTATAATAATGATTGCTCGAAGCTATAAGCTACTTTCAAGAACTTTCAAGAACTTCCAAATATTATCAAGAATGGCAAATCACTCAGTTACCAACTCTCACTAAGTTACTTTTAAGATAACGATGTCATTATAGAACTTTTTTACAAAATTTGGAGCTCAGTATACATCTTTGTTTCAAAAATATCGTCCATTTTGTTCGTAAACTTGGCCGTTGGAAATATCAGTACCTGATGTTTCCAACTTATTTTAAAATTTTGCTCATATCTTAGATAATTTTCAACAGTTTCACAACTCTCTTTTTATCTCTGAAATAAAATAAGTTTGTAAACTTTTTAATCACAATAAAAATAATCACAAGTGTTCTTTCTAGCGAATGCAGTTTCTACCACAATTCTCGGTACCTTGTTTTACAAAATTAGGTACGATTTCTATGAAAATTAACGTACATTGTCTGGCCCCCGTTAAAATAGAAAAAGGCTTTGCTGTTCCAATTTCTTTTTGCAGAAGTTTTAGAGTTAAGTTTTAGAGTTTTAGTTTTAAGTTTTAGAGTTGCCACGGAATTTTATTTTAGATTTCATGAATTTTGCTGACTAGAAATAAATAAATATTGGTGGACATTTCACACAGCTATCTAGCCCCAAACTAAGCAGAGCTGTGAGTGTGAGTGTCTATGGGAACCAGATAACTGATAGAATACTTATATACTTTTTTTGTAAATACATACTTATAATATACTAGCTGACAAATCCGCAGCTTCGCACGCGTAGTTTTTCAATAAAATCATTACCCTCCTTCTGCGCAGTTGGGTAAAAAGTAGCCTATGTCACCCGGGGATAGTGTAGCTTCCCAACGGTGAAAGAATTTGTTAAATCTGTCCAGTAGTTACGGAGCCTTTACAATACAAATAAACAAATGAGCCGGATCCTAGTTTGCGGACGCTCATAACCCTGGACGTATAACTGCTGTGTAACTGCCTGTGTATATTTTATTTTTTCTATTTGTGTTTGTTATATTGTTACTCCTACTGTCGTATTATTTTTGTTACTGTGTATTTCTTTGTTTTGTTGTGTCTGCAAATAAATGTATTTTCTTTCTTTCTTTCTTTCAAATCTTTGCTCTTTATAATATTAGTATAGATAGAAATACATCCAGACCCAGAACAAATATCTCCAGATCATGCTAACATTTGTTCCGCGGCGGGAATTGAACCCGCTACCCCCTGCGTCTCAGCTGGCTATACGCCCACTGCGCCACGGAGGTCGTCAAAAAATCATATAGATTTTTCCTTTTGTTACGAGTTTTTCAGAGTTCTGTCGTTGAATTATGTAGCCGAACTATGTCTGTCTGTCTGTGTCTGCATACAACCGTTTTGTAGATTATTGGGGATATATAGCTGAAAATTGATGATCCCTAGTAGGTATGTTTCGAAATAAACACTAAAAAGCTTTTTTGGATTTTTTACTCGGCAACGAAGGATGCCCGGTAAGACCTATTCAAAGACTCCCCAACTGAAGGGTGTAGTATCGTTGTATAAGTCTTCCAAAACACTACAAGGTTTTTTTTATACAGAATAGAGTAGAATAGAATAGAACAGAATAATCATTTATTTGGTACACACAAAATGACACATGAAACAATTTTAAAGAACAGTAGATACAATTGAATCCAATAAAACAGGTTCGACTCATGTGTCTGCGTACCAAAATGGCGTTCAGCTCAGCCTAATGTTGGATGTTAAGCACCCAACGCTGATTTTCAGCTGAAACCAGAAGCGAAGGTTGTGCAGCAGTTACGTAGTAAAATAAAAAATAAATAAAGAAGTCAGTAAATAAAAGGTGTGTATAGTTTTATTAAAATGTCAATATAAATTTTATAAACATACATTTCTAAAATAATATTGTATACCTATATATAAATATATGACTTATATACTTACTTGCAAATTCTAAGGTTATGATAAATGGTTATATATATTAATAAATAAATAAATATGGGTAACTATTTAAAAATACTGATTTTGTTAAACTTATGTAAGAAGAGTTATTGGATGACTAGATCAAAGAGAGGTCGAGATTGATGTTACCATGTTGTATTTGGGCTTCCATTAGAAATATTGTAAGTTTTTTTAAAGCTGTTGCCACTTTTGGCATTTCTGATTGGTGGTGGCAAATTGTTCCAACACTTGGAGGCCGCATATTTGAAACTACCCCTGAAATTCTCTGATCGGTGCCGTTGAGTAGACAGTTGCATGGAGCACTGCCGACTTGCACAGTCCCTTCGACTAGTCATCCAAATTAGCTTTTCGTATAGGTATTTAGGTGTTAGTTTATGACACTAAAAAGAAGACAGGCCAGATGAAGCTTACGTCGCAATTTCATATACAGGAATTCGTTTGCTGAAAACGCAGCTTCAAGGTGTCCATTTTCATATAAGCCAGGTGCACGTGGTTCGACACGCGGACAATGTTTAGGTTATACTTTTATTTGGGTATTCTGGTTCGTGATTCTTGTACTTCCTGATACCCAGGAAGGTTATAGTGTAGGATCTGTTCCTTATTCTGTACAATCTTGTATTGTTTGCAGCACCATCGTTCAAATGCTCAGCAGTAAGTACATTACTATTCTGTAACTGTAACTATCTGTGGAGGAGGGCACTGGTGACCTGTAACACAGGTTCTCAACCTACCTCAGGCACCAGTCTCTTACAAAACAGGTTATTATTAGTCCGAACAATGAATCTCCTGTACATATTTTGTGAACCTATTGTGTAGAGAAAATATTTTTTTATTTATTTATTTATTCTGTATATTGAAAATCACTCGGTTACCTCCGTTTGACAATTAGGACTCTTAGTATTTGCTCAAAGCTATATCAAAACTTGACAAATGCTTTTAAGAGTTTTCAAATAAGTTGGCACTAAGAGCGACTTGCGCAACGTAGCCTAAACGTATTTAGTGGCTAAATATGATTTAAAGACAGTGCGTTATTCGGAGCGGATTGCACTCACCCTGATGAAGGTTCACGAATTGAACCGAAACATTGTCGGTCAAAACCCCGATAAGACGGTACCTGATAAATCTTGTATTTATAATAATGATTGAAATCAATCACGAAAATTTTCTGAGTAAAATTATTTAAGGAGTTGACAAATCATACAAATACGTCAAAATTAAACATGTTTAGTCGCTATATACGTTTAAGGATCGTTTTGCGAGCCAGCCTAAGTGTTTTTCAAGACAGAGGGCAGGTCAATATGTATTTGACTGATAGACGTTATTATTTGTAAGCTTGCATTGTTAAATTAAATGCAAGTCGATACTAGTCGATTCCATCCAGTTTACGTCATCGGATTCAGTTAATATTTTGCATTCCTGTCATGTTCCACTGATAGTACAAGGTATGGTAACAGCGAGCTTATCTAATCAGAGTGACGGGACGTAAACAATGGATGTCGCCAATGCACGGGGAAACATATTAGGTTGGGGAAAAAGTTTCTTCGCATTTTTTAAGAAAATTCAAAACATTTTTAATATAGTTTATTTACATTTAACTAAAGTATGTAGGTACCATTTTGTTCGATAACTTTTTGCCATCTTGTAGGTAGGGACATGATCCCATTGCTATAGAAATTTTGGGGCTTCTGATCAAAATACCGCGAAAAGTAGTTTTGACAGTCCTCACGTGATGTTAACCTGACACTGCCTAAAGAATTCTGAAGAGATCGAAACAGGTGTACATCTGAAAGTGCAAGGTCAGGATTATACGGCGGATGCATTAACACCTCCCAGCCAAACTCTCTTAATTTTCGCTGAGTGGCTAAAGATGTGTGAGGTCTAGCGTTATTATGATGAAAAACCACACCCCTTCTGTTGATTAATTCCGGCCGCTTTTTCTCAACTTCTTGCTTTAATTTCATCAGTTGTTCTCAGTAGAGTTCAGAATCGATGGACCTGCTTGTTGGTAACAGCTCATAATGAATTATGCCCTTCCAATCCCACCACACACACAGCATCACCTTATTGCGAGTTAACCCGGGTTTCGACACAGTCTGTGAAGCCTGACCGGTCTTTGACCACGACCTTTTTTGCACGTTCTTGTCGTACGTAATCCATTTTTAATCAGTTGATTTTTTTAGTCCAGTTAATTTTATCTGCTTCTTCAAAAATGGTTCGGTTTCATTACGTCGTAATAAACAATCACAAATGAGTACACGGTTTATTAGGTTTCTTTCAGTGAGCTCGTGGGGTACCCAAATATCGAGCTTTGTTGTGTACCCAGTTTTTTTCAAATGCGCCAAAACTGTTTTGTGGTCAACTCCCAGGTTTTTAGCTACGTCGTAACTACTGATATGCCGATCTTGCTCCACTTTTTCAAAAATTGCATCAATTTTATCCGTAATAGGGCGACCAGAGCGACGTGCATCTTTGACATCAAAATTTCCGGATTGAAAACGCTTAAACCAAATTTGTGCTCCTCTCACATACACTGCACTAGGTCCATAAACATCGCAAACTTTTTTCGAGGCTTGCGTTGCATTTTTACCTTTTTTGTAGTAAAAATTTTAAAATGTATCGAATTTCTTCATTTGATTCACTCATCTTTACAGTACGAAAAACAAATAAAAATTACACATTTTCCTAATTTGAATTTAGAATTAACTTCTTTAAAATTTAAACTTTGAACGATACTAAAACCAGACTGATACAAATAGAATAGCCGAAGAGGTTTTATTACAAGTTCATACATACTATAATGCGAAAAGACTCTTTCCCTAACCTATTAGCATCAAGTGCCCACACTCTGCCCGCTGAAGATTGCGGGCGCTAACGTTTCTGAGTGACAGAAATGTGCTAAAAAATACCAGTCAAGTCCAGTCAAATGATGTCCCATCCCAGTTACTCCGTTCTATAATTCCGTTGCATTTTTACTAAGCTGTTGGCTATGATGTTTTCTATTTTCACCCAGTGCCTATTTTATGCTTGTATATATAGTTGTTCATGTTGTTGTTTTATTTTTTGTGTGTGTGTTTTTTGTCTTAAGATATGGACTGTATTTGTTTGAAATAAAATATTTTCATCTTTATATCCAAGAAAAAATAACAGAATAAGAGCAACCTTCGCAATAATGCCTATTTAATGCCTGAACATGTTTAAGAGAGTTGTGAAATCATACAAATACGTCAAATTTAAACATGTTTAGTCGCTAAATACATTAAGAGATCGCTGTGCAAGCCGGGCTTATAGTATCTCCTTTAAAATTATGTTAAAATATGTTACGTAATAACGGCATTTCTTCTTCATTATTGTTGTTCGTGATTCAAACAAAGCTAACGTCATGCATGAACAGACGTATGAACAAATTGCATTTAAATACGTGCTTATTTCAAAGACCGCTCAGCGTAAACTCTTAAAACTTTGAAAACTAATGTTATCTCTTTCCTACTCACCTCGTTGTATACGACTGAAGTAAGAGGCAGATAGTGGTATCCCAGTGCTCGGTCCCAGATGACTCCTTTGTTCCACACTTCCACTAACAGACCCAGGTTGATGTCATTGACCTCACTGCAAGGAAACGGAATTCTTTGAGAACTGCATGCTTTACAATTTTCTGGGTTAAATTTATGCTAAGACACGGAAGAAGAATGTCTGTCTTGTTTAATACAAAGGTTTGCAAAGTGTATATTATAAGAGAGTGCGAGAACACTGTAAGTATTCTCTGAAGGGCTGTAAGGCAAAAATCTTAACTGTAATACAAATAGGGAAAATACGACTAAGAAACAACAAAGGCCAATTTAAAAAAACGGCCATGTGCGAGTCAACACGCGCACTAAGGGTTCCGTACTACCTATAAAAACAGCAAAAAACATTATTTGAATTTTATATTAAATATTTTGTAAATATTTCAAGTTTCTACCTGTTATTGTTATTAAGACCGAGAAAAAATAAAAAACAAACCACGTTTGTTGTATGGAAGCCCCCTTAAATATTAATTTTATTTTAATATAATTATTTATTTTCAAACTGAATAATATAATACACTATAAATAAAATACTATTTGCATAATATAACTCAATTTTCTGTGAACATTTCAAGCTGATATCAATATCAAGCAAAACCGAGCAAAAAAATCACGTTTGCTGTATGGGTGCCCCTTTATATATTTATTTTATTGTTTTTAGTATTTGCTGTGATAGCGACAACAGAAATACATCATCTGTGACAATTTCAACTGTCTAACTATCACGGTTCATGAGATACAGCCTGGTGACCGACGGACAGACAAGGGAGCCTTAGTAATAGGGTGCCGTTTTACCCTTTGGGTGCGCAACATTAAAAAGCAACACAAATTAAAATAGTCATTAAAAAGCATTATAATCGGGCAAAAGAAACCTTTACATTTTCGTATATCATAAGTACATAATCATAACTAACATTCATTTCGTAAATCTCACCAGTGTTTTCAATCCACACTGATATTTTAAAACCGAAATTAACTCTATATATTACTCTGAGCTCTGTGTAATATACATATGTAACTCTGTGCGTTACATTTTCACTATTTCACAGCGCTGAACCGATTTCGATGAAATTCGGTATATAGATAGATACCTGCATTGACACATTATATGCTACTTTTCATTGAGAAACTACGCGTACCAACGGAATTTTGTCCTTACTAATACTAGTGGTTCACCCCGAACTGAGATCTCGCGAGTCTCCCATTAAAAGAAAACAATAATATTTTTAATTTTTCACTATCCAAATAATGCCACGAAATAAATAACCAATTAACTTAACCTACAGTTTCGCTCAAATTTTTTTTTTTTTTTTTTTTTTTTTTTTTTTTATGTTATTTGTGGGGAAACAGGCTTACGGCCCACCTGATGGTAAGTGGTCACCGTCGCCTATTGACACCGGCAACACCCGGGGTATTGTCGATGCGTTCCCTACACTGAAGAAACCTCTTTACATTTCTCTTGAAGCGTGCCATGTCGTAGTCTAATGGGAAAACCTCAGATGGTAGCTCATTCCACATCTTGCAAGTATGGGGTAGAAAAGATCGCGTGAAGCGTGTGGTGCGCGATACCCAATTGTCGATTATATGTGGATGAGCTTTATTGCGTTGTCGAGAAGTGCGGTGGTAAAATCTCGACGACGGGATGAGATCAAATAGCTCCTCAGAACATTCCCCATTATACAGGCGGTAGAATACACTGAGCGATCCGATGTCACGGCGTTGACTCAGCGGTTCCAGCCTGTCGGCGAGTTTGGGATCACCGATTATTCTAATGGCTCTTCTCTGAAGGGAGTCAAAACGAAGCAATTGGTACTTTGGAGCTCCGTGCCAAAGATGGGAACAGTATTCCACGTGCGGCCGAACTTGCGCTTTGTACAGCAATAGCCGTTGTTGTGCCGTAAAATACTGTTTGGCACGGTTAAGGACTCCAAGTTTTTTGGAGGTGAGCACAGCTTTTGCTTCTAAGTGACTCCCATACTGGACCTCATTAGAAATTTCGACTCCCAGAATCCCTATACTCGCCGAGACGGGGAGAGGAATGCCCTGGAACCGTGGAGCTATTGTGAAAGGGGCCTTCTTTGTGGTGAACGCACAGACTTGCGTCTTGGTTGGGTTAAAGGTGACCAGATTAAGGTTACCCCAATCTGACACACGCTCCAAAGAGCCTTCAACCTCAGACACAAGTCTTTGTCTGTTGTCTTCCACTTCCGACCGAGAGACATTAGGGCGACCAGTGTAGAAAGTATCACCCGTACTGTCATCCGCATAACAATGAAGGCCGCTTATGTGCAGCATATCATTGATGTGAAGAATAAACAGTGTGGGCGATAGCACTGACCCTTGGGGTACACCAGAGTTAATGGGCATTGAGTCCGAGCAAGAACCATCTACAACGGCTCTTATGCTCCGCCCGGATAAGAAACTGGCGACCCAACTGCAAAGTCCCCCGGGGAGGCCGTATGAGGGAAGCTTCGAGAGAAGCGCCTTGTGCCACACCCGATCGAACGCCTTCGCGATGTCTAGACTAACAGCTAGAGCTTCCCCCCTACTCTCGACGGCTTCCGCCCAGCGGTGAGTGAGGTAAACTAGAAGATCACCAGCTGATCGCCCATGACGAAAGCCGTATTGGCGGTCACTGATCAGCTGGTGTTCCTCAAGATACCTAAGAAGCTGAGTATTAATTACTCGCTCCATCACTTTACAGAGTAGGGAAGTAATTGCTATAGGCCGATAGTTAGACGGATTGGTTCGATCCCCTTTTTTAGGGATTGGGTGGACATGGGTCACTTTCCAAGAAGACGGCACGATACCAGTGGTATAAGACAATTCAAAGAGGGACGTAAAGACAGAACACAACTCAGGAGCACACTTTTTGAGCACAATGGCTGGAATGCCATCCGGCCCACTCGACTTTCTCACATCAAGGGAAAGGAGTTCCTTCCGTACCGCTTTCTGATGAAAACGTACCTCTGGCATGGAACTCGGACACCGAGGTATAACCGGTGCTGCAGCATTTCCGTCGAGGAGGGTCGAATTGGAGGCAAAAAGAGATCCAAGGAGATCGGCTTTCTCTTTTGCACTATGGGCCAGAGATCCGTCCGACTTGAGTAAAGATGGTAAGCGGGACTGGCAGAAGTTACCCTCAGCAGCTTTGGCAAGAGACCAGAAGGCTCTACTTCCAGAAGGATACCCCATTAACTGGTCGCCAATTCTGCTGATGTGCTGCTTCCTCGCTATAGCCATGACCTTTTTGCTCTGTCTGGAGGCAGCATTGAATTTTTTCCTCAAACGGGAAACTTCGAGATCCTGGCACTCACGCGCTACAGTCCAGTTCTTAAAGGCAGCCAATTTGCTGCTGACTGTAACGGCACAAGCCCGGTTGAACCAGGGTTGACTCCGGCCACCAACACGCACTACAGAGTTGGGGATGAAACATTCCATACCCTGAAGTATGACATCAGCGACGGAGTCAGCGCAAGTGTTTGGATCGTCCGTTGAGAAACATAGCTTCCTCCACTGGTAGGATGCGTAGAATTCGCGTAATCCATCCCAGTCGGCTGTTCCGAAATGCCAAACCCTTCGCTTCCCGGGTTTACTAGATAAACTAGGACGAACGGTCGGCACTGACGTGGTTACCAGGCAATGATCAGAGGATCCCAGAGGAGCCTCCACAGAGACCTGGTATTTATCCGGATTTGAAGTCAGCACAAGATCAAGCAAGGATGGTACATGGTTATCAACATCTGGAATCCTAGTTGGACAGGAGACCATTTGGGTAAGGCCATGAGAGATTGCAAAATCATGGGCAGTTCTCCCAGTATGATCAGTGTATCGGGAACCCAGCCACTCAACGTGGTGAGCGTTAAAGTCCCCGAGAACGATCAACTCTGCATTGGAGTACTGCCCGAGTGCACACTCTATCCCCTCAGCGATGTGTAAATTACAGGTAACGGGAGTTCATGTCATGTGGCTACACTTTTTTGGGGTACAAATGGCAGTTATTCTGTATTTCAGACTTTTCCCTATATTTGTGTCAATTAAGCTACACGCATACCAAATTACAGCAACGTGGGGTCACTGGTGTACCCTGTGATATTTGTCAATGTTTAGTTTTTATTATTGCTAATAAATCAAAAACTATAAAGATTTCACTAAAAATAAAAACGGAGTCTAAATATTCTAATGAATACCTTTCATTTGACGTCCCATATGACCTAATAGCCTCATTTTCATTTTTTTTACCCCTCTTGTACCCGAATATCTCAACAACCCCCCAACAATTTTAGCTCATTTAGTCACACATAAATTTTGCAATCACTACCTACATATTTATTAAGTTTCACGATGATCGAATCAACGCTTCGAAAGTTATCCTCGGACAAACAAACACACACATACATACATACAACGCCGATTTGCCCAAGTTGATTTAGAGATCTCGCTTCGCTCGATTAATTATAAATTCGAAAGTAACTACTGTCTCTCTTTCTGTTTGCCTGTTTGTTACGTTTTGACGTCTAAACCGCTGGACCGATTTCGGTGAAGTTTAGTATATAGATAGACTATGACCAGATTTCGACATAGGCTACTTTTTATCTGACTGCGCAGAAGTAGGGATATGTTTTTATTGACAAACCACACGTGTCAGCGGGTCAGGCAGTTAAAAATAAATATCTCAGCTAATTTCTTTCCAGACGAAATTTAACCCAATTAACTTTTTATTAACATTTTCGTTAATGGTGATTATAAATTCAGGTCAAGCCGGCCTCTTTGCCAACAACCAACAGAAATGTTTGATTTTTTACCCATTAACTTTGTATGCGGACAAAAAGTATCGCAAATAACATAAATAATGGACAAATTTCGAACAGTTCACCGAGACATGTGTTTGCAGGATTTATTTATACATTATAGACTTGCGTTTCACCACGATCTCGCCTGATGGTAAGCGATGATGCAGTCTACGGTGGTACACGCTTGCCTAGAAGAAACCTATTCACTCACGACTTAAAGACACCCGCTTTCCAATCTTTGGCGGTGAGCACAATAAAGGTCGAAGAGAACCGCTTTGTGCGAGTAGGAGGTACCCAGTATTTTACCAGTACCAGGTATTTTAGTACCCATTACACTTCATGAAAACTAACCAATTTAATTAGCTATTACTTCTACAAGCACAGCGACCTGTCAGCACACGTTTTGCATGTGTGGATATGGTGTACTGTATGGTGTAATCAACCTAGGTGAAAACTTTGTTTTTTTTTAACGTAGTATTTTATTAGTAGGTATTTTTGGTAGCAGCATGTTAATCGTAATTCCTGATACCTACCATAAAAGGAATCTTAGTGAGGGATCACCCTCCCCCCTCTCCCCCTATTTTCACCCAGCGAGAAATATTCACTATTGATAGTAACTGATTGATAAGCATTTTGCTTAGCAAAATATTAAGTTTACTTACAGAAACAGCAGGACTATATATGTGCTAGTTGGGATAATTGCAGTTATACCTTACGGGTGAAAATAGCCTGCAATGATTTTTCAGTTGCATGCTCACGTGTACGCAGTTAACTTAACCACTGCAGACCATTTTGACCGTAAACTATGAAAATTGAAACTGCCGGGCTTGCATGGACACCATATAAAAGTGTATCTCTACAGAAGAATGGAATGGGACTCTGAGCGAGTTGACGCGGAATTGTGTGTTCAAGCTCCACAGATCCTTGCTGCTCCCATTCCCTGCTCTCCTTGCTGTTTCCAGCAAGGAGAGCTGGGAGTGGCAATCAGGACTTTGGCTGCAAGCTCTTCCTTCTCACAATACTGGTAATTTAATGGATCCTATAACTGTCCAGATTGTTAGTTGTTTACGGTTGGGTGCGCGGTGCTGCCCCCTCATCAGTGCACGTGCGGTACGACAGGCGAACAGCTTGGTCAGCATGGATTATCATGTTTCAGGGCCGCCGGTAGGATTTCCCGTGACGCTAGCCTTAATGTTATCATACGCCGGGCTTTTTGCAGCGTCAACGTTTTAGTCGTTCTCAAACCGAACGGTCTGATACGTGACGATGGTAAGCGGCCTGACGGTACAACTCTTGTACCTTGGGAAATAATAGGCCTATGGTGTGGGACGCCACGTGTGTCGATACCCTTGCGTCATCTCTTCTACAGCAGTTGGAGCCGGTGCGGCGCCAAATTCAGCCAAAGATATCAAGCGGCGCCAATATGGAAGTCTCGACAGAGCTTACGTATTTGAGCCATTTGGGGTCGAGACCCTGGGTCCATGGGGTACCGGACGCATCGCGTTTTCAAAAAAAATTCTGGGTGTCTGGTCAAAGCGACGTGTGATCCGAGAGCTGGCGCTTATTTGGGTCAACGCAGAAGCATTGCAATTCAGCGGGGCAATACAGCCAGTGTCTTGGGGATACTTCCGCCTGGTAGTGATCTGGAACAGTTGAACTATCTATAGATTGTTTGCAACAGTCTTTAGATGATTCAACTGATTCTCCTGTCTAGCAAATAATTTTATATTCTCTCTGATATTTTATTACAGAAGAATGTAGTAAAATGACATGTTAGCGTAGAATGTAGAAATGTTTCTACTTGGTCATGTCAGCTCAGCTGAAGTAGGTGACGAGTTTTAAGAACTTCCGCTATTCTTGGAGTCTTCTGACAAAAGTGATTCTCAAAATATAAACGCAATATATAAATTTCAATAAAACAAAAAAAAATATGGACAGCGATTTTTTATTAATATAAGTGCACCTTATGCATACATATAAAACTGTTGATTACAGTGATTTTTTTAATACAAAGTAGTATTATTTAATAACAATAATAATAAATATTGCTGGACATTTTACACAGCACTATCTAGCCCCTCACTAAGCAGAGCTTGTACTATGGGAACCAGACAACTGATAGAATACTTATATACTTTTTTTTGTAAATACATACTTATAATATATAGAAAAACAACCAGACCCGGAACAAATATCTGTAGATCATGCAAACATTTGTTCCGCAGCGGGAATCGAACCCACTACCTCCTGCGTCTCAGCCGGTTAATCACCCACTGCGCCATGTAAAAAGTTTTTGATGTGTAACACCTTTCCTCTCGGTTTGTGGGAGTGATTTTGGCAAAAAGGACGGAAAGGTGTAACAGGAAACTGGGGAAGCGCGCGCTGTTTGATTTGAGCAATGAGCGTGCGCGGTGGTCAGATGTTACACATCATATGCGACTACTTTACATTAGTCGCATATGATGTGTAACATCCGAAGAATCAAAAATAACTACGAGCCTTAACTGCTCGTAGTTATTTTTGATTCTTCGGCGAGATTAAACGACAAAGTAAGTTCAGCAGAGCTGTACAGTTGACGCTTTGCAGCTAACTTCATTAAAATTTCAACATGTTCTAACGTGTGCAAGGCGATACACGTTGCGATTTATAAAAGCTAATGACGCAACTCTCCAATTATTATTTTCCTTTGAACAGCATTTTAAACAGTTACGTTTTTGAAAACATTTTCACTTTTAATGAAAAAAACTTGACAATATCATGATGGCGTCGCGACAGGCGACTGATGGCGAGACGAAAACAATAATTAGAATATAGAAGATATTAATTAAGATATGGAAAAACTGCATTAAATAAATACATAGGATGCCCGAACTTGACTAGCGCTCGTGGAATACCACAACGAAAAAGCTTTTGATTCTTATCCTGGGCAAAGCTGCGGTCTCTCCAGATGTGCTTTCACTTGATGTATTTCTCCTAGTATTAAAATAAATGGTCCTCTTCACTTCACCAACGTGTTTCACTGAGCACATTTCATATTAATTAATGTTGCCGTTAGCTCTACACTGCAGTTGAAATGTGGCTGTGGTAAGACACGAATAACAAAGAAATAATAATGCATTTTGTAACATTAACATGCTCTGTTCACGGAATCATCCAAAAAAGTAGCCGATATGTTATTCAAGGTTATCGAGGAGTTTACTGGTATACTGGTATTGCAAATTTTGTAGCGATTAGCGAATCGGCCGACCTATTGAATTAATCGACATAATATTTTAACCATGCGTAGAGTGATCACATTTACGTAGGTGAAGTTCTGGTTTTTTGTGAAATGAATCGCGAAATGTGCAAAATTCGCTTGTATCAATAGGTACACACGGCTACACATCAAGCTATACATATCCAGTATAAGCTGACCTCTCATTCTACGAAAATCCTACACAATGCGTGGTCAGCTTATACTGGAAATGTATAGCTTGATGTGTAGCCGTGTGTACCTATCTAATTTAGTTCGCTAATCAAACTAATTATCAACAGTATCGTCAGTTAGCTGACGGAAAATCAGCTAGATGTTAGAACTAGTAATCGGGAAATTCCTTAAACGTAAATTTATCAGTTGAAGATGGTTTTTAATAGCAAGGTCGAGCACTAACTGGGTATAAGTTGCAGTGTAGGACAGGATTTTGAAGTCGGCTTGCCCGGTATCTATTCCATCATCCCAACTTAAGGACTTAAAGCCGGCGGCCCCGCGGCACAACCCACCGGGTTAATTTTGAAACACTAGTGCTGGCGGGTTGTGCCACCGGTATGTCGCCGCTCAGTTTGCCCGCCGGCGTTTATGGAGTAGAACTCTGATCGGCACGTGGCGCAGATGCCGCCGGTCTAATGCCGCCGGCAAAGTTGTTCCGGCTTGCAACATTCTGAAGCCGTAGGGCTCGGATTTGGCTTTGGTGTGTAAAAGTCATAAGTTTTTCATAGGCAAAACATTCAAATTCCGGGTTTTAAATTGTCTATACTGTTACTAATCTTATTATTTTATTATTATTACTAGTGGACCCGCCGAACTTCGTACCGCCTTGACATACATATAACGCGGGCTGTCAATATACGTCACCCTGGTAGAATTGACAATTGTTGTCCCCGGCCATCATTATGTATGAGAAAATGAATTTTCTTCGTAATTTCTTTTTGCGTGATATTTTCATATATTTTAACAGTTATTCTGTTAAATATAATTCTGTATATATAATTCCGAGCATTTTCATATTTATTCATTTCATTTAAACCTTCTCTGGACTTCCACAAATAGTTCAATACCAAAATTAGCCAAATCGGTCTAGCTGTTCTCGAGTTTTAGCGAGACTAACGAACAACAATTTATTTTTATATATATAGATTTATTATATTATCTATTATAATAATATACAGAGGAAAGATTTGTATTATTGTGTGTATGTTTGTAACGAAGAAACTCAAAAACTACGGGTCAGATTTCAAAAATTCTTTCACCATTAGAATGCTACATAATAGAAGGAGGTTAATGTTTTTATTGACAAACTATGCGTGCTAAGCCGGAGGCAGGTCAGATAGTATAGATTAAGCCAAATTTTATACTTATTCATATAGTAGTTACGATGAACAATGAAACGTTGATTTCCATCCAAGTATTTATGGAAGAGAGTCTTTTTGCGATAATACATATAGCTAATCTCTTTATTTGTTTTATCAAGCTTTAAGATTCAATAATTTGTATCTATTATAGTGTGACCATTAGTGCTGTGCACTCCCTGAGGTATGAGCGCGGCGAGACGGGGAGGAGAATCGGCTGCTGCGCTCTGTCAGTTCGCCGTCAACGCTCGTGGCGGCAGGTAGTGTTATTTGTATCGGACTGTCTATGTCAGACGCACATGACCGTCTCGCCGCGCGCATACCTCAGGGAGTGCACAGCACTAATGGTCACACTATAATCCAAACTTCTGCATGACAAAAGCGTGTTTAAAACGGCGAAATAAAAACCCTTTTTGGCAGATGTTGTCAGAATTATCTGCCATCTAACTTATCGTCGGAAGTTACCAAAACCACCAGTTTATATGTACATAAATAGATGCATAACTTTGATAGTATACTACCAAATAAAGTTATATAATATACTCCAAAACCAGTATAATATTACGTTTGTTCCGAAACTGTGCCCACGACGGTACACAAACGGTCCGTTAAATCCCTCATAAAACCTTGTAAGGACGCAGCGTAGCAGAAATAGTTTCGTAACAGTGCAATTCTCTAAGCCATTACGTTACAGTCTGCGTTCATGGCCGAATTTTGGAGACTGACTCTGTACTAGACTATAGAATAATACCACATCATCGCTTACCATCAGGTGAGATTGTAATCAAACGAAGATCAATTTGTGTTAAAAAAAAACGAGTGTTCTTTATACCATACGACTGAAGTAAAACTTCTTTTTCAAAATATTAATTTATAAACTAGTTCAAGTACGAAATTAAATTACGAAAAACAATCATTAAATCACCGTTCGCGTAACGCTAGCAAATTTGCTTTGACTGTGACCTTTTCTGGATGAGCGTCAGTTCGATTCGACAGCGGTTGGATCGTGAATTATTTAGTGGTTAATAGTAGTATATTTAATATAATAATAGTATAAGTAAGTATACTCTTTCTTCATTACATCTGTAATATGAGATGTTGAATGGTTGTTCACATTTTTCTGTTTCTATAATGTTGTATAAACGTGAAAACCTGTAATTGGCTATATGTAAACAATCTGTTATTTATATAAGTTTATCAGCTGTTGGTTTTCCTACAAATAAATTAAATAATATATATATATATATATATATTTCATGCACTAGCTTTGAGAGGAAGAGAGAAAGAAAATGAGCGCGCGCAGTGCTTTCTCTTGCTCCTATAATGTGAAACAGACAATAGGCATGCACTGTGTCTAAGATATACGAAACGTAACTGGCTATGAGAGAAAGAGAGACAGAAAACGTGTGCTCGCACCTCTCTCTCTCTCTTGTCCCTACAGTACTATACGAAACGTAACTCTCTCTCTCTCTTTCTATCTTCACTAACTTATATCTCCCTCTCAACTTTCGTTCGCTTCGCCCGATCACAATTTTGTAACGCTCTCGTCGCGCTTTCACCAGCTCCTCAAGTCAAGCGTGCGTAAAGAAGTTTTACTTCAAAAACCCCCTGTGCTTTGACGCAAAAAGCATACCTATAAAATAACATAAAAGTCCGCAACGTGGCAGATCTTTCGATTATTCAATCTTTATCTCGACCATTGTATCTATTGTAATAAATGTACACACGGCTACACATCAAGCTATTAATTTCCAGTATAAGCTGACCTCTCATTCTACGAAAAGCCTACACAGTGAGAGGTCAGCTTATACTGTAAATGTATAGCTTGATGTGTAGCCGTGTGTACTAGCTGTGGAATTGATCAAAAATAAAATAAAATGATCTGCTTACAAAACAGCTGACGAGACATTATCATTAACCGAAAGTGGTTACTTTACATATGATCCCTTGTTAATTTACAGGTTTCCGCCCTGTCCAGAATCTCTAAATCACGAATGAGCGAGTTCGACAAAAGCTACAATGAGACAATTTCAACGTTGCTCGTCCCTTAGAGAATAGCATTGCTGCGTAAAAATCGGGCGTAGTCAGACCCAGAGGGATACAAACAAATCAACATTTCAAACGTTAAAAATCGATTCGACGTTTTTGTTAAATGGTAATAAATTGGGGAACCAGAATTGGACTTGAGATTCATGACATACTGTACCCTAACTGTACTCTGGCTTTCAGATAGCTTATCTGGTATAGGAACAATCCCAAAGCTGCCTCAGACATATTAATTCCAGATTCTGTCGTGCCTGGTTACCTCTCCTGACCATCTTAACATCTTCATTTTCGTCGTAAGTATACGTCTTCTGGACATGTGTCTCTTTTACTATCCAACATTCTGCTCCATACATCATCCCCGGTCTGACCGCTGTCTTGTACACTTTGCCCTTTGCATGGACAGGCATACGTGGGTCACAAAGTACACCACTCAAGGATCGCCACTTCTGCAAGGCAACGCTTATTCTGCGGTTTACGTCTGCCTTCTCTTCTACAGTGTGTGTTACCACTGAGCCAAGGTATTTAAAGTGATTGACTTTTTGTACAGATGTTGTATCGTAATAGTAAACTGTTGAAGTCCCCTCTGTGCAGTTGACCTTACTAAAACAGCACTCCATGTGTTCAGTCTTCATTCAGCTCACTCTAAGACCATTGACATAAGACCTCAACAATAGTTGAGGTGTTTTGGCGATGAGTGCGGCGTCGTCTGCGTACAAGAGATTCCAAGGTAACGGGAACTTTTTACATCACAAATAAGTACACACGGCTACACATCAGACTATATTTTTCCAGTATAAGCTGACCTCTCATTCCACGAAAAGCCTACACAAGGCGAGGTCAGCTTATACTGGAAGTATAGCTTGATGTGAAGCCGTGTGTACGAGAAATGGCACAATTGAAAGATGTTTTGGCGTACTTAAACGACGTTTTCCATACCTATCTATGGGATTGCGATGAGTTTAATAGTGGCTTGCTGCATACTTTCAAGTCATATTTGTTTTTTAGAGAGAAAAACGACCGAAATAAATTTCTTTATTTATGTACATTTAAATTGTACATCTGATTTTCGACAAAAATCTCATACATGTAGACATTGACATAAGCAAATTTATGACGTGCAGGAATGAATGATAATGTTTGTCTGTCACCAGGCTGTATCTCATGAACCGTGATAGTTATACAATTGAAATTTTCACAGATGATGTATTTCTGTTGCCGCTATAACATCAAATACTAAAAACAAAAATAAACCAAATATTTAAGAAGGCTCCCACACGTGATTTTTTTTTGCTCGTTTTTGATCGATATTGATAACGGCAACAGGTAGACGCTTGAAATATTTACAGAATATTTAGTTATATATTCACTTTAAAAATAAATAATTAAAATAAAATAAAACTAATATTTACGGGGGAGCTCACATACAACAAACTTGATGTTTTGCCGTTTTTATAGATAACTAGTGGTCCCGCCGAACTTCGTATCGGCTTGACATGCATATGTTGACATAATGTTGTCCCCGGCCATCATTATGTATGAGAAAATGAATGACTTCCACAAATAATACAATACCAAAATTAGCCAAATAGCTCCACCCGTTCTCGAGTTTTAGCGAGACTAACGAACAGCAATTCATTTTTATATATATAGACAATATCTCGGGATAACTCCAACCGAAGCATCTGTTTCAAACGATATTCATTTTTTTTACATCCTCTTTGACGATATTTGCAGCACGCATTCTGTCAATTCTATGTCAAACGTCATAAGGTTACATTATAAAAGCGCTAAGGTTAGATTATAAATAATTTTATATGGTGGTTAAATATTCTTAAATTTTCTAATTTTGCGCGCAATTTTCTTAATTTTTTCTTTCATAAGAACCTTTTCCTGACAATAAGAAATACAACAAAAAAAGAATTAGCGAAATCGGTCCAGCCGTTCACGCGTGATGGCGTGACCAAGGGAAATAGGGATTCATATATATATATATAGATACTAGTGGTCCCGCCGAACTTCGTATCGGCTTGACATGCATAGGTATAACGCGGGCTGTCAATATAAGTCACCCTGGTAGAATTGTCAATTGTTGTCCCCGGCCATCATTATGTATGAGAAAATGAATGACTTTCACAAATAATTCAATACCAAAATTAGCCAAATCGCTCCACCCGTTCTCGAGATTTAGCGAGACTAACGAACAGCAATTAATTTTTATATATATAGACAATATATCTCGGGATAACTCCTACCGAAGCATCTGTTTCAAACGATATTCATTTTTTTTACATCCTCTTTGACGATATTTGCAGCACGTATTCTGTCAATTCTATGTCAAACGTCATAAGGTTACATTATAAAAGCGCTAAGGTTAGATTATAAATAATTTTATATAGTTGTTAAGTATTCTTAAATTTTCTAATTTTGCGCGCAATTTTCTTAATTTTTTCTTTCACAAGAACCTTCTCCTGACAATAAGAAATACAACAAAAAAAGAATTGGCCAAATTGGTCAAGGCGTTGTTGAGTTATGCGCTTACCAACACATTTTGCGATTCATTTTTATATTATAGAAGATGGTACGGAACCCTTCGTGCGCAAGTCCGACTTGCACTTGGCTGGTTTTTTTTTAAACTTTTCTTGACATCTTTCCTTATAATGTTCAACCGTAGAAATCTATCATTAGTTCTAAGCTACCTGTTTAAACAAATAGTATCGCCGTTGGTTTCTTTACATAAATAAATTAAATTATATACCAAATTTCATCCAAATCAGTTCAATCGTTACAATGTGATTGAGTAACAAGCAAACATCCAAACATTAATAATATTAGTGTAATGTGTGTTGGGGATTGGCGTTCTAAAACACTTATTAATTAGGTGTATCAGAATGCTCCTAGAAGCACCGAAGTGTTCATTTCTAAATTCCACTAACGGTAACCGATCTTTTTATATACAGGATGGAATTTTTGAACATACCTGCAGGGAAAGTCCTTTTATTTTTAAAAACAAGCAAACTACATTCAAAGTTTTTGTAAATACGCTTCCCACACCGGGAAATCAAACCGACACTAATTCAATATCACTAAATCATTATCATCACTGCTGCGCACATGATGATGACACAGCGGGTCAACGCACTGTGCTTTCGTTGACCCAATCCCACCACCCCGCCCGTCCACTCGCGCGCAGAGAGCAGCGGCACGCAGTGCGAGGCGAGACGTTATTCGGAGCGGATCGCACTCACCCTGATGAAGGTTCACGAATTGAACCGAAACATTGTCGGTCGAAACACCGATAAGACGGTACGTGATAAATCCCGTATTTATAATAATGATTGAAATCAATCACGAAAGTTTTTTATGTAAAATAATGTGTGTATGTCTATTATAGTTAGTGCAATAAGTATTAAGTCTATACTGTTGTTCTATCTGTCAAACTATAGTATTGTCTCAGTCTCAGTATAGTCCTTTTCAAATATATAAATAAATAAATATTGCTGGACATGTCACACAGCGCTAACCAGCCCCAAACTAAGCAGAGCTTGTACTATGAGAACCAGATCACTGATAGAATACTTATATACTTTTTTTTTGTAAATACATACTTATCATAATATATAGAAAAACATCCAGACCCGGAACAAATATCTGTAGATTATGCAAAAATTTGTTCCGCGGTGGGAATCGAACCCGCTACCTCCTGGGTCTCAGCCGGCTATTCGCCCATTGCGCCACGGAGGTAGTCAAAGTTTTCAAGAAGCCACCTTCGTAGAATCATCTTACATCCCCGCTTTGTCAATGGATAGAAGTTCAGTATTTTATTTATCCTATAAATATTATAAATGCGAAAGTTTGTATGTATGGATGTATGGATGTTTGTAACTCTTTCACGCCGGAACGGATGAACCGATTGCGATGAAATTTGGTATGTACGTAGATTACCTGGATTAACACATAGGCTACTTAAGGTTGCCTGGAAGAGATCGCTTTTAGCGATAAGGCCGCCCATTGTACCTTTGATTTAATTTTGTATTCTCTTTTGTTTGTTTTATTTTTAATGGTGTGCAATAAAGAAATTATCTATCTAATCTATCTATCTACTTTTTTTTAGCAAACCACGCGTGCGAAGCCGCTGGCAACAGCTTAGTTTTGGAATATAAAAAAGGTCCTTACCAAGAAATGAATCCACAGAAGAATTGGGTGCGTCTTTTTTTATATTAAACTTGTAGACACACAAGCTGACGGGCCTCCTGATGTTAAGTGGTCACCGCCGCCTATAAATTCCTGCAGCACTCGTGGTACTGCAGTCGCGTTGCCTAGCACTTAATACCCTGTTTACACCCCACTTGAAGGCATTCATTTTGAAGCCCACCGGAAAAACCTCCGGAGGAAGGTCATTCTTTATTCTTTATTCTTTATTGTACACAAGAAAATACATAATAAAGTACAGAAATAGAGGACATGTACAAAGGCGAGCTTAACCCTAAAAAGAGTTTTCTTCCAGCAAACCTTTGAGGCTAGAGAGAGAGATGATTTTAAAGGTAGGTGCGTGTACAAGAATCATAAATATGTACATATATCTTAAACAAATAAAACGAAATATACCAAAAGAAAGTAATAAAATGAATGAATATAATAAATAAATAAATAGACTAATATATACAAAAATAAATATATACCTACAATAATAAATATATACCTACAATTAAATAAAATTACAGAGAAAGATAGTGCTCTTTAACTTTCCGTTTGAAAATGTTAAACGACGGACTAGCGCGAACTTCATGGGGCAGGGCATTCCAAATTTTCACCGCATAAACGGTAAAGGAGCCACCATAGCGGCTTGAAGTGTGTTGAGGTGTTTTGAGGAGAAGGGACTTAGAGGACCGGGATGTCACACTGCGAGGGACAAGGAATTCGAAGCGTTCACGGAGGTAGGGAGGAGAGAGTGGACAATATAATACTTTAAATAAGAGTGAGAGAACGTGAAGATCACGACGAAGACGAATAGGGAGCCATCCACATCTTGCACCTGTGAAACGCACCGTGTGAGACTTCCACGAATCTACAATATGTGGGTGAGCACGTTGCCGGTTGCGGGAGGTTCAATGGTAGAAGTGGGAAGCAGGGATTAAATTGAGCAGCTCTTCAGAAAGTTCACCATTATATATTTTATAGATAACGCTGAGTGCTCCGATGTCACGGCGCAGACTCAGCGGCTCCAGATCCTTGGATACTACTGGGTCTTCGACGACGTCGTCTAATAGAGATAGGCTTCCACCGCTTAAATATTAATTTATTTTATTATTATGTTTAATTTTTTTTTAAACTCAAAAATGGTACCAAATTTTTATTGATACTCGTATATTACCACCACATATATAATTTGAGAATCATATATAATTGTTGAAATAACCTATTGGTCTTCCGTAAAAGGAGGTGACCTGTCGTAATACATGCCATAACCGGGCGTTCGTATTATAAATTTTACACCCATCGCACCCTTTCGTAAAATTACGATCTTCCCCCCTTTGACCCCTTTTCCCTCACTACAGTAGGTGGTAGACACATCTTCCCGCCTAAAGTATCAAAATAAACAAGAATTTAAGCGCGTCTCACACGTTATATTGCACAGATGCTATAATTATAATAAATAAATAATTGCTGGACATTTCACCCAGCGCTATCTAGCCTCAAACTAAGCAGAGCTCTTACTATGGGAACAAGATAACAGATAGAATACTTATATACTTTTCTTTATGTAATTACATGCTTATAATATATAGAAAAACAACCAGACCCGGAACAAATATCTATAGATCATGCAAACATTTGTTTCGCGGCGGGAATCGAACCCACTACCTCCTGCGTCTTAGCCGGCTGTTCGCCCATTGCGCCACGGAAGTCGTCTAATTCGATCTCTAATGGCGGTTTCCTATATCCATCGGTAACCAGCTACGACTCGTTTCTCCTTGAAAACGTGTCAAAGTTTGACACATGTTTGACACTTTTTCGAGGAGATACGAGTCGTAGTCGGTTACCGACGGATATATATGCGTTGTATATATGTATGTTTGTCCGAGGACAACTTTCGAAGCGTTGATCCGATCAGTGTGAAGTTAAAACATGGGTAGGTAGTGATGGCACAATTTTGATGTGACTAAATGAGCTAAAAACGTTGGGAGGTTGTTGAGATATTGGGGTCAAGAAGGGTAAAAAAATGAAAATGAGGTTATTAGGTCAAAAAGGACGTCAAATGAAAGGTATTTATTAGTACATTCAGACTCCGTATTTATTTTTCATAAACTCTTTATAGTTTTTTAAGTTATTAGTCATAATAAAAACTGAACTTTGAAAAGCGGTCGAATATCTATCTAATTCATTATGTCGGCTGTATAAATGTATGTAAATCCTAATTAAATGAAAACGACGCAGGCAAAACCGAATGCGAAAGCTTGTCTTTAACAGCGGCTGAATCAGATTTGGCTCGGACTTACTGTTACCGCAGAATAAATGATAGTATACTGGCACTATTACAACCACTAATAGAGACCTAGAAACTAGTAAAGAACCTTGGTGACCTAGTAGATTGTACCTCGACTTTCGAATCGAAGGTTCTGGGTTCTAATCCCGGCTGTGCGATAATGCATTCTCTTACTAGAAAAATGTATGGGCAAACATGTGCTCAAAATGATCAAAAATTTCAAAATCAAATCAACGACGACCTCTGTGGCGCAGTGGGCGAATAGCCGGCTGTGACTCAGGAGGTTGCGGGTTTGATTTCCGGCATGGAACAAATGTTTGAATGATCTACAGATATTTGTTTCGGATCTGGGTCTTTTTATATTGATAATAAGTGGTACTTACAAAAAATATATATACCTATATATTCGTAAGTATTCAATTTTTTTATAAAAATTATAGGCCAGCGTTTGACCACGATCTCGCCTGATGGTAAGCGATGATGCAGTCTGGCACACGCTTGCCTAGAAGAAACCTATACACTCGCAATTTGAAGACCCCTAGGTTGTAGTTATCAAGAAACACAAAATCAGGCAAGGCGTTCCACTGCTTGGCGGTGCGCATAATCCGATGATAGAATGGAGATGGTGGATATTCTATACGTTATCTGGCTCTCAAGCTCTGCTTAATTTGGGTCTAAATAGCTGTGTGAAATGTCCAGCAATATTTATTTATTTATTTATAATGATGAAGGAAAACATCAGGAGGAAACCGACATGTCGTAGAACCAAAATTTCGGCACACGCTTGCCTAGAAGAAACCTATTCACTCGCAACTTGAAGACTCCTAGGTTGTAGTTATCAGCAAAACACAGACTCAGGCAAAGCGTTCCACTCCTTGGCGTTGCTCATAATCCGATGATAGAATGGGGATGGTGGATATTCTATCAATTATCTGGCTCCCAAGCTCTGCTTAATTTGTGACTAGATAGCTGTGTGAAATGTCCAGCAATATTTATTTATTTATCTAAAATGGTGAAGGAAAACATCAGGAGGAAGCCTACATGTCGTAGAACCAATAATTCAAAGGCATGTACCATGGGGTTCGTACATTGGGTTACTAAGCAGCAGCGATAGGTTTGCAACCCACGTCAACGTCATCGACTTTTATACGCGACCCTTGCGCAAGCCTAGATATTTCAACAAATTCTTCCCACAGAAACTTACGCAACGAAATCATTGACGGTGAAACTTCCATGCAAAAAGTGGGAATGAATCAAACGTTGTTTGGAAGTTGTCTATAGCTACCTTTTTGTGGGATATCTTCACGAGTCTGTGTATCGAGAACGAGACTAAATAATGTCCATAATGGGAATTAATATCGTAAAGACTTTCCAGGCTAAATTTCGCACTTCTACCGTACTTAAAGTTAACTCACGGAGACGTTTCAAAATGATCTTTAAGATTAATGAATAATGTTGCAGAGCGTGCAATTTTATACTGGAAGATCTTTATACCGAAGGAAAACATTTTAGGGATTTTGATGCTAAATACGAGGTATAAAAAGCTTAATTTACACTGAACCTAAAACGACAGAAACCTAGTAGTAACTATTTCTTATTCTATGCCCCGCTAATTGCGCCCATTCATACTCAAACAAAACGGTTATGGCCCATTATGACGTTTTGTCTCTATTCTTAGGCTACATTCAAAAGGTCAAATCATTTGAAGAGGTTTTAAAGGCCCTCTAAACGAATAGAAAACAACGGACGTAAAAATAAAAACGGCCAAGTGCGAGACTCGCACACGAAGGGTTCCGTACCATTATCTATAAAAACGGCAAAAAAATCACGTTTGTTGTATGGCAGCCCCCTTTAAATATTTGATTTATTTTATTTTTATTATTTATTTTTAAAGTGAATATATAACTAAATATTCTGTGAATATTTCAACCTATCTGTTGTCGTTATCAATATCGAGCTAAAACGAGCAAAAAATCACGTTTGTTGTATGGGAGCCCCCCCTAAATATTTATTTTATTCAATTTTTAGGATTTGATGTCATAGAGGCAATAGCAATACATTATTTGTGAAAACTTCAACTATCTAACTATCACGGTTCATGAGATACAGCCTGGTGACAGACGGTCAGACAGACAGACAGCGGAGCCTCAGTAATAGGGTGCCGTTTTACCCTTTGGGTACGGAACCCTAAAAATTACGTTCGCTTCTGTCAGTAGAGTTTAGTCTGCAGGTAACATGACACTAACGCTTTTAGATATATCCTGCCAAGGTTTTTCGTAGTCAAGCGTAAAACTTGGCAGGTATTTTGAAGTAAAACATCTTCAAGCCAAGTCAAGCGTGCGTGAAGAAGTTTTACTTCAAAATGAAGTAAAACTTCTTCATGCACGTTTGACTTGGGGAGTAAGCTGGTGAATGCGTGACAAGAGCGTTACGAAAAGTGTGATCGGTTGAGGCGAACGGCATTTGAGAGGGAGATATAAGTTAGTGAAGATATAAAGAGAGAGAATTACGTTTCGTATGTTACTGTAGGGGCAAGAGAGAGTGGTGTGAGCACACATTTTCTTTCTCTCTTCCTCTCATAGCCAGTGCATGAAATATATATATATATATCTCAGTCAGTAGTTCGTTTGCGAGTTTGCTAGCATTATGCGAACGATGATGTATTCATTAATTTTCATAATTTAATTTCGTTCTTGAACAATTTTATAAATTAATATTTTGAAAAAGAAGTTTTTTTCAGTCGTGTGGACTAAAGCACACTCATTTTTTTATCCTACTTTTGTTTATGGCGTTAATGGAGGTTTTATGCTTTTCCCTTTGATCCTTCACTGTCTTATCAGTTAATAAATGACCTATCTTCTTTCTTTATTCTTTAATGCACACAAATAGATTACAGACAATAATAACTTACAAAATGGACATGTACAAAAGCGAGCTTAAACCTAATAAGAGATATCTTGCGCACTTTCGATTTATAAAAGCTTATCGTACTCGTTCCATCATCATCATCATTCATATCTCCTCTCTCAAACGCCACTCCAAACTATTCTAGCTATTCTCATCCATGTTTTAAATCAAAATCAAATCAAAAAACATTTATTTGTGACAACACCAATAGTAAGAACACAACAAACTCACAAAGAAGATATAAATAAAAAAATAAAAACGAATAATAAAACTTTTAAATCTATTCTTTTTAAAAAATTAAATCGAATGTATGCGCATGAATGCTACGAAGGCGTTTAGTCAATTACAATCGCGATTTTAACAATTAGTCAAGACAAATGCTTATTCAGATTTGGATAAAGCTCACATAAATAGCTTTAACTCAAGCCAAACGTAGGAATAATATACTTCCCATTCTACCTACCTAAATCTCTAGGCTAAAGTTACAGTTTAGAAATAACGATCTCTACTCTAAGGACTTTATCACACTAGCGATTTGTGCACTCCGCGTTCGTTCAAACGCGCGTCCCACACTTCAGCCAGACATTGTATAAATGATTGTAAAGTATAAATGAAAAGACACAAAGCCAAAGTCAAAATCTTTTATTCATTAAAATCACAAGGATCACTTTGAAACGTCAATTTTACTGCCTGTTCTTTCGCGACCAAGCCAGGAAAAAAAGGCAAGAAACAAGGCTGGTTGTTTTTTAATGATCCTTTTAGAATACATTACAATACAGAAAATAAATTACGTCTAAATTGTAACATTTTGAACGAGTTGGAGCAATTTCAATCCCAAGCTTCTCTATCATCTAAATAATACGATATTTTATAGTTGGCTTTTTTATAAAGATTTTGTTTAATTGCGTTTTTAAATTTGTTAATTGTCAATTTTTGTACATCACTTGGGAGTTTGTTATAAAAGCGAACACCTTGCCCTTTAAACGATTTACTAACTTTATGGAGTCTACAAGAGGCAACAGCGAGTTTATCTTTATTTCTAGTATTAAAATTACGACATTTCCACATGACATTCAAAAGGGAAGACAACCACAGATGGTGGAATACCTTGACTTCTGGCTAAATACGTAAAATCTTAAATACATAAAACAAAGTCGAGTTAGTAACTTCACTTATAACTCGAGAACGGCAAAACTGATTTTTCGATCTTTGATTTATAGGACTTGTCTCCGCCCCGAATAGCAGAATAACTATTAAAACAAAGGAAAATTTCACGAAAAAATATTATGAAGCAAATGTCTATTTTTTTATTTTTTTTTTATTTATATCGCCATCACTGATACATTTTTTAGTTAAAGGTAGAGAAGCTTGACCTTTACCACTTACCTGACCTGGTGGTAAGTTACCTATTCTATTCATCTACCACCTTCAAAAACACGGTTAAAATTAACATGAACACATCACAATTGATTCTAAAGTGGTTCGAAGTTCGCTAATCTATATACATATATACATATATATATATACATATATATATATATATATAAAACAAAGTCTAGTTAGTTACACGATTTATAAATCAAGAACAGCTAGACCGATTTTGATGATCTTTGATTCGTTGGATTTGTCTCCTCCCCAAATAGCAGAATAACTATTAAAAATATCGGAAAAATTCAAGCAAAATGAAACTATGAAAAAAATTTATTTTAATACATAAATGCAGCTAATGATGGCCGATGGACAATACCGGGGCGATATTGGCAGCCCGCGTCATATGCATGTCAAGGCGGTACGAAGTTCGGCGGGTCAGCTAGTTGTACACAAAATAAGACAAGTTTATTGAACGAATTGTGACATGTCGCGTCGTCGCGAACTCGCGGTGAACTCGTTCTCAAATCGGCTCGCTGGATCACGCTCGCTACTCACCAGTGTGATAACGCTTTTAGCATCCGAATGAACGTTGTCTTATGTTTCTCTCAATTAGTGTAATTACGTTTCAGCTTGTAAAATTAAACTTGGTCTATGAATGTTTTGAGGAACTTCACTATTATTTCATTTGTTATTTTTAGTCGCAAGAGTTGGTGTTACATAATTATATTTGTATGCTTTAGGGTTCCGTAACTCAAAAGGAAAGAAGGAACCCTTATAAGATCACTTCAGACAGTCAGTCCGTCTGGCAAGACACTTGTTCTCAGGAACGCGTGGAGGTATCAAGTTGAAATCAATATAAAATACATAAGTCTACTTAAATCTGTAGCTGTAAAAAAAACAAGCTTCTTAGTCAAAGCAATCAACACGTACGGTCATTTTTACTGCATATTTTTCTTGCAAATAAAACAAAATCTATAGGGTAAATGTTAACCTAGAATTATGTAATTTGGTAGGAAGCAAAGTTCAAATTGTTAATTTATGGTTATCACACTTCACACTAATATTATAAATGCGAAAGTTTGAATGTTTGTTTGTCACTCAATCACGCTGTAACGGCTGAACCGATTTCGATAAAATTAGGTATATACGTAGATTATAAGCTGGATCACCACAATGACTACCATTTTTCCCACAAATCAGTTCCCATGGGATAAAAATTGGATGTCAAAGTTTTTTGCACCCCAGAACAACGCGAACGAAGCCGCTGGCAACAACTAGTATCACATAAATAAAATATTTTTACGGAACCCTCGGTGCGCGAGCCAGACTCGCACCTGTCCGGTTTTTTGTATGTACCTGTTGTAAGAAAACTCGTGGTTTTGTTAGATCTGCAGATATCAGCCATGTCTTTGAAGCTAAGAGGATGGTATATATGCTGGGCAAGGCATCTAAAAATCCTTTGCCCGGATAATGCTGCGTACTCTCACCAGGTGCTTTATAAATCGTCTATTGACAGATGAAAGAATGAAAATTCTTTATTATACCTTACAAGCTTGTTTATACAAGACTAGCTGACCAATCCGCAGCTTCGCACGCGTAGTTTTCCAATAAAATCATTACATTCTGCACAGTTGGGTAAAAAGTTGCATATGTCACTCGGGTATAGTGTAGCTTTCCAACAAAGAAAGAATTTTTTAAATCGGTCCAGAAGTTTCGGAGCCTATTCAATACAAACAAACAAATCTTTCCTCTTTATAATATTAGTACAGAAAATGTATTATGGGCGGTCTTATCGCTAATGAAAGATTGGCCGAGATATAGACCAATCGTTTATTCACTACGTTAGCACACAGATCAACATTTTGTTATGTACAGTCAACGCCAAAAGTCACTGACCATTTACAAACTTCCAAAAGTCCTATACACCTAAAAGATTGAAAGTCGGTGATCTGCTATGGCCACTTTATTCAGTGAACATAGTGGGTTAGAAATATTAGTGAACATCATCGCAACAAAAATTACCACACGCATTAAAAGTACCAAGACGTTGTAAGCTACCGGTGTCTTAGTACAAATGGTAAATAAATTAATAAATGAACCATTGGACTGTGGATAAAAAGTAACTCCCCATCGCCTGATTTTATCACCCCACAGGAACAGTTACCACCCGGGCACGATCTGCCGTGGCCAGTCTGTAAGTCCTTAAACAGGCTCCGCACCCAGGTTGGCCGCTGCAGACTGAATATGTGCAAATGGGGATTCAGGGACTCTAACTTAACGCAGTGCGACAGTTTCAACTGGAGAGTAGTGGAAGAACGCAGATTGCGGGTATGGGATAGATTTAGGAATTCAAAGCATTGTTTGAGATACGGCGGAGAAGAAGAAGTAAATAGAATTTTATATAAAAGAGTTAGAATATGAGCATTCCGACGAGAGCGGATTGGCAACCACAAGAGTTTAACGCGAAACTCGAAAATATGACCATATTTGCGCAAGCCAAATATGAATCGAATGCAGACGTTTTGAAGGCGCTCAAGCTTATTAAGTTGCTCTTCTGTAAGATTGGGGAAACTGGCGTCAGCGTAGTCTAGTATAGGGAGTAAGAGAGACTGAGCGAGCGCAACTTTTGTGGCGGTAGGAAGAAAATTGCGAAGTCTCCTCATTGAGGCAACCGACGCAAAAATTCTTCTACTGATTTCGGTAAGATGTGGTCCCCATGACAGATCACTGTACATGATGATGCCCAGGTTCTTGACAGTCTTATCATAATTTTAATACTAGAAATACAGATAATCTCGCTGTTGCCACTTGTAGACTCCATAAAGCTCCCAAGTGATGTACAAAAATTGACAATTAACAAATTTAAAAACGTAATTAAACAAAATCTCAATAGAGAAGCTTGGGATTGAAATTGCTCCAACTCGTTCAAAATGTTACAATTTAGACATAATTTATTTTCTGTATTGTAATGTATTCTAAAAGGATCATGAAAAAACAACAAGCCTTGTTTCTTGCCTTTCTTTCCTGGCTTGGTCGCGAAGGAACAGGTAAAAAAATAGACGTTTCAAAGTGATCCTTGTGATTTTAATAAATAAAGATTTTGACTTTTGAGTATGAAAACTGTGTTACAGACACCAACGCTCTCCTCCTTAACATCAATTAGTTCCAATCAGGTAAATGGTACTTAAACAAAAACTAAACTAAAAATTACAGTTATATTAGAACAGACCAGAAGGATCTGTGTGGGTGGGTGTGTAAGTGTGTATCTCTGCCAGGGTTTGTGTGTATGTACGTGAGTAGTTGAGTGTGTGTTTGTGGGTGTAGGCACTACTTGGGAATCTGTAGGAGATCCTCCGTATCTTCGTAATGTAAGTAAAAATGATGTAAAGGCCTCAGCTGTTCAAATCCTGCAAATTGCAATCGACACGGTGTCATCTGCAGGGCTAGCACAGCGATTTCCTTGTCTACTCTTCGAAGAAACGACAAGACTCTTACCGCCTACTTGTATTTATGCGTGTATTGTTATTTGTTTTATTATATTGGTTTTTAATTTGAGTCAATAAAGCGTTATTCTATTCCATTCTCTGTCGATTCTTCCGAAATTGTCTTTGCCCCGAGCAGGCTCAATAAGTTTTTTCCCTAGACAAGAGAAGGATAATCTGTGAATAGCAACGTACGTTGTATATATAATTTATTATATATATAACCAAAATATGTTGGCAAGCACGCGATTGAAAAGAGCCATCACACAAAAGAGACAACTTGAGAAGTGTTGTCTAGGCATCGCAAGACCTAGATAATTTCAAAAGAAAGTTTTCTTTCTTTACATATCAAAGATAGAAAAAATTATGGCTACCGTTCTCGGCGTTATAAATTACTATCGAGGAAGTGTCGACAACATTTCTTGCCGTTCATTCTCGCAATCGCCGTGCTCGAGACGGTCGACATATGTCTTATATGTTCCGAAAAATGACTCGTGACTAAATTCTTCTCTACAGTTACTGAGTTGCCTACTGGTTGTGTTGAAGTTATGCTTACCTGTCAATCTATTTTATTTTATGGACAGTATCACCCCGATTAAAATAAATATTCCAAAGCTCAGATATTAATCTACTCGCCCTACCCAAAAATCAATAGTTATATGACAGCAATCCACTAAAACTTCGTTCGCTCAATTGAAATCGTGTTGCAGTCAGCTATCGCGAAATTTATATACTTTATATAATATATTTTATTTACATTTAACTAAAGTATGTAGGTACCATTTTGTTCGATAACTTTTTTCCATCTTGTAGATAAGGACATGATCCAATTGCTATAGAAATTTTGGGGCTTCTGATCAAAATACCGCGACAAGTAGTTTTGGCAGTCCTCTCGTGATGTTAACCAGTCACTGCCTAAAGAATTCTAAAGAGACTGAAACAGGTGGAAATCTGAAGGTGCAAGGTCAGGACTATACGGTGGATGCATTAACACCTCCCAGCAAAACTCGCTTAATTTTTGCTGAGTGGCTAAAGATGTGTGAGGTCTAGCGTTATCATGATGAAAAACCACACCCCTTCTGTTGATTAATTCCGGCTTTCTCTCAACTTCTTGCTTCAATCTCATCAGATCTTCGCAGTAAAGTTCAAAATCGATGGTCCTACCTGGTGGTTATTCATTATGGCTCATAATGAATAATGCCCTTCCAATCCCACCACACACACAGCATCATCTTGTTGCGACTTAACCCGGGTTTCGCCACAGTCTGTGAAGCCTGACTGGCCTTTGACCGCGACTTTTTTCGCACGTTCTTGTCGTACGTGATCCACTTTTTATCACCATTTATCAGCTTCATCAAAAATGGTTCGGTTTTATTACGTCGTAATAAAGAATCACAAATGAGTACACGGTTCATTAGGTTTCTTTCAGTGAGCTCGTGGGGTACCCAAATATCGAGCTTTTTTGTGTACCCAGTTTTTTTCAAATGCGCCAAAACTGTTTTGTGGTCAGTTCCCAGTTCTTCAGCTACGTTGTAACTACTGATTTGCCGATCTTGCTCCACTTTTTCAAAAATGGCATCAATTTTATCCGTAATAGGGCGACCAGAGCGACGTGCATCTTTGACATCAAAATTTCTGGATTGAAAACGCTTAACTAAATTTGTGCTACTCTCACAGATACTGCACTAGGTCCATAAACATCGCAAATTTTTTTTCGCGGCTTGCGTTGCATTTTTAACTTTTTTGTAGTAAAATTTTAAAATGTATCGAATTTCTTCATTAGATTCACTCATCTTTACAGTACGAAAAACAATTATCTTATCTTCTTTAAAATTTAAACTTTGAATGATACCAAAACTAGCTAGATATCTACTATCGTCAGATAGTATAGCCAAAGAGATTTTATTACAAGTTCATACATACTATAATGCGGAAAGACTTTTTCCCCAACCTATTATTACCCTGCACACAATGATAGAAATCTGTGTCAGAATACGATCAATAACCGCAGCAAAGATATCTTATCAACAAGCAATCATATTAAAAACTTTTCCGTAGTTATTGTTGGAATCATTTGTAGGGAAGGACGAATGGTGCTGGCTTCAAAGATTTTGTTCCTATTGGATGTCAAAAATGGTAATACTATATCATCATCATCTCAGCCCACATCCACCCACTGCTGGGTATAGGCCTCCTCGTTATCACACCATTCTCTCCGGTCCTGTGCCAAGCACATCCATTGCCTTCCCGCAACTCTCGCGATGTCGTCCGACCATCTGGCTAGTGGTCTGCCAACTGGTTTGCGCCCTTCTTGGGGCCACCACTCGGTTGCTGTTCTCGTCCCTCTTCCGCCTTTCCTCCTTGCCAAGTGTCAAGTCCCTTTTCACTTCAGCTGGTTGATCCTTCTACCCACATCCACGACTTTGGTTCTGCGTTGTAGTTCGATGTTGGGTATGTGGTCCAACAGCGAGATGCCTAACATGGCATGCTTCATTGCTCTCTGAGCAACTCTAATTTTGTGAACTATATAATACTAACGAATATATAACACTTTGATAATTTATTTATTTATTTATTTGTCTTTTGTTTATTTTAATTTAAACTTACATGTAATGTTATAATATTGATTTAATTTAATTTGATTTATTTTGATTGTACTTAATTTTATTTATTTATTTTAATTTATTTTTATTATTGTGACTATGGGTTATAAATATCTGAAATAAAATTAATACAATTATTATGGCGGACTGATTCTCAAAATAATTCAGTAATTTAATTGTTTTTTAATCTGTTCTTGAATTTGATTAGAATTGTTTATTTAATTAAGTAATATGAATTATTAGCAACTGCACTAACATAGTTTTAAGATTTCAGGTTTTACTAACAAATTATGGATGTAATCATCTGAAATAAATTATTTTTAATTTGAATTGAATACTATTTAATGAAGAAAAATCTGGAAATTATAGCTTCTAGATTTTTCTTGATTATAGTACTCTACAGACAAGTAAAAAAAATTAAAAGGTACAGAACCCTGTATATTTGATTAATAGTTAGGTTAAATTAAATCAGTTCTATGGATTGTCAGGAGAATACAAGGATTAGTGACCAAAATGCTTATTAATTAACCAAATTTATTATCAAAAATTGTCATTTATTCCCCCTGACACAACTACTAGTCTCAAACAGTAGTGCTTGGCTCAACCCTCAATCGATAGTGTCACGGTAGATTTGTCATCAAAATATGATTACAAAAATAAGAAAAAAAAATCATGATGGCCTTTTCTATAGATCTAAACGAACTTTTAACCATAGTTTTTTCAATCACTATTTTAATATCGAGCGTAACATAATCAGAGCGTCAACAAAACATAATCGCAGATTTGATACCGAAATGAACATCCAGCGAGTTTAATAGTCAATTGTGATAATGAGAGCTATTTGTTTGACGACTGTGTGTAAAAGGCGATTTGATTGAAATTGTCACGCCAGCTACTATAAAATTGTATCATTTGAGATCAAGAAACGACATGGTATAATTAATTTTATTGTGACGTAAGTTTTTAGAGTTCCGTTCCTCAAAACGTAAAAAGGAACCCTTATAAGATCACTCTCCTGCCCGTCGGTCCGTCTGTCTGTCCGTGTGTAACCATCGATTTTGTAAGGAACGGGTGGACCTAGCAAGTTGAAATTTATACCAGATACTGAGGTCTATAGTCCCTAGGTTAGGTTTATAAAAATCATGTCCGGAGTCAACACGATAAAAAGATATGGGCAAATTTAGGTTTCGCGAAAACTTGTACCAAAATTTACCTTAATTTTCAATTGTTTTTATTTTTTGGAATTTTCCCTTTACTTGTGTACACCTTGTTTTTAACCAAAATTGGCAATTCTAGGTCAACCGAAAGTACAACCTATAGTATCAACCCTATAGGTTTTGGGTCGAAAACCTATATGGTAGTTCCCGTTGACCTAGAACCACGAAATTTGGGAAAAAGCAAGGCCTTACAGCACAAATAAAGGAAAATTTCTATAAATAAAAAAGTAGAAAATTAAATGGTGTCCCCAATACCATACATACATACATACATAGTTGACGCCAAGTAAGATAGTCCTCTGAGTTGTATGGGCGCTCATACAATTAATAGGACTTGCTTAATCGGCACCAACCTCAAGTAAGGTAAATAAACAAAATTGTGCTATTGAATAAAATAAATATTAAAAATAAATAGGGTCCCATACAACAGACATAATTTTTGTCATTTTTATAGATAATGGTATGGAACACTTCGTGCGCGATTCCGACTTGCAGTTGGCCGGGTTTTTTTTGATAACCAACAGCTTATTATCCAAACAAGCTCTTATAACATAAAGCTATTACAAGCTGGCTCCGGAAACACAGTTTGGGAGCCTATGGATTCATTAGTTAGTGAAAAAGCTGTTATTTTGAGACAATAAATTATTATTTTAATTTGATAATGATCGGAAAACAATGCAAATGAGACTTTGTTGATAACGAGGAGTTCCGCCCGCCAAGTAAGAAACTTGGTGCTGGTTATTGGTTATTAAAATTATGCCTGTTGCAAACAGGCTTTAATCTCGTGATCATTTCTGTCAAACGTCACTTTTTTCAAACAAATGGAGACGTCTGGCTGCAACGATATGACAAACTGTTTAGCGTGGCGGGCGCAAGAGGTTGCGGATTTTATTCCTGCTGCAGGACAAAGTTTTGAAAAAATATTTATTCCGGGTGTTGTGAAGCCATGGTACACGTAGTTCCTGATACCAACGATACAGGGATATTGTGCGCGCAGTCATGTAGGTATCGTTTGGGTAATAAAGAAAAAAAATCACTAGATTTATGCCTGTTGCATTCCTGTAGCAGGATACGTAACCAGGATTGTACATATTACGTATCTATAAGTATATCAGCTTGTTGTCACTGTATTATTATATTAAAATCGTCTTACAACATTTGAACAATATAAGTTTTTTGTTGAAAAATTACTTTTTCAAAACAAGCTTTTATAATATTCATAATTGGAACCGCAAGCAGATTGAAATGAGCACAAACACTAGTAGCCTACTACAATCCATTCAGAAGTTCCGTTGTCTAGCATCCGTCTCCATCATTAGACCACCTCTATGATACCATAGTATTGCATTGTCACCGAAGTTACATACATATGTATGTATTCCAAATTTCAGCTCAATCGGTTGAAAGGAACTGGTTTATAATTCAGTTGCAAGATTCCACCCGGACAAACATACATACATCGCAAGTTAATAAAAAGCTTGTAAAATCATCACGCTGCTACATGAGGCCCGGAATATAATGATTTCTCGCATCCTTCTCAGTAAGTCATGTCATCTTTCACACATCATTGTATCTTTACAAGTTTTGTTAATTATATACTTTTAATCGGTTTTTCGGTGGAAGAAACCTTTTTGTTTTAAAATTTTTATTATCATCATCATCAGCCGGTAGACGTCCAATGCTGAACATAGACCTCCCCCTTAGATCGCCACAACGGGCGGTTGGTAGCCGTTTGCGCCCAACGGCTCCCCGCGATTCTTACTAGATCGTCGGTCCACCTTGTGGGGGGGCCGGCCTACGCTTAATTTTTGATGCTTTATTAAAATACCAGCAACATATTTTCCATCAATAACTACAATGGCAATCGATTTTGAGTGATAGATTTTTACAAAGAATTCATTCGTGATTTATTTTAAATCATAAATATATAAATACGGGATTTATCACGTACTATTTTATTGATGTTATGGCCAAAAGTGATTCAGTTCAACCCTGATAAAGGTTTACGAATTGAACCGTAACATTGTCGGTCGTAACACCGATTCAACGGTACGTGATAAATAGAAAAACTTAAAACTTAATCTTTTAAAACTAGAAAGGGAATGAATGCTACTTTTCAAACCATCGATCGTGATCATGAACGTTTTATTATGGTCACTTAAAACGAGTTATTTACCGTGATTATGATGAGTTCATCCTGTGATCAATGAAATGGAAATGTGCGGATATATCAGTAGATTCAAATAGTTTTAGTGAAAATAAGTGAAGTAAGAGCAATTAGTCGTTTTTTTTTTATATTTTATGAATGAGGATTTTAAATTATTTTTTTCACATTATTTGCCTCGAAAAATTACCCTATTCAATTTTAAAGGCATTGTAAAGTCAAAATTGATTGCCATAATTCCCAAATTGCCTAGTTAAATAAAACCGGCCAAGTGCGAGTCAGACTCGCTCACGAAGGGATCCGTACCATTATCCATAAAAACGGCAAAAAAATCACGTTTGTTGTATAGGAGCCCCCCTTAAATATTCATTTTATTTGGTTTTTAGTAATAGCTGTTATAGCGGCAACAAAAATACATTATTTGTGAAAATTTCAACCGTCTAGCTATCACGGTTCATGAGATACAGCCTGGTGACAGACGAACAGACAGACAGCGGAGCCCAAATAATAGGGTGTCGTTTTACCCTTTGGGTACGGAACCCTAAAACGTAAGAAGTTAAGACACAAATTCATATGATAAAATCAGCTGTCTTGTAGTGTGGTCGTGACATGTGCCATCTTCTTACGACATTGCTCCATTAATCTTCCCTGATCTCAGTAGGTGTAGGGTTACTGTATTTTTCCATAGCCTTGCTTAGAAGAACTAAAACGTACTTAATATTAGATTACAGCCAATGATAAGATTCAAAATAATGATGTTCTTAGTTGATGATTCTTAGTGTTAGGCCACGAAAGGGACGGATGAGAAAAGTGCACTCGGTGGAAATACGAATGTTGAGATGGATGTGTGGGATAACGAGAATGTATAAGATAAGGAATGAGTATATGAGGAAGTTTTAAAGTAGTGCAATTGATAGAAAGTTGAAGAGTAATAGGCTGGCGTGGTATGAGCATCTCATACGCAGGGAAGAAAAACGTGAGACTAAAAGAGTGTTAGATATTAATGTGAATGGATATAGAATGAGAGGAAGGCCGACGAAGAGATGAATGGGCTTTGTGAAGAATGATATGGGTAAGAAAGAAGCGATAACGGAGATGACGGCTTATAGAGAGGTATGGAAGGGAAATACATATTGTGCCAACCCCACGTAATGTGGGAATATGGCAAGAAGAAGAAGATAAGTTTTAAAATAATCCCAAAAATTAAGAACCAGACGAGATTAAAACCTTCCCATCATTTGCAAGTATTTTTTTTATTTGCGACTAGCTGACCAATCCGCAGCTTCTCATGTGTAGTTTTTCAATAATACATTACCCTCCTTCTGCGCAGTTGGGTAAAAAGTAGCCTTTGTCACCCAGAGATAGTGTAGCTTCCCAACAGTGAATTTTTTTAAATCGGGCTAGTGGCTTCAGAACCTGTTCAATACAAACAAACAATTCTTTCCTCTTTATAATATTAGTATAGATGTATAGATTTACTTAACTGATTCTCCGTATTACATAAAGGTTAACTGGAAGATAATATTTTCTAGTATTAAGTTAGCCTTTGTACAGATTGCTTAATGTTATGGTAAAAAGATTTTCTAACTATCTATTTAGTACTTACTTTCGGTTTTTGCAACTTAAAACATGGCACTCTCAAAACTCTAAAAGGTCCCTTTGACTGAAACCAAATAAACTCAGCACTGTCTTTCATGC
The DNA here is from genome assembly GCA_918857605.2 of Philereme vetulata. Taxonomy (NCBI): domain Eukaryota; kingdom Metazoa; phylum Arthropoda; class Insecta; order Lepidoptera; family Geometridae; genus Philereme; species Philereme vetulata. The sequence continues at coordinate 10,508,024 of OU975442.1, read as the reverse complement.
GCATGCGCTACGAAAATTATTTTACAATAACCTCATTTATTTCACTTATCATTGATAACGCAATAACAAAAAGCGTAAGGCTTTCTCTCATCAGCTTCTTAACACTTTTTGGTTGAAATTAAATTCAAAGGCACAATATAAAAATTTAGTACAAGTCATCAAATAGGATATATTTCGTGTAATAAATTATGGTACGTGTTACGATCTTTCCTCGTTTTATTAGAGCTGTTCCTTCTTTGATTATTTTTCAAACAAACATTGGTATGTTTTTGTGTTGTTATATCCCGCTTACAAAAACACTTTCATTTAATTGTTTTTGAAATGTTCTTGTTAATTAGTGTAAATGTTTATTATACGCCATCCTATTTAATTAAATAACTAAATGTCAATACAATCCTTTTATATCCTGAAAATGGTGACCATCAAACCTTGCGTCAAACAGTTGTTGAACTACGGAGATGCGTCATTTTCTCTGACGTAATCATGTATCGTCTAGAGTCAGTCATCATTCTAGCTTTATTTAAGAAGACTAGCTTTAGCAATTTAAGCAAAGACAATATACTTAGAACTTTTAATTTACTACGCATATTCAAACAGTTTATATCTAAGACTAGTTCCACTACAAATTATTACAGACAAAATCGAGGGAATCTCAGCACTGGCAATCTTCCATAATGATAACATTGTTTAAAATAATATGTAATAAGCGACGTATGGAGGCTCAAAAGGCCGTGTAAATAAATGGAAAGGCACAGGATAAAATTCTAATATACAAATTGTAGCTCTCATGTTTAAGAGAATGACAAATAGCTTCGTCAGCTGCCTCTCTATTCGGGGTTTACTGTGACTGTGAATCATTGCAGGGTTACGTCACTTTTTCAAGAGTTTCACAGTGTATTCTACCGCCTGTATAATGGGGAATGTTCTGAGGAGCTATTTGATCTCATCCCGGCGTCGAGATTTTACCACCGCACTTGTCGATAACGTAATAAAGCTCATCCACATATAATCGACAGTTGGGTATCGCGCACCACACGCTTCACGCGATCTTTTCTACCCCATACTTGCAAGATGTGGAATGAGCTACCATCTGAGGTTTTCCCATTAGACGACGACATGGCACGCTTCAAGAGAAATGTAAAGAGGTTTCTACAGTGTGGGGAACGCATCGACAACACCCCGGGTGTTGCCGGTGTCAATAGGCGACGGTGACCGCTTACCATCAGGTGGGCCGTAAGCCGGTTTCCTCACAAATAACATAAAAAAATAACGGTAGATTTCCGTCTCTTCATGGCTCTGTTGATAACTGGATGTGTATCTCAATCATCAACTAGCTCTGAAACTGTCAACGTACGTGCGATATTGTGTAACTTATGAAAAAGTGACACTTGTAAGATTACTAACCTCATTTTTTTGTTCATTAGTCCTACTAAGTTATTTTATATTTAAGTTTATCAATTTTTATACAGAAAATAAAAACAAGAGACATGACATTACACAATATAATATTACATACAAGGTAAGTGTATTTAAAATCCGAACTACGTAAAATTCGGCATTCTGTGAAAACCTTATTCACAAAAACTAGTTTCTGTATTTATTAGAAACACAAAGTTTATAAAATAACGAATTAGTTACAACAATGAAAATTCCACCTACTTTTACTTTGCGGCAAAGGGCAGAAATGGTGTAAAAATACTCACAAAAGAAAGTCTTGCTCCCAACACGGGGTCGGACCCTTAACTGTCACCGTCGTGGACTTGACATTCTGTAGCTTGAGTGTCACGTACGTGTTAAATTGTGTTGCTGCAATTAAAAATGCACCTTATTACAACCGTCACAAGCCTCATGACGATCATTCGAAAAGTCTGTTAAAGGAACTGAAATGAAATAGAATGATGAAGGTATATTTTAAGAATAATATTTCAGGCATTGAGTTGTGAGCTTTATTATTCATGACGCGAGTTTAAAACGTTAAGTAGCTCTAGTCAGGCAGTAAGCTTTAGTAATGTTGTGCGCAAAACTTGAGTCTATTACGAGGGAGTAAGGTTTAAAAATACTTGTTATTCGTTTTAATGAACTTTTCAACTGTTCTATTTAGTAATGATGTGTCTGTTTAATTTTAGTAGTACTAGGTTATGTACATTTTTAACTACAACGTACTTCCTAATTTGTTAAATATTGTAAATTCTTTTTATTAACTTGCAATGTATGTATGTTTGTCCGAGTGGAATCTTGCAACTGAATTTTTTAAACCCGTTCCCCTCGACCGATTGAGCTAAAATTTGGAATACATACGTAACTTCGGTGACAATGTAATAATATGGTACCATGCAGGTGGTGTCATGATGGAGACGGATGCTAGACAACAGAACTTCTGAATGGATTATAGTAGGCTACAGTGTTTGGGCTCATTTGAATCTGCTTGCGGTTCCGATTATGAATTGTATAAAAGCTTGTTTTGTAAAAGTAATTTTTCAACAAAATACTTATTTAATAAAATCTTACCGGGTATTCCAACATAGCGCGCCTTTTTCACTGAAACAAAAATAAGGGTATTTTAAGTAAAAAATCCATAGTTAGCGGTAAAAATCTTCTGAAACTTATAAAAATATCCAATTTTGATTTCCCTTCTTTGATCTTTATTAGTCTGTAGTTACAAACAACCATTTACGCGTAAATCAGGGCTACTTTACGAAAGGAAAATCTAAAACTGACCTAGAACCGAGAAATACAATATTAATTAACACTGAAAAAATGCCATTCCGTAACAATGCCAACACATTAGAAATCGCGTGTGACACGTCACTCTTGAAGTCGTAGTTATTTTTGAATTACTTTAATAGCCCCTACAATCAATACTTTAAAACGCAATTATTTTCAATGCTTATAATATTACGAAGAACGTGGAAAGGCCTTTGCCCTGCAGTGGGACTCTACGGGCTGAAAATCAATAATAATTGTACTGCCACAGGAACAGAGTACTATAAAATAAAAAGAAACAAGAATTTGTAAAGATAAATAAGAAAAAAATGATGTACTTCAAGTTTGGAATATAACTATATATATTATGTATTCGACAACATTCGTAGCAATGTTTGTAGTAACATTCGTAACAGTATTCGTAGCAGCATTCGTAGCTATACTCGAACCAATAATCGTAGCAAAGTTCGTAGCAACATTCGTAACAGCATTCGTAGCTATACTCGAACCAATAATCGTAGCAAAGTTCGTAGCAACATTCGTAGCAGCATTCGTAGCTATACTCGAACCAATAATCGTAGCAAAGTACGTAGCATCATTCGTAGCAATACTCGGACCAATATTCGTAGCAAAGTTTGTAGTGACATTCGTAGCAGCACTAATAGACTGAACTAAATGTATCAACATTACCAACGTAAGAAGCTTAATTTGTGACATACATAGCAATACTTTTAGCAACATTTGTAGAAGCATTCATATTGAATCTCATGGCATTGCTCTCACCCCAAACCCCAGACTCACTCTAAACCAATCGCTATTCATCTAAGTTTAAAATTAAACTGTCAAAATAGTAAGTAAACCAAATCTCTCCTGCGAGTAAACTACGCAAAAACTTTAACTACCCACAATCTGTTTCAATTTATCAACTGCCGGCTTCGGGTAACCGCGCTTATCGGAACTTTATCAAAGTTTACTCATTGAAAACAACGCGTTGCCTAATACAAAAACTTTAATACGATATTAGGGAGATTACAACCAAGTCTGTAAAAGTATTTTTTCAAACGCTCGCGATCACTGTACATAATTACAAATTAAAACGGTTATACCCGATAAATACCCATTTTAATAAGTTTGTAAAAGATTAACTTAACTAACTTTAAACGTTAACGTAACTTTAAACAATATTCTTTATATAGTGCATTAATAATCATTTTATAAAAATATATCAAATCTATAATTTCTTTAAAAAAAGCCTACGAGGCTTACAGTAGTCGCATATGATGTGTCTGACCACCGCGCGCGCTCATTGGTCAAATCAAATAGCACGCGCTTCCCCGGTTTCCTGTTACACATTTCCGTCCCTTTTGCCAAAATCACTCCCACAAACTGAGAGGAAAGATATTACACATCAATAATAACATGTGACCAAAGATACCACCAGTACATTAATGCTTATCAATGAATGAAGCCGTGTGGTCCCGGCGTAATAATAGGGCCACCCCTTCTCATCCCGCGGGAGCCGTGTGAGCCGGCAAAGGGAGTTGTTCCAGGGAATGGGCAGCAGCATTCTTCTGTGTACTAAACACCAACCACTGCGATCACCAAGCCGCCTGCCAAGCGTGGTGATTATGGCAAAACCCCCCCTATGACATACACAACAAACAAACGGCCCCCAGTCCCCTGCGGCTCCGTCATCCCTGGAAGTAGTAGCAACCAGGGCAGTGGCGGAGCAGGGGGAGCTAAAAATCCCCGGCAGCGATCCAGCTACCACCACCGACGACTGCACCTGGCAACGTACAACACACGAATGCTCAGGGCTGACGAGAAGATTGTCGAGCTAGACGAAGAACTGAACAAGCTACGTTGGGACATCCTAGGATTGTCGGAAGTCCGAAGACCGGGTCAGGACACGATGATCCTTAACTCCGGTAACTTGCTCTTCTACCGGGAGGGAGATCAACTATCCCAGGGTGGTGTCGGGCTTCTCGTCCGCAAGTCCCTCGTTAACAACGTGACAAAAGTCGACAATGTGTCGAACAGGGTAACCCACCTTATACTCAGAATTACCGAAAGGTATTCGTTGAAGGTCATACAGGTTTATGCGCCGACCTCGACACACCCAGACGATGAAGTAGAAGCCATGTATGAGGAGATCTCCGAGGCCCTACATACTTCCAAGACTCATTTCACGGTTGTAATGGGGGACTTCAACGCAAAGCTAGGCACAAGGAAAGACGATGAGCTGAGAGTGGGGCCATATGGATTCGGGCGGCGGAACCAAAGGGGCCAGAGACTGGCTGACTTTATGGAGAAGGAGGGCCTCTTCATGATGAACTCCTTCTATGAGAAGCGGCCAGCCAGAAAGTGGACGTGGATAAGCCCCGACGGTTTCACTAGAAATGAGATAAACTTCATTATGACGACCAAGAAGCAAATATTTGATAATGTCTCTGTGATCAGCAGGGTGAAAACCGGGAGCGATCACCGCATTGTTAGAGGCACATTGAATATCGATGTTAAGCTTGAAAGGGCACGTCTGATGAAGTCTTCGCTCCGTCCAAATCCTGCCCAAATCCAAAACCCCGAGAGCTTTCAGCTAGAACTGCACAATCGCTTCCAGTGCCTAGCCAGCTGCAATGATATTGACGAGATAAACAACGGGTTGATGGAAACTGTCCAAGCGGTGGGATCTAAGTTCTTTAAGGCCCCCCGCCGAACTAAGCACCAGAAACTCTCAGATGAAACCATTAAGCTAATGGAGGACCGGGATGAAATGAGATTGCAGTCTTCAGCTGATATGTCGGCATACGGCGTGCTTAATAGACGAATCTTGAAATCTATGCGACACGATCTGCGTACCTTTAATACATCTCGTATTAAGGTCGCAATAGAAAGGAACAAAGGTTCAAAAGTGTTTGCAAAGCATTTGTCTATAGGGCAAAGCCAAATGACTAAGATGAAGACCGACAGCGGCACTATCATTTCGTCGAAACCGGAGATTCTGAGAGAGGTCGAAAAGTTCTATGGACAGATGTACACCTCAACACAAAACCCCGTTGGTCAGTTGGCTCAGGACAGCAGAGCCAAACTAACCCGACACTATACCAAAGACATCCCGGACATCAGCCTGTACGAGATTAGGATTGCTCTGAAACAGCTTAAAAAACAACAAAGCACCAGGTGAGGATGGAGTTACGACAGAACTTCTGAGAGCGGGTGGAAAACCGGTACTTCAAGTCCTCCAGAAGTTATTTAACTCCGTCGTCCTTGAAGGAACCACGCCAAAAGCGTGGGATAAGAGCGTGGTGGTGCTTTTCTTTAAAAAAAGGTGATTAAACCTTATTAAAGAACTACAGGCCCATCTCGCTCTTGAGCCACGTTTACAAGCTGTTTTAGAGAGTGATTACGAACCATCTCGCACGCAGGTTCAATGACTTCCAGCCTCCCGAACAAGCCAGTTTCCGAAAAGACTTTAGTACCATAGACCACATCCACACGCTACGCCAGATTATACAGAAGACCGAGGAGTATAATCGGCCGTTATGTCTAGCGTTTGTGGACTATGAAAAAGCCTTTCTATGATTGAAAAGATTCAATCGAGACCTGGGCGGTACTGCAGTCTCTTCAGCGATGCCAAATTGACTATAGGTATATCGAAGTGTTGAAGTGTTGGTATAGTAACGCCACTATGTCAGTCCGTCTACAGGACCAGAGTACGGAACCAATCCAATTGCAGAGAGGCGTGAGACAAGGCGACGTAATTTCTCCGAAACTGGTCACGAACGCATTGAAGGGCGTTTTCAAACTCTTGGTCTGGGACAGACTTGGCATCAATATCAATGGCGAATACATCACTCACCTTCGTTTTGCCGATGATATAGTCATTATGGCCGAATTGATCGAGGAACTCGGTACGATGCTCAACGACCTCAGTAGGGTCTCCCAACAGGTGGGTCTTAAAATGAACATGGATAAGACGAAAATCATGTTAAATATCCATGTTGCATCCGTACTGGTAGTTGTTGGGGGCGATACCCTCGTAGTTGTCGACAAATATGTATACCTAGGACAAACTGTCCAATTTGGTAAGTCCAACTTCGACAAAGAAATTCTTCGCACGAAGAATCCAACTCGGCTGGACAGCGTTCGGGAAACTTCGCAATATCTTCTCGTCCAAAATTCCCTAGAGCCTGAAAACTAAAGTCTTCAACCAGTGTGTGTTGCCAGTGATGACCTATGGCACTGAAACGTGGTCCTTTACTCATGGCCTCATGACCAAGCTCAAGGTCGCTCAACGAGCTATGGAGAGGGCTATGCTTGGGGTTTTTTTTGCGTGACAAAATCCGCAATGAGGAAATCCACAGAAGAACTAAAAGTTGTTGACATAGCTCTCAAAATTAGCAAATTGAAGTGGCAATAGGCAGGCCACATCGCTCGTAAAACCGATACCCGTTGGGGAAGAAAGGTTCTCGAGTGGAGACCACGGACTGGAAGACACAGCATAGGCCCGCCCCCCACAAAGTGGACCGACAATCTAGTAAGAATCGCGGGGAGCCGTTGAGCGCAAACGGTTACCAACCGCTCGTTGTGGCGATCTAAGGGAGAGGCCTATGTTGAGCAGTGGACGTCTACCGGCTGATGATGGTGATGAATGAATTAAAACTTAAAAGTGTAACGTGATTATCAGTAGCTAGTGGTTTAGCTTGCTTTGCTGTTGATAACTTATCAGATAAATTAAGCAACGATCTTCCCAACTACTACGTGGATAGGAGACCGCTAATGGTATTTCTAGCTTATTTGCTTCGGAAGGTTCGTTATGATATTGTTTTGGAGGTTTTTTGCTGCAAAGACGCGGCCTAGTTGAATCAGCACGTATTGATGTATTGACCTTGTTTTTTCTACTGATTAAGGCTGACTTAGCTGAGAGGATTGTGTAATTAAAAAAAGTATTTTCAATAATCATTAAAACCATAAGGATAATTTGGAAACGTCAATTTTACAACCAGTTCCTTAACGACCAAACCAGGATACAATCGGGCAAGAAAGAAGAGATTGGTTATTATTATAAATACTGGATATATCACGTAACGTCTTATCGTTTTATCGTTTGCCTATACCACGAACTACCGAAGAGAGCAGCATGATAATAATGATGACACAGCCTGTCAACACGCTGGGCCTTCGTTGGCCCAATTCCCACCACCCTGCCCGTCTACTCGTGCGCAGAGGGCAGCGGCGCGCAGTCCGAGGGGAGACGTTATTCGGAGCGGATCGCACTCACCCTGATGAAGGTTCACGAATTAAACCGAAACATTGTCGGTCGAAACACCGATAAGACGGTACGTGATAAATCCCGTATATATAATAATGATTGAAATCAATCACGAAAGTTTTCGAAGTAGAAAAGAAACTGGTTATTATTTTTAAATTTTCTTTTATAATAAACGTACTTAAGAAGTATATTAAAACGATACCGCCGTTCTTTTCTTGCAGAAAGTCCTCTTCATCCTAAGGTTGTCTGAAAGAAATCGCTTTGCGATAAGATTATGAATTTCTGTTGTTTTTAGTTTTTTACGTATCTGGTATTTTATTCTGTTATTTGTGTTATCTACAATAAAGAGTTTATAGAGAGAGTATATCCCTTTACCTAAAAGCATACAAGTTTCAAACGTAGAAACGTGTTATTAGCCTTCAAACGTAGAAACCTGTTATTAGCCTTACGTTTAGTTCTAAGCTTTTCAATCAAACAATTTGTATCGCCGTTGGTTTCTCTAAATAAATAAATAAATAAAAAAGTGAATTAAAATATAAACTTGAAAATCCGCCTTCATATAAATTGCGTCGTCTATAGATTAAATTAGATTAGATAATTCTTGAAAAATAAAATTCCGCAATACCTTAAGACAAAGGTTTTTAACCAATGTGTCCTGCCTATCCTCACATATCGTGCTGAAACATGGCCGCTCACGAACAAACTTGTTCACAGAATTAGAGTTGCTAAGAGAGCAATGGAGCGTGTCATGTTAGGCATCTCGCTGTTAGACCATATACCCAACATCAAAATACAACGCAGAACCAAACTCATGGATGTAGGTAGAAGGATCAACCTGCTGAAGTGGAGATACGCTCTACACTTGGCAAGGAGGAAAGACGAGGGCAGCAACCGAGTGGTGGTCGCGAGAACGGTGCCGACCATTTTGGCAGACTACCAGCCAGATGGTCAGACGACATCGCGAGAGTTGCGGGAAGGCAATGGATGCGCTAGATGCAGGACCGGAGAGAAAGGCGTGATAACGGAGAGGCCTATACCCAGCAGTGGGTGGATGTGGGCTGAGATGTTGATGATGAGATAATTCTCTATTGCACACCATAAAACAAATACAAATAACGTCTTTAGACTGTGCGGTTTGTATAGAACGGTAAATTTATGTATAACCATCAAACTTTATATTAAATACCGATTTAAAAGTAGATCCACAGGTTTCAGCATATTTCAACTCTCATGTCCTCAAATAAAATAACCACACAAAGGCTGACGCCACCTCCGTTTTAAGGAATGTACACCCGACGAGTTTAAACAAAAACAGGAATGTCAAATATTCACGTCCAACATTGTTAGCATGGAACGTCATTGTTGAAGTAAAATTTGTTTAGCTCTTAACAGTAATAGTAGCCCGATCACCAAGCTAACGTCATTTTACGTTAGCCAGCTGTTTTTGAAGTCGATAGTTGATTTATTGGTTTAACAAAATACTTATGGCGAATATTTATTTACAAGATTTTAGTTACGGTTTGTTAGACGTTTATGCACTTCGAGAAAAAATTAATAATGAATTAAAATTCTTTATTATTCCTTATAAGCTAGACGAAACAGATATATAAATAAAAAAAACAAATAAATGTTAGCATAATGGGTAGGCTTGTCGCTTAATAAAGCGATCTCTTCCAGACTACCTTTGGATGGAGAGGATCATTGCTTAATGTGTCCTACATAAATGTCACCAATCTACGTATCGAAAAAAAATTGCGTCTAAAACGATTACGTTACTAAACTCGAATCAACAATCAAGGATAATTGGTTGTGCAACACGAATAGATCTACGTTTGACCACAATCTCACCTGATGGTAAGCGATGATGTGGTCTAACATGGAGCACGAAGATTTGAAGTCATATATTCACTCTTACTTTAAAGAGGCCCGTATTTAGGAAAAACAGACGCCGGTAAAGTGTTTCAAACTAAAGGGCGACTTGCGCAACTATCCCTAAAAGTATGTAGCGACTAAAACTGTTTAAATTTGACGTATTTGTATGATTTGACAACTGTTAAATCATACAAAAACACATACAATACATAAAGTGACTTTAAAATCTTCGTGCTGTATATTAGAGCACATCATCGCTTACCATCAGGTCTAGGTGAGCTAGCCTGGCTTGCACAAGGCTAGCTATGCGCATTAATAACGTAGCACGAAAATGGATATGCAATGGATATGTCGCTACAAAAAATAACATAAATAATGGTAAAAGAATGTATTCTCAAAAGAAAATATACATTTTACTTCATGAGAAACAATAGGTTTAAACTTACTTTAATATCTGGTGAGTATGCAGAACATTTTAAAATATAAGTAATTGGTCAAGCTAAGCGAGATCTCTAAATCAATTTGGGCGAATTGGCGTTGTATGTATGTATGTTTGTCCAAGGATAACTTTCGAAGCGTTCGATCATGGTGTAATTTAATACATAGGTAGGTAGTGATGTCACAATTTTCGTGTGACTAAATGAGCTAAAGATGTTGGGGGGTTGTTGAGATATTAAGGGGTAAAAATAAAAATGAGGCTAACTGGTCAACTAGGACGTCAAATGTATTCATTAGTACATTTAGACACCGTTTTTATTTTTAGTAATTTTTTTTATAGTTTCTGAGTTATTAGCCATAATAAAAACTAAACTTTGACAAAATTCACAGAGTACACCAGTGACCCCACAGTGCTGTAATTTAGTATGCGTGTAGTTTAAGTGACACAAATAAATATAAAAAGATAAAAAAAAATGCCAAAAGAAAAATAATTCATTTGCCACGTTTTCAAAACCAGATACAAAAACAATTTAAGAGCTTGACAGCGAGACCCAATATAATCGTATATCCTATTTTAAACTAAAGGTAGGTATAGTTGGTCTAAATATATCATTTTAACCTTTCTCGGAACTTGGAATACCAATACAAAACACTGGAAGTATTTTTTTAAACATATCTGTGTATTTTTGGAGCCTTTGTATCAATTAAACATCTGATCCAATATCACAAAAATATTTGAAATCTCAAAATCTGGACCATAACCTCAAATTAATTGGAAAAATATTTAATGGACGTTCAAGAAACCAATCACGAAGCCATTAAAAGTTGACAATAGAAGCCTAATTGAAAATTTCTTAGGTCTTACAAAAAGTGCGTCTAAAGTGGGAGCAAAAAGTGGTTAGCAACCACTGTACAATTAGTTGGGACGTTTAACCCGACCCGCCTTTATTAACCTAAAGAGCCAGTAAGAAACACTTCTGAGCTAAAGATGGTGCAGTCTATTTGATAGCGATTTGGACCATAAAATAGAAAACGCTTTATTGTATACCGCACTTAAATTAACAAATCATATTTAAAACATATAACCATACTGGATACTGAAACGAGATCTACGAGAAAATCGGTTGGCCATCTTAACCAACTCTAGAATACTCGAAGTACGGTTACATAATAATAAAAAAATGAGTGTGCTTTTACACGACTGAAGTAAATCTTTTTTTTCAAAATATTCATTTATAAAATTGTTTAATTACAAAATTGTCCACACGTCTGTAGGTCGATCAGTCTATGTTCATTCTGGACAGACGCAACTCGCACTCGTACATTAACGTTCAAAAATATACGAAACGTAACTCTCTTTCTTTCTATCTTCAGTAACTTATATCTCCCTCTCAACTTCCGTTCACACTGTTCGTAACGCATTCACCAGCTTACTAATCTAGTCAAGCGTGCGTAAAGAAGTTTTACTTCAAAAACGTTAGTAAATGCTGTCTCTAAAAGTAGCATTATTCGCGGGTTACTCTGAAAATCATCACAACATCCAAACTTAGCATTTGATAGTAAAATTAATGATTAGCTAAGCTTTAGCACTACACGATCAAATAATGACCAAAGTATTACTGTGTATTTACAGGCGCGTATGAAAAATGTATAAACATTTAGGGGAGAGATATCGTTAGAAGTCGCACCACGTCCTTATCCGGATAATGCAATGGGCGGAACACAGATTGCCGACAAAAAGCTACTATTGTCGAGAATTTAAATAAACGTAATACCATCCCACTGTCTCATAAATTATAGGGAATGGCCTATGCAGAATGGCCTAAAATTTCTTGGAAAATACACAAATATTTTGTTAATCCATGTTAAGCATCATATTCCTTATTTTATGTCTAATTATTGTTTAAATTTTATTTCATTTTACCTTGAAATTTTCACCGAGTCAAGACGCGATATCAAGTCTTAACCTATCGATTACAACCTTCAAATATATGATGAGCTTGAACAAGTTAAATAGAGTATGCAAGTTACAGGAAAACAAAGGCTACTTCATTATTTTTTAATCATAGCTCGGTCTTTCCTATCCTATATTTTAGCGCAATAAAGTATAGTTTTGTTTATCTTTTTACTGTATCTTAAAGCACTTAACCACTATCTCATCTGATGGTAAGGATGGTGTGTTTGAAGATGGCCTGATAAGAACCTGTTTACTCCGGTCTTGAAGACTCCGAAATTATAATGATCTCGAAAAACATACGCCATACATACGTTTCTAGTGAAAGATATTCACAATTATGAGTATTTTCTCACTCTAAAATGTTAGGGATTCACCTTCTCGTGTCTTTTATGACAGTCATGACAGTTGCGTATTTAGACAGTAAATGGATATGATAGATAGATAATACTTTATTGCACACCATATACAACAAAACAATTATAATTAACAGTATTCATTTGTATTTTTTTTAATTGATTATAGCCGAGTGCTTGACCACCTCACCTGGTGGTAAGTGATGGTGTGATCGAAGGTGGAGCACGCTTGCCTAGAAATAACCTATTCACTCTGGACTTGAAGACTCTGATTATACTGGTTCGGAAAAACATACGCCAAAAGTGAGTTCCACTCCTTATTTGTGCTAATAAGAAAAGTTGAAGCAAATCGTTTGGTACGGCAAGGTGGTATGCCGTGGAAAAGAGAAGGAGGGATAAGGTCATGAAGATCCTACGCACATTCACCAAAATGAATCTTGTAAAAAACTGAAAGTCTGGCTACTCGGCGCCTGTGCTCTAGACTTTGTAAATTGGCTTCCACTAGGGAGTCATCACCAATGAGTCTAGCAGTACGTCGCTCAATCAAATCAAGGGCTTCAAACTGATAGTTGGCCGAGCGATCCCAGAGATGGCGGCAGTACTCCATACATGAGCGGACTTGTGCTTTGTAGAGACTGAGCAGCCGTCCCGGTGAGAAGAACCACCGAACCGTAGCTCCTAGCTACGGTTCGGTGGTACTGCCCAGCTTCATAGCAGCAATTTTGGCCCTATATTCGATGTGTTGGACGTGAGCTTGAGGCCCAACAAGCTTAGACTTTCAGTAATTACGAGTGGGATGTCACAAAGGATGGGAATGGGATGAAAGGGAGACCGTTTTGCGGAAAACACACACGCCTGAGTTTTAGTAGCGTATTTGTGTGTACACAATTGGCGGTTTTATCGCTAAATAGCGATCTCTACCATAGTACAAAGTTTGAAAATGATTTCTATTTCGAAAGCCTTAATTTAACAATCATAATGCTAAGTTAGTATTAATGAAATCTAAAGGTAGTAATCCGATTGTTTTGCTTTCCTTGTCCATAGTGCGCCTGCTTTCGCTTTAAATCCTCTTCCCACTCTCGGAATGGTCTTATTAAGATTTTTAAACTTTATACACGTAAATGTTTACATAATTTCAAGATACAGTAAGAAACTCAACTATTCAGTTTTTTGCTTGGCAAATCCAATGTTAAAACCACAAATAGTTAATCAACTCACGCCGCTGGCTGTACGCAAAGTATAACAAATAAAGGAACAGTAATTACGCAAACTGTAGCTACCGCGAAGATCATAAAAATAATTGCGACATTTCCAAGTCAAATGTCTGCTTCCGAGGAATTGTCTGTTTACCCGACTGCGAATACAAAGAGGGGTGTAAATACTTAGGAGCCCGCGACACGAATAGACCAGTTGATGGTTTTCTAGCGATATTAACGACAACCGACGGGTGATGACGGAATGGTAGCCGGGGTTTGCATGTCGATCAAGAGGCAGACCTGTCGGATGGTGAGATAGTTACGTTAGCGTGGTCGATTAGTAATTAATGCAATTAACGCGAGTCCAGAAATAATGGCGTAATTTCAATTCGATTATTTATTTATTTCAGATGTCAAAGCTCCATATTTGTTAGTAGAAACTTAATTAAATATGTCAAATGTGTACAAGTGTGCTAATTTAGTTCAATATATAATTTATTAATATTAGACATATTTTTTTTCTATATAATTTTTACTGTAATATGTTAAACAGTATCAAACAGATTAACTATAAAAACTACAATTAAATCAAATAACTAAAACTAAATTTAAAAAAAAACTATAAATAAAAACCGCATTTAAGACTCCGTCTGCAGGTAAGATGCCCAAAAAACTGGCAATATTATGTTTTTGAATAGCTAGGCTGATCCGTTTGACCAAGGTAAGTTCCAGCTCTTTGGTCACCTGTGGTGTCTATATTAAATAATTAAATAACATATATTAAATTTATACACACAAATAATAAAAACAAAATAATATAGAAATAACACAAAATAATCATAAGTCATATACTACAGGTACACTCACTCAATAATACTGTAATGCTCTTTGGAAGTGCTTGTGTGGCACATGGAGCGTACAGCAGTAGTTCAGATAGAGACAGTCGAGGCGGTCTGCAATCACGCTTAGGAGGGCGTTATAGAGACGTAATAGAGAGAAGGTGGACGAGGGCAGCAACCGAATAAAAATATTGCTGGACATTTCACACAGCGCTATCTAGCCCCAAACTAAGCAGAGCTTGTACTATGGGTACCAGATAACTAAAAGAATACTTATTTACTTTTTGTAAATACATACATAAATACAGAAAAACAACCAGACCCGGAACAAATATCTGTAGATCATGCAAACATTTGTTCCGCGGCGGGAATTGAACCCGCTACCTCCTGTGTCTCAGCCGGCTGTTCGCCCACTGCGCCACGGAGGTCGTCAAAAAAAACGTCGAAGGACGAAGTTTCGTTGGTAAAGGCAATTTGCACCTTGCACAGGAACGGAAATAGTGACGTGATAACAAATATTTTACATAGCAGCGTGTAGGCTGAGTAGTTAGATAAGTCAATTCTCATCCTTTCTTATATTTATTCCATTGAATAAAATCAATTTAAAAAAATCGTTGACGTGTTTTTTTTTTCATGATTCAATGTCAGCTTATCTTGCTGGTTTTCTGCTGTTACGTTATGTAATACTAAAACAGATGATTTTTCTAAATATTATTGTTCGATCTCAATGATATGTGGGATTGAAACTACGTGTCCCATACGTTGTTTTGTGTGTTAATATTACTGGTTATTTACTCATTCGTTACCTAATTAATTAGAACATGCTTGTTGATATTCGTAGGCAGTATTTTGTAACATTCACTTCAGTTATCTTCTTCATTAATAATAATTTTAATCAGGAAAAAGAACAACTGTTACACCACCTGTGATTTGTCACTGATAAATATAACAAATGATTAATCTATGTTGGGGTTTAGCCATGTATTGTTTTTATTAATAGCTAACTGCCACGCGATGGTAACAATTAAGCATATAGTTTAGTGCTCTATTTATGGTGTTGTAAAAAATTACAAGCATACGTGAAGAGAAAACTGTGTACCCTTTTTTAAGGTCATTACGCGCATGGAGAAATGTGAAATTTGGCATCGTTAAAGTTTATATGGAGACAGACGGGAGAATGCTAAAATTTTGCTACAAAACTCACTACCTAGGCTAGAAACGTCACGGTAGTGACTGACTTCTGACTCATACTCGTACTTATTTATTCAAACCATAGGAACATAATAGAACACTTGGTTACGTCCATAAAAGTACTTAATTAACTACATGGCTTTATCTAAGTAGCTAATTGCACTATAATTTTAGAGGTGCCAGAAACAGACAAGCATTTTGTGTTGATGTTATTGCTATTATAAAACTATCATCATCTAGGGTGCCACTGAACTATGTAATTGAACTTAATTTAATCGTTTTTTTATTTGTATTTCTTTATATCACAAAGTATTTTATTTTTTGTTATTCTGTACTTATAAACATAACTAGTCCGCAATAAGTAAAATGACCTTAACGGAAGACCAACGCGGGTTGTTGCAACCAGCATAGTTGCAAAATGGTCCTTAACTCAGCATGTGAGTTAAGGACCATTTTGCAACTATACTTTGTGTTTAAATTAAGATTTGTTTTTTTTTTTTACTTAACTTGATTTATTTATTTTTTATGTATTACTTTTAAGTATGTTGCAATTAAATATTATTCTATTATATTCTATTTATGTGCATTATAAATTAAAACATCTAATACTGATTAATAAGTTTGTAGGTACTTAAAATTATAGCTGCTGTAGAGGGGCATTGTCAAATAATTGATTATACTAATTTGAATTCAAAATTTGTGTGTATCTCAATAGGTAACAAGTTTAAGATCGAATTGCATTAGTCATTCATTACACAGTTATGGAGTGTCAAGATATGGATTTTATAATGTCAAAGCTGTGTTTTTATGTCGTATCTGCTCTTCATTCAAAGAGCATTCTCAGCTTACCTAATTATTTAATAACAAAAATCTATTTATATACCTAATATTAATATCACAGAAATAACAATTCAAAATAAATTATAAATATCTACTATCAATTACTTTCCTGTGAAATGGAGTCATCCTTGAGAGCTTCTATCATGCTATAGTAGCTTTTCCTAATTAATTTTAATCTTTTTTTTTTAATCATTTTAAAAATTTCAAGCCTGGACGGGACTTGAACCCGCGACCTTCCTCTTGATACGAGGATGCACTACCATCTGAGCTATAAGGCAATTCACGTCTAGGTCGAAATTAGTGAGATCATTCAGAATTACGACTAAAGCGCCGTTAGCTCCATCTGCAGGAAAACTTATATAGTTCTTTGTACCTGCTCAATGCCGAACGTTTTTTTTTTAAAAAAAAAAAATCTTGGAATTTTCCGCATGTGTTCGGATAACACTATAAATAAAAATACTTATTTAAATTTTATTTTGTATATCATAATCCATTTCACGCAAATGTTTATCTAATTTATTAAATATAATTACTCCATTACAGAGAAAACTCTTTAAAAGTTTAGATAATCTAATAGTTAGGTGACGAATGTTGCCACCGTGCCTTGTTCGGTAGGAATTGCTAAAATTCAAAGTTGGAAAATCTGACTAACATCTAGTGGTGTATCTTTACGACTTTGCTTGCATCAATCCTCGCAATTTTTAGTCAACTACAGTCGTGTTTTAATCGCCGAGTAATATATTTTCCATCTACGATTTTAACTTGACTTCATTCCTCTGTTTAAGAGATATAATGATAGTCACCGTAGGGATTAGAGAGCCAGCTTTGTTACCTTATAAATATTATCAAAGATCTATCTTTTTAGTATTTAATTCAAAATGAACAGAATAGCTCCATTAGCCCAATCATTATCCTAAAACGCCTTTTGATGTTCAGAAGCGGATGAACACGAAAAGGTCTCTCAACATTATTTATAGCTCAGTGTCTTTACTAACAAAACAGCCGATTCCTCTTTTCAGGCAATAAGGCTGTCCATTGTACCGCCGCGTATGATTTTTTTTAGTTTTTATGTCATGTAATGGTTGATGTATTGTAACGACTGTTAAACTCCGTAGATTTATCTATATTTCCCCAAAAAAGGTTCACAAAAGTTACATATGAGGCGCACAATCTTTTCACCATATATCTTATATATATTTCAACTTGAGAGATAAAATAAATGAATAAATAGGTGTAACTTACTGAAGATGACGTTGAAAATACACAATATATTCCTTTAAGCCTTTGCACGGGTGGCCATTAGGGTAGAAAGGTTCTAGAAAGGCCATTCACTCAAAAGCGCAGCGTAGGACGACCTCTTACGATAGTAGGATGACCAAATATATATAGATAGAAAATTATATAATACTCTAATGTAATAATATAAAGGCGAACTTAATACTAATTTATATTTCTTCCAGCTAATTTTTGTGTGGTGTAGATTGGTTCTAGACCGCACAAGAAAACTATGGGGAGGCCTGTTTTGCAGTGAACCTCCTATGTCTAAAATATTTAGCGCATTTATAGTATTCCATCGGAAAAATAAAGTATCCAGTAGCAAATTTATTCAGGTAAGTATCCATACTCCATAAGCTTTTCAACGGAAAAACAAGCACGAACTAAAAAAGGTTAAGGATATTGAAATCTGAGGATTAACCTCGACCTTCTCACGCTCGCGAGACCCTTCCATTAGGAATATAAAACTTATAATTTGTATTCTGTCATCAACATCATATCAGACACATGACGTCCACTGCTGGACAAAGGCCTCCCCCATAGATTTCCCAGACGATAGATCCTGTGCGCCCTACACCCAACGGCTCCCAGCAACCTTTATCAGGTTATCCTTTCATCTAGTGGGGGCCGTCCTACGCTATCCAGTGCGTTGTCTCGAGAACCTTTCTACCCCAACGGCTGAGAATTCTTCGAGCTATAGGCCCTGAAAAAATATTTTATTTCAGACAAATACAGTCCATATCTTAAGACTTAAACACACCTTTTGACGACCTCCGTGGTGCAGTGGGCGAATAGTCGGCTGAGACGCAGGAGGTAGCGGGCTCGATTCCCGCCGCGGAACTAATATTTGCATGGTCTGCAACTATTTGTTCCGGGTCTGGTTGTTTCTCTATATATTACTAGTGGCCCCGCCGAACTTCGTATCGGCTTGACATGCATAGGTATAACGCGGGCTGTCAATATAAGTCACCCTGGTAGAATTGTCAATTGTTGTCCCCGGCCATCATTATGTATGAGAAAATGTATGACTTCCAAAAATAATTCAATACCAAAATTAGCCAAATCGCTCCACCCGTTCTCGAGTTTTAGGGAGACTAACGAACAGCAATTAATTTTTATATATATAGACAATATATCTCGGGATAACTCCTACCGAAGCATCTGTTTCAAACGATATTCTTTTTTTTACATCCTCTTTGATGATATTTGCAGCACGCATTCTGTTAATTCTATTTCAAACGTCATAAGGTTACATTATAAAAGCGCTAAGGTTAGATTATAAATAATTTTATATGGTGGTTAAGTATTCTTAAATATTCTAATTTCGTGCGCAATTATCGTAATTTTTTCTTTCATAAAACCTTCTCCTGGTCCAGGCGTTGTTGAGTTATGCGCTTACCAACACATTTTGCGATTCATTTTTATATTATAGATAAGTATGTATTTACAAAAAAAATGTATATAAGTATTCGATCAGTTCTCTGGTTCCCATAGCACAAGCTCTGCTTAGTTTGGGGCTAGATAGCGTTGTGTGAAATGTCCAGCAATATTTATTTATTTACACAGAAAATAAAACAACAAACAAGAACAACTAAATATAAGAAATAAAATAGGCACTGGGTGAAAATAGAAAACACCATCTTGTGCTGTGGGTTACTAACTGAGGAAATTATTTCCTTCATTAATCACCCTCCGCACAATGCATTATATATCATCATTATCATCACATCAGTCGTAGGACGTCCACTGCTGGACAAAGGCATCCCTCATTGATCTCCAGGAACTGCGGTTGGAAGCGGCCTGCATCCAACGCCGACCTGCGGTTCTTACCAAGTCGTCTGCCGATCTTGTAGGTGGGCGTCCTACGCTGCGCTTGCTGGTCCGTGGCCTCCATTCGAGAACTTTCCGGCCCCATCCGCCATCTGTTCAGCGCGCTATATGGCCTGCCCATTGCCACTTCAACGTGCTAATCCGTGCATTTTATATATAGATATATACCTATATAAATATATAAACTTACTTTTATATAAACTATTTGACATATAAACTTATAATTTTGATTTTGTAATGAACCTGAACTAAAGTTAAAAAAGCATCGATAATGCTCATTAGTCTCTAATATACGGTTTTGTCTAATACGAAAGTTTGTTGGAATATATTGCCCGCAGCTTCACACGCATGGTTAATCAATAAAGAGTAGCCTTTGCCCAATCCGGGTCATAATCTATCTATATACCAAATTTCAACGCAATCTGTGAAGCCATTTAGTCGTGAAATGTAACAAACAGACGTCTGTCTGTGTACCGGAGGATCTCCACTGCTTCCGTTAATACTCAGAAGAGACCGTTTCTCAGAAGGAAGACCGTAAACTTCTGGTGGCGGAAAGAAAGGTGCTCAGAAAGATCCTAGGCATGGTGCGACGAGAAGATGGCACTCTGCGAGTGAGGAAGAATCGAGAGGTAGCGGAACTGGTGGCGGAGCCCAACATCATAGGCGAAATAAAACCTCATCGATTACGCTGGCTTGGTCGCGTTGAGCGAATGGGGGACGATTGTGCTGCCAAACGTATTGCTATCAGTAGTGTATATATTGCTATCAGTAGTGTGTATATTGCTATCAGTAGTGTGTATTTTTATAATTTTGTGTTTTTTTTCTTTTTTTACTTCACTAATTCCATTATTTGTCATAATTTACTAGGGTTACTTTGTTATTGTTACTACCTACATAATTTTTAGTGCATGCGGTGTTTACCTATAATTTAATAAATATATAATTTCAAGAAATAAAATTGCTAATTCTATTTGACTGGTCTTCACGATACAGGCTTGCCTAGTGTGAAGGCCGCTGCTTAATTGTGATCGTAGGTAGTGCCTTCTGCCTCAAACTGTATAAAATGTATATTGCTATTACACCAGGCATCTTAGGTAAATTACAAAATTTATCCTCATATTACCTAATCTTATTGGTAAGTTTTTGGCTGTAAATAAATATTTTTCATTTTCATTTTTCAATTGGTTGTGCAATTAGTACCTACTTAAATTATTCTATAGTTAAGCATGAAATATTGTTACAATCGTTGGTAGACCTAATAAATAAAATAAAAAATAAAATATACGTGCCTACCTAGGAATGCCAGTCGGCCGACCCAGATATCGCTGGAAGGATGAGGTGGAGAAAGACCTTCGCGCTCTCCAAATGTCAGGCAAGAAGTGGCGCAGAATAGGGATCAGTGGCGTCTGTTAGTGTCGGAGGCCAAGACCCGCTTCGAGATTGAGACGCGAGGATAGTAATTATGTAGTAATTCATTAATTTATTATTACATGGCATGTCATCGGAATTGCATCGTACCATTGAAACAATATTCTTATGCTAGATGTTATAAGAACCAGTATTGTGAGAAGATGTTATTAATCTTGAAGGGATTTTAAAATAAACAGCCGAAACAAACATTGTAAGTTGACGACTTCATTGGGCGAATAGCTGGCTGAGATGCAGGAGGTAGCGGGTTCGATTCCCGCCGCGGAACCAATCTTTGCATGACCTATAGATATTTGTTCCGGGTCTGGATGTTTTTCTATTTATTATAAGTATGTATTTACAAAAAAAAAAGTATTCTATCAGTTATCAGGTTCCCATAATACAAGCTCTGCTTAGTTTGGGGCTAGATAGCGCTGTGTGAAATGTCCAGCAGTTTTTTTTTTATGTTGTCTTGTATCTATACTACCGATTATAATTTGTAATTCACGTAATTTTAACGTAACACGTAAATTTCGATAACTTTCCGATTTACAGCAACCTTTTTCTTTCAGTAACGACAAACGCTGCACTAAATCTAATTGTGTGGTAGTATTTGGGCAAGTCTAGTTACTTGTAAAACTTCAACTAGTAAAAATGGAACCACAAAATCATGCGAATCCATTTTAATACCCTCGGTATTTTACCCAATTTATTCAACAAAAGATTCACAGGAATACGCCGTACAGAGTAACGTTCCTGCTTTGTTATTTAATTATGAATGTAACATTGTTACCGTTACTGAGGCCAACCTCGCAAAACCCGTCAAAAATTAAAACTAGGCTTTTTTATTTCTTTGAATGGCAAGGCACCACTTGGGCTCTCTGCCAATAACAAGTTCTACAACCGTTTTACACTACTTCAGTTAACTAGTAAAGTAATAATATCCGTAAAGACTTGTCTCGTTGCTTATGAAAAGGATTTCTAAATTTTTGAAAACTTTGTTATAACTACTAAAATTTCATGAACAACGATGTTTGCTTTTATCCAACGTCATCGTTTCAAAATCAGACCGCCACAATATCTCGCAAGATGACGTAATGGTCTTTTGATATTTTTGAGTATATTGGTTATCTTTTCTCCAGAAAAAAAGTGTCTTTTGATGAGTCGTAAAAAGCCTTATCAATTTCCTTAAAATATCAGCGAAATACTTCCTTTAATGTGAACAGTTTACTCGTAATAAAAACCTCGCGCTGTCCCCACCTTATCAAAATAACTTCAAGCCTTTTTTTCCTGACATACCCCAAATCCGTACTGGATTTATGAATTTTAAAAAATTATCAAGTCAACTATGCCGATATAAACTATTAAATTGTTCCAACGTATTCTTTTTTATCGACTCGGTCTATCTGTCGCTTTTATAACACTCTCCCAAGTAATATCCAAAAATTGACAATTAACACATTTAAAAACGTAATTAAACCAAATGTAATTGGTTAGATGATAGAGAAGCTTGAGATTGCTTCAACTCGGTCAAAAATGTAACAAATTAGACCTAATTTGGTTTCTTTAAGTATTGTAAAAGGATCATTCAAAAGTACAACCAGCCTTCTCTCTTATCTTTCTTTCGTGGCTTGGTCGCGGAGGAACAGACAGTAAAATTGACGTGCTTTTAATGATTTTTTTTATTAATTTTGTATGTTTTGTCATATCAAAGACTAGCTGACTTGCCCCGGCTTTGCGCGAATTTTTATCAATATAAAATATACCGAATATGTATCTTCCTTTTAAATATGATGCCTGTCGCTCAGGTCAGGTCATCGCTGTCACACCTACAGTGCATATCTCACGTGTGTATGATACGGCCTGACATGAACAACAGGCGGGCGACTGCGACCGCCTTATGTAATAAGGCTACAACTGGAGATTACTCCCTATATCCCATCAAACAAACAAATCTTACCACTTTATAATATTAGTTTAGACAGAGACGTACTCGTATAACCCACCCACACAAACATTCACCGTAACTCGACAATGTGTTAGTAGGTACTTTAAATCCTGGTAAACAGAAACACTAGATATGTATTTCAAAGTGAAATAAGTAGTTGCACCGACTTTTATTATCCGTAAAGAAGATTAAAATGCATTTAAAATGCTTGTAAAAAATTACTAGGAAATTTGTGGTGAACACCAAACTAAATTGATAAGACAGGTGACTTTATTTTAGTTGTTTTGTTTTCACTTTTAATTATAGAAATACCTACATAAGTAACAAAATATCGCTAACCACAGTCTAGGTATTTTGAATTTTAATCCACTGACTCGATAGGCTGAAACGCTTCTAAAAAAGTCTTTTGACAAAATTGTTATTTATAAATATTTCTCGTTGTAAATCTACAATTTATATATAATGTTTTTTAAGCATTAAGCTTTTTTAAAATAATTTTATGAGCACTTTGTCTAGCACACATTGTATGAGCACTTTGTCTAGCACACATTGTATGAGCACTTTGTCTAGCACACATTGTATGAGCACTTTGTCTAGCACACATTGTATGAGCACTTTATCTAGCACACATTGTATGAGCACTTTGTCTAGCACACATTGTATGACCACTTTGTCTAGCACACATTGTATGAGCACTTTGTCTAGCACACATTGTATGAGCACTTTGTCTAGCACACATTGTATGAGCACTTTGTCTAGCACACATTGTATGAGCACTTTGTCTAGCACACATTGTATGAGCACTTTGTCTAGCACACATTGTATGAGCACTTTGTCTAGCACACATTGTATGAGCACTTTGTCTAGCACACATTGTATGAGCACTTTGTCTAGCACATATTGTATGAGCACTTTGTCTAGCACACATTGTATGAGCACTTTGTCTAGCACACATTGTATGAGCACTTTGTCTAGCACACATTGTATGAGCACTTTGTCTAGCACACATTGTATGAGCACTTTGTCTAGCACACATTGTATGAGCACTTTGTCTAGCACACATTGTATGAGCACTTTGTCTAGCACACATTGTATGAGCACTTTGTCTAGCACACATTGTATGAGCACTTTGTCTAGCACACATTTTTTGCTACTTACTTTACTTACACTTAAATTTAGTATTATTTATCAAGAGGTTCGTTGACTGCTTATATTGAATGGCGGAAAATAAGTATTTCATTAACTATTTTTTAGTTATTAGACAAAAAAATATAATGGGCGGTCTATTCGCTAAAAATATTTACGCCCAGAAAAACTTATATAATACTGGTTAAGCCAGAAATAATGTACAATTATTTACAATAAAATACCGAAGAAACAGTTGCATCATCCAAAGATAGTTGCAAATGATCTATAGATAGCTCAACTGCTCCAGATCAAAACCAGGCGGAAGTGTTACACTGGCTGCATTGCAATGCTTATGCGTTAATCCAAATAGGCACCAGCTCTCGGATCGCACTTCGCTTCGACCAGACGCTCAGAAAGAATTTTGAAAACGCGATGGGCTCCGGTACTCCTTGGGCCCTCGACCATTTGGGTCTCGACCCCATATGGCTCAAATACGTAAGCTTAATATTGATATTATTATTATTAAGAGCCTGTAGTGTCCCACAGCTGGGCAAAGACCTCCTTTCCTTCTCTCCAGTGCTCTCTATTTTGGGCTATTGTGGACCAATCCTGTAAATGGGCATCAATTTCGTCCTTCCATCTTCGCCGCGGTCTGCCACAAGGTCGTTGCCCGTTTAGAGGCGTCCACTCTATGGTGGTTTTAGCCCGTAACGCATCCGACATGCGGCAGACGTGGCCGGACCAATCCCACTTCAGTTTACCCTGCCTGTTTTTGTTGCCTGATATCCGCGATTTGCGTTTTAGAGCCCCAGAACAGAAATTTTAGGTATACAATAAAGCATTTTCTATCTTCTATCTATCTATAACATTTATTAACAGATAGAACATACTTAAGAGTTTGTGTATTTGAGCTATCTATAGATCGTTTGCAACGTTCTTTAGATGATTCAGCTGTTTTCTCTATTTTAGTCTTTTAATTATTAAATCGCAACTCTTCAGTTGCAATTGTAATTTCGTGTAATTTGTATGCCCTTGGCAACGCCAGTAGGAAGGCAAGTAAAAGTATGCCTAACATGGTTTGGACCAAGAGCACAAACTCTTCCCTAAATCAATAAAAGTTGAAGTCGCGAAACGGTTTCGGGACAACCGTCCCCAACGATCGTTTTCGTTTTATGTCAAAATAATGTACATTTATATATTGAATTTCTCTCACGAGATATTACAAGTTGAAAGGGACCTAGATTATATTATTTTGAAGTAACTTTTAGCTGGCTGGACAGAAAATAAAATTGGACACCTTTATATCTAGAATCGGAAAGTATAATATTGTTTTGCTATAAGAATTTTTGTTATAAATAGAGCGCAGATTGAAATATTATTATTTATACAAGAAACTTTAGGTACCTACCTATAATTCATTCATTCAATTATTCAATTTTCAGATGTCAAAAATCCATATATTTGTTAGTAAAAAACTTAAATCAAACATGTCACGTGGGTTAGTACAAAGTATAGGCACAATAAAACAAACAAAATTTAAATAAAAACTAATAAAAGTGTAAGTCCCTCACTCAAGTCCTGAGTCAATAGTCTCTCACAAAGACTATTCGATCAGAACCCTATTGAAGGACTTCATAATTGGTGAGTCGTACTTGTCCGCATTGACCTGCAGAATGGTGTTGGTGCTGCCACGCACTCTACGGAGCAGTGAGGCAGTCTTTTTGCGGATGATGGCGTTGAACCTATCGACCCGCGCCTCCGCAAACATGTTCGAAGCGCTGTAGAAGCGAGGCAGCCCCACCAACATCCTGAATCCATTATTACATTGTACACGCAGTGCACTGAGTGACTTTTTGGAACAACTGACCCACAGGCTGCTCGTGTAGAATGATTGGCAGTAGGCTTTGAAGAGTGTGATTTAACCTGCCTACTGCAACGGGCAAACCTGCGCGCCAGCATATTACTTCTAGCCGCCAGTGCTCTGCGTTCCCTTTCTATGTCATCATGGTCGTCAGTAATGTAGTGTCCGAGATATTTAAACTTATGTACACGTTTTAATACGGTTCCATTTAGTTTAATTGCTGGTATTGATGCTGGAACTTTACCAGCGGCCCTGAAAACCATGAACTCGCTCTTCTTACTATTATATACCAGGCCATGTTTGACAGCGTACTCCTCACAGATGCCTAGCAGCCTCCTAAGAGCCCCGACCGTTGGACACAGCAGTGCTATGTCGTCCGCGTAGCTGATATTGTTCATACAAACATTGTCAACCGAGCAGCCGACACGCTCACTGCTGAGTCCCACGATCAGCTTATTCACGTACAGGTTGAAGAGTTTCGGAGAACTCAGCCCCCCCTGTCTCACTCCACACTCAAACCTGTAAGCATCTGACTGGCTGTTGATTCACCTCACATTGTTGGTCTGATTAGCGTACCAATACTGAAAGAGACGTTGTACCTGTGCATGCACACCTATGCTCGCCAGCTTCCTCCACAGCACGTCATACGACACAAGGTCAAATGCCTTCGACAGGTCAAAAAGGCATGCATACACAGGCGTACGTCTCTGCGTATAGTACTGAGCAGTGTGCTTGAGACTCAGAATAGCAGTTTCAGTTGAGAGTTGCTTCCTGAAGCCAAATTAGGCATCATGTATATTAAGGTGTTTCTCTAATTCTGAGTCAAGCACACTGTCCAGCACCTTTGCCACCACAGTAGCCAACGAAATTGGCCGATCGTTACAGTTATCGGACAAGTTGCCAGTTTTATTTTTAACAATAGACACAACAGCGGTCTTCTTGAGGTCATGAGGCAAATGAGAGTGACTAAAAAATTTAGTAAAAAACTTTGACAGCAGACTTGGTAGGTGGGCATACCTCAAATGCCTGCATACCTCAAATGCTCGATGCTGAGGCCGTCATGACCCGGTGATTTACCTCTAGACATTCCATTGATTATTGCAACTACTTGTTTAGTAGTAACACAGTACGCTTCCTCGGTCATGACGGTTCCACCATCCATCATCTGAACAGATGAACCCAATGTCGAAGTCACTTTAAAGTGGTCCATAAATAAATCAGCAATTTGACTACTGTTACTGACGCCCTCAACGCTCACAGGATAATGGTTTGGCGCCTTTTTCTAAGTAAAATCAAACCTCAAGGTGGTTAGATTCCTGATTCGACAAACGTTCTGTGGCGATTCACTGGCTAACTGAACAGCAGAAATGTCTACGCTTATGCGTCTTAATACCGTCGAAAAATCAATAAAATCAATATTTCGATATTTATAAATGAAAATTGCGCGCTCATTTGAAAATATCTAAACTATTTTTTTTAAATTTATTATTTGTATTATACCAATTTTTACATTGGTATTCTGGTTGAAGCCCTGGCTCCTGAACTAGCGTGAGCTGTATGTCAGAAGTCAGTTTCTTCGCACATTAAATGATAAAGAAAATACATAAGTACAACAGGTACAATAGTTACAATGATAGATAAACAGTCAATTGATACAATACTACAATGGTATTTAAATACTCAATACAATTTAGGTAGATTGTATACGAATCCTGGTGTATAATTAAGTGTATCCATTTATTTATTTT
This sequence comes from Philereme vetulata, assembly GCA_918857605.2. Lineage (NCBI taxonomy): Eukaryota > Metazoa > Arthropoda > Insecta > Lepidoptera > Geometridae > Philereme > Philereme vetulata. The sequence continues at coordinate 10,480,166 of OU975442.1, read as the reverse complement.
TAAACTTAACTTTAATATACAATATAAATGTGTTGTGTGTAAGCAAGTTAAGGTAATACTAAAACTACAAAATTACGAAGTGTCTGTGGATTCTGGTGTGTCTGTTATATTTTATTCGTCATTATTGGATAAATCTATTGTAAAATTGTTAATAAATTTTCTGTTTCAATATATGTTAATGTACTTAACCATTCTTTAAGTTTAGGTTTTAACTGATTGTTAGAGAGTTCTTTATGTTTAGGTTATAACTGATATTTAGAGAGGTTTGAGAAGAATTGTTTTGTTTTTTGATTTATTATGACTTTTATGAATGAATATGTGCAATCTTATTGTTTTTCCGGGAATAATACGACGTAACTAATTCGATATGCATAGGTTTAGACATGTCTGCTATTCAGTTATCTAGTGAATGTTAAATTATTATTTGTATAGGGATCGTACCACCTCAAGAACAAATTCGCATGAAGTAATTACCTAAAAAGTTATAAGTCCTTTTCATTCAAAGTTTTCAGTATATAATTAAATCGTTATTACTGAAAAATAAGCCCATTTCTTGCGCTCAAGATTTATAGCAGTTTGCAAAGTCACGTTATTTATACTAAAAACGCGGATGGGGTCGAAAAGGGGACTAATAACAAATCGGAAGTGTTAGGATAAATCGCGGTAAAGTACTGCTGAAGAATTTACGGCGGTCTTATATTTTAGGAGCAAGGCATGTTTTTATATTGAATTAATTTATTCATCATTTATGGTCTGAAAGTTGGTCATTGTAATCTCGATACGGATCGTATCAAATTTTAAAATAGAATTCTAGATCATTGCATTTATAATAAGCTAAAATTAAATACAATTTCTAAGACAAATCTTTATTTATATCTAAAAATTAGGTTACATTCATAAATGCTTAAAAATTCATCGATCCGATAAAAGTATATCTGTTATACTGGAGTGTAAGCGATCAATTACACACTCGACTAGCGTCCTCGCTTGCATTCGCTCGCTCGTACGCTAAAATATCTCGGGTAAACAATAGATCGCTTCCAGCCCTTGTATAATAATGTACTATTTCATCACAAGTGCTCTGAAAGTGGGTCATTGTAAACTCGATATCGGCTCCGTCAATGTGATTTACGGCCCTAGAGCCTAAGGTAAGATATCCTAGATCCAACCATCCCCATTCTATCATCGGACAACCAGACACTATGCGGTACGCCACCATGATATACTTACCGCGCACCTAAGCGCACCGCCAAAGAATGGAACGCCTTGCCTGAGTCTGTATTTCCTGATAACAACAACTTAAAGCTCTTCAAGTCGCGAGTGAATAGGTTTCTTCTAGGCAAGCGTGTACCATCGTAGACTGCATCATCGCTAACCATCAACGAAGAGATCGTGGTTAAACGCTATCCTATATTATATATATAAATAAAAATATTGCTGGACATGTCACACAGCGCCATCCAGCCCCAAACTAAGCAGAGCTTGTACTATGGGAACCATATAACTGATAGAATACTTATATACTTTTTTTGTACATATATACTTATCTTATATAGAAAAACATCCAGACCCGGAACAAATATCTGTAGATCATGCAAACATTTGTTCTGCGACGGGAAACGAACCCGTATCGGGTTTGATTCCCGCCGCGGAACATTTGTCCTGCGTCTCAGTCGGCTATTCGCCCATTGCGCCACGGAGGTAGTCAAGGTATATTTCATAGGCCAGTATCCACTAAAGCTGAACGGATGTATACTACCAAATAGTATCCCAAGTATGACCTGTAATACTATTTTGACCTATTTTTATAATTTAACACAACTACTCTCTGCTCAGCCTTTAGAAGTTGAAGTATTTTTTTATAAACTCAAAGAAAAAATAACCTAATTATGTAAAATGTACACTTGGTTTGTAAAATTACGTCCACACAAATCGAACTGGTTCATAAAAATGTCCACCGAATTCATTTTTAATCTATAATATAAAAATGAATCGCTAAATGTGTTGGTAAGGGAATAACTCAACAACGCCTTGACCAATTTGGCCAATTCTTTTTTTGTTGTATTTCTTATTGTCAGGAGAAGGTTTTTATAAAAGAAAAAATTAAGAAAATTGCGCGCAAAATTAGAAAATTTAAGAATACTTAACCACCATATAAAATATTTATAATCTAACCTTAGCACTTTTATAATGTAACCTTATGACGTTTGACATAGAATTGACAGAATGCGTGCTGCAAATATCGTCAAAGAGGATGTAAAAAAATTAATATCCTTTGATACACAGATTGAACAGATGCTTCGATCGGAGTTATCCCGAGATATTGTCGATATATATAAAAATGAATTGCTGTTCGTTAGTTTCGCTAAAACTCGAGAACGGGACGATTTGGCTAATTTTGGTATTTAATTATTTGTGAAAGTCATTCATTTTCTCATACATAATTATGGCCGGGGACAACAATAGACAATTCTACCAATTGCCAGCCCGCGTTATATCTATGCATGTCAAGCCGATACGAAGTTCGGCGGGACCACTAGTTTCATACAAACTTCGGTCGGAAAGCTGAAAATAGAAACAATATTTCAGTAAAGCAAAGTGACTGCCTCTAAATGGCCGAGTTATTTATTAATTCACACTTCGGAATTAGACTGTCTATCGGTGGAACATGCTAAACTTTGCAGGGATCGATTTAATCTTTCTGAGGTGTGATATTGCTGCTGAACATAGGCGTGCCTCATAGATTTCCAGAGCGACCTACACCCAACGACTCCCAGTAATCTTTCCATCTAGTGGGAGGCTGTCCTTCCCTTGCATCCCAGTGCGTGGTCGCCAATCGAAAAACTTTCTGCCCCAACGGCCGTCAGTTCTTTGAGCTGTGTCCCAACCACTACCACTTCAGCTCGTTAATCTTCTGAACTATGTCAACGGGTTTGGTTCGTCTACGAATTTCTTCATTTGTAATTCTATATCATGCCTCATACATCTCATACCTGAATCATTCTGTGAACTTTAGATAAACCATCATAACTGGACACTTCAGACCCTTTCTTTAAATAATTACTGACTAAAACAGGTATTTATCGCGTACCTATGTACCTTTTTTATATTTGTTATCCCGACGTTTCGGCTCTGTTGCAACAGTCGTGGTCAAGAGTTGACTCGAGTGTCAACCCGTGACCAAGACTGTTGCAACGACGCAATTGTCGGAATAAAAAATTAATATAAAAAAGGTGCATACGCGATAAATACCCTTTCTTCGAAGTTAATTGGGGGGGGGGGGGGGGAGGTTCGATTTCCGATTATTGTTGGTTTTCTATTTATTATAAGTATGTATTTACAAAAAACATGTATATAAGTATTCTATCAGTTATCTGGTTCCCATAGCACAAGCTCTGCTTAGATTGGGGCTAGATAGCGTTGTGTTAAAATGTCGAACAATATTTATTTTAGTTACTTTATATATAATTATTTGCCCTCATGAGTAATGGTAATTTCTTAAAATTAATTAGTTTGGTGTTAGCGTACTAAAGGGATCAACTTACAAGCATACATGAAAATGAACGATTCGGCAGTCAGGGAAAATTGAAGCACATACGATCCAATCGCAAACTAACCCAATCAAAAAGTAGATAAATTTCCTATGCATCAAAATAGCTCTAAAATATGCGGTACTGCGTCTCAACTTGCAAGATGCAACTTCTATTTATATTATGAACTTTCGATAGGACTTGAACACATATCTACTAGTCGACTTGCCGAACTTCGTACCGCCTTGACTTGCATATAACGCGGGCTGTCAATAAACGTCACCCTGGTAGAATTGTCAATTGTTGTCCCCGGCCATCATTATGTATGAGAAAATGAATTTTCTTCGTAATTTCTTTTTGCGTGAATTTTAACGATATTTTAATAATTATTCTGCGATTTGGGGCGGAGACAAATCCAAGAAACCAAAGGTAATCAAAATCCGCCTAACCTTTCTTGAGTTATAAATGGTGTGACTAACCCGATTTTTTTATATATATATTTACAACCCTACTTAACCATAGACAAAATTACGTTTAGCTGTCATTTGCGTTTTGTTATTGCATGTCAGATGCGTTTTATAGTGACCTTTATTCTCTTTAACGTTTTATGTCACGTCACACAGGAACGCGGTCGAACAGGATAAAAAGTACCCCATGTCCGTCTCCTGATTCTAAGCTACTACTCCTAATTTTCAGCCATATCGGTTCAGCCGTTCTTGAGTTATAAATAGTGTAACTAACACGACTTTCTTAGATAGATAATGTTACTAATTTTAAGACCACAACTAGATTCAACAAATTTTACACTGGATGGAAATGACATGTTGAACAGGTGATTTTTGATTAGTTTTTTTAGCTGATTTGGTTTAGTGGGTTTTCTATTGACAATTAACAATGAATTTCGATGACGATTCTCCTCAAATATCAATTACTTTTTTTTAACTTTAAGAATGTATTTTCTGAATATTTCATTGACCTTATCCAAATTCTTCATCATTTAAACTTGATTCTCAGTAACTCTTGTTCCTGAAGAAATGGTCAACATTTTTGAGCTATAATAACCATAGTTACTAAACTATCCAAATTGGTACATTATACTATGTATGAGAAATGGGTGATTTGGATGGGCCGTGCGGTCTCCTACCTGCCTGCCACCGTTAATCCACCATTCTTGTTACACCCTGTATAATAAGACGTCCACAGCTGCACATATGTAGGTCTCTTCCATAGATTTCCAAAGCAGCCGATCTTGTGCGACCTGCACCCAACGGCTCCCAGCACCCTTTGTTAAGTCGTCTTTCTATCTAGTGGAGGGCTGTTTAACAATCCTTTATTATTAAATAGATTACATTAATATAACGACAACCTCCGTGGTACAGTGGGCGAATAGCCAGCTGAGACGCAGGAGGTCGCTTCGATTCCCGCCTCGGAATAAATGTTTGTACAATCTACAGATATTTGTTCCGGGTCTGGATGGTTTTCTAAATATATTATAAGTATGTATTTACAAAAAAAAAGTATATAAGTATTCTATCAGTTATCTGGTTCCCATAGTACAAGCTCTGCTTAGTTTGGAGCTAGATAGCGCTGTGTGAAATGTCCAGCCATATTTATTTATATAAACAGATTACAAGATTATGTTGAATAGTGTAAATCAAAATATCAAATTAATATCCAAACCCGCACAATATACGCGTCGAAAAAGCCTAGTTAATTCAGCTCGTCTCAACATTTTGCCTTATTTCGTTTATGTTAGTCAGAAGCTAGCTGCTTGATTACGGCCATTATAAGTTTATTGTGGACTTGACGCTAAGTAATTGCTGCTATAATTGGCAGTTTGATAGAAAGGAGTGGAATTTTGTTTCATGTCGATATCTTATACAGTATATCTCTATATATAAAAATTAATCCCCTATTTCCCTTGGTCACGCCATCACGCGTGAACGGCTGGACCGATTTCGCTAATTCTTTTTTTGTTGTATTTCTTATTGTTAGGAGAAGGTTCTTATGAAAGAAAAAATTAAGAAAAAAGCGCGCAAAATTAGAAAATTTAAGAATACTTAACCACCATATAAAATTATTTGTAATCTAACCTTAGCGCTTTTATAATGTAACCTTATGACGTTTGATATAGAATTGACAGAATGCGTGCTGCAAATATCGTCAGAGGATGTAAACAAATGAATATCGTTTGAAACAGATGCTTCGGTCGGAGTTATCCCGAGATATTGTCTATATACCTATATATAAAAAATAATTGCTGTTCGTTAGTCTCGCTAAAACTCGAGAACGGGTGGAGCGATTTGGCTAATTTTGGTATTGAATTATTTGTGGAAGTCATTCATTTTCTCATACATAATGATGGCCGGGGACAACAATTAACAGCCCGTGTTATATGCATGTCAAGGCGGTACGAAGTTCGGTGGATCCACTAGTATGTGTATATAAGAGTGATATTACTGATGACAGTATTTTTTATTGATGTTAGTCAAGCGCTACGTCTCACCTGATGGTAAGTTATGGTGAAATCGAAGATGGAGCACGCTTGCCTAGAAAGAACCTATTCACACTGGACTTGAATACTCAGAGATTATACTGGTCCGGAAAAATATACGCCGGAAGTGAGTTCCACTCCTTATTTGTGCTAACAAGCAAAGTTGAAGTTAATAAAAATATATGTTTCAAAAGAAGTTTTTACAGTTTTTCTTAATAAATTATCTACAAATTAATTAAATAATGTGGGGCCATGGGCAAATAACCAACCACCGACAATTATTATTTATTATCTGTGTTCAGTTTTTAATTGTATTGTGCTTTGTTCAAATAAATAGATAAATTGAATTAAACCAGGGTTAATTTAGATATGTCCATCTTTAAATTAATTTTGATCAAACTGATGGCAACTAGGAACGGAAAAAATCTTCATAGATGTCTAAAAATCCAGTTGCCACCATTCCAGCCGTGACATTAAACGTGTTGGTAATAGGAAACAACCACTCTATAATCAACAAATTATGTAATAGCAGTGGGACTGATTAATGCACATTCTCGCCTAGTTCTCCCCAATCATCTAAGTTTTCGTTTTTTTGTTGTAATTCAATTGATTGAGCGAAGCGAGATCTCTAAGTCAACTTGGGCAAACCGGCGTTGTATGTATGTATTAGGTTGGGGAAAAAGTTTCTTCGCATTTTAGAAAAAATTCAAAACATTTTTTAATATAGTTCATTTACATTCAACTAAAGTATGTAGGTATCATTTTGTTCGATAACTTTTTGCCATCTTGTAGGTAGGAACATGATCCCATTGCTATAGAAATTTTGGGGCTTCTGATCAAAATACCGCGACAAGTAGTTTTGGCAGTCCTCTCGTGATGTTAACCTGACACTGCCTAAAGAATTCTGAAGAGACTGAAACAGGTGGAAATATGAAGGTGCAAGGTCAGGACTATACGGCGGATGCATTAACACCTCCCAGCCAAACTCTCTTAATTTTTGCTGAGTGGCTAAAGATGTGTGAGGTTTAGCGTTATCATGATGAAAAACCACACCCCTTCTGTTGATTAATTCCGGCCGCTTTCTCTCAACTTCTTGCTTTAATCTCATCAGTTGTTCGCAGTAGAGTTCAAAATCGATGGTCCTGCCTGGTGGTAACAGCTCATAATGAATAATGCCCTTCCAATCCCACCACACACACAGCATCACCTTGTTGCGAGTTAACACGGGTTTTGCCACAGTCTTTGAAGCCTGACTGGCCTTTGACCACGACCTTTTTCGCACGTTCTTGTCGTACGTGATCTACTTTTCATCACCAGTTATCAGTTTTTTCAAAATTGGTTCGGTTTCATTACGTCGTAATAAAGAATCTCAAATGAGTACACGGTTCATTAGGTTTCTTTCAGTGAGCTCGTGGGGTACCCAAATATCGAGCTTTTTTGTGTACCCAGTTTTTTTCAAATGCGCCAAAACTGTTTTGTGGTCAATTCCCAGTTTTTCAGCTACGTCGTAACTACTGATATGCCGATCTTGCTCCACTTTTTCAAAAATGGCATCAATTTTATCTGTAATAGGGCGACCAGAGCGACGTGCATCTTTGACATCAAAATTTCCAGATTGAAAACGCTAAAACCAAATTTCTGCTACTCTCACAGACACTGCACTAGGTCCATAAACATCGCGAAGTTTTTTCGCGGCTTGCATTGCATTTTTACCTTTTTTGTAGTAAAATTATAAAATGTATCGAATTTCTTCAATAGATTCACTCATCTTTACAGTACGAAAAACAAATAAAAATCACACAATTTTTTTAATTTGAATTTTTAATTATCTGCTTTAAAATTTAAACTTTAAATGATACCAAAACCAGCCGGATACATATAGTATAGCCAAAGAGATTTTATTACAAGTTCATACGTACTATAATGCGAAAAGACTTATTCCCCAACCTATTATGTATGTTTGTTCGAGGATAACTTTCGAAACGTCGATCCGACCATCGTGAAATTTAATATGTAGGTAGTTAGTGATAGCACAATTTTGGTGTGACTAAATGAGCTAAAAATGTTAGGGGTTTGTTGAGATGTTGGGGTTCTAAAGGGGTTATTAAAAAATAAAAATGAGGCTATTGGGTCAAATGGGACGTCAAATCAAAGGTCTTTATTAAATATTTCTCCCTGTTTTTATTTTTAGTTTAATCCATGTAGTTTTTGAGTTTTTAGCAATAATAAAACAAAACATTGACAAAATTCACAGGGCGCACCAGTGACCCCACAGTGCTGTAATTTGGTATGCGTGTAGTTTAAGTGACACAAATATAGGCAAAAGTCTGACATCCAGAATAACTGCATTTTGTACCACTAAAACTCTCGTTACCTGTAATTTGAATGTAACTGTAGGTCAACTCATGTGGTTTATATTTCTATTTTGATAGTCAAAGATAATCTATCTTCATATCAATAATATAAAAATGAATCGCAAAGTTTGTTGGTAAGCGCATAACTCAACAACGCCTGGACCAATTTGGCCAATTCTTTTTTTGTTGTATTTCTTATTGTCAGGAAAAGGTTCTTATGAAAGCAAAAATTAAGAAAATTGTGCGCAAAATTAGAAAATTTAAGAAAACTTAACCACCATATAAAATTATTTATAATCTAACCTTCGCGCTTTTATAATGTAACCTTATGACGTTTGACATAGAATTGACAGAATGCGTGCTGCAAATATCGCCGAAGAGGATGTAAAAAAAATGAATATCGTTTGAAACAGATGCTTCGGTAGGAGTTATCCCGAGATATATTGTCTATATATATATAAAAATGAATTGCTGTTCGTTAGTCTCGCTAAAACTCGAGAACGGGTGGAGCGATTTGGATAATTTTGGTATTGAATTATTTGTGGAAGTCATTCATTTTCTCATACATAATGATGGCCGGGGACAATAATTGACAATTCTACCAGGGTGACTTATATTGACAGCCCGCGTTATACCTATGCATGTCAAGCCGATACGAAGTTCGGCGGGACCTACGCAAAAAGTAGACTTAATTGAAGCATACTTCCTCAATCGCGGTCTGCGTTCCTGATACCACTTCAGCGCATTAGTTGGGCCTCGTCTGTTAAGGAAGTATGTTTCAATTAAGTCTACTTTTTGCTTATTCGACAATGCCATGATAGGACTAACAAGATGATGCAATGACTGATATAAAAGTCCGACAGGTGCAAGAACCATGTTCGAAATTCAAAATTGTTCTGAAATACGAAATGTTTTTGAATTGCTCATGAGAGCATGGAGTTCCTAAACTTCTTAATCGCTACAGTATTAATATTTCTTTAATGTGCAATTAGAATCTAATAAAATGTTTGTAGAAGGAATTTTGTTTGTCCTGTTGTATGAGAATACTTTTAGTCAAATTTGCCTAACTACCGCTGTTTAGATTTTTTTCATTCGGTACAATAAAATGATCCTTACAAAGGATTGCATCGATCGGCATCGAAAAATTGTTTTACCAACTTGATTCATTTTAAGGCGCTACTCACACTTGACCATAAAAAATTTAATGCCAAAATGTTTTTCTTCGTAAACGAGCTGATGTTTTAAAAGAAACTGCACCTGTATTTTCTCTGGTTATGGGTGCTGCCGTACTGTTACAGTTAAAAAAAACAATCTGTATAGGTAATTGTGAGACACACATTTGTTAGGTATTACTGTTTTGTGTGTATGAATATGTTCTCTTGTGTGTACCTTACGTGTGTGCTGTGTGTGTTTTGTACCGTCACAAATAAATATTTTTATCTTTCTATTTTTCTATTATTATTTTGGCTATTGATGATTTTCGCTTTCAAATCTATTATATCGGCTTGCTGCCACCTTAATATGCATTGTCTTTGGAACCTTGGCTTAAACATTAGCTCTTAATTTGTATCTACCGCAAAAATATAGACCAGAGCCTAAAGAAGTATCACTACTGTAGCACCCGACTTTAATCACTACTGGGTAAGTTCTCCCTAAGTTTGTGCCTTCCATCTCTATCCTTCCATCTCCTGTCCATCCAAAGATTGCCTGGAAGAGATTGCTTTTAGCGATAAGGCCGACCATTGTACCTATGATTTAAAAGTGTATTTTTTTATATATTTGTATTTAATAGTGTGCAATAAAGAAATTATCTATCTATCATTATCGTGCGCTAGTCTCACACATCGACGTCCCGCAAAATCAAGTAAAATAAAATCTTCGAAAAGTAAGTGTTACCAAACGATACCCTAACCTACAAGGGCTATGCTGATTTATCGCCGATCTAAAACTGTACAAAAAATTACACAGACTAAAAATATCGTTGCGTGCTAACAGGTTGTTATGCTTAGCTTACAAAAGTATTGTACTGAACATTCACCTACTTACTAGTGGTACTAGGCTGTACTCTGCTGTCTATGTACACCGGCGCTGGTTCGATGGTGAGGAATAAAATTATATTGCTAAAGCCCTGGCTTCCAAAAACTGTTGAAGGTAGCGACATGTAACTTACATGAAGTAAAGTGCAAAAGACGAAAAAAATCATGTAACTTGTTCCTGAGATTTCGGAAATAAAATAAGGTTTATTAATAATTGTTAAAGTGTCTTAGCCCATGCGCAGTGTTTCGTAGTCGATATGGCTGTATATCATTATGTCATTGATTTTGTATAATCACTATATGAACTGTTTACAAACCCAACTACAGACATAAGTTAGTTGACTAGTGTTCGTAAACTAGTCGACCAACTTCTGTTAAAACTATTGTGGATACTTTTTAGTATCCATTTTGTTTATTCTACCGACTTTATAATGGGGAATGTTCTGAGGAGCTATTTGATATCATCCCGTCGTCGAGATTTCACCACCGCACTTCTCGACAGCGTAATAAAGCTCATCCACATACCATCGACAATTGGGTATCACGCACCACACGCTTCACGCGATTTTTTCTACCCCATACTTGCAAGATGTGGAATGAGCTACCATCTGAGGTTTTCGCATTAGGCTACGACATGGCACGCTTCAAGAGAAATGTAAAGAGGTTTCTACAGTGTAGGGAACGCATCGACAATACCCCGGGTGTTGCCGGTGTCAATAGGCGACGGTGACCACTTACCATCAGGTGGGCCGTAAGCCTGTTTCCCCACAAATAACATAAAAAAAATTAAAAAAAAACCTACAAAAGCGGTTTGCCTTGAAAAAGTGTTTAGGAAAACGTATAATGTTTTTGAGAGACCCAACGATATCTCACACGATGGGATGCTTCAGAATGGAGAAAGAAAAGAGAAATGCCTAAATTAAGCGAATATTACTGGCAACTAGTCAATACTTCCTTACTATCCATACTCCATACTATTACTGATCGAGCGAAGCGAAATCTCTAAATCAACTAGGTCAAATCGGCGTTGTATGCACGTATGTATGTTTGTTTGTTTGTCCGAGGATAACTTTCGAAACGTTGATTTGAACGTGAAATTTGATACATAAGTAGGTAGTGATGGCACAATTTTGATGTGACTATATGAGCTTAAAATGTTGGGGGGTTGTTGAGATATAGGAGTTCAAGAGGGGTAAAAAAAAATAAAATGAGACTATTAGGTTAAGTGGGAAATCAAATGAAAGGTCTTTATTACTACATTTCACCCCTGTTTTTATTTTTAGTTTAATCTTTCTAGTTTTTGAGTTATTAGCCATAATAAAAACAAAACTTTGAGAAAATTCACAGGGCGCATCAGTGACTCCACAATGCTGTGATATTCGTGTAGCTTTAGAGACACAAGTCACTAAAGATACACGACAAAGTCTGAAATCCAGAATAACTTCATTTTGTACCCCAAAAAAACCAATTAACATGAACTCCCGATACCTGTAATTTGAATAAACTGTAGGTCAAGAAAATGGGATGTCTATTTCATGGCACTATTTCGATAGTCAAAGATTACGAATAATATATTGTTACGCCGAGGCTGTTACAAAATAAGTAATAGTCGGTTTTTCTCGAAGTTATACATACTGTGTCACAGAATAGGTAATACTTGGTATTTAATATACCTACATACCACATTTATACCTACAGTTGCACAGATTAATAAATAGTAGACAGTTGAAATACCTATACTTTTCTAGATACTAGTGGAAGGTTCTGGAAATAATGTTACGTATAAATAGTGCGTAGAGACGTCCGCAAAGTCAGTCTGGATTACGTGCGAACATTACGGTGACTTTTAGTGGTTTATTGTGCGATAGTGTTGTGAATTAGTGTGTTGTGATTAAAATCGTGTATTTTGCATTTTAGTGTTGAACAAAAGTGTTATCTTGGTTAGATTCATTTTAATTATTTTATCCCGAACCCTCAGCTCGTAACAATATTTTTGTTTTTATGGGAGACTCGCGAGATCTCAGTTTGTGGCGGACCACTAGTTATAAATGCGAAAGTAACTCTGCTTCTTTATTTGTTTGTTTGTTTGTTGCCTTTTCATGAATATAAACGGCTGAACGGGTCGTATTAAAATTTGGCAAGGAGATAGATTATATCCTAGGGAAGGGCATAGAATAGAATAGAATAAAATAATCATCAAAATAAACAGACACATGAAATAATTTAAAGGAACAGTAGATACAATTGAATCCAATAAAACAAGTTCGACTCATGTGTCTGCGTAACAAAATGGCGTTCAGCTCAGCATAATGTTGGATGTTAAGCACCCAACGCTGATTTTCAGCTGAAACCAGAAGCAATAGGTAGTGCAGCAGCTACGTAGAAAAATAAATCAGTAAATAAATAAAGAAGTGATTAAATAAAAGGTGTGTAGAGTTTTGTTTAAATGTAAATATAAATTTTATAAACATACTTTACTAAAATAATATTACATACCTATATATATAAACATACAACTTATGAACTTTCTTACGATTTCTAAGGTTATGGTAAATTGTTATATATAGTTAATTGTTTGCATAGGTTATCGTTTGTCTCGAAAAGTAGATTAATAAATCTAAATTTTATTTCAATTTAAACTAAGTAGGAGTTTGCGCTAATTAGAAGTTTTACAAACGTATTTTTTAATTTTATTTTATTATATAGTTTTTTTTTTATATAAGTAGGTACGTCTTAGTAGGTACATACTTTGTTATCTTTGGTTTGGTTTAGTGGGGATTTAATGACCCGCTTTCGGTGAGGTTTACATGACATATAATTTGACATTGTCGAGCAGGTTGTGTGAAAAGATTATAACATACTCGCGAAAATCATAGCAATAGGGCCATGTTTTAGGAGACGCAGCGAGTTGTATGGCGCGTTGCGCGGTCAACTCGAACATATGGCCATGTATGAGAGATTTCATGTACACGCGTTTGCTTAAGAGTCTTGTGATTGTGCAACTGTCTCAATCACTCCATGCGAAAATATCCACAGTGCGAGAAGGATTAATACGAGGCATACCCACACAACGTACCCAAAAGGTCAAACGGGACTCTATTACTAAGACTACGCTGTCTGTCTGTCCGTCTGTCACCAGGCTGTATCTCATGAACCGTGATAGTTAGACAGTTGAAATTTTCACAGATGATGTATTTATGGTGCCGCTATAACAACAAATACTAAAAATAGAATAAAATAAATTTTTAATGGGGGCTCCCGTACAATAAACGTGTTTTTTTTTTCCTCGTGTTTGCTAGATATTGATAATGGCATCAGTTAGACGCTTGAAATATTTACAGAATATTTAGTTATATTTTAACTTTAAAAATAACTAATTAAATTAAAATAAAACATATATTTTAGGGGAGCTCCCATACAACAAACGTGATTTTTTTGCTCGTTTATGCTCGATATTAAATAAAAATAAAATTATTATTAACGGGGGGGCTTTATTTGACACTACAATACAGCACAGACAAAAGTAAAGTTTACAATAGATATATATAAAATATGTAGGAAACAAACAACAACAGAGATTAAAAATAGACTAGGAATTTATATAAAGAGGTAGGTAGGTACTTGTGCTGTGAGACCTAGCTTTTTACAAAATAACATGATTCTAAGTCAACCGGAAATACCTGGCACGGGAAGAACGGGTTTTGATTTATTTGCGAGCAAATATTCGGCATATAAGGCCGTATTTGTTTATTGTGTTGACTCAGAAGCTTAAACTTTTACCGCTTTAAGGAACCGTAGATTCATGTTTTTAATAATAATTTCAACTTAATATCTCTACGGGATCGAATCAGAAATGAGGAGATACGTAGGAGAACTCAAGTCACCGACATAGCCCGACGGATTAGCACGTTGAAGTGGCAATGGGCAGGCCATATAGCGCGCAGAACAGATGGCCGATGGGGCCGGAAATTTCTCGAATGGAGGCCACGGACCGGCAAGCGCAGCGTAGGACGTCCACCTACAAGATGGGCAGACGACTTGGGAAGAACAGACTTGGTTGGATGCAGGCCGCTTCCAACCGCAGTTCCTGGAGATCAATGGGGGAGGTCTTTGTCCAGCAGTGGACATCCTGCGGCTGATATGATGATGATGAATATCTCCATACCAAAAAGGGTTTTGTCAGACGGACAGACAGACAGACGGACAACAAAGTGATCGTATAAGGGTTCCTTTTTTACTTAGAAAACTTTCGTGATTAATTTCAATCATTATTATAAATACGGGATTTATCACGTACCGTCTTATCGGTGTTTCGACCGACAATGTTTCGGTTCAATTCGTGAACCTTCATCAGGGTGAGTGCGATCCGCTCCGAATAACGTCTCGCCTCGCACTGCGCGCCGCTGCCCTCTGCGGTCGAAACACCGATAAGACGGTACGTGATAAATCCCGTATTTATAATAATGGTTCCTTTTTTCCTCTTGAGGCACGCAACCTTACAAATACACAGACTTACATCAACACAAAACAATGATCTTAATTTAGATGTTCGTTGAATAAAGAAGGAAGTAGATCACAGAAGAAGCTCAAAACTTTATGCTGAAAATCTACCAATAGCGCTCACAGCCAGAAGAATACCAAACAAACTATCTCGGTAAGTTTTCCCTGAACTTGGGAAGTTCATTAATTACTTCAACGCGAGGCGTCTGCGTTTAATTAATCTTTCTACCTAGATCGAAGAGGATTTGCTATTTAAGTACTTAAATAAGTACTTTAGTTTTATGTTCATATGGTTTATATTTCTATAATGGCCACTTTCATACATCTAGTAACCGTAATTGTGTAAGTAACCAACCGTACCATTGTATATTAAAAGTAAAAAAATGAAATGAAAGGAATTTTGAACACGAAAGAATAACCAGTTGTTCCAAACCCGCAAATGATTTTGAGGCTTAAAGTTTGAGTGTTAGGGCTTAATATCGCAACAGTTGGTTTGGGAGAAGTTTTCGCAATATAGATGGAAGGTAATGGCAGTGAGCCAACAATAACGGATCCACCATACCATGCCTATTCAAAGCTATGCCTCGACATATTGAAATAATACACTATGGAAAGCACTGGTACAAATAACTTGTTACGGTCTTGTTGCTTTTGAGGTGTGGTGAGAATATGTCAAGGGCTGGAACGAGGGAAAGATTTGAGGTAGATCTCTAAGTTTCATGTACGAATTAGCATAAAAGCTGTTTTGGCGATAACATTAAACTAACTTGACAGCAAACGCAGATAACTTTGCAAAACGCTTCGTATTTGCGGACTATGGTCACAGATCACAAATATCCTAATCTATCGTCTGAAAGAGAATTCTAGATCGTTCTGCCTCTGTCATAGAAATGAACATTATTAGTATTTTGTTTGTAAACCTTTTTAAAACGGTAACATCAATATTTTTTTTATAATTTGAATATAGTATCAACTTACAAACAGTTAAGTGTATAAAATAGTTTGCTACGCCGCTGTATAAAATAATTGCACATTCTCTTTATTTTTTTAAATATATTGTAAGTTTCTCTGTAAGTGAATTTGTGATTCTTTTGAGAAATAAATGCTTAAACCATAAACAAAGCTCTACTTCATAATTTGACAGTATTCAGAAAAAACATAGAATAAAATAGAAATACATTATATGCCATGTAAACCTCACCAAAAACAGGCGATGCATCGCCATGCATTCATCGCCATGCATGCGATGCATCGCATCAGTACAACTATACTTCCAGCTCAGCTGTAGGGATTACATCGCGATGTAATCCCTACAGCTGAGGTGGGAGTAAAGTTGTACTGAATTTCATTATGATCGTGATTTAAATTTGGAACCTCATCTGTAATAAAATTTGAACCAAAGAGACCCACACAATAAGTAAATCGAACTAACCACTACACAGAATGCACCAACCTAAATTTACTTTTTATTGTCTCGCAGAAAGCGTGAAAAGTAAAGTGATCTCCTCGTAGACCAAGCTGTCTGCATCTTGGGTGTGCTTATATCCCTCTCTGCACTCTATTCTAGTAAATCCCTCGCTCTGCTCGAGAGTTAACTCTTGAATCCTTCGTTACGTTCGGGATTGATAACGCCCGTGACGCAAGACACTATAAATGTTAGCTTACCTAAAAAATATCGCTTTGATTTATATAAATATTTAAGGGTATCATTTATTCATCATCATCATCATCATATCAGCCGTAGGACGTCCACTGCTGGACAAAGGCCTCCCGCATTGATCTCCAGGAACTGCGGTTGGAAGCGGCCTGCATCCAACGCCGACCTGCGGTTCTTACCAAGTCGTCTGCCCATCTTGTGGGTGGACGTCCTACGCTGCGCTTGCCGGTCCGTGGCCTCCACTCGAGAATCTTTCGGCCCCATCGGCCATCTGTTCTGCGCGCTATATGGCCTGCCCATTGCCACTTCAACGTGTTAATCCGTCGGGCTATGTCGGTGACTTGAGTTCTCCTACGTATCTCCTCATTTCTGATTCGATCCCGTAGAGAAACCCCGAGCATAGCCCTTTCCATAGCTCGTTGAGCGACTCTGAGCTGATTCATAAGGCCAATAGTGAAGGACCACGTCTTGGTTCCATATGTCATCACTGGTAACACACACTGATTGAAGACTTTCGTTTTAAGGCACTGAGGTATGTTGGACGAAAAGACGTTGCGAAGTTTCCCAAACGCTGCCCATCCGAGTTGGATTCGACGATTGACCTCTTTCTCGAAGTTGGACCTACCTAATTGGACTGTTTGTCCTAGGTATACATACCTATACATTTCATTTATTATTTTATTGCAATTTATTAATTTAGTAGTTCCATGATCAAAGCAATAAAGACGGAAGTAAGGTATAATTAAATTTGACATCTATAGTACCTTGTTTAAAATAATTCGATTAGATATTTATATTGTGTTAAATAATTAATATGATTTAAGGATAGATTTGCCGTGGGGCGCCGGCAATAGAATGTTGCCCCTCCGCTCTTGCCCGTGGATGCAGTAGGAGTCTGCTAAGGGATACCTCCGAAAGATGGGCAGCAGCGTCTTTTCGTGTTTTCAAAACCTATACTGCGCTCGCCAACCCGCCTGCCAAGCGTGGCGAGTATGGCAACAACCCCCTAATGATAAATTTACAACATAAAACCAGGCCCCGAGTCCCCGGCGGCCCCGCTAATCCTGGCTATGGTAGCAGTCACGGTAACGGCGGGGCCAGGGGTGCTAAGAATCCCCGGGCGACGATCGGCTACCAAACCCTACGACGACCACTGGCCCTGGTAACACACAACATCCGCACTTTGAGGACAGACGAAAAGATTGTTGAGCTGGAAGAAGAAATTAGTAGATTACACTGGGACATTTTGGGGTTATCAGAAGTCCGTAGAGAGGGTGAGGACATGATATCCCTTAAGTCTGGTAACCTACTATACTACCGGGAGGGCGACCAACAGTCCCAAGGTGGTGTTGGGTTTCTCGTTCACAAGTCACTCATCAACAACATTATCACCATCGACAGTGTGTCGAGCAGGGTCGCGTACCTGACACTCAGAATATCTAAGCGATATTCGCTGAAGGTCGTTCAGGTATATACGCCGACCTCTTCACACCCAGATGAAGAAGTAGAGTCTATGTATGACGACATCAGTAGAGCCATACATACGAACAAAACTCACTTTATTGTTGTTATGGGGGACTTCAATGCAAAGCTAGGCATGAGAAGCGATGATGAGTTGAGAGTGGGGCAATTTGGATATGGGCAACGGAACCCCAGGGGACAGAGGCTGGCCGATTTTCTGGAGAAAGAAGGACTCTTTATGATGAATTCTTTTTTCCAGAAGCCGCCTCACAGGAAATGGACCTGGATGAGTCCCAACGGTTCCACGAGAAATGAGATTGATTTCATCTTGACCAACAAGAAACGGATATTCAATGATGTCTCTGTGATTCACAGGGTGAAAACCGGCAGTGATCACCGAATTGTTAGAGCCACATTGAATATGAACGTTAAACTTGAAAGGTCCCGTTTGATGAAATCTACGCTCCGACCCACTCGCGCTCATATCCAAAACCTCGAGAGCTTTCAACTCGAACTTGCAAATCGCTTTGACTGTCTAGAAGTAGATGCATCAGTGGACGAGATCAATAACAGGTTCGTAGAAACCGTCCATACGGTGGGGTCCCAGTTCTTTAAGACCCCCCGTACCAATAGACCTCAGAAACTCTCTGATGACACCCTTAACCTCATGGCTGAACGACGTTCTTTGCGAATGCAGTCTCCCGATGATGCTCAGTCACATAGGCAGCTCAATAGAAAGATTTGGAAATCCTTGTGGCACGATATTCGTACCTTTAATACATCTCGTATTAAAGATACGATAGAGCGGAATAAAGGCTCCAAAGTGTTTGCGAGAGATAATTCTATTGGGCAGAGCCGCATGACGAAGCTGAAGAGGGAAGATGGCAGCATAACGTCAAGTAAAGCGGAAGTGTTAAGGGAAGTCGAAAGGTTCTATGGACGGCTCTACGATTCGGTCACTAAACCTGTTTGCAGTGCGGCCAACGACCCAAGAGCCAAACTGACCCGACATTATACCGAAGATATTCCGGACATCAGCCTGTATGAGATCGGGATGGCCTTGAAGCAGCTTAAGAACGACAAGGCGCCGGGCGAGGACGGAATCACTTCAGAGCTTCTGAAAGCGGGTGGATCACCGGTACTTAAAGTCCTTCAGAAGCTCTTTAATTCCGCCTTGCTTGAAGGTACGACGCCAAAAGCATGGAACGGGGGCGTGGTGGTTCTGTTCTTCAAGAAATGTGACAACACCTTGCTTAAGAATTACAGACCCATCTCGCTTTTGAGCCATGTTTATAAGCTGTTTTCGAGGGTCACCGCGAACCGTCTTGAACGCAGGTTTGATGACTTCCAGCCTCCCGAACAAGCCGGGTTCCGTAAAGGCTACAGTACCATAGACCACATACATACGCTGCGGCAAGTCATACAGAAGACCGAATAGTATAACTTGCCGCTATGTCTCGCGTTTGTGGACTATGAGAAAGCCTTCGATTCGATCGAAACATGGGCAGTGCTTGAGTCTCTCCAACGATGCCGTATAGACTATCGGTACATCGAAGTGTTGAAGTGTTTGTATAAAAACGCCACTATGTCAGTCCGAGTACACGAACAGAGCTCGAAGGCGATTCCCTTAAAAAGAGGCGTAAGACAGGGAGATGTAATCTCTCCGAAACTGTTTACGACCGCATTGGAAGATGCCTTCAAGCTTCTGGAATGGAAAGGACTGGGCATCAATATTAACGGCGAATACATCACTCACCTTCGGTTTGCCGACGATATTGTGGTCATGGCAAAGTCGATGGAAGAGCTCAGCACGATGCTCGAAAGCCTCAATCGAGTCTCCCAACGGGTAGGACTTAAAATGAACATGGACAAGACGAAAATCATGTCGAATGTCCATGTCGTCCCTGCCCCAATTATGGTTGAGAACTTGGCTCTTGAAGTTGTCGACGCGTATGTATACCTAGGACAAACAGTCCAATTAGGTAGGTCCAACTTCGAGAAAGAGGTCAATCGTCGAATCCAACTCGGATGGGCAGCGTTTGGGAAACTTCGCAACGTCTTTTCGTCCAACATACCTCAGTGCCTTAAGACGAAAGTCTTCAATCAGTGTGTGTTACCAGTGATGACATATGGAACCGAGACGTGGTCCTTCACTATTGGCCTTATGAATAAGCTCAGAGTCGCTCAACGAGCTATGGAGAGGGCTATGCTCGGGGTTTCTCTACGGGATCGAATCAGAAATGAGGAGATATGTACGTAGGACAACTCAAGTCACCGACATAGCCCGACGGATTAGCACATTGAAGTGGCAATGGGCAGGCCATATATCGCGCAGAACGGATGGCCGATGGGGCCGAAAGGTTCTCGAGTGGAGGCCACGGACCGGCAAGCGCAGCGTAGGACGTCCACCCACAAGATGGACAGACGACTTGGTAAGAACCGCAGGTCGGCGTTGGATGCAGGCCGCTTCCAACCGCAGTTCCTGGAGATCAATGAGGGAGGCCTTTGTCCAGCAGTGGACGTCCTACGGCTGATTTGATGATGAAGGATAGATTTTTGTAATTTATTAATTTATAAATTACTAGTGGACCCGCCGAACTTCATACCGCCTTGACATGCATATAACGCGGGCTGTCAATATACGTCACCCTGGTAGAATTGTCAATTGTTGTCCCCGACCATCATTATGTATGAGAAAATGAATGACTTCCACAAATAATTCAATACCTACCAAAATTAGCGAAATCGCTCCACCCGTTCTCGAGATTTAGCGAGACTAACGAACAGCAATTCATTTTTATATATATAGACAATATCTCGGGATAACTCCGACCGAAGCATCTGTTTCAAACGATATTCATTTTTTTACATCCTCTTTGACGATATTTGCAGCACGCATTCTGTCAATTCTATGTCAAAAGTCATAAGGTTACATTATAAAAGCGCTAAGGTTAGATTATAAATAATTTTATATGGTGGTTAAGTATTCTTAAATTTTCTAATTTTACGCGCAGTTTTCTTAATTTTTTCTTTCATAAGAACCTTTTCCTATCAATAAGAAATACAACAAATAAAGAATTAGAGAAATCGGTCCAGCCGTTCACGCGTGATGGCGTGACCAAGGGAAATATTCATTTTTATATATAGAGATTATTGAGTAGCTCAACGGAAGTCATGGCTGTCTTTAAAAAGTCGTTTTAAAGAAACTCTGAATAACATTTTTGAATAGGTAACGTTTTTATTGCTGTGGATTTGACAGCAACGTCAGTCGTTATCGAGCTGCGAAGTACAACGGTCACCTAAAAGGGTAAAGCTAAAAGGGTAAGCTTAGCAAAACTTTCCTTAAATAACCCCTAATTACCTACATGGTAATTAGTACGATATTTTAGGGAATTCTTGAACTAACTCCTATACCTACCCCTAAATAGATGACCTCGCTTGAATTTCAACGTGAAACAACAATAACTTAAAAAATATTTATTTCACATTTACCTACTTATTCTGTAGACGTAGAAAGGCATTTATGAGTTACTAGTTCTTGCCAGCGGTATCGCCCGCGTTGTTCTGGGGTGCAAAATACATATATTAACTTTGACATCCCATTTTTATCCCATGGGAACTGATTTATGGGATAAATGGTAGCCTATGTGGTGATCCAGGTTATAATCTACGTGTATACCAAATTTCATTGAAATCGGTTCAGCCGTTACGACGTGATTGAGTAACAAACAAAGAAACATCTAAACTTTCGCATTTATAATATTAGTGTGACATAATATAATAAAAACTTTATAAGAAGAAATAAGATCATCAAGGTCATCTCAAAAGTGGTGTTTAATCCCGGGCATTACTTTTATCTCATAAAAAGCTAATTTTCAGACTACGCTATAATATGTTGTTATATAAGAAGAAAAGAAGGACCTAACCAAGTAAGCCAATAAAATATATAGTACAGTACAGTGTGAACGTGTCCAGAACAATGTATGGTGCTCGATATTGTTGTGCTATGAGCTATATATATAATATAGCATATAGTATACTATATTAAAGCGTAGTCTGAAATGAGCTTAATTATTAAATATTATTGGTCATAACTAATGAATAACTAAAGACTTGTGAAGCATCGAAGTGTTTTCCTAATAAACTCGCTTTCATTTATACCCTCGTTTAATAATATCATCATCATCATATCAGCCGTAGGACGTCCACTGCTGGACAAAGGCCTCCCTCATTGATCTCCAGGAACTGCGGTGGGAAGCGGCCTGCATCCAACGCCGACCTGCGGTTCTTACCAAGTCGTCTGCCCATCTTGTGGGTGGACGTCCTACGCTGCGCTTGCCGGTCCGTGGCCTCCACTCGAGAACCTTTCGGCCCCATCGGCCATCTGTTCTGCGCGCTATATGGCCTGCCCATTGCCACTTCAACGTGCAAGAACAATACTTATATACTTTAATTATACTTATTTAATAATATTAAATATTATAAATACAAATTAGCGATTATCGTATCCCCCCCCCCCCCCTTACTTTAACTGTAAGACCTTGCTTCTCGCCTCGTGATTGGTTTTGATTTATTTGCGATCAAAATATGGGGCATAAATGGTCGTATTTTTTATTGCTTTGACTTAGTAGTTTGATTTTTATAATAACGGTAGTTTTATATATTTTGTATTAATATCAACTTGAAAGCTCCACGCGTTCCTGATAAAAAGGGTTTTGACAGATGGATAGACAGACTAACAGACAGACTGACATCGAAGTGATCTTATGAGGGTTCCTTTTTTCCTTTTGATGTACGGTACCCTAAAATAGTGTTTTTACGGCATTGAGAATTGTCTATAGTCATGCAAAATTACGCATTGCACTTATCGATACCACTTGAAATGATAAAACCTACACGAACCTATCCCGATACAATAAGCAAGCGGTTATCGTTTACACAAAAAGTCATTATTATTAATTTGCAACAAACCAACAATCAGACCAAAAAACCAGACGGGGAATGCAGCCAGGGTCTTGTAAACACTTGCGTCTGGTTGAGTTCTTGAGCAGTCCAGATATCTATCAATAATTTCAACGGGCTTTTAGAAGGCTTAACTGTTAACCAACTTCAAAAAAGGAGGAAATTCTCAATGCGAATGTATTTTATTTTCTTTTTTTTATGTTTGTTACCTCAGAACTTTCGACTGGGTGAACTGATTTTGATAATTTTTTTTATTTGAAAACTGGTGTTTCCCGTGTGGTCCCATTTTCATTTAGTCCAGTTCTGACAATGGCGTCTATGAGAAACCATATAAGTCTTCATCATTCATCATCATTTTCAGCCCGTGTCGACCCCCTGCCGGGCATATGCCTCTCTTTGTTTCTGCCATTCTTCCCTTTCCTGTGCCAGTCTGAACCATGTACGACCCACGATCTTATGGATGTCGTCGACCTATCTCGCTGGTGGACGTCCCCTATTTCGATGCCCATTTCTCGGCCTCCACTCTGTTAGAGCCTTGGTCCACCTGTCGTCACTACGTCTGGGCTTTACGTCTGGGGTCTTGTACTTTAGTCTGCTTGCGAATTTCAGTATTGGGAACTCGATCTAAGAGTGTGATGCCGAGCATGGCGCGCTCCATGGCTCTCTGTGCTACACTTATTTTGTACACAGCCTCCTTCGTGAGCCTCCATGTCTTAAAGTCAATAAGTCTTAAGTCATATAAGTCTTAAATTTATTAAATTTTGATGTTGTTATGTTTGTTAGCGAAGAACTCCGTCATTTATCAATTGATTTGGAAAATTATTTTATTATTTGAAAGGATATATTTTCAGATTAGTTTCATAGAAATTTCATCTAAATTGGTTGATTAGTTTGGTTTTTAGTGTTATCTGAAGTTGGTGATATTTTTGTTAAAAAGTAACTTGTTGTTGTATTTTATCGTCACGTATGTATGTAACTTCCACCAACGGTCACCCATCCAATGACGCTGCTTTTTTTTTATTACTAGATCCAAACCAAAAGCCCTTTGGTTAATTAATTAGGGCTTAGGCTGCATAAAACAGATGAAGGCAACTCATATCAAAGTGATTTATGCTAGGAATGCGATGACGTGAGTACGCAGCGGCCGTGACCCTGGCGCGAAGGTCTTCCATCGCGCCACCGCCTGTGACGAAACGCACAAGACATAACTTGTGCAAAAACAAAAGAGTTCGAATAATATATGGCGAGTATGCTTCGTAAATAGACACACGGTATTTGCAGTAATTTTTGTTGGTATTCTTATCTTTTTCACTTTATAAGTACTTGTAAGTACAATTGATGACTAGTCTATGCCATTAACTACAAAATAATAATTTAATTTAAATCTATGAAAAAACTTCTACCCGATAAACTTTATAAGTAAGATAAGATACACTTACTTACTAGCACTAGCTTACGTAACTCACATTAACTAGTGGTTCGCCCCGAACTGAGATCTCGCGAGTCTCCCAAAACACAAAAGAACATATTAGGGCGACTCACACAACTATGCCTATGTGTATTTAGTGGCTAAATATGATTTAAGGAGTTGTCAAATCAAACAAATACGTAAAATTTAAACATGTTTAGTCGCTAAATACGTTTAGGAATCGTTGTGCAAGCCGGCCCTAATATTTGACCAATAAAATAGTGCCACGAAATACATAACCAAAATTGACTTGACCTACAGTTTCCTTCAAATAACAGGTACGGGAGTTCATGTTTGTGGTTACACTTTTTGTGGTACAAATTGCAGTTATTCTGGATTTCAGACTTTTTCCTACATTTGTGTTACTTAAGCTACACAAATACTAAATTACAGCACTGTGGGGTCACTGGTGTACCCTGTGAATTTTGACAAAATTCAGTATTTATTATGGCTATTAACTCAAAAACTATAAAGAATTTACTAAAAATAAAAACGAAATCAAAATTTAATAATGAAGATCTTTATTTTGACGTCCCTTTTGACCTAAAAGTCTCATTTTCATTTTTATTACCCCTCTTGAAACCCAATATCTCAAGAACCTCCCCATATTTTTAGCTTATTTAGTCACACCAAAATTGTGCTATCATTACCTACCTATGTATCAAATTTTACAATGATCAGATCACCGCTTCGAAAGTTATCCTCGGTCAAACATACATACATACAATGCCGATTTGCCCAAGTTGATCTCGCTCAATTACACTCCTCTACGATATCATATCTCTTTAATCCCTCTGTTAGCCCAGATTCCATATTTTTTATTTATATCCTTTAAATTAAATTTATAATTACCCAACGTTTAAAATTAAATTATATTATTATTCACACATATTTATTTTAAAACTCGTTTATAAAAAATACATTTTTCACTACGTCTTACAAAAAAAATTTATAGTAAAAAATACATTTATAAAAACGGTAAACCACCGACCGCTATGCAAGGCCCAAGCGATCGGTGGCTAGGGCTGCAGAGAGAGCAACCTCCTGACTATGCGTGCCGAGTCCAGGAGTACCGCCTGACCGTATCTGACCCTTGACCCAACTTCCTAGCGAAAGCCTCCTAAGGTATTGATCGAAGCTCTTCGCTATCAGTCCGTTTACCGACACAACTATCGGAACGATAATCGTTGATTCCACATCCCACATGGCGGTAATCTCATGCGCCAAGTCAAGGTACTTATATATTATATTATTATTCATCATCATCATCATCATATCAGCCGTAGGACGTCCACTGCTGGACAAAGGCCTCCCTCATTGATCTCCAGGAACTGCGGTTGGAAGCGGCCTGCATCCAACGCCGACCTGCGGTTCTTACCAAGTCGTCTGCCCATCTTGTGGGTGGACGTCCTACGCTGCGCTTGCCGGTCCGTGGCCTCCACTCGAGAACCTTTCGGCCCCATCGGCCATCTGTTCTGCGCGCTATATGGCCTGCCCATTGCCACTTCAACGTGCTAATCCGTCGGGCTATGTCGGTGACTTGAGTTGTCCTACGTATCTCCTCATTTCTGATTCGATCCCGTAGAGAAACCCCGAGCATAGCCCTCTCCATAGCTCGTTGAGCGACTCTGAGCTTATTCATAAGGCCAATAGTGAAGGACCACGTCTCGGTTCCATATGTCATCACTGGTAACACACACTGATTGTAGACTTTCGTCTTAAGGCACTGAGGTATGTTGGACGAAAAGACGTTGCGAAGTTTCCCAAACGCTGCCCATCCGAGTTGGATTCGACGATTGACCTCTTTCTCGAAGTTGGACCTACCTAATTGGACTGTTTGTCCTAGGTATACATACGCGTCGACAACTTCAAGAGCCGAGTTCTCAACCATAACTGGGGCAGGGACGACATGGACATTCGACATGATTTTCGTCTTGTCCATGTTCATTTTAAGTCCTACCCGTTGGGAGACTCGATTGAGGCCTTCGAGCATCGTGCTGAGCTCTTCCATCGACTTTGCCATGACCACAATATCGTCGGCAAACCGAAGGTGAGTGATGTATTCGCCGTTAATATTGATGCCCAGTCCTTTCCATTCCAGAAGCTTGAAGGCATCTTCCAATGCGGTCGTAAACAGTTTCGGAGAAATGACATCTCCCTGTCTTACGCCTCTTTTTAAGGGAATCGCCTTCGAGCTCTGTTCATGTACTCGGACTGACATAGTGGCGTTTTTATACAAACACTTCAACACTTCGATGTACCGATAGTCAATACGGCATCGTTGGAGAGACTCAAGCACTGCCCATGTTTCGATCGAATCGAAGGCTTTCTCATAGTCCACAAACGCGAGACATAGCGGCAAGTTATACTCTTCGGTCTTCTGTATGACTTGCCGCAGCGTATGTATGTGGTCTATGGTACTGTAGCCTTTACGGAACCCGGCTTGTTCGGGAGGCTGGAAGTCATCAAACCTGCGTTCGAGACGGTTCGCGATGACCCTCGAAAACAGCTTATAAACATGGCTCAAAAGCGAGATGGGTCTGTAATTCTTAAGCAAGGTGTTGTCACCTTTCTTGAAGAACAGAACCACCACGCCCCCGTTCCATGCTTTTGGCGTCGTACCTTCAAGCAAGGCGGAATTAAAAAGCTTCTGAAGGACTTTAAGTACCGGTGATCCACCCGCTTTCAGAAGCTCTGAAGTGATTCCATCCTCACCCGGCGCCTTGTCGTTCTTAAGCTGCTTTAAGGCCATCCTGATCTCATACAGGCTGATGTCCGGAATATCTTCGGTATAATGTCGGG
This sequence comes from Philereme vetulata, assembly GCA_918857605.2. Taxonomy (NCBI): domain Eukaryota; kingdom Metazoa; phylum Arthropoda; class Insecta; order Lepidoptera; family Geometridae; genus Philereme; species Philereme vetulata. Next base: position 10,452,902 of record OU975442.1, on the reverse strand, counting down.
TCAGTTTGGCTCTTGGGTCGTTGGCCGCACTGCAAACAGGTTTAGTGACCGAATCGTAGAGCCGTCCATAGAACCTTTCGACTTCCCTTAACACTTCCGCTTTACTTGACGTTATGCTGCCATCTTCCCTCTTCAGCTTCGTCATGCGGCTCTGCCCAATATAATTATCTCTCGCGAACACTTTGGAGCCTTTATTCCGCTCTATCGTATCTTTAATACGAGATGTATTAAAGGTACGAATATCGTGCCGCAAGGATTTCCAAATCTTTCTATTGAGCTGCCTATGTGACTGAGCATCATCGGGAGACTGCAGTTGCAAAGAATGTCGTTCAGCCATGAGGTTAAGGGTGTCATCAGAGAGTTTCTGAGGTCTATTGGTACGGGGGGTCTTAAAGAACTGGGACCCCACCGTATGGACGGTTTCTACGAACCTGTTATTGATCTCGTCCACTGATGCATCTACTTCTAGACAGTCAAAGCGATTTGCAAGTTCGAGTTGAAAGCTCTCGAGGTTTTGGATATGTGCGCGAGTGGGTCGGAGCGTAGATTTCATCAAACGGGACCTTTCAAGTTTAACGTTCATATTCAATGTGGCTCTAACAATTCGGTGATCACTGCCGGTTTTCACCCTGTGAATCACAGAGACATCATTGAATATCCGTTTCTTGTTGGTCAAGATGAAATCAATCTCATTTCTCGTGGAACCGTTGGGACTCATCCAGGTCCATTTCCTGTGAGGCGGCTTCTGGAAAAAAGAATTCATCATAAAGAGTCCTTCTTTCTCCAGAAAGTCGGCCAGCCTCTGTCCTCTGGGGTTCCGTTGCCCATATCCAAATTGCCCCACTCTCAACTCATCATCGCTTCTCATGCCTAGCTTTGCATTGAAGTCCCCCATAACAACAATAACACAAAAATATTATTATTTATAAATTTTAATTTTAATAATTAAATAAAATTACAACTATTTGCCCACTCACTCACAATCACTTTAACACTTCTTACCTACTTGTTGGACCTTATACACCTTATATTCATTTTAAGTACTTTAATTTAGTTTGTAATTTAGATTACAACTTATGCACAGAGCATATCAAAATGGGTCAGTTGTTATTTTTGTTTGACGAGAGCCCGAAGCGAATCACTGTAACTTCAAAACACAGGCTCGCTAGAGTGAGAAACAGAGCTAGGTCAGGCACTCTGCTCAAATATACACGGTGTCCTTTTAATCGCTGTTTTTCCAGAACAAACGTTGTTCAGACCATGATATAGAAAGGGTTTATTACTTCAAATTAAAAAAATAAATAAAATCGGTCTTTGAAAAACATAAAAAGTTGCGAACTTAAACGTCTATTTTAACGTTACGCCCTACAACATGCCGTCTAGATTTTTTTTAATATAATCTTGTTTGATGTTTTAAACTGTTAGTAGATCATGGTCTGAACAACGTGTGTGCTGGGAAAACAGTGATTTAAGGAACACCGTGTATAGCTTTACATGCCACTTAAAATTATCATTTGATCATTGTAATGTGCTCATCTAAGTTAATACTTACACCACGGAATGACACCATGGAAGTCCAGCGCTGTAATGGTGTAAATTTAATGCTACTGCAGCATTATGCTGCAGTAGCATTAAATTTACAGCTGAGTGGCGATCCTTTTTGCTTTCACATTACTATTATGTTATGTACCTAATAAGATAAATGTACCCTTGTGATGCAAAATAAACGTTTTTAATTACTTACTATTTCATGTAACCTACATACTATTACCAAACAATTTTAAGAACTCAATCAAATATTCTTATTCTACTCTGTATCCCGATTCCCAGTATTTTAACTTTAATCAACCTTCAGTCGCATCACACAGCATACCGTAACAGTAATGCTAAAGCCACCAGCATACAGTAGACCCTTCCGGCGAGACGTTGCTATGTGCATTCTTTAGTATGGTCTTTAATATAAATGAATATGATGAATATAATGTATGTGTTGATTATGTAATTATGTGACATATTTTATTTGTTTGATCTGACTTGTCCAAGCACATATAATTTGTCAAAGGATGTAAATAAATGAAATGAAATGAATACAGTTCAACACGCTGACACTCGCCTACGTCCAGCCCGTGCCAAGACGCCGTCCCGTCACGCCCGCTGTGTGCTCGTCTGCCGTCTGCTGCATTGCATTTGACAGGCATCTTATTATAGTGTGACCATTAGTGCTGTGCACTCCCTGAGGTATGCGCGCGGCGAGACGGGGAGGAGAATCGGCTGCTGCGCTCTGTCAGTTCGCCGTCAACGCTCGTGGCGGCAGGTAGTGTTATTTGTATCGGACTGTCTATGTCAGACGCACATGAGATAAATATTCAAATATGGGTCGTGCGTTATCTCGTGATATGAAATGGATGATGAAGTTGAAACAGAATCTATGTCAGAATAACTTTCGTTAGAATATATAATTGTTTGTAAATATAAAAAATGTTCAATAAAACAAGTCCTTTGAATTATAAGTTTAGTTCTTATTTATCACCTGCATATTTTTAATAAAATACGAGTATATTTAAGTTACATTTTAATCAACTAAATAAGTATAATATATTACAGATAGATAGCCTCCGACCATCGTCCCGCCACAAGTCTTGCCTTAGAAATGCAAACTGATATCGTAAGATATGTCCGACATGTATTGATCTCATGTGAACTCATGCAGTTTTTTCTTTGCCTCCCACCTCGCCGCGCATACCTCAGGGAGTGCACAGCACTAATGGTCACACTATAGCTCAAAACTTCTGTACTAAAATTAATTGCATTTCAAATGAAATTCTGTTATAATGGGCATAGATAAAAACTATGTTCAAAGGCAAGTATCCAGATTAATAAACCGGCCAAGAACGAGTCGGCACGAAGGATTCCGTACCATCTATAAAAGCGGCAAAAAATCACGTTTGTTGTATGGGAGCCCCCCTTAAATATTTGTTTTATTTTAATTTAATTATTTATTTTAAAGTGAATATATAACTAAATATTCTTTGAATATTTCAAGCGTCTACCTGTTGCCGTTATCAATATCGAGCAAAAACGAGCAAAAAAAATCACGTTTGTTGTATGGGAGCCCCCATAAATTTTATTCTGTTTTTAGTACTTGATGTTATAGCGGCAACATAAATACATTATCTGTAAAACTTTCAACAGTCTAACTCTCACGGTTCATGAGATACAGCCTGGTGACAGACGGACAGACAGACAGACAGACAGCGGAGCCTCAGTAATAGGGTGCCATTTTACCCTTTGGGTAGAGAACCCTAAAAACGAACTTAAAAATTACAACTCATTTTCTCGTAGCAGCCTACCTCGAAGCACATTCACTTGATGTAGCACGTAGCGAGTAACATAATAGCTTCGAAAAGGTTCGATAAGATAAATACGTAAAGTTCTTTAATTTAAGGCTTCTCGGTCTGTGAAGTGTTCGGAACCACTTTGCAAAACTTGCTGTTGAGTTTGCGTGTGAAATATGAGCTGATGCACTATATATTTGAGTTACACTATACTGGTATGAGGAAATGAAAAATTTTGACATTATTATACATTTTTATAGTCCGCTAAGCAGAATTGTCCTGGTAGAATTGTCAATTGTTGTCCCCGGCCATCATCTTACAACTATACCTAACCATAGACAAAATTACGTTTAGCTGTCATTTGCGTTTTTTTATTCCATGTCAGATGCGTTTTTGTTATACCGCGTTTTATAATGACCTGTATTCTCTTTGACGTTTTGTGTTACGTCACACGGGAACGCGATCGAACGGGATAAAAATTATCCTATGTCCGTCTCCTGGTACTGAGCTATCTTCCCACCAATTTTCAGCCAAATCAGTTCAGCCGTTCTTGAGTTATAAATAGTGTAACTAACACGACTTTCTTTTATATATGCTCTATGATGACGTTGTCAGATAAGAACTCAGGGGTTTGGGTTCAATTCCATATTAAGAAATAATTATATTTTGTATATATTTGCGCCGGTTCTGGGTGATGTGGTACCATATACTTTTAGATAATGATGCCCATAACAGACACAGGTATATGTTATGTATTGTGCAAATACTTATATGTTCTTTCCGTTAATATATTATCTGGTTCATATAAAACTAAATAGACAGGAGGGATATAATTGACTGTTAGGAAAAATATACGCAAAAACGAATCTACTTGCAGAAACTCTAAATCGTTTATATTACCTATAACCACACCAATAGTACCAGAATACCGCCAAAATAGTACCTATAACCAAAGACAAAATATTAGGATTAGGAAATATTAATAGATAACTAGATAGGAATAAAAGTAGATACCTAAATATAATATTTTAAGTGAATAAATAATCGTAACTGAGTTAGTGTCTTTAAATCTTATATCCCGCAATGCCTAAATACCAAGGTATTTAACCAATGTGTGTTACCCATAACATACGGATCCGAAACACGAAGCATGGAAGCATGCTGGAACTACATCGAGCATGGAAAGGGCCATGCTAGGAATCCACCTCGTCGATCGTATACCAAACGTCAAGTTTCGACGGCGAACTATCGGTATACGAATCACGGGGCTTAAGTGGAGATGGGCAGGACACTTGGCTAGGCGGAATGACAACAGGTGGACCAAGGCAGACACAGAGTGGTAGCCAAAAGATGGGCATCGACCGCAGGGCAGACCACCGGCCCGATGGTCTGACGATCTCGTAAAGGAAGTTGAGCAGTAAATGAGACTTGCTCAAGACTTATTGTACTGGGCGACAGAGAGAAAAGACCTATACCCAACAGCGGGTGCTGGAGGCTGGATAGATTGTTAGATAGAAAATAAATTAATGTGAGTTGAAGTGCCTATGTAAGTAAACTAAACTATAAGTATATAATAGGTTAATATTACGTTATTTACTTGATATCAGTAAGTACGTAATAATAACATTAATATGTTGTCGTGTTCCAGCGGGGCTTGTGTTTTTGACCTTTTTTTTGTAAAATATCTGTTCTAAACCAAACATGAAACAACAATACCTATGACTATGACCACTCATACTACACTCCAAACTATATTGCTGTACCTAAAAGTACCTATACAGTTTTATAAAATAGAAAACACATCAATAATTCATCTGGCACCATCCCGTACTTAACGTCAGAGTGAAGGCTGTAAATGAATGCGGTGTCGGCACAGATGTCGGCTGCGAGGATCGACAGACTGAAGCCTGCTGTCCACCGAGGCCTTGCATATCTGAGGCCTTTACGTCTATTCAAGATTTACACAGCGCCTGATGGCAAGTTTCAGCATTTGCTAGGCAAAGCAGGATAGGTTTATAGTAGGAGTAGATTTACTCAGTTTCATATTTTTATAGACATAGACATACATTTATTCAAACTTTAGGATCACTAGGAACGCTTAGTTATACGTCAGGTTACAAACAAATGCGAACAAAAGCACAAAGTTAAAGACGCAGCTGTATAGGGGCTTTGTCAAATAATATTAAAATTTAAAAACAACAAATAATTAAAATTACAGCGGCTGTAAAACGGCCTTGCTCGATAAAATGCAAATTTTACAGCTGTACAGACCTTTGTCAAAACTAAAACTATTCATTCCAAATTTCTGAGTCTAAGATAAAGTCATTGATGCTATAAGACGTGGACATGGAATAAGCATATGGCCCACCTGATATTAAGTAGTAACCATCGCATATAACAAAGTATTGCCTACGATGCACTACCTTGGGTCCATCAACTTGAGGCATATAAGTGTAAAGCCTTATGTGCCTGTAATTTCACCAGCAACCATACCCTGCCTTATGGTATGGTGGCAGTACTTCCCCGAGCGAGCCCTTTCCTAAGAAACACTAATGCTCTTAATACTTTTAACCGGCTTGATTCGCAAGATAGACATGGCTAGCAAAAAGTTTACGAGGTTTCACTTACCAATTTAAACAAAAATGTAAGAGCACATTATATTTTTGTTCTCCGGATTATAAATCACTGTACATATCACCAGGTCAATACGACTTGATAGAACAAAGCAATGTGACCCTGATAAAGTATTAACATCTTTTAGTACGACGTAGCATGTGCTACGAAGAAGCTACGAGAAAAGATGCGAGCGTACCTTACCTAAACCTAAACCACCGGGTGCCTGAACTCTGTGTTTTGGACCCCTAATCAATTGACAGTATTAGAGTGCATCTGCAAAGAGTACATTTGTTAGCCCTACCAATTCATATAACACCATGACGCCATTTCATTGACGCGAAACGATTTTGGAAAACAAATGTGCTCTTATACGGAGTCTTTAAGTCAAGGTGTGCTTATAACAAGCTTAGTAATCTGTAGCTCGTCTCAGTGGACAATAAGCCGTACAAAATCCTACTAAACATACATGTTGTCGTAAACACGCAAACCAATTCACGAAACGACCACTTGTCCACTAATAAAATTTGTTTCAAGACTATGAACAGTTGATTTACATGGACATCTACTGGATTGAGTGTGAGAAGAGCTTATTGTTTATACCTTCAGCAAATCAGACAGAGGGTTAGAATTAGATTAGATTAGAAAATTCTTTAATGCACTAATAAAAAGATACATAGGCGAACTTAATGCTAATTAGTGTAGTGTGGAGAAAGTGGTAGTGCCAGAAAAAGGAAATTTAATCAAATTTTAGCTTATAAATAAACTTACAAAAATTAAAAATAATAATAATACACATACATAAACGAAATACACAAATATATCTACATAAAGTGCTCAATTTTGTTGGGTATCTTGAAGAGAGATGAAGTATTTAAAGAGTTTGGATTTGAAGATTCCCATAGAGGCATTGTTCATAGAATTGTAGGAATCTAGTAAGGAAATATGTTTAATTCGAAATACAAAGTAACTTGTTGATGTATTTCGTATATTTACGATGTATATTCGTAAGTATATAGTACACACTAGCTCAAAATACAATACGAGTAGAATCGTACCAAAATAACATCGATTATGCTTTTGTTTAAATAGGTCAGAACCGCCAGATTACACATTCGTCATAAATAAAAAATATACATTATAGTTCTGGTTGGTCATTAATGACGAATAAGAAAAAAACCGGCCAAGTGCAAGTTGGACTCGCGCACGAACGGTTCCGTACCATTATCTATAAAAATGGCAAGAAAATCATGTCTGTTGTATGGGAGTCCCATTTAAATATTTATTTTATTCAATATCACAATTTTATTTATTTATCTTATTGAGGTTGGTGCCGATTAAGCTAGTTCTCTAAATTGTATGAGCGCCCATACAACTCAGAGGACTATCTTAATTGACATCAACTATGTATGTATGTATGGTATTGGGGACATCCTTTGATTTTCAACTTTTTTATTTTTTGGAATTTTTACTTTATTTGTAAGACTGCTTTTTGCCAAAATACGTGATTCTAGGTCAACGAGAACTACGATATAGGTTTTCGACCCAAAACCTATAAGGTACTTCCGGTTAACCTAGAATTGTCAATTTTAGGTGGAAGCAAGGTCTTAAAGCACATGTAAAAGAAAACTTCTGAAAAGTAGAAAAAGTTGAAAATTAAGGTAAATTTTGGTACTTACAAGTTTTCACGAAAATCTAAATATGACCACATCTTTTTATCGTTTTGACTCAGGACCTTGATTTTTTTTTGTGATTTTTATACACCTAATAGGGACAATAGACCTCAGTATCTGGTATCAATTTCAACTTGCTAGATCCACCTTTTCCTGAGAAAATTGGTGGTGACTCACATACAGACAGACGGACAGACGGACAGGAGAGTGATCTTATAAAGGTTCTTTTATTACCTTTTGAGGTACGGAACCCTAAAAACGACAGAAGATACATTCGCCATATGCCACGTTCAAAATAAACATTAACATTGATTTTTCAGTATGTTAATCTAACCACAAATTAATATTTTACAATTATGAATGTTAACTAAAAACTACGTTAAAAAAATAGTGAACAGAATTGGACAGATGACAGGTAGAGCCGTGTCCACTATGAAGAAATTGAGATCTCCTATCAAGTGACCTTTGTGTTGAAGTTCAACGCCTAAATAAGTCAATTTTATCTGCACACTCACGAGTGTACAAATAAAATTTACTTAATAAATCGGGCTTAGAAAGGAATTCAACATTATACATTTGCAATATCAAAAACCCAGTTCACGTAGATCGTATATTTGCTCTATGAACGTTTTAAGCTTGATATACAGCCCTTATAGATTTTAAAAGAGTTATTGGTTTTTACACGTTTGCATTTAAATAGCTCTGCTTATAAAAATCCTATCTCAAGAAAGTTTCAACAATAGCAGCAGGGTTTTAACATTTTGAACCGAATATGAATATAAAATTGATTTTATAATTATGGATTTTAGATGCACTATAGCTTGGAGACGAGCAAATCAAACCAGCCAAAAAATCCGTAGACAAACGAAAATCACCGATATAGGCTAGGTTTATTATGGGCTCGCCTTTGACCACGATCTCGCCTGATGTTAGGTGATGGTGCAATCTACGATGGAACACGCTATGCTATAAGAACTATGCAGGAGGTAGCGGGTTCGATTCCCGCCGGGGAACAAATGTTTGCATGATCTACAGATATTTGTTCCGGGCCTGGTTGTTTCTCTATATATTATAAGTAAGTATTTACAAAAAAAATTGTATATAAGTATTCTATCAGTTATCTGGTTTCCATAGTACAAGCCCTGCTTAGTTTGGGGCTAGATAGCGCTGTGTGAAATGTCCAGCAATATTTATTTAATTATCAGGAAACACAGACACAGGCAAGGCATTCCACTCTTTGGCAGTGCGCATAATAAAGGTGGAAGAGAACCGCTTTGTGCGTATGAGAGGTATGCCTACCATGTAGCAGATGCTCACCGCAAAACGGCGTCTGGTTGTTCGATAATAGAAATAGCAAGTTAAATCGGCAGCGGGTGAATTTCGCAGCGGGAGAACTGACGGCTTTCGGGGCAGACAGTTTCTCTAGTGGAGACCACACACTGCTGCGCTGCGTAGTACCGCTAAGTTGCTGGGAGCCTTTGGTTGCAGGCCACATAAGCTCAGTCAGTTTAAAAATATATGTGTGAAACCTACGTTATATGTCTAATATGATGATAAAGCTTTTGAATTATTAAACAAGGATAAAGAATCTTAAAGGAGACGATCAAATCGCAACAACCAAAAAAATCCAGCCAGCGCTGATATAGATTTGTTTAATGAAATTTGAGCATTTACTTGCTGACTTTAAGTTTCAGTATCGCTCGTGACCATGCATAGATATTAGCTATTATAGTTTTGCCGGAGTGAAACTTCATGAATCCACTCGATAATCGCAAAGTTGCATTTATAAATGACCTATTGACGTGTTGATAAGTAAGGCCGGTTTCGAAACTACGTGCAACATAACCTTCGCACGCGACTCGATGGCATGTCTTGATTAGTAAATATGAATCCTCTATATTTTTTACATAAGAGCTAAAGGTAGATGAGAAACATCCCAACGGACTTTTTACACAACACTGCCATTTGCTACAGCTAGTTACAGATTTATTGACGCTTAGGAATCTTAATTGATTAGCAAGTTCTGTGATTTTACCGAATATTTCCAATAGATAATTAGTAATATTATCATAAGAAATATACTAGAAAGATATAGAATCATAGTAAAAATCAATTCTAATGATAATATTTTTTACATCCTATATACATATATGCATTAGTGACAATAACTAGAAACTTTAATAAAACACACACAAAAACTCATCTTGAAGAATGATCACGAATTGAACCGAAATGTTGTCGGTCGTTACACAGATAAAACGGTACGTGATAAATCCCGTATTTAATTAACTATTTATAAGATAAGATAACTCTTTAATGTAATTACCACACAGAAACAATACAGCACTAAAATAAAACTGAAAAGGCAATACAATGAACCTTTGAACTACTAATAACTCAACAACTAGGAGCCATTGGGCGCAGAGCGCACAAGATAGGTCGCTCTGGAAATATATGAGGGAGGCCTATGTTTAGCAGTGGACAACTGGACAACCTTTGGATGGAGAGGAGTCTTGTACTAATACATAATGGAGGGGTGAATATTAAACAAAACAAAAACTATATTTTAGGAGAGCGCTGATCACTTACAATAAAATAACACAATATAAATACGTAAATATACCTAATTTGAATAATATACCTACAACAAGTAAAATAAAAATATGTATACATAAATATACATACATATCTATAGCGATACTACTACGTTTCTGAGAAATAATAGTAGAATATTAAACGAGGGGATAAAGCAGTGTCTTTCGTCACTCGCGCTATATTGAATCCCGAACGTAACGAAGGATTCTAGAGTTAATTCTCGAGCGGAGCGAGGGAATTACTAGAATCGTGAGTGCAGATAGGGATAAAAGCACATCCAAAATGCAGACAACTTTATCTACGAGGAGAATACTCTACTTTTCACACTTTTTGCAAGACAATAAAAACCAAATCTAGGTTGGTGCATTCTGTGTAGTGGTTAGTTCGATTTTCTTATTGTGTGAGTCTCTTTGGTTCAAATTTTAATACAGATGAGGTTCCAAATTTAAATCACGATCGTAGTAAAGTTCAGTACAACTTTACTTCCAGCTCAGCTGTGGGAATTTAACCGCATGCTTTCATTAAAGTTTACATGACATTTAATTTGACATTGTCGAGCAGGTGGTGTGAAAAAGTGTTTTACTCCTGTTGTAAATGTGGCTAATGATGGAGCTTGCCGTATTGAGACCGGTAATGTGTTCCAATGTGAGATGATGATTATGAAAATAAACTTATCATCGACACTGACTTTTTCATAAAATATTTTGCACATGATATACACATGTACGTATATTACATTTTGTTAAGCGAGATGTAAGCAATTATTTTCGTATGTATTTCTGGCACATTCCCTCGATCGAACCGAAATGATTGCTTATTCGTGTTCCTTGTTCAATGTCGTCCATTTTCATGCTACGATTCACTGGCAGATGATATTTTCAGTACAATGCGGCTTGTATTAAAACGTGATTGTGAAAATTGGTTTCCTGAATTTGATTGCGTTTTGTTTTAAGTAAAATGAATATTTATTCTCAGGTTTTTTGAGATGTTGAGATGTTGAACGTTCTTTGAGATGGATCTAAAAAGGTTTACTAACCAATGAGTCTAGCAGCACGTCACTCAATCGAATCAAGGGCTTCAAGCTGATACTTGGCCAAGCCATCCCAGAAATGGTAGCAGTACTCCATACATGAGCGAACTTGTGCTTTGTAGAGACTGAGCAGTGGTACTCCCGGTGAGAAGTACCACTGAACCTTAGCTAGGATGGCCAGCTTCGTAGCAGCAATTTTGGCCCTAAATTCGATGTGCGAGCCGAAGTTCAGGTTGGACGTAAGCTCAACGCCCAACAAGCTCAGAGTTTCAGTAATTACGAGTGGGATATCACAAAGGGTGGAAATGGGATGAAAGGGAGACCGTTTTGCGGAAAACACACACGCCTGAGTTTTAGTGGCGTTGAACCTGTCCAGATTTTCGTCACCCCAGTCAGACACAAACTTCAGGTCAAGGTTCAACGTTACAAACGTCCATAGGCTACGGTAACCGCTTACCATCAGGTGGGCCGTATGCTTGTTTGCTACCTTAGTAGTATAAAAAAAAACTTCCATCAAACATAATTATAAGAACCATACCAGATGATACATAGATAACTCTTCATTGAGTTACTACAAAGTGAATCTAATAGCATTATCGCTCAGAGCGATCTCTTTCAGGCTTATTTGACCTCATTAAATTTCACATGATCATAAATTTCAAGTGTTGATATATCTGCTCAGTATATTGATAAACTTCAATCACCCGTCATACCTTAACCTCTTCGTATATCTCATAGTCGTACGTGACTCGCAAAAGGAAGAGGCTCTGAGGAGGTAATGTTTTTTACGTGCCCTAATGACGAGATTCATCTTTGAGATACTAAGCCCGGCTATCTAGGTCTTTATACAAAGAAGCTGTTTCGTACATAACGGTGAATGTGGAGGATGCAAAGTCATTGAAAAGAATGTTCCCATGTTAATGAAAATTACGTGATATAGAGGTTTTATAAGTGAAACATTAACCTTAAACTTGCTCAATGGAAAAGTCCGCGAGGAAACTAACATGCCCTATAAAAAAATGCTGAACATTTCATACTGCGCTATCAAGCCCTAAACTAAGCCAAGCTTGAAAAATGAACATGAAAAATGATTTATTGTTTTACATAAGAGTAAATACAAAGGTATATACAAGTAGCCAATTTGTTACAAGACACTGGGGTATAATGGTGCGTCAAAAACTGGACTAGATTTTCTGGATCCCAGTTTTTGACGTCTTCCATTGGACAAACGAAGGTGATCTTATAGCAATTATCTTGATTAGTATAAGAGACTAATATTACGTTCGCTTAAGTTGTATCGTATATTTAAATTTAATTTATAAAGCTAGGTATCTGAATTATTTTTTTTATATTGTTAGCAAATCCTCCGTTTCATGGTATGATAATTTCTGAAGCCAGGATTTTACAGTGCGCTTGCAATTATGTACATTTAAAGTCTGTATATTTAGGATTTTATTAATTTTGTTACGGAGATGAATTGACATAAAGATAAACTGGTGTTGCAAGAAGGTGGTTCTGCAAGCAATGTTGAGTATGTGATAGCTCCTTCTTTTTCGTGTGTGAGGGATGCATTGAAATTTTAGTGTGGATCCTAAGGAAGATGTTAAGTATGTATAGTTGACGGATTGGTAATAATTTACAGGATGCATACAAATCTTTGGTAGGGTGGCGGTACCTTTTAAAAAACATAGTTTTGAGCACATATCTCTGTGCCCTTTCTAAGGGCATCATATGAGACTTATATGCGCCGCCCCATGCTGTGATGCAGTATGTTTGAACAGATTGACATATTGCTATGTAGACAGAGGTAAGCAACTCAGTGTTTAAAGCGTGTCTGAGTTTTTTGAGTATCCATACTAGTTTACGAATACGCGATGATAATAAAGTGATGAAAGTGGGGGTAGTCATGAAAGGCGTTCATCCAGCATCACGCCTAAGTATTTAAGCTTGTACTATGGGAACCTGATTACTGATAGAATTGAATTGCAGAAATATATATAGTTGTTTGTATATACCTACTTTTACTAGAGAAACACTCAGACCCGAAACAGATGTCTGTAGATCATGCAATCATTTGTTCCGCGGCGGGAATCGAACCCTCCTACATCACAGCCAGCTATTTACCCAATACGCGACGAAGGGCATAGATCTATGGAGATCCACGGAGGTCGGTGTCATCGGTTTATATATAAAAAGGCAGCGATAGGTTTGCAGTCAGTCACGTAAATGCTAACTACTATGTAAAAATCGGGCATGTATCAAACGCAATGTATAACTTGCTCTGCCCTCGTAGGATATTTTCTCAGGTCGGATGGCGGGGTCGTTTAGTGTCGATATATAGTCATAAACACGTTTTTAGGGTTCCGTACCTCAAAAGGTAAAATAGGAACACTTATAAGATCACTCTCTTGTCCGTCTGTCCGACTGTCCGTCTGTCTGTCCGTGTGTCACCACCGATTTTCTCAGGAACGGGTGAACCTAGTAAGATGAAATTTATAGCTGATACTGAGGTCTATAGTCCCTATTAGGTGTATAAAAATCAAGGTCCTGAGTCAACACGATAAAAATATATGGGTAAATTTAGATTTTCGCGAAAACTTGTAAGTAACAAAATTTATTTTAATTTTCAACTTATTTGATTTTTCGCAATTTTTCCTTTCCTTGTGCTGTAAGACTTAACCAAAATTGATAATTCTAGGTCAACCGGAAGTACCCTATAGGTTTTGGGTCGAAAACCTATATGGTAGTTCCCGTTGACCTAGAATCACGACATTTGGCAAAAAGCAAGGTCTTACAGCACAAATAAATGAAAAATCCCAAAAAAAAATTAAAATTAAAGGGTGTCCCCATACATACATAGTCCTCTGAGTTGTATGGGCGCTCATACAACTTAGAGAACTAGCTTAATCGGCACCAACCTCAAATAAAGTAAATAAATAGAATTGTGCTATTGAATAAAACAAATATTTAAGTGGGGCCCCCATACGCCGTTTTATAGATAATGGTACGGAACCCTTCGTCGCACTTGGCCGGTTTTTTATACTGATAACCTTAATCTGTTAAAACAAAGCGCTCAATACATTTTCAATTATTATAGCTCGATATAGAGTCAGGGTTCATCAGATATTTGCTCTGAAGTTTATCCATAGTTAGGACTTGATTTAAATTAACCAATAAATAGCGCAATTCATACGTGATGTTATATTAACATCATTCTATGGACCCATTTACACATGTCACCTTTGCGCCACGTATTTTGTTAAGAAAAACTTTATCTCTGGTCTTGAAATAATAATTAATCTATATATATAGGTATATATATATAAGAAAGTCGTGTTAGTTACACTATTTATAACTCAAGAACGGCTGAACCGATTTGGCTGAAAATTGGTGGGGAGGTAGCTTAATATCAGGAAACGGACATAGCATACTTTTTATCCCGTTCTTAGAAACAGGAGCCGGACATAGGATACTTTTTATCCCGTTCGACCGCGTTCCCGTGGGACGTGACATAAAACGTCAAAGATAATACAAGTCACTATAAAACGTGGTATAACCAAAACGCATCTGACATGGAATAACAAAAGGCAAATGACAGCTAAACGTAATTTTGTCTATGATTAAGTATGGTTGTAAATAAAAACTAGCTATATAAAAAAAACCGCGTTAGTAATGATGGCCGGGGACAACAATTGACAATTCTACCAGGGTGACGTATAGTATTTTTATTTATAGTGTTATCCGAACTTTAGGAAGGTCGCGGGTTCAAGTCCCGTCTAGGCTTGAAATTTTTGAGATGATTTTAAAAAATCTAGGGTGACGTATATTGACAGCCCGCGTTATATGCATGTCAAGGCGGTACGAAGTTCGGCAAGTCAACTAGTAAGTAATAATAAAAAATAATTTCGTAAAATACTAAATTGATTTTAACCTAAAATAATATCTTGGGTTTAAATTATTTTCTCTTTTATTAGTATTAGGAATACCTTTATCCATCTCTTTCTAAGATAATCAAATAAAAGAAATAGGAATAGTACTTAAAATATAATAACAGGATTTAGAAATTAAATATGAGACAAAAGCCTTTGAATGAGTTATAGGAAGACAAGGGCTTTTGAATGATAGATCGAAGTTCAAACATAAGCCATGATAATGGGATTGTGAATTTATTTTGTTTTGTTTCTTAATAACTAGTATTATTGTGGGTAGGAGTTCATCCTTTAAATGACAAAGGAGCTTAATGAACATATAAAGAACGTGGGTTCCAGATTTATTTAGGGGTTCATACTACATCAGATAGGTTCATATGATCCTATATTTATATCAGTAACCAGTTGACCCGGCGAACTTCGTACCGCCTTGACATGCATATGACGCGGGCTGCCATTTAATTGTCAATCGGTCATCATTAGCTGCATCTATGTATGAAAAAATGAATTTTCATCATACATTTTTTGCGTGAATTTTTCCAATATTTTGATAGTTATTCTACTATTCGGGGTGAAGACAAATCCAACAAATTAAAAATCATCAAAATCGGTCCAGCCGTTCTTGAGTAATGGTGTAACTAACCCGACTTTGTTTTCTATAAATATAGATTAGCGGAATGAACGTCCCATTGAAGTTTTGAAAAGCAAATTAAAAAAGCTATTTATAAACCTACTTGCTTTTTGTACAACATGTCCAACTTATAGTGTACAATGACATTGGATTATGCTTAGTCACGCTGACCTAACTCGTACCTCTAAAGCGCCTCGTCCACGGAGAGAGAATAGAGCTAGACCGCTTGGAGACTAATCTAATCTATACTCTAATTTCTACGTACACGTAGAGATCACTAGATCGCTCTATTTCATTTTTTTGTCCTATCGTAGGGTAGCTCTATCATAGTGAAATTTTGACCTGCGTACACCACACTACTCGTAGACTAGATATTCAGTCAAGATATACACTCTTAGCCATAGCTCTCAGTTGAAGGCATATCGCGGTCACGCTTAGCTGCCGCGATTGTGGTTTCTTTGTTATTGAATAATAAGAATAAGGAAAAGGTTAAACGAAGCTGCTGGGTTAACGCGCCGGCGAACACTGAGCGCAACTCCAATTCGGCCACGTCAAAAACTTCGGCCTGAATATCGCTATCCCTGTTTAGTGACGAAGTTTAGCCACGCAGAGCGACAGTGATAGCAATAGAACGATTCTAAATTTGATTAGCTTTTGACCGTCTTTCGTAATACCAAAAATGATGACTGAAAACTTGTTGTATTTTTCTCATTGTGTTGTTATTCTGTAACTAGACGATATAATCTATGTTCCCATGACTAGGATACGTAAGATGTTGTTATTTTTAATACGAAACAATTAGGTTGAAAACAGGTCTTTTATGAAAATATGCAGAATGCGATACGCCTCTATTTCATTTTAGGTAAGTATTTTGATCTAATATATGGTTGGGAACCTAGATAAATACTATTCAAATTAAAACAATACCTTATTAAGGTAGAAATATGATCCAATTAGAAATGATCTTGGTAGTACGTGTTGTATGGGCGATTGTCCCTCCGGTGCCGCCTTAAACAATAGATACTAGATCGATTAAAACAAGGAGAATATAGTAATTTAATACAGGAATTGAAAGCAAAAGATGTAATTCCTTCGAAAGAAGTAAAGAATAAAGAAGTAGAAATTTCCTTCGCGTAGCGCCGTCAGATTTTCAGTTTCTTCTAGAACTTAACAAGCAAGAATTTAAAAACGAGATACTGTGATACGATAAAAGCAATGCAGAATTCTACATTAAATACAAAACAAGTATTTTGCTGACCTTTCCCTAGCTAGACTGATTAAGGGTGGATTCTACCAAACTTGCATTTACACTCGAGTAACTATACCAGGGTTAGATCTATTCCACTTTTTTATTCTCGAGTAATTCAAAAGTCGTTTTACCATGCTATCGGAAGTATAACTACTCTTGGAATTACTATACGCGAATAGCAAAACGAACGTCCATAAACCATCCTATTTTATGCCGGACAGGTAGGTAATAATCTATTGGTAGGTACAGGCAGGTATTTATTAAAGGTTCGAATTACTGGCAGGTACCTACATAATACTTAGGTACTTATAAGTATTTAAGTATCCACTAAATACTAATGCACAGGCGCTTACCTATCTGAAATGAATTCCAAGTTATGTTCAATTTTCGTCAGAAGAGATAAAGTTGCTTCTTTACTCAAACGAAACCTGATCGCGAAATCATGATCATCGTAATAATCAAATAAATCTGTTCTTTCTTTTATCCACTTTGGACGTCTAGGTGTAACTTCCTCGTCACTATCAGTATCTTCAATCAAATTTCTTAAACGTTCCATTAGTTTTGTTAAAATAATTCTTTCCAATTACTTTGAGTTCAAATGACAAAACAGCACAGAAACATATGGCATTCGGACGCCATTAAAATATTCTTGGAATAGCTCGGTTATTCCATGCAAAACGGTGGTATAGTAGCTATTCCCGATTAGGGCCGTTATTCTTAGATTTGTAATTGGTAAAACGTAAAATAGAGTTACTCTCGAATAACTGACAATTTATTCTAAGAATAAAACTTATTCTCGTTTGGTCGAATCCACCCGGCATGTAGACAATTCGAGAGCTCTCTATTCCTATCGCTTGTTTCGCTCACGTACCTGCGTCCACGACGCCTTCCGAGAGTAGCCGAGTGTGTCTACGTAGACTAGTGATACTCTAGCTAAGGTTAGTCTCGCTAATGTGTACACGTCGTATATTGCCCTATGAGAGTCGCTTTCCGTTATTTTAATCTACCGTGGACGAGGCGCTTAAGCATGCCTATAAAATGCCTCTTGTCTAACCGATCCAAACACTTTGTTTTATATACCTAGGTAGATATTGCATCATTTTCTATGACAAGTATATCAAGTTCTGCGTGAAATGGCAAGACTAGTGAATAATTTCACGTCAAAGTCACGTCCAAAATTTACATTAAACTTACAGGATTATATTCTCGGGAGATCGCGACAGTTAGCAGTTATTGATATTTATATGACGAACGTGTGTTTAGTTTTTTCACATAAACCAATAGTTTTGCTAATAAATAATATTATATAATTCTTTTATAGAATTCGCACTCCGTGTAGTTTCGCATGGATTGACAGATACAGATGTATTATCCTACTAATATTATAAACGCGAATGTTTGCATGTATGGATGTTTGTTTGTTACTCTTTCACGCCGGAACAGCTGAACCGATGGCGATGACATTGTACGTAGATCATAACCTGGATTACCACACAGACTACTTTTTATTTGCAAACCACGCGTGCGAAGCCGCTGGCAACAGCTAGTTACGACATAAAAAGTAAGCTTATGGCAAGTGTCTAAAATTATTTAATGAAAACTCTGTTTTGTACATAAATAGAGAAGAAATCAATAAACGGAAAATACAACTGTTGGTCTTGTCGATTAAAGAAATTCTTCCGGAAAACATATGAATGCACAGGATCTTCGGTAGCATTTCTATACGTATGTATAACTAGCTGTTGCCCGCGACTTCGTACGCGTTACACTACTAAATGTGTAGTAATACATATAATACTAGTCGACCCGCTCAACTTCGTACCGCCTTGACATGAATATTACGCGGGCTGCCAATGTACGTCACCAGTAGAATTGTGAATCGGCCATAATTAGCTGCATCTTTGTATGTATACCTAGAAATAAAGCTAAACTCGCTATTACAACTTCAGTTGACCCCCAACTTTTATCACATGGTAACTGATTTATATCTATAAAGGTAAAAAGGATAAAAGGTAGCCTATGTGGTAAGCCAGGTTATTATCTACGTATATTCCAAATTTCATCGAAATTGCTTCAGCCGTTACGACATGATTGAATAACAAACAAATAAATAAACAAACATTCAAACTATCACAATTATAATATTAGTGTGATTTGATCAGTTTTATGTTACAAATAGTCTGATTCTATGTTCCTAAACGCCACCCGAACCGAAAGCTTAAAATATATTTTAAAAAATCAGAATAATACTCTAAATAAATCCAATTTCCCCACACATAGTTTCTCACTTAGTTACTAACTTAAAGAAATAAAAGCAACAACATGATTTGGTTTATTTTACAAGTTCTAAATTCGCTCCAGTTAACATATTCCTGCAGGCCATCCTCCGGCCGTAAAACCAGCATTAACAGTCCGAGCTGATGTAAGTGCAAAATCCACTGACCCATTTGGCTTTGAAATGAAACGTATCCAAACACAAAGAATGGTAAAGGAAGGCCCTGAATGCGGAATGCTGAGTCAACGGCTCTTTAATTTATGCGACCGGGTATAGTATTGCGAGATACAAGTATTTTTTCATGGTTTCTGTGCGTTTATATGAGTGAAACATAAAGAAACGTGCTTGATATACTCGTATTTCAGAGACCTAGTGATAAGACATGACAATTACAAGATTTTATTCTTGAAATACGTTTTCTTTTAAATTTTGTATGCTGGTAGAACAAAATTAAAACGTTATCCACAAAAAAACGAAAAATACTCTCTGGTATAAGAACCAGTTTTGCATTATGATCTAGTAAGTCCAAAACCTCATTTTATGTTTAAAACCTATCAAAAATCACAGCTGTGCGACTGCCGCGGGCCGCAACGATATCAGAATAAATCACTGTTTAATTTTAATTGTTTATAGATTAAAAATAGACAAATTAAATTAAAACCACAAATTATATTAACCTCAATTTGACCTTTAATTTTCTATCTAAACTATTTGAAAAATAAAGCGTTACAAGATAGACAAAGGATAGCAATTTCTTTTTATTATTTAAATTTAGGTGCTAATTTAGAAAGGCCCTGTGAAGGCGATTGTGGGTGTTACAAAACTGATATCGTCTAAAGATAAATGAGAATATTTTTTTCAATACGTTTTATTATCAACTCTCGATCTAAACATTTCGGCTTGGAGACATTTTACCGACGTATTAATTAGAGATGGGGGCGTTTTTCGATAGAACATCTATAACTTTATCGTGACGGAGTGCAGCTAGCAGTTTTACAAAAACCATAAAATTACATTACAAAAACCATTTCACACAGCGCTATCTAGCCACAAACTAAGCAGAGCTTGTACTATCCCATAGTACCCCCCCATACCAGATAACTGATAGAATACTTATACATGTATACCTATATTTTTTTGTAAATACATACTTATAATACATAGAAAAACATCCAGACCCGGAACTAATGTGTAATATCTGTACATCATGCAAACATTTGTTCTGCGGTAGGAATCGAACCCGCTACCTCCTGCGTCTCAGTCGGCTATTCACCAACTGCGCCACGGAGGTCGCCGATAACTTATTGGGAATATTATAGATATCTACCAGTGAAATAATTATCAAATACTGACCCGAGATTATCTCCTACAGACACACCAACAATTAACCTATCTTTTACAACTGCATCTTCTCGATTCAAAGGTTTTCGGGAAGAGATCGCTTTTAGCGATAAGACCGCCCATTATACATTTAGCGTTCGCTTTATTGTTTAATTCTTATTATCATTGCTAATAAGGTGTATAGCCAAGAATTTTCATTTAATCTAAGAAAATGAGTACTGTTTTTGCACTTCGCGGTGAGTTAAATTCATGGAAAATTTTTAAAATTCGTTGAAAATATCCATGAATTTTAAAACTTCGACACGAATATATACAATTGTATCGAAGTCGGTATCTCCTGGTAGAGATAGATAGATAGATAATTCTTTATTGTTACACCAAATTAAAATAACTTAACCTAGAAAACTTAAAGACATGGTGGTACAATGGGCGGCCGTATCACTCAAAGCGATCTCTTCCAGGCAACCTTTGGATGGACTGGATTGAAAAGACGTGTGAGGAGGCGGTGTTACAATAAATACCTATTTATGTAGGATAAAAATAAATAAATACCTAAACCTAAAATATACCTACATATACTTACATAAATAAATATTATATTAATATTATATATTTAATGTAAAAGTATATATATATATATATACTTTTACATTAAATATCGAAAGGAAATACAATGTTTACAATGTTAATGTAGAGGCACATTTATTCCCGGCCATACCAGCAGGGCATAGCGTGAATCATGCTCCCTGACATTCAAATCATAAGTAAATACCGGCGAAGTTTCCCATTTCAAGAAATGATTTGAAGCGTATTTGAACAATTAAAGCACTGGTTTACCAGTATGGTTTGCAAAATAATGTTCGTTCTAGACTAAGTGGAGTTAAATGCCGGTATAAATAATCAATGAATTCTTTCGCTGGAAAAAGTGACATTTAAGTTTATAATCTATTTTCTGGAAAGCACTACCACTTAATCTACCATACACTACACAATGGTTAGGTGGAAGAAACTGCTAATTAGCATTAAGTTCGCCTACGTATTATTTTATTAGTGCAATAAAGAATTTTATAATCTAATTTGCGCTGCTTGTTGAAAAACCTATGCTAAATCAGTGATAGGTTCGAAGAGTACTAAAGTAAACTAAAATATGTAATAACTAGCTTCCGCACGCGGCTTCGCATCATCACCATCATATCAGCCGTAGGACGTCCACTGCTGGACAAAGGCCTCCCTCATTGATCTCCAGGAACTGCGGTTGGAAGCGGCCTATTTCCAACGCCGACCAGCGGTTCTTACCAAGTCGTCTGCCCATCTTGTGGGTGGACGTCCTAAGCTGCGCTTTCCGGTCCATGGCCTCCACTCGAGAACCTTTCGGCCCCATCGGCCATCTGTTCTGCGCGCTATATGGCCTGCCCATTGCCACTTCAACGTGCTAATTCGTCGGGCTATGTCGGTGACTTGAGTTCTCCTACGTATCTCCTCATTTCTGATTCGATCCCGTAAAGAAACACCGAGCATAGCCCTCTCCATAGCTCGTTGAGTGACTCTGAGCTTATTCATAAGGCCAATAGTGAAGGACCACGTCTCGGTTCCATATGTCATCACTGGTAACACAAACTGATTGAAGACTTTCGTCTTAAGGCACTGAGGTATGTTGGACGAAAAGACGTTGCGAAGTTTCCCAAACGCTGCCCATCCGAGTTGGATTCGATGATTGACCTCTTTCTCGAAGTTGACCTACCTAATTGGACTGTTTGTCCTAGGTATACATACGCGTCGACAACTTCAAGAGCCGAGTTCTCAACCATAACTGGGGCAGAGACGACATAGACATTCGACATGATTTTCGTCTTGTCCATGTTCATTTTAAGTCCTACCCGTTGGGAGACTCGATTGAGGCCTTTGAGCATCGTGCTGAGCTCTTCCATCGACTTTGCCATGACCACAATATCGTCGGCAAACCGAAGGTGAGTGATGTATTCGCCGTTAATATTGATGCCCAGTCCTTTCCATTCCAGAAGCTTGAAGGCATCAATGCGGTCGTAAACAGTTTCGGAGAGATTACATCTCCCTGTCTTACGCCTTTTTTTAAGGGAATCGCCTTCGAGCTCTGTTCGTGTACTCGGACTGACATAGTGGCGTTTTTATACAGTCGAAGTGTATCGAAGTGTTGAAGTGTTCAACACTTCGATGTACCGATAGTCAATATGGCATCGTTAGAGAGACTCAAGCACTGCCCATGTTTCGATCGAATCGAAGGCTTTCTCATAGTCCACAAACGCGAGACATAGCGGCAAGTTATACTCTTCGGTCTTCTGTATGACTTGCCGCAGCGTATGTATGTGGTCTATGGTACTGTAGCCTTTACGGAACCCGGCTTGTTCGGGAGGCTGGAAGTCATCAAACCTGCGTTCGAGACGGTTCGCGATGACCCTCGAAAACAGCTTATAAACATGGCTCAAAAGCGAGATGGGTCTGTAATTCTTAAGCAAGGTGTTGTCACATTTCTTGAAAAACAGAACCACCACGCCCCCGTTCCATGCTTTTGGCGTCGTACCTTCAAGCAAGGCGGAATTAAAGAGCTTCTGAAGGACTTTAAGAACCGGTGATCCACCCGCTTTCAGAAGCTCTGAAGTGATTCCGTCCTCACCCGGCGCCTTGTCGTTCTTAAGCTACTTCAAGGCCATCCTGATCTCATACAGGCTGATGTCCGGAATATCTTCGGTATAATGTCGGGTCAGTTTGGCTCTTGGGTCGTTGGCCGCACTGCAAACAGGTTTAGTGACCGAATCGTAGAGCCGTCCATAGAACCTTTCGACTTCCCTTAACACTTCCGCTTTACTTGACGTTATGCTGCCATCTTCCCTCTTCAGCTTCGTCATGCGGCTCTGCCCAATAGAATTATCGCGGCTTCGCATACGTCGCATTAAAGGCATAAAACATGCCTTTGTTACGAGATAGGTTAGGAAAAAAAATGTTATAATCCAGGTAACATTTGAAATTTGTTTTTAGTTAACAACTAAGTTATCTACTCCTACACTTTAATTTTTGTTCTGTGGGTGAACAGATTGCGATGAAATTTGTATAGATAAGTGATGACCTGGATTTAGATATAAACGACTTTTTAATAAAAAACCACCACATTACTGCACAGCTTTATACTTGGTATTTTTAGGGTTCCGTACCCAAAGAGTAAAACGGCACCCTATTACTGAGGCTCCGCTGTCTGTCTGTCCGTCTGTCACCAGGCTGTATCTCATGATCCGTGATAGTTAGACAGTTGTTTTTTTTTACAGATGATGTATTTCTGTTTCCGCTATAACAACAAATACTAAAAACAGAATAAAATAAATATTTAAGAGGGGCTCTGATACAACAAACGTGATTTTTTTGCTCGATTTAGTTCGATATTGATAACGGCAATAGGTAGACGTTTGAAATATTCACATAATATTTAGTTATATATTTACTTTAAAAATAAATAATTAAATTAAAATAAACCAATATTTAAGGGGGGGCTCCTATACAACAAACGTGATTTTTTTGCCGTTTTATAGATAGGGGAAGGGCGGGTAAGACGGATAGAGTGGGCAAGATGGATACTCGAAATATCCCGAAAACCTAGGCGCCTAGGCACGTTGTTGTTATGCAGATATCGTAAAATTTCGCTACGTCTTCGGGATATTTCGAGTATCCATCTTGCCACTCTATCCGTCTTGCGCGCCCTTCCCCTAATGGTACGGAAACCTTCGTGCGACCGACTCGCACTTGGCCGGTTTTATTTTAATTTTTCATAATATTATATTTATCTCTTTTTATTAATTTGTGTTATTACTGAAATATTCACTTCCTTAAAAACTGACACTATTTACGTCGCCACCCTGTTTAAGTATTCTATCAGTTGTCTAGTTAGTTAGGGGCTAAATATAAAATACCGTCCATTGGGGTGTATTGTGCATTACCCCCCTTCTAACCTGACCCCAGCCATCCTAACTCCTTGAAATAACGGAGTAGGACTTTGGGTTGATGGAAGCAGCGGTTGATGGGAGCGTGGATGTTGTTGTTGCAGTTTGGGGCTAGAGAGCGTTGTGTGAATTAACCAGTATTCATAATTTGTTTTGTTTTGTGTATTCAAAAGAAGGGGAAATTCATAACATTAGTATTTAGTAACAACAATTAAATTTTTAATCGAGTACAAAGGGGAACCGTTTAAAAACAGAAATACATCCGAAAACCAACTTTGTTTGGAGTTTCTCATTAATTTCTCATTGAGCTCAACTTATTAAATTAAGTATGCTAGAAAACAATTTTATCAATAATTGTTATTTTGCTTTGATTAAATTGTATCATTGTAATTTAGTTGTATAGGACCATGCTGTATTAGCATCATCATCATCATCATCATCAGCCGGAAGACGTCCACTGCTGAACATAGGCCTCCCCCTTAGATCGCCACAACGAGCGGTTGGTAGCCGTTTGCGCCCAACGGCTCCCCGCGATTCTTACTAGATCGTCGGTCCACCTTGTGGGCGGCCGGCCTACGCTGCGCCTTCCAGTCCGTGGTCTCCACTCGAGAACCTTTCTTCCCCAACGGTTATCGGTTCTACGAGCGATGTGGCCTGCCCATTGCCACTTCAACTTGCTAATTTTGAGAGCTATGTCGGCAACTTTAGTTCTTTTGCGGATTTCCTCATTGCGGATTTTGTCATGCAAAGAAACCCCGAGCAAGGTAGCATGTATAGGTATTAGCATACCTATTTATAATTTACCCTAGTAATCCCCCAGTTGATAAGATGCAGGAGAGTCGGCTGCGATGGTACGGTCACGTGAAGAGGGGGTTACCTGACTATGTAGGGAATGTAGCACTACAACGTTCCATCCCCGGTCGAAGATCTAGAGGTAGACCCAAGACAAGGTGGAGAGATGTAGTGTCAACAGACATGAGAGAGTGGCAAGTTTCTGATCGTCGAGAATAGAGCGAAGTGGAGAAGAACGACCAGGAAAGCTGACCCCACCACCATGTGGGATATATAGCTGAGAAGAGAGAGAGTCATAATCCCCCAGATTATGACACCTGTCTGAAATACAACTACTGCATGCGTACCAGGGGATTAACAAATCAGATTGTCGCATTGCGAGCGAGTTTCCAGCGAGGCGATTTATGAACGTGTTCGCAGTGCGCTGCGCGCGCGC
Source organism: Philereme vetulata (assembly GCA_918857605.2). Taxonomy (NCBI): domain Eukaryota; kingdom Metazoa; phylum Arthropoda; class Insecta; order Lepidoptera; family Geometridae; genus Philereme; species Philereme vetulata. The sequence goes on along the minus strand of OU975442.1, from coordinate 10,427,038 downwards.
CCTGCCACTCTTCAGCTACATATTGTAGACATTATTGTTATAGCCACGCGCTCGCAACTCGATAGTAACTCGCCAGTGTGATAACGCTCTAAAGTGATACATAGCTCGGAAAATTTACGGCCGTTGGAGCAGAAAGGTTTTCGAGTGGATACCATACACTGTAAAGTGCAGTGGTAAACTAAGTAAAAAAAAATACTTGTTTAGTCTTCTAACTTCTTAACTGATGTAAACCTGACCGCTTGCCGCATTCTCTTAAATAAGCGCTTCTGTTCTTCGGAGTGCACGATAGGATCTCGATCTCAGCTAAAGAAGTCAGAGTCATAAAAACTCTAAAAACAGAATCAAAAGTCAAAGTCATTAATTCATTAAAGTCGTAAGGATTATATAACGTAAATTTAATCGCCTGTTCTGCAGAATTGGCCACTCTTCATATTAACTTACTTTACTGTAACACAATTAGTATTTTTCAAACTTTCGCGATCACTGTACATAATTATTGAATAGAGTACATGTACATGAAATGGAGGATAACAGGACATTAGCTTTCCTCAATGTGAAAGTTATGGTGAAATCAGATAGCCGTCTAGCGCTCTCTGTTTACAGAAAGCCAACACACACTGGCCGCTATTTGAACGCTGCGTCAAAACACCATCCTCGTCATTTGCAATCTGTTGTTTCGTCGTTAACAAACAGAGCTTACGATCTCTATGAACCTTAACATCTGGAGAATGAGCTGGCCCATGTTCAGGAGGTTCTAAAATTCAACGGATATGTAAGTAGACGTCAGCCAAAACGCGCGAACAGAGAAAAACCAACGGAGGCCTGTAGAAAGCCAACGTTATGGCCTTACTTGAAGGGGGTGACGGATAAAATTGGAAATGTGTTGAAGAGGTTTTCAATCAAGTCGGTCTTCACTCCTCTCTCATAGATGGCCAAGCATTTACGGACTCCAAAGGATGTTATACCTCTGCAGATGCCTGGTGTTTATAAGATAGACTGTAGTTGTGGCCGCTCTTACATCGGGCAAACCAAACGTACCATAGCCGAGCGTGTCAAAGAACATATCGCAGCTGTCAAAAATTGCCAGGTAAACAAGTCAGCGATAGCAGAGCATCTGGTAGACTCGGGACCGAATCATTGGATTGAACTTCATGATCCTAAGGTTCTCTCTAGTGAACGCCGTTATTACAAGAGAATAGTTCGTGAAGCGATTGTAATCAAGAAATTTTCAAATTTTAATGGGGCAGATGGCTATAGACTCTTACCGTCCTGGAACCCGGTGATTGCTAGGTATGCGCGTCGTAATCGGTCGACTCAGTGCGTAGATACGGTTAGTGTAGTGTGTCGTAATATGAACGAGGACATTTCTAATTCTGAAGACCAAGTGAGGGTAGTTGCTGCAGCTACCCACACTTCCCGACAGTAGCTCCGAGTACTCCAGTCAGCCCGAGAACATGACTATTGCAACACAGCCGAAACGTCGGGATAACAAATAAAAAAGGTACATACGCGATAAATACCCGTTTTAATCAATAATTATGTAAAACAATTAGTTAGCGATGATTGGAATTTTGCATTGCATTAATTTTTAATTTTAATGTCTTATGTGGCCTTGTAAAGTCATGATTATGACGGTAAGCCTAACAACTTAATTGGCAGAGCAATGGAACCTTTATTATCAACAGTTCCTAAGCAGCTACGCACTCTTTTTAAGTATTGTAAGAAATTTGCGCAAGACAAATATTTCTATCAAATAAATAGGTCAAGCGCGTGTTGAACCATGTGGTTGTATTTTAGTCATATTAAAATAGAAAATTAATTTTGCAGTTGATCTTGGTCATGTTGTATGAACACTATTGATCGAGCGAAGAGATCTCCAAATCAACTTGGGCAAATCGGCGTTGTATGTATCTATGTTTTTTTGTCCGAAGATAACTTTGAAGCGTTGATTGGATTATCGTGAAATTTTATGTATAGGTAGGTAGTGATGGCGCAATCCTGGTGTGACTAAATGAGTTAAAAATGTGGAAGTGTCGTTGAGATATTGGGGTTCAAGAGGGGAAAAAAACAAATGAGACTATTAGGTCAAGTGGGACGTCTAATGAAAGGTCTTCATTAGTACATTTCGACCCCGTTTTTACTTCTAGTTTAATCTTTGTAATTTTTAACTTATAAGCCATAATAAAAAGTGATTTTGGACGAAATTCACAGGGTACCCCACAGTGCTAAAATTTGGTATTCGTTTAGCTTTAGTGACACAAATATAGGGAAAAGTCTGAAATACAGAAAAACTGCAATTTCTACCCCTAAAAAGAATAACCAAATAACATGAACTCCGTTGTAAGTGGAATGAAATTCTAGGTCAAGTTACGTGGTCGTGCATTTTGTGTCACTACTGTATTACTGTATCAGTCAGCGATAATGAATATTTTATCTTTTTTTTAATTTTTATGGATAAGACGAAAATTATGTCGAATGTCCATGTCGTGCCTGCCGCAGTTATGGTTGAGAACTCGACTCTTGAAGTTGTCGACGCGTATGTATACCTAGGACCAACAGTCCAATTAGGTAGGTCCAACTTCGAGAAAGAGGTCAATCGTCAAATTCAACTCGGACGGGCAGCGTTTGGGAAACTTCGCAACGTCTTTTCGTCCAACATACCTCAGTGCCTTAAGACGAAAGTCTTCAATCAGTGTGTGTTACCAGTGATGACATATAGAACCGAGACGTGGTCCTTCGCTATTGGCCTTATGAATACGCTCAGAGTCGGTCAACGAGCTATGGAGAGGGCTATGCTCGGGGTTTCTCTACGGGATCGAATCAGAAATGAGGAGATACGTAAGAGAACTCAAGTCACCGACATAACCCGACGGATTAGCACGTTGAAGTGGCAATAGGCAGGCCATATAGCACGCAGAACAGATGGCCAATGGAGCCGGTAGATTCTCGAGTGGAGGCCACGGACCGGCAAGCGCAGCGTAGGACGTCCACCTACAAGATGGGCAGACGATTTGGTAAGAACTGCAGGTCGGCGTTGGATGCAGGCCGCTTCCAACCGCAGTTCCTGGAGATCAATGAGGGAGGCCTTTGTCCAGCAGTGGACGTCCTACAGCTGATATGATGATGATGATGATGATTTTTAGGAGACTCGTGAGATCTCAGTTCTGGGCGAACCGCTAGTTTAAACTGCTTACAAACCCAACTACAGACATAAGTTGGTCGGTTACTGCTAGTAAACTAGTAAAGTCTACTTAGCTTTGGTTAATTCTTCAACTTAAGTATATGAACTATCAATATGGATACTTTGAATCAATATACAATATAGATTTATTTATTTATATGGATACTTTTTAGGCATACAAGTATAACATGTTGGCTGGAAGGGGGATCACACGACTATTTCGAAAATGGCAATTTTGAGGGTCTATATTTCGTAAACAGGCTTCTCATATCAAAAAAGTGTTGAACAAATCTTATAATGTCATAAACTGTCCTGACTTATTAAATAAAATTAGAATTAATGTTCCATTTAAACAAACTAGGTTTATTCCTCCTATAGATTTACCCATCGTTGGTACAAATTACAGGCAAAACTCATTTTTGTGGCGTGCAAGTGACAATTTCATTAAGCTGTGTAAGCGCACGGACTGTGACCTTTTCTGGATGAGCGTCAGTTCGATTCGACAGCGGTTGGATCGTGAATTATTTAGTGGTTAATAGTAGTATATTTAATATAATAATAGTATAAGTAAGTATACTCTTTCTTCATTACATCTGTAATATGAGATGTTGAATGGTTGTTCACATTTTTCTGTTTCTATAATGTTGTACAAACGTGAAAACCTGGCTATCTGTTATACAACCTGTTATTTGTATAAGTTTATCAGCTGTTGGTTTTCCTAGAAATAAATAAATAAATTATGTTTCCAAGACCTATTCAACGACACCCCACAAGATAAGTGCTTAAAAATCAGCCTACGTCTGGTGATGTGCTGCAGCGCCCTCTAGTGGAGAGTTACAATAAAGTGGGCAGCATAAAAAAACTTATCCATGAAAAAAACTTAGATGTACCCACTTTCATTTTATTCGGTTAAACGGTGTCGGAGTATTTTACTTAGAAATCTTTCGTGATTATTTTAATAATTATTATAAATACGGGAAATATCACTTACCGTCTTATCATTGTATCGATTGACAATGTTTCTGGTCAATTCGTGAACCTTGAGTGAGTGCGATCCGCTCCGAATTGAGTGCGAGGCGAGACGTTATTCGGAGCGGATCGCACTCACTCTGAGGAAGGTTCACGAGTTTAACCCAAACATTGTCGTTCGATATACCGATAAGACGGTACGTGATAATTTCCCGTATATAATAATGGTGTCGGAGTAAATCAATCTCAAAAAAACATATAATACTCGTATACCAACATCCATTTTTACATCTAAAAGATAAACGTTGTCTGGAAGTGATCGCTATTAGCGATGAGACCGCCACTTGTGCCATTTCCACGTGTCCCGAGTTGTGTTGCAAATATTGTTTGTATATTTACGTGTGGTGTACCTACAACAAACCGTTTCTATCTATCTATCTTTATCTTGTGAACGCCATCGTCCTATATCATATTGTAAATCCAGTCCATCGCAAAGTTGCCTGTAAGAGATCGCTAATAGAGTTAAAACCATTAATCTTTGCGATTTAATTATTTTATTGATATTTTTTATGCGATATACAATAAAGTATTTTCTATTCTATAGTATTTTTTCAGTGGGCATTCCTCATCGGCATTTTCATGGTGATCTTATACAAAAATTATAATTATGAATGAGTTTCGTCCTATTTCCTTGAATGAAACTATACTCTTACATAAAGAATACTGCAAAGTGCCTTTCGCTTCTATATACAGTGACGCGATTAAAAACAGACCATCTTGACACACTTCGCCAAGTACACACCTGAATGCGGTGCAATTTAGAGGCTTTTGTGACTCTGCTCAATTTATAACTAAAAATAATGAGCTGTGTGAGTGACAAACAGACAGACGGACGGGCAGATGAACATGATCATAAGGGTTTCGTTTTTAATATTCATGTACGAAACCCTAAAATAGTACCTATAACATTTAGCTTTCGGCTTACAACTTCAACAAGCAATTCTGTATGGGTTAATTTTAATATTAGATTTTTTTTAGAGATGGAACAAGAAAATATTCCACCTGATGTTAAGTAGCACCTTAGAAACGTGCCCTACGATTCACTGCTTTGCGTCCATCGACTTGAGACATACATGTACAAAGCCTCATGTGGCTGTACAGCATGGCAGAAATAGGTATGGTGGTAGTAATTCCCAGGGCGATAACTTTCTTTCAGAACTCTACTGCGACTGTTTTAACGTGCACTCCAAAACAACCAAAACCTTGCCAGGACATTGCGAAACTGCTGATCTTTTATGGCAACTAAACAAGCTAACAACGTATCCACATAGAGATCAAGACAACTTATTAGCTTGTTTTGAATTCTATGTGGACATCCATGGGCTGCAGTAGCCACTTAACATCTGGACTGCATGCTCGTTTGCCATATATGTAGTATAAAAAAAAGCTATGCAATGATTTCAAGAACTAATAGCGGGAAGTACACTACTCCAAGCACAAAACGGTAGCGTTTAGGGGCAGCTTCCGATACCAGGCAACCAAGTGTTAGAACAATATTCGCCACCACTTCGACAATTAAAATCACAGATAGTCTTTCAAAAACGTTTAAATTCCTTAATTATTAGTAAACAAAAAACTGGGTTGCCTGGTGCGGGAAGCATTAGTGCACCTTTCACGTGCTAGCCGATTGGGGTATTATTTTAACCAATTTATTCATTTGTTTTATATATGTTCTGACATTATTTATTTTATTAATTTATATAATATTTTGACATTTTCTACTATATTATGATTATATTTTGACACAACATGACATATCTACCGTAACACATAATATTCTCACTTGACAACATAATACTCTCAAGGTCTAATGGCTTACCATCACGGCGGGCATAATGCTGAGTCGAGTCCCATTTACTGATGTAGCACACAGTATCTACCGAGTTCTCCCTTTTTTTGTTTATGTTTTGTGTTTATACTGTCTAATTGTTTAATTTTTTTGTATTTCCTCTGTCTTAAAATGTAACTGTATTGTATATTGTGTGCTAATGTAATGAATAAATGATTGTCTATGTCTATGTAGGTTATCTTCAAATCCCAACATAAATCTGTAAGTACATTTCACTGGTACCAACTTATTTTGGCACGAGCTCACAATTTGCTGTTTTTAGCATTTCATACGTGACCGGTTGGTTGTATTTCCACGTATTGGTATTCGGTTTACTTACCGGTACACATTCCTCCTCACTTTTCTAGAGCATGCCGAAATACTTCACTGCTTGAAAGAGTTTAATATTCAGTGTAATTTTAGTTTACTGAGTATTGTAGTGAACGCTTATAATAAGATCATTGTCCATCAAGATCAAAGAATGTATTGTTATTTGTTGCTGCAACTTTGACAAATTCAACTTGACTTGACACCCCGTTTTATACCATGGGACCTGATTTATGGAATATAAAGAAGGTTATGCGTTACTACTACTTGCATACTAAATTTCATTGAAATGGGTTCAGCCGTTACGACGTGATTGAGTAACAAACAAACAAAGAAATAAATTAACAAACATCCAAACTTTCGCATTTATAATATTAGTGTGATTGTTACTAATTAAAATAATTTTAGTTGCGTTTGAGTATCTAACTCCACTCTATTTTGCGCCCAAAGTAAATATAATAATTATGTGAATGCTGAATGTAGTGAAATAGAGGTACCTACAGTCACAACGATTATAGTGGGATATACCTCCACGATCACGGCATAAGGAATTTGGCAATGTGTACTTGAGTACCTCTGGGAAATCACGAATCGTCTCCGAATTCGAAACGAATTCTGTCAAAAACACGAAAATATGACCGGTAGTATAAGGTCATAACAAAAAATACTTACATCTATTTCGAAAGATGAAAGAAGTCAGCAGATTTTACCTATACTTACTCGCATAAAAATGGTGAATCGTGGTACACACGGCTACACATCAAGCTATAAATTTCCAGTATAAGCTGACGTCGCATTGTGTAGGTTTTTCGTAGAATGAGAGGTCAGCTTATACTGAAAATATATAGCTTGATGTGTAGCCGTGTGTACTATATTCTCGCGTATTTTACTCCCTTATACTCGCACGAAACAACAATGCCGAATATTTCGTTCAATATTTAAAGCATATGAATGGATCCTATTAATTATGACTTTGAAAAGTAGAGGAGGGTAAAATATTAGTATTTTTCAAACTTTCGCGATCACTTTACCTAATTATTGATTAAAACGGGTATTTATCGTGTATGTACCTTTTTTATTTGTTATCCCGACGTTTCGGCTGTGTTGCAACAGTCATGGACTCGGCTTGAGTCAGCCCGAGACCATGACTGTTGCAACACAAATATTACTCGACATACGTACTAGCTACCCATAAATAAATGCTTCTTGTAATTTTATTAACATTAACATTTTAGTACTCTTTGGAATTTACAGTACGTACTGCGATCCGCATTAATTATATAGGTACTTTGATAAAATAAATGTACCTAATACTTGTGTAGAGTGTCGTGTGTCTACCTACTTATTTCTTCTGTAATGTCCTTAGCAATGTTTGCATGCCTCATCAAAAGTAGAATATTTATTTACATGCATTATATATCACTTAAAACTCCAAGCTTTAATCAAATATGTTCCTGTGAATAAATGAATTTGATGCGATTTGATATAGACCAGCATCGTTTTACTGAGAGTTTTTAGCTGAGAAACAGTTTAAGTATTTTGGTAAAATAATAAAACCAGCCAAATGCGAGTCGGACTCGCGCACGAAGGGTTCCGTACCATTATCTTTAAAAACAGCAAAAAAATCATGTCTGTTGTTACCACTTAAATTTTTTTTTTCAATAGCACAATTTTATTTATTTACCTTATTTGAGGTTGGTGCCGATGTAGCTAGTCCTCTAAATTGTATGAGCGCCCATACAACTCAGAGGACTATCTTACTTGGCGTCAACTATGTATGCATGGACAGCCTTTAATTTTCACCTTTTTTATTTTTTTTTATTTTTCCTTTATATGTGCTGCCTATTTTTATTTATATTATTTTTTTATTTGTGCTTATTATACCTTGCTTTTTGGCAAATTTCGTATAAGTTTTCGACCCAAAACCTATAGGGTACGTCTGGTTGACCTAGAATTGTCAATTTTGGTTAAAAGAAAGGTAGTACAGTACAGCAAAAGTAAAGCGGAAATCCCGAAAAATAAAATAAAATGAATATTAAAGTAACTTTTGGTACTTACAAGGCGAAAATCAAAATTTACCCATATCTTTTTATCGTGTTGACTCAGGACCTTGATTTTTATACACCTAATAGGAACTATAGAATTCAGTATCTGGTATAAATTTCAATTTGCTAGGTCCACCCGTTCCTGAGAAAATCAGTGGTGACACACGGACAGCAGACGGACAGACCGGACAAGAGAGTGCTCTTATAAGGGTTCCTTTTTTTACCTTTTGAGGTACGTAAACGAAGTGACAAAACGATTTAGCTAAGTCGTTATAGCTGGGAATAATCCTCTTATTCTTAGTTGTAGCACTCTAGGCAGAGTGGCCGTGGTCGTCATTCAGGGTTCTAGCGCGCTTAACTGCCAATTATTACTGCTATAACCAGCTGTTCTCCGGGCACATTCGTTTACGGGAACATCTAGGGCAGCATTTATCTGGTCTATCCATCCCATGAGTGATCTTCAGTGCGCTCTTTTACCCTTAGACTCCGCTAGGAATAGTCCTAGAATTAACTCTTACCTAACTGAGTGTTTATGTCGCTAGATTCCAAACTTGGTTAAACCGAGCTTCGGCTATAATATTATGTTTGAGAAATTGATTTAGATTATAGTCAAACTCAGTTTTGGAGTAATGTACACCTGATTAATCAACACTATAAATAAATAAATCTTTATTAATTTTTCATATTGCTATAATTAACATTAGGGATCAATATCTACTTATAGGTAAGATTTTATACATTGCCTGAACTAGGAAAACCTGTATCTCTGGCGAATAAGGCTGGACTGAGGTAACTTATATAAATGTATTCTACGTATTTTATCAACCTTTTTGTGTTCTTACACGTAATTTGTTTTGTTCGTATTTTTATTTAAATTCAGACTGTCTATTTATATATTCTTTTTTATATAAAGTAAATCCGTTTTTGGCCGTATGCTAAGCTTAGTATAAGTTTGTATCTTACATAATAAGGGATGTGGATTTTGTTAAATAAATAAAAAAAAAAATGAATAAATAAAGAAAACTTATGAATACTCAAATTAACAAAACTTAGAATCCATTTATATAATGAAAAAAAAAAAATAACTAAATAAACTAAGTGCAAACATGGAAGGTATGAGTTTACGTATCTTTAAAATCATACTTTATAACGGTTAGTAATTCCTCAGTTTCCTCGTAAGATAGATTGGATAGAGCAGACTGTAAGGCTCTTTTAAACGAATTCCACTTAGCCCTAGAAAGAATCGCCATGAAAAACATGGATTAAGGGGTGATTTTACAATGGATTAAGGGGAATAGCGGATCACTGGGCAACGATGCTGCAGATGAACTAGCAAAAAGATCGGAAACCACGGCTATAGGCCCACATCCATTCCTCCCTCTACCTTTCACACAACTACGAACATGGATACGACATCGTACTCTAAACCTACACAACGAACGTTGGGCACAGATCATGGTCTGCAGACAGTCGAGGGCAGCTCTGCCGGCCGTCTCGCCCCGACTGACACTACGACTGCTCAACCTTCAGAGACTGGACCTTCGAATCATCGTGGGGACCCTTACAGGACATTGTCCCCTCAACAAACACCTCTACATCATGGGAGCAACAGACAGCCTACTCTGCAGGGGATGTCTCACCGAAGAAGAATCAGCAGCCCACGTAGTCCTGGAATGCGTGGGGGTAACAGCACAACGTGCAGAAATCCTGGACAATCCAAGGTCACTCCGTGAAGCCTGCGAAGACCCCAGGAAACTTCTGCGCTTCTGGTCGGAGATAGGCTGGCTATCTATATAGCCAACTCTCTCACGCATAATGGACCACTTAAGAGTTCAAATGCGGAAAAGGGAGTCCACCAACATAACATAAAGGCTCTTTTAAAGTTGAGTAGTTCATGGTGTGGATGCTCAATTTACGATTTAGCCTGTTGTACAGCAATGGTCCTAGGAACATTAGAAATCTGGATGCAAAAGCATGCTTTACTGGGGTGTTGTTAGTGCGGACGATATCTTTTCGTCTTTTGTTAGTACTTTCAGTGCTATAGGGAAGTGCTTTGTGTTATCTTAAAACTATGTTTAGTATAAATAGTGACTATGCACGAGTATAAGTGAACAGTACAACAGTCCAATAAATAATTATCTAGTTACCACTCAATAAAGAACTAGGTCAAACAACGCTAGGGAATGATTATTGATGATAAAAAGCAATTGCTCCTAGTTAATTGATTGATAAGCTGTGATGTTGAGAGAGCTGTCTTAACTTTAAACTGTGGTCTTAATTTTCAAAATAATGATAGGAGAGAATTCCTAGAAAAGTATTTATTTTGTTAGTTTATAACCAAATGCAACTTCTCAGAATTTGAGCGCAGTGCAATCCAGTCTGTTTTGTCTGTTACAAACAAACCATTTTGTTCGTTAAGGTTATTCAACTTCTATGTTTAATTAGAATATCCTTATCAGCATTCGTTTAGCTGAATTGATTTCGATAAACGTTTTTTTTTTTTTGCTGGACAATTCACACAACGCTATCTAGTCCCAAACTAAGCAGAGCTTGTATTATGCGAACCAGATAACTGATAGAATACTTATATACATTTTTTTTGTAAATACATACTTATAATATATAGAAAAACAACCAGACCCGGAACAAACATCAATATCTGTAGATCATGCAAACATTTGTTCCGAGGCGGGAATCGAACCCGCTACCTCCTGCGTCTCAGCCGGCTATTCGCCCACTGCGCCACGGAGGTCGCCAATTATATCGATGATACCTAATACAGATACAATTTTACCGTCAAACAAATGGTTTTTCCTAGCAATGGTGCTATTCTAAAGAGTTTTAAATGAACAATACAACAAAACTATAAAAAAACTGAAATAACTTCTATAAACTAAAAAAATAATTTTCAATTTAAAGTCCAGATTTTGCTCCGATTGTTAGTCCATATAACAACTAGGTATTAGCTTGGGCAAATCCGCGTTGTATGTATGTATGCAAGTTTGTTTGCCCGAGGATAACTTTCGAAGCGTTTATCCGATCATCGTGAAATTTGGTATATAGGAGTTGGTTAGTGTTGGCAGAATTTTGGTGTGGATAAATGAGCTAAAAATATGTGGGGGTTGTTGAGATATTAGGGTTCAAGAGGGGTAAAAATAAAACAAAATGGGACTATCCGGGCAAGTGGCACGTCTAATAAAAGGAATTTGTGAGTACATTTCGATCCCGTTTTCATTTTTAGTTCAAACCTTGTAGTTTTTAGGGTTCCGTACCCAAAGGATAAAACGGCACCCTATTACTAAGACTTCGCTGTCTGTCTGTCCGTCTGTCACCAGGCTGTATGTCATGAACCGTGATAGTTAGACAATTGAAATTCTCACAGATGATGTATTTCTGTTGCCGCTATAATAACAAATACTAAAAATAGAATAAAATAAATATTTAAGGGGGCTCCCGTACAACAAACGTGATTTTTTTGCTCGTTTTTGCTCGATATTGATTACGATAACAGGTAGACGCTTGAAATTTTCACAGAATAGTTAGATATATATTCACTTTAAAAAATATATAATTAAATTAAAATAAAACAAATACATAAGCCCATACAATAAATGTGATTTTTCGCTCGTTTTTGCTCAATATGGATAACGTCAACAGGTTAACGCTTGAATTATTCACAGAATATTGAGTAATATTATACATTTTAAAAATAAATAATTAAATTAGGATAAAACTAATATTTGCGGGGGGCCTCCCATACAACAAACGTGGTTTTTGCCGTTTTAATAGATAATGGTACGGAACCCTTCGTACGCGAATCCGACTCGCACTTGGCCGGTGTTAATAAGTTATTAGCCATAACAAAAACTGAACTAAGACAAAATTCACAGGGTACACCAGTACTGTGCTGAAAGGTCATTGGGCATTTTGTTCGGACATATGACCCACGGCGCACAAAAACGAAACAGGGCTAGGTATGTAGTTAAATGTATATGTTACTTAATGGTATGGGTCGCATTATTGCAGGATATGGGAGAACCGCAAAAAAAATTTTTTTAATTAATATTATAGCATTTTTAAAATAATTATTATAGCATTTTTAAATTATTATTATAGCATTTTTATAATGAACTAAGTAAAAACTATTGGCCTGACTGTAAAAATACTTTGTAAAACAGTTGTTTTGAACAATTTCCAGGAATACGAAAATAAAATCCATTTTGCGGTAATAATATTTTTATTCTGCATTATCAAAATCTATAGTTAATTCATCTAAAAAGGCTGCAGGCGCGTCTATCACGTCTTGATGCCTGGCCCATGACAGAAAGTATACGACGCTTACAACATGTGCACAGCTTCCGACAGTGCGACGGCCGTGTATACACGAGCAGTAATACTGTTGGATGCTATTTCTTCCAATATGGGTAGGATCTACTAAAATATAGGTGTAGTACTGCTTTGCACGGACGTGTCGTGACTGTATTCTGCCTCTTATCAATATCTTATTTTCAATCATTTCTTGGTGCCGGTATAGTTCGATAGTGTATACACCATCCTCACGCATGTGCTCGTGGCAATACGATCTTGCGATTCTCAAGTGGTATGATCCCAACGTAAACAATATTAATTCGTCAAATGTAAGCCGAGGAAAGTCATCAAAATCCGGATCATTGCCATCGAGTCGCACAAACGCTACTCTCTGCCTGTTTAAATTATGGTTAATCACATATTCTGCCATCTCATTGGGTTCATTCATTCGTTCATTTATAATTCTTATGAATTGTTCCGCATACATATGGTCCTCATATGGATGGCGAGTAGCATTAATTATGGCCGCAGTTATTTTGAAGTCGACCATCATGTTTCTCATGGCAACGTTAAAATATACATGGCGGAAGATTTTAAAATCTTTCTTGAATCTGCCGTTAATGGTTTCCACTACCCACCGGATCATTGTTATTAATCTAGATTTATTAGCATCTAGTGTCGTCAGTTGTTCTCCTCTTACTCTTGTAGGCGGCATGTGAGGATTATACCCGCATTCCTCAATTTTATCAATCGAATCCCGAAATCCACGATCCAATATAAAAACATCATTAACTCTCAAGAACCCATGAATCGGAGAATCTTCTTGCATCAGGTCACGCATAATGCTTGCGTCCGAAGTAGTCGCAGTGTAAGGCCCCGTAACATCTACTATGTAGCCGTCGGTACATACTATAAGGAAGGGTTTTACTAAGTTCCGAAACTTATGAAGACTGTAAGTTTTGCGCTGGAAAAGGAAATTCGAACTCTTTTGTAGATAAATATATGTTCCATCACATACGAGAATGGCCGCCGGTTCATTATAGTTACCACCAAAAAAATGGCTTGGAATTGCAAGATTCTTGGCCACCACATCTTCCCTAGTAATATGATTTAAGCCCAAATGCTGTGGAACAAAATCATTACTTAAGCATTCTCTTGCTATCGCCAACTTCCTTTCTAGGGTTCTCCTCGACATATTGAATTTAGTGGCTAATCGCTCATCTGGTTCACCGGTTCTTATTTTTGTTAAAAAAATTCCAAGAACTGTGGCAGGATGAACTGATCGATCACCCAGTGAAGGCGTTTGGTTCAAAATAACATTAAATTGATATTTTGTTAGTCCCGTCCAAAAGTGAAATTCATTGTCCTCTATTTCTTCAATATTTTCGAAATCAAGGTTGCTTCTTTGTTCGATACCCCATTTATATAAATTCATCATACCAACAACATGAGTACTGTCAAAGTTTTCGTGGGATGTAGTGTTGAGCAAGTCTACCCAATCATTCCTCATAAAATGAGCATTGCAAACCCGAGCTAATTCTGGTATATAAAAATTGTGATTGTGTAAGAGTTGGAACTTAGCATATAGTGGAACATTATGGGCCACTACATTTCTACAGTTTGTAAAAATACAATGTCTCGCTGTATTCGATGCTCGCTTATATCCTCTAGGCGTAACAAAACTAGGCTGCAATTGTACTTGATCTTGCACTGGTTGCTCTTCAACTGGCTGATCTTGTACTGGTATATTTTGTACTTGTTCATTTTGTACGGGTTGATTCCGTAAACGACGATCTAACCTTGACCAACAAGCATGGCACATGGCCCGTGTGCCATTAAAAGTAATCTGAAACAATTGAAAAAAAAAAATATATATTCCTCCATTTATCAAGAAGTAAAATGAGCCATTACATTGAGCAAAGCAACATTTGTACAATCAAGAGCACGCGACGAGTCATACACATACGATGACAGTGTAGTGTACTTACCTCACGTGGTATTATTTCTTGCAATAATAAATCTACAAGATCCCTTTGTCTTTCCAAAAAGAGAACTGTCAATATGTGTTTTCGTCGACGTAAAACAGATCGATTACACGACACGCAACTATTTTGTCTTTCCATGTTAATGTAAACCAATCGTCAAGCAAAATCAGGGGTCCATAAAACACGCTCAAGTAATCAATAAAATGCAAAAATCGGAAACACGAGTTTAAACGCACAGATCGAAACGAAGGATGACGTACGACTGCGGGGCGGTCAGAGCGGGTGGGGCGCAGGCGGCGCGTCGCACGCGCACTTCGATACCTTACTGTTATTTTCTACCTGTCGAAAGTGCGAGCGAGAGAGACATACAATCTGTTATGCGATACAAACATTTTTCTTATGCTTGTACATACATTTTCACAATGCTGACAGTAAAATCTTTAGTTTTTAGTCTAATAGAATTATAGTTAGACTCACATACATACTGTTACATAACATTTTTCCTCCAGCAGATACATAAAAAAAATTTACATATTTAGAAAAGTGGAATTGAATACTTTACTTTAAAAGTGATTTGAACACTGTGCGCGAAAAAAAAAAAGTGGGTCAAAACCGCCCAATGATCTTTGGTATGCGTGTAGCTTTAGTGACCCAAATATAGGCAAAAGTCGAAAATCCATAATAACTGCAATTTGTACCCCATAAAAGTGTAACCACAAACAACCGTTATACCTAACGTGACCATTCGTCCCGCTTTGAGCGGGATAGTCCCGCTTTCAGGCTGTCTGTCCCGTTGTCCCCAACCAGAGCCAAAATGTCCCGCTTTTACAAAGGGGCCAAGTGTCCCAGTTCTGAAAGCCATTTTAATTACAAAGACTAACATCGACAAATCATGTGATAAGATCCATTCCTACTTATAAACTACACCCGACATTTTAAAACTAATTTGCTCCACCGACACATACAAAACAGATGCGTTTTCGACCGCGATGTTATATCAAAACTTCATATTAATATACCGTTTCTCCTATTCTTTTATATAGATACCTAGCAAAATAAGTTTTTTTTGTTTAATTCCGCAAGCGTCCCGCTCTGACAAAAAAAATAAACGGTCACGTTAGTTATACCTGTAATTTGAATGAAACTGTAGGTCAAGTAACTTGGTTATTTATTTCGTAACACTATTTTGATAGTCAAAGATTACAAATAATATTTTTATTGTTTTACTCGGAAACTCGCGAGATCACAGTTCGGAGCGAACCACTAATTTTATATTGATTTAGCTTCGAGGAAACCAAATATATACGAGTAAGTACCCACTTTTAGATGGGTGAAAGGCGTGAGCGGTCTGAAACGGGAATCCATTTTTCCGAGAAAACAAATTAGGTGCGGTAAAGTAAAATTAAGCTTTGTTTCTTCAAAACATATACATTTCTTTAGAAATTTATTACAAAATATGTGTAAGTACACGGCTACACATCAAGCTATACATTTCTAGTATAAGCTGACCTCTATTCTACGAAAAGCCTACACAATGCGAGGTCAGCTTATACTGGAAAAGTAAAGCTTGATGTGTAGGCGTGTGTACATAGTAAAATTTTACGAGGTTCTTTACGGAATGAACCTAACAAATGACGATCTCCGTGGCGCAGTGGGCGAATAGCCGGCTTAGACGCAGGAGGTAGCGGGTTCGTTTCCCGCCGCGGAACAAATGTTTGCATGATCTACAGATATTTGTTCCGGGTCTGGATGTTTTTCTATATAATACTAGTGGAGCCGCCGAACTTCGTACCGCCTTGACATGCATATAACGCGGGCTGTCAATATACGTCACCCTGGTAGAATTGTCAATTGTTGTCCCCGGCCATCATTATGTATGAGAAAATGAATGACTTCCACAAATAATTCAATACCAAAATTAGCTAAATCGTTCCACCCGTTCTCGAGTTTTAGCGAGACTAACGAACAGCAATTCATTTTTATATAATATATAGACAATATCTCGGGGTAACTCCGACCGAAGCATCTGTTTCAAACGATATTCATTTTTTTACATCCTCTTTGACGATATTTGCAGCATGCATTCTGTCAATTTTATGTCAAACGTCATAAGGTTACATTATAAAAGGTTAGATTATAAATAATTTTATATGGTGGTTAAGTATTCTTAAATTTTCTAATTTTGCGCGCAATTTCCTTTAATTTTTTCTTTCATAAGAACCTTCTCCTGACAATAAGAAATACTTAAAAAAAATTAATTAGCGAAATCGGTCTAGCCATTCACGCGTGATGGCGTGACCAAGGGAAATAGGGATTCATTTTTATATATAGAGATAAGTTAGGTATATAGGTTAAGTTAGGTTGGGGAAAAAGTCTTTTCGCATTAGTATGTATGAACTTGTAACAAAATCTCTTTGGCTATACTATTTGTATCTGGCTGGTTTTGGTATCATTCAAAGTATAAATTTTAAAAAAGATAATTCCAAATTCAAATTAGGAAAATGTGTGATTTTTATTTATTTTTCGTACTGTAAAAATGAGTGAATCTAATGAAGAAATTCGATAGATTTTAAAATTTTACTACTAAAAAGGTAAAAATGCAACGCAAGCCGCGAAAAAAATTTGCGATGTTTATGGACCTAGTGCACAAGTCTGTGAGAGTAGCACAAATTTGGTTTAAGCGTTTTCAATCCGGAAATTTTGATGTCAAAGATGCACGTCGCCCTGGTCGCCCTATTACGGATAAAAATGATGCCATTTTTGAAAAAGTAGAGCAAGATCGGCATATCAGTAGTTACGACGTCGCTGAAGAACTGGGAATTGACCACAAAGCAGTTTTGGCGCATTTGAAAGAACTGGGTACATAAAAAAGCTCGATATTTGGGTACCCCACGAGCTCACTGAAAGAAACCTAATGAATCGTGTACTCATTTGTGATTCTTTATTACGACGTAATGAAACCAAACCATTTTGGAAGAAGCTGATAACTGGTGATGAAAAGTGGATCACGTACGACAAGAACGTGCGAAAAAGGTCGTGGTCAAAGGCCGGTCAGGCTGCACAGACTGTGGCGAAACCCGGGTTAACTCGCAACAAGGTGATGCTGTGTGTGTGGTGGGATTGGAAGGGCATTATTCATTATGAGCTGTTACCACCAGGCAGGACCATCGATTCTGAACTTTTACTGCGTACAACTGATGAGATTAAAGCAAGAAGTTGAGAGAACGCGGCCGGAATTAATCAACAGAAGGGGTGTGGTTTTTCATCATGATAACGCTAGACCTCACACATTTTTAGCCACTCAGCAAAAATTAGGAGAGTTTGGCTGGGAGGTGTTATTGCATCTGCCGTATAGTCTTGACCTTCAGCACCTGCACCTTCAGATTTCCACCTGTTTCGGTCTCTTAAGAATTCTTTAGGCAGTGTTAGGTTAACATCACGAGAGGACTGCCAAAACTACTTGTCGCGGTATTTTGATCATAAGCCCAAAAATTTCTATAGCAATGAGATCATGCCCCTAACTACAAGATAGCAAAAAGTTATCGAACAAAATGGTACCTACATACTTTAGTTAAATGTAAATAAACTTTAAAAAAAATGTTTTGAATTTTCTTAAAAAATGCGAAGAAACTTTTTCCCAAACCTAATATGAATTTACAAAAAAAGTATATAAGTATTCTATCAGTTATCTGGTTCTCTTATTACAAGTTCTGCTTCGTTATATTACTACATACAATTGTATTATCACACTTATTTTATAAATGCGAAAATTTTGGATGTTTGTTCGTTACTTAATCACGTCACAACTGCCGATTTTATTTCGATGAAATTTGGTATATACGTAGATTATAATCCTGGATCAACACATAAGCTACCATTTATCTCATTAATCAGTTCACAAGGGATAAAAATGGGGTGTCAAGTCAAGTTGCAACAGCAAGTTAGCTTTATTTCTAGGTTACCTACACATTTAGTAGTAACGCGTCCGAAGTCGCAGGCAACAGATGATTATTTATAATACGTGTTTTTTATTTGTTATTGAAGGGGCAACATCTAGTTATTTATAATACATATTTTTTTTGTAATTGAAGGGGCAACAGCTAGTTATTTATAATACATGTTTTTTTTTTATTGAAGGGGCTACAGCTAGTTATTTATATTACGTGTTTTATTTGTTATTGAAGGGGCAACATCTAGTTATTTATAATACATGTTTTTTTGTAATTGAAGGGGCTACAGCTAGTTATTTATAATACATGTTTTTTTTTGTAATTGAAGGGGCAACAGCTAGTTAGTTATATTACGTGTTTTTTTGTAATTGAAGGGGCAACATCTAGTTATTTATAATACATGTTTTTTTTGTAATTGAAGGGGCAACAGCTAGTTATTTATAATACATGTTTTTTTGTAATTGAAGGGGCAACAGCTAGTTATTTATAATACATGTTTTTTTTTTAATTGAAGGGGCAACAGCTTGTTATTTATATTACGTGTTTTTTATTTGTTATTGAAGGGGCAACATCTAGTTATTTATAATACATGTTTTTTTGTTATTGAAGGGGCAACATCTAGTTATTTATAATACATGGTTTTTTGTAATTGAAGGGGCAACAGCTAGTTATTTATAATACATGTTTTTTTTGTAATTGAAGGGGCTACAGCTAGTTATTTATATTACGTGTTTTTATTTATTATTGAAGGGGCAACATCTAGTTATTTATAATACATGTTTTTTTGTAATTGAAGGGGCAACAGCTAGTTATTTATAATACATGTTTTTTTTGTAATTGAAGGGGCAACAGCTAGTTAGTTATATTACGTGTTTTTTTGTAATTGAAGGGGCAACATCTAGTTATTTATAATACATGTTTTTTTTTTGTAATTGAAAGGGCAACAGCTAGTTATTTATAATACATGTTTTTTTTGTAATTGAAGGGGCAACAGCTAGTTATTTATAATACATGTTTTTTTTTGTAATTGAAGGGGCAACAGCTTGTTATTTATATTACGTGTTTTGTATTTGTTATTGAAGGGGCAACATCTAGTTATTTATAATACATGTTTTTTTGTAATTGAAGGGGCAACAGCTAGTTATTTATAATACATGTTTTTTTTGTAATTGAAGGGGCTACAGCTAGTTATTTATATTACGTGTTTTTATTTGTTATTGAAGGGGCAACATCTAGTTATTTATAATACATGTTTTTTTGTAATTGAAGGGGCAACAGCTAGTTATTTATATTACGTGTTTTATTTGTTATTGAAGGGGCAACATCTAGTTATTTATAATACATGTTTTTTGTAATTGAAGGGGCTACAGCTAGTTATTTATATTACGTGTTTTTTATTTGTTATTGAAGGGGCAACATCTAGTTATTTATAATACATGTTTTTTGTAATTGAAGGGGCAACAGCTAGTTATTTATATTACGTGTTTTTTTTTGTAATTGAAGGGGCAACAGCTAGTTATTTATATTACGTGTTTTTTTTTGTAATTGAAGGGGCAACATCTAGTTATTTATAATACGTGTTTTTTTTCTATAATTGAAAATGTGTTGGGAATCTTATGGTTGTATTGGAAAGGTAAAATTATACAAACATTGTCGCGTCCCTTCATAGTTTATAAACAAAATACCATCAAATAAGTGAACACCGACATCGACAAATCAAATCAAAAAACATTTATTGTGAAACATAGATAATAAAGATGTCAGGTTTAAATAAAAACTCACAATGTTTGCCAAGTACAGATATTGGCGAATCCGCGCGTGGAAAATTGTATGTTATACGTATGTACAAGATGAATTTGTAAACAGTCGGCAACATATGAGGAAAGGCTCTGTCCATAATCAAAAACAATAATATGTATTTATTTTAATTCAATCATCATCATCATATCAGCCGTAGGACGTCCACTGCTGGACAAAAGCCTCCCTCATTGATCTCCAGGAACTGCGGTTGGAAGCGGCCTGCATCCAACGCCGACCTGCGGTTCTTACCAAGTCGTCTGCCCATCTTGTAGGTGGACGTCCTACGCTGCGCTTGCCGGTCCGTGGCTTCCACTTCAGAACCTTCCGGCCCCATCGGCCATTTGTTCTGCGTGCTATATGGCCTGCCCATTGCCACTTTAACGTGCTAATCCGTCGGGCTATCTCGGTGACTTGAGTTCTCCTACGTATCTCCTCATTTCTGATACGATCCCGTAGAAAACCCCGAGCATAGCCCTCTCCATAGCTCGTTGAGCGACTCTGAGCTTATTCATAAGGCCAATAGTGAAGGACCACGTCTCGGTTCCATATGTCATCACTGGTAACACACACTGATTGAATACTTTCGTCTTAAGGCACTGAGGTATGTTGGACGAAAAGACGTTGCGAAGTTTTCCAAACGCTGCCCATCCGAGTTGGATTTGACGATTGACCTCTTTCTCGAAGTTGGATCTACCTAATTGGACTGTTTGTCCTAGGTATACATACGCGTCGACAACTTCAAGAGCCGAGTTCTCAACCATAACTGGGGCAGGCACGACCTGAACATTCGACATAATTTTCGTCTTGTCCATGTTCATTTTAAGTCCTACCCGTTGGGAGACTCGATTGAGGCCTTCGAGTATCGTGCTGAGCTCTTCCATCGACTTTGCCATTACTACAATATCGTCGGCAAACCGAAGGTGAGTGATGTATTCGCCGTTAAATTGATGCCCAGTCCTTTCTATTCCAGAAGCTTGAAGGCATCTTCCAATATTATAATTAATTCAATAATGAAGTGAAAATGTATACGTTGCGTCGTCTTTAGACTGGTCTGTATAGAATTGTATATACTTATACTTAAGTGACGCCTTCGTACAATAAAAAGTTTCGATACGTGTGAAGCAGTTGGCGCTATCTTTGGTTGGCACCAACTGAAAACTCCATTTCTACAATCGCACTTCTTACTGAGGCGTAAAGTTTGTAGTCGCTTGTAGCTGACTCCCCAATTGCATTTTTCTTTGTTTAGAGTCTGATATCGAGTAATACTAAAGTTCAGGCAGTCTGGTAATGTTTGTAACAGCTTGTTAGTAAAGTTTGGCGTTGGGGATGCAATTCTAGGCAAAATATACGAATAAAGTTAATGTTATCCATTTTTTATGGAGATTCATACCTATGGATGAAAATGTTTACCTATTTCTAAGTAAAAATAATAATATTTACATATTCAAATACCATTACCTTGCAATGGTCCAAACCAAGTCAAACATAGACATCATCATCATCATCATATCAGCCATAGGACGTCCACTACTGGACAAAGGCCTCCTTCATTGATCTCCAGGAACTGCGGTTGGAAGCGGCCTGCATCCAACGCCGACCTGCGGTTCTTACCAAGTCGTCTGCCCATCTTGTAGGTGGACGTCCTACGCTGCGCTTGTCGGTCCGTGGCCTCCACTCGAGAACCTTCCGGCTCCATCGGCCATCTGTTCTGCGCGCTATATGGCCTGCCCATTGCCACTTCAACGTGCTAATCCGTCGGGCTATGTCGGTGACTTGAGTTCTCCTACGTATCTCCACATTTCTGATTCGATCCCGTAGAGAAACCCCGAGCATAGCCCTCTCCATAGCTCGTTGAGCGACTCTGAGCTTATTCATAAGGCCAATAGTGAAGGATCACGTCTCGGTTCCATATGTCATCACTGATTGACAAGTCACTGGTAACACACACTGATTGAAGACTTTCTTCTTAAGGCACTGAGGTATGTTGGACGAAAAGACATTATAGACATACATAGTCATAAATAGTCATACATAAATAGTTATTAGAGATCGGATTTTTGAGTGCTATTGACAAATTTTATAATCAAACGTATGGAAACGACCAAAAAATTTCCGGGAAAAAAACATATATCACTGGGATATCGAATATGATTGAATGTTGAAATCACGAGTATGACTATTATGTAAAGAATAGACTAAACAATTATTCAATGCTTAAGAATGTGATACTTAGTAAAAGAAAGATAGATAGATAATTCTTTATTGTTACACCAAATTAAAATAACTTAACCTAGAAAACTTAAAGACTAATACGATCTCAATAAAGCGATCTCTTCCAGGCAACCTTTGGACTGGATTGAAAAGACGTGTGAGGAGGCGGTGTTACAATAAATACCTATTTATGTAGGATAAAAATAAATACCTAAACCTAAAATATACCTACTTACATAAATAAATATAAAATATATACATATATACTTTTACAATAAATATCGAAAGGAAATACAATGTTTACTTTAAAGAAGCCGCTAAGTATAGTTTGCAGACCTCATTTTTAAAAATAGGTAAAGATTTAGCAAGTTTGATGGAAACGGGCAAGTCCTTCCATAATCCGACAGCTCGTACCGTGAACGAGTTACTAAAGAAGTTGGAATTATGGGATGGAGTTTTCAACCGGATAGATGTATAAATATTAATTAGGAGATTCCGAATAGGATAATTGATTACTAAATAAAACACTCATAAAAATTTACAGGGTACTTTTTAATACCCTGATAGTTATACATAATCGTACGTAGTCATACATAGTCATACAAGTTATACATATTCCTGATTTCATCTCCCACTATAATTTCCTGTCTCATAGGCATCAAAAAGTACGAGTACGGTACTACTACAAGGCGCAAATACGAACAAATATTTCTGGGTCATGCATAATTTTGTCTCGCAACGAGAATCATCATAACTCTTGTTTATATCAATAAATTTGATCAATAATTATTAATTTATATCAATTTATGTTTTCAGCTGACCCGCCAAACTTCGTACCGCCTTGACATGCATATGACGCGGGCTGTCAATGTACGTCCCCCCTGTAGAATTGTCAGTCGGCCATCATTAGCTGTATCTATGTATGAGAAAATAAATTATCATCATCAATTTTTTTTGTTTGATTTTTTCCGGTATTTTAATAGTTATTCTGCTATTCGGGGTGCAAACAAATCAAAGATCACCAAAATCGGTTCAGCCGTTCTTGAGTTATAAATGGTATAACTAACCCGATTTTTGTTTTATATATATAGAAAAATAAATTATTTAACAACCGACCTATCTGTGGTAAACGATTTGCGCGCATTCTGTCAATCGCTTACAATTATTTTAAACAACTGACAGTTATGTAAAGTTAATTATTGTCGATAACTTTTCATATTTTTTCTAATGTTCCGCTCAACTTCCTTAATTTTTCTTTCATAAGAACCTTCTCCTGCTAATAATAAATACAACAAAAACAGAATTACCGAAATTGTTCCATCCGTTCACGCGTGATGCGATGACCAAGGCAAATAGAGATTTATTTATATATATATTCTAGTGGACCCGCCGAAGTTCGTACCGCCTTGGCATGCATATAACGCGGGCTGTCAATATACGTCAACCTGGTAGAATTGTCAATTGTTGTCCCCGGCCATCATTGTGTATGAGAAAATGAATGACTTCCACAAATAATTCAATACCAAAATTAGCCAAATCGCTCCACCCGTTCTTGAGTGTTAGCGAGACTAACGAACAGCAATTCATTTTTATATATATAGACAATATCTCGGGATTTCTGTTTCATTCGTTATTCATTTTTTTAACAACCTCTTTGACGATATTTGCAGCACGCATTCTGTCAATTGTATGCCAAACGTCATAAGGTTACATTATAAAAGCGCTAAGGTAGATTATAAATAATTTTATATGGTGGTTAAGTATTCTTAAATTTTCTAATTTTGAGCGTAGTTTCTTAATTTTTTCTTTCATAAGAATCTTCTCGTGACAATAAGAAATACAACAAAAAAAGAATTAGCGAAAGCGGTCCAGCCGTTCACGCGTGATGGCGTGACCAAGGGAAATAGGGATTCATTTTTATATATATATATATTGTTAGCAACTTTCCCACCCAGTGACTTTTGCTCAAGCAACCAACCTATAAATACGGGCAGTTCGTTCGTGGCGCTCGACAGTGAAACATGTGAACAGCTAAGTACTGTAACAGTGTATAGGTTACATGTAAAGGTCACGTGAGTTATTTTGTGGTTTGTCATCGTTTTATGTGTAATCTGATCATTTTCAATGTGTGAGGTTCTAATTTGGTTTTTGTTTGTTTAATTTAAATTCATTTGGAATAAAATTGATTGTTAACACTTTTTTATTTTTTTGTAATTTTATTCGACCTCTGATTCTAAATATATATATATATATATCCACACAGCAGTGATAAATCCAAAAGCAACAAAACATATCCTTTTGTAATTCAGAAACAGATATCCAACAGACAGATAGTCCAAACTTCAACGAACCCCCACAAGCAACAAAACATATCCTTTTGTAATTCAGAAACAGATATCCAACAGACAGATAGTCCAAACTTCAACGAACCCCCAAAAGCAACAAAACATATCCTTTTGTAATTCAGAAACAGATATCCAACAGACAGATAGTCCAAACTTCAACGAACCCCCAAAAGCAACAAAACATATCCTTTTGTAATTCAGAAACAGATATCTAACAGACAGATAGTCCAAACTTCAACGAACCCCCAAAAGCAACAAAACATATCCTTTTGTAATTCAGAAACAGATATTCAACAGACAGATAGTCCAAACTTCAACGAACCCCCAAAAGCAACAAAACATATCCTTTTGTAATTCAGAAACAGATATCCAACAGACAGATAGTCCAAACTTCAACGAACCCCCAAAAGCAACAAAACATATCCTTTTGTAATTCAGAAACAGATATTCAACAGACAGATAGTCCAAACTTCAACGAACCCCCAAAAACAACAAAACATATCCTTTTGTAATTCAGAAACAGATATTCAACAGACAGATAGTCCAAACTTCAACGAACCCCCAAAAGATAAAGAGTACAACTATTCTATTATTCATTAGTTTTGAAATATGTATCATAATATATTAACAGTGCATGCATGTGCTATATTATACCAATAAACATTATATCATTTAAAAATAAAATGGTTAATACCCACGTGCATAAAATGCTTGACGTTTTTGCTTTCAATCTTGCAAGATCGAACGTATAGACCAATAAAATTTGCACAACGATTCCTAAACGTATTAAGCGAATAAACATGTTTAAATTTGAAGTACTTGTACTATTCGACAACTATCTAAACTATATTTAGCCACTAAAATCGTTTAGGCGTTGGGTCCGGTCAACCATAATAATAATAATAGTCATTTGTTTCAGATATCCATGATCCATTACAATGTTAAGAATAATAAAAAGTTGTTATAAATTAAGTTAGTAAATTATAGTGAAAAATTAAATCAAATAACAGTTAAAACCAAATCAAATCAAAAATAAATCAAACTTAAATAAAAATCAAATCAAACTTAAATAAAAATCAAATCAAAATTAAAAATATACAAAAATTAAATCAAAATTAAATTAAAATCAAATCAAACTTAAATAAAAATCAAAACAAAATTAAAAATATACAAAAATCAAATCAGAATTAAATCAACATTAAATTAAAATCAAAATTAAATTTAATATAATGTACGAAGTCGAACCGCAATGCTCATAAAACTTCAAAATGTCGAGCACACCGAAACTTGCTCACCATGCATGAACGTACGTGTAGAGTCACCATTAAGGTCAGGTGTTTCTTTGTATATAAGTATTCTGTCAGGTATCTGGTTACTCCCATAGTGCAAGCTATGCTTAGTTTGGGGCTAGATAGCGTTGTATGAAATGTCCAGTATTATTATTAATAGCAATTAGAAATTGATTGTGTTTTAATCTTGGTTTAACGGGTTAAGGGTCTTTTGAAAAGGCAGCTTTTTTAGTTTTTTTGAAAAACATTATTTGACCTTCTGAAATACAGGATGTTTATTTGTTTATACAGAGTGCTTCAGTATAAGCCTGAAGCTGAAAGGGGGTCATTGCTACGGTTAAGTTTTGCGGTTTTAATACTAAAATGCCGGGTGCACAGTTGAAGTTAAACTTAATACCACTTATGATAAGTCATAAGGCACAAATATATAATAAAATAAAAAACGAGTGAGACCACACGACTGAAGTAAAACGTTCCGTTTCTGCAGTGCATCAGGTATGTTCAGTGAGGCGCACATGGATGGCTTCTACGCCATTCTAAGAAAGCGGTGTGCGTCGCTCTTAAAACGCCTGCGTGGCAGCCCCAACATCAGTCTGAGCACATTGGCGGACAGGTGGGACTCTCCGTTTCTGGGGCACTGGTTAAACCTCCATGCAACCCCCTTATAAGGGACGTTGCCCCGGTCACTGATAGTCCCTCGTGTCTGCGTACGTGTATGTATTATGTATGTGTTTATATGTGTATGTGTAATTTAATTTAATTTAATAATTTTGATTTGATTTAACTTAATTTAACTTTTGATTTGTTTTGATTTTATCTTATTTAATTTATGAGTAATAAGAGTCAATGACTTAATAAAATAAACAATTTTTATTTTATTTTATAAAACTTTTTCTAAAAATTAATTTATAAAATTGTTCAAGAACGAAATGAAATTACGAAAAAAAACGAGTATGCTTTAGACCGAAGTAAAGTACTGAAGTAAAACTTATTTTTCAAAATATTAGTTTATAAAATTGTTCAAGAACGAAATGAAATTACGAAAAATAATCAATAAATCACCGTTCGCGTAACGCTAGCAAACTCGCAAACTAACTAATGACAGAGATATATATATATATATCATGCGCTGGCTACAAGAGCAAGAGAGAAAGAAAATGTGCACGCGCACTGCTCGCTCTTGCTCCTACAGTGTGATTCAGACAATAGGCCTGCACTGTGTCTTAGATATACGAAACGTAACTGGCTATGAGAGAAAGAGAGAAAGAAAATGTGTACTCACACCTCTCTCTCTCTCTCTCTCTCTCTCTCTCTCTCTCTTGCCTCTACAGTAAAATACGAAACGTAACTCTCTCTCTTTTTATCTTCACTAACTTATATCTCAATCTCAACATCCGTTCGCCTCGCGCGATCACACTTTTCATAACGCTCTCGTCACGCATTCACCAGCTTACTCCTCAAGTCAAGCGTGCGTAAAAAGTTTTACTTTAATAATCAAGATATCATCGTTCGCGTAACGCTAGCAAACTCGCAAACTAACTAATGACAGAGATATATATATTTCATGCACTGGCTATGAGAGGAAGAGAGAAATAAAATGTGCGCGTGCACTGCTCTCTCTTGCTCCTACAGTGTGATACAGATAAAAGGCCTGAACTGTGTCTTAGATATACGAAACATAACTGGCTATGAGAGAAAGAGAGAAAGAAAATGTGTGCTCGCACCTCTCCCTCTCTCTTGCCTCTACAGTAAAATACGAAACGTAACTCTTACTCTTTCTATCTTCACTAACTTATATCTCCCTCTCAACTTCAGTTCGCCTCGCGAAATCACACTTTTCGTAACGCTCTCGTCTCGCATTCACTTGCTCAGCTTACTCCCCAAGTCAAGCGTGCGTAAAGAAGTTTTGCTTCAATAAATAAATAAAGCTGGACATGTCATACAGATATAATACTTATATACTTTTAAATTGGTTCCATAAATGGCTAACTAGATTTTAAATGGTTAATATACGTGTATATTTTTCAAAATTAATTTAAACCTTCCAAAATACTAATTTAGAAGTCAAGAAGTTGCAAAACAAAAAGATAGTTCTAAGAAAAATAGGCTCGTTAATGTTGAAAAAGGCGTTACCTTGATTTATTATTCAGAGAGGTATGACACGTTTATAGGTGGGATAACCTCCGACATATTAGGATTCAAGAAGGTCTCTCGGTATATTTACACTTTCTAGAGTATCAGGTGAACGTAATATAATATAAGTATAAAACCTTAGAAATGTATATAATAATATCTTATTGTATTATTAATATTTTTTTACGAGCTACCACCTACGGTTTTGCATGGTTTGTCAATAAAATGTAGCCATGTTTCAATCCAGATCTATCTACCAAAATTTCACCGAAATAGGTTTAGAAATTACGTCGTGATTGAGTAACAAACAAACATTCAAAATTTTACATTTATAATACACTAGCTGACCCGCCCGCGGCTTCGCATGCGTGGTATTTCAATAAAAATATTTCCCTCCTTTTGCGCACTCAGGTAAAAAGTAGCCTATGCCCTTCCCCAGAATATAATCTATCTCCTTGCCAAATTTAATTACGATCCGTTCAGCCGTTTAGTTATAAAAAGGTAACAAACAAACAGTTACTTTCGCAGTTACTATGTTTGTTTTATACATATAAACCTTCTTTTTGAATCAGTCTATTTATTGCTGAAAACTGCATTAAAATCCGTTGAGTAGTTTAAAAGATCTAAGCGAACAGACAGCGGAAGCGACTTCATTTTATACTATGTAAAGAATATAAAGAAGAAGTGTGAGATGTAATTTTAGCCCTTAATGCCACTACTGAGTAAAGTCGTCCCTCCCCATTTTCCCAGCCCCAAGATGGTCCAATCTGCTCGGAACTTAGTGACTTTTTTTGTACAATAACTCTTAGCTTTGATACTTGCCGATTGAACGCAGAAAAATCCTTTATTTGTTGCCTATTTACGCTGTAAAAGCTAAACTGATTTATATACGATCCGGAACGGGTATTGTTCGTGATTAAGATAGGTCTTTTACACAGCTGTGATGATACACATAATAATAATACAGTTATAGTAAAACCATCCACTGAAGCTAGTATATACTCTTAATAAACAAAACATGTAAACAACCATAGTCAAGTAATAGTTCACGCTTACTATTAGATTAGATTAGATTAGAAAATTCTTTATTGCACTAATAAAATGATACATAGGCGAACTTAGTGCTAATTAGCATTTTCTTCCTGCTAACCTTTGTGTAGTGTGGAGAAAGAGGTAGTGCCAGAAAAAAGAAATTTAATCAAACTTTAGCTTAGAAATAAACTTACAAAAATTAAAAATAATAATAATACACATACATAAACGAAATACACAAATATATCTACATAAAGTGCTCAATTTTGTTGGGTATCTTGAAGAGAGATGAAGTATTTAAAGAGTTTGGATTTGAACACTATTACTACCTGGTCTAAATTGTTTTCAGCCTAGATTTAGGACAATCGATATTTACAATAATTTTATACACATACATTTTATATTTTATGAATGAAAGTAGGTCATTTTGCTATAAAATATCTGTATCAAACGTTTAGTAGTGTATATTTCGTATTTATTTCAGGAGAATAAGTAAAAATAAAATCGTCAAAGCTGTACGTATAGTACTAGTGATATTAGTAAACTGAAACATTAAATATGCAAGTGATATAACCTGAAAATAGCACCCCTTCTAACCTTCGTCTTACTTTCAATGCGTGTGACTGAAATCCATTTACATCTCACACAAAACAAACTCGTATGTGTGAGTAGATAACGTCCAAACTGATTAATCATCACTTATAAGCACATAGATAAGGTTATATTGACTATTATTCTCAGAGTCAGAACTTACTGAACACGATTTGTTTTCTACAAAGCTATTTTATCATATTATCTATCCGAGATAATAGATATTATACGAGTACTGACTAACCTAATGCTTTGTGTCGTCACAACTTTAGCTAAAGCGTCTCAAACCACAAATACCCGAGCACATTCAATAGGCGTCCTTACCGACCACAAATACGTAACCTGACGGGATTTGTAACACAGTAACACTAATAACACACCTGTGACGCTGAGCAAGGACATGTTGGGACATGGGTGTGGGCTGGCCCGTCGACCCGGGGCGGTCGGCGGGGCCGGCGCGGCGCCTCACCGGCCGCCGCGGGGCGCCATTTCTGCACTCGCGCGCCCGGCTGTAGAAGCGGCCGGCGACCGACTGCGACTGCCGCCAGAGCCGGCCCGGCACGGTGTTGAACCCGTCACTATACAACTCAACCCCCCCGCTGTCTCTTTCCCGCGTGCAAACCACCCTCCTTCGCAAAAGAGATGGAGGGAATGTTGAATTCGGCGCGGACGATGGCTCGAGGCCTCGCGCCTGCGCGTTGCGAACTACTGACATCACCGCTGCCCGGATTATTTTCTGAGGTAAATACCCTCACATTGATCGGGCCCGGTTAAACTTGATGCAATTATTGCACTGCCTTAGTCCTTGATGCAGTTCTAATGGACGTAACCAGGAAGCCATAATAACCAGCACACGTTTCTATCTCACGGATATAATAATTGCCGAATCTGTTCTTTTTAATCTCGGATAAAGTTGCGAGTGAAAAGTTGCCTTCTATTCTTGGAACTAGGTGAGACATTTTATTACGTCTACGAAATTGGTACAAAAAGGTGAAAAGCAGCCAAAGCTTGCATGCGACTTCTTACAGGAAATTAATATGAAAGCATCATTGCAGGCGGCTCTCGGATCGGAAATGCACGCGAAGGGGTAATTTATTATTGAATAAGTCCCGCGCTACGCCGCAGGCTTTTGGTACGAACTTACGGCTGGTAATAAAACCAGGGACGTAATGTGCCTAAATTCTTTCTATGAAATTCATAAATGTTGTAAGAAACTTATTTTGTTGTATGTCTCCAAGAAACAGTTGCGGAACGGGAAAATTTACGCTCACGACTAAAACTAAAAATCAAAATAGGAAAAACCATTGCACAAAAACCGAAGAACTAACGTAAATCATTGTTTTATAAAATAAAATAGAACGCATTGCAGAAATTGCAGTGTTTGTAATTTCGTAGCGATTTACGTAGCGTAGTGCTACGGCGTAGCGGGCTTTTTTGTTCTTTGCAATGCAAGTTTTAATATGTCTGTTGTTCGGAAACGACTGATTTTCCGTTTTTGTTTGCCTGAATAGAAAAGGATTAAGCTTTTAAATTGTTCAGTAATATTTCTGTACTGAAAGTTTTTGTGCTCGGAATTGAACAAGCGTGCTTCATCTTCGACCACTTACTATCAGGTGAGTTAGCAATCAAGTAGGTGGTCTATAAAATGGTATTAATTATTTTAATACGAATGAGCTCATTACCATGGATTCATTATAAATCAATACCCATAACCACAGAGATATAATACAGAACGCCATTTTAAATTTTTTTTTGTAGGTAATGAAATACTCCTTTGTCAATCTTGATGACTCTAATTTCCACTACATACTTATATAAGTTAGTCATGCCGAGTCAGGGTTTTTTTTGCAACTTAAGGCAGTAGATTGTATTATAATATATTCAGTTGATTTTATTATATTTTGTAATTCTTTTACTGGTTGTTTCAAATAAATTTTATTCTACTCCATTTAAAAAAATTCCAACCACAACATTACATTTTTTTATATATTATTTTTATATAAAATTCTCGTGTCACAGTGTTTGTAACAAAACTTCTCCGAAACGGCTTGACCGATTGTTATAACATTTTTCGTGTATATTCGGTAGGTCTGCGAATAGTTCGTAAAGTATTTTTCGCCTTCCTACCCATCCCCCATATTTTAATCGCGATTTTAGTATTTTTGTATGAACAATATCCATATATAGGTAGTTTAACCGTCGTTCATTGACGTGAAGTCTTGAAATGAAATTAAATGAAATTTATTTGTCAGAAGCATGGTGTATAAGTTGTTACAACTATATAAGTAGGTTTCACATACTTTACCGATTAACTGCGTGCAAATTACAGTTACATCAAATTAATTTAGTTATACATAAAAATTCTTCAGTTTAATAAAAATCAATCAATAATATCATCAAGTATCGTGAAGACCGTAAAATAATCAATGAAAAAAAATAAAATTATCAAGACCATGTAATTAATAAATTAAAATTAATAAGTACTTACTCGTATGTCAGAATTTCATGTCAAAGAAATCATTAATAGTATTGAAACATTTGTCAACTAGCCACCCGTACAGCTTTCTCTTGAATTGTTTATTAGGTAATTCTCTTAAGTCCCTTGGTATTTTATTAAATATTTTAATGGTCAACAAGTCTTACTTTTAAGTGCCGATTTACAGATTTCGTGCCACTTTGACATTTCATTCTGCATTTGATTTTCTTACTTTTAAGTGCCGATTTACAGATTTCATGCCACTTTGACATTTCATTCTGAATTTGATTTCTTTGTTATTTTATATGGCAGAACAACGTTTGCGGGGTCAGCTAGTAAAACTATAAAACTTATCATCATGTCAGTCATGGGCCGCACCTTCTGAACGTAAGCTCCCCATAGATTTTTTTTTTGTTTGTTCCGCCTGTTTCCCCTCTGACACAGGTCAGAGATGTTTTCAGGCTTAACATATTGCACAGGCGGTTTACTTTATTTGGTGATGCCAGAGTTATTTGTACATCTGTTGGTCCAATATATACATACCTATATATTCAATAGATGTTTTTTTATTTATGTGTTGTGTTGTTTGTTTTTTGTTTATTGAGTTGTGTCTTAAATAATTATACATATAGGTAAATTGTACATACGGGTTTATTTTGTTTTGTTGTGTTTTTTGTTGATTTTTTTTTATTTTTTTTATTAGTTTTTTTATTGTTATTATTATTTTCATATATATGTACAGAACCTGATTAGTCGGTACTATAAATGTTGTGTTTAATGTCTATTTGTCTTTATTATTTATTTTATACATCTATACAAGTAAGTATACTATAAGTGAGTAACTATACTTCACCCAGCAGTGGGTGAAGTCGGGCTGTGTATGATGATGATGATGATGATGATGATACGAGTAAGTAAGTACCTATTGTGCAAGTTTGAGCAGTGTTATTAGATTTCAATACCGACCTATCTTGTGTGGCCTGCACCCAACGGCTCCCAGCAACCTTTATTATGTCACCGATTAGTGGGGGCATACTGCGCTGCACCCTCCGTTATACAAAAATGTGGTGAGAGAGAAAAATATAACAAAAGAATTGCTTATAATAAGAAACAAGATATAATTCCGATACTTGAGAAGAAAACTTCTGGTTTCTATAATACAGAGGCGTGAAACGGCTTTGATTAATATTAAGACATTTCTCATGAAAAAGTAAATAACTTACCTACCAACTTGTTTTCCCTTTTACAGTACCAGCTAACTTCAAAACCCTTTTTGACAAATAATCTTCGATAGTGTAGTTTGTTTAATAAAAGAACTGCGCTGCTAGCATGACCACCGTAGAAGTTCTGAATTACAAGGCGATAGTTTCATTAGTTACTGAGATAATAAGCTGTGACAGACCGACGGACGGACAGACAGACAAAGTCGAAGACCATCAAAGTTTAGTTATTACCATTTAGATCCGAAAACCTAAAAATACTTACAACGACTTATTAAAGCTTTATATCTGAATTATTTTCATAAAATGTTCTGGGAAGCAGGTACTTTTTTATTTTATTAGTGGGGCTTACGGCCCCACCTGATGGTAAGCGGTCACTTTCGCCTATTGATACCGGCAACACCCGGAGTATTGTCGATGCGTTTCCTACACTGTAGAAACCTCTAAATTTCTCTTGAAATGTGACATGTCGTAGTCTAATGGGAAATCCTCAGATGGTAGCTCATTCCACATCTTGCAAGTTTGGGATAGAAAATATCGCGTGAAGCGTGAGGTGCGCGATACCCAATTGTCGACGATATGTGAATGAGCTTCATTCCGTTGTCGAGAAGTGTGGTGGTAAAATCACGGGATGAGATCGAAAAGCTCCTCATGACATTCCCCATTTATACAGACGGTAGAATACACTGAGCGATCCGATGTCACGGTGTTTAATCAGTGGTTCCAGCCTGTGAGCTATCGGAAAAATAAAATTGTATTTTTCGTATTAATAATTGATAAAATACAGGACAGCTTCTTAGTCTCTACAAAGCAGAAGTCCGGTCTGGTATGGAGTACTCCTGCTACCTTTGGGATGGTAGGGCCAAATACCAGCTCGCTACCTTAGACTTGATAGAACGTAGAGCTTTTAGGCTTATAGGAGAGCAATAAAAAGCGGAGACTAAGACCCAAAGTATGGTACACTTTGCCGTCGTCTGTTTTTCCTAATTAATACCTTTTTTTTTTCCTAATAATATCCGGACCTCTTTAAGGTAAGAGTGAATAAGTTTCTTCTAGATATTCGTGCTTCATCTTAGACCACTTTGTCGCTTACATCAGGTAAGATTGTGGTCAAACGAACATCTAT
Source organism: Philereme vetulata (assembly GCA_918857605.2). Taxonomy (NCBI): domain Eukaryota; kingdom Metazoa; phylum Arthropoda; class Insecta; order Lepidoptera; family Geometridae; genus Philereme; species Philereme vetulata. The sequence goes on along the minus strand of OU975442.1, from coordinate 10,392,162 downwards.
CCAAAATAAAAAAATATATGGACCAGCTGATGGACTTAACATCCTTATCAATTGCGTCATTGAGCTCTCTCTATGTTGTTTTCAATCACTGAAAACAAAATCTATAGAGGAACCTATTATGTGCTGTCAAAACGGCGTTCCCAGCATACCGATATTGTAGACATATGTGCGTAACACGCCTAGGAGCCGCGACGTCCGAAGATTAATAAGTTTTTAGGAAATCTTCATTTATCAGGCAGCTAGAAGAAAAGAGGTAGTTTCGTGAAACATCATAGATTTTTAGTAGACAATTAATAACCTCGATAACCAGGCATAAAGAATAAATAGAAGTACCAGCGTTTCAAAGTTTTCTAGTGGTCTCTGTGGGTAATTAGTACGTTCTCCTTTTACACTAATTAACTGCCAGTAGGTACCCAGATACCTTAGTGAAGCGCTCTGGTCGTAGATTGCTCGGGAGTAGGTTAAGCAACTTTAGTATAGTCAACATTTGTATGGATAATTGTTAGGATGTAAAAAAAGCATGTACGTGTACTGGAAGTAGTAGTAAAAGTTCCAGAACGAAAAGGAACATCTAAATTCAAGTTCATTGAAAACTTAAATCTGTGACGTATTTTTTTTTAATAATAAAAAATCCTTAATTATACACACAGAAACAATATAACACAAGACTAAAATTAAAAAGGCAAAACAATGGGCGGCCTTATCGCTAAGAGCGATCTCTTCCAGGCAACCTTTATATGGAACGATATTAGTGAAGCTATAGCCGAAGCCTCAGTCTTGAGACTGGGTGCTCCAATATTCACAAAACTAAGCTCCATTTTACACACACCCAGGCTTTCAAACCATAAAATTGACATTAACCAACCGTTTAAGCTACGATGACACGGACACACAGTATCCACAATTAAAATATCCCTCCACCCCCCACGGGTTTTCAAAAATGGACAAACTACTCGACCTCTAAATTTTTGTTTTTTAGTTTGAGACATTTTTTTATATAGGTCTGTTAGTGGATATCTTCATCGACCTCTCAATACCCCGTTTTAAATTGTAGACGTTGTGGTTCAAAACGATAGCTGGTAAACAGCCGAGGCCAGATTTCATAAAATCTGCCTGTTTACCAGAGCGATTGCGGGTATTACTTTCACTAAAAACGGTATAATTACATTGATTTGTAAGTTTCTGAATGTATCAATATTTCAGCACAGATGAATACGCCATGATGACGGATAAACGAAAATCTTTGTGTTTCATCAACGTGCTGAACGGTGTCAATGGCGCATGGAACTGTACCGAAATATCGGGACTCTCAAAAACTTGCAAAACATGGTCAAAATAATTTACCATGATTTGTGAGGTTTAGAAAAAATAGGTTTATAAGCATGATAGTTTCAAAAGTTGAACTCGTGTAGTCTGTACACTCGTATCACAATCTAGTTAGGATAGAGTGCATCTACAAAGAAAGAGTTCTTCACTTAACAATGCAGCTCACGGCACACTCGCTGCTGGGAGCTTCCGGGTTAGACTTCCAAACTTGGGTAGTTCGATGTAGAAAAGAAAGATTTGATCATTTCAATCCATAGACATACCTACAGTGACACCTAACAGTAATGTTCGCATTGATGTGTTCCGATTTGAAGGGTATAAGTAGATATCGGGGAAATTACAGGCGCATGAGACTTAACTAGTATGTCTCAGGGTGGAATTGTGGGCCAAGTGTTACTGTACTTAACCTGGGACGTTATGTAATTGTTATAACCATTTAACATCAGGTAGGCTATCAGCTTGTACTACCTACCACCTAATCACACTAATATTATAAATGTGAAAATTTGGATGTTTGTTTATTTATTTGTTTGTTTGTTACTCAATCACGTTGTGACGGCTGAACCGACTTCGATGAAATTTGGTATATAAGTAGTTTATAACCTGGATTACCACGTACTCGTAGACTACCTGTTATCGCACAAATCAGTCCCTTGGGACAAAAATGGGGTGTCAAGTCAAGTTGCAACAGCGAGTTTTGCTTTATTTCTAGGTTACCTACATATTTAGTAGTGTAACGCGTACGAAGTCGCGGGCAACAGCTAGTAAATATGTAAAGATTTGGTAATTTCAATCTTCACACAAACCTACAGTGTAGGTAAGTCTAAAAATAGCAATATCACGTGGTAACTTTTGATGTATACCAGCATAGATTTTAGACGAAAGATAATGCTGGACATTTCACAAAGCGCTATCTAGCCTCAAACTAGCAAAGCTTGTACTATGGGAATTAGAAAACGGATAGAGTTCTTAAACCTTTTTTTTTGTAAACACATACTCTTATTTCTAATTTTATTTATAATTAAATAAGGGTTTAGTAAATATAAAGAGTGGTGCTTTCTGCACTTAATTAGTAAGAGATGATAGTAGGACTCCCAGCGTTCAACTCAAAAGACTTTCTATGAAAGGAAAGTGGAAATAGAGCATAATACAAAAACATTTAGACAGAGTTGCCTTATACTCTGTGAAATTAAATTGACTACCTCACTGCTCTCTCATTCCGAAACTTACCTAAATGTATAGATAGGACTCTACTCTCGTTTCAAGATTAGTTTACTTCTCGTTGAGATTAGATCGTACCCGTCGCTATAAATTCTTCCCCAAAGCGGTATCTCTCCGGCAAATCTTTTCATTTTCTTTTGCATAATCAGATTGCCACCGACCGTCGTGTCCAAAGCCGCCGCTTGTTGAGCATCAAGACTTACACAAATAAATCTTTGTCAATGAGTTGTACCGTTACCGTCATTACGTAACCCAGCACGTGGAGCGAGCTCCGTCCGAGTGCTCACGGGAGCGCCCGAACCCAATCCACTTATATCGATCGACAGAGGCCCGCGAGCGGCTGTGACGTCACCAACACCAAAGTACCCCGTGTACTACAACTACCCGCGTTCCACAACAAAACCGATCCAAAGCAAACGCGACAGAGTTTAAAATCAAATGGAGTAGTTGAGGTTGTTGCGTTTTGGTGTTGTAAGGGATTAAAAGGCAGGCGGTGCGAGCCTCCTGACCCATATCAGGGCTATGCCGATGCGTAATGCGTCTGCACCTGATTTGTACGTGTAAATGCGAGCAACATGTGAGGGCGAATGGCGCATAGTAACGTTGCGTGGAGAATCAATGGCGCTTTTAAAATACTACGTCGTGCGACTTCGCTTAAGTTAGCAATATTCTTTTACTGCTGCAAATTGAATTGAAATCGCCTAAAGTTACAACGTAATAAAAATTCATCTAAGCGAAATCCAAATGAATGTGCAGGCTCTAAGTATATTGAAACGTAGTAGCATTTCAATTCCCTTATCTATTTTGCGCTAGACTTGCCAGAGGAATATTAAATGGCTGTTTTAGAAAACATTAGAACCCAACCCTGCGTGGATGTAACTACGGCATTTGTCTCACCGCCGGCGATGAGCGAGAAGCTAGTAGAGCTAGAAACGAGTTGGCGAGAAGCGAGTTTGTAGTTGTCTTGCTTGGCTATAAAGCGAGTGAGCGAGGGTGGCGGGCGATACTCATCATTTCATTTTCATTTTTTTCATTTATTTATTCATAAACAATTATATAATTGTGTTTGAAATCACATCCTAAATACAAGTTACAATATTTTAAAATTATCACATACATGTCAAAAATAATAAAATAGAACAAAACAAATGTCTACTTACCTATATATAAAGATGTCAAAAAAGTTAAGAAAAGTCAAATGGAAAATAGACATCAAAGAATATAAAATAAAAATGATTTAGAATAATATTACTAAGGAATTAATAATACAAACATGTCACAAATTAATTAAATTGACCATTAACTCAAAATCTATATAAAAAAAAAAAGAAAACGACTATTCAATATTATTACAGGTCATAAAATCATTAACTGAATAGAAACACCCTTTCAACAAGATCTCCTTTAGTCTTGATTTGAATTTAAAAGGACTGTCGATAATTTTCATGTCAGTAGGCAGTGCGTTAAAAAGTCTTACAGCTTGATACCGCGAGCCATGTTTGGCAACATTCAGCATTGGACAAAGAGGTGTCTCAAGATCTTTTCTCCTTGTGTCTATTCTTTTTTTTCTTTGTTCAAAAGTTTCATATTTAAGCGGATTTTTAACTACGTCCATTAAGACTACTAGAATGTATAAGCTGGGAACCGTCAGAATATTGAGGTTTTGAAAATGTTCTTTGCATGATTCCCACTGTGGAATGCGCACTATAGTTCTAATGGCTCGTTTTTGAATAATAAACGCTCTATTTATGTTGTAGTCATAACTACTTCCCCAAAACTTCACACTATATCTTAATTTTGACTCTACTAGGGCATAATATACTATTTTAAGCTGTGCGATCCCTACTTCTTCTCTAAGGCTTCTAAGAGCGTAACATCATCATCTCATGGCGTGTGTTCTGACTGCCAAGCGAGTATCGCTGAGCGCGTATCGCTGAGCGAGTGTTGTAGTCGCTGCGACAAAATAGTGGAGAGCGAGTTCTTGCCGGCAGTGTGAACGGCCAGCGATCAACTATTAATATACGTCTCTTTTACTGACACGGAATCTATATCTAGTTGATAGCTAATCGCTTGCTCGCCGGCGGTGAGACAAGTGCCTTAATCGCGCGGTTTGTTTTTCAGCTATGATTTTATGTCAACAATGACATCGCTCAGATTGGGGTTACGTTGCAAAAAAGTTGAAAGAAAACTTTAGGGTGGGCCCTCGTTGGCTGCGGTTTAACCCCCCCCCCCCCCCCCCCCCCCCATACAAACAGAGGAGTGTTATAGGAGTGTCAAATGGATGGACCGATTTGGACGCGTTTTTTTAAGAGAAAGCTCGTTTATAAAGTGGTTCTACGTTTATATAGTGGTTAGGTTTTTTTATTTTTTACCTGTCCGGTCGCTGAGGTCCGGCCCGCGAGCTAGCCTACTCTGCCCTCCGACATGGGGGTCAGCGTTCTTTTTTGCTATTTGCTCGTTCTTTCTAGTCATCTTTTATTATTTCTTTCATTCCTCATACTATTTCTTTCTTTCATTCATCCTCTTACATACTCCCATTGGTGGGATGCCAATGTTGAACTATTCTATTCTGTTATCTATTTCTTTTTCTTTTATTCTTATAGGGATGGGATGGTTTGGGTAAATTTTATTTACTTTAATAATCTCCCAATTTGGGTTACAATATTTCTTATTCTATTTTAACAAATTTATTTACATTATATTTTTACAAGATCTTGGCGGCACAATATATACAATAGCAGTCGCACTATCATAAAGTACTTTTTATTTCCATTTTCCTATTTATAACAAGTACATTAACCTAGTCCTATATTCATTGTATTATATCTAAAATCTTATCCTCTAAATTATATTAGTATGCATTTTATATATATTAAATAATATATATAAATCATATTATTATCTAAATTTATTTATTTCTTTTTATAACTTTATTTGCTAATTTTATACAATATTTGAGGAACATTGGCCTCATACAGTTAGAGATAATACTACTTGCGTTTTTAGCATTTATGTCGCAGTCTATTAAGTAGGTATATATATATATATATAATAGTGGTTAGGTTAGGGTAGAGTAGGGTGGGCGGGTCTGGGTCTATCCATTAGTAGTTGCTATGCCTAGCTTGCGTGCTTCGGCCGCTTGTTTTGGATAAGTCCAGGCCTTCCTTACTCGGCTGTGGGAGCGAATAGGGAGGCGTATGGTCTTGAGGCAGAGCGCAGGTCGTGTAGATCCTTAAGGCAAGTCTGGTGGGGTCGGCCTTCTCGCGGTTGCTGCCCGTTTTAGGTCTATTTCCATCTGAAATATAACTAAAACCACCAGGCGCCGGCACTTGTGTCGGTGGGGTAGGAATTAGGAAGAAGGGCTGGTAGAGCCGTCTCCAGTGTGAGAGGCACTGCTGGTGCGGTGTTGTCCCGCCTGATCTTTTGCGAGTCGGCTGTATGGGTCAGTTTCCTTGCGGAATTCCAGGCGGACCACTGCCAAGCGGGGCGAGCGTGCCCTTTTCAGGGCTCGCTGATAGGGGAGCTCACCCCTGAAAAAAGAGACGACGATGTGGAGCATCGGAGTTAGCAACATGGAACAAACAAGCAGCTGTGAAAATGGTCCCCAGGTGGGTCCCCGAAAGGGGGAATCCCACTCCTCCACTTCAACCGGAGTGGAGGGCTGCCCCTCGTACTCTGGGGGGGGCAGCAACTGCTTCGTAGGCTGGCGTTCCGCTGGCATTCGTGAACACGACAATGGCAATACCGAACTGGACTCCGAGATCGCTCGCGATTTGGATAATGGTAGTATGGAGTTGGAGGACGCGCTAGTGAGTGGTAGCGCTGAGAATGTGTGTGGCACTCCGGTGCCAGAGACAGTGCACTCGTTGCGGGATGCGAAGGGCAGATTTAAAAAGGGCCCTTCTAAGGGCCAACCAAAAGGCCCTACTCAGGGCCAACTAAAAGGTCCTTCTAAGGGCCAACCAAAAGGCCCTTCTCAGGGCCAAGCCGACAAAGGCACATCGTCGGCGTTGGGATCTGCGGCTGGCCATTATGGCAGGGCGAACGAGTGGTCGGACTCCGACGAGTCCGTCACGTTTGGGTCGGACGCTGGTTCGACTGCGACAGCCATTGGGCAATCGCGGAAGCGGGCCTTCTTGAAGGACGGGTCCGGCTCCTCGGACTCGCCAGCCGGGAGTAAGCCCAAGCGTAAAGTGAGGGCTAAAAAGCGTTCCGCTGTTGCCGCCCTTGCCGATACCCACGACGTGGGTCTGGTCGACGCGCAACGCCAGCTAAACCTGGCTCGGCGGACGCAGCTCCAGCAGGACCTGGAGGAGCAGGTCGCCGCTAAGGAGCAGCGGGCGTGCGCTGCGCGGGCGAAATCTGGGTACGGTGCGTCCTGCGTCCTGTACGCGGACCATTCTCTGGCCGAGCTGGAGCGCATGGCTCAGGAGGACGCGGAGGAGATAGAGGTCGTTGCCTCTAAGTCCTCCAACCTAAAGGGGACTTTTCAAAAGTCCCTGAAGTGCAGGGCCTCGAGCATGCGCGGCATCGTCCAGGAGCTGGTGAAGCGCACCGAAACGGACGAGACGCGACAGCTGCAGGCGAAGGTCGACCGCCTGCAATTGGAGGTCAGCCAGCTGCACAAGAAGCTGGCTGAAGTCATGGCCCGGCCTGCTCAGGCCGACCCCGGACCGCCAGCTAAAGGCCTCTCCTCCAACCTTGAGGATATCATCCGCAAGGTGGTCATGGAGGAAAGGGCCTTTACGAGAGCCTGCTTCGCTGGCATCGAAGACAGGCTCCTACCGGAAAAACGCCTCCGACCGCCACTAGCAGCGGACAAGAGGCTGAACAAGCCGGGGCCATCCTCTCAAAGGGAGGACGCCCAATTACCTTCAACCACTCCGTCCATCCAATGGACGGAAGTGGTTAGAAAGGGAAAGGGCAAGACCAAAAACAAGGCGAGAACGGCCGCCACCCTTGCTACCCCCACCGCCACTCCTTCCAGCCCGTCGCAGGCGACCGGCAAAGGAAAGGAGAAGGGGAAAGGCAAAAAGTCGGCCCCCAAGCCCGCCGCTGCCCCTGCAGCCAAAAGGGCCCCAGCCGGTGGAAGAAAGACTCTGGTTCCTCCCAAGACCGCGGCCGTTGTAGTGACACTCACTGCGGAGGCTGCGGAGCGGGGTGAGACGTACGAGTCCGTCCTCAAGCGGGCTCGTACCAACGTCGATCCCACCCAACTAGGGATCGGAACAGTCGCATGCCGCCATACCCAAGCCGGGGCTCGAATCTTTGAGTTCCCGGGGGCCCAAGGCGGCGCCAACGCGGACCTCTTCGCAAGCCAATTGCGAGAAGCCATCGCGGACGCGGCTAAGGTCGTCAGGCCCGTTAGGTCTGCGGCTTTAGAGGTGACCGATCTAGATGACTCGGTCACCAAAGAGGATGTGGTGGCGGCGATCGCAGCAACAGGGGGCTGCGGCGTCACAGCGGTACAGAGTCGGGACATCAGGCACGGCCGCGGCGGCATGGGCACTATCCGCCTTCAGTGCCCCATCGCCACGGCTAAAGCCGTCCTTGCCAAAGGACGGCTTCCTGTAGGGCTTAGTTCCTGCAGAGTCCGGGCGCTTGAAGATCAGCCTCTACGCTGCTTTAAGTGCTTCGGAATCGGGCACACGCGGGCCCTCTGTCCGTCGAAGGTGGATAGGGCGGACAGCTGCTACCGATGCGGCAAAGAAGGGCACAAGGGTCCGCCTCCTGCAAGGCTGCCACGCCACACTGTGCAGTGTGCGCAGCCAGCGGCCGCCCAGCGGGGCACATTATGAAGGGGAGGAATTGCAATCCTCCCCCTAAGAAGGGCAAAGCGCAGGCACCGAGCCCGCCTGCCGCTACCGCCACCGCCATCGTCCCTGAAGCCGGGACCTCGGTGGCTGACGAGAAGGGTGCGATGTCTGAATGATGGATGGGACCGGACATCGCATTCTCCAGGCAAACACCAACCACTGCAAGGCAGCCCAGGACCTGCTGATGCAGGCCATGGCTGAGTGGTTGGTGGACGTAGTTGTCGTCTCCGAGCCTTACTCGGTCCCCGGACGTTGGCTGGGTGATCAGGAGGGCTTGGTGGCATTGGTGGCGCGGTCTTCCACAGACTCCCCTCCCCTCTCGCTCTTAGAGAGGGGACCAGGATACGTAGCCGCCGCGTGGGGGGATATAGCCCTGGTGGGCGTCTATTTCTCCCCAAACCGCCCTCTCCAGGATTTCGAGAACTTTCTCGAAGTCCTCACCGCAGTCGTCGGTAGGGCGGCACCACGCCGGGTCGCCGTATTGGGCGACCTGAACGCCAAGTCGGCGGCCTGGGGCAACCCGGCCGCCACTTGCAACGTTCGCGGACGAGCCGTCGAGTTTTGGGCGGCATCCTCCGGCGTGTCCCTCCTAAACAGAGGGACAGTCCACACGTGTGTGCGGCAGCGGGGAGGGTCGGTGGTCGATGTCTCGTTTGCCACCCCCGCACTTGCTGCCCGCGTCGTTGACTGGAGGGTGGAAATGGTGGAGACCTTGTCGGACCACCGATATGTGCGGTTCGACATCTCCTCCCAGAGCCTCCGGGGGGTGGTCCGCTCGGGCCAATCTCCCTTTCCACGGTGGGCTCTCACTCACCTGGACCGGGGGGCGGCCAGGGAGGCGGCGTTCATCCAGGACTGGCTAACGCCTTCTACCAATGTCCAGGACGTGGACGTCGCAGCGGTCCAACTGCGAAAGTCCCTGACCGAGGTGTGCAACTCCAGCATGCCTCGGTCTCGCCGTCCGGCTCCCCGTCGGGCCGTCTATTGGTGGTCGGAATAACTGGCGGAGCTCCGGGCTGCCTGTGTGGCGGCCAGGAGGGCCTACACGCGGAGCCGACGGCGCAGCTTGCGAGACCTGCAGAGCGAGGAACTTCTCTACGCCTCATACATAGAGACAAAGAAGGTCCTCAAAGCGGCAATATTTGCCGCCGACGACGCGGCAAGAGCCGAGATGCTGGAGGGTCTCGACAGAGACCCGTATGGGAGACCATATAAGGCGGCTCGGAACAAACTGCGTCCATTCGGTCCCACACTTGCGGAGACCCTGGAGCCGTCATTTCTGGATGGGGTGGTTCGGTCCTTGTTCCCGACTGGGGCCAGCTTCGCCCCACCAGTGATGGACCCCCCACGGGAGGCGGCTCCGCTGCAAGAAGAGGTCCCTCCGGTCACGGAGGTGGAATTTGGAGTGGCGGTGCTCCGCCTCCGCGCTAAGAAGACGGCTCTCGGGCCGGACGGCGTCCCTGCACGGGTGGTGGCCATCGCCGCCTCCCAAATGGAGGAGAGGTTTCGGAACCTCTTCAGCGCGTGTTTCGCGGCTGGAAGGTTTCCGAAACCCTGGAAGGAGGGCCAGCTTTGCCTTCTCCGTAAGGAGGGACGCCCGGTGGACTCCCCCTCGGCATACCGGCCCATCGTTCTGCTTGATGAGGCTGGTAAATTATTCGAGGGGATCGTCGCCGCTCGGCTGAATGGCCACCTGAGGGGCGTGGGGCCAACTTGTCGGACGCCCAGTTCGGTTTCCGAGTGGGGCGTTCGACGGTGGACGCGTTAGCCCGACTGAAGGGCCAAGTGAGGGATGCCGTGGGGTCTGGGGACGGAGTGTTGGCTGTGTCATTTGACATAGCCAACGCCTTCAACTCCATCACCCACCCGACTATACTAGAGGCGCTCCGCTACCATGGAGTGCCTCAGTACCTGCGGAGCCTCCTAACAAACTACCTGGAGGACCGTACAGTCCTCCTTGTAGATAAAGCGGGCCAGCTCCGGCGGTACGGCGCGGAGTCCGGTGTTCCGCAGGAGTCCGTCCTAGGACCACTCCTGTGGAACATCGGCTTCGACTGGCTCCTGCGGGGAACCCTCCTCCATGGCACGAGTGTCATCTGCTACGCGGATGACACTCTCCTCACTGCCCGAGGGAGGGATTTCAGAGAAGCGGCCAGTTTGGCATCGGCTGGTGGATCCTTGGTCGCAGGAAGGATCCGCCGCTTGGGGTTGAGGGTTGCGCTGCACAAGACCGAGGCCGTGTTCTTTCACGGGCCTAGGCAGCGCATCCCTCCTGATGCCCACATAGTTGTGGAGGGCGTCAGGGTCGAGATGAAGACTCAGATGAAATATCTGGGTCTCATCCTAGACAGCAGGTGGCGCTTCGGCCCGCACTTCAGCGGGCTGTCGACGCGCCTGTTGAAGGCCGCGGCTGCGCTCGCGTGGCTTCTCCCAAATCTGGGAGGACCCAAGGCGCGATGCCGACATTTGTATGCCGGCATACTTAAGAGTATGGCCCTTTACGGGGCACCCATCTGGGCGGACTGTCTCCACAGGAGGGAGAACGCGACCGCAATCCGCCGGCCCCAAAGGGCCATTGCACAGCGGGTAGCGAGGGCTTACCGCTCAGTGAGTTTCGCGGAGGCGTGCGCTTTGGCTGGCACCCCTCCTTGGGAGCTGGAGGCGTGGGTGCTCGCCAGAGTATATGAGTGGACGGCGGGGCGTAGGGCGCTCGGTGAGCTCCCAGCCTCGGAAGAGCGGGAGGCCGTCCGGCGTGAGGCGAAGGCCGCGATCGTCCACCATTGGACGGAGGACCTCGCCTCTGCCGCCTTTGGCCGCCGAACGCTGGACGCGCTCGGGCCGGTTCTGCAAGACTGGCTCGGGCGGTCCCACGGCTTCTTTCCGTCTGGTGCAGGTGTTGTCCGGGCATGGTTGCTTCGGATCATGCCTGCACCGAAGAGCCGGAGAGAGGTGACCCCATCGTGCCACGATTGTGGTGCGGCAGAGGATACGGCGCAGCATACCCTCGAGGTGTGCCCGTCGTGGTCCGAGCTGCGTCGCGACTTAGTGGTGGCAGTCGGGCTGGACCTCTCGCTGCCAGGCGTGGTCATATCCATGCTGGGAAGCGAGGAGGCTTGGGCAGCCGTAGCCGCCTTTTGCGAGAACGTAATGTCCCAGAAGGAGGCAGCGGAGCGCGCGCGGGAGGATGGTCCCCTCGCTGCACCGCTTCGCAGGCGAAGAAGGGGTAGGAGAAGGCGATTGCACGAAAACCGCCTTCCCCCTCCTGGTGGAGGATAGCGGGAGACAGGCGCGGGGGTGCCTTCTCCCGCATTGCACTTATTCTTCACTTCCGCCGGGCGGGAATGACCGAGCACTCACGGTCGTTCCCGGGCGTCTCCCTGTCGGGAGGGGTGTGAAGGCCCCGCTGTAAAGGCGGGCGGTCGTCGGCGGGGGATTGGAAGTAAAGGCTCTGCCGGTTTCCCAATCCTCCTCCACGCAGACGATGCCGGAGTGCCGCTGGGTCTTTTAGTGGGTATGCCAGTCCCGTTTAGACCCGGGAGTCCCACATACCCCCACCCATCCCCCGATGGGGGGGCTTGCGTAACGCATTTTTCCCAGCGTCAAAAAAAAAAAGGGTAGGGTAGGGTTGGCGGGTCTGGGTTTATCCATTAGTAGTTGCTATGCCTAGCTTGCGTGCTTCAGCCGGTTGTTTTGGATAAATCCAGGCCTTCCTTACTCGGCTCTGGGAGCGAGTAGGGAGGCGTTTGGTCTTGAGGGAGAGCGCAGGTCGTGTAGATCTTCAAGGCAAGTCTGGTGGGGTCGTTCCTTCTCGCGGTTGCTGCCTGATTTCCATCAGAAATAGACGTAACTGAAACCACCAGGCGCCGGCACTTTGTCGGTGGGGTTAGGATGGGGAAGCTTCTCTGCGCGTCCCTCTGATTAGCAGAGGGCGCAGTGGAAGGAGCAAGGACGGGCTAGTGGAGAAGTCATAGAGGGAGGCATTGTCGGCTTGGCGTCGTTTCCGCTTGGGTTTCCGTGAGTCGGCTGTATGGGTCAGCTTCCTTGCGGAATCCTGAGTGGACTGGGGCTTCGCCGGCAGTGTGGTTGGCGTACAGCCATGGGGAAGGCAGGGACGTGCTCGAAGAGCAGTCTGGTGGAAATAGAGGATCCGAGGATTCGTCTGAGGATCGGAGTGTGTGTAGGAAAGATCATATCTCAAGGTTTCGGTGCCTGCTGAAGGGATTATTGGGCGTGTGAGTCTGGATTTGTGTTGCTGCTGCTCGTGCACAACTGCGTCTGCGGTTGTGGACCGGGGGATGCGGCATGGATCCGGGCTCACACGTGGAGTATGGTCGGGGGAACCCGGCCGCTAGGGCGCCCATCACAGGGGACCTCACCCCTTCAAAAAGGAAAATAAAGCTATGGAAATGACGAATCGCAAAAAACTACCTCAGGCCCGAGAATCCCGTAGCCGCGTAGCGTCAGCTACGTCGTTGTTCCCCAGATCGTATTCTGAGGGGGGAACCGATCGTCCTATGGTTGCTGAAGAACGTGGGTCTTCCGATGCTCCGGCTAGTTCGACGTGTGATGTGGATAGGGAGACAGAAGCAGTCACCTCCCGCGCTTCGTTGCGGAAGACGGCTGCTTCAGTTTCGAAAGATGGAGGTGATGCGGGTGTAGCGAAAGAGCTGTCTTCGGGGAAGACGGCGGGTTCTTTCGTGAAACCGAGGACTCGTTCGGTCGCGGCGAGCGCCACGAGGGCGGCAAGTGCCGCGAGCGTGGCGAGCGCAGTGGTTGCGGTGAGCGATGGAGGGGAGGAGTCGGACTGCTCTATTATGTCCGTCTCCTCGTACGCGTCGACAGCGTCGGACATGTCCCGTGCTGTTCGAAAGCGTGGCAGGAAGGCAGATGGACTGTCAGATCCTCAAGGGTCTAAGCGCGCCATGTTCCTCAAGGACAGGGAGAGGCCGGATGAGGACGATGTCTTCGACCCGTCCGTCCTCCCCTTGAACTCGAGGACAAAAGGGAAGCTGCCAAAGCCAGCTGACCTTAAGAGAGAGATGGAGGTGCAGCCGACTGCGGATGTAGTCGCCGTGATCAAGGTCAATTTGGACACGGTCGAAAAGATCGCCGACAAGTCCAAGAATTTGAGGGGCGACTACGTTCACGGTCTGCGTTTAGCCGTGAGGAAGGCGATGGCTGGCGTCTTTGAGTTGACGCAGAGAACGTCCTCGGACGCCAACGTGGAGCGCCTAGAAAAGGAGACCGCCGACCTGCGTGGGCAGATGGCGGCCCTTTCCACAAAGGTAGACCAGCTGACGGATGCGATCCGTGAGCAGACCACTTCCAAGGCCAGCGCAGTAAGTGTAACCAAGCCGACGGCGTTAACACCTGCCGCCGGTGGTAAAGACTGAGAGGGCCAGTTCATGGACCGCATTGGCGCGCTTATGGACAGGAAGTTAGCGGCGGCGTTTAAGGTCCAGCCTTCGACCTCTCAGGTCAGTGCAGTCCCCGTGGCGTCAGGCCCTCCCAAGAAGGGCAAAGCCAAGGGTAATAAAGAGGGCAAGGGGAAGCAGGCGCAGCCGGTGCCGGAAATTTCTGTGTCTGCGTTGCAGTTGCGGCTTTCCCAGGCGCGGGTACCGCTGGAAACGCAGAGTACGTGGGCGACCGTCACGAGGAAGAAGGCGAAGAAATCTTCGCCTCCTAAAAAGGCAGTAGCCCTGTCTACGCGCAACACTAGGACCTCTGAGGGGTAGGCGCAGTGGGGAGAGAGGCGCGGGCAGGCGGCCGGCGCGTGACCAACACGGCTCGACGGTGATCGATCGATGCGCACGGCAGACGCACGTCCCCTTATAAAAACATAAACCTGTATCTCGAATTTTAAACAGTTTACTATATATTTCAATGTGAAATATGTTGTTTTGTTTCTTAACAAAAAGTGGCGACCGTGACAGGACAGTGCTAGCTAAAAACTCAAATATTGAGTCCAAACCGTGTCGCGTTGGCGTTGCTTGATCGGAGGCGTCATTACGAACAAAGACTGTAAGTGATTTATAATTTGGAGTTGGAGCCAAGGAGACTAAGGATTGCTGCTTTTGGAGCCTGGGACACCTGCGGGATCCTAAGGTCTAGTCCAAGGAAAGTAAGCCCTATTCCTAGTTTACCCAACACTTTCCAAACCCTATTTTTCCTATATTCAGACGCTTCAAGTAGTGTGTAATGGCCGACTTGCTATTCAAGCGTTAGGTATCTCACCTGATCAAGCTTAAGCAAGACTACTTTAGGTTATACAGCACGCTTTAGCGATAAGAAAACTATATTTCTTACGTTAATTATTTATTTTAGTGAGCCAAACTTTCATCTTTCTTTGTTCAACTTTATTTTACCCCCTGCTCAATAAATCAACCTGCAAAATCCATCCACTACTTCGCAGCATAGTGCACAATTTTACATATATTTTTACGCTAAATACATTTAAATTTATCAATAAAGTCAAAGCTTATGCTTGCAAAATACTTATATTAATTAGAAACTTCTATTCCTTCCTGCCCTGCAATTTAAAAGTGCTTTTGTTTTGCGTTCGATATCTAACACGCTTTTGCCGATCAATTCCAGCTCACGGAGCGGGATCTGCGCCCGCGCGCCTTGTTGGGCTCGCGCGGTCCCTTTGGTGAGCCAGCTTGCTGGCCTATGCTGTGTGCTCGGCGAGAGCAACTTTCGGCTCTGAACTTCGAGTGATTGCAGTGACGACGACTGGATCTGGAGCTTCTCAGCTCCTGTAACAGGTTTGAGCTCACATTTCGCTTATTTCAGTGTTTGTTTACCTACTTATTAATTTGAAATTAGTCAACCTGATCCTAAATCAGATCTTAACATGCAGGAACTGGAAAAAAGGGAGTTAGCTAATAATATAAAACAAAGGGGGATTATTAAGGGACGATTAACTAAATTCTCTGATTATGTTACGAATACACAGAGTTTAAAAGAAATTTCTTCTGTAAAATACAAGGAGTTAGACTTGAAATTAACGAAATGTCAAGGATTACTGAATGATTACGAAGCTATTCAAGATAAAATAGATTTATTACATACCGATTCTAGTGAACAAATTAAAGAAAGAGATATTTTAGAAAATCAGTTTGTAAGTTTAATATCCAATTGTCAGGAACTTTTGGATAAACGCCCTAAAGAGAAAAGGGAGGCTGGGGATGAATTTGAGCGAGCATCCTTTAGCAGTTGTCATTCCTATGCGGCTAATAGTATTAAGTTACCTACGATAAAGTTACCATCTTTTGACGGCAATTATTTACAATGGTTGGAGTTCAAGGACACGTTTGAATCAGTAATAAATAGCAATGAGGGGATTCCTCCAATAAAAAAATTTCACTATTTACGTTCCGCGTTAGAAGGAAGTGCAGCTGTGGTAATTAAATCCATAGAGTTTAGTGCCAAAAACTACAAAATAGCGTTGGACCTGTTATGTCAGAGATTTGATAACAAGAATATTCTTATAAACAATCATTTAAAGGCATTATTTAACATTGAGTCTTTGCAAAAGGAATCCTTCAAAGCATTTCGGTTTGTTGTTGACCATGTTTCTAAACATTTACGTGCCCTTGATACTCTGGGCCAGCCTACTAATATGTGGGATGCTTTAATAATATTTATGGTATCGGCAAAATTAGATATACGCACGAGTCGAAAGTGGGAAGAGCATAAGTGCAGCCTAAGTGATTTACCAACATTAAAAGAATTTTATTCTTTCCTGCGTAGTCGTGCTGACGTTCTCGAAACTGCCTACAGTAATAATAACAGGTTTGATAAATCAGCTGACAGTAAACCAAAGCCTCACGCTCAGTCTAAAAGTTTTCTGGTGTCTTTTGATAAGAAAGGCAATAAAAATTATTGTGTTTTGTGTAATGAAGGTCATCCGTTGTACGAATGTTCTAAGTTTAAAGATATGAATGTCGATGATCGTATATGTGAAGTTTCTAAATTGAAGTTATGTATAAATTGTTTTCGCAGTGGCCATAATTCTTTTCAATGCCAACTCAAAGGCTTTTGTCTCACATGTAGAAAGAAACATAACACACTTCTTCATAAAACTTACCCATCGTCTGCAGAAGCACAAACATCGACTTCTTCTTCACTGCCGGTGGCTCTGACGTTATCTACCTCTGCCGGTCAGGTGTTGTTGTGTACAGCGTTAGTAAAAATAATGGTTGGTGACAAAACTTACCCAGCGCGTGCACTGTTAGATACGGGAAGTCAGTCCTCATTCGTAACCGAAAATTTGATGAATAAACTAGGGTTGTCAATTGATCGATCCCGTTCGGTAAACGTTCGTGGTATTAATAATGTGGCCTGTAATATATCCCGAAATTGTAATGTAAAAGTAAAATCACGAGTGATGCCATTTGAAATTAATGTAAAATGTTTGGTAGTGCCACGCATCACAGGCATTTTACCAAACTCAGTTGTTGACACTGAGAGCCTCGTATTACCTGATAATATTGAACTCGCTGACCCTAAATATTTCTCCTCCTCCGAAGTAGATATCCTCTTAGGAGCAGATGTATATTGGGAAATAGTCGGCTCTAATTTAATAAAACTCGGTTTAAATAAACCAGTTCTTCAAGAGTCTAAGCTCGGATGGCTTGTAGGTGGTCCCATAATGTCAAGTCAGTCAATCCCAGAAGTTAATTGTAACTTCTCTCAAGAAATAAAAGATTCCTTAGAATTTTTTTGGAAAATTGATGACTTACCACAGGCAAAAACATATTCTGTCGAAGAGCAACTCTGTGAAAATAATTTTGTTAAGACCATGTCTCGCCTACCTAATGGCAGATTCTCAGTTCAAATGCCTATTAAAGAGGCACCTAAAGAAGCGTTAGGTGATTCTTATTTCATTGCTAAAAAAATGTTTGGAAAATCTAGAAAAAAGATTTAATAAATTACCGAATTTAAAAGAAAGTTATAGGGACTTTATACACGAATATGCTAATTTAGGGCACCTTACTAAAATTAATAGACCTGAATTTGGATATTACCTGCCACATCATGCAGTTATCCGCGAGAAGAGTGAAACCACTAAGCTACGAGTGGTGTTCAATGCGTCGTCTAAAACTCACTCGGGAAAGTCACTCAATGATATTCAAATGGTCGGCCCAGTAGTACAAAGTGATTTGATATCTATTCTATTTCGCTTTCGTGTTCATAGATTTATCTTAACAGGAGACATCGAGAAAATGTACCGTCAATTGGAAATAGCGCCTCCGCAGCGTCATCTGCAGCTTATACTATGGCGTGATAATCCGCGTGAAAAAATTGAAGTTTTGCAACTTAATACAGTTACATACGGTACGGCTTCAGCGCCATTCCTAAGTACTCGATGTCTTCTACAGTTAGCTAATGAATGTGAGGATAAATCTATAGCTCGCATTATCCGCAGTGATTTTTACGCTGATGACCTCAATACAGGCGCTGAAACGGTAGATGGCCTCAAAGACATTTATAAAAATGTTGTTAAGGTACTTAACTCCGCTTGTCTACCTCTAAGAAAGTTTCGGACAAACTGCCCTCAATTATTTGAAAATGAAATCGATTCTTCCAAGCCTATGGATTTCAATAAAGGATCCAGTGTTCTGGGTCTCAATTGGTCACCCAAATCTGATTCATTACAATTTTCCACTGACCTGGAACTTACCTCCAATATTACTAAAAGGTCTGTGATATCGGCTACGGCTAAGGTTTTCGACCCATTAGGGTTATTATGTCCGTGTATTATTGTAGCTAAAATTTTGTTACAGCAGTTGTGGTCCACTAAGCTTAACTGGGATGATCCTGTTCCTACAGATTTCTGCAAAAACTGGTCAAACTTAATAAAAGAATTTTCAAATCTGTCATTAATTCAGATCCCTCGTCGGGCTCTGTGTGAAACCCCTAGTAACATAGAATTACATTGTTTCGTAGACGCCTCCCAACAAGCTTATGCAGCTTGCGTGTATTTGCGTTCTGAGCATCAGCAGGACCAAAGTATCACTGTTAGGTTGTTATGCGCTAAAGCCCGAGTCGCACCGCTGACTCCGACCACTATACCGCGGTTGGAATTGTGTGGCGCTCTTTTAGGGGCTCGTCTATGTTCAAAGGTTTTACAGTCATTACGATGTGATATCACTCGAAAATATTTATGGACCGATTCAACTGTTGTATTAGGATGGATGAAGACTTCCCCAAGAGATCTTAAAGTATTTGTGTGCAATCGTGTGAATGAGATGAACGAACTTACGAGTGGGTTTACATTTTGTCATGTTCCCACAGATCAGAACCCGGCAGATCTGGCTTCGCGAGGTGTAAGCCCTAAACAGCTTCAATCTTCTTTCCTTTGGTGGGAAGGGCCTTCGTTCCTCGTGAGTGACTCATCTTGCTGGCCTAAGCAAAAACACGCACATACCCCTTCTGACTTACCTGAAGTAAAAAATCCAATTGAATGTCATGTTGCTACAATAAACGCTATTCTTTTTGAGAAACATTCTAACCTTAATAAATTGAAAAGAGTCTATGGCTACGTGCTACGTTTTATTGCAAACTACAGAAACAAATCCTCTAAGGTAACTGGACCTCTAGAGGCTAGTGAATTAAATAATTCATTAAATAAATTAGTAAAATTTAGTCAAATAGAAAGCTTCAATGAAGAAATTAACTTAATTAGAAATAATAAAGCTCTTAACCGTAAGTCCAA
The DNA here is from genome assembly GCA_918857605.2 of Philereme vetulata. NCBI lineage: Eukaryota > Metazoa > Arthropoda > Insecta > Lepidoptera > Geometridae > Philereme > Philereme vetulata. The sequence goes on along the minus strand of OU975442.1, from coordinate 10,373,079 downwards.
ACTATTATCACTTAACTGCTTTGTAGATTCAAATGGTTTGTTAAGAGCTGGGGGTCGAATTCAAAACTCAGATTTCGAATATGATAAGAAACACCCCTTAATTTTAGATTCGAAGCATCACCTTACAAAATTGTTATTTAAATGCGAACACGAACGATTGTTTCACGCTGGTCCGCAACACCTTCTAGCTTCGGTTAGAGAACAATTTTGGCCGATAGGTGGCAGGCATTTGGCACGCAGCACGACTAAGCAGTGTATGACTTGTTTCCGCTTACGTGGACAAACATTACAGCCCTTGATGGGCAACTTACCTGCCGAAAGGAGCTACTCGTCGTTTCCTTTCTACTCGTGTGGTGTCGATTTTGCCGGTCCCTTTATGATTTCAAGTCGCAAAGGAAAGGGCAACCGCATTTCAAAATGCTATTTGTGTTTATTTATATGCCTCGCGTCCAAAGCTATTCATTTAGAATTAGTTAGTGATCTAAGCACTGACGCATTTATTTTATCCTTGCGTCGGTTCGTCTCTAGGAGAGGTAGGCCTAATTCAATTTTTTGCGATAACGGTTCCAACTTTAAAGGTGCAAACAATGAACTAAGTAGAATACTCAGATCCAGTCGTGAGTCAGTTAGTAATTTCGCCTCTAATGAAGGCTTCAAATTCGTATTTAGTCCAGCCTACTCACCTCATTTTGGAGGTATATGGGAGGCTGGCGTCAAATCAGCTAAGTATCATTTACGGCGTGTAGCAGGTAACGCTTCCCTAACGTTTGAGGAGCTGGCCACGCTGTTTTCACAAATTGAAGCGATACTGAATTCTCGTCCGCTAACCCCATTATCTTCTGACCCTATTGATCCTACTCCTCTCACTCCGGGGCACTTTCTGATTGGGCGGCCTCTCACCTCGGTGCCGTCGCTGCCCATTTCTTCGAAGCATCCCAACAGATACCAGCTTATTGAGCAACTAAGGCAGCACTTCTGGGAGAGGTGGCGCCGGGAGTTTGTAGCGGAGCTTCAGCAACGGACCAAATGGAGAACCAAACAGCGAGAGCTTGCGGTCGGCGATCTAGTCATACTCAAAGATGATAATCTTCCACCACTACAATGGCGGCTAGCCCGCATCACCAAATTATATCCTGGGACGGACAGGATCAGCAGAGTCGCCGATGTCCTAACTACAAAGGGCAAGTTAAGAAGAGCCATCAATAAGATGTGTATATTACCAACCAATGACACTGTTCCTGCCACTGATTCCTTGAAACCAGAGCTTTCAAGGCCCCGGAGGATGTCTACGCGCAACACTAGGACCTCTGAGGGGTAGGCGCAGTGGGGAGAGAGGCGCGGGCAGGCGGCCGGCGCGTGACCAACACGGCTCGACGGTGATCGATCGATGCGCACGGCAGACGCACGTCCCCTTATAAAAACATAAACCTGTATCTCGAATTTTAAACAGTTTATTATATATTTCAATGTGAAATATGTTGTTTTGTTTCTTAACAGCCACAAAATTCTCTTCGTACAAAGTTTATATGGAAGAGATCGCTTCAAAGCAATAAGACCGCCTATTGTACAATTTGCGTTGTGTTTTTTATTTTTTTGTAAAAAAATTTATAAATATTGTGTAGAATAAAGTGTTTTCATTTAGAAATTAATTTCACAAGCTTTTAACTAGCACGGGAGATATGTTCCAAAACCTTACATTATTTATATTGTTTTTTTTTTATATCAATTAGCCATTGATCGTTTGTATACAATGTAATGCCTTATGTATTCATAATGTTGTGAAATAAACTTAATTCTTATTTTAACCTTTTCAACAACTTAACTAATTGTAGTAAGTTTTTCTAAAACTACGACTTCATTCTAAACAGTTGTAGAAAAATCACTTTATTCTCGTACACTTTCTTCAGGATCATAAACAAATCATATTCGGAAACATCTTTTAGTTATCAGTCTAGTTTGACAATATTCTAAAAACAACTTAAGTGCTAAGAAATGAGGAATGAACATTGATTTAAGATATGTATCTTAGGAATGAAAATTTTACTAACGTACTAGCTAAAGTCCGCGACTTCGTGCGCGTTATACTACTAAATGTGTAGATAACCTAGAAATAAAGCTAAACTCGCTGTTGCAACTTGACTTGGCACCCCATTTTTATCCCATGGGACCTGATTTATGGGCTAAAAAGTAGCCTATGTGGTAATTCAGGTTATAATCTACGTACATACTAAATTTCATCAACATCGGTGCAGCCGTTACGACATGATTGAGTAACAAACAAACATCCAAACTTTCCCATTTATAATTATTAGTGTGATGTACTCAACTTTTAGTAAATGCGTAGTAGCCACATTCTACGCAGCAAAGGCGTAGACCCTCTACGACGTAGACGAATATAAACCATCTACGCCAACGTAGAGACGTAGACCCTCTACGTCGCGTAGACCCTACATTAAGAAGACTGTCTTGCTAGGAATCTTTTTATCTATTTTTTTATAAAAATATTTACTAGAATTGTTATTTTCTGTTTTCTTATATCTTATAACCTATAATTTTGATACCTAATAAAATACTTGTTTAGTCTTTAATTAATGTACCCGTCAAAGTTTTTTTTAGCTTCTTATACTCGTAAGAGGTTATCATCATCATCATCAACCGGTAGACTACTGAACATAGGCCTCCCCCTTAGATCGCCACAACGAGCGGTTGGTAGCCGTTTGCGCCCAACGGCTCCTCGCGATTCTTACTAGATCATCGGTCCACCTTGTGGGGGGCCGGCTTACGCTGCGTCTTCCAGTCCGTGGTATCCACTCGAGAACCTTTCTTCCCCAACGGTTATCGGTTCAACGAGCGATGTGGCCTACCCATTGCCACTTCAACTTGCTAATTTTGAGAGCTATGTCGGCAACTTTATTTCTTCTGCGGATTTCCTCATTGCGGATTTTGTCACGCAAAGAAACCCCGAGCATAGCCCTCTCCATAGCTCGTTGAGCGACCTTGAGCTTGGTCATGAGGCCATGAGTAAAGGACCACGTTTCAGTGCCATATGTCATCACTGGCAACACACACTGGTTGAAGAGTTTAGTCTTCAGGCTCTGGGGAATTTTGGACAAGAATATATCGCGAAGTTTTCCGAACGCTGCCCAGCCGAGTTGGATTCTTCGTGCGACCTCTTTGTCAAAGTTGGACAGTTTGTCCTAGGTATACATATACGTCGACAACTTCGAGGGTATCGCCCCCAACAACTACCGGTACGGGTGCAACATGGATATTTGACATGATGTTCGTCTTATCCATGTTCATTTTAAGACCCACCTGTTGGGAGACCCTACTGAGGTCGTTGAGCATGGTACCGAGTTCCTCGAGCGATTCGGCCATAATGACTATATCATCGGCAAAACGAAGGTGAGTGATCTATTCGCCATTAATATTGATGCAAAGTCTGTCCCAGACCAAGAGTTTGAAAACGTCCTCCAATGCGTTCGTGAACAGTTTCGGAGAAGTTACGTCTCCCTGTCTCAAGCCTCTCTGCAATGGGATTGGTTCCGTACTCTGGTCCTGTAGACGGACTGACATAGTGGCGTTACTATACAAACACTTCAACACTTCGATATATGTACCTATAGTCGATTTGGCATCGCTGAAGAGACTGCAGTACCGCCCAGGTCTCGATTGAATCTTTTCAATCATAGAAAGGCTGGCTTTTTCATAGTCCACAAACGCTAGACATAACGGCCGATTATACTCCTCGGTCTTCTGTATAATCTGGCGTAGCGTGTGGATGTGGTCTATGGTACTAAAGCCCTTTCGGAAACTGGCTTGTTCGGGAGGCTGGAAGTCATTGAACCTGCGTGCGAGACGGTTCGTAATCACTCTCGAAAACAGCTTGTAAACGTGGCTCAAGAGCGAGATGGGCCTGTAGTTCTTTAATAAGGTTTTATCCCCTTTTTTAAAGAAAAACACCACCACGCTCTTATCCCACGCTTTTGGCGTGGTTCCTTCAAGGACGACGGAGTTAAATAACTTCTGGAGGACTTGAAGTACCGGTTTTCCACCCGCTCTCAGAAGTTCTGTCGTAACTCCATCCTCACCTGGTGCCTTGTTGTTTTTAAGCTGTTTCAGAGCGATCCTAATCTCGTACAGACTGATGTCCGGGATGTCTTCGGTATAGTGTCGGGTTAGTTTGGCTCTGGTGTCCTGAGCCAACTGACCAACGGGGTTTTGTGTTAAGGTGTACATCTGTCCATAGAACTTTTCGACCTCTCTCAGAATCTCCGGTTTCGACGAAATTATAGTGCCGCTGTCGGTCTTCAGCTTAGTCATTTGGCTTTGCCCTATAGACGAATGCTTTGCAAACACTTTTGAACCTTTGTTCTTTTCTATTGCGACCTTAATACGAGATGTATTAAAAGTACGCAGATCGTGTCGCATAGATTTCGAGATTCGTCTATTAAGCACGCCGTAGGCCGACATATCAGCTGAAGACTGCAATCTCATTTCATCCCGGTCCTCCTTTAGCTTAATGGTTTTATCTGAGAGTTTCTGGTGCTTAGTTCGGCGGGGGGCCTTAAAGAACTTAGATCCCACCGCTTGGACAGTTTCCACCAACCCGTTGTTTATCTCGTCAATATCATTGCAGCTGGCTAGGCACTGGAAGCGATTGTGCAGTTCTAGCTGAAAGCTCTCGGGGTTTTGGATTTGGGCAGGATTTGGACGGAGCGCAGACTTCATCAGACGTGCCCTTTCAAGCTTAACATCGATATTCAATGTGCCTCTAACAATGCGGTGATCGCTCCCGGTTTTCACCCTGCTGATCACAGAGACATCATCAAATATTTGCTTCTTGGTCGTCATAATGAAGTCTATCTCATTTCTAGTGAAACCGTCGGGGCTTATCCACATCCACTTTCTGGCTGGCCGCTTCTCATAGAAGGAGTTCATCATGAAGAGGCCCTCCTCCATGAAGTCAGCCAGTCTCTGGCCCCTTAGGTTCCGCCGCCCGAATCCATATGGCCCCACTCTCAGCTCATCGTCTTTCCTTGTGCCTAGCTTTGCGTTGAAGTCCCCCATTACAACCGTGAAATGAGTCTTGGAAGTATGTATGGCCTCGGAGATCTCCTCATACATGGCTTCCACTTCATCGTCTGGGTGTGTCGAGGTCGGCGCATGTACCTGTATGACCTTCAAGGAATACCTTTCAGTAATTCTGAGTATAAGGTATGCTACCCTGTTCGACACACTGTCGACTGTTGTCACGTTGTTAAAAGAGAAATCCGACACCACCCTGGGATGGTTTATCTCCCTCCCGGTAGAAGAGCAAGTTACCGGAGTTAAGGATTATCGTGTCCTGACCCTGTCTTCGGACTTCCGACAATCCTAGGATGTCCCAACGTAGCTTGCTCAGTTCTTCTTCCAGCTCGACAATCTTCTCGTTAGCCCTGAGCGTTCGTGTGTTGTACGTTGCCAGGTCCAGTCGTCGGTGATGGTAGCTGGATCGCTACCAGGGCAGTGGCGGAGCAGGGGGTGCTTTCTTAGCACCCCCTGCTCCGCCACTGCCCTGGTTGCTACCACTTCCAGGGATGACGGAGCAGGGGGTGCTAAGAAAGAACCCCCTGCTCCGCCACTGCCCTGGTTGCTACCACTTCCAGGGATGACGGAGCCGCCGAGGACTGGGGGCCGTTTATTTGTTGTGTCTGCCATAGGGAGGGTTTTGCCATAATCATCACGCTTGGCAGGCGGCTTGGTGATCGCAGTGGTTGGTGATTAGTACACAGAAGAATGCTGCTGCCCATTCCCTGGAACAACTCCCTTTGCCGGCTCACACGGCTCCCGCGGGATGAGAAGGGGTAAGAGGTTATGTATAAAGTAAATAAAAATACATTGAAAGTAACTTACGTAGTATATTTTTTCATTGAAATTCATCGTCTCGCAAATCTAAGACTATAAATAAAATAATGCATTATGATAAACTTTAAACACAAACGATACATACACACAGTGCTTAAAAAATTTTACAATCCCAAGTGTGAATCATTAATTAAGTCAAGTTAAAGGTTTAATTTTTTTTATAAATTATTAGCACGATTTGACCACGATCTCGCCTGATAGTAAGCGATGATGCCGTCTACGATGATACACGCTTGCCTAGAAGAAACCTATTCGCTCGCTACTTGAAGACCCCTAGATTGTAATTATCAGGAAACACAGACTCAGACAAGGCATTGCACTCCTTGGCGGTGCGCATAATAAAGGTGGAAGCGTACCGCTTTGTGCGTATGGGAGGTATGTCTACCATGTAGCGGTGGCGCACCGCGGAGCGTCTGGTTGTCTGGTGATAGAATGGGGATGGTGGGATCAGGTTGAAGAGCTCCACAGCACACTCTCCGAAATGTATCCGATAGAAAACCGAGAGGCTTGCATCCTTTCGACGATGCTCGAGGCTGTGGAGCCTTGCATCTGCTAATTCGTCATTGCAAATGAGCTTCTTGGCTCAGCTCTCAATTAAATCTAGAGCCTCTAGCTGGTACTCCGCTGATCCGTCCCATAGGTGAGAACAGTACTCCAGAGATGGTCGGACTTGTGCTTGGTATAAGTTGAGCAACTGTCCCGGTATTAAGTATTGCCTCACCTTTGCAAGTATACCAAGCTTTTTAGCGGCCAGCTGGGCATTCAACTCAATGTAGGAGCCGAAATTGAGAGTCGGTGTTAATGAGATACCAAGAAGCCCAAGGTGGTCAGAAATCGGCACGGATACATTACGGAAAATAGGAGCCAGATGAAATTGACTTCGTTTCGCGGAAAACAGACACGCCTGGGTTTTATTTGCATTAATTGTTTAATTTTGCTTTAGAGGTATGTCAGATTTTACTTGATAAAAAGCTAGTTTTTATTCATGGTCATAATCACATACATATTCAGAAACACCCAGTAGTTATAATGGTTTATTTAGGTATTACATTAACAAAAATTATAAAACAATATATTTAAATAAAATTTGGAAAGTATTTTCTCTCTCTCATCTATCAGATATAATGCTATGATCAAAATAATATGATACATAATATATTATCAGGTTGACTTCGTTATACGGACACACAGACTTGATTATAATACTTACATTATTTATTAAAATGCTTCAATAAATACAAATAAAGATAAAATATAAAGCTTCTTAACTTTACTAATAGTTTATATAAGTTTAAAACAACAGTATTTACACTCTCAAACATTGTTATTTATTACATTGCTTGTAATAAATTCTATTACTTGTCTAATTTTAGTGAAAATGAGGAAAAATTTCTTAAATACTTGATTATAAGAATATACAAAGTCCAAACATAGAACACAATTATTAAAATATCAGTATGAGGTTAGACGCAGCGCAGAGCCGATCGCACCCACCCTCCCTAATGAAGATAACTAATTGATCCGAAACTTTGTAGGTCTAAAAACCGATAAAGCAGTATATAATAAATCCAGTATTTATATGAATGAACAATTAAATTATATATAATTTTAATAGCCCAGCTGAAATTGCGCACCTCTCCACTAAGACATTTTTTTAACTGGATAGATCTTCGTTTGACCACAATCTCACCTGATGGTAAGCAATGATGTGGTCTAAGATGAAGCACGAAGATCTAGAAGAAACCTATTCACTCTTACCTTAAAGAGGCCCGGATTAAATAAATAAATATAAATATTGCTGGATATTTCACACAGCGCTATCTAGCCCCAAACTAAGCAGGGCTTGTATTATGGGAACCAGATAACTGATAGAATACTTATATACATTTTTTTTGTAAATACATACTTATAATATATAGAGAAACAACCAGACCTGGAACAAATATCTGTAGATCATACAAACATTTGTTCCGCGGCGGGAATCGAACCCGCTACCTCCTGCGTCCCAGCCGGCTATTCGCCCACTGCACCACGGAGGTCGTCGGATTGTATTCTTTATCTACGTAATTGGTCAGGCACAACCATAAAAAATATATTATCGTGATCATTGTCATAAAATTCTCCCTTGGAAATGATTGCAATGATTGTTTGGCTTTGACGTAATAAAGTAGTGGGGAGCAATTTAAGACTAACCCTAATTGTAAGTCCCCATGGTTACCTGGAAGAGATCGCTTTGGCGATAAGGCCGCCCATTGTACATACATACCACCACGTATTAGTCTTTAAGTTTTCTATGTTAAACTATTGTAATTTAGTGTAACAATAAAATAAATCTATCTATCCCCACGTACATAGATGCTCGACGTTTTTGCTTCCAATCGAGAAAAATCGAACGTATAGACCGATATAACTGAAGACTTGAGGCCGCTGTACACCGGGTGCGCACGTATAGACGTGCCCATACATTATAATGCAGTGGAAGATACACGTGCACTTGTACGGCAGCGGTCTTTAATGTATGAAAATGCTCACAGAACGTCAACACATTAAACTTGCACATTGAGCTCATGCTCCGTTTTTCAGCGCTACACTGCCCCTACGTTCATACGAAGCGGCAGTATAGGGCTGAAAAACGGCCCCTGATAACGTTTCTCACGACAATTCGCGAAAGATTAGCAACCATCTGAGATTTCCCCATTAAGCTCCGACATGGTACGCTTCAAGAAACATGTTAAGAGGTTTCTACAGGGTAGGAAACGCATAGACACTACCCGGTTGCCGGTGTCAATAGGCGACGGCGACCGCTTACAATCAAGTGGGCCGTAAGCTCATTTCCCACACAAAAAAAGAAATCACAATCATTACATACGATATTTAAGACTTGCGCGTCTTTCGCGCGCGATTCGTAATGATTGCGCGGAAAAATGACTAAAAGAGGTAATATATCAATTTACATGACATTGTTTAGGCCTTCAACAAACTTCATGTACTTCTCATGTCTATCAGAGTAGTTATCACCATCTATTCTTCTCTCATCAACAAACCTCTTTTCATGACCAATCAATACATTAAACAGTATACTTGAGTATACTCTGTTACAATCGTACCGTACTATTTTAGCCTGTTTCTGCCTGTCATCTACATTACATTTCCTACAAGTTTTACTAACCAGCGCCCCATTCTGTCTGACAAAACCAAAGTAATCATACATGAGGCAGACCAGCTCGTGCACTACAAATCGTCTGTGATACCACAGCGTCTCATGATGTTTGTAAAACCTGAGAAGTTCATTGTTCAATACTAATTCATTAAATAATACTTCTATTTGGTGACAAACAGAAAGATTGTTTGAAACACAATTACATGTATTATTCGCATGACTTAAAATGAGATTCATTAATTGTTCCTCAGAGTATGTTAAGAGATTGTCCTCAGAAACTTGAATGGCATCTTTTGGGAAATGCAATGAAAGAGCACACACCAAACTTTTACGTAAACTATTATCCATACTACTCTCAAAGTTTTTCCAACTTGTATTATCAATTGTTAAAATATTCTTTATGCAAAATTGTCGATAATGAAAGCAGCTGAAATCTGAAATGTGTTTGGAAGCCCATCTTTCCGAGTATCCATACTCCTTAATGAATAGAATTACAATATCATATTGCTCTCTATAAATTTTCAAAGTGTCTAATACCCACATCCTGTGGTTCCAACTGTGATAGTTGTTTGGACTTCTGTCCGATGCCAACTCACATATTTGCAGCTCTTCATTTACAAGGTTTTCTATGGTATTTGACTGGATTGAGTTGTCTGAAAATGAATAGGTACATATGTATAAGTCAAACCAATGTCATTACATTAAAATGTTGGTTGAGCTAGGCTAGCATGACCATTGAGCACTTTAGAAATGTGTATCTCTGAAAAAAGTCATAGAGTAGAAACACAGAGATAACTCATGAAGATAGTGAGAACCGCTTTGTGCGTACATACCATAGAAATTATTCTGGTCTACGCTAAAATGTCATTTTACTTATTTTTCTATAGAGAAACTTTTCTATGGCAGTCATGCATACTAGGGTTGGCTAAAGTCATCAAGGCTTGATTAAGCAATCTCCAATGCCTGAGCTGACCACTTCATAATATGAACTACCTTACTTTTTGTTAAAATTAAATAAGTATACATTACCTGTAAAAATTCCCTGTAGAAGCCACCTTCTGTATGAAAATGCTTCGTTACATTTAGGCTTTCTTGATAGTACTATTTTGGTGAATTGTAACTCGGTAGACTTTTCTCTCAGACACCCCTGGACCAATTCACGCCTTTTATTCCACAGTGTAGTTAGTTCAGGGTTTATCAAAAGCGTTACATTCAGCAATTTAGTAAGTCTCTCTGAATTTACTGAAGACGGTTTGTAACATTTTCGTTTGGGCTTCGTTATGTATTTGTCCATTAGCTCATTATAGCAGTATATGTAGACATGTTTTACACACCAAGACTCCAATCCAAGGCAATTCTCCAAATGTAGAACAGGAGATTTATTCCGAGAATTACACTCTACAGGAACAATATCAAATGCGCATCTGAAAGTGTGTTAAGATAAGCGTAAATACAATAAACTCTCAAACACAATACAATTGAAATTATGCCAAAATGAAGTAAATATTTACAACTCAGCGTTTTTCAACATCACATTGTCGATGTCTTTTATTATTTTCTCAACTAAAGCGAATTTATCTTCGTCCATTTTTTATATTCTTTGCTTATTTGTCTTGCTTTCAACCAACTTGATAATGCAAATCATTTAGGGCTACTAAATTGATGGAAATTTTAGTTAGGTATTTTTTAAAAAACACTATCACGTCGAGAAGAAAAGAAATTCTGCTGCCATAGACAAGAAAAAGAAAGAAGAACAGAACAGCTCAGCCATAGAGACCCTTTTTTTTCTTTTCTTGTTAGGGTACTATTTGGTTTGGACAAAAATCTTTTAGCAAAAACGTACACACCACAGTGTGGTGTAGTGGGCAGTTTGTATGAACAAGATTCTCTCTCTACTCTACTTTTATTTTATTTATTAGAACTGTACTGTTTTGGAGACTATTCTTCTTATCGCACGACCGAGACGATGCGATAGAGAAAATAATAGTAGGAATGACTAAACGACACAACGCGCCACAGAGACGACACGACGCGACCGACGCTAGCCTGCCTAGTTCTGCCGGATCATTGAGTAGTTGTGAGTGAGGGTACCTGAATATATATGTGAATTATGATTATTTTGTGTTATTTGTATTTTATTTTTATTATTTGTGTTTGAATTTAGGACTAACCCATTTGACATGTTTAATTATGGTTTTACAAACAAATATGGATCTGTGACATCTGAATTAAATGAATTGAATTGCTGTCATTGAACTTTTACGTCAAGTCAAAAACGTCAATCCATTCTCATTCAATTTTGACGTTTGAAATTAATCTATCTATCTAATCACTCACACACAAATCGATCGGAAGGAAGTTCGTCGTCCTCAATTCCAATTTCCTGAAATTATAAATTATTTTCTAAATGAAAGCTGATTTACCTACATAATTAGAAAACTATAGTGTGTTTACACATTTTGTATCTTATGCTAAGACATTCAAAATGGTAAGAACACAACTGATACCAAACCAGCTGGAGTATTATTGTTTGGACTTACGTTATATATTGCTTTCTATTTGTTTTAGAGTGCTTTGTTCAATTTCCAAAGTTTGTTGACGGTAATTCTACTACTGATCTGTACATGTGCATACCTGAGGTCGTTCTTCACTAGCCTAATGGATCGCAATAAGACTGGGTAAGTACTACTTAGGTGAATCTCACTTCTCAATACCTAGGTATTATTTAGGTAGAATAGGTGTAGTCCTCATTGACAACACCTGGGACTATTTTACCTATTACCTTGAATAAATATCTCGTGTTACTTACCATGTTATTTATTATTTCAGGTTACTAGGAACATTCTGGAAATGTGCCCGAATTGGTGAACGAAAATCCCCATATGTAGCAATCTGTTGCATTGGTATGGCATTCTCAATATTGTTCCTTACATAGATATATTAAATTTATTATAATTTTAAGAGACCAATTTGTATTTATCTATAACTATATGCATTTTGTAAATAAAAGCTAAAACAAAATAACCATAATGCATTTTATTTACCTACTACAGTATGTCCACCTTACAGGTGACAATAGCAATCAAACCATACCTAGTAAGGCCATAAAAAATGCTATTTTTATTGAACTTGCATTGTTCTTTACGACAACCTCAATTCCATGGTTGTCTACAGAAATAACTACAAAACATCCTCTTTCACCAGGTCGTATGTGGACCGGTTCTGCTGAGCTGAGTCAGATGTTTGTTCAACTAATACACTGGGACAGGCCCACATCGACCTGGTTGACTTTTAGCACTATGTACAACTCCTCTCATAGATTGACACACTCTGTTAAAAGGTAGGAGCTCAATCTATGAGCGATTATAATCCACTTTCTATTTATACCAGCGTTGGTAATCCATGGTATGTTAAAGGGCTCACTTTTGGGGTTCGATGCCAGATGCCCTTCTCCCGGGATACAATATCAAAGTATTCCTTGCATTTAGATCTTAAACTTCCTCTATATTTATATAGCAATTCTGAATAGTCAGGTTTCACAAAAGCTGCAGTACCATTTGATATTGCCTCCCGAGCCAGGGCATCTGCCACTTCATTACCATGCATGTTGACATGTGAAGGAAACCATTGAAATCCCAAAGTTGCTCCCCCAGCTACCAGCTCCCAGCTCCAGAACCTTATTAAGAATAGTGTAGGCTAGCGATACACCTCTGCGGCCAGAGATGCGACGAGCCACATGTTGCAGTGCACTTCTGCTGCCTGACAGAATAATACTTTTGAGTCCTAAGCTAGTAACGTAGGACAACGCCTCCGAGATCGCGAACAATCACAGTTGTAAGAATTAATAAAATGACATTTAAAACTTTCTTTTACATTTAACCTGGGGTCATAGAGAAGGTATATTTGCAGAGGTCCACCCGTGACCACGACTGTTGCTTAAATACCCGTTTTAATCAATAATTATGTACAGTGATCGCGAAAGTTTGAAAAATACTATGTGGCATTTAATTTTGAATAGTATTAGTTTTTAAAATTTTTGTATGAATTTATAATCTGAAATACCTAAATGAGTTACTGATAATATGAATAATAAGAGAATGAATATTGACTGACGATAAGCAGCCACTAGTACTTTGTTTTTTTTTTAAATTGGATAGAACTTCGTTTGACCACAATCTCACCTGATGGTACCTAAGCGATGATGTGGTCTAAGATGAAGCACGAAGATCTAGAAGAAACCTATTTACTCTTACCATACAGAGGCCCGTATTGTATTCTTTAGGATAAACAGACGACGGTAAAGTGTTCCATACCTTAGCTGTATCACGGACGTAGAATCAAAACGGTGTGTTGTAAAATCGTCGTTGCTGTCGTACCAAACACTAAAGGTGTTTGGTGCATCGCCGCATTAGAGCGGCGCTGCGCGGTGCTGCACGCCGCGCCACAAAGCGTCAAAATATTGTTTTAATGATTTTGAATGGCGCGTGTAACACTAGAGCGGCGAGGCAGCAGGCGTGGCTGTGCGTCGCGGCATAGTTGCCTCCAAAAGAATATTGTGACGTGCAGTGACGCGCCGCGCGGTACAGCGACGCTCAATGCGACATAGCAAGCGGCGCGTCGCGTCAGTCTGCGTACTGCGCTCGGTGGAGAGGCAAATAAAAAGCGGCCAAGTGCGAGTCGGACTCGCCCATGAAGGGTTACGTAGCAGCAAGTAACATATTTTAAAAGTTCGTGTAGTTCGTTGTATTTTTTTTTAAATATGAGTTAATTGAATGAAAGGTAAATTACAGTTTACGATTTATGATGTATTAAAAAACTACTTACTAGATCTCGTGCAAACCAATTTTCGGTGGAAGTTTGCATGGTAATGTACATCATATATTTTTTTTAGTTTTATCATTCTCTTATTTTAGAAGTTACAAGGGACACACACACACATTTTACCACTTTGGAAGTGTCTCTCGCGCAAAATATTCGGTTTAGAAAAAAATGATATTAGAAACCTCAATATCATTTTTGAAGACCTATCCATAGACATCCCACATAGATGGATTACATGAAAAAAATTTGAGTTTCAGTTGTAAGTATGGTGAACCCCCAAAATTTAAAGATTTTTTTTTTATTTTTGTGTTAAAATCTTAATGCGGTTTACAGAATACATCTACTTACCAAGTTTCAACAGTATAGTTCTTATAGTTTCGAAGTGGCTGTGACATTCGGACGGACAGACTGACAGACATGACGAATCCATAAGGGTTCCGTTTTTGCCATTTGGCTACGGAACCCTAAAAAGGTGACGTGCAGTGCTGCACCGCTCTTAAGCGATAGTAGTACTAGCCTGTAGTGCGATAGGTGACGTAAAGTGACGTGCAGCGCCGCTCTAATGCAGTCTTGCCTTAATAGTACGATATATTTTAGGAGCTGTTACAACAAGCTTTTTGTCAAATTAAACAAATGTAACCAAAAATAATAAGCATTTATAAAAAAGTATTAAAGTTACCATAAACTGTAATTTACTTACATTAACTATAGAATAAAATAATCTACATCCATAGCCTGACTTCACCAACTGCTGGATATCTCATTAGAGTTTGACCTGCTATGCTCGCTATAATTGCTGGGCGGCCGACGCGACGTTTGTAAACTCTGTTCCAAGAAGTTATTCAATATTATTAATCTTGTTGCCTTCGAGCAGGAGTGGTGGAGTGTCGCACAGGACAGAGAGTTCCAAGACGTTATTTAATATTATTAATCTTGTTGCCTTCGAGCAGGAGTGGTGGAGTGTCGCACAGGACAGAGATAGATAGAGACTTGGGGGAGACCTTTGCCCAGCAGTGGGACAATATAGGTCGACAAAAAAAAATAATAACGTTGATAGTTTTCGGTTGGGGGGATTAACATTTTGTATAAATATTTTGGAATAGACGCTACTACACTCCATGGAACTTAACAACTGACACTAGCCTCTTGTCTTTTTTCTAAATAATGATCATTTGATGACAAATAAACACTAAAAACCTCGAATCGGTTATAGGTAATTGCTGCCTCAATCTGTACCCTAAGCCAAACCGTGCGGGCCTTTTTCATATTAAAAGCAGCGTACCAAAACTTTGTTTTATTCTAAATATCAAAATTTTCCTTGATAACAAATTTCAGCATGCAGCTATGCACGCGTGGTTTGTCAATAAAAACATTACCCTCCTGCGCAGTCGAGTACCTAAAATAAGTAGTCTGTCTCAATCCCGGTTATAATCTATCTATATACCAAATTTCATCGAAATCTGTCCAGCCGTTCAGTCTAGAAAACGTACCAAACAGAGAGACAGTTACTTTAGAATTTATAATATTAGACAAGATTATGTTTATGTAGGTACCTACAGTAAAACAACATCTTATTTTGAATAGATTTATTTTCATAAGAGACTGGATCTCTAGCGCAGATCATTGTACAGCTATTGTCGACCTAAAGAGATTACAAAACAGTCACAAAATCTAGCAGAACAATGAAACTAAATACTCGTAAAAAATGACCATTGCAATCAACACCAAGACATACATTTCACACTAAGTTTCAAGATTCAAGGCATTTTTACTGAAGTAATCCCCTAGTTAAAAACTAAATAACTGAACAGTTTCGAGTTTCTTAGAAGAAAAAAGATAATTGCAATGGTAATTTTTTTACAAAGATAGCAGTAACCCAATAATGTTGATAAAACAGTCTTGTATGAAATAAATACATAGATTTATGTGCAAGCAACAGCCGCGCTTAATGCAATGAATAACAAGTGCACCTCAACACAAACTGTGCTCTAATTAAATATTTAAATGTGATTATTTAAAATTAAAATAATATTGCGTTAAATAATATACCAGTAAATATAAACTTTAAAAAATGTACCTGTAAAAACAATTGCAATTCCAGTTGTATTCTTGTGCTATTGTGATAATGTAAAGTTACAGACAGTAATTCAAAATACTTCAAAAATGTGAACGCTATTCTAAATACGAATCTCGTGAATTTCAGTACAAAATTTTCATTATAATATCAAACGGCCGAAAATTTACAAAAAAAAATCTCATTTTTCATTTCAAATTTTGGTGGAAAATCTAGTGCGTATTATTTATAACTAATCCAACTAGTTGGATCTTAATTCAGTCTAGACGTTGGTTCTAAGTTAAGCTAATTCACACTTACCTACCTAGATTACTGCGAGTCATCTAACTGTCTACTTGCTATACTATATAGTATTTAAAACAATAACTGTACTCGATGCATTGACGCGCATACATAACATAAGATGACAATACGTTTTCCTCGTGGTCAAAATATTAAACGGCGATCTAGTGCCTTTTTGCCATTGGATGGCAGTAAGTTGTTAACAAAACAAGGTGCTTTGGTTTCTAAGATTACGCAGTTAGAGCTTGACCACTTTATCCCAACTTACCTCAAGGAAAAATATTCCTGTTGGACAAGTGAGTTTCACTGCGAGGAAATAATTCGCGTGTTTGTAGTTAGCTCTACATGAGAGCAGTCAGAACAGCATTTACTTCGAGACACCTAGCTTAGTATTTGCCACTGGTCACAGTGTTACTTGTTGGGATTTTTTCTTCCCATCGAGTTACGCTGTTACAAGTTGCAACTTTTTTATTTGAGGAAGATTCCCAGTGAATCACAGAGTAACACGTTGGGATAAATAAATCCCAACCAGTAACACTGACACGATTAGGTGCAACTCGTTGTGAACCCATCCTTCTGACAATGGTTAGCGGCTAGCCAGAAAAACAACTCGTTAAATATATTGCATTTTTAAAGACATTGCAATGCCATCAATACTTTGCATTCTTTTTAAGTTAATAACACTCTATCCAATCATATATTATAAGATAATAGAATAGCATTTACATCGAGACACCTAGCTTAGTATTTGCCACTTGTGTTACTTGTTCGGATTTTTTCTGTCCATCGTGTTACACTGTTACAAGTTGCAACTTTTTTGTTTAAAGATTCCCAGTGAATCACAGTGTAACACGTTGGGATAAACAAATCCCAACCAGTAACACTGTGACACGATTAGGTTAAACTCGTTGGGAACCCATCCATCTGACAACGGTTAACGGCTAGCCAGAAAAACAACACGTTAAATATATTGCATTTTTAAAGACATTGCAATGCCATTAATACTTTGCATTCTTTTAAAGTTAATAATAATAACACACTATCCAATCAACCACAAACTACTTTTAATCTACTTGACATGATTGCGTTATTAGCAAATATATATAATCAACCTTATGTAGCGCTGCTAGAAGGCAGTTTTTGGTTCAGCAAAATAACGCAATGCCATGCAAAGTATCAGTGATAATATTATTAGCAACATTGTGATGTACAAAGCACGTGCAGTAAGTACAGATTATATGGCACAAGAAATGTAAACTACGAGTATAACAGGTAGTTTCTTGGGCAAGAAGGAAGAGGAAATCTTATTATATTTACTTATTTTGAAAACATATTGCAATAAACGAGATCAAAACAGACCATAGCAAGTTTTATAAAAGTTTTTAAATTAAACAGTCAATATTAAAATCGAGGTTTACTTTGATGTTTTTGAAATTAAATGAATCACAGTTAAGAATATAAGTGCAACCTTTTTTTTAATAAGAAACAGAACGATTTATCATTATCACAGAGAAAAACATTTTAATATATGTGCACTACGTAATATAAAAGTGCAACTTCCAACGAAGATTCATTAAATTCACCCTCCACATACCCAATCCTATCACAATACATGACATAACTACAACATTTTTGGTGTCTTAAAAATAGTATTTAGACCCTAGAGACGTTTAGCCTGTTTTTATTACTTCCTTATAGCTTTCAGCGATGTATGTCCTGTGGCTGGTATGATGATGATAGCATATTTGCACAAATATATCTGCGTTAGGCAAGGATGATAAGCATTTTAATCTGAAATTCACGAACAAAATCATAAGATTTTTTGTTTTCTACCTGTGACTTTTATTACAATTTATTAATAAAATGGCATAAAAGTTATACTTTCAGAAAGCCTATTTTATCTAGATTTTAGTACAATAATATTTTAATACGGTGCTGATAAAAAAAATTGAGAAATCTTAGTCCAAACGCAGCGCGGATTTTTTTTTTATAGTTTTGCGCGCGAATTTTTTGCTCCGCGAGCAGGCATGGTTTTTTTGTGCTTTTTCTTTTATCAGGTCACTGGTTATGATAGATGACGGTTACTGAAAGTGAAGTATACGCCACTAGAACAATATAAGCCTGTGTATATTCAAGTTCAAAATCCATCGTTAAATACAAACCGCGATATGAGAAGATGGATTTTCAACTTCATTAATAGATTGAAATAAAACCGGCCAAGTGCGAGTCGGACTCGCGCTCGAAGGGTTCCGTACCAATATCTATAAAAACAGCAAAAAAAAAAATCATGACTGTTGTATGGAAGCCCCCCTTAAATATTTGTTTTATTTTAATTTAAGTGAATATAATAACTAAATATTCTGTAAACATTTCAAGCGTCTACCTGTTGCCGTTATCAATATCGAGCAAAAAAATCACGTTTGTTGTATGGGAGCCCCCCTTAAATATTTATTTTATTCTGTTATGTGTTGTTATAGCGGCAACAGAAATACATCATCTGTGAAAATTTCAACTGTCTAACTATCACGGTTCATGAGATACAGCTTGGTGACAGACGGACAGACATACAGCGGAGTGTTAGTAATAGGTAGTAAAACCTTTGGCTACGGAACCCTAAAAAGAACATGTTTCAAATACGTACGGTGCCTGGGCCTGTACAGTGTGTACTAATTATACCTAGAAAATATATTAACAGTTTTCTAATTATTTTAGATTTTTTACAAATGTGAATTTGTTTTTAAGTTTTAGACTATGATTAGGGAAGGGATGCCTTTGCCCAGCAGTGGGATCCAGCGGGTTCTTTAAGATTAGATTAGACTATGGTCAGTGTAATTGGGTGTCTATGTCAGGTAGGGATCTAAACACCATCTCGGTAGCGATGCCAAAGTTAGAAAAACTATTCGCTTACAATCTAAAGTATATCTACAGTCAATCTAAAGTCTACACTCAGACCGAGATAAATGAACGATACCTAGGCCGTGTGCTCAGTTCTATCATTTTTTGAAACACGTATATAGGTATTTTTCAGCACGGGTTAAATATTGTATATATATCTCGAGCTTACACATATTGAATATATGACATACATATTTAAATAAAAAATCAAACATAGTTGAAGAGTATAAAACGATTAAATAAATTGTACTTTTTAAAGCATGCTAGATTAATTCTTAATTTGTATTTCTTTGTTATTCCATTTTTGTGGTACACACGGCTACACATCCAGCTATATATTTCCAGTATAAGCTGACCTCTCATTCTAGGAAAAGCGTACACAATGCAAGGTCAGCTTATACTGGTAATATATAGCCTGATGTGTAGCCGTGTGTACTAAATGCCCAGTCTTTTTTGGTAAGTAAACTGTTATTGAAACTTCTATCAAAACCCAGCATTTCACATATTTGCGCAAATATTTGCTGCTGTAAGAGCTACTAACGGTCACCCAGTTGTTGACTTACCACTTGTAACATATATGCTAAAGTACATATCTATTGCGAGTAATTAAATACACCTTATTCTAGAGTGCTCTATCGTTACTTTACTTAATAAATAAATGATTAGGCAGTTTTAAATAATACGAATACAATAATCTAATATTAACATACGCCACACACAAACTTTTGGCACGAAAAAGCTTGTAGGTAAACAATTTGAGTGCATAATATGAGATATTCAATGAAAGTTGTATGAAAGGCATATCCATATGACCAAATTGAATTCCAGGCCCCATTATACAATACGAAAAGGCACTAAGCTCTTTTGGGGCCAACTAAAATTATAGTTTTGTGAAATCTGCAAAACGCAAACGATGGGGGCAATTCTGATGATACAAACTAGGTACTAAATTTAGGACTACGGTTAAATACCAAACAAGAGTGACCGGTAATTTATATTGTTTATGAATGATAATGATCGAATCTGATCATTTCAAATCATCAGTTTTTAATTGTTCCTCGCAACAAATTACCTAAAAAATCGGAACACAAACCCAATTGTCGGGTTTGTTAAAAAATAAGCCTCATTGTTCACCTCTATTCTCTACCACACCTTCCTTCAAGTGAAGGTTTTTCAGGGAATTGGTTGCGAGGAACAAATAAAAACTGATGATTCGAAATGATTTATAAATATTTAATTGCATTAATGTAATTAAAGTATGAGTTTTGACGACCTCCGTGGCGCATTGGACGTATAGCCGGCTGAGATGCAGGAGGTAGCGGGTTCGATTCCCGCCGCGGAAAGATACTTGTTCCGGGTCTGGTTGTTTCTCTATATATTATAAGTATGTATTTACAAAAAAATGTATATAAGTAATCTATCAGCTATCAGGTTCCCATAGTACAAGCTCTGCTTAGTTTGGGGCTAGATAGCGCTGTGTGAAAAGTCCAGCAATATTTATTTATTCATTATTTATTGTTTTCTAGTCCCTCACTAGATGGAAAGGCGACCTTATAAAGGTTGTGGCTAGGAGCCGTAGGGTGTAGGCCGCACAACATCGTTACTCTGGTAATCTTTGGGGGAGGCCTTTGTTCAGCCTATGGCTGATATGACGATAAATAAATATAGCTGGACATTTCACACATTGCTATCTAGCCTTAAACTATGCAGAGCTTGTTATGAGCTGCACTATAGTGAGCTTGTACTATGGGAACCAGATAACTGATATAATACTTATATACTTTTTTTTCTAAATACATATTTATAATAAATAGAAAAACATCCAGACCCGGAACAAATATCTGTAGATCATAAAAACATTTGTTACACGGCGGGAATCGAACCCGCTACCTCCTGCGTCTCAGTCTGCTAAGTCCACTGTACCACGGAGGTCGTCAAATAATGATGATAATGAAGTTTAGAGTTTATAGAGCTGCCTTTCGTACACTTTTAATTCCTAACCCCTTACTTAGTCTAAAGCTATGACTATGCATTTACGACTATGGGAAAATTCTTTATTTCTGCGCAGAATGTGCTCTACGCTTTTCGCCACTCACGGTCTGTTGTACGATATTATACGTTTTACCCTGAAATAAAAAAAAATAGTATGTACCCTTCTAAAATTTAAAAAAATGTATGAACAGATTGAACAGTCTTTTATTCGACAACTCTAATAAAAGACCCGGAAGACTTTTCTAAGGTCACGATACCTAAAAGTATCTAAAATAAGTTTATTGTTAATATATTACTTTTTTCTAACAAGCTTTTATAAAATTAATAATCAAAACCGCAAGCAGATTCAAAGGAGCCCAAACACTAGCAGCCTACTATAATCCATTCAGAAGTTCCGTTGTCTAGCATCCGTTTCCATCATGAGACCACCTCCATGGTACCATATTACTGCAATGTCACCGAAGTTACATATGTATTTCAGCTCAATCGGGTGAGGGGAACAGGTTTCAAATTCAGTTGCAAGATTCCACCCGAACAAACATACACACATTGCAAGATAATAAAAGCTTGTAACTAACTAGTGTCGTCATCAGGACAGATAGCTGTTGAGTCTGTGTAATATAATGTATTATCAAAATGTATCTATAAATACGAAGTCATCATCATCATTTAATTCTAGGGTGGGGGGAGTGAGATCTGAACTGATGTCCCACATTGGGGTGTATTGTGCATTACCCCCCCCTCCAAACCTGACCCCAGCCATCCTAACTCCTTGAAATGAATGATGGCAGCAGATTTCCAGGATCCCCGTGGATGTTGTTGTAATCATCATCGCATCAGGTCGTCCACTGCTGAATATAAGCATTTCCATAGATTTTACGAATTACCGATATTGTGCGACCTGTACCCAATGGCTGCCAGTAATCTTTATCAGGTCGTCTCCCCTTCTAGTAGGGGCCATCTGTCGTTTATTATATCGTATCTTATTCTGCTTATTTCTGTCGCCAAGCAGCATTACCGTGTTTCGGTTTGAAGTGTATGGTTGCCGGTTAAATTACAGGCACATGAGGCTTAAAACCTGTATGCCTCAATACTGCCCCCTACCATGCAGAGCAGTGCATCGTAGGCCACGTTCCTTAGTTGCGTGACCTACGAGGCAATACTTTGTTATAGGCAATGGTTACCACCTAACATCAGGTATTTTTTTATACAACTTATATGGCAAACGAACATGCAGTCCACCAGATGTTAAGTGGCTACTGCAGCCCATGGATATCCACATAGAATTCAAAACAAGGTATTATGTTATCTTGATCTCTATGTGGATACGTTGCCATACTATAGGACTTAGCTGGTATGCCTATGTGCCAGTAATTACAGGAACATACCATTACCATCTAACTGGAACACAGCAGCACAAGTACTGCTATTTGGCGCCAGGTAAAGGTAAGGCGGTGGTGCCCACTTCCTCGAGCTCGTTCACAAAAGCTCTATCACCAGTAAAACCTCAGGTAGGCCAAACCCTTGTTAAATCTGCAGTTGGTTTAAAACATTAAAAACCTACCTGTGTAAAAAATGAGCGCTTTATCTGATCATCTCGAGATACTTGTGCTTGTGTTTGGTGAGCATCTCGGTGACGGTCACCAGCTTCCTGATAGCCGGCTGCGACTTCGCGACCACTTGCAGCTCCGCGAGGTGCGACACGCAGATGTGGTGCAGTGTTGCCAGCTCTTTCGCTTCAAATCAACAATTAACAATCATAATCAAATTGCGAGAAGTAACCGGGTGTTGCCTGCGACAAAAGAATGCCAGTAAAACTAAGTCTTATTTATGAGACTATTCTAAGACAAGTTTTAATGAATGGCAGCGAAACGTGAGCCGCAACGCAGAGGAACGTGCATTTATTTATTTACTAGCTGTTGCCAGCGGCTTCGCACGCGTGGTTTGCCAATAAAATGTAGCCTATGTGTTAATCCAGGTTATGATCTACGTACATACCAAATGTCATCGCAATCGTTTCAGCCGTTCCGGCGTGAAAGAGTAACAAACATCCATACATACAAACTTTCGCATTTATAACATTAGTAGTAGGATAGTGAGATTTAAAGTTACACCAACAGAGTACACATATTTTATCAGTGTATAGCTAGTTACCAGATTTATGACGATAGAAATAAACAAATTTCTAATACGTGCACCAATTACACGTGTATACAACATTCGACAACGACGGTGAAGAGATTATGAAGGGTTTTCACGGCCATGTTTTTAGAACTACTAATAGATGGCACTGCTCCATCAAGCACTAGGGATGGAACGTTTCACGAGTAGCATGTGAAAAATCATTGTCACGCCTGGTATTTTCCTTCGCATAACCTGTTAAAACTCACAAATGTGATACACATGACGAAACAAAAACGGAGTGAGCATGTTCTTTTTTTTTCAAATTTTGAAGTCTTTGCGACTTTGACAGTTTGGCAAGTTTAGAAATATATTTTTAGTGGAGGATGTCTCGGGTGCTTGTTTAGACGGCGCCATCTATTACGCTAGTTGGAAATACTTTTTTTTAATCGAGGTTGAAAATCTTATACATAACTAAACTATTATGTGTTCCGAAGTCCGAATGTTACAAAGATTCTGGAAGAGATCTCAAAACGCTTGCCGTCTCCAATGGGATATTTTTAAACAGTTTGTTTTTGTGAAACCTGTACGTGTTATTAAATATATCAAGATCAGTGACTGTAACACTGAAATCGTTGTAATTTCGACTTATTCGCAGAATTGGTGAATTGCACCCGAGGTCTGCATAGCATCCAAGTCGCCGAAATGAAGATGCTAAGCTATAGATGTGCGTCACGAGGCTCGATACAATCCGTGACGAGTAAGCGCGAGCAAGCCTGCGCGTGAGCGACATCGCTGACAAGATGCAGAAGAGTCACCTGCGATGGTACGCTCACGAGAAAAGGAGGCTATCTAACGTGTAGGGCAATGCCACTACAAGTTTCCATCCCCGGTCGAAGATCTAGAGGTTGTACAAACAAGGTGGAAGGATATAGTGTCACAGGACATGAGATAATGCTAAAGTCTCTGATGACCCCGCCTCCATATGTGTATGCAAACTGCCTGGTAACCATAGTTAACAATAACATTGCAGTAATCTCCGTCTATCGATCTCCTTCTTATAAAAAATTAGATAATTTCTTAAGCTCTATCGATAATGTGCTAACTACTTTAAAAAAGTACAAAAATATAGTCGTGATCGGGGACATAAATATAAATATATTGGATGACGGGGAAACACACAAAGCAGCGGACTATATGAACATACTAGCTTACCATGGTCTCCTACCTTCTCACACCTTACCTACAAGAAACAAAAACTGTCTGGATCATATTTTCTTAAAAACTAATCTTGCCGCCCAAACTCTTGTTATCCAAAACAGCTTGACCGATCATAACTCAGTTTTACTAGCACTTAAAACCAACAATAACATACAAAAAACCCGAAGAACAATCGCAAAAGTGGACTATACCAAGATTAAAATAGAATTACAATTTACTAACTTTTCGAGCGTTCTAAATGCTACAGATTGTAATATCGCAACTGATCTTTTTGTCCATATACTGATGAAAATAATTAAAAAATATACGCACCAGGTTACACTCTCAAGAAGGAAAACCCCCATAAAACCGTGGATTTCTCCGGGACTGCATCGAATACGATGCATAAAGCACCGTGACAACCTTCATAGTAAAGTACGCAGAGCACCCGATAACGAAAATCTTAGAATAATTTATAAAAGATACAGAAATTTCTGTAACTCTCTTCTGCACAAGCTCAAAAAAGCTTATGAAAAAGAACAATTTGAAAAAGCTGGTAATAAGGTCAAAAAAACCTGGCAAGTAATAAACACAATTACAAACTATAAGCCAAAAAAATCACTGCCCCAAGACCTCATTCAAGGGACCGCTCCGATTAAAGCAACCAATGCAGTAAATGAGTTCTTTGCAAATATAGGCAAAAACTTAGCCGAAGCAATATGCTTGACTATTGTTAATCTGCGTGCAATAAGTACTAACACGC
Organism: Philereme vetulata; assembly: GCA_918857605.2. Lineage (NCBI taxonomy): Eukaryota > Metazoa > Arthropoda > Insecta > Lepidoptera > Geometridae > Philereme > Philereme vetulata. Next base: position 10,347,864 of record OU975442.1, on the reverse strand, counting down.
AGCACGAACCACTTAACTCTTTTAGGCTGTTAGACATTGAACAAACAGAAGTGTTGACGCTTATAAACTGCCTCAAGACGGACTGCTCTATAGGCTGGGACAACATATCTAGCAGTATTATAAAATATAACAAAGATTCACTCATCACGCCCATAACCCATATATGTCACCTAAGTTTCTCAACAGCTGTCTTTCCGAGGGCATTCAAAAAATCTATTATATTGCCAATACACAAAGCTGGAGATAAACACACTGTAACCAACTACAGACCTATATCCATTCTGCCAGCACTATCCAAGATTTTAGAAAGAGCCCTAAATAACAGGTTGGTCAAATATTTGGAAGGTTCTAAACTTATCTCCGAAAACCAATTTGGCTTTCGACAAGGCAAATCTACAGCAGACGCGGTATCGGAGCTAAATAAATACATTGTAAATTGCCTAGATAGAGGCACAAAGTGCAATGCTATCTTTATAGATCTGGCCAAAGCATTTGATACGGTAACCATTTCTTTACTTGTGGATAAGCTAGAACGACTCGGTATACGCGGAAATCAACTTAAATTATTCCAGAGCTACTTGAGTGACAGAACACAATGCGTAAAGATCGGTGAACACGTTAGCTCCGAACTACCGGTCACATACGGAATTCCACAGGGTTCTATCCTTGGTCCAACTCTCTTTCTAGCATACATGAATCAGCTATGTGAACTTGAAATGGTGGATGGCAAGCTACTAGCTTTTGCTGACGATACAGTTTTGCTGTTCCAGGGAGAGAGTTGGGAAAAGGTCTACGCATGTGCACAATCTAACTTTGACCTGGTTTCTACGTGTCTATACCATAATATCCTTACTCTAAACGCTACTAAAACGAAATACCTAGCCTTCTCCCTGCGTAAACCAGGACTACCAAATATAGAAAACCACTTTATAAGAGCCCATACGATACAGTGCCTATCTTCCACTTATAGCTCCGTTTGTGACTGTCCGACACTCAAAAACTGTAACACCATCAAATACCTAGGTGTTACAATTGACTCGCGCTTGTCATATGAACCCCATGTTAATATTCTTATTGCCCGAACCAGAAAACTAATTGCCGTCTTTAAAAATATAAAACACGCAGCAAACAAAAAACAACTCAGAAACACATACTACCCTCTGTGTCAATCTCTGCTGATTTATTGCTTATCGACTTGGGGAGGAGTTTCAACAACACATTTGCTTCCACTTGAAAGAGCCCAAAGAGCAGTCCTGAAAGTAGCTTTTACTCGCCCTTTTATGTACCCGACGAAACAACTCCATACTGACTGCGAAGTTCTATCTGTAAGACAATTATTTATACAACAAAAAGTAAAACCAGACATAAACAAATAAACAAAAGAAGAACACAAAAAATATACGAATAAACAACTTGTAAAACCTCATTTGCACGAAAACATTCCACTTTCCTAACGACCTATCTATATAACAAAATAAATAAAATAAAAACAATTCATAAATCAACACACGTAAAATGTAAAAATAGATTAAAAAAATATTTACTTAGCATAAACTACCAGGAAACAGAGGATTTATTACGCATTCAATCTTGAAAAGTTTTAGTATACCACAACATTATACCAACGGTAATAAATAGATATTATAGCAAGTGTACAAGACACCTTAATGATGTATAAATATATTTTATAATACACTAATGATGCTATTATTTATTTCTACTGAGTGTTGCAATAATGTTTGATTACACTTTCACACCAACACAAGTTCATAAAATAGTAAATAAGTTAAATTAAATTAAATGGATTGATCGTTAAATTAAAAACACGGGCTATAGTTGATAAGTATTATTTTTAGTTTTAGTTGATAAGTATTATTTTTAGTTTTAGTTGATTATATAGAGTATTATTTTTGGTCTGTAGTTTTTCTTGATGTTTTTTTCCTTGCTCCTAAAGAAGCAATTTATTGATGTACATATTCATAATAGTATAAGGCTCAGTCTGGTTACCTATAGTATCTGTAGTCAGTCATACCTACCTACATTGTCATGCCCATCCTATGTCTATCAAGCCAAAGCAGAGATCCTTTGCGTCTAAACACAAGTTTATTTTAAACTTAGTTAGAGCAAGGTACCAAAGCATTTGATATAGATAATAAGGTTGTAGTGCAAACCCACAAGATACAACACTCTATGTATCCTAGAATTATAACTAGTTATTTAAGTGCACTTTGTAAAACCATATTTTTTGAAAATAAATACATATTCATTCATTCATTCATTCATATGGGATACATAGCTTGGTAGAGAGATAGATAATAATCCCCGCCATGCCACTGCTTCACCCAACGTTAAAAATCGATCAATGCTCGCTCTGTGTAAATAGATAGATAGATTTACTCTTTATTGCAAACATACAAAGTACAATGGGCGGTCTTATCGCTAAATCTATGATGTTTTGCCCTGTGAGGGCTTCGCGTGCTTGTCACTTGAGATGCACACAGAACGAATAAGACTGACACTTATCAGTTTCTATTCCGTAAATAAAAAGATGATCGAAAGCATTATTGAACTCACCGATGTCAAAGTTATTGTTGGAAGTGGTAGGAACGTTTCCAGGGTCGGGCACGTTGCTGAGCTGGTCCAAAAACACGACCATGCGCTCTTTGTTCTTCAGGATAAAGGGGTTCACGACCTCCATATAGGGCTCCTGTTGATAAAAATTACAACTAGAACCTAAGCATTTATATATACAGAGTTGATATTGGGTTCAAAGTAATACTACTAGATTTGTCAAGAAATCATTGTTAGGAAAGTAATCATATATTGCATGGTTATGTGGTTGCTTTGTTGTTAAAACTTGGGTTTCTAGCAAAAGCATTGTCGGTGCTATTTGCAGATAACTAACGGACAGACGAGCATCAACGTTATGACCATTTAGTTTAAAACTCCAAAATGCAGCTAACTGCTACCTAACTCTGATTCATCCTTGAATCTGAGTTCGACAAAAAGACTTATTTCCGCAGTCAATTTAGTAATAATAAACTAACGCATATAAGATTTCATTATTATAAATACGGGATTTATCAAGTACCGTTTTATCGGTGTTTCGACCGACAATGTTTCGGATCAATTCTGTACTGACTGAACACAAATGTGCAATGAAGAATGTGACTCGAACAGTTCTGCAGTGGCAGAACATGCCCTAGATTCTGATTCGACGCACTATATACGTTTCGACAAGACCCGGGTCTTAGCGAGAGAGGATTTCTTCGTTCCTCGCAAGATCCGAGAGGCGATAGAAATAAGTCGTGTGCCGAACTTCAGAGATAGAGGATGGGTTCTACCGCCTGCCTGGAGGCCATGTCCTCATGATGCAAGCGACAGAGGAGTGAGTGAACCTGGTAGAGACATAGTTAGTGTTGTGTGTTTGCCTGTACCAAGAACTATCGAAGAGAGCAGCATTGATGATAATGATGATGACACAGCCTGTCAACAAGCAACCCCCACCACCGCGCCCGTCTATTCGCGCGCAGAGGGCTGCAGCGCGTAGTGCGAAGCGAGACGTTGTGCGGAACGGATCGCACTCACCCTGATGCAGGTACGCGAATTGAACCGAAACATTGTCGGTCGAAACACCGATAAAACGGTACGTGATAAATCTCGGTATTTATAATAATCTAGACAAATTTATTTAGAAAGTAACCTTGGCTCCGAATTCGACGAGGTTGGCCAAGTTCTGCAAACACTTGGCCACCATCAGCAAGGAGCGCTGCGCGTGCGGCGGCGGCGCGGCCGACACCAGCCCCCACGCGCGCGGCTCCACCAGCGCCGGACATATCAATCGCAGGAAAATAAACCCTGAAAATGTTTTGTACAATTCAATAGTAAAGGTGGAGGTTGGATAGTCAAAAATATGGTTATTGAAATTCGTTCTGGAATTATTATTATACTAGCTGACCCGCCTGCGGCTTCACCCGCGTGAGTTGTCAAAATAAAAAAAACTATGTCCTTAATAATAATTAAGGACATAGTTTTTTTATCAATAGATTAAAACGGGTATTTATCGCGTATGTACCTTTTTTATTTGTTATCCCGAAGTTTCGGCTGTATTGCAACAGTCATGGTCTCAGGCTGACTGGAGTACTTGGAGCTACCGTCGGGAAGTGTGGGTAACTGCAGCAACTACCCTCACTTGGTTTTCAGAATTAGAAATGTTCTCGTTCCTATTACGACACACTATACTAACCTTATATTACTTATACCTTATATACTTATACCTTATACACTATACGCATTGAGACGACCGATCACGACGCGCACCCTAGCAATCACTGGGTTTCAGGACGCTAAGAGTCTATAGCCATCTTCCCGATTGAAATTTGGAAATTTCTTGATTTCAATCGCTTCACGAACTATTCTCTTGTAATAACGGCGTTCACTAAAGAGAACCTTAGGATCATGAAGTTCAATCCAATGATTAGGATCCGAGTCTACCAGATACTCTGCTATCGCTGACTTATTTATAAAAAAATAAAATAGGAACATACGCGACAAATACCCGTTTTATGCCCGGTTTCTATATTCTAACACTCGTTATCGGTAATATTCAACGTCTCGTTTCCTTGTTATCTATAACGAGCCGTTTTTTGCGTTCCACAAGTTGCTTTTGACTTCGGTAATCTACGGTCATCCGTCGGTTAAAGAATACCGATCCCTCCCGAACTGTTTCGTTTTACGCAAAAGTAGGTATTTTTATAAATACATACACAATTGTCAAGCCATTGAAATTTGTATTTCTGTAATAAAACAGGTAGAAACCACGTAGAAACATATCAATTATTTGCTAAAAAGTTACTTGTAGTATCAGAATAAAAAAAAACACGATTTTCAAATTAAAATGAAAACGATTTCCTAATTCATAACATGAAACGGAACGTCAGATGATTGAAATATAGCCAGCGTTGGTAGGTTACTTTTGTAACCTGTTAGGTTACTTTTATTTTCGTCGGGTTACTCGACTCTGAAGGCTACTTTTCGAGATCATGGATTTGTGATTTTCTTTTCTGCAAAGAAAAATGTCCAAGATTCAGAACCCTGACAAATTTTCTGGGCATTGGAGTTATAAGTACATTATTACTTACATTATACTTTTGTATCAATCTAGGGTTACTTTTGACTAGAGCCTGCTGGCAGCACTAAGTATGATATTACTGTGCTTTGGTACTGATTTTGTTTACAATAACAAAGTTGAAAAATATCTAAATATGTGCCAGCACCAGTAGAAAAAATGACGGATATCTCTGCCAAGGCAATCTAAGAATCAAGGAACTAACATCGGTATTGCTTACTTGTACTTTTCAGGGTGGCTAAAGCGCGAAATAAAAGTATAAAGTACCTAGTTTGGCCTTATTGTACTTACACTTGATTTTGCAAATAAATATCTTGATCACCTTTGTTTTTGTCACAGAATAGGTAGTTATGCATGATTTCAATTCCTGATTTCTCAGAACTAGTGGAACTCATAGATATTTTTTTCCAATATTCCTCTAAAATCAATCAAATAAACACAAAACCAACAGATATCGGCCGGTAAGCAAATCAAATACGACTCGTAGTTTTGACAGTCAGCTGACGTCTTAAAATTTTTATAGGAACGCTAGTAACTGTCATTCTCATACATTTTGGCTACGAGGCGTAGCCAGTAGGTCCTCACGTCAGTAAAGTTTCAGATCAATCGGTTACTGTCATCTGTCGGTTGATTTTAAATTTTATAGGAACGCTTTTGGCATACGCCTCGTTACTTTACCAACTATTCGTAGCAAGAACGCCTCGTATTTCGAGTGTTCGCGAAATTTTGAATAAAACTATGTCCTTGCTTCACGCACGGCCACCTGACATTCGAACTCCCTGGCGTCCATTACCGCGGGAGCTCCTGTGCTCACCATCCTCTCCATAGCGTATACCACAAGAGGACCAACGTTAGCCAAGACATCGGCCACGTAATGTCTGAGAGGCCAAGCTGCAAGCCAGGATGGCACTCCGGATAATCACCCTGTGACTCACAGATAGTCGTCTCTGACATTGAAGCCAGCACGAAAGTCCGACCCTTACCCACACTTCCCAAACAGAAATAATCGAAGTGTTGATGACCCATGCTGATGAGCCTATGTCCTAATCCCGGTTATAGTCTATTTATATACAAAATTACATCGAAATCGGCCCCGCCGTTTGGTCGTGAAATCGTAACAAACAGACAGAGGGACTCTACTTTCGAATTTCTAATATTAGTAACGATTATAATTGCAAGCTAGTACTGTCTCGTATGTTCTGGAATACGGGCCTAAACTTGTTTGTTTTTCATTTTTTTTTTTATATATCTGGTTCCAACACTAACAGCAAAAAAACTTTAGAATGTAAATTTACCTGAAACAACTCTAGTGCGTACGAATCTCTCATTAGGCCACTTGGCGACCGCGGCCCGTTGCAGACACCCGCACAGATAGCGCACGGGTCGCGGACACGCCTCGGGTGATGTGAAGATCGACAACGTTATCTGAACACAGTTAATACACCTTTTCATCACTCATGCTCTGAAAGTTAAGTCATTGTAAACTCGATAACTCGGAAACAGAATGAGGCTTATTGCATTCATAATATGCAACGATGGAATACAACCTCCATGACAAATCCTTATTTCTATTTAAAAATTGAAGACGTCAAATTTTATAATACCCTAAAATGAAATAGAACTTTCATGATAAATCCTTATTTGTATTTTTTTAAATGACAGAGATCTAGTAGTTAAAACCCCTATTATGATACTGGAAACGCAAATTTTCTTTTCAGCAACAAACTGTTATATCTTTTTTAATTTCTTTTTTTAATTTAACCTTTATTATTTTTTTTAATTTCGTCGTCTTTACTCGCATTCGCTCGATCGTACGCTAAAATATCTCAGGTGAACAATAGATCGCTTCCAGCCCTTGTATAACAATGTACTATTTCATCACAAGTGCTCTAAAAGTTGGTCATTGTTAACTCCTACGTTTATACAAACTTACTTCACGAATACCATATGAAATCAAAATGTTACCTGATCCAATATCATAAGTAAGAACTCTGCGTTGTTACAGGCGTCGTCAGGAGAGTCCATCTTCGTAGGATTGAGCTCGGCAGATTGCTTTGCGTCGATCAGTCTTTGGACAGTTTCCGAGATTGCTGCCTGATAAAACAAACTGCTCATAAAGTATATATAAAAAGTTGAAAAAACCCCGACCCCATCTTTCTGCCTCAGGGAATAAAAACTGACATAGCTAAGAACCACCCCAGTGATACTCAGCAACCCATAAGCTGCGTTGACACGGTCAAAGTATGACTACTTTGGTCATACCAACACTTCCACGACACACGTCCAATCAAAGTAGACTTGGAAGTTCTACTATTCACAGCTACTTGGATGTCAGTTGACAAAACAAAATGGCATCAAGTGCAAAAACTATGTTGAGTGCTTGTAAAATAAAGAAAATAATCCAAAAGTGAACTATGTTAGTGGTAACCTGTATCAAAGAGAACTTTGACCAAGGCTACTTTGTCAATTTGTCAAAGCGTACTTTGACCGTGTCAACGCGGCTTTATCCGGTCGTCTCTTCATCTAGTCCCCACTATCTAGGCCGCTCTACACTGCGTTCCAGTGCGTGATCTCCACTCGAGAACTTTTCTGCTGCATCGGACAGTTCTACGAGCTACATATGTGCCCCGCTCTCTGCCACTTCAGCTTGCTAATTTTATTTTATTTTTATTTATTTCGGAACAACAAACAGTTACACTATAAAGGTTAGGTAAGATACAGTATTGATGTGATAGAAGTATTAATAATGTAACCCACTACGTTATTCACATATTGGTAAGACAGACTCTGTCTTGTAATGTAAATGTAATGAAAAGTAGATGCAACTAGAGGGCCAGAAGGGCCTTTTAACTATTTAAATCAAAACTATAATTATATAATGTAATATTAATATAATGCTAATGTTATATATACGAGCTATTTACCGCGTCTTTGTTCACGTGGACTTAAATTACTGTCATAAAAATAAGACAAGTGTTCAAGACACTGAAACAACATATAAAAAAGGTTGACTATCAGTCATAAAAAACCTAATCAGCAAGCGATAAAACGGTTTGAAACCCCCCCGGCCTTGGCCCGTGATATGGATTTTGTCAACTATTATAACTAGCTGATCGCCTATCTGGCATCGACTTCGCTCGCGTAGTTTTTCAGCAGTCAGGTAAAAAGTAGCCTATGTGTCAATCCCGATAATAATCTATCTATATACCAAATTTCATAGAAATAGGTAAAACCGTTCTTGAGTTATAAATGGTGTAACTTACCAAAGTTCGTTCTTTAAATTTGGAAGATTAGATATGAGTAAAGTGTACCTGTAAGAAGGGCTTGCAGTGTTTCCGCATAAATTCGTCTACGACGGCGGTGGCGAGCGAAGCGGCGCGGAACATCGCTCGATGGTCAGTCTCGCGCGCTACTTCAGCGCACACCAGCTCGCGAGCCAGCTCCGCGCCGCGGTTGCACTCACTGAACGCGTGGAGGACCGCTAATGGGAAATAACTATGTTATACTGACAATATTAAACACGAGATCATTATTTCAATGCTAAATGTAATAATAATATATTTTTTTTACTTCAGGCAACAATAGAAACGTACAAGATGTTAAAACTTAATTCTGCTGCACATATACCTTAATGTATACCTTAGTGACTAACATACAATATATTAAAATACTTAAAACTATTTGCTGATACGTGATAAGTCTGCGACGTGTGACGCACTTGCGCTGTGCCATGTAGTAGTGTAATGCTTTCTTATTACACTACTCACAAACTCGTCCAACAAATTGGACGAGTTTGCGAGTGTGCATCTTTTGCGGGATAAACATAATTCTAGTCTTTTAAGTTTCGACACGCCACGGAGGACTTATTTAAGAGTCCTTGAGACTAGTAGTCACAAGCTTCAAGAATAGACTGATTTTAGGATGTCAATTAAAAAAATCCTAAAATCGAACTTTTTTCCACAAAAATAACACTAGGTTACAACTTGCGAAACGTTTCTGTGTTTACCTCTTACAGAATATCCAAAGATTTAAGCTAAACAAGACGTACACTGCCGAACATAAACCGTTCCCATAGATTTCCAGTGCGACCCATCTTGTACAGCCTGCACCCAACGGCTCCCAGCAACCTTTGTTTGTGGGGGGCTGTACTACGCCTGTCTAGGCTAGTCTATTGGAATAATTACTTACAAGTAGCCAAGGGTTGTCTGTCTGTACGGCAGAGATCGGCCAACGCTTTGACAGCGGGCAGCCCCGGTTCCAGCAGTAATTGACGAAGGGGATTGTACTCTTCACGGGGCATTACCAATTCTTGCATATATCTACACAAATAATAAAAAACACCACATGACACAATATAACCTCCTTGGCGCAGTGAGCGGATAGCCGGCTGAGACGCAGGGGGTAGCGGTTTGCATGACCTGCAGATATTTGTTCCGGGTCTAGATGTTTTTCTATATATTATATTATAAGTATGTATTTACAAAAAAACAATCAGTTATCTGGTTCCCATAGTACAAGCTCTGCTTAGTTTGGGGCTAGATAGCGCTGTGTGAATTGTCCAGCGATATTTATATTTATTTATATAAGGTGTGCCAATACAATAAAAGTCGGCGGAAGAGTCGCTCCCAGCGATAAGGCCGGCCATGTTATTGCCTTTTTATAATAGCTTAGAACTTATTTTTGTATCATTTCTGTTTGTGTGGTTATTCAACAGAGTTATCCATCCAATGAAAATTGTAAGTGGTTACCTTGTGTGAACCAAATTAGTCGTAATAAATAAGCGAAATAAGTTACAAACTTCAAAAAAAAAATCCGCAGAGATGAGTGAACTTTCACCTTTAAGATCTTTAAAACCAAGATAATTTTTACAATGTAGCAAAAAAAACTAGTGAGTAATTTAAATTCCTTATTAGGGTTCCGTATTTACCTAATGCGCAGTCTCAAAGAGCCCCACTCGCCGATTGGAGTCATTCCAGCAAGCGGGTACCATTCCTCAATCTCCTCGCCGTTGGCAAGGTTAGCCAGTTCTATCGTCAACTCGGCGACCTACAACAAACATTCCAAATTAAACCTTATGGCATCAGATATAAGACAAAATATCTATACAACATATTTTGTTATGTACGACTTTAATTTAAAACGCACATCCGGAATCGTATTTACTGCCTTTAGTTGGGTTTAATATCGTTAGCTTGAATATTTATCTAGTACTCGATACATTTCGGTGGCGTCTTAGTGGCAATACCGCTTAATCAGTTAGACAGGTACCTACTTATATAATGAATGAATATGATTTGTTTACTTCTTCGTTGATATTTTAGAACTTAATATAAAGATTGTTTGTAATTTTCTATGGTAATGATATTGAAAAACAAACCTATTTTACAACAATACTAGCCATTATTATCAATACGGGATTTATCACGTACCGTATTATCGGTGTTTCGACCGACAATGTTTCGGTTCAATTCGTGAACCTTCATCAGGGTGAGTGCAAACACACAACACTATGTCTCTACCAGGTTCACTCACTCCTCTGTCACTTGCACCATGAAGACATGGTATCCAGGCTGAATGAAGGTTCAATTGAACTGAAACATTGTCGGTCGAAACACCGATAAAACGGTACGTGATAAATCCCGTGTTTATAATAACAATACTAGCCGTGAGCCCTACTCGTGTTTTCGTTTAATGTCGTACAAACGAAACACGTAGTATATTATTACGTGAAGAGAAAACTTTGTGAGATTTGGTTTGGTTAGGTGTGGTTGCCTTCACAGAGTGAGCACAGGGAGCGCTTCTATTGCAATTTATCTAAATGGAAATCCTTAATAAATAAATTAAATTAAATAGTTGAAGTTTATATGGAGAAGGAAAGAAGAAGAAAGAAAGGAGTGAAGAAGAGGCTAATGCTAAAATTAAGCTAAATGAAAACATGAATTACGGTCGAATTTCCACTACTGTGCCCTGCCAACTAGCAATGTTAAATATCTCCTGGAGACAAACAATAAGCATTCGAAATTAAACCTTATCGCATCAGCATTAAGAAGAATGTAGCATATTGACATACAATATATTTTATATACGACAAGTATCCCAAATTAAACCGTACTGAATCGGAATAATGTAACAATGGACTGTGGCAAGATATCTTACTTCAGACTCTTTTCCTCTCTTCCCTGTGTTGTGTACGGTGATTGTGAATGAAGTGACATCTGGTGGGACATCGCTGAAACGATAAAAACAAGTTGAATAATACGTAAAAAGTTGTCTAATAAGACACAGACTGAATAGGACAACATTATCTATTTTCTTTAACGTATTTCTGTGATGCCACAATCTCTTCTATTCTGCTGATCAATTGAGGTTACTTTGGCCAATCACTGATCCTTTAGACAGTGAACCACACCTCGCAACTTCAAAACTCAAACTTTTCCCATCCGCATAATATTTTACCATCATCCCTTCGATCCAGAAAATATATCAGCATAATAACTCTAAAAGAGATTATGAAAAGCGTATATTCTTCTTACACGACAATCATTCGTGTTCCTGGTCGATTATAATCGTGAGGCACACATTTGTTAGGTATTGTTATTTTTGTATGCTGTGTTTTTTTGATTGTATTTGGTTCCGTCGCAAATAAATTAATAATGCTGGACATTTTACACAGGGCTATCTCGGTCCAAACTAAGCAAAACTTGTACTGTGGGGACTAAAAAACTGATAGAAAGTTTATATACTTTTTTTTAAATCAAATCAATCAAATCAAAAACATTTATTTGTGAACGGGTGAACACCAATAGTAAACTCATACTTAATTATATAGAGAAACATCCAGACCCGGAACACATATTATGATCGTGGAAACATTTGTTCCGCGGCGGAAATCGAACCCGCTACCTCATGCGTCTCAGCGTCAAATAAATGTTTAGTATTTTCCTGAGGGACTAACTCGCATTTGACCTCCGAGGCCGAGGTCGAGGCCGATGCAGCCCAGTACTTTTCGCTGAAACCAGTAAGTTTTAACGAGGCAAATAGCGCAAGGGTACCACTTAGGTACGATCTTCGTCTTGGACCATTACCAGGATGGGAATAGGAGAAACCCACAGGTATATGTTTGTGCCGTGTGTTGGCGGCAACTGAAGGGACTCGTCGAGGTCGGTGTATCGGTCTGCGGAGGGATTAATAAATGAATGTTAATGTTTGTTTGAGTGTATAAACTTACTCGAAGAAGAACTCGTCGTCCCAGTGCGGGTCAGGCGAAGGGCGCGGGCGCGTGCGCGCGACGGGCGCAGCGCCGAGCGCCAGGCGCAGGTGCGGGCGCGGCGCGAGGCGCGCGGGGAGTCGGTGCGCCGTGAGGCAACGCACGCGCAGCGCCCGGAGCCACACCACTCGCGCCACCTACAACATACATAAAACAAATTATCATTACACTAATACTGAAGACTGTTTTTATTTTGTGCAATTAATAACTCATTGAAGAGAGAACTTTGTACCCCTTTTTAAGCATATTGTGCGCATGAAGTGTGGGATTTGGCATAGTTAAAGGTTTGCTGACAAGACGACATAAAAAATGAATCAAATAAAAAATGGCATACTTGTACAGTACTAGGATATAAGTTACGACGCGTCGGCAACCTTGAGTTTGCGAATTATAGGATTGTGGAATCAATCGGTTATACCGTCCCGCGGCGAGCCACCGCCGAGTCACCAGCGAGCTTCAAAAGCGGTAGTACGTGCGGGTCCAGTATTTAGTATATAGATTCCGTTATATTCCATACTTCCTATGATAGACTAAATTTGCCCAGGCGTTTAAAATAAATAGTAGTACTGTAATTAAGTTTGTTTAGTATCTACACCGTGGAGGACAGCTTATGCTGAAAAGCAAAACAATCTTGAATACCAATGTCTAATTTAGATTATACCTAGCTAACCCACACGCGGCTTTGCACGCGTGGACCACACTAATATTATAAATGTGAAAGTTTGGATGTTTGTTAATTTATTTGTTTGTTTGTTACTCAATCACGTCGTAACAGCTGAACTGATTTCGATGAAATTTGGTATTTACGTAGATCATAACCGGGATTACCACATAGGCTACCTTTTATCCCCTAAATCAGTTCCCATTGGATAAAAATGGGGTGTCAAGTCAAGTTGCAACAGCGAGTTTAAATTTATTTCTAGGTTACCTACACATTTAGTAGTGTAACGCGAACGAAGTCGCGGGCAATAGCTAGTTTGTCCATAAAAACATTACCCTTCCTTCTGCGCAGTCGGGTAAAAAGTAGCCTATATTTCAGTCCCGATCATAATCTAGCTATACATATATTATACCAAATTTCATAGAAATAGGTCAAGCCGTTCTTGAGTTATAAATGGTGTAACTAACCCGACTTTGTTTTATATATTGAAAGATTATATTGAACCATTGTAAACCTAGTAGTAAGTTTGTTATTATAAAAATCATTTTGAAGAACTTCACGTCAGTTCACGCCATACTTTTTTTGTGTATGAAGTGGATTGTTTTGATAGGGCGTAAGTATTTTGTTTTTAATATTTCATGTACGGAAAGGTATATTCTTCCCGTTTAAAATTATGTAAAAATATACTAATTATCGATTAAGATTGATTACTATGAATCAATTCCTTGGTCCTGAATTTTCTCTTTAGCAAAATTCCCGGACTTCTAATTAATTATTTTACCATTACAGGTACTCTATTTTTTTTAAATACTTATAGCTTCATCCATAAGCTTTACGAAATATATCATCATTTGTTTGTATGCAAACAGGATCGAGTCATAAAATAATTTTAACGCAGCTGTTCAAATGCAGTACGGTGTCGCGATACTGCGTGACAAACACGGAAATTGAACGCGGGCCGCGCGACAAACAAGTTGATAAAGGCTATTTGATATAGAAATGGAGTATCTAAGTTATTATCTAAATAAATATATTGTTACCTTGCATTGATGCCTAGCTTGCTGAGGAACACAGAGCGGTCTCAGCGCTTCCAGCCAGGCCCGCTCCTCGTTCGCGCTGTTCGCCGCCAGGTAGGTGTGAGTGGAGAGGCACGGTAGCGCTCGCTCTACCAATTGGAAGCAGAACTCGCGTTCCCAGAGCGATTCGTGAACCTCAAATAAACGTAAAAAGTTATCTTTCAATTAGGCTATTCAACTTTTACAAGCTGCTACTTATTATAAATACGGGATTTATCACGTACCGTCTTATCGGTGTTTCGACCGACAATATTTCGGTTCAATTCGTGAACCTTCATCAGGCTGAGTGCGATCCGCTCCGAAAACGAGGTAACTAGTGCGAGGCGAGACGTTATTCGGAGCTATTCGGATAGCCGTTAACACTGATAAGACGGTACGTGATATATCCCGTATTTATAATAATGATTGATATCAATCACGAAAGTTTTCTAAATAAAAAACCTGTTGCTTGTTTAAATGTATGTATAAAGCATTAAGTTTGGATGACAGCGGGGCAATTCTATTGCAAAAACTATATATTTTTGTATGGATTGTGGCTCTATTATCAGCCTGAGCCACAAAGATTCGATCCCCTTTAGGTTTAATATCACTAAAATGACTACTGTCCATGGAACAAATAAGATGACAATAATTTTAGTGCTGTCAAACCCGAAAGTTTAGTTTTGCCTACAGAATTTCCGGCCGTACCTACGGAAAGTGGGAATAGAATCTTCTTAATCTTTGACACTGTGAAGAGTTCTGGCATTTTGTGTATTTGAGCACATTTCCCTTATATATATAAAAATAAATATGGCTGGACATTTCACACAGCGCTATCTAGCCCCAAACTAAGCAGAGCTTGTACTATGGGAACCAGATAACTGATAGAATACTTATATACTTTTTTTTTGTAAATACATACTTATAATAAGTATATAGAAAAACACCCAGACACGGAACGAATATCTGTAGATCATACAAACATTTGTTCCGCGGCGGGAATCGAACCCGCTACCTGCTGCGTCACTGTACCACGGAGATCGTCAAATATATAATATATACATTTTAGTTATGTATTTTGTATTCCACTATTTCCACCTCTGTATTTATCTAGTTATGTCGTGCTAAATTAATGTTTTTATGTTCGGTTAAGCTGGTTTTTTTAATACCATCTCAGCAAATAATCTTAATTTTAGTACTTGTTTCTGTAATTAATTTACCTGGTAGAGATAAGCGCAGGACAGATCGATCAGTCCCTTCGGCTTGGTCCGTTTCGGCGAGTCGTAGAAGTACAGATGAGTGTCAGTTCCCTCTTGTAGAAGCACGAAATATAACGCCTTCCACTTCTTAGCGAGCTTATCGGACTTTTTGTTTAGATATCCTTGATGTTTGATACCCTAGAACATTCAAGTAAGCATGTCAATATTTATAGTTAGTCACAATTACTTTTAACAAAAAACAACCACTTTCAGGTCAAAGTCTCAGGAAAATCGAAAAAATTTCGAAACGGAACTAAAAAATTAAAAATGGTTAATTAATACTTCATTTTTAAAGAGGTTTTCAACAATACCACAAACACTGTGATGAAAGCAAACATATTTTGTATCCTCTCTTTGCAAAAAGATTTGACCTCAATGAAACTAAAATGGAACCACCTTTGAGCTATATTGAACCCAACGCAAAAAGAATCATTCAAATCGGTTCATAACACCATACAAAAAAAATCATTACTACGGATTCAGAACCTTTTCTTTTTTGGGTTTAAACTGGCTTGCTGGTGATTTAGCGCAGCTAAAGCCCGTATACTATAATTTTGCTAGTTATATATAAACTTAAGGCTTTGCAACAGTTTTTAATGAAAGAAACTGTTCAAATCTCAACTCCCGACTCAAGCATGGATTTGTATTTAACTACAGTAGAACTCGCAGATTTTTTTAAAGCTTCGGACAAATTGTACATTACAAAAATTTTATAAATGTATCCAATGCTGATTTTGGGGCCAATGTTACATTTTTAAAGTTATTTCCTCATACCTTAGTTTTCTTGAGGCCGATTTGGTCGCGGCATTCGCGTAGTGTGGCATAGATCTTCTCAGCAGCCGCGCCTGTTGTGCTTTGTTGCGGCTCTATCACGTGACCCTCGGCGATTAGCTGACAAAAGAAACCAGCGTTAGTTCAACCCCGACTAAAAAATCCACCAAATTAGCTTCTCCATAGAATGTACAAAGTAGTTGTAAATGTTCACATACCGGTTGTCCCAGAGTGTGTCCTTCAACAATCTGCTCCTTCCTGTACCTATTGATGACCGCGTCCAAACACTCGAACGTGCGTCCCCCCATCAGGTAGCGAACTCCCTTCTTCTCTATTCGGAACCTTTTATCAAAATAATGTGTATGACAAATCTGCCGAACATAGATTTAAATATTTTAGCAGACTATTTTTGGGACGGATTTTTCTCGCAATCCTCACCGCTACGTCCCTACATGTATAAGTTAATTTTTATGGAATAACTCCGTTCAGGCTTATCATACTAGTTCCGGGACAGCCTGTATAGTATAACACATAATGTTTCATAGCGAATGGGAAGAAATTGAAAAAGTATTTTTGTAAGCTTTTTGCTAAAAAGAAAATTTGCGAACCCGGCGTTCCTGATTTTTTAAATGTTTATAAGTATACTATCAGCTTTCTTGTTCCCATACACAAGCTTTCCTTTGTTTGGGGCTAAAAAGCGCTGTGTGAAATGTCAAGCAAAATGTATTAATTTACTAGTGGACCCCCCGAACTTCGTATCGGCTTGACATGCATAGGTATAACGCGGGCTGTCAATATAAGTCACCATGGTAGAATTGTCAATTGTTATCCCCGGCCATCATTATGTATGAGAAAATTAATGACTTCCACAAATAATTCAATACCAAAATTAGCCAAATCGCTCCACCCGTTCTCGAGTTTTAGAGAGACTAACGAACAGCAATTAATTTTTATATATATAGACAATATATCTCGGGATAACTCCTACCGAAGCATCTGTTTCAAACGATATTCATTTTTTTTTACATCCTCTTTGACGATATTTGCAGCACGCATTCTGTCAATTCTATGTCAAACGTCATAAGGTTACATTATAAAAGCGCTAAGGTTAGATTATAAATAATTTTATATGGTGGTTAAGTATTCTTAAATTTTCTAATTTTGCGCGCAATTTTCTTAATTTTTTCTTTCATAAGAACTTTCTCCTGACAATAAGAAATACAACAAAAAAAAAAATTGGCCAAATTGGTCCAGACGTTGAGTTATGCGCTTACCAACACATTTTGCGATTCATTTTTATATTATAGATTAAGTCTCCTTACCTTTGTATCTGATTATTAATATGAAAGAACAGAGAGTAATCTCCAGGCGAGTTATCCGAGGGTCTGACGAGGAAGCTGCCGGGACCTGCTTTCACCAACATATCCACTGCTTCGCTCTTAGTGCAGTTGGGATGGAACCATGAGAAGACGGTGTTGGGGTCGATCGCTGGATCTAAATCCTCAACCAACTCTCGGAAGATCATGCCTTGTTCTCCAGTTCTGAGGAAAATATCACATTTAAATAAATAACATCTACTTATAATTAGCATCCATACCTATATTATTAAAATTCGAAAGTTACTTTGTCTCTCGGTCTGTTTGTTAGGCTTTCACGAGTAAAACAGCTGAATCGATTATGTTGAAATTTGATATATAGATAGATCATGACCTGGATTGAGACAAAGGGTACTTTTTATTGCCAAACCACGAGTGCGAAGCCGCGGGCAGAAGCTTGTAGTTGATTTAATAGTTATTTTATTAGTATAGAGTGAAAACTTAACAAACAGACTGACAGAGGGACAAGCTAGTTTCGAATTATAACATTAGTACAGATAGGCCAAATCATGCATTAACATTGCTAGCTAAGGAATAAATGGAATATTATTTCTAATAAGTAATCTTCAGTAGGTAACGAAATCTCTGTGATGGGAATCAATGTAGAATGTACAACATCGAGCTACAAAATCTGAGTATTACCGGGATCGTAGGACTTAAAAAATATTTCTGTTAGTAATATTTTATGTTTTGTTTAATGTTATCAGAACTAATTTTGTAATGGTTTGGGAATCGAGATGTCGAAGGTAAGGTTTCCAGATGCATTTTGGGTCCGATTGTATGTCCGATCTTTCAATTTTGTGTTTTGGTTTAAACCGATAAAAGACTATTAAAATTGAGTTTGGTTTTGTTTTTCGAGCAAGCAATAAAAGACTATTCAAATTGAGTTTGGTTTTGTTTTTCGAGCAAGCAATAAAAGACTATTCAAATTGAGTTTGGTTTTGTTTTTCGAGCAAGCAATAAAAGACTATTCAAATTGAGTTTGGTTTTGTTTTTCGAGCAAGCAATAAAAGACTATTCAAATTGAGTTTGGTTTTGTTTTTCGAGCAAGTAATAAAAGACTATTCAAATTGAGTTTGGTTTTGTTTTTCGAGCAAGTAATAAAAGACTATTCAAATTGAGTTTGGTTTTGTTTTTCGAGCAAGCAATAAAAGACTATTCAAATTGAGTTTGGTTTTGTTTTTCGAGCAAGTAATAAAAGACTATTCAAATTGAGTTTGGTTTTGTTTTTCGAGCAAGCAATAAAAGACTATTCAAATTGAGTTTGGTTTTGTTTTTCGAGCAAGCAATAAAAGACTATTCAAATTGAGTTTGGTTTTGTTTTTCGAGCAAGCAATAAAAGACTATTCAAATTGAGTTTGGTTTTGTTTTTCGAGCAAGTAATAAAAGACTATTCAAATTGAGTTTGGTTTTGTTTTTCGAGCAAGTAATAAAAGACTATTCAAATTGAGTTTGGTTTTGTTTTTCGAGCAAGCAATAAAAGACTATTCAAATTGAGTTTGGTTTTGTTTTTCGAGCAAGCATAATGCCCGGTCGAAATAAATGCACAATATAATTTGTCACAATGGATATTTGATACTTGTATGTATGTACTGCAAAAAGTACCTTCCGCAAAAAGAAATATTACTAATTAAACAGACTAGTTGTTCAATTATAAACACTACTTTCTACCATCGAGTGATAAATAAGACTAGTAGTCGTTATACCACAATAGAACAAAAAAATACCCTTTTGAATTATACATATGGTAAATGCGTAGTTCAATGCACTATCAATGACCCATAGTCAAAGGTCAACGAAAGAGAAATAATACAGATCCCACTAGTAATATGAAATCTAAAGTATGTATGTATCGGGGTTAATGGAATAATTACGCAATTATGTGTTTTGTCTTTTACACTGACGGGTTCTTTTAAACCACGTGTACAAATACCGATTTTACTATAAACTGGATATTTACTATGATTGAGTAAGTTTTTAGAGTGTCCTGTGCTGGATTACCGGGTGATTCTTTCAAAAGTTATAACATGCACAAATATATTATACAAAAATTACGTAACTAATAAACTCGTCATATCCTCAGAATAGTATCACCATATTTTTACTCTTTTGGATCTAAAAACACTTAACTATTCTATGGTAAACGTCGAGTAGTAATAATCATAAATTACCTATGAGCAGTGACCCACAGCCAGCCATCACCCATATCGTTGTGGACGAAGAATATGTCTCCCTTTTGGAAGGTCAGCTCATCTGTGTCGGGCATCTTCGTGTATGGCAGGATTGCTACAACTCTCTGTCAACATACGTGACAAAAAACTTTAAAACATATCTCAAACATCAATTGAAGATGAATTATACTCTGTTGGTAAGTTGCATGCAACAGGTTTTTAGATGGAGTAGGCTTATTATTATTATCCAGCACCTCTAAGCCGTGCTCTCGTCAAATCCTCAAAATAAGAATTTTTGGACCTAATTTCGTTTATTTCTTAGCTTTACAAAAACGTGAATAACAGTATAGACCTGTAATCCCGTCTATTGATATTTATTTGAATTATTTTATTTACTTAGAGGTCTACATGCTTTAGTTAGATAAACGTTTGACCAATACCACACTTATGGTAAGTGATGGTGTCGTTGATGAAGACGCTTGAGGACAAATAACACTCAAAAATCAAATTTTTCTGTTTTTGTTGGATTTTTAAATCACGGAATATAATTTAATCAATAATTTTGCTGGCTGTACATGGTAAGTAAGTATGGTTCAAAGTATACAGGACGATTTTGATGGAATACCTTCCCTTTTTTACAGTTAAACAAGCCAAGGTCCCATGACAGTCATCCTCATCAGCCAGTAGGTAAGGTCCCCACTGAATTTCAAAACGATCTTTTTGAAGGACCCTGCCACAAGCGAAGTGTTCGCGGTAGGAAATTCCTCTGGAACCTTACGGTGCGCGAACACATCGTCTTTAACGTGTGAGGATGGATACATAAAGGAATAATCTAAATCCGATCAGACGAGATAAAACATGGGTGGCCATACTAAGGTTTAATGGAAGATTATTAGTATCATGGGAAGATTACGATTAAAATGAACTTCTTAATTTTATGGCTTCTGCTACTTTTTGTCACTATTCTTCTTTCATAGGTCAGATCGAAGAGACTTATCAGTCATTTTTATACCATAAAGTTAAGAAGACGGGTCATCTGACGACATACGCCGTTTAACCCTTTAAGAGCCGTAAAGTAACATCTCAACAATTTCGCACTGGACGAGCAGCGAGCCCATACATATCGAAATTGGTATTGGGTCCCCGTATCAAAGGAAAGGATGCGGGTCCAAATCGCGTTCGGTTCGTAATTTTTGGGATGATTGTAAAATCTTCGCCCTGTAAGAGTAGGCAGGCCTCTTACCTTCTTATCATTGACCGGTTCTGGCGGTGGGACCGGTTCCACCAGCCTCTCCCGTTTCAGCAGATCCGAACAGTGACTGTAGAACCCCACGAGCTCAGTGAGGGAGTCGAACTGGCGACCACCTATGTAATAGTCACCGCAAACTGCTGTTATCCTGTATTGAAAGAATATACCTATTAAGATAACTTATAAGAATATCGTGTCCGCAACTAGTAAAGTGGCCTTAACGGAAGGCCAGCGCTGGTTGTTGCAACCATCACATGCTGAGTTAAGGGCCATTTTGCAACTATACATTGTGCATAAATACATTTAGATTTGTTTTGTGTTGTGCTTTTTTACTTTTTTTGTAATTGTTTTTAATATGTTAAATCTGTATGTTGCAAATAAAATATTATATTATTCTATTCTATTGATTGATGTCATTTAAAACATGTGCGGTGAGTAGTTATCGGTATAAATGCAACTGCTCTAAAATTTTGATTAGATTATTTTCACTAAAACCATGATTTGTGAGTTTTCCGATATTTTATTTTATATTTCTATCAAATAGGCATTTCACGCGACTATAAAATACCTAACTTATATAATATAATTATATATAATATATTTATAATGATCAGTTTTCGACTATACATTGTCGAAAACTGATCATTATACAAAAGAGTCGTGGATCGTAAACATCAACTTAACTATATAACTTTTTATATACGTGATCTACTTTTTAATAAACTTTGTTGTGATCGATCAGTGGTTTAATCGCTCAACAACTTCAACTTTTAAATGTGTATAGTCTAACTGGACCGTACATTCTTTGGTCCTCCGAGTCGGATAACAACCAATCACACTCGAATCACAGCTGAAAGTCACAGAACACTGAATGTAAGCTCGTAATATATGTAAAAGGTAAGTTATAAGTTAATAAGAGCCAGTGGCCAACTTTGGCGTCGGAGTTTTTTTAACCGCCTGAAGGCCTCCAACATCGCATTACGATTTTTTATAGCCAGGACCTCTTAATGCGCCCTTCAAAGCATGGAAACGTTTAGTTAGAAATATCTCTATCGGTTTAAGATTCAAAATATTATAAGAACTAATTTATTACTCACCTAAAGTGATTGATTCCAGTCCTTCCCAGATAACTAAGCACATAGGAGCCCGGCTTTCGGTCACTCTCGCGTACTAAAACAAACATTTTCCTAAACGTTAGAACTGGGAGCAGCAGGTCTACACCAATCTATTTATTGTGATGCAGTTCAAAAAGTCTACAGCAACATTTTTTTTTATAAATTATAGGCTAGCGTTTGAACACGATCTCGCCTGAAAAACAAGGATCAACAGAAAAGTATTTTAAACAAGACCAGTCAAGTGCGAGTATGAGTACTTGCGTACCGAGGGTTCCGTAGTTACCTATATTTGATCGAGCGAAGTGAGATCTCCATCATCCATCATGTTTGTTTGTCCGAGAATAACTTTCGAAGCTTTGATCCGATCATCGTGAAATTTGGTATATAGGTAGATAGATAGTGATGGCACAATCCTGGTGTGACTAAATGAACGAATAATGTAGGGGGCTAGTTGAGATATCGGGGTTCAAGAGGGGTAACAAAAATCTAAATGAGACTATTCGGTTAAATGGGATGTCTAATAAAAGGTATTTACTAGTACATTTCGACTCCGTTTAATTTTTATTTAAATCCTTGTAGTTTTTGAGTTATATAAGCCATAATAAAAACTGAACTATGACGAAATTCACAGGGTACACCAGTGACACCACAGTGCTGAAATTTTGTATTTGTGTAGCTTTAGTGACACAAATATAGGGAAAAGTCTGAAATAGAGAATAACTGTAATTTCTACCCCTAAAAAAAGTTACCACTTTACATGAACCCCTGTTACTTGTAATTTGAATGAAACTGTAGATTAAGTTGGTTGATTGTCTATTTTGTGGCATTATTTTATTAGTCAAAGATTATGAATAATATTTTTTTTTGTTTTTTTGGAAACTAGCGAAATCTCAGTTAGATCTACTAGTATCATTAATTTCAAATAGTTCGCTTTGCAAATTTCGGAGATAAGAGGACAACAGTAATTTTTACACACAACAGATACTACAGTAATAGAGCAGGGAAATGATGATTAGATAGGAATGAGGAAAGGGAAAGTGTAGAGGAAGGGGCTAAGGAAGCATAGGAGCAGGAAATTCGACATGTTTTTGAACTCCGATAGTTAGGATAGTGAACAATTCATTGAAACACCCAGCTCAGACAAATGGATTCAGACACTAGATGTTTCAAGATTGGCAATACATATTTAAAATAATGTAAAAAAAACTAGGAAAGGGAAAGTGTAGAGGAAGGGGCTGAGGAAGCATAGGAGCAGGAAATTCAACATGTTTTTGAACTCCGATAGTTAGGATAGTGAACAATTCATTGAAATACCCAGCTCAGACAAATGGATCCAGACACTAGATGTTTCAAGATTGGCAATACATATTTAAAATAATGTAAAAAAAACTAAGTATGTAGTAATATTTTAACACCATAAAAAATTATACCAGGAATTTAACTTTTTAGTACTTCTACTTGATTCCTGGAAAGTGACATGGCTCCATTATTTATTATATGACTACAACTTTAGCTGATTAGTTTTAATGATGAAGCAATGACCCAAGCAGTAGCTATGGTGAACACCATTCATTACCTTACCAAGAAACAATGAAACCTCTTGGGAATTCTAAGTTGACTAGCTATTGTATTGCAACAGTAACTGTTTTATAGTACATATTGTGAAATTCTATTGTATCTAAACTAAATTACATGTAAAGTGTTATTAGTAAATAAGTAATAATATAAATATATATGTAGTTTAAAGTGTTAAAAATTAGGTAGATATCAATCAGCTCTATTGCATCATTAACAATATCAATTGTCTCATAATATTTGTATTCATGAAAATTAATCTTATAACAGTTATATGGCAATTCCTCCATATAAATCCCAGGAGTAGCAAGAAGCAATTATCACCCCCTAAGAATAGCCTACAGTTTCTAACAACAGAAGGGCTTAGTGGTGAACTTTTAACACCCTCATGAACAGGGGTGACATAAACTCAAATGACGATCACAATATGTCTTGTGGCCGCAGTGATATTAAAGCCGCAAAAGCAAAAAAAAAACAAAATAGAATGTTATCTATAGGATAGTTTAATTAAATGTGACCCTATTTTTAGCTTTAATTTGATTATAAAAATTAACTAATCCAAGTATAGTGAACACTGATAAAAAAACATCTATTCACAGTACTTGAGGAAAATATCTACTCAAATTATTATCTGTAATTAATATAAGAATATTATTTAAAGAAATACTTTTACCAACCTAAGTAACTGCCAAGTTTGCCAGCAGCCCACAGCCTTTCTTCAGATGTGTATCTGTCCAGTCTGCCATGGTACCACTCAGTTTCTGGAGGTGCAAGCACAGCTTGTCTTTCACCTAAAAAAGTTTCTATTTATAATTTTATTCATACCATGAACTCACTAAACAAAGTTGTATTAAGATTTAATACCATTAGTACTTGGCCCATCGGCTTCATCCAGTTCTAGATCGGCAGCCAGCTCAGCAATATCTCCCCCACCGTCCTCAGACTCCGTGGAGGGCGATCCCAGCTTATCCTTCACAGGGGGTCCGATAGGCGCCCCCATGGCGCGTATCATATCTGCCATTTTCCGGTAAACACTTCACTTAAACGCGTTACAGAAAAACATGTGACTCATAGTTCATTAGAACGAACAAAATTAGATAGGACAAACCGTAGAAAATAACTCAAACGTGTTTACTTTGCAACAAGAACAAAATAGATAATGTAATTCATTTACCCACGAAGTAATTGCAACAAAATATACACAAAGAAGTACTTTGCCAAATATCAGGCACGGTCCATTTTTTAAATTTAGAAATTTATTAGCATTTGGTCATAAATTAGCAAAAATATTTAGATTATTTTTAGGAATCCCGTCCCGTAGTCCCCGATACGCCCGTCGCGTCGCCTACGACTAAAGATAATAAATTCATATGAATGAATGAATGATTGATTGATCTGATCAAATGTCTAACCCCACGGCCACATTTCTCGCCGAGGCGCGAGGAAAGTTGGCAAGGCAAGGCCGTAATGAGAAGCAACGCGGCCAACGAAACAACCGACTTAAAACGTTTTAAATTAAATGTTGCCGTTTTAAACTCCAAATAAATCGTTTTAAACGGTTGAAAACACGCCTACAAAAACAAAAGAACTGTGTTTTACACTTCATTAGGGGCAATTTTTGGTCAAATTCTAAGTCAGGTGCTTAGACACACCGAATTAGTGTATATAAAATCAATAGAAAGTACCGACTACACGAAAACTTAAGTGTGATGACACTCGCTAGTTAGTTAGTAGCCACAAACAAGAACTGAACTGAAACACACAAGTACATGATACTTGTGTGCACAAGTGCATGGTTAGGATTGCTATTTTGACATAATTTTCATATGATCAAATAATTATTTTTTATCACTTCTATTTCACATGTGAAAAATCACAGTCATTGATTTTTCATTTTAATGCCGTAGTGTCACACTCGCTATTCTTGTTAGTGCTATTAATTTCACATGTGAAAAATCACGGGCAATGAAAACGCCTGATGAATTCCTAAGAAATGCGAACGACTGTGATTTGTAGCAGACCCGAAAGACAACCGATAGTCTGCTGAGCAATGTGCCAAACTCCAACGTGATCTAGATGTCATTCTTCAATGGAGCGAAAAGAACTAACTATATAATATATAATAAAATAAAATAAAAAGCCTTTTATTTCTTACAACATTTACAGTAATTATTTTAAGTTATTTTTATACATGTAAAAAAACTTACGAAATTAGCATTTAATTTAAAATTATACAATATTATTTTGGTTACCTAGTTATTTTAATTTATAGTGGTGTTTTAATCATATTTTATACTATATTTATTTATAAAAATTTAATAGGTTAGTTTATTTAGTAGGTGTTAGTATAAAATATTGTATTTTTAGTTATATTATATTAAATGTTTATTTTGCTATTCGTTTTTACTTATAAATATTTTGTATACATATATATAGGTATTTATACTATTTTTATAAGAACTAACTATACCTAAACATAAATAAATGCCAGTTTATGAGTTTCACACGCTCAAGCCAGGAAATTACTGCGCAGTATACAGTACATCATTCCGCTTACCAGAAGCCATACAGTAAAAAACCTTGGCATTACGTTTGACCTTAGGCTTGATTTCCACGTGCATATGCAAAAACTTGCTGCAGATTGTTATAAGCGCTTAGGATACGTTACACGTAATTGTAAAGATATCAACAACTTAGGTGTAATAAAACTTTTATATATTTCCCTTACAAGAACCAAGGTCGAAACCGCCTCCTGCGTTTGGAATCCCCACGTGTCAACATATTCCCTGATGCTTGAAAAAATCTAGAAGCGTTTCTTACGCTTCATTTTTACACTTACGCAAATTCTTGCAAGGCACATTAGGTTAATTTAATTAATCTAATAAGGATTTCCTAATAGAATCGTCGAATCCAACTCGGATGAGCAGCGTTTGGGAAACTTCGCAACGTCTTTTCGTCCAACATACCTCAGTGCCTTAAGACGAAA
Source organism: Philereme vetulata (assembly GCA_918857605.2). Classification (NCBI taxonomy): domain Eukaryota; kingdom Metazoa; phylum Arthropoda; class Insecta; order Lepidoptera; family Geometridae; genus Philereme; species Philereme vetulata. Next base: position 10,321,251 of record OU975442.1, on the reverse strand, counting down.
GTCTACAATCAGTGTGTGTTACCAGTGATGACATATGGAACCGAGACGTGGTCCTTCACTATTGGCCTTATGAATAAGCTCAGAGTCGCTCAACGAGCTATGGAGAGGGCTATGCTCGGGGTTTCTCTACGGGATCGAATCAGAAATGAGGAGATACGTAAGAGAACTCAAGTCACCGACATAACCCGACGGATTAGCACGTTGAAGTGGCAATGGGCAGGCCATATAGCGCGCAGAACAGATGGCCGATGGGGCCGAAAGGTTCTCGAGTGGAGGCCACGGACCGGCAAGCGCAGCGTAGGACGTCCACCCACAAGATGGGCAGACAACTTGCAGGTCGGCGTTGGATGCAGGCCGCTTCCAACCGCAGTTCCTGGAGATCAATGAGGGAGGCCTTTGTCCAGCAGTGGACGTCCTACGGCTGATATGATGATGATGATGATGAATAAGGATTTCCAATGAGTAATACACAGACTTAGGTACATTTAGATAAATTACAAGGTTTAATTACAGGTTTTAATTCTCTCGAAACGCGAAGGTTATTAAATCAAATTATGACTCTTTGCCATCTATTACAGGGTGAGCGTGATTGCCCGGAACTAGTCAGTGATGCAAGTAGGCTATGTGTGCCGGAGCAACGCTCTAGGTTTAGGCTTGGGCGGGTTCCGCTGTTCGAACCGAACCTTGCGCGTACTGTTGCTTACCAAAACTCTCCTATCTGCCGTGCGCAACGCCACCGTAACGAACTTCAAAAGATTTATCCGGAAACTGATGTATTTGCAGATATTGTACATGTTACGTTGACGCAGGTATGCCTTCAGTACTGTGAGGGATATATTATTTCAAAATAATAAATTGTAGGTAGGTACTTGGGTAAATTATAAGGTATTATATAATTTTTTTTACGTGTGTATAAGTAGGTACTTAATAGGTGTGTGTATGTAAGTGTAAGTAGACTTGTTTGGTGGAAGCTCAAATGATTTTTTAAAAAACATAAAAATGATTAAAATTAATTTATTTATATATTTTAATGTCTAATACATTTGGCGACTTGATACAGAATGAATCTCTCTAGGTTAAAAGTACTGCAGTTGAATTTAAACATAAGCAAAATCTTATCTGGCTAGCCCGGCGACCATGCGTGGGCGCTTGTGTGAATAAGCTATAATATGATTAGTTGGCTGAAAATATGGAAGGGGCAGTTATGCCAGCATCTGTAACTCCTCCCTCCGTAAGTTCGAAATTATCCGAAGGATGAGGATCATTTCGGGTTTTCCCCATAATACAAATATTTTTAAATTTATGCTTAAATGCTAACAATAAAAGACAAATTACAATAATAAAGCAAAACACAAAATTTCCTATACTAACACTTTTATAATCTAGAGCACTATCACTAATAATTTCACTTCCACTTTTCTGTAGTATATAGTTCAGCGACTGAACGTCGGTGAGGTCGATTCCATTGAGATTGGCAGGTTTTCTCTGCATATCTGACGGATCGGTCGATATTTGAGGTAAGTTGATTACTGGAAGTTTCATGAAATTTACGTCATTTCCTTGAGTTTGGTGTCTTTTAAATGACAGTCCCTTTATCTTTACTAGACAATCATCATCCATGGTCAACAGGTATGTTCCAATGATAGATTCTTGTGTTATATCGTCTTTGCAATACTTGGTGAGTAAGGTTTCTGTTCTTACGTGGATGATCCAGCGATTGGGCTGTATAGAGTCAGCCTTTACATCGTCGATGGTAACTGGAATCGGGTGACAGCTCGAGATATTTGTGGAAAAGCTCATAAGTTCGGTAATGCAATCATCTTTGATTAGTAACGTGACATCGTTCTCATGGCATAGAAAACGGTATTCATCAATCTCGCGGCATGACTGGGAGAGCGGCATCGCTTTTAACCCTTTCACAAGGACATATGGGTATTTAGGTAGGATAATAGAGGTAAGGTTATTGGCTTTATCGTGGATAGGTAATGGAATCATTTTAAAATAGTTAAAAAGCTCATTCCTGATTAAAGGAATGTGCATAATGAATTTTATCTGATTTTGTTTTACATATGCTTTTATCTTTATACATTGCTCTATTTTTAAAATATTTTCAATACTAACTGGAAAAACTAATCTGTCTGTTTTCTCAATTTCCTGCAACAATGCCACTAACTCTTCAGTGTCTATAATTGATTGATGTAACAAATTAATTTTAGCAAAGGCAATAGCTGTCTCAATTTCATTCAGTCGAATGTAGAGTGTTTGAAAGTTATGTATAAACGCGTTATATATGTGAATAATCTTATTACTGATTTGGGATACGTTTAATTTATTTAAGCTACGATTGATATCTTGGATACTGTCTTCAATCTGAATGAAATTGTATTTGGTAAAGTTGGCTATTTTTGTGAACGTACCCACCATTTCGGCAACGATAGTCATTTTACTATTTATGGCGTCTTGTTTTGTATTTATTTTATTAATTAATTTTTCATACATTACAGCGTCATCATTATCTAGATTTCCTGTGATCGCTTTGATAAATGAACCGAGAGGATTTATTAAACCACGTTTAGATCTTACAGTTGGAATCAGCTGTTTGTACTTAAATATAGTTATGTTAATAGTGTAATCCGTTTGTAACTCCACATCAGTAAAGTCTGTGTCAAAAGCTTTAATATCGAAACATTTTTGAATGTGCGTTTTAAATCTTTCATAACTACCTAAATTGAATTCCAATTCCTTGTATAAAAGTTTTAAATCCATCACCTTTATAACAGTCCATGTACCATGACTGATGACAGCTTGACCTTCTTTGACGGGTAGCAGTCCCGGGTTCTTATTAATAGGGTGTAGTTGAAGGGCCTGGTTTTGGATCACTAGGACCGCCAGAAGAATTAACCTGTGGAGGACGTTTTATGTCTTTAATAGGAACTTTAGTATGTCGACTATGTGTTATAACGGGTACAACGTTTCTTTGTATGGCTCCGGTAACCTGAGCTTTCTGATATCGCGGTTTATCCTTACTACGTCTAGTGTTTACTCCTTTGATATATACTGTATCGCCTACATCTATATCGAATTCTTTCTCGCCACCACGTTTCTCTATTACAGCTTTCTTTTTGTCAATTATTTTATCTGTTAGGTACTCATACAAATGCTTAGTCCTTCTAACGTGTTCTTTAACCAATTGTTGAGTAAATTGTTTGTTAAAATCTACATAAAAAGCGCTATTAGACTCGGTATGACCGAAAACTACTTCAAATGGGGTAAGACCTGTAGTAGAATGAATTGTGTGGTTATATGACATAACAGCGTAACTCATAACAGATGCAGCGTCAGTTATTTTTTGTTCGTATTTAGCTATCCGATATATTTCTATGATGGTTGAGTGAAATCGTTCAACTATTCCCATAGAGTTAGGATTATGAGGGGTACCAATGTGAAGGTCGATTTTATAAAATGATAACATTTCCTTCATTAATTTATTATTAAATTCTGTGCCTGGATCTGAACTGATTCTACTAGGTGTTCCATACAAAGAGAAATACTTAATTAAGGCTCTAACTGCTTCGGGCGTGGATTTCGTGTTAATCTCGAATGCTTGGCCTAACTTGCTGAAGGCATCGACTATTGTTAGGTAATGTTTTCCGTCAATTGAAAATGTGTCAGTAAAAAGTTCTTGGAATGGCTTTATTTGAGTTTGTGATAACTGTAATTCCGGTTTAAATGGTTTTCTATCATATTTCATTTTCTTGCAGAGTTCGCAAGCATTTATAATGCTAGCCACCGTTTGATCCATGCTATTCCAATAATAGGTGCGTCTTATGTGCGCTAACGTTTCTTTTATTCCCCTGTGACTATTTTTTCCTACATGATATTTGAGTACAACGTCTCGTTGCTCCTGTTCGTTATCAACATAAACAACTCGCTTGGTACATTCATAAAATTTTACTGTTCCTTTTTGAAAAAGTAATATGGTAGCCTCCGAAAACTGCTTTCGATGTAACGGGTCTTCAAAATAAAAGAAATATTTTATTTTAGGCCTAATGTAATTTTTCAGGAATCTTTTGATTAGATCTGGATGATCTAAAGGTAAGTGAACCTGTAAAACCTTTTGTTTGTCCCTAGATAAGTCTTTAACTGATATTTCGTCCCTGTTCCAGGTATGTACGAGTATTTGATTCGGCTTGGTATCTACAGCTTCTTGCAATATAAGCATACCATCTGTATCTAAATCGCGGGCTGAATGTACTGTCCCCATACTAGCGTCGTCTTGACGACCTTCAGATGCAGATGCAGTAGTACTACCTCCAGATGGAATTGAGTAGGGAGATCGACGTCGACCTTTACCAGCTTTCGATGTATTACTTTTCTCAGAACCTGATGATATAACTATCGGAGATGGCGTTCGCTCGCGCGGTGTAGAGGTACGGGTGGTGTCCTTATTACTCAAACGTATAATATCGTCAGTTACGTCTTTAATATGGCGTTTTAGTTTTTGTTCCTTTTTATCTAAATTCACCTTCATCGAATCGTCATCATCGTTACTTAGGGCGTTAATCCTAATTCGCGACAATGCATCGGCATTACAATTTTGTTTTCCTTCTTTATGTTTAATGTCATAATCAAACTCCGATAAGCGTAATTTCCATCTAGTTAGCTTGCTGTTAGGTTCCGTAATGGATTTAATCCAAGTTAAAGGTCTGTGATCCGTATAAATCATAAATTTCTTTCCGTATAAATAAGGTCTAAAATGTTTCGTAGCCCATACTATGGCTAAAAGCTCTTTTTCTATTGTACTATATCGCGTTTCGGCATCGTTCAAAGTACGACTAGCATAAGCTATCGGCCTATCGCTGCCTATAGGACCCTGCGAAAGGACAGCTCCTATAGCGAAGTTTGAGGCATCCGTCGTAAGGACGAATGGTTTTGAAAAGTCGGGAAACTGTAAAAGCGGTGCGTTAGTTAAAAGTTCTTTACACTTTTCAAATGCATCTATGTATTCCTGTTTTGTACAATCTATCTTATTTTTCTTTTTTAAACATGAAGTTAATGGTTGTGTGAGTTTAGCAAAGTCTTTGATGAATTTCCTATAATAACCAACTAAACCCAAAAAGCTTTTAATTTCGGTTGGTGTTCGAGGTAACGGAAAATTTAAGACTGCCTTTATTTTATCGTTGTTAGGCATAAGGCCATTTTTGGTGATGGTATGACCAAGATAAAGGACCTCTTTTCTCAGAAATTCGCATTTGTCGAGAGTTACCTTAAGGTTAGTTTCCCTTAACCGATTGAATATTTTACGGAGTTTATCGACGTGTTCCTCTAGACTAGAAGAAAATACTATAATGTCGTCAAGATATACCAGACAGTGAATACCCTGAAGTCCTCGTAGTACGTTGTCCATAGCCCTCTGGAACGTCGCAGGTGCCGTTTTTAAGCCAAACGGCATCCTTTTAAACTCATAATGGCCCGATTGTGTTGTAAATGCTGTTTTTGACCTATCTGCCTCATTTACCTCAATCTGATGATACCCGCTAGCAAGATCTATTGTGCTAAAGTACTGAGATTTACCTATCTTATCAAAAAGATCGGTAATATTAGGTAACGGATATTTGTCGTCGACTGTGATTTCGTTAAGTCGTCGATAATCGATCACCATCCTAAACTTCTTTTCACCAGATGCGTCTACTTTCTTTGGAACCAGGTGGACTGGTGCACTCCAAGGTGAGTGAGAATCTGCTATTACGTTATCTGTTAGAAGTTTATCTACCTGATTTTGTATTTCCTGGTTAATGACAGGCGGGTGTCGATAAGGTCGAATATAAATCGGGTCTTCATTTGTCGTTCTGATGTTATGTTTAACTTGATTTGTGAAGGACAAAGGTAGTTTATCACAATAAAATATATCACGATATTCGTAACACAATCTGTAAATCCTATCACGTTCCTCTTTATTAGTGTGATCTAATCGCAATTTTCCTAAATTCTCTTTCAAATATTCATCATTCATGCCGTAATTGTTCACAAAATTTACCTGACATTCTTCATTATTAAATGCCGTAACATCGAATGGTTCTTTAAACGTGATAACAGCTTTCACATCGGATGTATTTTGTATAACCGTTTCCGCAAAGTAGTTCTCACACCTAACAAGAGCGGTAGGCATACGGACGCCTTCCTGATATTCAAGATATTCTAATATCGCATCACCGTGATGTAAATTGGTTGGAATTTTCACTCTTGTTTCAGATCGCGGAGCTACGTGAATTTCATATGGCGGAGTATAAATGATTGGTATTCTCGCATTGTGTGTCATAAGGACTTGGTTTCTCATGTCAATATTAGCTCCTAATTTGGATAAAAGGTCAGATCCTATTAATCCGTCGTATCGTCCATCAACATCATAGATGTAAAATTTATGAGGTAATGTGCTTTTGAAGGTCTTTAACAATGGAATGTAAATTATCTCATTGTGCATGCTCTGAGCATGTGTACTGACCACTGTGAATGGTTCGATGTGTTTGAACTCACTGAAAAACTCATTAGCTTTAGATGGGCTAATAAAAGATCTGCTACTACCAGTATCGATGAGAAACTTTGATTTTATTTCAGGAATCACCACGTGAGGTAATTTTAATATACTATCACAACAATTTAAATTAATCACTTCACCACGTTCTTCGAGGCTGTTTTCTGAAAATTTTCCGGCATGGTTTCCACACAGATGTTTTCCGTATTAGTGGAATTTGTCCCTTCGACATATTCCATATAATTACACTCGGTAGAGGGGTACTCTACATTATCATTCGCATTATAAACGTCATAATCGTTGTAATCAGGGGTGTATTCGTTATAAGGGGATGGATCCTCTATATAATATAGATCGTCCGCAATCATATTCTGTCTAACCGGCGCTGTGCGCATCGAAATGTCACTATCCTGTAACCTTGGTTCTTGTACTTGTCGGGGTGGTACACCAAATTTATACTGGTTGCCTGAGTGAGGTTGGTTCGAAACACCGAACTTATAACCTTGTTGTTGGGGGATACCAAACCTAAAACCACCGTGTTGGAAAGGCGCGCGAGGCGCGGGCGCTTGAGCAAAATTTCGTTGAGGCTGAGTTTGAGTCCCAAATCGAAAACCTTGCGCGCGCGGCGCGAATCGCATTTGCTGAATAAAGTTTGGTCTATATCCACCTTGATTTTGTGGTATACCGTATTTGAAGCTATTTTGTGGGATGCCAAATTTAAGATTTGAGTTAGGCACCGAATTAAATGTAGTTTTGAAACCTTGAGAGACCGGAAATGGTTTTGGTGTATTATTTGATGGCATCTGGGGGAATGTTTGTTTTAGTGCTTTATTTTTAGCGTCGTACTGAAACTTAAAATTAACTTCCTCTGTAACAATGCTTAAGGCATTTTATAACGTCGAGCAACCTTTTAACCTTACTATCCGAATCATGTCCTCAGGTAAATTATATAAAAATACATTTAGTGCAGTATTGTTGTACACGATCATTTTTGCTGCCTTGATGCCCTCGTCGGTCAGTCTATTTACCTTCGCGAACAAGGAACTTCTAGTGTTTTGAATTCTATGGCAAAGCTGTATGTATGACTCGCCCTGTTTATGTTTTATTGTCTCGAGTTCTATGGCAATACACTCCTCTGATCTGGGATCACCGAAATGCTGGGTAAGAATTTGCTTTAACTCCTCGTATGAGTTAATATTTGGGTGGTCACTGAGTAGAGTCGCAGCTCTACCAGTAAGTCTACTAGACACGGCATGAAATAAGTAAACATTTTGTGCCGCGTTTCCAACGATCTTACTACCACTCACGACATAATCACATTTGGAAATAAATAAATTTAAAAGATTTTCATCCCCATCATATTTAGGGATGAGACTAAGGGTCTCTTTCGGAATTGCTTTAAATTCCATTATAAAATTTATTTATTTTTTTAACACAATTATATTTTTCAATGTAAGTAAAAATCAATGTGTCTATTCTATTCTTAACTACTCTATGGTAAACTATAGTGCACTGATTTAACCGATTTAAGGGTCAATCAATATGCCTATTTTATATACCTCCTTAACTAATCTATAATAAACTATATAGTCACTGACTTAACCAATTTAAGTGTCAATCAATATGCCTATTTTACTAATTACTATACACTAATTAAATACGTCTAAACAGTCTGCCTATTTATGTGCAAACAAAATCAGATAAACGCAATTAACTAGGTGAACTTCGATAGCTCAATAAAAGTGGAAAAGACACAGGAATATGAAAATACAGGAAGTGAAAAGGTTTACTCACAAGCTGCTCGATCCCATGTCCTCCTGAAACTGCACCAAGTCACTATTTCACGCTTTACCGAATAGTCGTATTTATTTGGTTTTTCGTTTCCGCGTCCGCTAATAGTCGGTTTCTTATAAAACAATACTCTCTCGTGAGACTGATTTTGAATCTTCACGAGTGTATGGCTTCGAAAATCGCGGAAATCCTACCGGCTGCGCCAGACTTGTTTGGTGGAAGCTCAAATGATTTTTTAAAAAACATAAAAATGATTAAAATTAATTTATTTATATATTTTAATGTCTAATACATTTGGCGACTTGATACAGAATGAATCTCTCTAGGTTAAAAGTACTGCAGTTGAATTTAAACATAAGCAAAATCTTATCTGGCTAGCCCGGCGACCATGCGTGGGCGCTTGTGTGAATAAGCTATAATATGATTAGTTGGCTGAAAATATGGAAGGGGCAGTTATGCCAGCATCTGTAACTAAGTACCAAATAGGTTTGTGTTTGTTAGTATTATTATTTTTATAGTTAGGTATTTCTATTGTACATATACAGTTAATTTTGAACTTGTCAGTATTTTCATTTTCTTATGTATTAGTTATAATGATTTGGTTTCTAGTAAACTTTTATGTTATTTTTAAGATAATGACGATAAATTAAAATAAATCAATACGATGAATACCGAAAGTGACGACGAATACGAAAACTGACGACCGGCTGATGATCTACTGGTCATCGGCCCGAGTGAAAAGCCGTAAGATCTTCCTCCGATCCACCAATCCCACGGACAATAGCCGGGCAGTAGCGAAACTTAAATTATGGTCCTCCCATCACACTGCAACTCCTGATTACATTCCAGCAGCGGAGCATCTTCCTTCCGGCTACAAGCTGCAGTGGCCAATTTGGAAGTCCCTAACCCAGTTGCGCACTCAAGTTGGCCGCTGCCGAGACAATTTAGTCAAGAGGGCCCATTCCGGAGCCAGTGCCACTGCGGGGCCACCATACAAACAATGACCCACCTACTCTCATGTCCTCTATGCCCAAGCACCTGCACAAGAAATGACTTGTACCAGGCAACAGAGAGGGGTGTGGAAGTTGCTCTTTATTGGGCTAATAAATTTAGAAGTCAATCAGCCCTTGACACGGAAGAAAAAGAAGAACCAAAAGTGATTTCATTTGAATGATTTTTAACAGGTTATGCGAAGGAAAATACCAGGCGTGATAATGATTTTTCACATGCTAGGTACTAGTGACACGTTCCATCCTTAGTGCTTGATGGAGCAGCACCATCTATTATAATCTAACCATCTACTACAGTAGTTCTAAAAACATGGCCGTGAAAAGCCCTCATTGATCAGAGCATGACAGAGCAACGCCATCTGTTAGCAGTTATAAAAACATGGTCGTGAAAACCCCTCATTCCCTAATAACTATAATAGAACCTAGGGTTTTAAAACCAAAATCGTTAGGTTGGGATCGGAAACACTGTTTTTCATTCATTTCATTCATTTGTTCATTTAATGATTTCAATTTCATTCATTCATTTCATTACTCGTTTTTTGTTTTGACTGGCAAAGCAAGTGTTTGGTTTGTTTTTCGTTCTAAAATATTTTGTCTAGTTTTAAAATAAGTTATTTAATTATTAAACCCTTGTAAATTGGTAAGTTAATTTAATCAAATCTTCAAGTTAATCTTCCTCTTTGCTGTCCTTATAATCACTACTCGATCTACTAACAATGACGTAGCCAGCCACCATGACACGACGCCATTTTGTTTGCGCGATCTTTCTTTGTTCCTTTCCTTCGTTTTCATAAATTTTGATCGATTGCATTTTCAGTGCCACACAAACCAAATTCATAGTTATTGTAAGCCATCCTCAAATTCCGGTATCGATTGTTACAGATATCATCATGCAGATTTTTGTGAAGACCCTCACGGGTAAAACAATTACTTTAGAAGTCGAGGCCTCCGACACTATCGAGAATGTCAAGGCTAAAATTCAAGACAAAGAAGGCATTCCTCCAGATCAGCAGCGCTTGATCTTCGCTGGAAAGCAGCTGGAAGATGGACGCACTCTTTCTGACTACAACATTCAGAAGGAATCCACCCTTCACTTGGTATTGCGTCTACGAGGTGGAATGCAGATTTTCGTCAAGACCCTGACTGGCAAAACTATCACATTGGAAGTGGAGGCTTCTGACACTATTGAGAATGTCAAGGCCAAGATCCAAGACAAAGAGGGGATCCCCCCAGACCAGCAGCGTCTGATCTTTGCCGGAAAGCAGTTGGAAGATGGTCGCACCCTCTCTGACTACAATATCCAGAAGGAATCCACTCTTCACTTGGTCTTGCGTCTCCGTGGTGGAATGCAGATTTTCGTCAAGACCCTGACTGGCAAAACCATCACATTGGAAGTTGAGGCTTCTGACACCATTGAGAATGTCAAGGCCAAGATCCAAGATAAAGAGGGAATCCCCCCAGACCAGCAGCGTCTGATCTTTGCCGGAAAGCAGTTGGAAGATGGACGCACTCTTTCAGACTATAACATCCAAAAGGAATCCACTCTTCACTTGGTCTTGCGTCTCCGTGGTGGAATGCAGATTTTCGTCAAGACCCTGACTGGCAAAACCATCACATTGGAAGTTGAGGCTTCTGACACCATTGAGAATGTCAAGGCCAAGATCCAAGATAAAGAGGGAATCCCCCCAGACCAGCAGCGTCTGATCTTTGCCGGAAAGCAGTTGGAAGATGGACGCACTCTTTCAGACTATAACATCCAAAAGGAATCCACTCTTCACTTAGTACTCCGTCTTCGAGGTGGAATGCAGATTTTCGTCAAGACCCTGACTGGCAAAACTATCACTTTGGAAGTTGAGGCTTCTGACACTATTGAGAATGTCAAGGCCAAGATCCAAGACAAAGAGGGAATCCCCCCAGACCAGCAGCGTCTGATCTTCGCCGGAAAGCAGTTGGAAGATGGTCGCACCCTCTCTGACTACAATATCCAGAAGGAATCCACTCTTCACTTGGTCTTGCGTCTCCGTGGTGGAATGCAGATTTTCGTCAAGACCCTGACTGGCAAAACCATCACATTGGAAGTTGAGGCTTCTGACACAATTGAGAATGTCAAGGCCAAGATCCAAGATAAAGAGGGAATCCCCCCAGACCAGCAGCGTCTGATCTTTGCCGGAAAGCAGTTGGAAGATGGACGCACCCTTTCAGACTATAACATCCAAAAGGAATCCACTCTTCACTTAGTACTCCGTCTTCGAGGTGGAATGCAGATTTTCGTCAAGACCCTAACTGGCAAAACTATCACATTGGAAGTTGAGGCTTCTGACACTATTGAGAATGTCAAGGCCAAGATTCAAGACAAAGAGGGAATCCCCCCAGACCAGCAGCGTCTGATCTTCGCCGGAAAGCAGTTGGAAGATGGTCGCACCCTCTCTGACTACAATATCCAGAAGGAATCCACTCTTCACTTGGTCTTGCGTCTCCGTGGTGGAATGCAGATTTTCGTCAAGACCCTGACTGGCAAAACCATCACATTGGAAGTTGAGGCTTCTGACACAATTGAGAATGTCAAGGCCAAGATCCAAGATAAAGAGGGAATCCCCCCAGACCAGCAGCGTCTGATCTTTGCCGGAAAGCAGTTGGAAGATGGACGCACCCTTTCAGACTATAACATCCAAAAGGAATCCACTCTTCACTTAGTACTCCGTCTTCGAGGTGGAATGCAGATTTTCGTCAAGACCCTGACTGGCAAAACTATCACATTGGAAGTTGAGGCTTCTGACACTATTGAGAATGTCAAGGCCAAGATCCAAGACAAAGAGGGAATCCCCCCAGACCAGCAGCGTCTGATCTTCGCCGGAAAGCAGTTGGAAGATGGTCGCACCCTCTCTGACTACAATATCCAGAAGGAATCCACTCTTCACTTGGTCTTGCGTCTCCGTGGTGGAATGCAGATTTTCGTCAAGACCCTGACTGGCAAAACCATCACATTGGAAGTTGAGGCTTCTGACACAATTGAGAATGTCAAGGCCAAGATCCAAGATAAAGAGGGAATCCCCCCAGACCAGCAGCGTCTGATCTTTGCCGGAAAGCAGTTGGAAGATGGACGCACCCTTTCAGACTATAACATCCAAAAGGAATCCACCCTTCACTTAGTACTTCGTCTTCGAGGTGGAATGCAGATTTTCGTCAAGACCCTAACTGGCAAAACCATCACATTGGAAGTTGAAGCTTCTGACACTATTGAAAATGTGAAGGCTAAGATTCAAGACAAGGAGGGAATTCCCCCAGACCAGCAGCGTCTTATCTTTGCAGGAAAGCAGTTGGAAGATGGCCGCACCCTCTCCGACTATAACATCCAAAAGGAATCCACCCTTCATTTGGTTCTTCGTCTTCGCGGTGGCAATTAGACAGGCTTCAGGCATCAATATAAAGGTTTAGGTAAGGAATTAATTATTTCCAACTACAATACAATTGATACTTATCTGTAGCAATTGTAGTTGGAAATAGTTTATTCAATGCTTTTGCTATAATATGTAATAATTCCAGTCATTTATCTCAATAAACCGTAGTTGCAGAATGAATTTTACTATTTTTTGCTATACCTCTGACATACTCCTAACCTAAACAAATAGATAGGTAGTTCGAAAGGATAAAAACATTCGCTCAACCCCTTCAGTCCACTAAAATCCTGAATCCTGGATCTTTTTGCACCTTTTTGTCCACTCTATTTCTTTGTTCATGACTAGCGGCCCGTCCCGGCTTCGCACGGGTGGACATTTATTTTTTAAACATGGCAAAAAAAATTCACACCTTTGGTGTTACATTATTGAAGTAGGGATCCCAATTTTTTCTAGTCATAAATATAGCCTATGTTACTTGGGGATAATGTAGCATTCTAAGGGTGGATTCTACCAAACTTGCATTTACACTCGAGTAACTATACCAGGGTTAGATCTATTCCACTTTCTTATTCTCGAGTAAGTCAAAAGTCGTTTTACCATGCTATCGGAAGTATAACTACTCTTGGAATTACTATACGCGAATAGCAAAACGAACCTCCATAAACCATCCTATTTTATGCCGGACAGGCAGGTAATAATCTATTGGTAGGTACATGCAGGTATATATTAAAGGTTCGAATTACTGGCAGGTACCTACATAATACTCAGGTACTTATAAGTATTTAGGTATCTACTACATGCTTATGCACAGGCGTTTACATATCTGAAATGAATTCCAAGTTATGTTCAATTTTCGTCAGAAGAGATAAAGTTGCTTCTTTAATCAAACGAAACCTGATCGCGAAATCATGATCATCGTAATAATCAAATAAATCTGTTCTTTCTTTTATCCACCTTCGTCATCTAGGTGTAAATTCCTCGTCACTATCAGTATCGATAATCAAATTTCTTAAACGTTCCATTAGTTTTGTTAAAATAATCCTTTCCAAGTACTTTGAGTTCAAATGACAAAACAGCACAGAAACATATGGCATTCGGACGCCATTAAAATATTCTTGGAATAGCTCGGTTAATTCCATGCGAAACGGTGGTATAGTAGCTATTCCCGATTAGGGCCGTTATTCTTAGATTTGTAATTGGTAAAACGTAAAATAGAGTTACTCTCGAATAACTGACAATTTATTCTAAGAATAATCCTTATTCTCGTTTGCTCGAATCCACCCTAAAGGTGAAATAATTTTTGAAATTGCAGCAGTAGTTTTTGAGATTATTCTTTATAAACATACAAATCTATCCTCTCTAAATTGTAGTATAGATTTTAGGTAAAGCGTAGAATTTTTAGAACTAACGAGTGTGAAAATCCATTATAAAATTGGCCGGGTAAGCCATGCAATCTTCTTTTATCAACACTTCCAACCTCCTTAGACAAATAAATTGTGTTATGCGTCTTATTCTTACGTAGTGAATTATTTCACACAATCTATTTATTAAATTATACACGGTGCCCTTTAAATTATTGTTTTCCCATTACAAATGTTGTTCAGACCATGGTTACAAAGGATTTATAACATCAAAGTAAAAAAAAAAATACGAAATCGGTCTGTATAACATAAAAAGTTGCAAACTTATAACGTCTATTTTAACGTTACGCCCACAGGACGTCTGTCGTTTACCCCTTGAATGCCGCCGTATCGCCACAAAATAAATATTAATATGTAGTAGGTACGGCAGCGTGCCAATGAACTTTATGTCACGGTTTTTGAACAAAGTTAGACTTGTTTGAGGTCTAGATTTGTTTTTTTTATTCTCTTATTTGATGTTGTAAACAGTTAGTAGACCATGGTCTGAACAACGTTTGTTCTGGGAAAACAGTGATTTAAAGGAGACCGTGTTGAGGTTTCTCGTTAACCATGGTGGATTTTCAATATAATAGAAATAAAAAAAGGTTACAAATTTCAGATGTGTCCTCTTGGTTTGTGGGAGTGATTTTGACAAAAGGGACAGAAATGTGTAAAAGGAAACCGGAGAAAAGCGTGCTATTTGATTTGACCAAAAAGAGCGCGCGGTGGTCAGATGTTACACGTCCTTGTTATGCTACTACTGTAAGGCTCGTAGTTTTTTTTATTAATTACGTAGGTAATTAAAAGATCGTGCGAAAATATCGCTATTTTAGTTTCATTTGTTTGTTTTGTATCACAAAGAGAATGTTTGTAGCTAGTGATTCGGCCCGAACTGAGATCTCGCGAGTCTGCCTTATAAACAAAAAAAAGTATTATTTGTAATCTTTGACTATAGTGTGACCATTAGTGCTGTGCACTCCCTGAGGTATGCGCGGCGAGGTGGGAGGCAAAGAAAAAACTGCATGAGTTCACATGAGATCAAAACATGTCGGACATATCTTACGATATCAGTTTGCATTTCTAAGGCAAGACTTGTGGCGGGACGATGGTCGGAGGCTATCTATCTGTAATATATTATACTTACTTAGTTGATTAAAATGTAACTTAAATATACTCATATTTTATTAAAAATATGCAGGTGATAAATAAGAACTAAACTTATAATTCAAAGGACTTGTTTTAATGAACATTTTTTATATTTACAAACAATTATATATTCTAACGAAAGTTATTCTGACATAGATTCTGTTTCAACTTCATCTTCCATTTCATATCACGAGATAACGCACGACCCATCTTTGAATATTTATCCCGTGTGCGTCTGACATAGACCGTCTGGTACAAAAGCTACCTACCGCCGTGAGCGTTGACGGCAGACTGATAGATCGGAGCGGCCGACACATCCCCCCCGTCTCGCCGCGCGCATACCTCAGGGAGTGCACAGCTCTAATGGTCACACTATATCAAAATAGTGCCACGAAATACATAGGTAACCATCTTACTTGACCTACAGTTTCATTCAAATTACAGGCAACGGCAGTTTTGGGGTAGAAATTGCAGTTATTCTGGATTTCAGACTTCCATAGATTTGTGTCACTAAAGCTACACATATACCAAATTTCAGCACTGTGGGGTCACTGGTGTACCCTGTTAATGTTGTCAAAGGTCAGTTTTTATTATGGCTAATAATTTAAAAACTACCAAGGTTTAAACTAAAAATAAAAACGAAATCTACTCACAAAGACCTTTTATTAGACGAGCCACGATGGTCCCATTTTGTTTTTTTATCCCTCTTGAACCCCAATATCTGAACAACCCCCCCCCCCTCAAATTTTGAAATCATTTAGTCATACCAAAATTGTGCCATCACTATACCAAATTTCACAATGATCGGATAAAGGCTTCGAAAGTTATCCTCGGACAAACAAACATACATACATACCTACAACGCCGATTTGCCCAAGTTGAGTTGGGAGATCTCGCTTCGCTCGATCAATTAAAATTTCTGTCTTGTTTTCTGGACTATTGGAAATAACTGTACTGTGTATTTACCCTGTCATCCGTA
This sequence comes from Philereme vetulata, assembly GCA_918857605.2. Classification (NCBI taxonomy): domain Eukaryota; kingdom Metazoa; phylum Arthropoda; class Insecta; order Lepidoptera; family Geometridae; genus Philereme; species Philereme vetulata. The sequence goes on along the minus strand of OU975442.1, from coordinate 10,304,995 downwards.
GCCAAGGATTTATGATTCAGTCAGGGAGGTTGAAGTGTCGATAAAAGATTACATATGTAGGTCACCCGGCCAATTTTTTAATGGGTTTTAAGACACTCGTTAGTTTGAAAAAATCCACTTTAAAAAAAAAATCTTGATTAAAGGAATAAAGATAAAGTGGACATAAAGGTGTAACTATGCATCTTTGCGATGGATAGTGGACAGAGGCCGCTTGACAAGAACTGTACCTATGTGAAAATGGAATTATTTTCCACACAGTTCTAGAATACACGAGCTCAAGCATACGAGGAATCGAATTACAGTTCACCGACTGCGATAGGCGCTCTTTTTATTACCTAAAGAAACATACTCAGGTCACTTAATAAAACATCCAAAAGATAATTGTTAACATTTTATTAGGAGGCGAAAACGAGCAATAAGTTTTGGGATAAATTTTAATACAAATAAATGATATTTGCATCTCATAAATCGTCAAGTACACTATGTAATTACAGTATTTAAGATTACAGTAACATGAACAAGAATAATACACCATAACAGACAGTTATTTGTACCATAGCAAAATATATCGAGAGCCGATACAAGGTATTTATCAGACCCGCCCCCTTATTACCTAAGCCAAATTGCTTTCGCGTCGCCATCGCAAGTCAGGCCATCTCTTTTACACGTACAGTACCCGTACCTCACGTGTGAAAGGGACGGCCTGACTAGCGATAGCGAAGCGACAGCAATTTGGCTTAGGTAATAAGGCTACCGGTACAATCGTTACGTTCTATATTAGTGCGCTAACAATTACTTCTCAAGATAATGTTGCTTGATACCTACGATTCGTTGATGGCACTGCATCAAAATGCATTCATACTAAATTACGATAAATCTTAAATTCGGCTGCAAGCATCATTATCAATACGAACCAGTGCCGCTACACTTATAAAAGTGTAAAACAGCACGACCAACCAACAGTAAATTGCTCTATAAAATATTTCTTCTCATTTGATACTCTACGCGCACGTCCACAAGCCGTTACAAAACATGAGAACATAACAGTCTAAAAAATATTTCAGTAGAACAGTGTTCCCATTGTTCACCAACACAATAACAGGCCGTTGTTTAACCTCCATGTTAGCATAATATAATATGTTATCAAAACCCGGTAGTGTAGTGACTGTTCTGTTCCTGTTTATGTATTTGGCGTACTTCAGCCAGAAGAGTTGGGCGTACAATATAATTGTATGTTCAGTAAAATTAGCAATAAAAGAGACAGCGAACACTGATATGATAACACACATCGCTAGCCAGCATCTCACTGGATAACACTGAAACGTGACGAATGTTGTAACATTGATTTACTCGAAATACTTACAATAAGAGACACTTGAAGATAGAACAATTACTTTATGTACTTACATACAACTAACATTAGATCTAGGTATTGTCCTTTGTATGCCAGGAATGTGATTACAATGGGGTCCGATACTATTATTGAATACAATAAATGTTATTAATTTACGTTTATTATACGGCAACATCAATAATGGACAAATGACAATTTGAAATATTTTAGCTCATAGTGCTTTCCATTTCACAATACTATTGAATAGAGGCCATGTAAATTTACTAGGTAAAGATTTTTGGTATCAATAATGCATTAAAAAAAATTAAAACTAAATAAAATACTAATGCTCATTTTCACCAATCAATACTTAGGTATTTTACGGGTAGTAATCGATTGGTGAACTTGAGAACGTATAATGTAGCCTCTACACCATGGGCCATGATGGACAATCACAGAATGCGCTATGATAGCCACCATGATTGCGCAGCTGTCTACACAATGTGCCACGATGGACAATCACAGAATACGCTATGATTGCTACCATGATTGCGCAGCTGTCTACACCATAGGCCATGACGGAAAATCACAGAATGCGCTATGATTGCCACCATGATTGCACAGCTGTCTACACCATAGGCCATGATGGACAATCACAGAATGCGCTATGATTGCCACCATGATTGCGCAGCTGTCTACACAATAGGCCATGATGGACAATTACAGAATGCACTATGATTGCTACCATGATTGCGCAGATGTCTACACCATAGGACATGATGGACAATCACATAATGCGCCATGATTGCGCAGCTGTCTACAGACCATGATGGACAATCACAGAATGCGCCATGATTGCCACAATCAATGGCGCACCTACATTTGTTAATTATGGACGTAGAAACAGTAGCTACCGCTATTTATTTATTTAGTGTCTATAAGTATTATATAAATGTTCACTGTAAAAGCGCATCCGCACCGTACCGTAAACAAATACGAACTGAGTGATCGGCGATCCTATGCTACGCTTACAATCATGCCCGCAAACTTCCTTTGATGTTGTCCGAAAAACCAAAGTAGCGGCGATTACGCTCGATCGTCACCGGTCATGGGCGGTTATGCCCTCTACGCTCACATCATGGCCAATCGTGTAGAGGCGCTATAAGACTAATAAGGCGGATTCGTAAACAGTTCACAAAAAATAAAGAAACGCGTCTGTCCGTAATCCAGAATATTAAACGTGTTTAATATTACAATCCAATAATGTAGTCCACGGTTCCATACAAAACACGCACTGTCTAAAAAGACGCCGCAGTATTTGAAAAGTTAAAGATTTTCAACTTCATTATCGGCTTGAAATAAACACAGATTTGGTCTAAATAGGGAACTGTTTACAAAACTCTGTATTAATTTATGTATGACTCAAATACGCTACGAAATAATGTTTCAAATGATAAGAAAATATAAAATGTGTTTGTTGTAGAATGATGCACCAGTACAGTAGCATGATATCTAATTATCACAATGACATATAATAATATTATTAATAGCTTGCCAATAACACATCGAACATCAAAACACCACGGATTCATGGCGAGATAACAATTCTTTTACCACATTCCGCCAATTGTATTAGGTAATTCAATTCACAATTTTATAATACGGTTATATTGTATACATTCTCCATTTAGATAAATAATTACCCGCAAAAATCTATAATTTTCTAATCTCATATGTAAACTATGCGATATCCTAGTAATGGTTAAGTAATGTGCACATTGGTACGTGATAAATCCCGTATTTATAATAATGATTGAAATCAATCACGAAAGTTTTCTAAGTAAAAATGTGCACATTGTGAAAATTAAAAAAAAATGTACAGAGGTTCTTAAGAGATACTATGTAACGGAGCATTAAAATGTAAGAATACATAATTTTATTTATTTTAAAATATCACCTTCTGAATTGATTCTGCTTTGAGAGTACATTCAATGGAGATAGATGGAGCTCCCTAAGTCTTACTTGCTAGAGTTTTATAATCTTAGCAAGGACTTATCCATTTCAAACTTAATTTTAATAACGTGTACTGTCAGGCAAGAAACCTTACAACTCTTGACATTGATTTCAACGTTAATTAAAACATTAAAAACCTGTCCAAAGTGAAACAATGCTTAAAGTATCGCCACCCGTTCTTGCATGACGGTATCCGTCGAGTCGTAATGAGTGATCCAACTAAATAAAACTAACTTAATTAAAGTAACTATGTAATTGCTCCCAAATAATAAAATTCATAACACTGATCGTAATAAAGTGAAAATGGCAATTGATTTCTCACTTAAAATAATTTCAAAAACGTCTTTATAATTTGGCAACAAATTGAAGATAACGATTAACATATACTTATAAAAAATAAATGTCATTTTAATTTTAAAATTAATTTTAGGACAGACTTTGCTGATAAATGAAAACCCGGAAGACCAGAAAAGTATATAAACAATATCATTATACAGCAATACATTTAAACAATTCATGGAACAAGTGGAAACTTTAATATTGAGCTTTTGACACAAATTTAATTAAATCATAAATAATTAATTTGTATAATACTGTAAAACAGTGAAGTAGACAATAACAATTTCGGTTATAATCATAATGTACCCCATATTATGTGTGGCGCAACTTTTTTTACAAAAACATAAGCGATCCATATGATCACTGTGCAAATAGCTGCAATAAAATCATTGTCCTCACAAATGAAGAGACCCAACTATGCTAAAAATTATAGGCACCTACCTAATTAGAAAAAAATACGGAAATGTGGTGTTCATAAACCAACTGATTGCGATCTGGATTAATAGATATCGACGTGGATAAGTACGACGAGGGACGAGGGAGTGGACGAGTAGGCTGTCGCCGCCACGTTTGTTGGATTTCCGTCCGCTCAGTTATTTTGAGATGTTATTTACATTTATTAGTATAGTTATTAATAAAAACTGATTTACAATTATTCGGTAGTTTTAAATGTTCCTAAAAATTAGAAACTTCTAGTTAATACGGTTTTTGGAAGTTTTTTACCCAGAGAATCCCAAAAAATTTAAACAGAAACCTATAAAATTGTATTAAAGTTATAGCTGCGGGACTTCTTTCATGAAAATAACTCTACATCTTAAGATTTTTAAACTCATGTTTCTGTTAAATCATGCTTAAAATGTTCCCTTTTACGGCTCAAGAAGAAATTATCACAGTATCTAATCAGTTATATGACCAACATTGCAGTTCAGTAAATTGACAATTTTAAAAATCGTAACATTTAAATAATAAATAAATAAATATTGCTGGACATTTCACACAGCGCTATCTAGCCCCAAACTAAGCAGAGAACTATTATAGGAACCAAGAGAACTGACAGAATACTTATATACTTTTTTTTGTAAATACATACTTATAATATATAGAAAAACATCCAGACCCGGAACAAATATCTGTAGATCATGCAAACATTTGTTCGCGGCGGGAATCGAACCCGCTACCTCCTGCGTCTCAGTCGGCTATTCACCCACTGCGCCATTGGAGATCGTCAAATGTTGGATAACACTTTAAAATAAAAATAACTTGAAACGACATCAAGTTTTAAAAGCTATTGAACAGTTGCGCGACACATAATGGAGCGATTAGTTTACATGTTGGGTAATGGTACCGTGACCTGAACGTAGCTGATCGGGAAATACCCGGTCTTACCGTGGACAGAGCCCTCGAACCAGTTCTCGTCCACCTTGTTAATGAGGGTGATCAGGTCGTTTTCCTGCAATAAAAAACAAAAATTTAGTAGTTAGATAAAGCTATTTAGTTAGATAAGATACACAGAACAATATTTCGACACAAGTAAGAAACGCACATTAACTACGTATTAACAATTTGTTGTAAAACCGTCCTTTTTGCTGATGCTCTAGTTTGCCGTTTAGAATAAAATGTATGTAAAGAGATTAACTAGCTTACAGTAAATTGGACATTTATATTAAAAATTGAGTATGGTAAGTAGATCACTGCAACACCCAAACAGACCCGAAATAAATATTTATGTAATTTTTTACATGAACCCCTATCCTACGTTGTCCCTCCCACTTTCTGGCCAATATGGAATGCTCCCAGTTCGTCCGACAGCTACGTCGCCTGTTCTGTATCCTCTGGGCCCTACATCGTTCTTGCCGGTTTTGGCCCGCAGCACGTAACGTAGATCAGTATTTAATAAAATATAAAGAGCATGTAGAGATCGAATCAGAAAGGAGGAGGTTCGTAGGCAAACTAAGGTCACTAACATAGCCACGAGGATTGTGGCACATAGCTCGAAGAATTGACAGTCGTTGGGTCGAAAGTCTTGAGTGGAGGCCACGCACTGGAAAGCGCAGCGTAGAACGGCCCCCCATTAGATAGAAAGACGACCTTATAATGGTTGTATTACATTGTAGCCGCACGGATGCGGCACGGCAACGACACAGCTGCACCACAGCACCGCCTCAAATTTCGGCTACCGCTCGCCGCCCGCGAGGTGCCAGCTCGTTGGCAGCGCGCCGATCGCGAGGTGCCAGCTCGCTGGCAGCGAGCCATCCGCAAAGTGTGTAGCTTACTATCACCGCGAACACGTATTCGTGAATAAACACGCCTGTGTGCGCGGGCGGCGACGCGACGATGTTTATCTGGCCGCTCACAGTCGGCGCACTGTACGCACGCAGTCTCCACTGTACGCACGCAGTCTCCTCGCTTACAGCGTGCGGTCTCCTCGCTTTTAGCGCGCGGGCTCCGCGACTAGTCGTATGGTAGCTGTAAGCGCGCTGCCTGCCCGCCGGCAGCTTTTTATATTGACATTACAAAATATATTATACGACACTGGTTTTAATGCTCTAATTTGAATGACAAGTAAATTGCTGGGTTGGAGCCATGCTGGATCCGTGCCGTTATAATGTAATACAACCTTAAAGGTTGCTGGGAGCCGTTGGGTGCAGACCGCACAAGATCGCTCTGGAAATCTATGGGGGAGGCCTATGTTCAGCAGTGTACGTCTTATGGCTGTTACGATGATGTATATTTTACCTTGAAGCCCAATTCACCCTGATTCTCGGCTTCGAAGTCGTAGAGAGCTGTGCAGCACGGTCCCTTGGCGGGCGCCACGGGCGTCCGTGCCGGCGACTTCACCGGCGATGGCAGCGGCGATGCTACAGACAACTTATGTTACAAGAAGTTCTCTACAGGAAGACTACTACTGAAAACGTCACGGGTGTAGTGCTCATAATTACTACTTTTACTAAGGAACGAACACTGAGCGCGAATCTGGGGGTACGATGTTGCCACTTAGGGTTTGTAGCACATCTCATATTTTACTTATAAAACTTTCGTGATTGGATATTCGGAGCGGATCCCACTCACCCTGATGAAGGTTCACGAATTGAACCGAAACATTGTCGGTCGAAACACCGATAAAACGGTACGTGATAAACCCCGTATATATAATACCATCTCATATATTGTATTGACAAAAATGTTATCAAAACTTTTAAATTTCAATTCATGTAAAATGTATTTCCACTTTTCGAGTCATAGTAATCACAATAAGATCCGCTTATGCAATAATGGCACAAGCAATAATGTTTCCTAAAGTTAAGACCCCCTTGATTCTCGATTTGTAAATTTTATACTAAATTTTTGTACTTACTACATTTTTTGTAATAAAATACTAAAAATATAATTTTATTCAATACGTTTTGGCCATAGGTACAATTGATGGTAAGAGCTTTTATTACAAAAAGTAGGTACCTATTGGCACAAAGACAAAAAAAAAATAAGTTATAAATTGTATGAGTATGACACTAATATTTTTTCGCGCTATCAGTGTTGGTTTTCTATATAAAAGTTGTTTACGCCCTTAATTTTTCAGTAGCAGCCTTTCTACACACTTTCGATGATTGGAATGACCCTTAGGACTGTTTTTAACTAAGTTTATTGTTGCGATGATTAATTAAATGATTTGTACCAGTATATTCAGGGCATAGTTTGCGGCGGTTTATCTAATAGCTAATAGCATACATGCATAGCGAAACCGCTGCAGATTATTTTCACTCGTAAGGTATGATGGCAAGAACCGTACAACATGGCAAAAAACACTTATAACAGAAGTTAAATAAAATAAAATTAAACAAAATGGCGATTCTGTTGTTTGCTAACTAAAATATCATAATATACGAACGTTCTCATTTCTTTCACGTTATACATCAAATTAGCACGATATTAAAAGTGACACTTCTAAAATATTTATTTTAGTTAATTAGGGTTGTTGCGGGTAATTTTAGCCAGCAAGAAAAAATGGTGTCCTCTATCATATACTTACAACAAAAGAACCTTCGCATTTTACGATATTTTAGTTAGGCCGTAAACAACAGAATCACTATCTTAAACTTTATCTTTGGGGCGGCCATTGTTGTCGTAGATGTTAAAATTATGAGTTGTAAGACATCATAATGCATTACGCAACAATAAACAATCTGTGAAAAATTAAGTCCTAATAACTCTCTAATTTTGGCCATTAATGCTAGTAAGTACGAGTAAATAGAATTGACATGGTGTTATGTATCCATGTTTTACTACGATAATTGATTAAATAAAACCAAAATTAGCAAGCATTCTTAGCAGAAACTGTATGTACTTTCCAAAATATTTTGTTATTTAGAGTTTCAAATATTTTATCTACTACCAAAATGTTAAAAATCTTATATGTAAGTACCTATAGCTTCTGCAGTGGGTCTTATTATAGGTAAGCCGCACAGTTTATTCTACTAAGCTATAAAAATGATGAAAAACATACAAAATGCTTTCGAAAATATTAATTCTTGTTATAAATGGATCCATGAAATGAGGTGCACCATAGTCGCATGATTGATCTTTGTATGGTAAATCCTACTCTGTTTGACTGATATATATAAGCTTTAAATTGAATTATTGAGATCACGAATCCCAGCACACTAAGAACTTTTAACAAAATAGTATGAATTTGACATGCACACGGCGAAAAAGCTTGTTGGATGAACAAATTGCAATGAATAAAAAAAAACGTTCAAAATACAAAGGAAGCCCAGTTTAAAACGCTAGTCTAGCTAAAACTCAAATCATTCAGAAAATAACTCAAATCTAGTTTGTATGTAAATATAGTGTTTTGTGTACAAAATAAAACGGTCCTACTGAATCATTCTACTATTTGTATTAAACGTTTGAGTGTTTTTCTGTGGTTGTGTTTGTTTACAAGAATAAATGTGTATGTTGGTATGTAAATGGGTGTGTGTGTTATATATGTAAAAGTTTGTTTGTTAGAATTAGTGTGTGTTTGAGTGTGTGTGTGTGTGTGTTACCATTGTTGGAGCGTTGCACGCTGCTAGAGCCCGGGAAGAGCTCCAGATTGGATGGGGGCTTGTGCTCCGGGGTGCCGGCGTGTGAGCCACCCTCTCCGCGACGCAAATAACAATATATCCCAAGCTCAGTACACACAATCATCCTAATAATACTATGTTAGTTTGTGTGGATCTTTGTCACAGATTAACCGATTTGGATGAAACTTAAATTTATATATAGTTTGTGACCTGAAATAATACAGGTTCTGCCAAACCGTGGTCTGAAGCAATAGTTATTATCCGCGATTTTGTATCTAACAAATCATTAAATAGAGGATCCGCATCCATTTTTGCGTTCTCGGGTCGTTTGCAAGAATTATTTGGCACCTTGTTTGTTCAGGTATATTACCTTGCTGAAATTTTGCGCCTTGCGAAATTAGCGACAGAACCACAGTGGTGATAGGCTTAAGAATACATCATAAATACACTGACACTAGTTCAGCATCACGTTTATAAAGTAGTTTACCATGTTTTTTCAATCCTAAAGTATTTATAACCAGAGAAGGTAGTTTTTCCCAATTCTAATAAAAAAATGTAAGTGTATTCTCGGTGTAAATGTTAGAAGGCTTTCGATGTGCATGTCAATAAATTCGTCTGTATACTGTTCATACCTTTAGAAAGAGATAGAAGACACATCGATCTACTCGCTCTAACAGATAGGATAGATCACAAACATACGGACTGTCCTAACAAGTAGAAGATATTATTCAAGTAACATAGAAATACACCGAGATATCAATAAAGTTATAGGCCTATGCCACGAAATATTCAAATTTTAGATAGAGTAACATTGCAAACATAATTAATAATGTTTTTTTTACATTGAGACGTTTTTGGCTTTTGCACGAATTTTCAATATAAAATATATCAAAAATAAAATGTTTTGATCTTAGGTGGCACTTCACAAATTTATACATCAAGTATTTCCAAGAAAACACCCACGCAGATTTGATCTATTTAAAAGCTGTTTCGTGGAATAGGCCGATTAAAAAGTACACACAATTAAAAGTACATATTCATAAGTTTGGGAGGGGATATGGGGGAAGGATATCCGGCAACCTGTAAGAGAGACTCTGTACATTTACCACGCCTTTATCAGTGGACCATATAGAGTTTACCAGAACTAGTAGATTATTCCGAAGGGGGGAGCGATTCTCGACACGAAACAACAAATTTTCTTAACTTCTAAGACATTTTCGAATTTGATGATTTTCAAAATAGCTTGGTAAAAATCTGTTGATTTCGGTTAAAATTCAGTTTATCAGCCGTTTTACGTCAAAGACCTTAAGTAAATCGGTACGTTTGTTCAAGGTAAGTTCTTAGTAAGGCGCAAAGTCTAAAAATAGGCGCACTTAAAGTCAAACTCAGACGACCTCCGTGGCGCAGTGGGCGAACAGCCGGCTGAGACGCAGGAGGCAGCGGGTCCGATTCCCGCCGCGGAACAAATGTTTGCATGATCTACTGATATTTGTTCCGGGTCTGGTTGTTTCTCTATATATTGTATGTATTTACATAAATAGAGTATATAAGTATTCTATCAGTTATAGCGCTGTGTGAAATGTCCAGCAATATTTATTTATTTTTTATTTTTTTTAACTAAAAAGTTCAAAATCATGTAAAATTATATACAATTTTTTTCCTATGAAAAGTTGTTAATTTTCATGGTCGTAATCACTCCCTTCAGGCTTAAAATACTAGTTCCAGAGCACACTGTATTAACACAATATAAGAAGCTAAAACAAAATGTTAAAGTAACTAGCAACTTGTATACTACAAACATTGTGCGGAGTGTACAATTAGTTTGAATTGTAAAGTAATATTAGTCACAAGACATTAAGACGAATATTTACAGTAACACTACTCGCCCACTTTTCCATCACTTTCCTTTACACACAGAGAGAAAGACTAGATGAGACTCTAAAATGAGTCGTATAGAATCAAAGGTGGCAATCTGTCATTTCTCAAAATGTTGATAAATCGAAAATAAGACTAATAAAACGTCCAACTGAAATCAGTTGTAGGATCGTAATGGAATAAACGTTTAAGATTGGTCGAACAAGACAGATACCTTTGATTTTGACTTTAGACACAGATAGCCACATTTGATGCCAATCTCAATCTTACGGTCAGTTTTTAAGGTAGTTTGCCATGTTTGATCCTGAATCAATTATTATTACAGGTACTGTCTTTTTAATTTCCCGTGTTGCTACATCCATTACAAATTTTTACTCAAAATAACAGATTGCCAACTTTGATTTTATACGACTCAAATATATTTTGTGGCCGAACCACCTTTATAAATAAGAGGAATCGAAACAGCTTTATAGTAGAAGCTATTATTTATATATCATATATATATATATATATTTATAGCACATACCCACTACTATATAATCAACTATATCTAAGGTTTAGCTGGCCTTTGCACATGTCCTTTTTGTATGTTTTTGTCTGTAATCTATTTATGTGCAATTAAGAACAAATAACATGAATTGAGCTTACTTATAATTGAGAATAACATTAATTATTGATTAAAACGGGTATTTATCGCGTATGTACCTTTTTTATTTGTTATCCCGACGTTTCGGCTGTGTTGCAACAGTCATGGTCTCGGGCTGACTGGAGTACTTGGAGCTACCGTCGGGAAGTGCGGGTAGCTGCAGCATCTACCCTCACGTGGTCTTCAGAATTAGAAATGTCCTCGTTCATATTACGACACACTACACTAACCGTATCTACGCACTGAGTCGACCGATTACGACGCGCACACCTAGCAATCACCGGGTTCCAAGACGCTGAGAGTCTATAGCCATCTTCCCGATTGAAATTTGGAAATTTCTTGATTTCAATCGCTTCACGAACTATTCTCTTGTAATAACGGCGTTCACTAGAGAGAACCTTAGGATCATGAAGTTCAATCTAATGATTCGGTCCCGAGTCTACCAGATGCTCTGCTATCGCCGACTTGTTTACCTGGCGATTTTTGACAGCTGCGATATGCTCTTTGACACGCTCGGCAATGGTACGTTTGGTTTGCCCGATGTAAGAGCGGCCACAGCTACAGTCTATCTTATAAACACCAGGCATCTGCAGAGGTATAACATCCTTTGGAGTCCGTAAATGCTTGGCCATCTTTGAGAGAGGAGTGAAGACCGACTTGATTGAAAACCTTTTCAACACATTTCCAATTTTTTCCGTCACCCCTTTCACGTATGGCAAAAACGTTGGCTTTCTACAGACCTCCGTTGGTTTTTCTCTGTTTGTGCGTCTTGGCTGCCGTCTATTTACATATCCGTTGGATTTTAGAACCTCCTATGGTCCTGTGCCAAGGAACCACTGCCTTCTTACGAATCGCGCGAAACTGATCATCTGATTAAAACGACACTAATTATACTTTTAAACTGTAAGGCTAAGGCCACACTATACGTGCCAAGCTGAGAGCTACGCTAGGAGCTATGGCCTGTAGCTAACCAGGCACCTAGCGAAACGCGTCACATGCAGTGTGATCAACTCTCTCAATAGTCAAGAAGTACTACCACCATACCTATTTCTGCCGCCAAACAGCATTGCTGGTGTTTCGGTGAGATTACAGACAAATGAGGCTTTACACCTGTATGCCTGTAGTTGGCACATTTTTAAGGTGCGTAACCTATGAGACAGTTCTCTGTTATAGGTGATGGTTACCAATTAACATCAGGTTGGCCATAAGCTTGTTCCATCTCCATGTAGCATAAATAATAAACTTCGATAGTTGCCACGTCTCTGTTCACTAGGAACACTCACTAAGCACCCAGCGTAGCTTCTAGAATTGTGGCCCTAACCAAAGTATGATTTTTTCCATATAAAATGCAATGCAGCCGTCAAACCCCTCGATCAATTGGTTTAATCCTAATCCCAATGATAAAAATGCTGTAAGGCATTCTAATATCCTGTCCTCTTATAGATGAAGAGGCCTCAGTCTTCTACGCCTATAATAAATGCTTGTTAGTATTCGAAAGATGAACGTTAGCACAAGTGTACTATCTACTATCTTTAGTTCAGTGCTATAAAAATCGTGTAGTACTGGCGCTTCACTGTATTTTTGCATTATTTAGTCACGACAAAGTCAACCTAAGTCAAACGATATAGTATACTCTTTTGTTAAGTACTTTTCTTGTAGCATGGTGACCGTTGCTTTAAGAAAATATAACTGTAGTATGGATTTTGTCATTCTCGCAAAAAGTGACTTTATGTACAGAGTTGATTTTATAGCCAAATAACGCAATATTCATAGACAATTAGGTCTCGAAGTGCCAATACGAAGCGTGCTGTGTAGTGAATGTGTTTAGAACGAAAGGTTTTGATTATGCACTGCCTTCTTGAAAACAACAATAAAAACTATTTCTATAGAATTCGCCAAAAAACCTGTTTCCTTTAGTATTTTATCAGCAATAATACTGCTCGTCTATAAACAATATAAAATAAATAGATTTTTGTTTACTAAAAATTGACCAACTGAAAAAATTGGTTAAAATGTATGTTAACCTAATCCATAACCATTTCCATAGTATTTTCTAAAAGAAATTCTATAAACTGATTATTATTTTTGACCCTTCACCTGACCCTAAATAATCAGTAACACAGTAGTGTACAATATCAAGTTGAATGTTAAAGTTTAACTATCTCAATTTTATCTACAAACACCTTTTATGGCATTTTCCAAAACCCACAGATACGTTTACCGTACCACCAAAACCAACATCAATATTTACTAAAATACCCTCCCTCCACCTATAAAATTAAGGCCGGCTTGCACAACGATCCCTAAACGTATTTAGCAACTAAACATATTTAAATTTGACGTATTTGTATGATTTGACAACTCTCTAAATCATATTTAGCCACTAAATACGTTTAGGCATCATTGCGCCAGTCTCCCTAAATCTTCCATGAGTCCTAAGAATTTTCAGTCATCTGGACTTGGATCCAGAACTGTATCTTAAATGGAGGCTAGAAGTATCTTCCACACAATAGATTAAAGATAAACTCAAGTCACGACGCAGAACGACTTTAACGGACTTTCAGCCCATGTCGACCCACTGCTGGACATGGGTTTCTCTTTGTTTATGCCATTCATCGCGATCCTGAGCTAGTCTAAGCCTAAGCCAACCCACAGTCTTTACAATGCCATCGGCCCATCTCGTCGGCAGACGTCCCCCCCCCTTTCCCGTTCGAATCATACAAAAACTACCCAGCCAGGTTTAAAGGCCGGTATCCACCAAAGCAGAGACGAGAGGTGTGTAAATCAGCCAATACAACCAAGTCAAAATCGTATTACGTCATCCACGTGGCGTTACTATTGTTTGATTTCACTCATGTCCTCTCCGCTCCGCTTTGGTGGAACCCGGCGCTAAACCTGATTTCATCATATAGATAGAGACTTCAAGCATTTTAGATAAGTATCTGATAGACCAGATCACTGAATTTCTTAGGACATAAAAAGCAGTACACTCCCAAAACCCAGCAAATAAAACCCAAAGTCACCTGTCCATGGATCCCTTAGTCCGTTAAACTGATTTCTCGGCGCTGGATGTGGCTTGAACCCGACCGGCCTTATCGCTGGGGCATTGTACCCAGGCCTTACGTCTTGAAAGCCAGATCTTATACTATTCTGGTGAGTATAGACAGGTCTGGTTTGTTTGGCCGGTGAGTCCCAAGCCTTTAGAGGGTCTACATTTGACAAGTCGCCGACTGAAGAGGAAGGGGGTAGGTGGTGGCGGGAGGGGCGGGAAAGGCTCTGGGAGGAACCGTAGAGCCTACCATGGTTAAGGTCGTGAATGCCCTCGATGTGTAGATCGGCTAGTGTCTTCGGTACGAATTCCAGTTTGGGACGGTTGATAGCCTCCTCTTTCCTGGAAAATTAAAAGGCAAAATTTAATTATGAAAATATTGGGCGAAATTGTTTAGCTCGATGATTTACCCACGCCATCTATTGCTGAACTGCTGAACAACGTGGCATATGATTGAAGGCCGGTTCCTTTACACATTGGTAACCGATAACGAATGAAAAAGTCTTTGACAAAGTGTGAAACTTTTGACACTTTCAAGAAGAAACGTGTCATTGGTGGTCGAATCAAATTTAGTAAAATAACTTAGTATAAATTGTTCTACATTAAAATGTGGTTCATATGAAACTACCAACTATTTCTTCGTAACAGACCCTTACTTTGATTATCATAAGGTTGAAATCTAATTAGCAAGAATAGCTTACTTTTCCATGAGCGTAGACACGAGTCCTTGCAAGATCTCCGTGCACTGCTGATGGTACTCCAAAAGTCCTTCTGCGAAGAAACTAAGCTGCGCCACTTGCTCTACCTAAAATAAAACAAATGTTAAATACAAGCTTACGATATTTTTTAAAAATAAATAGGCTTGAATACTCAAAATCTTCAGATTCGGTAAGATCTATTAGGAATAGGAACCAGCTGTGAGAATCTCACTTCTTGTGAATCTCAAGATGTGAGATTGCGTAATTACTTTTTGATATGTCAAGAGTTTGAGGGTAATTCAAGAAGCCGCTCAGTGTGAAAGGTTCGATGCTGGATTCAACGAGTAATCTATAATAAGTTGATAATAGTCACTAAGGGTAAACAAACGAACTCCACAATGTGTATTAGGAATTAGGTTAGGCTTTTTGTTCTAAGACAGAAAGCCAAATGAATGATTTTTGAATCCATATCATTTCGTATTTCGTCGTTTCCAAGGACGGAAAGTATTTATGTAGTAAATAAATATAAGTTTTTATTGTAGCATGTATGTTAGGCTAAGGTATTATATCTTTATGGGCCGTAGAATAAGTTAATTAATATCCTGTAACTATTTTATTGTTGCCTGAATTAAAATATTTATTTCACTGCTTGGCAAAGGTGTCCTCATAATCGCTACAACTATCTCTGTTCTTCGCAAACTCCCACTATCCGTTTAAAAATATACCAAAATCTTTACCTATTAAACTTACATCATTATCAAGGAGATTGAACATGCCAATCTGCGCAAGGTGCAGCGATTCCGCAAACTTGTCCTCCGCCTGTCGAATCTCGTCGTCTGGAATGTGAGAGCCTGATGTACGCATACTTCACAAACGTACACGTACGCACACAAGCACGTAACATTACGTACACACATACGTACGTAAAGGCACATAGTTACAAACACGTACGCAAATTAAGGTACAAAGTTAGGTACACGTTCGCAATACAGGCACGAAGTTACGTACGCGAACGCAAATTCAGGTACAAAGTTACGTACACGTATGCAAACCAGGCACAAAGTTACGTACAAATGTACGCGATATGATGCAAAAATATTAGATACATAAAAATACAGGCGTAAAACAAAACATAAAAAGGTTGCATACAGACCAAACGATGTAAAACAAACTCAGGCGGGTTAAATGATGGTGTAAGGACGACGCAGCAGGACAGGAATAACATGAAAAAAACATGAGCGTTTATTAAAGGATTTATATTACAATGTCTGTGTTCATGTTGCGTATAGTACTAGGAAAATGTTGTGACTATTTGTCTACGGACTTCTCTAATCGGGTTAATAAGTGTTCTAGCATTAATAATCTCATACCAGTTCTAGTCGATCCGTGACTGGGACTCATATACGGACTTGCCCTACCCGGGCCTATTCGTTCATTCGAACAAAGATAAAACAATAAATTATTCTCAAAAAATGGTTGGAATAAAGAAAAACAAAACAATAAACGGGCTTAATTTAATTCCCTTGATTCCATTGACAGATCTTTTACCAGGGATAGTCTAGGGATAAAATAATAGACTAACATTTAAATAAAAGACATGCGATAGGTATTGAGGGAGATAATCACCTTTTGCTTGTCTTCGCCGTTTGCAATCAAAGTCGAGTCTGCGTCCCTGGAGTTTCTTTCGGTGATGCTGTAAATAAGCGTTAAGTTTTTATGTTTTTATATTAGTGGACTCTTTTCTTCGCATTCGTACTCTGATATTTATTATGCGTTAAAAAGTTGAGTAACTAGATAATCAGCATAACACAGCTCAGAAATCTCCTGGGTTCAAATTAGCATTATTGCCTCTTATTTATAATAGACGCCTATACCATGAAGAGCTATTCCTTGAATCTAGGATCAAGGGAAGAAAATTCATTGGTCTAATTCATTTCTAACAAATCGTTTTAGGAGGAGATCGTCATATCTTAACCAGTAAAAACCTAGTAATTAAACACATTAGATTCTTAATTGTTATGGCCCGATGTAGAGGTTTTGGAGGGTTTAATCACCTAAGGTAGGTCGACAACATCGTGAGGACCCCGTATAAGACTTGGATGCGACCAGCCCAAAATAATATAGGCAGAGGCCTGTCCTGCCTTAAATTGTGCGCCTCTTAACAGCTTCAACGAAAAGTTTAATTAGAATGAGGCCTCATTATTGCGTTGCGTTGGGTCGTCGCAACGGATCAACGCATTCGTTGCGACGACGCACGACGTCGCAGCGCAGCGTCTCAGTGTGGATTTCAGTCTCCATTCGATAACGGATCGGAACAAACGTGTTCTATTGTTATTTTTGTTACGCCACCGCCGAAACAAACATAGAAACAATAAAAGATTCTTGATATCTCTCTTGATTGCATTAAGAATTAGTGACTGTCCGTCGTCGCACCGGAGCTCCGACAGCGCAGTGCATCACCTTCCCTCCACTTCGTCTCTCGTCCGTCTGTCGATCCGTTGAAAATTCGCGTGCGACGACGCAACGCATAATGTGGCATGTCACTAAAAATATATATGTAAAACAACGCAGCGTTGACGCTGCGACGACGCAAAGCAACGCACTAATGAGGCTTCTCGCTTAGAGTGTAACATTTCAAAATAATAAATTTTGTTTTTTTATACTTTGATGGAATGAAGTAGAGGGGCGCCTAATTTATGATTGAAAGATTTCTACACAGTAGTAGATACAAGCTGATTGATTATGATGAAAATAGTTCACATTTTGCTTATTACTTCATCCAGATGTAATATTGTGGAGTCCATTCATACGCATTCAATACACTCAGATTAAATTGTTACTTGTAACATGATAATTCTGCGCCCATAACAAGTGCAGCCAGATCCGTGCCAAGACAGTATATAAGGAGTGCAAGAATCCGTGACAAAACGTACGAGGGGTTAAATTGTTACTTGTAACATGATAATTCTGCGCCCATAACAACTGCAGCCAGACCTGTGCCAAGACAGTATATAAGGAGTGCAAGAATCCGAAGAATCCGTGACAAAACGTACGAGGGGTTAAATTGTTACTTGTAACATGATAATTCTGCGCCCATAACAACTGCAGCCAGATCTGTGCCAAGACAGTACATAAGGAGTGCAAGAACCCGTGACAAAACGTACGAGGGGTTAAATTGTTACTTGTGACATGATAATTCTGCGGCCATAACAACTGTAAATGCTGGTTTATGTTACAAAAAACTTACCATAACCTCCTTGAGATCCTTTGTCTGCAGATGATGCAGAGGCTCTAAAAAGCTCTGTTTAATATTGTCATCCAAAGAGTATTTAACATCGGCCATCTGTTTCAAAGCTTCGCCGAACTCAATCATGCATTGTGCTGCGGAATATACTATGGATTAGGTAATCACTTAGTCTTTACAGCCAAATGAGGGGACTACAAACGAAAAGTAATATCAAATTATAGGTATACTAAACTATTCCACGTAAAAATCTCTTATTAATCTTGGAATAGTTGCATGGTGTTTATTCTCTTTCAATCTGATTTGAAACTAAACGTCATCGTTAGTGCATAAGATAAAACATGGTGGGCCTTACCATAAAACAGTTAAACAACCGTTGAACACCTGTTTTAAAAATTCCTTGGCAATAATTGATCCACCTGCCTGCACTCGGGAGCAGCTCAATGAATCAACCGACAAGGGCTGTAGAAGTGGCTACCCATTGGTGCATATCAATATTATTTAGACTAATGAGTCATTGACACGAGAAGAGAAAAAAGATTGGATTGGTAAGGAATTTTTTAAACAGGTGTTCAACGTATGTTTTACTTTTTTATAGTAAGACCCGGTGTATTTATTCCAAATAAAATATTAAACTTTCAGTATCACCACTTGCGTGGTGATCTTGGTGAGCTCAGAGCAAAGACCGAAAAAGCACATTTAAATAAAAAAAAATGTTCGTTACAAGTACCTACACAGTTATTGCAGTGATTTCCAACCATGAATAAGAACAAAGGCACAGAAATAGAGCTAAATTATAAAACACACAGACGATAACACTATTCGATGAACATACATTTGTAATGAAACTAATATAAACTCCTTCAGTTGTTTAAGTTGCTGATCTCAATAGAGGATTACTCAGAATTGACAATGTACAATATACGAGTAGGCTAGTAACTTTGGAAAACTATTCTGAGTATTACTGAATGGGTTTTCAAATGTACCTACCTAATTAGCAATTGGTGCTGTACAATGTAATACATAAAGCAATTTACAATAATCCTACAACAATCCGAAAAGAAAGGATATTACTTTTCGGATTCCAAAACTGCGTGATCGATACAAGCATAGTTGTTTCGACAGCTGCCAATATAAAACTGCCCGTAACGCTACAATCAGGTCTGGCAGATAGATTAAAAAAAAACTATATATATATAAGCCTCTCATCATAAACTAAAATTACCTACCTTTGTTCATTGAAGTAAATAATACAACATTATTAAAATGAACTCTACAGTATTAATATAAGAGAGGAAATTGCGAGATTGCCATTAACAGTGTCTGCTCGCGACCGACGATCAAAGAAAGTCTGCACCGTTTATTACCTCGGATTCTCTACAAACCCGAGTTCATTTATGGGCTTGATATATACCTTTGCAGATAACAATGTTTAGAACTGCTATCTGTTTTATTTTTATCATTATTTTTCGAGGAAAATATAAGAAAAGAATAAATATTTTTTTTTCCGTTCTATCCCACGTCTCTAAATAAGACTTCTAAGGTTCTAATCTACATTTAACCGAAGTATGGTGTTTCTTATTTGTCTTACGGAACATTCATTCATGGCTTTTCTATTAGATATAAATCAGGTAAAAAAGATTCCAGCAAATGCATATGGAGCAAGATAAAATGGCATCTTGCCAGCTCTGAAACTCGCAACCCCAGTTTTCACCAACCGACTTGCGTTTGCTATGTCGGAGGCCACGGGTGGGCTAGAAAGTCCCACAGCAGGGTTTGCCATTATCTCATACGAACTTACATAGAATACGCATAGTTTTCTGTTATATTAGAATCGGTTGGGAAAGCAAGGGTAACCATCATGAAATAGACTTACAGAACATGGAGTCTTCGCCAAGCTTCTTTCCGTAAAAGAGCATGCAATCTGCGAGGACGCCTTCTGGTTGAGGATAGGTGTTACTTTTCGCCTGCCCGCTCAGTTTGCTGATGCCTTTCACGGCGGCCATCTTGGCCCGCGCAGTGGGATTTGGCTGGAGGAACTCCTTTGTCTTCGTTTGTAACTCCTCTACCAGTTCGCAGGTTACGTCTGTTTTCTGGTGTTTAGGAGAAAATATTATTTACCTGCGATCTCAAGAGAACTAAATGTTGGGATAAAAGTAGACCCTATATTTTAACGATCTTTAAATCTAAATATCGATGAACTTGATAAAAAAAAAATTGCATCTTGAACAAAATTTTACCCAAGGGACGTATTGCTTGCTATTATTGGAAATGATGATTTTAAGACGATATACAAATTTAATTTCGGTGACGATTGGGCGGAGCATCCGGAAATGCAAGAAAGTGACAGTGCTATTTACTTGCTTAGGTGAAGAACGAGACAAACATGTACCAAGCCGTGTCGCATTGTCGCAAGAGTAAATGACGTAAGTGACAAAAGATAAAATCTCGAATTGCAAGAGAACCAACAAATTAAAAAAAAAATCCTTTTTCATTAATTTAGGTACCATAAGTACCTATATAACTATGTAGAAAAACTACTTTAAATCTTTTCTAGAGTCGGAGAATGAACGATATAAGTGTTTTAGAAGAGCTGATTTTGACAAATAATTGTATCGAGAAAAGTTTCACCAATTGCGTTTCTAACTTTCATTTACGTAGTTTAAATCCTGAAGTAAATATTGCTTGAATATGAAATCAGTACTATTTTTAGTTATTGAATACGACAGTTACTTAGCGGCTCATTTTTTACATATTGCCTTACATGTGATGTTCCAAAGTATATCATGATTTTGTAATGAAATAAAACATTATCTCCGCGCGGAATAAGAAATCTCATCCCATTTCTTATAATATATAATCCAAATATATTTCGAAGCCATAAAGCCTCGCTTGACATCGTTCATTACATAAATCGGTTACAGCCGAATAAATAAATGAAACCAAAATACTTACTCTTTCCATTTCCACAAAGTCCAAGTCCAATTTTGTGCCCTCGGCACCGCCCATTTTTTCCGTGACATACTGAAACATGAACATAATAAAGTTAACCACAAAGAATAGAACATTCAGAACCAGAGTCTATAAAGCCAAAATTTAAAGGCTTAATTACCCGAAAAGGCTGAATAACTTGACGAATAACTGACCCTAGAGAAATAACCCTGAAAGAAAGACACTAGACAAAAAGCTATTTCTTTTGTCTAGTATGCTCTTTGTTGTTACTTGTGTTGCCTCTCAACGTTTTACGAAAAAGCAATTTCGGGAAAACAAACTTCAGGAACCTTTATGGGGCATTGCTATTGGAAAAGTCGAAGTCTGATATTTAACGGATATTATTTAAAACCTTCTGTGGAAGGATAAACTGCTGGAGCTACTGACTGCGGGAGGGTCGTGCGAACAAAAGCTCAGGCCGAGGTCTAGCCTTGGCCGAATTGTGCTCGCTCCTACAATGCTGTGAGAGAAGAGTTGTAATCCCATCATACTATCACATATTAATCTGTTAACCATATGTACACCAATATTAGCACATGAACACCAAAGGAATTTTTGTATGTAATTGTATTTGAATGTATTGCTCAAAAACGTAGACGACAAAACAAACTCGCAATAAATTTGCAATAGAGTTGGTGACAAAGGCTTTCCTTATCGGGTACATCACAAGTGAGGAGGTTAGGAACAAAAAGTGGCATTGTCATATTTGTTCATTTTCGTTTTTTTATCCAACTCAAAAGGTTAAGTTTTATCATTATCTGTAAAGAACAAGTTCAAAAAGTGACTTGTTTCATAGAAAAATCAATCTAAATATCTGATTTCGGAACAAATAGTAACATTTTCATTAAAAAACAGTAGTGGTAAGTAATCACGTTTGTTGTATGGGAGCCCCACCTAAATATTTGTTTTATTTTAATTTCATTATTTATTTTTAAAGTGAATAATATATAATAATAATACATAAATATTCTGTGAATATTTCAAGCGTCCTGTTGCTGTTATCAATATCGAGCAAAAAAAATCACGTTTGTTGTATGAGAGCCCCCCCTTAAATATTTATTTTATTCTGTTTTTAGTATTTGTTGTTATAGCTGCAACAGAAATACATCATCCGAGAAAATTTCAACTGTCTAACTATCACGATTCATGGGATACAGCCTGGTGACAGACGGACAGACAGACAGCAGAGCCTCAGTAGGGTGTCGTTTTACCCTTTGGGTACGGAACCCTAAAAACTGACCCGGTTTTGGATTTTGCTCCTAACCTCCTCAAGTGAATCTGTCGGTAGTAGGTAGTATGACAGTAAAAGCCTCTGCTATGATTAGCCACACTAGCCACAATTAGCGACTCTCGGTATTTAATTACCGCCAATTAAATTACGTTCCGACTTCCCATTTGAGAAATTGTGGCGTCATAGATATTCTACGAGGAGGTCCAGGTACGATCGATTCATTTTCTAGTCCCCCTTCGGTCCGAGGAACTTTTGCCCAGTTTTTGCGGTGTAAAAGCAGCAAAATTCTATTTGAAACTTTATTCAGAGAATAATTAATTATTACTACGCACTTCAGTACTCATAATAAAAAAGGAATATAAATAGAAATATATTAGTACAAGTTCTCAAACACCAAGGTATCTCATTCATTAAACGATAGTCTACAAAGTCTAGAGCACAGACGCCGAGTAGCCAGACTTTCAGTTTTCTACAAGATACATTTTGGTGAATGTGCGCAACATCTTCATGACCTTATCCCTCCTTCCCCATTCCACCACCGGACAAGCAGACGAACCGAGAAGTACCACCCATACCTGGTCGGCATGCCACCTTGCCGTACCAAACGATTTGCTACAACTTTTTTTCTAAGCACAAGTGAGGAGTGGAACACACTTCCGGCGTATGTTTTTCCAAACCAGTATAATCTTGGAGTCTTCAAGTCCAGAGTGAATAGGTTCTTTTTAGGCAAGCGTGCTCCATCTTCGATCACACCTTCACTTACCATCAGGTGAGGTAGTGGTCAAGCGCTTGGCTATCATCAATAATAAAAAAAAGATCGTCGACAGACAGGTCATTTATAATAGTCATGTCCAAACCTTATATTTTATTTTACCTTATGTATATTAGTTTACGAACATTCCGCATGTGACATACTGCAAGATATACGTAGGAATCATACCTCAATTCCACAATCGTCACAATAACAATTGCATTATATATATCTAAAAAATGTTAAGACCTAAGAGCACAATAAACAGGAAAGTTTCGAGAGGAAAGCACTCAAACCTTCAATATAAAATGGTGCCCTTGTTGGTAGAAATACTTAATAGTCTTTATCATGCATTGTGGCAGTCGTTAAAATGGGTTGAAAGACCCTTTCTAGATAGCAATCAAATTTTATTTTACTACAAAGCTTTAGATAAAGAGAAACGCTATAACTGGGTACAGATGTACGATATGAAATGGAAAAATACTCGGTTCAAGGGTCCCCTAAGAGAGCCTATGGAATATTACGAAAAGTGGGGCTATCAAAGTACCACAAGGGATTTGTTACGTGTATCGCTCTATAGGTTCTACGTCTGCTAACTCTTTTTAATTAACAAAAAGTTAAGCTGATATGAGTCTGCCGTCTGTTACAGTCTGGTTGTTAGTGGAACGAGGTTTACTCGGTACCAATTACTAGGTATGTCCACAGGTTTGGAGAGTTTTTTTTATGTTATTTGTGGGGAAACAGGCTTACGGCCCACCTAATGGTAAGCAGTCACCGTCGCCTATTGACACCGGCAACACCCGGGGTATTGTCGATGCTTTCCCTACACTGTAGAAACCTCTTTACATTTCTCTTGAAGCGTGCCATGTCGTAGCCTAATGGGAAAACCTCAGATGGTAGCTCATTCCACATCTTGCAAGTATGGGGTAGAAAAGATCTCGTGAATCGTGTGGTGCGCGATACCCAATTGTCGATGATATGTGGATGAGCTTTATAACGAAGCTTTATTATTTTGAGTTATTTGAATTTAGGGATAATTCGGCAACAGAACAATCGGCGAGCACTCTCAATTAAAAAAAACATTTGGTCACTGTTAGTCATTCTACAAAGATGCCAACAATAACTCAAATACAATTCATCAATAAAATCTTTGATGCAGTAGCACAAAATAGCCTGAATTCTAATTTCATTATCCTTGCCTGGAGCTAAAATTTCTATCATACCTTTATATATTACATATTTAACCTACATTTCCCCACTGCTGGGCAAAGGTCTCCCCCCCCCCCGTTCCTCCACATCTCACGATCACTCGCCACGTCCCACTAGCCATCTTGGAATGCATCGAGGTCGTCACGCCAACGCTTCCTCGGCCTGCCCCGGCTTCGACGCCCATCTGCAGGCACCCATTGTGTGACGACTGTTGCCCATTTGTTTGTGACCATACGACTGACATGTTCCGCCCAGTCCCACTTCAGCCTGGCAGTCTTGTCAACAACATCTGCGATGCCGGTCCACGCGCGCAGTGTGGAATTGCGGATCCTGTCGATTCTCTTTACCCCTAACACGCTGCGTTCCATGGTTCTTTGGCAAACCTTGAGGTTGGACTTTTGAGATTCTGTCAATGACCAAGTTTGGGCACCATAGGTAAGGACGGGCAGAATACACATGTCGATGAGTTTACGCTTAAGTGACAAAGGAAGGTCTCCCTTCATTAGCGTCTTCATGGCCCATAAGCTCCTCCAGGCATTTTCGACGCGGCGATCAACCTCTTTATCTTGCCTGTTTACGAAAGAGACAATCTGGCCCAAGTAAATGTGCTCATCGACGTAGTATAATTCTTGCCGTTCTTGCTAACATACTCGTACCTAACATCTATTAATAAAACTATATACCTATATACTATATAGATAATAGCTTCACCGGTTGCTGATTTTATTTGAATTCTTCCTTTAGTAATCATAATTATAAATACGGGTTTTAACACGTACCGTACCGTACGTACGATAAAACGGTACGTGATAAATCCCGTATTTATCAAATCAAATCGAAAAACATTTATTTGTGAACAACACCAATAGTACAAGAGATTTATAATTATGATTGAAATAAATCACGAAAGTTTTCGAAGTATAATTCCTTTAGTAATGTTTATGGTTCATTTGGTCATGTCATTAGTTTTCAATTTACGTTATGGTGGCATAAAATGGTCTTGTATATCTAGTGCTGAAAGAACCTTGCAGTAGCTCCTTTTGCACCTTTTATTTTGAACAATTTATCGAAGTCAAACTCCTGAAGTAAGCCCTTACTGCAAATGCATTCAAAAGGCCTTGTCCCCTCGCACAATGTCACAGGAGCGCGCATCGAGAGAAGCTATGAAGGTCGCAATAATTGGGGCACATCGACAATATAGGGCAGGCTCTGGGTCAAGGCTGTTACCCCTCGTCTCTACCGCTCGATGCGATACGCTGAATATAAGGATATTAAATCCATTGTGATATTAATGTTATTATAGTAAACTAGTTTTGTTCTTCTATGTTTATTTATAAGATTTGTACAGTTACCGCCAAAAGTCGATGACCATTTACAAACTTCCAAAAGTCCTATACACCTAAAAGATTGAAAGTCGGTTATCTGCTATGGCCACTTTATTCAGTGAATATAGTAAGGTTACAATTATCGGTGAACATAATCGGAACAAAAATTACTGAACGCATACAAACATAGTACCACCCGTATCTCGGAAACTAGAGGTTCTAGGCTAGGGGTGTCTTGGGACAAATTATAGGTATCAATGAGATCTGCATTTCTGTTGACAGCTGTCAAACTGGTATTCGGTTTAAAATTATCGACCCTGGTCTATCTCGTGATTCAAACAATTCCAATTATACCTCGTCAAAATCCGTCAAGCCGTTTAGCTACATTATGCGCCAGATTAACAGATAAACAGTTAAACACATGGTACATGCAGTACATGCAACCTAAAAAAATTGCCTTTTTTGCAGTCGGGCTAACCTTACATAAATAAAATCTGTATCGTTTGTCGCTTCAGCGACATTAATAGCGTCCTCCTACGCGTTCGTTAATTTACAAGAAATATTTACCTAGTCAGGTCATAAGTATTGTCACACTTTCTTTTAGAATGCTGGCCACAAAAAAGTTTATAGAATTCGAATTTCGAATTGTTCATGAAAATAAAAATGTATACTTTTTAGAATTTTACTCATTTTTAAATATGGAGTGGACGCTTAAAGAAGACCGTGTTGCAGTTATTGCGTTGCATCGTTGCGGTTACGCGCCAATTCAAATTTTTGACATACTGAAAAATTCGCTTATCGCACCATCAAACGATATAATGAAGACTCTAGTGTAGATGACAGGTCAAGAAGTGGTCGCCCTCGGTCTGTTAGGACTCCAGCAGTGATAAAAGCTGTGAAGGCGCGAATTCAAAGAAATCCCAAACGTAAGCAGAAACTGTTGGCCCTTCAGATGGGGTTAAGCAGAACCACGGTGAAAAGGGTGTTAAATGAAGACTTAGGGCTTCGGGCATATCGAAGAAAAACAGGACATCGTTTGAATGCTCGTCTAATGGACCTGAGACTGAAGAGATGCCGCGCTTTGTTGAAGCGGTACGCGGGAAAAAAAATATCGGGAAATTCTTTTTTCGGATGAAAAAATTTTTATCGTAGAAGAGAGCTACAACAAACAAAATGATAAGGTGTACGCACACAGTAGTGAAGAAGCGAGCAACCGTATTCCGCGTGTCCAACGAGGTCATTTTCCATCCTCGCTCATAGTATGGTTGGGAGTTTCTTATTGGGGCTTAACAGAGGTACATTTTTGTGAGAAAGGTGTAAAAACGAATGCAGTTGTGTATCAATATACAGTCCTGACGAACCTTGTGGAACCTGTTTCTCATACCATGTTCATTAACAGGCACTGGGTATTCCAACAAGATTCGGCGCCAGCTCATAGAGCGAAGAGCACACAAGACTGGCTGGCGGCGCGTGAAATCGACTTCATCCGGCACGAAGACTGGCCCTCCTCCAGTCCAGATTTGAATCCCTTAGATTACAAGATATGGCAACACTTGGAGGAAAAGGCGTGCTCAAAGCCTCATCCCAATTTGGAGTCACTCAAGACATCCTTGATTAAGGCAGCCGCCGATATTGAAATGGACCTCGTTTGTGCTGCGATAGACGACTGGCCGCGCAGATTGAAGGCCTGTATTCAAAATCACGGAGGTCATTTTGAATAAACTTTAGTGTCATAAGAATCTATGTTTTGTTAAGTTCATTTTGGTATATAAATGGTTACATAATGAATAAACTTGTTTCAATTATTTTATATTAAACATGTGACAGAATTTATGACCTGACTAGGTATATTTTATTTTTATATTTTATATTTATATTTTTTCAGTGTAGTGATGATTTCATTGTTAAGTTAAATTAAATACAAAGAAAAATTCATTCATGATTGAATGAAATAAAATTTATAAGTACAATATGTTATGTAAGAAATCGATTTTATATGTTTAGTGATCACTTACTTCGCTCGCAGGGCCAATCGCTACACTATGACAATGATCGTCACAAAATGGCCACTATCAGATACCTTTTGGTATTCTTATGACCTTTCACGGTTTTTTATTTTATTTTTATATATCATAAAATATATATAATATAATATAGGCTTGTGTTTGACCACAATTGACTGGTAGAAAATGTTTTTAGCATTAAGTGCCTCATTTGAACATTTTTGTGTTTGTGCAATAAAGAATTAAAACAAATAAAACAACAAACCATTGAAAATTTGGCAGCTTAATGACATGAACAACAATCATGATAGTTAAATAATTGTATGGCACCATAGTAGTTTTTATTATAAATTAGGTCCCTGGAGACGTCACAATCAGCATTTATCAACGGCCGGCGGTTACGTTTGCGCGGTAGGCTGGTAAGTAGTCTATAATATTCCAGGCCACGAATTATATCGAATCCTAATCAAATGCAAATAACTTCAACCATTACGTTTTACATTACGGTTTAGAGTAACAAACAACTTCAAAGTTTTACTTAATTATTACACAATATGAGTAGCATGATTTTAATATTAACACAAACAATATACTCAGCTTAAACGGCTTGTGCGTAACTATTGAATTTTCAAGAGTATGAGGCTTTGCGTTCTGAGAAAAGCCTTGAACCATTTTACGATAAAACAAATGTTTGTTTTCCGCCCCCACCTACCATCGTAAAGCCACATTACACGGCATAAAGTGAAAAAAAAACGATAATTTACTCGTAAACCCGCCGGATCGTTGATGGTTATACAGAATTAGGGCAAAGTCAAGGCGTCAGCGGTCCAATGATCAGCGATAAATCAGAACAGCAGAGTCGCCGCCTCGCCTTAGTAATTGATTAGGGAAATTATCTCGATAAAACAGGAAGTTTCTGGTTCATTAATTCAATTTGTGACAGGCAAAATGTACGGACAGACTAGGCTTATCTGCGGGAACGGAAGACCCACGACTAATGACAGCTGCAGGTAAGCTACTGTATAGCTTGAGTCTTATCCATTCATTCGTTCTACATTTTCATAAGAATAAGTCTTAGATAAGAATACATAGGTTTATTTTTAATATTAGGTTAAGGAAAAAGTTTCTTCGCATTTTTTAAGAAAATTTAAAATATTTTTTTAATATAGTTTATTTACATTTAACTAAAGTATGTAGGTACCATTTTGTTCGATAACTTTTTGCCATCTTGTAGGTATGGACATGATCCCATTGCTATAGAAATTTTGGGGCTTCTGATCAAAATACCGCGACAAGTAGTTTTGGCAGTCCTCTCGTGATGTTAACCTGACACTGCCTAAAGAATTCTGAAGAGACCGAAACAGGTGGAAATCTGAAGGTTCAAGGTCAGGACTATACGGTGGATGCATTAACACCTCCCAGCCAAACTCTCTTAATTTTTGCTGAGTGGCTAAAGATGTGTGAGTGAAAAACCACACCCCTTCTGTTGATTAATTCCGGCCGCTTTCTCTCAACTTCTTGCTTTAATCTCATCAGTTGTTCGCAGTAGAGTTCAGAATCGATGGTCCTGCCTGGTGGTAAATGAATAATGCCCTTCCAATCTCACCACACACACAGCATCACCTTGTTGCGAGTTAACCCGGGTTTCGCCACAGTCTGTGAAGCCTGACCGGCCTTTGACCACGACCGTTTTCGCACGTTCTTGTCGTACGTGATCCACTTTTCATCACCAGTTATCAGGTTCTTCAAAAATGGTTCGGTTTCATTACGTCGTAATAAAGAATCACAAATGAGTACACGGTTCATTAGGTTTCTTTCAGTGAGCTCGTGGGGTACCCAAATATCGAGCTTTTTTGTGTACCCAGTTTGTTTCAAATGCGCCAGAACTGCTTTGTGGTCAATTCCCAGTTCTTCAGCTACGTCGTAACTACTGATATGCCGATCTTGCTCTACTTTTTCAAAAATGGCATCATTTTTATCCGTAATAGAGCGACCAGAGCGACGTGCATTTTTGACATCAAAATTTCCGGATTGAAAACGCTTAAACCAAATTTGTGCTACTCTCACAGACACTGTACTAGGTCCATAAACATCGCAAATTTTTTTCGCGGCTTGCGTTGCATTTTTACCTTTTATGTAGTAAAATTTTAAAATGTATCCAAAATCTTCATTACATTCACTCATCTTTACAGTACGAAAAACAAAAAAAAATCACACATTTTCCTAATTTGAATTTGGAATTATCTTCTTTAAAATTTAAACTTTGAATGATACCAAAACCAGCCAGATACAAGTAGTATAGCCAAAGAGATTTTATTACAAGTTCATACATACTATAATGCGAAAAGACTTTTTCCCCCAACCTATTATAATCAATATCTTTGAATTACAAATGAATGGTAAAATCTAAATTGTATTATGTCTAGAGTCGGTAATATGAGCCGCTACATTATTCACAAAAGGTAGTGTATAAATGACGGGTTGGCAGTTAATCGTCCATCAATCACGAGCCGATATTCTTGTGCCTCACCGTACGAAGCTCTAAAATGAAGTTATTGACCTTTGTCTTAAGTAGTCTTATTAGACCTTAATCTATTAAAGTAAAAAAAAATCTAAGCTGTGCTAGAAATTGGTACCTCTTTTGGTATTGATTAGTCTGCTGCAGTAATTACCGGCACCGAACTCCGGCATATTTATTTTGCAGGCAATTACGCAGTAAAAAGTTCCTTATTAAAGCTACCTAATGCTCTGTCTACACCAGTGCGCTTTCATGTTTATCTTGCATCATCCTCTAACGCATATAAGAAGCGCCACAGCGCACGCCGATCGGGCACCGATGGGTTGGCGTGCAGCATTCTGAGCGTTTATAATAGACTTCAAAAAAGGAGGAGGTTCTCAAATCGTCCATCTTTTTTTGAAGTGAAAACTTCTTTAGACGCGTTGGGCATTTTTTGAGATGGGAAAAACATTGAACTCGCGACACTGTTACCATTACCGACACCATATAAGTATCTGTAGTGTAGTCTGTTCAAGTTTTAACTTATGTCGGCACTCCCGGGGTGCCACTATTTTTGTTTTATGTATGATTCCCGATTACTCGAAGACGTAAGACGGACGGAAGACCAATTCCAGAAATTCTTTTTTTGTTTAAAAGGGTATACTTTCCAGGTGGTCCCATTGGTACCAAGTCAGGATCTGATGATGGGATCCCAAAAAAATCGAGGGCAACCTTCAAATTTTAAAGGGACGCATAATGAGTTTTTTTTTTCAAAAAAATAAAACGTTACACTAAAGTCGGTTATATTTTTGTTAAATGTTACTTGTACCAGACAAAATGACCAAAGATTGTAGTTCCGTTTCTTCAAATAATTTTTTATCCAGAATTTCTTTTTCTTGCGATTTTTCCGTGCAACACGTAACACAAAATTTGCCGCACGAATTGCTAAAAATTCCACGTGTCCATCTTGATGACTGATTGAGGCGCACCCGTGTAGACAATAAACTGGATGGGCAATCAATATTGCATACGCTTGACGCAAGACGAATTTAAAGTTGAAGACGCAAGATGAACATGCAAGCGCACTGGTGTAGACATAGCATTATTTCCTGAACGTCAGCTACATAGCAACATTACATATAGCTGACATTTACCATAGAATCCTCAACGCAGGTGTACATTAATTAAAAGTAGTTATGGTAACACTAGGTTTTTCAAGAGTTTACGTTATACAGTGTTTTTTTAACTGTAACAGTACGGCAGCACCCATAACCAGCGTGGCTAACATGGCAGGCTCGAGATAATTTTGTCACGCCATTTTGTCGTCGTATCTCTACATCACGACTGTCGGTAACAAAGAGTACACTTATATCATGTCGTTCTGTCAAACGAAGACTTCGTGACAAATTTCTCTAAAACTGTAACATACGCGTCATATTTTCTCATGACTAGTCGACTTTTGACATCTAAACTTGACTAATTTGTCGTCGAACAGAATGATCGACGATAAATGCCATGATAAGGAGGAAGTATGCTTCAATTAAGTCTACTTTTTGCGTATTTGACAATGCCATGATAGGACAAATAAGATGATGCAATGACTTTTATAAAAGTCCGACAGGTGCAAGAACCATGTTCGAAATTCAAAATTGTTCTGAAATACGAAATGTTTTGAATTGCTCATGAGAGCATGGAGTTCCTAAACTTCTTAATCGCTACAGTATTAATACTTCTTTAATGTGCAATTAGCATCTAATAAAATGTTTGTAGAAGGAATTTGGTTTGTCCTGTTGTATGAGAATACTTTTTATCAAATTTGACTAACTTCCGCTGTTCAGATTTTTTTCATCCGATTCAATAAAATGATCCTTACAAAAAACTGCATCGATCGGCATCAAAAAAAAATTTACCAACTTGATTCATTTTAAGGCGCTACTCACATTTGACCAAAAAAAATTAATGCCAAAATGTTTTCCTTCGAAAACGAGCTGATGTTTTAAAAGAAACTGCACCTGTATCTCCTCTGGCTATGGGTGCTGACGTACTGTTACAGTTAAAAAAAAACACTGTATATATGAAGCTAATGTTTTTAAAAACATGGTTAATAATCATTATATGTCGTCCATCGCTCACTAAGACTTTGCAACTTTAAATTTTGTAAGTATATAATTTTTTATTGTTTTTTCTAATTACCTAATGTATTTTGAAGTAGGTTATTTAATATTATAAAATTATTTATATTTATTTATATGTATATTTTATTTTAGTCATTTATGTACTAATTCTGTTAGTTATTATTTGATTAACGCCGCCGTTCTCATTTGTTCACACAGATCCTGTCTATCCAAAGGTTGCCTGGAAGAGATCGCTTTTAGCGATAAGGCCGCCCATTGTACCTTTGATTTAATTTTGTATTCTCTTTTGTTTGTTTTATTTTTAATGGTGTGCAATAAAGAAATTATCTATCTATCTATCTATCTAATGAATACATAATTGAAACTCAGCTCGTGTTTCATTTACGAAGGGAAGTAGGTACTATTTGAGTTTAGACAGGCAACAGAGCTTTGGAACGGGGACAACGGTAATAGCGGTAGAACATACAACCTTCGAGCGAGCTTACCCGACACGTCGGCAAGCCAGTTACGTTGTTTTTTTTCAAAGGTCTTTATTAACAGAAATTCATAAATAACAAAATATCGCTAAACACAGTATAAGTATTTTAAACATCTAATAATCCACTGATTCAACAGGTTGGAACGCCTCAAAAAGTCTAAAACTAACTAAACTATTTCACGTTGTAAATCTAGAATTTATATAATGCTTTTTATGCACTTAGCTTGTTAAACATAATTTTATGTGCACTTTGTCTAGCACACATTTTAATTTTTAGTTGTAAGTATCAAGCACTTTTACTCGGTCAGGCACCACAATACAACCAAAGAAAACTATATTGGGGTGATCCCTGACGTATTAAATACATGTTTTTTTTATTAATCCTGTTGTATCAATCCTATTATACATCAGAAACATTATTTTAACACAAATCTTAGGGTAGAAAAATGTAACTGCGAACGGCATACGCGGCGCACCACCCGCACAGAGCAAGCGGCGAGCGACCATCCGAGCACACACACAGAAAGTTTGACCCGATCCTAAACAACAGCGCATTTATAAAAACCAGTTACGGTTATGAACTCTATTTACTTAATATAAATATATTCGTTAAATTAGAAAATAGAGTACTAAATTGAAATTTCGCTTCAATTGAAAATTTGACTTTCTAGTCAGTAAGGGTTTGCCTGGTCTAATATAAACTAGGTTTTATTCAGAAAACTCAATATTTAAATGGATGATCGGTAATCAGTTAGGACTCAGGCACCACAACCATAAAAAAATGTATTGGAGTGATTCTATACGGATTTAAATGTATAGAGCGCGTCTGTCTATTTGAACACAATAACGTATGTACCTTCAAGCTCAAATTAGGGTTTGAGAGCGCGCTGGGGCCACGTATAGGGCCTTCAAACTTCAACTAAGACTGACCAGTTGAAATACAAGTGTATTGTAATTTCAACCGGACGATTCACGACTCTTCAAGAAAAGGCAGAGTTCGTGACAAAAGTCTCGCCCGAACAAAATAAATGGGTGAAGTCCGCTTTTCATACGCTTCGTGGAACCCTTGGGAAAATATTTTCTACCGAGTTATTGTTATCGTAGGATCCGTACCGAATATCTTTCACGTAATATTGAGCTCAGTTTATTTTGTATAACATTACGATAATCTCTTCAACAACCCAAACTTGTTTTTGTTTAGGCGTTCGATTGATACATTACCATTTAAACTTCAAACACGAGTATAAAAACAATCTATATTATGTATACTAATATTATAAAGAGGAAAGATTTGTTTGTTTGTATTGAATAGGCTCCGAAACGACTGGACCGATTTAAAAAAATATTTTACTGTTGGGAAGCTACACTATCCCCGGGTGAAATAGGCTACTTTTTACCCAACTGCGCAGAAGGAGGGTAATGTTTTTATTGAAAAACTACGCGTGCGAAGCTGCGGATTGGTCAGCTAGTAACTACTTAGTTAAGAATAATTCAAAGCCCGAATACGTTTCGTAAAATAATTTAATAGATAAAATACTAATAGCTTTTGATATCTTTCTG
Source organism: Philereme vetulata (assembly GCA_918857605.2). Taxonomy (NCBI): domain Eukaryota; kingdom Metazoa; phylum Arthropoda; class Insecta; order Lepidoptera; family Geometridae; genus Philereme; species Philereme vetulata. Next base: position 10,270,558 of record OU975442.1, on the reverse strand, counting down.
ACTGTTTTTGGTAAGTTAATATTCCATATGATATGCAAGCAATCAAGTAGGTATCTACCCTACATAAATACATTCGCGCGATAAATAAACCCGCAAAAACTACCATTACAAAAGCCAGCAGGTAATAGAAGTTTACATCGCAACAACTTAAAATATTTGAAAAATCCGCAGAACTCCCGCTAAGTAGGTTCGATAATCCAGCAGCCTCATTGGGAAAATAAAGTTTTGTTTTTCAGCGTCGAAACTCGGACGCAATCTCCGACGCTTCTCTAAGAAGTTTTTAATCTCGATCCCTTATTTAGATTAAAAAGATATTTTACTACACCAGACTCTTCATTATGGCGGTTTTATTACCATTTTTATCGAGCAATACTTATCATACAGAGCACTTCACACATGTCTTATTTACGATTTATTGAGAATTTGATCAGTGTCTCGGAAGGGTTAAGTGCCTGTAATTGTTTGATAAAAATGAGCATTAATAACTGGCCTAGTATTTAATTAACCTCTGGGTGGACTTATAAAAGATTTACCAGCAGCTTACCTGATTGGCTTTGTTAATTTGTTTTTTAAGCCCAGCGAAAGCCATGATTGCGGTGTCAGCCTAGCTCCTTAATTATGAGATCTGAAACAAACATAGAAAATTATAAATCACTGTAGAGTTATATACGTTTTATGAGCTTTTGTAAACGTGGAAAAGAAATAATAATAACACTGAACAGTTACATATAGTCCCGATTTAATTATAACTATATACACAGAAAGGAGCATTCTTTTCATAATTATCAGATCACAACAAACGTTTACATTAACTTGATTATTTGCTGACTATAGTCCATTGCTCCTTGCCTCGCCCGAACTGTCATTAAGACACCTTGCCATATACAAGGGGTGATCCAAAAGTATTGATAACCGATATGATCGATGCGTTGTCTTGGTGAAGCTGGAGTGTTCCAGCTCGCAGTTTGCCCCGTCTTTTTTCCTTGATGGCCTCCCACAATCTTCTTATTTGGTCTGTGAAGTAAGAGCCCGTAATAGTGGCTCCCTTTTCCAAGTATTCCACCATAATAATTCCTTCAGCGTCCCAACAAACGGACGCCATAACCTTTCCCACCGAACTTGACACCTTGAATTTCTTCGGCGTCGGGTAAGAGGCTCTTTTCCCAAGTCATTGACAGCTGTTTGGTTTCCGGATCAAAATGGTGGATCCAGGTCTCATCCATGGTCACGAAACGAAACAAAAAAACTTCCTGATCCGTTAGGAACTTTTCGAGATTGACCCTCGAAATGTCGACTCGTTTCTTCTTTTGCTCATCGGTTAACGTTCTCGGCACCCAACGCGCAGAGACCTTTTTCATATGTAGTTCATTCGCGAAGATTCTTTGAACACTGCCATATACGAGTAAGATCCCTGTGACCTCAGCTACATGCCTTATGGTCACTCTTCGATCTACCAACACGACGTCTTCGACTTTTTTCACGTTTTCTGCAGTGACGGACGTGGTTGGGCGCCCCACACGATGTTCATCTTTTGTGGATGTTCTACCCAGCTTAAACTCCTTTGCCCAGCGTGCAACAGTGGAGTATGGAGGAGCAGAGTCTCCCAATGTTTTCACTAGGTCGCTGTGTATGTCTTTGGTAGATATTTTTTTCCAACAGAGATACTTGATGACAGCTCTGATTTTATCTCTCTGATACCTCCGGTAATCGTGGTCTATTTATATGTTTTTTTTTATTTGTCTCCAGCTTACATACTGCAGAAGCATAAGACGCAATTACCGTTCAAACACCGTACTTGTACAATGTTAGAGTTTAGGTGCAATGTTTCATGTGATGTCGGCAACTTTGGCCGCTATAATAAGTTCTTATTTCAATAAAACAGTTTTAACACCGAAACTTGCGAACGGGCACAAGTTCCCACTTACATCAGAGAGGTACAGTAGAGTTTGTTATTGGCAGTGTGCCACAGGGGCGGATCGATAGCAGGACTGTAAGCACAGCCTAACAGAAGAGCAAGCTCACTCCGTATTCTGTATTCTGCAAAGCGTTCAAGAGTTTCAATAAGAGGCTCTATGTTTAGTCCTGACATCTTTAGAATTGAACATTCAATCACTGTAGGACTAATATACAATAAAATTCCAACTATGATCAAAAATGACTGTAAAGATCAAACATTTAGTATAAAGCTTAGAAAGTTACTTATTAACAAATCCTATTATAATTTAAACGATTTTTTAAGATAAGTTAATTTAATTAAGTTTATTTTTTTACCTATGATAATTTTATGGTTTTTGTTTACCTTGCCACGCCCTTACAGGGTACATACTTCTAGATTACTTTTATGAAACCTGTGCAACATACACACATTTACATTATGTTGCATTGAAATAAACAAATACTAAATATGATTACTTTATAGTAATAAATGACGTTATTAAAAAAATTAAGAAATTGGCGTAATACCTAACAGTGGAAGCTGTTAGTATTAACATATATATAGTATTATAGTATTTACATAGTGAAATTACAATAGTACGATGACGCAATAATCGGACCGTGTAAGATAACTGTTTAGGATCGTGGTGGATGGCACTAACGTAGAGAGGGAAACACCAAGTGGCAGGTAAACTTGGCTTGTTGATAATGTTGATGGCAGAATGAAGGAAAATTCACTGTCAATGCTCGGGATTATAAGTGCCTTCCTCCACGCAATTACTGTGATATCCTGCCACTATAACAATACAATTACCAAGTTAAGAACCCGCCAAGATTGGCTTATGCCAGAAAGCTTTACAATATCTACTGCAATAGTATTCTGAGACGGACACCATTTTGTGACGTCGTCATGTGGATGGCACTCAGAGACACTATAAAATATATAAAAAAAAAATTTTTTTTTATTCAAAAATTCAAAATTTATTATTTGGAACATAAACAAAGTACAATAGACAAATGAAAACGTTGACAACTGCAAAAGTTAAAAAAAAAACTGAGAAGCAGTGTCAGCGCCCTCTTTCAAAACCAAACCGAACAACGTTCCAGCTTAAAACAAGTCGATACAAGGAAATGTTTATTCTAAATATGATTATGATTTTAAGTTGAATACTGCGTGTGTGTGAGTATGTGTGTGGTGAGTGTTTGTGTGGTGTGTGTGTGTGTGTGTAGATATGAGTGTGTGCGCGAGTTTGTGTGTGAGTGCATACGTGTTCGCTTGTTGTTAAGTTTGCTAGGTAGGAGAGATCAAAATATTCTCGGTATCATCGTACGTTAGTGACTGAAGCCAGGTTTTGCATTTAATTTTACATCTGTGGAATGACAGCGGATAAATGTCAATAGCTTTGTTTACTCTGTTGTACAAAGGACAGCTTATATAAAAGTAGTGTCTTCCACCTAGTGCAGTTCTGCGGGGCTGTATGCTGCAAACCATATCAGAGCGACGCTTAATAGAGCTGAAAACTGAATCGAAAGAAAGTTCACCGTGTTTCCGCAAAACTGTCGCTAGGACAAATAGTTGACGCACTGTAAGAACTTCACAGATCGAATATAGGGTAGCAGTGGGAAAGAGTCTAGATTTAGAAGTCATGACCTTCAATACAGCTCTCTGGGCTATATCTCTCTCTATATGGATAGTTTATTTGTTTTTGAAATCATTTGTTCGACTATACATAAAATAAAATTCATTTATTGCAGGCACAAAATATACGACCCAATATTACACAACCAAAAAATAAAATACAACCGAATTAGAACCTCCTCCCTCTTTTGAAGTCGATTAATACAAAATTATAAATATCTATCTTTTCTGTGTACCTTCTGTGTTTCCTGTTTGTGTCTCGCTTTGTTATTCTAATATCGTCACAAGTAAAAACTTTTTCTATATAAAAGGTAAATACATTAATACTCGTTTAATAACAATAATTATGAAAAGTTAAGAAAAGTCGGAGCACCTGCAAGAAAATGCCTGCCACCTTTGGGATGGTTCGGCCAAATACCAGCTCGCTACCTTAGACTCGATAGAACGTAGGACTTTTAGGCTTATAGGTGAGCAACATATGGCTGAGACTAAGACCCAAAGTCTCGAACACCGCCGCAAAGTTGCAAGCCTCGATCTTTTACAGAATACATTTTGGGGAATGTTCCCAGCAACTATACGATCTGATCCCACCATCCCCCTTCCATCAAAGGACAAGCAGGCGCACGGCTCAGTACCATCCGTACCTAGTTGATATACCACCCATTCGCACACACCGTTTTGATTCTACGTTCTTGATGCGTACAGCTAAGGTATGGAACACTTTACCGTCGTCTGTTTTTCCTAATAAATACGATCCGGGCCTCTTTAAGGTAAGAGTGAATAGGTTTTTTCTAGATCTTCGTGCTACATCTTAGACCACATCATCGCTTACCATCAGGTGAGATTGTGGTCAAACGAAGTTCTATAATGTTTAAAAAAAATGGTTGCTTTTTTTTCGGAAAATCAGGACGTTACAGCCCCTACTCCTACCTTTGACCTACTCTTAACATTAATACTCTTGACCACGTTGAACCCACTTTATCGAGAACCTGGTGTCTGGACAAACCTATTATAGGTTTTCAGATTTCACTGAACTATTCTATAACCAGCTTTTTGTATTAGATAATGAACAATAAACCCAGTGACCCTATTTTGAAAATTTTACCCTCACCATTATGGCTCATTTGGCCATGAAAATGAAAATATTTTTAAATTTAGGTTCTGTAATTGCTGAGATAATATGCGACAAACGGACGGACGGATGAAAGAAAGAAAGAAAAAAACATTTATTTGTGACGGTACAAAACACACACAGCACACAAGTACATCACAAATCACAGTGTGATCAGTGTGTCTCACAATTACCTATATATAAATGACCAACGTCACAAAAAGGCGTCCAACTCAGCATTTGTTATGCTTTTGGCACAACGCTGATCTTCCGTTGGAACCATTTAAAAATAAGATGTCACGGATGACTGCCCGCACAGTACCACAATTACAAAAAATATGAATAAATAGATAAATATAAGTTACCACACTAAGAAAAAATAAATAAATAAAATATATAAAATAGTAGCTAAGTATATTAAGTTACAAAAAGTACAAGAACAAAAATTTAGATGATTGGGGAGAACTAGGCGGGAATGTGCATTAATCAGTGCCACTGTTAAGCAAAGGCCAATCTGCTAAGTAATCAGGCTGACAGAAGAGAGGATGGATATTATAAAGGAGTTGATAAAATGGGACAACTACTATATAGAAATTTCGTTTCTAACGAGTTCGTCAGACCTTTGGAAATCAAAGAATATCTATATAAGAATAATCTCAGTTTAACTCTGAAACCATGGACGCTACGCAACTCCCGAATCGGCGGTGGAATATTGTTCCAGCATAGTGGAAACTGCCTCTGAATGCTGCTGTGTGATGCCGCTGGATGGCTAGCTGTTTCGAGCACTTTCGTAGCGTCCTAGTCTGAGAAACCCAACTTAGGCTATCGTACAGGTATTTCGGCGTTTGGTATTTAAGCACACCAAAAAGCAGACAAGCCAGATGTAACAAAGTCGTAAACCATATGGCGGAACCCTAACGGTTTTTACCATTTTGATCCGGAACCCTTAAAAGGTACGTATGTATATCTTCCTATAATCTCCTTAGTGAACTAGTTTTTTCACAAGTAACATAACATAATGATCTGCCGTCTAACAATATCCCTATTACCATTACCGCAGAGTGGTGTGAGGGTGGCAGCGGGCGTCGGACACGACCATCGCTCGGTCGCAGCTGACCGCATTCTCATTTGCGGTCACTGGTTAGTTTCAACTTTGAACTCTAATCAGGAAGTTCAATCAGTTTGGAAGGCATAACTTCCTTCGTTTATCGTCGGTTCTTTCTTGGACAATTTGAGTTAGTTCAGTAAGATCAAGGTCTTATGATAAGGGCCTCGAGAATAATAGTGACAGTAAGTCCGTATGAGGTACGATCTAACTTTGAATAAGGTATTTTTTGAATCAAAATAACTTAAACGTATGGCTGTCAACCAAAATAGGTAACACAGGTAAAAATTGCATACATATGAAGGTGATAACACAAAATAAAATATGAACATGCCCTTTGAAGCATGAAAGCGCTCAATAAATGCCAGTAGTCATCCATCAAAGTTGTGTGTAGAACGTTAGTTTAACCTAGCTTCACTAATATCGTTCATCATTTTCAGTGCGTTGCGTATATGAACTGTACTGTCACTGTCAATATCGAGCGAGACTCATAGCGACAGGCAAAGCAGAGGGTGAAAGACCAAGAGGATGCAGCCCCAAGCGTTTGTCTGACCAGATCTCGGAGCAATTGGTAGTGCCGGTGAACAAAGCTCTACACTAAGCCACCGACCGCTTCAAAAGGAGATCGAGAGGAGGCACAATCCTCAACAATGAGGGACCGACTGAGGAAGAGGCGTATACGCACTGAATGAAAAAGTATTTTATGTACCTACTTTTTCATGGACATTTGGGCATGTATCTAATTGGTAGGCACATATTTTTTTAATTATAGATTAGGCATACAAGTTGACGGCGTAAGCTGTGGTCACCGTCATAGACGCCTGCAACACTAGTGGTACTGCAAACTAGTTGCTTTTCCCCCGACGATGGAGGGTAACGTATTTTACTTTTCTCAAAAAAGTTACTCAAATAACCTCTGAAGGAACCTCAAATTATTAAAGTAAACACGAGTTTATTTGTTACATTACAAAGGAAACTCCCGCTATCGTATAAAATTTGGTACATAAAGACTGAAGTAAACTTTTAGAGTGTACTACAAAAGAAGCCTAATACGTTTTTGTATTCCAACTGTATAACGAACGGAACGTGCAAATCAAAGCACTGCACGTACAAAATATCGTATTTCGATCACGTCCTCATATCCTGGTAATGCACTACGCAGTTTGACTTATGAAATGCAAAATATTGCAGATCTCGATTTTCCTCTAGATGAGATAAGCACAGAACAGAAGAGACTGGCTTATAACAAAGAAAACCTACAACTAGCAGGTGATGCAGAGCTGAGATGATTATAAGATGTTATCTATAATACTATTATAATGAGGCTAATACGGAATTTATTTTATTTTATTTATTTATTTCAACTGTTCTGTTACAAAATATAAATAAATTTGTTACAATCCGTTATTTTAATATTGCTTCACCTTTAATTGAATTACAATATGAATTAAGCTGATATTTAGAATAAAATCGACAAAAGTAATACAGAAATGTGCAGTGCATTATGTAGGTAGATAAAAAGTGTATTAAAAATAGTTGAATTAATGAGTAGTTTGGAATTATAGTGTGACCATTAGTGCTGTGCACTCCCTGAGGTATGCGCGCGGCGAGACGGGGGGGGGGGGGGGGGGGGGAGAATCGCTCCTTATGCGCAATAAGCTTAAAAGGGGGTACGAAGTTGTCTCTTCACGTATTTATAAAATAAATTTGAGAAACAACTTCTGCTGTTTCCAAATAGTTTTGTGAATTTTATGCAGACTATGCATAGACCTTAGGCCGTAATCTCTATAATTTACATACATTCGCCAACGTCGCCGTTGCTATAAAAACTTGAATGCAAAAATACGCTACGATCGTAGCATTCGTAGCACCAAAGCTCTACGCCGTAGACCGTCTACGAGTAGGCTCTTATCTTGCACTGCACACAAAAATACTTAGCGCGCTTTACGCTTTTAAAACTATACAGGGTACTTCGGAATATGAACTCTAACCTAAATTGAGACAGGAAGGGGGGGGGGGGATTTCCGGGTGAGTCACATTCATCATCATCATCCACAGCCTGACTTCACCCATTGTTGGGTATAGGCCTCCCAAAGTTTGTGCCATCCACCACGATCCTGCGCTCGTCTCACCCACTGACGGCCCGCGACCTTTACGATGTCGTCCACCCATCTCGCTGCTGGTCGTCCTACCCTTCTATACCCGCTCCTCGGCCACCATTCAGTCACTGTCCAGCTCCATCTGTCACCACCACGTCTAGCCAAGTGTCCCGCCCAAGACCGTTTGAGCTCCATAACTCGAACCCAACGTCATGAACACGTGAGTGAATTAACGTGAGTCATATTAAAAAAGTAGCACTCCGGGAGTGCCGACAAAAGTGAAAACTTGAATAAAAGCCGATTACACTAACTAACCTATTACAAGAAACACATTAGTTTATTTTTTCTTAGCAGCTGCTGTTTCATTACACTCATTTACATCGCTGCCTTGCTGCCTCGCCACCGGGAGTGGATTGCTAAAATGCCGAGGTAGTATTTGTGCACTTGTGCAGGGAGCGACTGCCAGGCTTGAGTGCCTAGACACTCAAATCCCCCTCTACTAGCCCACGAGCCGACGTGGTTTTCGGGGTGTGGCCGCTGCATGCAGGACAGCTACTTGGGAGCCACTGGTGAGATCTTTTACCCCTACCTTCTAGTTACTTACAGAGTACGAAGTGATCTTTCTCTGTCACCAGAACGCATTATGGACATTCAAGATCGATAGTAAGACAACTTCCTAGTTTTAAAGTTTCCAATAAAAAGTCCCTGACCCACTCAGCGACAAAGCTTGCAAGACAAGACATTCTCTTTGAGCGAATACTTTTTGGTGAGATACGGCGGCAGTTGTAGAAATATTAGTAGGATTTGAAAAGGTATCGGGCCAGAATCTGATCAATTAATAGCCGCCAATTCATGCCCGTGGGATGGTGTTACGAGAACAAAGCAAAGATTTCGCTGGTTCTATCTATCTCGAATTGCTATTAAATGCTTTTTAATACACCTAATATTTATGTACAGATAAGTTACTAGCTCGGAGGCGCTGTGTTAACAAAAAACCAGAAAAAATAGGTTTACTACAAGTGGGCCGTGCCACCTGGTGAGAAACTAACCGTAGCCTTTCGACGTTTATAACACCAAGATGATAAAAGGCAAATTGTCTATTCATAAAATAAAACCGGCCATGTACGAGTCGGACTCGCACACGAAGGGTTACGTGTCATTATCTATAAAAACGGCAAAAAAACATGTCTGTTGTATGGGAGCCCCACATAAAAATATTTTTTAAAATTCACTAGGACAATTTTATTTATTTACCTTATTTGAGGTTGGTGCCGATTAAGCTAGCCCTTTAAATTACATGAGCGCCCATAGAACTGAGAGGATCTTAATTGGCGTCAACTACGAGTATGTATGTATGCGGACACCCTTTAATTTTCAACTTTTTTGAGACATTGCTCGTCTCGTCTCTTCCGTTTGACATAGAATTGTCAATTTTAGTTAAAAGCAAGATCTCACAGCACAAGTAAAGGGAACATTCCTAAATATAAAAAAATGTTGAAAATTAAGGTAAATTTCCGTACTTACAAGTTTTCGCGAAAATCTAAATGTTCCCATATCTTTTTATCTTGTTGACTCAGGACTTTGATTTTTATACACCTAATAGGGACTTTAGACCTGGCTTGACTTTAGATCTGGTATAAATTTCAACTTGCTAGGTCCACCCGTTCCTGAGAAAATCGGTGGTGACACACGGACAGACAGACGAACAAGATCTTATAAGGGTTCCTTTTTTTACCTTTTGAGGTACGGGACCCTAAAAACACCCTGAAGGACTCATACTTACTATAGCCTCTGGAAAAAACCTCGACAGGGAGACTATTTACTACAAGATTCATATTTTAGCAAATATCATAACGCACTCACGCATCATCGAATTTGCCAGTCTATTTAGGCAAAAAAGAATTTTATTTATCGAGTATTTATCCCACCTACATAAATTACATACCGTATCTAATTAAATAAATGTTTGTTTGACAATTAATACATTTTGAAGAATCTTTCGCGCAACTGCTTAGTTTATGTAGATTGTATAAAATACGTAAAGAACTTATAATAATTCGACCCTTTCACGCGATAATGTAAAACGACCGCGCTCTCGCTACAATTTAAATAAGGCAACGTAAAAGCGTTGCCCGTTGCTTTATACATTTCATTCACATGAATTATTTATAAGGGCAATGTTTTTATTTTATTACTAAGTAAAATATTGTGATAAGATTGCTAATACCGTAGATGTTTTTGCATGAATTTATAAAAAAAATATATGTAGTGTGTATATTTTTTAGTTTATTTTTCCATTTAGAAATTCATTTAAGAAAATACTTAATCATAAGTAATCTTAATCTGGTTGTTTCTCTATATATTATAAGTATTTACAAAAAAAATGTATATAAGTATTCTATCAATTATCTGGTTCCCATAGTACAAGCTCTGCTTAGTTTGGGGCTAGATAGCGTTGTGTGAAATGTCCAGCAATATTAATTTATTTATAATAATATACTACCTTATATCTAAAATTAAATATCTCAGTATACTTATATTATAAAGTGATAAAGTTAGTTGTTTGTTTGTTCGTAGGGGGTAATCACAGAAAATTATTTCACTGATAGAAAGCTACACTATCTCTAAGTGCTATAGGCTATATTATATTTTGATAAAAATCCGTACGAAGCCTGTGGGGTTCATCTTATCAGCTACGATAGTAACTTATAAATACAATGTACCCGTAACCCTTGCACAACCAAAAGCATTCACACAACTCCTCTCTCGAAACAATAATAAGTTTGTATTCTTTGCTCTAAGTGTATACAGTTAAGAATTCTGTGTAATGAGGCCACACTTTGTGGACGCCATAACCTTTGAGCCCGAAGGTTGAGCCAAGAGTGCTCACCGCAAATGCAATTTTTCATATAGAAGTTTTGCCATTTCTACAGGTGGCAATAAAATGATGTCGATGTTAGATGGTTCATAATTAGGTACTAAGTGAGTGCTATAGGTATGATCATAGTGATTATCTATACTAATAATAAAAAGAGCAAAGATTTGTATTTTTGTGTGTATGTTTGTCTGTACTAATATTATAAAGAGGAAAGATTTGTATTTTTTTGTGTATTTTTGTAATGAATAAACTCAAAAACTACTGGTCCGATTTAAAAAATCCTTTCACCATTGGAAAGCTACATCCACCCTGAGTAACATAGGCTACTTTTTACCCAACTGCGTAGAAGGAGGGTAATGTTTTTATTGAAAAACTACGCGTGCGAAGCTGCGGATTGATCAGCTAGTAATGAATAAACTCAAAAACTAATGGATCGATTTAAAAAATTCTTTCACTGTTGGGAAGCTACACTATCCCCGGGTGACATAGGCTACTTTTTACCCAACTGCGCAGAAGGAGGGTAATGTTTTTATTGAAAAACTACGCGTGCAAAGCTGCGGATTGGTCAGCTAGTGGTGTAATAAAGAAGTGACCGTGTGAGAAACAGTTGATGACTGATGTTAAGCGGGTCTGTTGCCTATAACAATTGCAATAACCGTGTACTACTTTAGGTTGATGATGTTGTTCTATCCACACAAACTTTCGTAAGATTAATGCCCTTCAAAACCATTGGTCGAAGTTTAGTCAAGAGACCCAAGCAAGATGTCATAGTTCATGCTACTAATTTGTTTTGCCGTGTTACTGCACAGCTCAGTTAAACCCGCCTACCTTTATCCACCCACGCGATGACATTTAAACGCACTACAGGCTATAACGGTGTTTTAGGATTTGTTTGCTATCCCAAAAAGACTACCTGAAAATCGTTGAAACATATATTGTTTATGAATACTTATGTAATAAAACCATACATAATATATACCCTAATATTGGACATGTTTTTTGTACACGCCTTTTGGAGATGATAAAAACCATATCGCAATCCAAAGATATTGTCTGAAATACGATTATTTGTTAAGGCTGATCTCAGAAACTACTGAATCGGATTTTTATGAAAATTAACAAAGTTTTGCTCTATATTTTTACATAGACATTTTAACATGTTACACGTTACATCCGCAAGAGAGGTTTCATTTCATTTCATTTATTCATTGCGATAATGGGCACAGTTACATAGCAACAGATGATAAATATATATCAATTAGAATCTCCATAATCAGCTTATTATGAGCGTGCAATATTAAATAATGTCAATGATAAAAACACGAATAATAAATGAAAAAATGAAAAATGCCAATCTATAAGAAAAAATTAAAAAGCGTGCAATATTAAAATGTCAATAATTATTAATAAAAAAAAAAGATTATTAAATAAAAAATGGATTAGAAAAATTTGAGACGTCTCCGAATACAATAAAATGTCACCAAATACAAGTTGTATACAGGAGTTTAATGTTTGTTTGATAATTTAATAGTACTTACCTAATATAGAATAATTTTTGAACCTAATTGTAATTTGTAAGTTTTGTAACTTGTAAGCTTACGCAAACAGAGTTCCGAGCGGGTCAGATAGTGCATATCTATTGAGACATTATGTACAATAATTGTTGTTCTTGGATGACGACAGGCAGTTATCCGATTGGGTTCATAGCCGGCACAAATAAATTCAAATACCGAACACCCTCATTATTAAACAACCCCATAAATATTCGCTCGGTCATCATTACAAAGATTTTTCTTAATCGATGAACAGCACCGTATTCTCTTGAAAACTATTATGTGACCCACTCCTCTACCAATTCTTGATACTAGTTTTAAGCAGTTGATAAGCGTAGTACTTGTGCAACGTTGGTCACTAGGTCATTCTGAAGATACAGAATAGAAGGAAGATCGGTACTTTTTCAGTATGGTTCTCTCACTTTACTATTTCTTATTATAAAAGAAAGGTGTGGTTAAAAGATCCGATGGTCTCGCGGACTCTTTTCAAACACATAATATTGAAACTGAACTACTTTATTTTAGCTGACTTCGAACAGATTAACCTATTTAAAGGAACGAGTATAGATTACATTATAGTAAGTAACACGTTTATGTAAAGCTAACATGCTGATGCAACTAATTCGGTGCCTTATTTATAACGCTTCACGCCATCCCATTCACAGTATAAGGTATCAACCCACCGTGCCGTGTGACTATCATAAAGCTATAAGAGCGAGAATCCTCCAACATTACGTCGCCGACATCAATAATACATACCAGAAATGATCGACTAAGATAATCTTCTTTCATTGGAGAGAGTTAATCGAGTAACTGTACCTTGTATTCAGCAATCTTCAATAAGTAATTCCTTAAGAACACAGCGACACAAATATACCGAGGATAAAGAATGATGGAATGTCAAGATGCTACGGCGTAGCAGTCGACAATTCTCGTAGGTCAGACGCGACTGAAGCGCTCGTAGCGCTACGGAGCAGTAGAGGTGCGCGCGCAGCCTCGCCCCTCACATATGAAATTAACCCGATATCAATTCGCTTCCAAACAATTTCGAAACGATCTGCGACAATTCTATTTTAACTCATCATCAGAAATCTTCAGTAAGTATTTTCATTATATAACATTGATTCTGTTCTTCAAAAGAAGAGTGGTTCGATCTGTTTCTGTCTACCCCCTAATAAGGTGGCACTTAGGATGTCCACCTTAGATGGTGTCCATGAGTAATGTCGGGAGTCAATTGCTTTCCCCCACTTCAATTTATTACGTAAGTGCGTGAGTCCGTCTGATCCTGAATTCTATTTACTCAGAAGTAACCCAAAATCCCATAACGTTATGTATTCATACCTTCACATTTATTCTCTGGTAGATATGTTATCGAACAATCTACTTGATCTAAAATCCGAAATAGGTTTAGCCGTTACGGCGACATTCGCTATTGAGCAATTTCATATTTATGATTTTAGAAGGAAACACGTTGAATGACGAAGGCTACAGGATCTTACGAAGGGAGTTCAATGTATTCTCGGTATCGGGGTAATATACTAATATGAGGGTAATTAAATTATCTCATTAGTTTATGACACTCATTCAGGGTATAAATACAAAATTTTATTTGAATGTCGCCATTAGTATTTCAAATATCATTTCGGAAAGGCAACTACGATGAATACGACAATGTTGAAAAAAATCGAGCATCGCGCAGTGATAAAATTCTTCACAAAACAAGGAAAGACTAAAAAAGTAATTCACGAAGAAATGATGGCTGTTTACCAAGAGTATGCCCCTTCATTATCATCTACAATTCAGAAGTGGTCAAGTGAATTTAAACGGGGTAGAGAGAGTATTGAAGACGACCCTTGTGCGGGTGGGCCGGTTAGTGCCGCTACTGAAAAAAACCTAAAAATTGTTGAGAAACTTGTACTCGAAGATGCCCGTGTGAGAGTGAAAATATTAGCAGAAAGAACCAAGCTATCCGTGGGTACCATTCACACTATCCTTCATGACCATCTGAATTTGTCAAAGGTCAGTGCAAGATGGGTGCCGCGAATGCTCACAGCGCTTCAGAAACAAGGGCGAGTTGATTGTTGCAAGGAGTTTTTGGAGCTCTGTGGTGAAAATCCGCAAAGTATTTATGATCGGATTGTTACTGGTGATGAAACGTGGGTTCATCACTATGATCCTAAGAGCAAGAAGGAGTCCATGCAGTGTCATAAAAAAGGCCCCACCGAAGAAGTTCAAAGTCAGCCCATCCGCCGGAAAGCTCATGGCCAGTGTTTTGGGATTCCAAGGGAATCTTATTAATTGAGTACACAAAAAAGGTGAGAGTATTACTGGCGCAACTTACGCTAACACCCTGCGCAATTTAAGGAGACAATAAAAGAAAAAAGACGGGGAAAATTGACCGCAGGTGTATTGCTTCTGCACGACAACGCGCCTGTTCACAAGGAGCGCATTGCCAATGCTGCTGTGCGGGATTGCGGATTTGAAGAAATAAATTATCCACCCTACAGCCCGGACCTAGCCCCTAGTGATTACTTTCTGTTCCCAAATCTCAAAAAATAATTTCGAGGCAAGCATTTTTCCGACAAGAGTTAAAGGCAGCATCTAACGATCATTTTTCAGACCAGGAAGAAAAATATTTTTTGGAGGGAATTGAAAAGTTATTTTCTAGGACAAATAAGTGTGTTCAGATCCTAGGGGACTACATTGAAAAATAAATTTTATTAAAAATTTTCTGCTTATTCTTTCATGCCTATACCGAGAATACATTGAACGCCCCTTGTATTAAGCTGACTTCTAAACAATAAAGAAGCCTAACTTTAAGACCTAACTAGCATTATTCAAATCTGGTAAGCAAATAGTATATTGCGAGAATGCCACAGCGCGTCAATTTTACATTTGCGTGGTGTATAAAAACCACCCAACAGTCCATTTAATGCCACATTTTAGGCTTCCAAGACCGAGCATGGACGAACTTTGTCCTTTGTTAAATAGATTCATTTCGTCGCCAACATTCAAACTTTTTAATTTAAAACTTCTGGTGAAAGACCGCAGCGAAAATAAAAAGTAGGAACTAAGTAATTAGTACACGGTAAGAACTGAATATATCTTATACTAGCTGATATTCTACTAGCGGACGAATCCAACTCGGCTGGGCAGCGTTCGGGAAACTTCGCGATATCTTCTCGTCCAAAATTCCCCAGAGCCTGAAGACTAAAGTCTTCAACCAGTGTGTGTTGCCAGTGATGACCTATGGCACTGAAACGTAGTCCTTTACTCATGGCCTCATGACCAAGCTCAAGGTCGCTCAACGAACTATGGAGAGGGCTACGCTGGGGGATCTTTGCGTGATAAAATCCGCAATGAGGAAATCCGCAGAAGAACTAAAGTTGCCGACATAGTTCTCAAAATTAGCAAGTTGAAGTGGCAATGGGCAGGCCACATCGCTCGTAGAACCGATAACCGTTGGGGAAGAAAGGTTCTTGAGTGGAGACCACGGACTGGAAGACGCAGCGTAGGCCGGCCCCCCACAAGGTGGACCGACGATCTAGTAAGAATCGCGGGGAGCCGTTAGTAGCGCAAACGGCTACCAACCGCTCGTTGTGGCGATCTAAGGGGGAGGCCTATGTTCAGCAGTGGACGTCTGCTGATGATGATGATGATCGCTGACATTTCACCTTATACTACGTGTTTTGTTATGTACGACATTAAATGAAAACACGGGTAGGGCTAATGGCTAGTTATTGTAGTCAAATAGGTTTTTTTTCGAAGATCATTACCATAGAAAATTTTAAATTTTCAAACAACCTTAATGTCAAGTCCTAAAATATCAATGCAACTGCCTGTATACAAATCATATTAATTCAACGTGTAAGTAGATACACACGGCTACACATCAAGCTATACAGTTCCAGTATAAGCTGACCTCTCATTATCAAAAGCCTACACAATGCGAGGTCAGCTTATACTGGAATGTATAGCTTGATGTGTAGCCGTGTGTACCTGTTAAACTGACTAAGCGGCATCGTAGCAAAGGCGCCACCGATTTACCAATTAAAAATTGTTTATTGGAAATCTATCGATTGCTAGATAAATATTTAAGCTACCGGTATTAAACCCACCTCTAAATTAATACGATTCCGGAAGTGTTTTAAATTAATGTCCTACATAACAAAACAGGTTCTATATTGTTGTGGGTATTAAAGTGCCAACGGGGCTCTATATAAACCATGCGCTGTCTGCCTGTCCGTCTGTCACAGGAATTTCGGTTCGGAATTCATTAGAGTTGGAACTTTTAAACTGATTATATTCAAAAACCACAGTCCCCTAAAATAGTCTTGTGTCGGCTGTATCTAAACAATCGTAAGACTTCTTTGCTTAATTATGCATAGCTCTTACTTTACAAAAACTCTACGAAACCTATGTGAATACGACTCGCACTGATTGTAATACTATGTGGTTGTACACACATCTTTACATGGCAGAAAATAAAGTCGCTTCCGCTGTCTGTTACCTTTAGATCTTTTAAACTACTCAACGGATTTTAATGTAGTTTTCAGCAATAGATAGACTTATTCAAGAGTAAGGTTTATATGTACAACTAGCTTCCGCCAGAAGCTTCGCACGCGTTGTCTGTCAACAAAAATAGCCTATGTGTTAATCCAGGTTATAATCTACGTACATACCGATTTGAAAGTAACTCTGTCTCTGTCTGTTTCCTTTTCACGACTTAACGGCTCGACTAATTTTGATGGAATTCGGTACCTATATACCTAGATAGATTATGAATGGACTTGAGACATAGGATACACTTTACGCGACTGCACAGAAGGAGGGTAATGTTTTATTGACAAACCACGCGTACGAAACCGCGGGCGGGTCAGCTAGTATTATGTAAAGTGAACTGAAACAAAATGGCCAAATAAATGTAGAGTGCAATGCCCTTTAGCACCAGACAAGTAAATACTCGTACATAAGCATACAATTCGGAGAGGCAGGTATAAATGAAGCTGTCTAGTCGGATTAGTTAGATGAAAACTTAGTCTGCATATCTACACAGATTGGGTAAATGTACCTACTGACAAAATTAATTTAATTTCAGTAAATTTTGAATTAAATGTTTATTCTTCTTAACCACCGACGCGACAAGAAGGGTGTTATAAGTCTACCGCCTTTATATGACTGTCAGTCTGTCTGTGGCGTCGTAGTTCCCAAGCGGATGGACCTATTCGGATGCGGTAATTGTTTAATAGAAAACTAGTTTAACTAGGGTGGTTTTAGCTATGCGTCATAAAGATCAAGTCAGCTTGTCCGAGGACTACGAGTATCAGCACGTTTCTTTTTTGGTGAAGAGATGTCAGAGGTAATTTTAGATTTTTTTTTACTTTTAACGGGTTGTGTCGGGGATTTTTTTTATTTTATAAAAACTAACGAGGACTAACGAGATTGTTAGGTTTTATTTTATGTATTTACATCTATTTGATTGATCGAAGCGAAATCTCTAAATTAACTTAGGCAAATCGGCGTTGTATGTATGTATATTTGTCCGAGGATAACTTTCGAAGCGTTGATCCGATCATCGTGAAATTTAATACATAGGTAGTGATGGCACAATTTTGGTATGAGCTAAAAATGTTGGGGCGTTGTTGAGATATTGGGGTTCAAACGGGGTAAAAAAAATGAAAATGAGGCCAACTGGTCAAATGGGACGTCAAATGAAAGGTATTCATTTGTACATTTAGACTCCGTTTTTTTTCGTAAATTCTTTATAGTTTTCGAGTTATTAGCCATAATAAAAACTAAACTTTGACAAAATTCACAGGGTACACCAGTGACCCCACAGTGCTGTAATTTAGTATGCGTGTAGCTTAAGTGACACAAATATAGGCAAAAGTCTGAAATCTAGAGTAACTGCAATTTGTACCTCAAAATAGAGTATCCACATTACATGAACTCCCGTTACCTGTAATTTGAATGAAACTGTAGGTCAAGTAACTTGGTTATTTATTTCATAACACTATTTTGATAGTCAAAGATTACAAATGATATTTTTGTTTTAATCGGAGACTCGCGAGATCTCAGTTCGGGGCGAACCCCTAGTTTATTAATAACATAATTCAGACGATTCGAATAATTTTTTTTGTGAATTTTTATTTTCAAAGTAGCTCTAAAGCTTCAAAGCGAAATATGTAAGGCAATTACGCTACTGCAAAGTGTATTTCTTTATAATTTCCCTCGTGTTGCTCGTAGCAGCGAGATTAGCTTCAAATAACGAACTTGCAAAATGTGTCACCTGCGTGATTTAAATTCTCTGCTGCCATGTTTCATTATTTAAATTTATTTAAGCATTTACTGTTTCATTCAGTGGATCATTTTGGTGTCTTGTTGTGTCAGACTCTGTTTTATAATAATCGCAGTTTAACACGTTTAGCTTTATCTGCGTACAGTTGATGTTGGTGAAATGCTAACTGTAGCCGTGAACACAGTCAAACGCGTTAATTGAATTTAGCTTGAATTGATCGCGTTTAGTTTCAAATGTGAAATCAGCTTTAAAAGAGCCTAAGATCCTAAGCACACGGCGTATTTTAAGCGGGTAGACGACGCGCATTTATGGCGCCGTAGATTCCCAAAAAAACATAGGTAAAAAGTGAATCGTGTTTGCAGCGCGTTCTCTGTGCGTTTAAACTACGCCGTGTACATAGAACCTTAGACGAACTATTTCCTTTTTGATACAACTTATTTGACCGTATTCTGGAAATATCTGGGCACTGAAACTTGGCCAGATGTTGCGATGGCCTATAAAACAAAGCCTTAACCGTGTAGTGAGCGAAAGAAATCCGGTCGTCCGAAAGCGAGATGTATGGACGACATGATAAAAGTATAGCTGAGTACACATGAGTACAAGACACGCACATGACAGAGGAAAAATACAAAGCAGGTCTACTATCCAGCACTGTGTGATACGAAAGTACGTATACGCAAAGTACCAGCCAGATGGCCGGACGACGTACTTCGATCATTGGATGGATGAGCGCAGGAGAAAGTGACGTAATAACGTGGATCCTATTATCGCGCTATGGATGTAGATTGTGGACTGAGTAAATAGATTAATCTTCAATGGCCGCATACAGACTGACCGAGCCGCCTCGGGAGGCAGGCTTCTGTCTCGGTCTGCATCTCACGCTTGCCACTATCTAGACTGAGATAGAAGCGTGCCTCGCGAGGCGGCTCGTCAGTCTGTACGCGGCTATTGGCGAATAGCGAAATTACGTTCTATATCAAGCAAAAAATACTACTACTAGCCACGAAGATATGTCGTGTCCTACCTCTCTTCATGTGTTATCTCAGAAATCTCAAAGATGATAACCATTTTATTCCGACTTTGAACTCAATCAATGTTGACCTGAGAGTTGACACACATCAAATTCTGCCCGACCGACGATATTGATGGAAAGTGAGTACCTACCTAACTCCTTATTAAGTCGTTGTATGGTACGTGTAGGGTACGTACACTTTACGTATTCAATAATTAAATTATGATACGGTTAGTAATATCAGATGGAATAACTTATTAGTGACTTTCGTACAAGTCGAAGTAGAAGACTTCGAGAGAAAATAAATAATAATTTGTATCGTTAGCAACTTAGCAATAAATTAACTCGGGAAAGAGGAGGCTTGTAGAAAACAAAGGTGATTGAATAAGCACTGAATAATGTACAAGCCTCAAATCAAATCAATGTATTTGCTGACTGTAGGTACAAAGATGGCTAACTTAATTACTTTGAAAAAACGGCCAAGTGCGAGTCGGAATTGCGCACGAAGGGTTCTGTATTATCTATACTAATATTATAGAGGAAAGATTTGTTTGTTTGTATTGAATAGACTCCGAAGCTACTGGACTGATTTAAAAAAAATTTCATTGTTGGGAAGCTACACTATCCCCGGGTGACATAGGCTAGTTTTTACCCAACTGCGCAGAAGGAGGGTAATGTTTTTATTGAAAAACTACGCGTGCGAAGTTGCGGATTAGTCAGCTAGTTATCTATAAAACGGCAAAAAAATCATCTTTGTTGTATGGGAGCCCCCCTTAAATATTTGTTTTATTTTAATTTAATTATTTATTTTTAAAGTGAATATATAACTAAATATTCTGTAAATATTTCAGGCGTCTACCTGTTGTCGTTATCAATTTCGACCTAAAACGAGCACAAAAACCACGTTTGTTGTATGGAAGCCCCCCTTAAATATTTATTTTATATTCTTTTTAGTATTTGTTGTTATAGCGGCAACAGAAATACATCATCTGTGAAAATTTCAACTGTCTAACTATCACGGTTCATGAGATACAGCCTGGTGACAGACGGAAAGACAGCGGAGCCTTAGTTATAGGGTGCCGTTTTACCCTTTGGGTACGGAACCCTAAAAACTAATAGGTACGATTCACATGGAAACGTGAAACATGCATAGTTACTTTCCATACTTTATTTTATAAGAAATATACATATGTATGTCAGTCCGAGTACAAGAACAGAGCTCGAAGGCGATTCCCTTAAAATGAGGCGTAAGACAGGGAGATGTCATCTCTCCGAAACTGTTTACGACCGCTTTGGAAGATGCCTTCAAGCTTCTGGAATGGAAAGGACTAGGCAATATTAACGGCGAATACATCACTCACCTTCGGTTTGCCGACGATATTGTGGTAATGGCAAAGTCGATGCTCGAAGGCCTCAATCGAGTCTCCCAACAGGTAGGGCTTAAAATTAACATGGACAAGACGAAAATTATGTCAAATGTCCATGTCTTTCCTGCCCCAGTTATGGTTGAGAACTCGGCTCTTGAAGTTGTTGACGCGTATGTATACCTAGGACAAACAGTCCAATTAGGTAGGTCCAACTTCGAGAAAGAGGTCAATAGTCGAATCCAACTCGGATGGGCAGCGTTTGGGAAACTTCGCAACGTTTTTTCGTCCAACATACCTCAGTGCCTAAGACGAAAGTCTTCAATCAGTGTGTGTTACCAGTGATGACATATGGAACCGAGACGTGGTCCTTCACTATTGGCCTTATGAATAAGCTCAGAGTCACTCAACGAGCTATGGAGAGGGCTATGCTCGGGGTTTCTCTACGGGATCGAATCAGAAATGAGGAGATACGTAAGAGAACTCAAGTCACCGACATAGCCCGACGGATTAGCACGTTGAAGTGGCAATGGGCAGGCCATATAGCGCGCAGAACAAATGGCCGATGGGGCCGGAAGGTTCTCGAGTGGATGCCACGGACCGGCAAGCGCAGCGTAGGACGTCCACCTACAAGATGAGCAGACGACTTGGTAAGAACCGCAGGTCGGCGTTGGATGCAGGCCGCTTCCAACCGCAGTTCCTGGAGATCAATGAGGGAGGCCTTTGTCCAGCAGTGGACGTCCTACGGCTGATATGATGATTATGATACATATGTACTGCTTCATACACGATATCATAACAAGTATAAAGCTGCAGATCTTATTTAACATATTTTAACAAAATTTGTGAAATTTTTAAACCCCAAACCAATAGGACTGACGCCTCTACCTCTCTGTTTAAATACCGGATACGGTTGTTAAGGTGTTTGCGCAACTGGTGCTTAAAACTTGTTTATACAAAATTATGCTAGGAAGAATTACATTTACGTACAGCTTCGTTAGTCATACCCTTTGCCAGCTGGTTCTTGTCTGAATTAATATCGCAAAGGTCACAGTCGTAATTTACGGATTAGTGATGAATATACAAAGGTTTACTCATATATTATTTACTGGCTGACAACCGCACGCGTAGTTTTTCAATAAATACATTACCTTCCTGCGCTGTTGGGTAAAAAGTAGCCTATGTCACCCGGGGATAGTGTAGCTTCCCAACAGTGAAAGAATTATTTAAATCGGTCCAGTGGTTTCGGAGCCTATTCAATACAAACAAACAAATCTTTCCTCTGTAGAATATTAGTATAGATTACTAGCTGACCAGCCGAACTTCTTACCGCCTTGACATGCATATGACGCGGGATGCCAATGTACGTGGCCGGTAAATTGTCAATCGGCCATCATCAGCTGCATCTAATGTATGACAAAATAATTTTTTTGCGCTTATTTTTCTTATATTTTAATAGTTAAGTATTCTACTATTCGGGGCGGAGACAAATCCAACAAATCAAAGATCATCAAAATCGGCCCAGCTGTTCTATTGGTTATAAATGGTGTATAAATTATAAATTGTTCAATAAATAAATAAATAAGAGTTATAAATGGTGTTACTAACTCGACTTTGTTTTATTTATTTAGATTTGGAATATTCAAACGTATAGTTAGCTTGTTAAGACTATACGCTTACTGATACGCCCACGACCTATCCTAAACGTAGTTTGCGGAGTTTATTTTCATAAGGTTAATTAATGCCAAAAATAAAGTTAGAAATAAGAAGCTTATGATGTAAATAAAAATACCATGAATACTTCGCTGAGTTGGATATAATTATCACGTTTTTTTTATCACTATATGTTTGTATATAAGTTGTCCACCATTTCTTCATAATGTAAGTACCTATAGAAAAAATCGGTGACTTAATTGGATTATGTATAAACTTCTGTTTGTTATTACTTAGAATTATTGGATTAGATAATTCTTTATTGCGCTAATAAAATAATACATAGGCGAACTTATTGCTTAGAAAACTTTCGTGATTGATTTCAATCATTATTATAAATACGGGATTTATCACGTACCGTCTTATCGGTGTTTCGACCGACAATTATTCGACGTTATTCGGAGCGGATCGCACTCACCCTGATGAAGGTTCACGAATTGAACCGAAACATTGTCGGTCGAAACACCGATAAGACGGTACGTGATAAATACCATATTTATAATAATAAACTTTATTGCTAATTTGCATTTTCTTCCAGCTAACCTTTGTGTAGTGTAGATTAAGTTGTAGTGCCTGCCAGTGGCGTAGCGTGGGTGTCAGCCGCCCGGGGAGGAAGAAAATTTTGCCACCCTCTTATTTAGGTATTTCAATTTAATAGACTATATTAAATTATGTCTTTAAACTTTAATCGTCTGTTTTTTTAAGAGCAGATTCTTTTATTGCACTAGCAATGTCTATAACATCACACCACTTGCTCAATAGACAGGATATCCAGATTGGTTAGCCTTAAAGTACTAATTATTGATCTTAAATAGTTTTTGACCAATTTCAATTTTGATAAACTTCTCTCACAGTTTTCCATTGCTTATGTGACAAAAATATGTAATGGTTCAAATATTTATATGATATTATTATTTTTTATTGTTAAATTTTGCCGCCCCCTCAAGGTGCCGCCCGGGGCGGGCCGCCCCTGCCGTCCCTACTACGCTACGCCACTGGTGCCCGCTTAATGGTTTCTCCTGACGCCATCAATGTAGCCAAGTACCTATCTAACACAATATAAGTGGAGCTATTGACACGCTAAGAAGAAGATGTAGTGCCAGAAAAAATATTATTATATGTGTATAATTTTGAATTGAATGATTGTACTGTCTGTTTCCCTATTAAAATATTATATATAATTTAATTGCGCTAGCAAGAATACTGTACGAACACAGCACGATTGTGAAGAATGGGAGTCACAATATTAAAAAATTGCCAGAGATTAATCCTTTTGGGATTTATGTTATATGTATTTTGACTAATTTGGATTGAATGATAATTCATTATTATCAACACAAAGCCAGAGATAAAATTATCCTTATCGCTTCAAACTGATTTCTTCTAGACAACCCAATTTGACTAGAAGGTCTAGGTACCATATATGAAAACAATATCCATGTTATTTTAACGAATAAAGGATATTGTCTTTGACTTTATGAACTGTTACGGAAGTTAAATCAGTAAAATAAATTAATGCGACATCAGATACATTATATGTATTGGATAATAATATTTTACGAGAATAAAAGTTTTGTTCTTCGGTCTCACAGTGATACAACCACCAAGCTTTGGGGCCCTATTCATCGTCATCATCTACATCAGAAATAGAATGAAAGCTTAAAATTTTTTGCTACAGACTTTTAACCGCGAGCGTGCGTCCTGAGTCGATTTTTTTGCCCACGAGTGTATAAGACTGTCAGGAAGAAGGGGAGAAAATCTTTAAAATCATCTCTCTCTAGCCTCAAAGATGTGCTAGAAGAAAACTCTTCTTAGAGTTAAGCTCGCCTTTGTACCTACATGTCCTCTATTTTTGTATTTTTTTTATAAATTTTCTTGTGTACCTACAATAAAAAATAAAAACCCGGCCAAGTGCGAGTCGGACTCGCGCACGATGGGTTCCGTTCCATTATCTATAAAAACGGCAAAAAATCATGTCTGTTGTATGGAGCCCACTTAAATATTTATTTTATTCAATAGCACAATTTTATTTATTTACTTTATTTGAGGTTGGTGCCGATTAAGCTAGTCCTCTAAATTGTATGAGCGCCCATACAACTCAGAGGACTATCTTAATTGGCGCCAACTTTAAAAGTATTATGTATTATGTATGGGGACACCCTTTAATTTTCCACTTTTTTTATTTTATATAATTTTTTCCTTTATTTGTGCTGTCGACCTTGCTTTTTGCCAAATTTCGTAATTCTAGGTCAACGGGAACTACCATACCTATAGGTTTTCGACCCAAAACCTATAGGATACTTCGGGTTGACCTAGAATTGTCAATTTTGGTTAAAAGCAAGATCAGCACAAGTAAAGGGAAAATTCCGAAAAATAAAAAAGTCGAAAATGAAGGTAAATTTTGGTACTTACAAGTTTTCGCGAAAATCTAAATTAGCCCATATATTTTTATCGTGTTGACTCAGGACCTTGACTTTTATACACCTAATAGGGACTATAGACCTCAGTATCTGGTATAAATTTCAACTTGCTAGGTCCACCCGTTCATGATAAAATCTGTGGTGACACACGCACAGACGGACAAGAGTGTTCCTTTTTTTACCTTTTGAGGTACGGAACTCTAAAAAAGGGGAGGGCTTTGCCCAGCAGTGGGACAGTATAGATTAGTAAACATTTATTGATCGAGCGAATCTCCAAATAAACTTGGGCAAACCGGCGTTGTATGTATGTTTGTTTGTCCGAGGATAACTTTCAAAGCGTTTATCCGATCATCGTGAAATTTGGTATATGGGTAGGTAGTGATGACACAATTTTGGTGTGACTAAATAAGCTAAAAATGTGGGATGACACGTTTAATAAAAGGTTTTAGTGGGTACATTTCGACCCCGTTTTGATTTTTAGTTTAATCCTTGTAGTTTTTAATAGCTATAATAAAAACTTGAACTTGGACAAAATTCACAGGGTACACCAGTGCAGTGACCCCACAGTGCTGAAACTTGGTATGCGTGTAGCTTTAGCAACACAAATATAGGGAAAGGTCTGAAATCCAAAATAAATGGATTTTGTGGCACTATTTTGATAGTCAAAGATTACAAATAATATTTTTTTTTATGGGAGACTCGCGAAATCTTTTCGGGGCGAACCACTAGTTTACAAGGTTTCTACATTTAAGTAAGGTCTATTATTTATAGCGAGGTTTAGTAGGAATTTATCGCGTGGTGGCCAAGTATTAATGTCTTTTATAATTTATACAAATAATGCGGCACAAGGCTGTATTAACTATGTCTTCATTACAAGTATCTCTCTACCGCTACTTTATTTTACTATTTTTATAGCATTATTGTTTGATAGATTATACAAATATTTTTATTTTCCAAATCAGAACTAACATGTATGTACATAATGAGCTCCGCACTAGGTGTAGCACCTGTATCGCGGATGCCCTGTACACATTTGCAGAAGTTAAACATATTAAATGCGAGACCAAACCGAGTAAGTATAAATTTTGACTATGAAGAGAACAGAGAAACAAAACAAATTTAAGCTAAATAAAGATAATAGATAAGCATTTATATTATAGGATAACAAAACTACTAAGACAAAAAATTGGGAACTCGTGTAAGTGATGCATTTGAGTGTGTGAGCGCGAGTCTGTGTGTGGGTTTGTGTGATTATGCAAGATGTAACCACATATTACCTTACAGGTCTTTAAGTGTTATGATTCATGTACATAGGTCTAATAGTGATACCTACCAAACTCTTGAACCCTATTCGTTATCAGACCCCATAGATTTCCAGAGCGACCGATCTTGTGCGGCCTGCTCGCAACGGCTCCCAGCAACATTTATCAAGTCGTCTTCCCATCCAGTGGGGGCCGTCCTTCGCTGCGCGTGGTCTCCACTCAACTTTTCTGCCCCAACGGCCGTCAGTTCTTCTAGTTATGCGCCCTTTACACTACCACTTCACCTTGTTAATCCTTTGTGCTATGTCAGTATATTTGGTTTATCTAAGAGTATCCTCATTGATTTTATCACTATGGCATTCATAAGAAGAGTCAAGTTCGGTCAGCGTGCTATAGAGGGGGTTATGCTTGGTGTTTATCTACGAGATCAAATCAGATAGACAACCTAAGTTCCTAAAAAACCCTTGTACACACGGCTACACATCAAGCTATACATTTCCAGTATAAGCTGACCTCGCATTGTGTAGGCTTTTCGTAGTTTGAGAGGTCAGCTTATATTGGAAATTTATAGCTTGATGTGTAGCCGTGTGTACATACAAACGTACTTCATGAGTAGATATCATTAAAACTAAAATCGTTGACGACTTGTTAAAGATAGTGTATTATTTGACAAAAAATATAAATAATGGCGTCACAACGGCCAATTTGTGATACGAGGACATTGATTTACCAACGACGAATCTGCTTTGCATACTATTATCAGTTATTAAATTCCACGACTCGTTTTACGCGAAAAATATTTGTCATAACAACCTTGAAACAGCACGTATTATGTAGGGTGCATTTACACTAAAGGCTGGTAAAAGCAGACTGTTTAACGGCGTCTTTATTTTCCTGCATTGACTGCTCAACATTTTGGTAATTTAAGTTTGAAATGGCAAGCTCTGGTAGATCAGCGCCGAGTGCTGATCGGCATAAATGCGGCCTCCCGGACTACTCCTATATAATGAAATTGTTCCCAACCCAATAAAGGGTTTGTACGGTGTCGACAATTTCGAAAACATAAAATTACTTTTATACACTGGAATTGAAAGATACCATTATATTTTTGGGATAATGCTTGGTTTCCGTCTGCCAAATGATACAAAGACATCAAAAATGACATTGAATTTAATCGCTTGGCTTTTCGTATTCAAGAGGAAATTATTACCTAACGCGAAAAATTAACTTACGGAGGAGGGACATTATGCCTTAATATCTTTGCGGGTGTAACCGCAGCTATGTTCTCCGACAATGCTGCTACAAGCCGATAGTTAGACCTTGGTGACTTTATTTCTAGTAACCATTGTACCTAAATAAGTCAAGGAGCGACGACTCCAACGTGGGATGTGACTATTTCTCGAGCAGCAAATTATAAAGGCCGCCACATAAATGACTGATGCCCGCACATTGAGTGACCAATCTTTCATTCAAACGCTCGGATCGAAGAGGATGCGCGCGCATTCTTTATTCCACCGACTTGTGCCATTTGAGACGAGGCCATGGATTACGGAGATTATTGAATCAGTATATAATAACGAGGGGACTCATTCAAATACTACTTAATGGTTACGAATGACAACCTCCGTGGTGCAGTGGGCGAATAGTCAGCTGAGCCGCAAGAGGTAGCGGGTTCGATTCCCGCCGCGGAACAAATATTTGCATAATCTACAGATATTTGTTCCGGGTCTGGATGTTTTTCTATATATTAAAAGTATGTATTTACAAAAAAATATATATAATTATTCTATCAGTTATCTGGTTCTCATAGTACAAGGTCTGCTTAGTTTGGGGCTAGATAGCACTGTGTGAAATGTCCAGCAATATTTATTTATTTAATGGTTACGAAAGATGTTCTTATCCTCAAACTATATTATTATTTCATCAAACCTAAACTGTGAGACAAAGGAAACAAGTTTAATAATATGGCGAGTGTTCTGATCTAATGATGAAAATAAAAGGTAAACTCCTCCGTGGATAATCCTATTTGAATTTTTTTGACGCAGCGGTACCAACTACATTTTATACCAAGATAACTTATGATTTCAGAGCAGAAGTTCCCCTTGCGTTAACCAATCCGTCGAAATAAATTCGTCGATACAGTCTATAAATAAATCATCGTCTATAAAGTCATGCTTTAACGTGAACCATTTGATGGTGAGCGGAGTTAAAACAGGTCGAGCGGTTTGAATGTGAGTCAATGTGTCAGGGGCGCGAGTCGGAATTTGGAGAACTTTATAATCCCTATGATCCCTCTATGTGAAGGGACATTTTTCCATGATGTTTAGCCTGAAATGCAAAAAGGTATTCAACTTCTCGTCGCAAAAATATATGTAACTAGGCTAAAAAGTGGCTCCTCCATGGCTTCACAATTTTTATCCATGGGAAATATCTCTTTATGGCGGGTTCCTATATCCGTCGGTAACCAGCTACGGCTCGTTTCTCCTTGAAAAGCTGTCAAAAGTTTGACACTAGTTCGACACTTTTTCAAGGAGATACGAGGCGTAGTCGGTTACCGACGGATATAGAAACCCGCCATTAGAAGCCCGGAAACGTTCAGTTCTAGGTACCTAGTTGCAAAGTGTAAAAGTAGTGCCCCAGAAAGGTCCTAAATTAACCTGCTAAATTGCTGCAGAGCAATCCACTTCGCTTTAATAAGTAAATGAGCTCGTCACCAAAGCGATTCGTCAAGAGTAGTCAAGATACAATCCTTCCATAAAAACGTTTATAGAGCGTGGGCGCTTCCCATTATAATAGGCAGTGAGACAGGCGCCAGTATGTCTGGCGTCTAGTTCTTGCAGCCTAGATACCACAGCCAAATAGGTTACCGAAAATGCGGATTTTTCTAGAATGAGTCCTCGTTTGTTATTATTATTTATAACTAGCTGACCCGCCGAACTTCGTACCGCCCCTTGACATGCATATGACGCGGGCTGCCATTGTACGTCGCAGGTACATTTCATTTTAAACGTCGCCGTCGTTCATTTCAAACTATTCTTTCAGTTTGATTTCTGAACGACGGGGGACACATCAAAGGAAAACCCAAATTGTTTTTTTTCATTTAATTCCTAATATTTTCACATTAATTCACCTTTTAAACCTTCTCTGGACTTCCACAAATAATTCAATACCAAAATTAGCCAAATCGGTCCAGCCGTTCTCAAGTTTTAGCAAGACTAACGAACACCAATTAATTTTTATATATACACTGCCGGCCAAAAGTTTGAGACCACTGTAAAAATCTTTGTCACCAACAAAATATTTCAAAGTACACATATGATAATGAGCTAATTTGAACACCTGCGTATTCTATTATTATTAAAGAATTTCTAAGAGTCATTATTTATGTTGTTGTTTAAGTTATCATCCTAAAAAGGTCTATTGTTTCAAAACATCAATGAGCGCCGCGCAAGGACCAGGTGGTAGAGTCATTGTAATATTTTTATGATCTGCTCATTACTTATTGTTTTGGGTTTGTTTCGCGTTAACCGATATCAGGGATTATGTTAGCTTCCTAAAACATATTTAGTACCTAAGTTTTTATGGAGTAAATTATTTTCTACCTTATTAGTCTGAGCTCGTCGTTGTTACAGTGAAGACATCTTAAAATGGGAAAAGTTCGCGAAATTAGCAGTGAAACTCGCTCTGCCATAGTTGTTTTATACGGCGAAGGCAAATCTGAACGTGCGATTGCCTCTCAACTTAAGAACGAAGTTGTCGAAGACTTGTGTTCATAACACAATAACCCGATACAAGGAGACTGGCAGTAATCAAGATCGTTCGCGTTCGGGAAGGCCGAGAACTACCACTTCTCGCGAGGATCACTTCATCGTCACTACCAGCAAGCGGAATAGACGCCTAACAGCACCAGAAATCCGCGTAGAAGTGAACAAATCCCGATCAGAACCTGTATCATTGATTACAGTAAAAAGACGTTTGAGAGATGCTAAGTTATTTGGTCGCGTCGCCGTTCGAAAACCACTACTAAGGCCACAAAACAAAAAGAAACGGATGCAGTGGGCCCTTACCCATCGAGACTGGACTGAAGAAGACTTTAAACAAGTTCTTTGGTCAGATGAATCCAAATTTGAAATATTTGGTTCAAAACGACGAATTTTTGTTCGACGTAACGTCGAGGAAAAGATGATGCCAGACTGTGTGGTGCCAACAGTCAAGCATGGTGGTGGTTCCATTATGGTCTGGGGATGCTTCTCGGGCCATGGAACCGGAGATTTGGTACGAGTCGAAGGAATCATGAAAAAGGAGCAATATAAACGAATACTACAGCAAAATGCCATTCCGTCTGGTTCAAGAATAATTGGAGATGGATTTTTTTTCCAACGGATAATGACCCAAAACATAGTTCAAAATTATGCAGGGGTTATTTAGAACACAAAGAAACAGAAGGGGTTTTAAAAAACATGGTGTGGCCCCCTCAGAGTCCGGATCTCAACCCGATTGAGCTTTTGTGGGAAGAGCTTGATAGAAATGTGCGCAGTTGTTGTCCCACTTCGCAAGAAGACATGTGGAAGGCTTTACAAGAAAGCTGGAACAATATATCACAAGATACAATCGACAAATTGATTGCTCGTATGCCAAGAATAGTGAAAGTAGTAATAAAATGCAAGGGAGGGTTTTTCGACGAAAAATCTGTATAAAATATGAGCGACATTTTTAAAGTAAATGGTTGATTTTTCTTGATTTTTTTGTTTTCTTCATAATGTATGTGTATTAGGAAATAAGTATTTTAATTCATAATTAAACCTCTTGCTTTGTATTTTGAGTTTTATTTCATTTTCCTACTTTGATGTAGGTGGTCTCAAACTTTTGGCCGGCAGTGTACCTACCTAGTCAGGTCATAAGTATTGTCACACAGTAAAAACTTTTCTTTTAGAATGCTGGCCACAAAAAAGTTTATAGAATTCGAATTTCATTTCATGAATATTTTATATTATAATATTTTCAATTCATGAAAATAAAAATGTATACTTTTTAGAATTTTACTCATTTTTAAATATGAAGTGGACGCTTAAAGAAGACCGTGTTGCAGTTATTGCGTTGCATCGTTACGGTTACGCGCCAATTCAAATTTTTGACATACTGAAAAATTTTAATATAACCAAAAGATTCGTTTATCGCACCATCAAACGATACAATGAAGACTCTAGTGTAGATGACAGGTCAAGAAGTGGTCGCCCTCGGTCTGTTAGGACTCCAGCAGTGATAAAAGCTGTGAAGGCGCGAATTCAAAGAAATCCCAAACGTAAGCAGAAACTGTTGGCCCTTCAGATGGGGTTAAGCAGAACCACGGTGAAAAGGGTGTTAAATGAAGACTTAGGGCTTCGGGCATATCGAAGAAAAACAGGACATCGTTTGAATGCTCGTCTAATGGACCTGAGACTGAAGAGATGCCGCGCTTTGTTGAAGCGGTACGCGGGAAAAAAATATCGGGAAATTCTTTTTTCGGATGAAAAATTTTTTGCCGTAGAAGGAGCTACAACAAACAAAATGATAAGGTGCACGCACACAGTAGTGAAGAAGCGAGCAACCGTATTCCGCGTGTCCAACGAGGTCATTTTCCATCCTCGCACATGGTATGGTTGGGAGATTCTTATTGGGGCTTAACAGAGGTACATTTTTGTGAGAAAGGTGTAAAAACGAATGCAGTTGTGTATCAAAATACAGTCCTGACGAACCTTGTGGAACCTGTTTCTCATACCATGTTCAATAACAGGCACTGGGTATTCCAACAAGATTCGGCGCCAGCTCATAGAGCGAAGAGCACACAAGACTGGCTGGCGGCGCGTGAAATCGACTTCATCCGGCACGAAGACTGGCCCTCCTCCAGTCCAGATTTGAATCCGTTAGATTACAAAATATGGCAACACTTGGAGGAAAAGGCGTGCTCAAAGCCTCATCCCAATTTGGAGTCACTCAAGACATCCTTGATTAAGGCAGCCGCCGATATTGACATGGACCTCGTTCGTGCTGCGATAGACGACTGGCCGCGCAGATTGAAGGCCTGTATTCAAAATCACGGAGGTCATTTTGAATAAACTTTAGTGTCATAAGAATCTATGTTTTGTTAAGTTCATTTTGGTATATAAATGGTTACATAATGAATAAACTTGTTTCAATTATTTTATATTAAACATGTGACAGAATTTATGACTTGACTAGGTATATAGATAGAATATACATTATAGGCTTGCTTTTGACCACGATCTCGCCTGATGGTAAGCGATGATGCAGTCTACGATGGATCACGCTTGCCTAAAAGAAACCCATTCACTCGCGACTTGAAGACACCCAGGTTGTAGTTATCTCGATTGGTGTGAGCCAATCTACCACCTGAAGTCTAACTCTGCGTAATGATAAGGTAAATGTGCAAAGTTCGTAAAGCCCTGGCTAACTTTAGTATTGCAGTTAAATAGGCCCCCTAAAGACCTTTAACTTTAGCCACAGTTGTCCCCTTAGGCATGAAACTCATGAACCCAAACACTCGGTTTTTCCGTTTACCATCCAACCAATTGTTAAAAGCCACGAGTCGATAGAGAAACTGCGAACCAGCCTCTCTGTCGCATACCTTCGGAATCCAAGGAACATACATTTGATAGGAAGCTTAGGCGCGGTATTATAGACCACGGAAAGACTATTATCGACCTTCAAATAAACTTTGAAAACAATAATTTTACAGTGGAAACGAGAAATAATAGGCGTTCATAACTTTGTGTGAAATCAGAAAAGTGCGCGCACGGAAAACCACTCAAGATATAATGCATAGTATAAGTAATAGCATCGGGAAAGTTTATATTATAGCAATTAAAGATTCCCTCTACTTTATTTGATTGGTAACATTTTATTTAACCATCGGTACATATACCACAATACTCATGAAAACAAAAGTTATGTGATATGAATACCAGGGTGTTTAGAAAGAAAGAAAGAAAGAAAATACATTTATTTGCTACCACTGACAGTGTTCAATAATACAATAACACAGACAATGGTGGTGTTGCGTGGGAACAAAATGGTCCCTGTCTCAGCATGGGCTGCTTCGAACCTTGTTGGGTACGAGGCAGCGCTGGTTTTCTGACAGGGCCTAAGTGAGGACACGAACACTGGTAAACGAGTACCTATATATTACTAAATAAATATTGCCAGTCACCATTATATAAATTAAACTAAGTTATCTATGACGGTGCCTAATAAGATAACAATACATGTTCGGATTTAAAAATAATAAAAATATAACAACATAAACATACACACCATAAACTACATACCATGATAATACATATGAAAAAAGCGTTTTAAACATGGGATAAGTGTTCAGAATGATTACTCTATTTGTGTTGAGGCTGCTGGAAATTGTGTGACATTGAATTATCGAGGATTTTATTGTGGGTAATATTGCGGCCACACCAATTGATGTTTCTTTTAGTTAGATGTAAATAAAAGAAACTATTATAAAATATTACCCACAATAAAAGAATAGAATAGAATACTTTTTTATTACACACCAACTAAATTAAAAATACAAAGAAATAAACAAAAATAAAGGTAAGTACAGTGGGCGGTCTTATCGCTAAAAGCGATCTCTTCCAGACAACCTTTGGATGGACAGGACAAAACAAAATCGAAAAGACCGCGGTGTGCCTATGCTCATAAATCTACATAAACTACCTATACCTACTTACTAATAACTAAAAAAAAAAACTAAATAAAATTACTATGTATGTCTTAGAAACAGATAACATTACCCGGAGTCAATATAATATTAAGAAAACGTATCTAGCTTTAACATTCCCTCGAGTCTACTTCGAGTCGACCTCAGACGTTTTAATTGAAATAAGCTGAAGACAATTTCAGACCAACATTTTATGAAGCCAATGCTCTACAACTTTTAAATAACATTTTTGATAAAAAAAAGTAGGGTAGACTGGGTACGGTAGAAACAATTTGGCTTTTATTGTTCATAGTGTTGTTGTTTAAGAACTAAGCGATGATGATGATATGTCAAGTTGAAGAGCGCACTTTTAACTGCGAAAGTGCTATACTATTTTAGTTCCTAGAGTTCAATTTTTGGAAATATACAAAATTTAAGAAAATATCCAATTTGTTTCAATCGTCCCCATGCCAGGGGCGGTTGAAACAGTGATTGGGGTCAATTGTAACACATGCAAATAATACAAAATATAATATAGAAACATGTTTTATTTACTATTAATTCTAGTTAAAAGCATAATTATAGTATCGTATGACAACATTATCAGTCTTCAAGGTTTGAATACACATAAAGATATTTCTAATCAGCCTTTCACGAGTAGTAAACAATTGACGCAATTAACAAAAATATTAAAAATCAACTATACTCTTTAAAACAAAACAAACTAATTCAGATATAAACATGATCAGATGCAAACATTTCTTAAATCCAATAAAAAATTAGCTTAGGCATCAATCTGAGTGGCACTTATGGCAAACATAGCTAAGCCCACCTTCTGTGCACTCCTCGTGATCCCATTGTTTACAAGTGGTACATTGTATCCACTTTTCTCCAGATCTGCTCTCTGAATATGGTGACATACAAACAATTCCTACTTTTTCTGATGACATTTCCTGCTGTATTTTACTTTTTTTCCCTTTTGAAGTGCCTATTTTTTAAACTTTTCTTCCATACAAACTTTTCTTAACTTGCTTAGCTTTCGTCCGGTTTAATTTTGTTTCATGTTCCTTTACTATTTCTTCTTTCTCTGGTATATCTGTGTAAATTGCAGATTTTCTAGTTTTTCGCCCTTTATTAGATTTCCTCGGAGCTTTCGGTAATGGTCGTACTGCTTCCGGTGTAAATGCAATAGGATCATCAGAAATTGTTTGTACACTTGTAGACGGTCTCGGTGAAGTTTCCTGATTTAAAATACTGCTGCAACGTCTAGGTGGTGTACTCAAAGTTTCTTGACGTACATCAACGTTGTCGTGCTCAATTTTTGGAACTGGTGAGTTATTGATAGCCTGTTGTTGAACAGTTGTCTCTGTTTGTAGTTCCTCAGTCAAAAGAGAAGGTGATAATGGCGGTGTTTCGTCTTCAGATGGATTACCATTCAATGTAGAAACAACTGCAGGCTCACTTGTGCTTTCGGGATTAAGTCTATTCGTTACTTCAGTTGTATCTTCGGGATTGGGTCTATCTGTTACTAATGCTGTTAATTTTTTGGAAGAAAAACAATTTTATTTACTGTTTCAATCGTCCCCACAAAATTGTTTCAACTGTCCCCAACCGTACCTTTGGTAAAAACAGTTTATACCAATGATACTAATAATAACTCATTAAAACTAGTTATTATTCTGTATTCTACAAGCTTCATACAAATCACAAATACACACTCAATACTTGGACATAAATAGAACTCAAGATATTAGCACAAAAACTCAGGAGATGAAACTTACTTTTGGGTACTAAAATACAATAGGGTCTCTTGTAAAAAACTACACCGCGCGGGGAGGTGCGCTACACTAAGATTCTTGTTTGGACCTGTCGTCTGCTTCGTTCTCCCCTTGCATCCCTCACTCTCCGAGTAACCGTTCGCGAGATATTTGTTTTGTTTCAACCGTCCTTTGTTTCTACTGTACCCAGTCTACCCTACTATTTTCTCCACTGGAAT
The DNA here is from genome assembly GCA_918857605.2 of Philereme vetulata. NCBI lineage: Eukaryota > Metazoa > Arthropoda > Insecta > Lepidoptera > Geometridae > Philereme > Philereme vetulata. The sequence goes on along the minus strand of OU975442.1, from coordinate 10,234,465 downwards.
GGAAATTCACTAGCGTAAAAAAATGCAGTAGTGGCATTCATCCAAGAATATCAACCTTTCGTTCTACATATCAATTAAGCGAATTGATTTTTGTAAATTGTGTTTCACTGTACATTTACAAGTCGTTGTGCTGATAAAGATATAGCGTAGGCAAAAGTAAATCCGCTTACAAGATTTCTACCCAACGTACACACGGCTACACATCAGGCTATACATTTCCAGTATAAGCTGACCTCTCATTCTACGTAAAGCCTACACAATGCGAGGTCAGCTTATACTGGCAATGTATAGCTTGATGTGTAGCCGTGTGTACAAACGCACACACGGCAAAGTAAATGAAAGGAACATCAACCTTAGCTAAGATTTGAAGATATAATATATCTCACCCTAGTGACAAATGGTGAGATTTTACCACCGCACTTCTCGACAACGTAATAAAGCTCATCCACATATCATCGACAATTGGGTATCACGCACCACACGCGTCACGCGATCTTTTCTACCCCATACCTGCAAAATGTGGAATGAGCTAACATCTGAGGTTTTCCCATTAGACTGCGACATGGCACGCTTCAAGAGAAACGTGTAGGGAACGCATCGACAATACCCCGGGTGTTGCCGGTGTCAATAAACGACGGTGACCGCTTAACATCAGGTGGGCTGTAAGCCTGTTTCCCCACAAATAACATTAAAAAAAAATGGAATGTGAAAGCACGTCTTCTTTAATAGATTATACAAGTCTATCGTTGATTATGGTGGTACTGGTGAAACACTTGGTTTACTGTAACAATGTTATGATTATTGAGATACAACAAGGAATGCCAAGGATTTTCAGTAACTATAATCAAGAAACAAAAGAACTATGTTTTATCGATTGATTACAACTCAGAACTTCTACGTCTTAAATAAATACAGGAGAATGTGCGGCAGAGTTTGAAGCAAATTCTATCCCCTGATGTTTTGTTATATACTTCTAGGACACTAGGTTAATTAATTAATAAAAAAAAGAATAGGATAATGCTTTATTGTGTACCAGGAATAAAAAAACTAGTTAATGCTAAATATAATACAAACATTATTTATTTAGTTTCAGTTTGTTATTAATGGGCATATTCAACAATGTAGCAAATTCGGAGTTCTAAAACTAATACGTTTTAATTCAACGATATCCCATAAAGAGGATGAAAAAGTAGGGAGGCCTTTGCCCAGCAAGTCCAGTAGTGATCTTTTAAAAATAAAAAATCAAACCGGTCAAGTGCGAGTCGGACTCGCGCACGAAGGGCTCCGTACCATTATCTAAAAAACCTCAAAAAAATCATGTCTGCTGTATGGGAGCCCCACTTAAATATTTATTTTATTCGATAGCACAATTTTATTTATTTACCTTATTTGAGGTTGGTGCCGATTAAGCTAGTCCTCTAAATTGTATGAGCGCCCATACAACTCAGAGGACTATCTTAATTGGCGTCAACTATGTATGTATGGGGGGGGACCCTTTAATTTTTTTTTTTTGAATGTTTCCTGTATTTGTGCCGTAAGACCTTGCTTTTTGCCAAATTTCGTGATTCTAGGTCAACGGGAACTACCATATAGGTTTTCGACCCAAAACTCTGACTTGACTCTTGGACCTTGATTTTTATAACACCTAATAGGGACTATAGACCTCAGTATCTGGTATAAATTTCAACTTGCTAGGTCCACCTGTTCCTGAGAAAATCGGTAGTGACACACGGACGGACAGACGGACAAGAGAGTGATCTTATAAGGGTTCCTTTTTTACCCTTTGAGGTAAAAAAAGGCACCTAAAAACAATCGTGTCTTACGAACTGAACGACTCGGTCTTTCTGGAAAGGACGGGTCAAGAGTACCTACGAGTACCTAGTACCTACCCAAAGACAAATAAACCAAATGTATGAAGAATTTGATGAGGGTGAATGAGACTTGGAAAACCTTGTATCCACCTGTCTAGGATCTATCCATGAAAGAAATTCACTTATGAATATATTTTACCCAAAGTATGAAATGAAAAATGGGTCTTATAAAAATATTTTTTTGTATTATACATAACATTCTGAGACGTCACGAATTGCCGAGATTTTTTTACAAATTGTGCGGTAATATTTGATTTCCTTTGTGATCAGATAGCTAATATTTTCTTTGTCTACTTCTGTGGTTTGTCTGCATTGCGGTGTTCGGTTATTTAAGAAGCGTCATTGGGTTACGTAACTAGCGCCTATTTTAGACATAAGTACCTACATACTTTCTAAATAAAAAGCTTCCCTTTAACGTGTCAAGTTTTTCCCCGATCATCCTAAATAGATAGGAAAAGAGCATTTCATTGCCACCTTGACCATTAATGCCGTGCCAGGGAAGCGGCTACGAAGCAAAATCCCTCAAATAAATAAATGTTATATACCTACTCGTATGTAATAGTTTTTCACACCACCTGCTCGACAATGTAAAATTATGTCTTGTAAACCTAACCGAAAGCAGGTGATTAAAGCCCTACGGCTGTGTCTTCTTAAGTCTTTTTAGGTCTTCTTATGTCTTATTAGATCTTCTTAAGTCTTCTTATGATTTCTTGTCTTATTAAGTCTTCTAATATCTCCCTTTGTATTCTTATGTCGTATTAATGTCTTTTTGTGTCTTCTTGTGTCTTCTCAGGTCTTTTTATGTCTTATTAGATTTTCTAATGTCTTCTTTGCCTTCTTAGGTCATCTTATGTCGTTTTGTGTCTTCTTATGTATTTTTGTACCTACTTAAGTCTTCTTATGGCTTCTGATGACTTTTTGTCTTGTTATGTGTTATGTATCTTCTAAAGCAAATGCCGCAAAACGCTGTTACAAAGACAAAATTTGTCTCGCAGAAAGTGTGAAAAGTAGAGTATTCTCCTCGTGGATAAAGCTTTCTGCATTTTGGGCGTGCTTATATCGAGGATTCAATATAGCGCCCGTGAAGCAAGACACTGCTTTATATCCATCCCCTCGTTTAATAATCTGCTATTAAGTTTATTGTTTGATGTGTGTTAGTCTTTAAGGTATTTATAGATATGGGCCTGGCTTGTAATCATTGTTTGTACATGCATATAGTTGCCTGAAATAAACGTTATATTATATTATCTATAATAATATTATACAGAGGAAAGATTTGTATTTTTGTGTGTATGTTTGTAATGAATAAACTCAAAAACTACTGGTCCGATTTCAAAAATTCTTTCACCATTGGTAAGCTACATTTACCCTGAATAACATAGGCTACTTTTTACCCAACTGCGCAAAGGAGGGTAATGTTTTTATTGAAAAACTACGCGTGCGAAGCTGCGGATTGCTCAGCTAGTTAGAACAGGTGAGGTATGTAGGTATGCTATTCCGAATCTCGTACCTATTTTTTTTCGTTTGAGGACTTTTTAAACACGGGATCATGAAATATAACATTGATTGATATTTAGAAACGGGTTTCATAGGCATTTTCTTTGCGTAGAAATAAGATAAAACATATAAATTGTTCTGGATACTATAATTTTGATGGAGTTTTATAACCTTCATTATACGAAACATAAAAAAAAACTACCAATGTAAATTATATTAAACCTGAAACCCGATTATCAGTTTAGTTATGCTCCCTAATTTGGATAATTACTTGAGTTTGTAAAGGACGGCGATGAAAGGGTTTAAAAGGTAGGTAATAGGCTTGTATCACGTTAATATCCAATTTCCGTTAAATGGAAAAGCACAAAAGCCTTCCTCGGTGCTGCCGCGTTCGTAGAAACGTGAAGTAAAAATATGAAAACTTAAAAAAAGTAAAATTAAACGTATGTCAGTAGTAATCGGAGATACGCAATCGAAATCCCTCAGTAGGGAAACGATAGAGAAAACCGTTCAAAGAACCATTTTAGTATTAGTAATTAGGATAATCATTGATTAAAACGGGTATTTATCGCGTATGTACCTTTTTTATTTGTTATCCCGACGTTTCGGCTGTGTTGCAACAGTCATGATCTCGGGCTGACAGTTGACTGTTCCAACACAGCCGAAACGTCGGGATAACAAATATAAAAGGTACATACGCGATAAATACCCGTTTTAATCAATAATTATGTACAGTGATCGCGAAAGTTTGAAAAATAGTAATTAGCATTCATAGATTGCTAAGTATTCCGTTTTCGTAAAATAACTAACGAATAAATTTGTATAGATAGAGGACGAAACCGCAAAAGTCCCTGTCTATAAATACAGAAGTCCCCCGCAGAGTCAGTGGTTGTGTGAGGCAGATAAATGCACTGCATGCAACCAACGCGGAATAACGAGATGGAACTATTTCGGGAACGCGCAGCCCGCGTCGTATTGATCCTTTTTGGGGACTAATATACTTGCCGATTTGGGTATTTGCTGCGTTTCGAAAAATATAATTTTAACGGTGGCTTTGGTTTGCGTTTATCGTAATGTTACGTTCATTTAAGACACGACGTAACGTACTTATTACTCTTGTACGGTCAGACGTAGAAAAGACTACGTTTTACCCGACTGCGCAGGAGGGTTGTTTTTCAAAGGTTTTCAATTAACAGAAATACTTAAATAACAAAATATAGCTAAGCACAGTCTAGGTAAGAGTAGTAGAGTTTCTTGTGAAAGGGCTCGTCCGGGGAAGTACTGCCATCATGCCTATTTCTGCCGCCAAGCAGCATTGCTGTGTTTCGGTTTGAAGGGTACGGTTGCCGGTGAAATTACAGGCACATGAGGCTTTACACCTGCCTTAAGTTGATGGACGCAGGGCAGAGCATTGTAGGGCACGTATCTAAGGTGCGTGATCTACGATGCAATACTTTGTTACAGGCGATGGTGGACCTAGCATCAGGTGGACCATAGGCCACCTGGGGCCCAATTCTGATAATTTATAAGAAAAACGATTAAGGAGCCATACCATTAGTTGAGTAACGATTATAAATAATAATAAATAAATAAATATTGCTGGACATTTCACACAGCGCTATCTAGCCCCAAACTAAGCAGAGCTTGTATTATGGGAACCAGATAAATACTTACTTATAATATATAGGGAAACAACCAGACCCGGAACAAATATTTGTAGAATATGCAAACATTTGTTCCGCGGCGGGAATCGAACCCGCTACCTCCTGCGTCTCAGCCAGCTATTCGCCCACTGCACCACGGAGGTAGTCAAATTTATTATTATTGATATTGATTAAGATTTTTGTTCTTGTCATAAGCTGCTAAATTTGCAATAGTGTTGTCATAGCAACGCCGGTCATTTTAGAAACATGGCCACAATAGGTAGATAGCTTTTTGGTATTCAATTAGTACAATATTTTTAAAATGACCACCGTTGCTGCGAACACCAATTTGGCAGCTTATGACCATAATAGTTTTTCTTATAAATTATCAGAATTGGGCCCCAGGTTGCTAGCTGCAGCGTTAACTGGGTGGAGGATGTGCCCGGAACAGGATGTTTAGATGAAATAAGCCTGCCCAGCACCTAGACTAGGTACATCATACTTATCTCGACTGATGGCAGCCAGCGCTGCTAGTGACTATTGACAGCCACATTTAATACTCATTCTGTACCTATAGAGATTGGTTTGAAATTTGTCTACAAGTATAGGAGGTAGTTTTTTTTTAAATACATTATAGACTTGCGTTTGACCACGATCTCACTTGATTGTAAGCAATGATGCAGTCTACGATGGATCACGCTTGCCTAGAAGCAACCTGTTCACTCGCGACTTGAAGACACCAAGGTTGTAGGTATCAGAAAACACAGTCTCAGGCAAGGCAAGTTAGTTACCAGGTACTGTACACACGGCTACACATCAATCTATACAATTCCAGTATAAGCTGACCTCTCATTCTACGTAAAGCCTACACAATGCGAGGTCAGCTTATACTGGTACTGTATAGCTTGATGTGTAGCCGTGTGTACCTACATTTTGAAGGTTGTGCGTTCTGCTGAATAATTAAACACTGCTGTGAGACTAAACATGCAACAAAATAATTTCAGCTAATACAGCAATTGATTTCTTAATCTGCAATCTCTGCATCAAAACCTTGTTTTTAACTATTAGCATTTTTAAATGCAGAAAGTGCTTACCTACTTTTTTGTTTTTTTGAGACAATACAATAAAATGGCAAGAAACTTTATTTATGTATTGGCCATAAAAAGCCATAATATAAAGGTAACATGAATTTAAGTTTGTTGATTCTATCATGTTCACTCTGTTTCTGTCTTCAGTCACTAACGTACGATGATACCGAGAATATTTTGATCTCTCCTACCTAGCAAACTTAACAACAAGCGAACACGTATGCACTCACACACTCACACACAAACTCGCACACACACTCACATCTACACACACACACACACACACACACACACACACACCACACAAACACTCACCACACACATACTCACACACACGCAGTATTCAACTTAAAATCATAATCATATTTAGAATAAACATTTCCTTGTATCGACTTGTTTTAAGCTGGAACGTTGTTCGGTTTGGTTTTGGAAGAGGGCGCTGACACTGCTTCTCAGTTTTTTTTTTTTAACTTTTGCAGTTGTCAACGTTTTCATTTGTCTATTGTACTTTGTTTATGTTCCAAATAAATAATTTTGAATTTTTTGAATTTTGAATTTGTTGCTGCTCTTAATAGGGCTCTATAAATAAACTAAACTTAGTGAGGGACACAGACAATACAAGTAGATTAACTATCATCACACTAATATTATAAATGTAAAAGTTGGGATGTTTGTTTATTTATTTGTTTGTTTGTTACTCAATCACGTCGTAACAGCTGAACCGATTTCAATGAAATTTGGTATATACGAGTATACACACATTATAACCTGGATTACCACATAGGCTACCTTTTATCCCATAAATCAGTTCCCATGGGATAAAAATGGGGAGTCAAGTTGGGTAGTGTAAAGCGTACGAAGTCGCAGGCAACAACAGTTACAAATAAATGTTATTCTTATACAGAACAACAAAGTAGCTATTATTATTAGACTATGGGTGCCTAAGGAAACATGATTATGAAGTTGTTAAATCACACAAATACGTCAAATTTAAACATGTTTAGTATAATCATGTTTAGGGATGGTTATGCAAGCCAGACTAGGTATACAAAAGTTTTTTTATCTTATTATAAACTATTACTCAACCAAAAACTTCCTCAACATTGTGATTATCTCAAAATAAGGCAAGGCAAGTAATGAATGATATCATTCAAGAACACCCATAAAAAACCATCATTCAAACATCTGAACTATCCATCAAGATATAAGGTTTAAAATTGTATTTAGGCTATTTTTTGTAGTGTACATCTGCAAGACTGGTTATTAGTTTCAATTAGGAACAAGTGCTTTCAAAATAAAACTTCATTCATGATTAACTGAGAGAAACAGAGGCCGTTGTTATCATGCAGCTGTGAAAGATACTGTAAAATGAATAATTGAGATAAAAACCAACTGTTTTTTGTTCTTATCAGCGAGCTTTATAAATAGTGTGTAAATCTAGACATTGTATTAATGACCTTTGTGGTGCTGTAGGGAACACAAGGATCTGAATACAGTCAAAACCTGTTATAACGACATCGAAGGGACTACTCATATTGAGTCGTAAAAACCGATAGTTGTAACAACCGGTGACAGGTATTAATAGGAAAGATAATATGTATATTCATGTAGGAAATTAAACCGCATTTTGTTTACTTCAATACAAACGTATAATATAAAAGAACAATATTATTTTTCCATCATTTTTGTATGCATAAAATCTGTAATTTTAGTGTGTTTGAAACTTTTCTGTCGTGGATACAAATTTTGTAATTCACGTTGGATTTTAATCAGCGTATCGTCACAATTTCCCTGCATGTGGAACTCTTCATTAAAAAGAACAATCTTTCGTAATACACTAACAGCATTGAGACCGTCAATCAAAGTTGGCACTGTAAATTGTTCTTCCGAGTCTTCCTGTTCATTTTCATTTTCCTCTTGAACTTCACATACAATATCATCCTCCGTAGCTGGTGCACAAATTGCAATAGACTGATCTACATCAATGAACTCGTCTGTTTCAGTAGTAGATAAAGCAGGTCGTAAATTTTGGGCTAATTGAGCCAAAGAAATATTGTCCTCTTCATCATCGTCAATCACATCATCTGAGGTTCTTGTTATAAGACTTGTAAGATCTTTAAAACCTGCATGCCCAAAGCAGTTAGCTATAGTTTTTTGTGAAACTTTTTCCCATGCTTCTGATATCATCAAGATGGCATCAAGAACCGTAAAGCTGTTCTGATTATTACTGTCAATGCTTTGTATTAACTTTAACACTTGCAGTCTTCTATAATGAGATTTTAAACATCTTATTACACCTTGATCCATAGGTTGCAGTACAGATGTAACATTTGGTGGTAAGAACACGAGTTTAATACACTTCAGATTAGTAACAGCCGGATGAGCAGGGCAATTATCAACTAAAAGATGAACTTTCTTATTGTTTGCTTTTAATTCAGCGTCCCAGTTTCGTAACCATCTTTCAAAAATTTCCGATGTCATCCATGACTTCACATTGTTTTCATATGTTACCGGCAGTGAGCGTATGTTTTTAAAGCATCTTGGTTTCTTAGATTTCCCAATAACTAAAAGCTTCCTTTTACAGGATCCTGTCATATTTGCTGCAACCATGATCGTTAGTCTCGTCTTGAACATTTTTCCTCCCGAACAATTCTCTCCTTTGAATTTTAAAGTCCTGTCTGGTGTCATATTGTAAAAAAGTCTGGTTTCGTCTGCGTTATAAATGTCTTCTGGACTGTAGCCTTCGCATAATGTAGGCCACTTTTGCGTAATCCATTCGTCTACAGCATCTTTATCCACACTGGCAGCTTCACCACTCATTTTCCCGCCGACAATGCCATGTCGAGCCCGGAAACGTTGAATCCAACTAGATGAGCAAACAAAATCTTCACCAAAACGTTGAGCAAAATCGTTTGCTTTTTGTTGAAGAATTTGTCCATTTATTGGCACATTATTTGTCCTTTGATATTTAAACCACTTTAACAAAGCTTCCTCAATCTTCGTATGCCGCGTTGTTCTGGCTCGTTTCATTTTAAAAAAAATCTTGTCGTAAAGGATTTGAATTTTCTCCCTTTCTTTCCAAATGGTTGAAATTGTCGAGTGTGATATACCATATTCTTTTGCCAGGTCTTTGTTTGGAATTCCTTTCTCTAGCTTTGAAATAATACGCGATTTTTCTTCGATATTGATTTGTTTTCTTTATTGCGACATGTTACAATTTTCACAGTTAACTCAACAATATGTTTTGGTGCGTTTTGTGTAAAGATAAGTAACAAACTGACTTAAGAGATATGACGAAGCGGGCCTTGAGGCTACGGCATGCATGTGCTTTGTTTCTAAGAATTACAAAAGACCCTAAACTTTGTTTACTTTTACGATAATAGCCATTGATTATTATACTGTGCCAGATGTGGATACAGTTACCTATTCAAATTGTTTACAATACAGCTGAGCCGGTTGTTCTACAGATATAATTCTCCGAAAACATTAACCAAATGTGGTCGCTTAATGCGGTATGTCGTAGTAAACAATGTCGTAAAAACCAATGTTTTCGATAAGGCGGTCATATAACATTCAGCCAGGACCTTTGATTTTAGTCAATTTAACCGGTATGTTGTTCTAAACGATGTCGCCATAAACGGTTTTGACTGTATTATTGTTTTGCGTTTAGTATGTATATTATGTTTATTTATTGTACTTATAGTTGTGATCAGCCCCGGATCTACGATATTTTCGAACCGAGGCAGAAATTCGATGTGGCGCCGCCTCTCCTCTAGTGTTGAGAAACGAGGGGGGGGGGGGATATTATTATGAGACACGCATGTTTTGCTTTCTGTCAAATGTCAAAAGTTTCATTTTCTTAGATACATTTTATGTCATTTTGGGTCTATTTGACTGGACTACATATTTACACTGATATGAGGTGTAGCCAGAGGGAGGTTTTGGTGCCTCAAATCAAATGAATAATCGCAAGACGTGCGCTGGATGCTAGCTTGTGTACAAGTTTTTTTCTCAAACATGAATTTGGCGCCCTCTGAAATTGCTGCCCGGGGCAAGTGTCCCAGTTTGACCACCCCCCTAGATCCAGGACTAGTTGTGATTACCACATCACAAGAAATGTTAGCTCAAATTTGTACCTACATAGGACATGTAAGTACTTTGTAAGGTTTATATCTGTAATCTATTTGTGTACAATCCATACAATATTATAGATTTGAATACAACTATATCTGTCTCTCTGTTTGTAAGTTTTCATGACCTAAACACCTGGACAGATAAGCTAGCATATGACCGGGATTGAGACATAGGGTACTTTTCATCCAACTGTACAGGAAGGTAATTTTTTAAGACAAACCAAGTCTTCAAGACCATTGATCGCAGCTTGTATCGAATAAAAAAATAATATTGGGGTCAGAAGTACATACAGTTGCGGGTAAGGGTGATAATAATAAATAATTACATATTTTTCTAAAATGTATGCTTGTGTTACTGGATTTAGATCACCCTATTTATGGAGTGATTTGCTTGTACAGTTGACACAGAATCTTGAGCATTGAGAAATAGATAATGGAATCTGGTGTGTTTCTTAGGAGGCTTGTTCAATAACTTATTTTTTTGGGATATTGTCAAGGAGTAAAAGTGAGAGTTAGTAATTAGAAAGACATTGGTTGGAAATAACCATCTTTATGGCTGGTAGATATGTACCTATATTTTCGAAAATAAAATCTTTGTATGGTCCATAGCTGAGGATTTAGCGATTTCACGATTGAAACCTGTGTCTAATGAAAATTTTGTCTAAACGTTTAAATTTATGCTGGAAAATGTAAACTTACCACTGCGATGTTTCACTCTCCTTGCTCCTCCACTATCAATATATTATCAAAGATCACAATCACCTATATTACCAGAATTATTAGATAAAGTAAAGAGAAGAAAGTTCGACACAGTATTTTAATTAGACCTTTTGTACATATTTGTGTACGTTAGAATAGAATTAGAATCCCATTTTCTTTCAACAAAAACCCTACAAAATGCACTCGCGCGCGGCAGTGTCAGTGTCAACTGTCTGTCATATCAAAATCAGTGCTGCCAGCACCAGCAGGTCCAACAGTAACTTTCGGACCGTAGACCACCGTAACAAACTGTTTAATCCAATGTTCTACTCCATTGTCATTTTTTTATGTTTAGCTACCTACATACTTGGTGGTTAATTTTCATGACAATAATAAGACAAAAGCGAAATCGGCGCTGACGTTAACTGTAAAACACTGTGAAGAAATAGATATATATGTAACCCCAGACATTTAAAAACTCGTAATGGTAACAAAAAACATTACACTCCCTTCCTATTTAAAAATGGCCACAATGATCACCGTTCAGCCTGATTTTTGATGGCTGTCCTAAAAAAAGACGGTGATGGTGAAGGGACCACGACGCGACGACCGACGCGCGACGGTGAGAGTACGATCCAACAGACATTGACATTAGAACTTTTTAAATTTTCGCGAACTCATGTTTATAAGACAAAAGGTCTTTTCGCGCACAGGTTTAAATCAAAATCATAATTTTGACTAATCAACCTCGACGTTTCGGCCAAATTACATCGGCCGTGGTCTCTACTGACCACGGCCGATGTAACTTGGCCGAAACATCGAGGTTAGTCAAAAGTCAAAACTAAGATTTTGATTTAAATCTGTGCGCGAAAAGACCCGTTTTGTCTTAAAGACATTGACATTGGCATCCCATTTTAAAATGACATTGCATTTTGCCTGTATGTTACTTGCCTAATAAATTATCTCCCAAATTTTAGGTGGTTTATACTAAATTGGGGCCCCTCACCGCAAGAACCATGGTTTAAGTATGACATATTCTCATACGTCATACATAAACCTTAGACATAATTCAGCTATCTAAATACAATGGTAACCAATCATTAGCGGATGATAGCATGAAGGTTTCTGGCAAGCAAAAGGGGAGATCTTCCACTGAGCGACCTATTGCTCATCGGGGTCCTGACCAACTGATTTGATTGTTTTTTTTTAACTAACCCTGTTGGCCTCTGAGGGCTAGTTTGACTGCTACGAAAGCTTTCGAGGCCCAACTTATAATTCCTCTTACGTACATCTTCAATACCTCTCTTAACTCCTGCACATATCCTACGCTTTGGAAACTATCCAGAGTAGTACCAATTTTTAAATCAGATGATAAAACCAAATCTGAAAATGACCCGTTGCAATATTATCCTGCTTTGGAAAACTCTTTGAGACCATATTACATTCCCAAATATATGTGCAAATAGAACCATATCTCAATAACGCCCAGCACGCATTCAGGAAAAGGCGCTCTGTAAACACCAACTTGCTTAGCCTAGTCAATTAGATTTCGCAAAAACTCGATGAGAATATTCAAATGGATGTGATCTACCTAGATTTGAAAAAGGCTTATGACAGAGTAAATAAATAATGATGTTCTTCTTGAAAAACTGGAAGATATTGAATTCACTCCTAACCTTGTGAAGCTGTTTGCAGACTATTTACGCGACCGCCGACAGTTTATACGGCTGGGCTGCTATGATTCTATGCCATGCAATACGCTCTCTGGCGTCAGCCAAGGCTCTTCTCTAGGGCCACTTCTAGTCCCCATCATGGTCAATGATATGCCAGACTGTACCCAAAACAATAAGTGTCTTTTGTATGCAGATAATCATAATAGTAAAATCTTTGATGGACAGAAGACTGCCATGCATTACAGTATGATCTGAATGCAATGCAAGTTGCAACACTGGTGTGAGAAAATGAATTGTACCTAAACTTAGGAAAGTGTAAAGTTATGAGTTTTACTCGCGCACACCGACCAACAAACAACTAGTAAATATGAGGTAAATGATCAACCAAAGCCAGATGTTTGACAGTAAAAGATCTTGGTGATATTTTTGACTCTATGCTCACGTTCCATGATCACATCAGAGCACTTACGACAGACTGCTTTAAATGTTTAGGGTTCGTTGTATGTCATCCAGCTGTGGTATACATCACTTATACGATAAAAAATTTAAAATAGCTCTTGCATGTGGAATCCTTATGAATCAAAGTAACTATGCACTGATGTTGGAAAAGTTACAAAAGCGTTTCTTTCGTTGTATGTATCTGAAAAATTACGGATACTACCCATATATGTACCCTACTAAATATCTGCAAGGTTCACTTGGGTTTAACTCATTTGAAACGCGGAGGTTGTGGGATCAACTCATGAGTGTTTGTCGCGTTTTGCGTGGTGTGGTAGATTGCCCGGAATTGGTGAGCGAAGCGAGCCGCCTATGCGTGCCTGAGCAGCGAGCTAGGTTCCGCCTTGGGCGAGTCCCATTCTTTGCACCGATCTCTCCGCGCACTGTCGCTATACAACAGTCACCAATCTGCCGTGCTCAAACGCATCTGAATAAGCTTTTATAAGTACACCCTCAGGTTAACATATTCGCGGATACACTCATTCCATTATCAGGATGTGTATTCTAGTACATACCCACCTCAATTTCATTCGTGTTATATGTGTAAAGTTGTATATGGGTATATTGAGTAATTTTGTGTTATATTTTTATCCATTGCATATTTGTATTTTAATTGTTATTTTTTTACTTTTATTGTATTTTTCTGTTTGTATAACTTTTTCCGTATTCTATTTGTTTTTAAGTATGTGAAGATAACTGTATGTTTCATAACTTATATTTGTTTTGTAGTAGGTACCTAGTTGTATTGCTTTGGTCTTTTACTATAAAGTTGTAAATTATTTTTATTGAATTAAACTGAAATAAAATTTGCCTAAAAAAACCTCACTTCGTCAGATAAGCAAACACTAATGTTTGTTTTTTATATGCGTCGGAAAATAATGCTGACACGGCTATTGATATTGGCAATTCACTTTCCTTTGTTATTCAGAGCATGTCATCTGTTATCATATCAAGTTAGTTATAAAAACATGGCTGTGAAAACTCCTCATTGAAATAAAATAGGTAGGTACTATATTTCTGGGAAATAAAATACTATTTTGTGGAAACATCAAATTAAGTACCTACTATGTGAGGTATTCGTTATGAAACTACATAGTGAAAAGATATAATATTCTCATATTTTCTTAGTTTTCTTCTAAATTAAATACTATGGAAAAATAAAATTATCATGAACTAATTCAAATAGTTTGCGTACAAGATATTTTTTTTATTAGAACTTGATTAATTTTTTAGCGTCCATTGTTTTTTATCAAATAATGATCTTGAATTTTTGGTATATTATTTCTAATCTGATTGAACTGAACACACTTTATTTTTTATCTCTTTCTTTCTCCCTCACGTCATTCTCTCTCTCACGCACGTTCGATGTGTGAGGTGTCAGAGAATTTATTCGCGTTATTAGCAAAAAATAATAGATTTGAAATGTTTTAAAGATTTATACGCACTCATAATTATGTACTGCTTTACTAGAAATAAGTCAGTGAAGTTTGGTATAGTGGAATTTATTTAGCGAAGATTTATTGGGTTTTATTAGTTCACTATGAACTGTCACCAAGTACTAAGTGGTGCCTGTAATTCAGGAGATCAATGTTTTGCTGTTGGTTCCGTGGAAGGAATACCTTTTACAGTAAGTATGACGGTCAAGGACTCCTATGTGTGTTGATAGAAGGGTCTCGTGATTGAAGGTCTAGTTCCTATAGTGGTTATTGAGAAGTAATGTCCTTACCAGGAAAAACTAATTTAGTTAAGCCTGATAAGCATAAAACCTTTTCAATTGGACACTAAACATTATCTTCAGTTGTTTGTCTACGGATTTAACCTCATTCCCTCCATTAGTTACAGTATTTATACTATAGAATTGTGTTTCCTTGAAAACTAATTTGCATCACATAAGTAGTTATTTAAATAGGCACCCAGCATCATTGGAAGACATGATAATAACAACTTGTTTAGTCAGTCAACTGGGAAATTATAAGATTTTGTAAGTTTGATTGTTTTTCATTGGAACAAATTGCACCTATTTTTGTAATAGATCCTTTAGAATGAGGCTAATGGTATATCATTAAGTACTCGCTCATAATTTCTGATACTTCTCGTAACAGTGAATGCTTCTAGTCTGGTTTAGTCTTGTTCCCATATGAATCCTGTAGCTATATGAGTAGGTAGTTCTAAGATATCTGCTTTCACAATTAAAATATATTATGATCTAATCCCCCCCATCCTAGATTTTGGGATTTTTATTTTTGATAAAAAAGACTAGTTCCAACCAGCTTAATAAATGGTGATGTCTGGAGATGAGCCACCAAATTTACGGTTTTTACTCACTTTGTCAATTAAACAAACGCATTTGTTTTTTTATTTAAGTTCCTTGGAAAGTAATGTTGACATGACACGGCAATTAGCAGTTATAAAAACCCCTCATTAGAAATAGAATATATTCATTCATGTCATGAAACATACACAAAAAATAAAGAGATACAAGCAAATATAGAAATTATGTGACCATGAATGGGCTACTTCTCAGCATTACACTGCAAAAGCATTGCTGCTGCAGTGCTAGTTTTCATTGGCGCTGTAGTGCACAACAATGCTGACATGCAGTATTACAGAAGTTATTATTTCTATACAAAAATTTAATCAGAAATGCAACCAAACCAAGTACAATATGTATTAGAGATAAAAATGATGTTTTTTTTTCATTGTACAACAGGCCTATGCAGCAGGATGTAACATAGTGATCCTAGCATCCAACTTCGAACGAGTCCAGATCATCCCAGGTGCTATTCACAGCTATGTAAAAATTGGTTCCTTGGACTGCAGCACAGATACAGGGAAGATTGCCGCTGCGTATGGTGCTGAAGTCTGCATATTTGAACCTACTCCATTGATTCATACTGCAGGCACTACCCATGTGAGTAAATGTTTATTCTATCTCTTTAATTGTTACCTTGGGTTCGGTGATCAGATTGAGGTAAAGTTACTTTATAGCGACTCTCAAAGATGCCTTGCAACCATTAGTGAGAAAAGTGAGTATTTAATAGTAAAGCTGGGGTTTCAAAAATGATCAGTATCCAGTAGTTTGGTCTGATCTCAGATCTGGTGATGGTGTTTTTGTTGTGTCTAGTACTCATTTCT
This sequence comes from Philereme vetulata, assembly GCA_918857605.2. Lineage (NCBI taxonomy): Eukaryota > Metazoa > Arthropoda > Insecta > Lepidoptera > Geometridae > Philereme > Philereme vetulata. Next base: position 10,218,228 of record OU975442.1, on the reverse strand, counting down.
CAATTTGCTCTATGACGGAATATTTTTACCCTCACGCCAAGCAGAATCAACTTACAGCATAACAGAAAACAAATTTAACCTATTTTTCTACATTTGGCTGGATGACCCAAAAAAAGGAAAAAAAAATATAATCTAAAATTGACTTTCAAAGTGAGCAATAAAATTTTAGACATATCTCACTCCACTCATTCATCTCCATATATTTAAAATATCGTCAAGAATGGATTAGACATTTAGAAGTTATTGCGGGAACATACATAGGTACAAACAGTGCCGATTCATCCAACTTAATTCAGAGATTGTTCAGAATTTGAATTGCTCTAGTTTGAAGGCCTAGTATGAAACCTAAATCCTAGCTTAAAATTGACTAGGAAAGCTTAGTTGTCACTGCGTTATAAAATTTCAATAAAATAATAATCTAAGGAAATAAAACCATCTAACAGGCTGCACGCGATAGTAACTATCAAATAAACTGTACTGCTATTGCTATTATATATTCTATGGAGCAATTTACCAGGGATATTTATTGCATGCACCGCACCATGATAACTGCAGCAATTCAGACTGACAATAGGTAGTAAAGGAGTCATTACAAATATCGTGACAGCTCATCTGCATTACGTTTGAACTAGAGATGGGTCGTCGACGATTTTTTCATAAACGAAACGAAACCGTTCATCGTCGATCGTCGACTAGTCGATCAAGTAGTTGAATTTTTCGACTAGTTCATAACGTGACCTATAGTCTATTGACCTATAGTCTATTCGTTAAGTAATTGCTATCCTTTTTCTTTAATCGACAGGATAATTTTAATAAATGCTTAACTCACTATAACTATTTATTCAAATATAAACGCTACGTTACGTACGTAACTTTAAAGTTCAAATTTATTTTATCGTCGCGTCGAGCTAGCTATCTACCGTTCCCGTATTATACGACTATGTTTACGCGTCGAGCCGTCGCGCTCTAGTTGAAACAAACGTCTCAACATTTTATTCAACCGTCTACGAATTCAACAAGTCTACGAATAAACGCTATAGTCTAACTTTTTATTAGCTGCAGTAAAATGACTTTTCTAAATGTCATTCCGTAAAATAATGTTGCCAGCCTAATCTCAATAGGGATGTGATTCAGTTCACAAAAATTAATTAAATAACATTATTATGACGTTTTTGTTTCATTTTGAATGTACCTCCCTATACTTCCACTAAAAAAGATCAATCCTCTAGTATAGTAATAATAATAGGTTAAAAAAATACATTACAACTTAATATTAAATCTCAAAAAAAAAACCAAACTGATTATTCATTTATGATTCACTCATTTAGCTACATCCCTATTTATTTTTCTTCAAAAACCGGCAACCCACAAAACGTCATTTTACTGCAGCTAATAAAAAGTTAGACTTTAGACCGTTGAAGCGTCGTATGTTAATCAACGGTTGATTCGACTAGTCCGTTGAATAAACGCCCATTCCTAGTTTGAACTACCTACTTGCTGTGTTTGCTCTTTGGTTTAAGTATAATGTTTTTTGCACATTGGCATTAGGATATCTGTGGTTCTTGATTACCATCAAAGTCTTGCTATCTTAGGGTTCCCAGATTAAAAAATCGAAATTCCGGAGTAAATTTCTGACATTCGATGAAAATTCCGGACTTTTCTATAATATAACATTAATGTCGTTAGCACCGTGCATGTGAATGAACGAAGAAAATTTTCGAATTTTGGGAGCAATAAATATCAGTAATGGTGAACATGACAAGTATCATAAGTAATGTTATTGTTAATTTATTTGGTTTATTTTATGTTTTATTTTACACGTTACCTACTTAAATTGTAGAAATTCCGGACGGGTTCCTCCCGCTTTCGGGACAAAGAGCTATATTACCGGCCATGTCTGGAAGATTCCGGACGTATGGCAACCCTATGCTCTCTTCTCTATTTGTAGTAATATCGGATAAACCGGTGGTTATTTCTATTGTAGGATTGTATACAGGGTTTAAGAAAAAATCATGAAGAAATATTATGGACCAGCTGATTTTGTTCCAAAGAAAAATCATTTATTCCATGGTTGAATATTCATGGGTATTTTGACCCACCGACACACCATAATCATACCCGTTATGGTAATGTTAAGGTACATAAGGTACACACGGCTACACATCAAACTATCATCATTTATAGTATAAGCTGACCTCTCATTCTACGAAAAGCCTACACAATGCGAGGTCAGCTTATACTGGAAATGTATAGCTTGATGTGTAGCCGTGTGTACCTAGTACCTACCCTACTCGTATGTTACTCTTAATATAATGACTGATCTCACACAAACCTTACTCATTATAGTGCTAGTAGGGTAATAAACAGTCACTATGTCATAGTTTTTTACATTGTTGTACTCTTTGGCACACTGTGGCATACCTAGGTAGTAGGTAGGTACCTAGATATGTTAGGTCGTAGTCCCATTGACACTCGCAATAAATATAACTCTAGAATTGTCAGGCAAATAGGTCATATTATCATATAATTTCTAATAATGTTCCAGTCCCCTTTATATTTTATCTTTGGCAGCGCAGATTGCATTTTCCTTATATCCTGACTTACTCTTCGAGTCATTATTATAAATACGGGATTTATCACGTACCGTCTTATCGGTGTTTCTTCGAGTTATTAGTTTACTTAGGTATTGTGACCGTAAAAAAAGCTCAGTCACATATTAAATATCCAGTAACTAAAAAGCTGGCATACCTGGCCATATATGCCGAAAAACTGACGTATATCAGTTCTTGAGGCCGGGTCTTGGGAAACGTAGCGTGGGGCGCCTGCCGGCGAGGTGCAGCGATGGTTTATAGGAGGCGGTGCGCGCAGAAAGGGAATGAGAAGAGTCGAACACCGGTTTGAGTGGCACGTATGCGGTGTGGACTATGACCAGCAGTGGTCTAATATGAGTTATTAAGATTGCCTGCCTACCGCTTCCCAACTGATCAACTATGTTATGCAAGGTTTTGTGAGGACAATAATGGATGACCGCTAGCGGGATTCACAATTATCAATGCACTTCTTAGCTTTGGAGGAATAAGATGTTCGGTTAAGAGGATAATAAAGCCAAGGTTACTGGTAGCTGGCGGGCCGCCAAAGGTTGGTCCCTCTGTAAATCTTTTTAAGGAGGCTTATGTTCCGCAGTGGGCGTACTGATGTGATGATTTAAAAACTTCGAAACCAGCGTTGATCAGTATCTCGTACGAACCTACTTAATCATATCAATAACTAGCTGAAGCTGGCTTCGCACGCGTGGTTTATCAATAAAAACATTACCCTCCTTCTGCGCAGTCCGGTAAAAAGTAACCTATGTCTCAATCCTGGTCATAATCCATCTATATACCAAATTTCATCGAAATCGATCGTCGTGAAACCGTAACAAATAAACAGAGACACAGAGTAACTAACGAATTTATGATATGCACGATTATTAATATATTTTGTGCATATAGGGACTCGAGTACAGATGGGTGCAGACAGGCAAGTTGTTGGCCGACGGACCGATCACCGCCCTGTCCTGGAACCTGGAAGGCACGCGTCTCCTCACCGGTGGCAAGATACTTCAACTCTGGCATCAGGCTTCTCTCTATCAGGATGATAGCCAACGTAAGTACATTTTTATTTTGTTTGTGTTATCCTACTATACTAGACGCCAACTGTCGCCAACGTTCCTGGCGGACGGGGTCATAAAACGTGGGACAAGCGACGATGATATTGCTTTCTCGCTCGCTCTTGCAGCCCTTACTGGAGCTGTTAGTGATGCGCCGAGTACATATCGACAACAATAATTATCAGTAATTGTATTAAAGAAAACATACATGTATATTGGTTAGCCATGTCTGACACGAGTCTTGGCGTATACTATAAATTGTTACTGTTTTATTGTTCTGCATCTATCGAGACCTTGTAGATGCCTTTATTCATGAGCGCTGCCCGTACCCCGACGACAACATCAAACAGAAAAAACTAAAAACAAAGGACTAAAACAGTATGTTCGTCGTAATTTCTCTTCTTCTACCCGGAAGTTCCACTTTTTCTCTTATACTGATAAAAAAATGTCCTCTATAATTCCTAACAATCTTAACTGTTGGATTTCCGTCCACCTGGACGGAAATAAATAATGACTACACTGGAGCATCTGCTCCGTGGCATATTCAGTATTTTTAACTGACTTCAAAAAATGAGGTTCTCAATTTTGTTGTTTTTAGTGTATTTTTCATTTGTATGTGATATGGGTCGTATTTTTGTGCCTGAAATAAACGATTTGTTTTAACTACTGTTTATGAGAGGAATCAAATAAAGAATTCTACTTAAAAAACTTTCATGATTTATTTCAATCATTATTATAAAATATAGGTATAAGTAAGGTACGCGTTAAATGCCGTATTTAAAATAATGATTGGAAAATTCTACTTCCAAAGGAAAAGATTTCGCTGTCCTTGTTCTCTATGTTGTGTAATTTAAATTTAAACACGAACTAAAATGTTTTTTCGCAGTATAAAAACGCTGTATTAGTTGAACAGATTTATGCGAAATCTGTAAAAAATATTATTCTCTATTGCCATGGGTCTTTGTTTCCCTATATATTGTAAGTATGTATTTACAAAAAAAAAATGTATATAAGTATTCTTTACTACTGTTTTATAAGAAGACAAATAAATTTATTCTTATTCTTATTCTTATTCTATCAGTTATCTGGTTCCCATAATACAAGCTCTGCTTAGTTTGGGGGCTAGATAGCGCTGTGTGAAATGTCCAGCAATATTTTTTATTTATTATTATATAGGCTACGTTTTAATTTGATCAAAACCATTTGTGGTAGCTTTTGTTACAAGAAAACCGTTAATTAAAATACCACGCATGCCCATATTTTTCCATAGTAGTTTAGATTCCTATTACTTATCATTATCAATAAAATATGAAGGCTCGATGCACTTGATGCTTATTTCGATAAAGCAATACCCACTGCCATTCATATTTTATCATTTAACGAACCCATGATACTTTTATCAGTAAATCACATTCAATGTCATAACATTAATCACTGCGCACTAGATAATTTTTTTCAATTTTAGAAACCGTCACAGGTTGTTGGAATAGTATAAAATGTTTCCTGGGCCAATAATCTCATATTGATTGACAAATAAATGCATCCGAGTTCAACCTATTTGCCTCTGTATGAATTAAAATATTTGTTACCTTTGGTTGCGTAATCTCTATATACAAGGTTAGCCAGTTTCTTCAAAATCTATCCCCATACTTCTATAGCAGAAATATCTTATAAAGTCTTATCGAATAGTGAATAGAGATAGATAAAGATGCGTGCAGGTCGCCAAAGATCGGTCGCCCTGTAGACTTTTTGAGGAGGTCTATGTGGACGTCCTAAGTCCTATAGCTGATATAACGATGTTGTCAAAGCTTAATTTGCTACGAAAATTCATTTTGAAAATCAAATTTAGTTGATCAACTAATGCTGTTGAGTGTACCATAATTGGAGTGCCGGATGGCCTAGTTAAATCGTCATAACTGTACACTTGTTTATTCAATATTCAATGTAGGAACTCGGCATCTGTTGATGGCGTGACTGTAAACTTGTCATAAGCACACGTAAATAATGTCACATTTACATTATCTTGATCGCAATGATAACATCTGTGAGTTTGGCGTTCGACCAACCAGTTATTGAAGATGGCTTTATGATATGTTGTTGTTTGCAGCGAGTTCGGGCGTGACATTCCAAATCGGCGGCGATCGAGATGAGAAGCCGAAGCAACCGGAAGAGGAGGAACCAGTAAGTTGTTTTCGACCAGTAAGGCCTTGCGCGCACTACGTAATTGAATCGTTGCGGATAATAATCGCCAATCTGTGAACACTATTAATATATATATATATATAAAAAATGGAAACATTTATTTGACACGACACACGTACAAATAAAAACAAAAAAGAAGATGGTGACAAAGTTGTAATGCAGAATCTTGACTTCTGCCTCTAAGAAGTAGGTGGGTGTAAATACAAGGATATGAAGACATAAAAAGACAAGAATGCCAAAAGTCGAAGATTACAGGTTAATCAAAAATACAGGAATATCTCACGCAACTTCCATCATAATTACAAGGTCGAGTCATGCCAAAATGGCGTCAGCTCAGCATGTGCCAAGTTAGGTAGGCTAGAACCTAGCTACTTAACTTTAATATAGGTACTAGACTCTGCGCACTGGGAAAAGAATCAATGTTCAGAATTGAATCAACTTGTAATAATCATACACATAATTTCGTTGTACGCCCTTAGTGTAGGAAACTATAGAAAAACTAGTTTACACCCGCTTACTCGTGTTCAATAAAAACATGGCTTTCCTTCTGCGCAGTCGGTTAAAAACTAGCCTATGTCCCAATTCCAGTCATAATTAATATCTTGATACCACATTTATTCGAAATCGGTCCAGCCGTTCAGTCGTGAAAACGTAACAGACAGAAGGAGATACAGACAGAGCAGTTATAGTATTAGCAAGGATATTTATCCTTGCCACCATTTGGTCAGGTTTACTGTCAGATCAATCTGACTACTACACGAAAATGTCTTTGCTTTGGTAAGGTTGCTGTAATCAGTATTCGTGGTCAAACAGTTACATCAAACATTAATCCCGCGACGGGAATCGATCCCGCAACTTCCTCTGCGTTTCAGTCGGCTGCTCGTCCACTGAGCCACAAAGGCTGTAAGCAACGCGAACATCGACGAGCGCTAATGTGAAAAAAGCTGTTTGAGAGATTATTTGACAGCATGTTTGTGTTTCAATTTATCACCAGAAAGGTTTAACCGATTGCATGATTATTCTGCACTTGGTTTGTATGACTTCAAGGAAGGTCATCTGATTATTTAATATGATTTATTGCCGTCACTAAGGGACTTCAATGATAACACAGATTTTAATGGAGTTAAATCAAACGAAATTGAGTAAAGTCCCTAAAAGTGACGTAACCGTCAGGTAGTTGACGTTAGCCGATAACCTTTATGCTGATATTTCAGTCACGCCAACCGTCGGCGCTGACCGTCGTCAGCGCGAAGCTAGCCGGTGGCACCCTCAAGCCGTTAAGAGAGAGAGAGAGAGGGAAGAGCGCTAACGCTCATCAGCGTTGACAGTCAACGTTATTCAGAAACGCCTCATAGTAATACATACATTACATACATACATATTGACCTATCAGCGTCGACAGTGGCTGTAAAATCAGCATTAGGCTGTTTTTCCATCAGAGATGTGCTATGCATCTATGCTGCGAGGATGTAAAAGCTAAGCTATGAAACTATGTGACCGTTTCCACTGGTACTAAGCTACATAGCGGAGCGAGTAAGATGTGCTATGAAGATGCGCCGCCGCAAAGTAGCTGTGCGAGGAAGATGAAGACGATGGCATGTCTACTTTCAGTGACAAACGCGGGCCTACTTAGTACTCTGCTCTTCACATAGCTACCACTCGCGACCACCCATAGCATGCATCCATAGCATGCATTCATAGCACGCATCCATAGCACGCATCCATAGCACGCATCCTCCCATATAAAACACAGTTTAGTTGAATTCGTTTCCACCAGTGTTGTGCTATGTGGACCAATGAATATGATTGGTGGATATCAAACGCAGCCATAGCAACGTAGCATAGCACATCTCTGGTGGAAAAGCAGCCTAAGGCTGGTTGCCGGCGTGTAGCTAGCCGGCACACCGGCTAGCGCGGTGCCCTCGAGCCGTTGAGAGGGAGATCGCTGCCGCTCATCAGCGCTGACCGGCCAGCATTAAACGCTTCATAGTATTGACGGTGACGCCAACAGTCAGCATGATAATAAAACCCGCCTTAGAAACAGTTCATACCATTCGAAATTGTCATAACATACTATTTGGAATCCTTTGTCAAACATCCAGTTTTCAACTACGCTAACAAAATTTTCTCCCCGTAAGACAATCTGGGCAGATTGTAATGATTGGATAACATGCTCTTTGCTCGCTGATAAGATAACAGATACAATACTGTCCTGATAACGTGTTTTGTTTATCTAACCAGATGACTATGTACTCGCCAGATTTAGCTTTACAAATCTTGTGCAGTTTATCACATAACAAGTAATTTTTTTAATCAACGTTTTTGATCCCCTATCTATTCCACCAATTTCCTAAACATAGGCTTATGAGTGATGTGATGATGAAAATTTTGATAGCTAATAAGAAAAGGCGTTTGGGAGTAACGATGTCGCAGACTGACAGTCAAATTTGATTCCCTTTTTCTTCGTAGATCGGAGGATTAAGACTGACACGGTCACAATTAAAGTATTTTTAAGGTGGAACGTTAAGGTCACCTACATCTCTTTCCACGCTAGATGGCGTTACTTATACCAACCTACGGCTTTAGCTATTTTAAAAATGTATCTTTGCATTTATACGCTCTTATGTTAGTTTTGCGTATTCCTTATAATGATGTTAAATTGATAACTGATAAATATTGTAGGATACTCATAGAAAAAAAATTAACGAATCATGATACGAGTATAATGTTTGTTGAGGCCAATTCGAATTAGTTACTCACACATACATAATGTAATCGTATGGCGTAGCTGTATTCCGCTAAAACGGCAACGCTGACTGAATGTGATTCGCACATTCAGTCAGCGTTGCCGTTTTAGCGACTTTGTCGCTAGATCTAGGTGATTTTGGACTCCTTTAGCGACATTTTTTTCAGATTTAGCGACAATAAAATATCTAGCTACATCTAGCGACTTTTTAAAATAACGAAAGAAGAACGAAAGAAAGAATACATATAACTAGCAGATTTGGCTATAACAGTTTTGTCACTGCCACATTCAAACGCTGAAGTCGAGCGAATGTTCAGTGTGATGAATATCGTAAAAAATAAACTAAGAAACGGATTGGCGCCTATTACTCTGAACTCAATCATTCTTATAAGAAACCAATTAAAATGTTTAATCCAGACTTGCCATAGCTACGTATTGCCTGAAGATGTTCTTTCCAAAATCACAATAACCATTAAAAAAACAAAGAGTACCGAAAAGGGCCATCAACTTCCAGAACTGCTCCTACCAATGTTTGTGATGAGGATGACGTCTTAGTTAGATGATGAAATGTTGCAATTTATTCAATTTTGATTACCTATTATTTGTGTAAATCTACATCTTTTTTTATTTTGTTTATGTAATATGTAAGGAAAAAGGCAAACGGCCCGCCTGATGGAAAGTAAGTGGTGGTTATCTTCAAGTAAACACTTGTATATTAACCGTCTTTTATTAATGCAATATTCTTATAAAAATCTAGTGACATTTAACTAGATTTTTCATATATCTGGCGACTTTTCGGTGCTAGCTTAGCGACTTTTTTTTTGCCTGAGCGGCAACCCTGCATTCAGTCTGCAGAGGGTTCGAATCTCTGCGTACCTCAGTTTTAGGATTATAATTTATTTTTTTAATTTTATTTATGTGGCAAATCACTATTAGGTGCGTAGGTTTCAAATCTCTTCAAAACGAAATTAGTGTTTCTTCTATTTTCTTTTCTTAATCTATTTTGTCCCTTTGCTAGGCACAGGTCTCCCCCAGTTCCTTCCACTTGTTCCTGTACTCCTTCCTTATTTCATTATTCATCCTTAAAAATTGTGGAAATGCTCAAATATTTGCATGACTGTTTTGTAAGTAAATGTTTGGTACTATTAAGTATAGCTATTTCGCTAAGCTGTATCACGCTTTCACCGCTTGAGTTACTAAGCGAAATTCTGATAGTAAAATTAATATCCGTAACTATCTGTACATTCGGCCGTAATCTCACTTAATTAATTCATTTGGATAACGAATTACTGGCCCTTTTATAAACAAGTCGTTTATTATGACTAGCTTCATTTGCATTGTTTGATGAATAAAAACCGTCCAAGTGCGACTCGGACTCGCGCACGAAGGGTTCCGTACTATAAATCTATAAAAACGAGCAAAAAAAAAATCACGTTTGTTATATGGGAGCCCCTCTTAAATATTTGTTTTATTTTAATTTAATTATTCATTTTTAAAGTGAATATATAACTAAATATTCTGTGAATATTTCAAGCGTCTACCTGTTGCCGTATCAATATCGAGCAAAAAAATCGTTTTTGTTGTATGGGAGCCCCCCTTAAATATTTATTTTATTCTGTTTTTAGTATTTGTTGACAGAAATAAATCGTGTGTGAAAATTTCAACTGTCTAACTATCACGGTTCATGAAATACAGCCTGGTGACAGACGGACAGACAGACAGACAGCGGAGTCTTAGTAATAGGGTCCCGTTTTACCCTTCGGGAACGGAACCCTAATAAAAAAGAAAAACAATATCATTAGTATGATGTTACCGAGTTATTGCCCGACTAACGAAGAAGGGATGCTAATCTCGTGTATCGTGCATGTTTGTATGCTCGGTGGATTTTGTGCATGAAGTTTCGTGGGGCTTGTCTTGATACAGAGCTAAGGTACTTCATTGCTTTAACAATTTTTTAACCTATTATATTATTGTTACGCCGAGGCTGTTACAGAATAAGTAATAGTAACATATTTAGTCAGCTTCTCGAAGTTATACCTACTGTGTCACAGAATAGGTAATACTTGGTATGGAATATACCTACATACCACGTTTTTACCTACAGTTGCACAGATTAAGAAATAGTAGTTAATCGAAATACATACACTTTTCTAGTAATTAGTAGAAACGTCGAGAAGGTTCTGGAAATAATGCGCGGTATAAATAGTGCGTAGAAACGTCCGCAGAGTCGGTCTGGATTTGGATATAGGTACGTGCGAACATTTCGGTGACTTTTAGTGGTTTATTGTGCGATAGTTGTAGATTTAGTTCTTGTATTTATCATTTTAGTGTTGAATAAAAGTGTTATTTTGGTTAGATTCATTTTAATTATTTTATCCCGAACCCTCAGCCCGTAACAATATGTTTACACACACAATTATACAACCTGTTTTGTTTTGTACGACATTAATTTAAAAAACACATCCGGAATCGTATTAACTGATTTTAGAGGTGGGTTTAATACCGGTAGCTTGAATATTTATCCAGTAATCGATACATTTCCAATAAACAATTTTTAACGTAAATCAGCGGTACCTTTGCTACTTACATGATGAATGAATTTTGTGTACAATACTAGCCCTACCCTTTATTTTGTATCAAAAAATTAAAAAAAATCTGGTATTCAACATTCTCAATAACTCTTTGAATATGTATGCCTTGTTTATTTATTTAATACTTTATTGCACAAAAATACAAATTACATGTACAAAATGTGGGCTTAATGCTAATAGCATTTTCTACCTGCCAACCGCAGAAGTAACAAAAAAGGTTGGCGTGCTAACTTTTAACAATATTAATGTTTATTAAAAAAAAACAAAAGAAACACAAATAACAATAAACTCCGATTACAGTTAGAATAAATACATAAACCTACTTGATATAACAATCATAATACATAGAATATATATATGAGAAATATAACAAATATATATATATATATATATATATATATATATTTATAGATATAAAACAAAAAATACTATTACATACAACACACATAGGTACTACGTTTTCATATATTTTAACAGCCAGTGGAGGACTGCAAGAAATGTCTGAAAATGAATAGTCGTCTGAAAACCGGTTTACTAGGCGCCTTTTTAATATGAGTAGGGAGAGAGTTCCATAGACCGACAGCTACCACCTCAAAAGAGTTGAAACGGAAGGCCGTTGAGTGTTTCGGGGTAGCGAGAAGGAGAGAATCAGTGGATCTGAAGTTTTGGTCATGGGTGTCAGAGAGGTAGGAAAATTTGCATTTAAGATAATGGGGAGTAAAGGGGTCCCTAATGATCGAAAAAAGAAGACATAAAACTCATCTTTCTCCTGTCACGAATTGAGAGCCATTTCAGTTTGGAGCGATACTCAGACACAATCATACTTACGGAGACCGTAGATGAACCTAATGCACGTATTGAGCAGTCGATCCAATTTGTTAAGGAGGTCCTGGTTAAGGTCTAGGTACGATATATCCGCATAGTCGATTATAGGTAAGAGCAAAGAGTTGACTAGGTTAAGTTGAACCTTTGTTCTATCTACCAAAACTAAACAGTGTAAAACTATGTCGGTATGACTGTCTGTTTGTTACGCATTTTACGACTAAACCGCTGAAGAGATCTCCATTAAAGACGTACATTTATCAAAAACACTTTTTAAACTGAAAGTACACACGGCTACACATCAAACTATAAATATCCAGTATAAGCTGACCTCGCATTGTGTAGGCTTTTCGTAGAATGAGAGGTCAGATTATACTGGAAATTTATACCTTGATGTGCAGCCGTGTGTACATAGATACTACTCGTGTGATAGCGCGGCAGGTCATCGAGTTACAAATAATTTTACGAGATACGCATTGAATTACAACATATGACGCTCGGTCTCCACAATTGCTCCACTTTTTGTTAGATATGTCAGTTTACTGTGACGCGGTGACGCATCGCAATCTATTTGCTTTATATTCTTATCGTAGTCGTACTCTGTTTGAAAACCTTTGTTTGGATTAGGAATATGGTATTAAATGATTTTTTTTAATTTATTTATTTTTAAAAAACACATACATATAAAAATAATACTTTTAAAAACCTTAGTAGGGTTATCCTAAGTGCAACTTCAACATTCCTCTTTAGTATATATATATAACTATTTGTATACATGTACGAAATTATTATAATATGTTTCTGTTCTGTACGTGGTACGTGGCCGTGCGTGCGCCGGCGCCGGCTCACATTCCATCGTTATCTGCACGAACATACAGGTTGGTCCAAAATGGCAAAAATTTATGGAACAATTATTCAAGTAGCAGTTCAGTGGTTATAAATTGATAAAATATTAAATGACACTCCGTGGCGCAGTGGGCGAATAGGCGGCTGAGACGCAGGAGGTTGAGGGTTCGATTCCCGCCGCGGAACAAATGTTTGCACGATCTACGATCTACAGATATTTGTTTCGGGTCTGGTTGTTTCTCTATATGTAATAAGTATGTATTTACAAAAAAAACGTATTTAAGTATTCTATCAGTTATCTGGTTCCCGTTGTACAAGCTTTGCTTAGCTTGGGGCTAGATGGCGCTGTGTGAAATGTCCATCATTATTTATTATTATTATATACATACTTCAATATGCTATTATATTTTTTTATATATTTGTAAATAGTATAGGTAGTATAATAGTCACAAAATTATATACCTACCTTCTTAAATATGATGTAATGTTATATACATATACTTACATAATACATAATGTTATATTTGAATGGTACAGAAAGTATATTAAATGATTTAATAAATAAGACTTAACAACCACATACTCGATATTGACTAACCCCATACTATGATTGTATATTGTTTACATACAAACTTTTTATTTCAATCTTTAAAGATGAATGAATGAATAAATATGAATTTATTTAAAAAAAATGGTTTTACAAAGTGCACTTAAATAACTAGTTATAATTCTAGGATACCTAGGGTGTTGTATCCTGTGGGTCTGCATAACAACATTATTATCTATATCAAATGCTTTGGTACCTTGCTCTAACTAAGTTTAAAAAAAACTTGTGTTTAGACGCAAAGGACCTCTGCTTTGGCTCGATAGACATAGGATGGGCATGACAATGTAGGTAGGTATGACTGACTACAGATACTATAGGTATAATATAGCCAGACTGAGCCTTATACTATTATGAATATGTACATCATTATATTGCTTCTTTAGGAGCAAGGAAAAAAAAATCAAGAAAAACTAAAGACTATATGCACTAGATGCAGGTGGTTTAGTTAGCGATGATCTGTACATAGACCACAGGCCCATAGCATCTAGTCCAAATAGGACTAAATGTATGTAGGATAAGAATACCCCAACCTTAGTATGAAGGGAATGGTACGAGTATAAAATTATGCCTTCAAATAGAACGACTACCTAAACCTGTATGTGTGAACAAGTCTATAATAAAGTGCAATTACCTATCAAGTAAGTCAAAGTTATAACTCTGGTTAAAAAAAAACAAAAAAATGGTTTTGTATATCTCTTAATTCTATGATTTGTTTATGGTATTTTAGAACCATGTACAAGTTTAAATCGAACCTCCAGAGTGTTTTTTACGGTTCCGTACCTCAAAAAGAACCCTTAAAGGATCACTTCGTTGTCCGTCTATCTTTCAAGACATATTTTCTCAGGAACGCTTGAAGATATCAAGTTGAAATTAATATTAAGGGGAGACCGGAGGGGAATCGCCCATACAACACGTTCTACCAAGATCATTTCTAATTGGAGCATATTTCTATCTTAATAAGGTATTGTAACGGGGGCTTAATAGAACCCTTCAGCGTTGTGCTCGAACGCGTCCTTAAGCGCGGACTCTAGGCGTGGACAAACTTCCCCCCCGCAAAAGACTCGATGGTTGGCTGTTCCCAGAGGGTCGCAAAGAAGCGTCGAGCAGTATTATTCCACTCGCCGAGAGCTAGAGACAGGACTGTGAGACGCGATCTTAGTGCTTAGGTTAATTTAACGTTTTTGATATTGATACACTGTCTGTATTTTCCTGTGCCCCTTTTTTTGTGTTTGATTCATTATAAGTTTTACTCTTTAAAAATCGTGTTTCGAGTTTTAACCACTTTTTATCCTAAAACCCTGAGAACAATAGACTACAACCTTACAGTATTATTTTAATTTGAATAGTATTATCTAGGTTCCCAACCATATATTAGATCAAAATACTTACCTAAAATGAAATAGAAGCGTATCGTATTCTGCATGTTTTTACGTCATAAAAGACCTGCTTTCAACCTAATTGTTTCGTATTAAAAACAACAACATCTTACGTATCCTAGTCATGGGAAGTAGATTATATCGTCTAGTTACAGAATAACAACACAATGAGAAATATACAACAAGTTTTCAGTCATCATTTTTGGTATTACAGAACACAGTACAAGTAAAGGAAAAAATCCGAAAATCGCTCATTTGTAGTTATATCCTTGATTAGCCTTGATTTCGTTTAATTTGTATTTTCGGAATATAAATCCACGAGTTAATAATGTGTACATCATTTTTTTTACCCCTCTCGAACCCTAATATCTCAACAACCCCCAAACATTTTTAGCTCATTTAGTCGCACCAGGATTGTGCAATTCTAGCTACCTATATACCAAATTTCACGATGATCGGACATACAACGCCGATTTGTCCAAGTTGATTTGGAGTAAAAATGTTAATATAATTTTCATATATTTTCTAATTGTATGATTGTTTCAGGGTTGGATATGCGTATGGCAGTGTCACACGGCAACCCCAGCGCATCACTTAGCGTTCTCACCCGACGGCGTGCTGTTCGCTACCTCGGGCATCAACGATAGGCTAGTCAAAATCTGGTATCAGAACAAAGGTAAATTGACAATACATATGCCCGAAACAATATAATTTAGCAGTATGATCTAAGGTACTAGGAAGTAGGGCCCTTCCTATCAATTTATTTTTTCAGCCCTATTGTTATTCAGCCCGTTGGCACCCACTGGGCCTCTTCTTTATTAGCCACCCATGCTAACAATGAGTACCCTTTAAAACCTTCAATACCTAACTGGCTCTAGAGCCATAACAATAAATAATATATTGTGTCTCAATAACAGAATCATTCTGCTAACTATTTAACACTAGGCCTAGCCATCGGCTCATACAATTTTACTAACTGAAATCTTTTTGATTCCCCATTTTCGTTGTCAAACTACGCTCATTCAAATGACAACGTTTTAACTGTACTTTGGATGGTGGTTTCAGTTTTAGCTCAAACGCAAGGAGAGCACGTCTCACAAGAATTGAATTACACCTTCATTTACGTCGCTCATCCGCGGGCGGTGACGCATCTGTCATGGCGGAAAACCAGCAAGTATATGCCCAAGTAAGTACTACAAAATACACATTCATATTGCATATGATGTGTAAATAAACATACACGCAAAACTAATCCCTTTCTCTGCTATTAGATGATCAAATGAAGAACTTACTAATAGATTTAAAATCAATATTCATTGTTTATTGAACCTACCTTTACGTTACGGTTAAATTGTCCAGAGCCAGCGTCGGCAACGTGTTAGTGACGTCATGCGTGGACAACATCTGCCGCGTGTGGGCGGAGACCTTGCTGCCCGAAGACGAGTGGGGCGGCGGCTGCGTGACGTCACACTCGCGCTCCCCGCCGCGCCGCCAGCGCGCCACGCACCGCCACAAGCACCGCTTCATGCAGCGCCTCAAGCATATGAAGTCAGTATACTGTTGATCCAAGAAAAAAACAAACGAACTCTCACTAGTACCCGAAACCTAAAGAGCTCACTTTGCTCGATTTTACTCTCTTCGTTTCCCTTAACACAAAGAGTAAGGTCGCTTTGCTCGCCAATGTCGAACTAAAACGAAGGGCCCTTCCCTGCGATTGAGTTAGTAGAAGAATTTGGATATCCTCAATATGTCATTGACTACCCACAATACAACTATGCTGAAGGCCGAGGTCTTTGATGCTATCTCTCAATATATTTTTAATAAATATTCCAGAACCTGTTTCCACATCAGACGTAACGCGCAATCCTCGAAGCAGCCTGGTGCGCCCATTCCAACTCTGCCTTCTACGTACAGCGCTCACGATTTCCACAATCCCTATCACGTGACATCGTATACGGGTGGTGAGTTTTATTAATAAATCAGTTCAATTCTACGTAGTCTTATCTTTTTTTTATGTTATTTGTGGGGAAACAGGCTTACGGCCCACCTGATGGTAAGCGATCACCGTCGCCTATTGACACCGGCAGCACCCGGGGTATTGTCGATGCGTTCCCTACACTGTAGAAACCTTACATTTCTCTTGAAGCGTGCCATGTCGTAGCCTAATGGGAAAACCTCAGATGGTAGCTCATTCCACATCTTGCATGTATGGGGTGAAAAAGATCGCGTGAAGCGTGTGGTGCGTGATAACCAACTTTATTGCGTGAACTTTATTTTTCAACACACGTCACGTGTTGTCGTGACCGTGATTCACAGGTCTTTGCTCTCGCAAAATGTGTTACCGAAACAGACCGCTCGATGCTCCATTTCAGCACATTGTACAGTGCCTACAGACGAGTTCCTACCAGAAGATTCAGTAAGGTACTAATCGTTTTCTTGTTTTCCCAGGTCTTCACTTCCACCTAGCAGCGTCAATAAACGCGGAGACAGACATCCCGCTAGTCCCGTCGCTGGCCGGCGGTGGACGGTTCATCTTACACTGGCTGCATAACAAAGAAATGTACTTCACCAGCCAAGCTGAAGCTATACTGCATGACCTAACTAAAAAAGTAATATTGTTTTCAAACTACCTTCACTTCTTATTTTTCTTCGATTTAAATTTGATAACATTTTTTCTTGTAGAAAGTCTGACTAGGTATTCGTTAGCTTTGTTGGTGTCTAGCGCAAGATCAGATTTAGCCTTACGGTACGCGATTATGGTTTTTTTATCGAGATTTGATGTCATATCTTATACAAGATTTTTCCGATAACCGCTGGTTCAGAAATGGCTCTGTGTGTGACCGATGGTCATTTCTTGCATCTTCGGGCTTCTTTATTTTCCCAGTTTTTGAGGAAATTGTTAATGCTAACGGAAATCATAAAGTTAAGGCATTCATACTAAGTCACTAAAAGCTTGGTTTATTAAAACATGAAGTTGAATAGTAGTTTTCAAACTTTCGCGATCACTGTACATAATTATTGATTAAAACGGGTATACGCGATAAATACCCGTTTTAATCAATAATTACATAAAGTTGAATAATTATTAATGTAAGTTTTGTTTCAGATTTTAGATAAAGAAGAGAACGAAGAAGGTAGCTCTGAACACACTGCACATCCGGACGGAGAGAATGACGGAAGTACGTACATAAATGCATACAAATTACAGTCGCATTCGCAAACTATTAACATCCAAAATTGCGCTGATAACAGTAAACATACTATAATAATCCAGTTGCAGCTTTATTGGCGAGATATTATAGTTGAAATTTTGCGCAAAAGTTACTTAGTACCTATGTAGTTATTTGTAACATAATCATGATACAAAGTAAGCCGAAGCATTACATACGTATTAATTATCATAATGAAGAATATTTAACTTTATTGCAATCATTGCGAAATTTGAAGTTATTGTTTTCGATTATTTTCAAATCTATTTCGAAAGATATAAGGTTCAATATTTTTACCGAGTTAATGAGCAATTGTGCCTACATGTAACTTTTAGAGCTTATATTTTACGCTTTGCTGCTACTTCCACGCTGCGTAGGACAAGCGATTAGACGGCCCAGCCAACATCTTACTAAAATGCAATCTGAGGATAATAGCAACAGTGATGAACAACCAGGTAACCCTATTAAGAACCTAATTAAGAAACAATACATTAAACTGTATAAAAAATATCCTATTGATACTAATTGATAGAGCGAAGCGAGATCTCCAAATCAACTTGGACAAATCGGCGTTGTATGTCCGATCATCGTGAAATTTGGTATAAAGGTAGGTAGCAATTGCACAATCCTGGTGTGACTAAATGAGTTAAAAAATGTATTGGGTTGTTGAGATATTAGGGTTCAAGAGGAGTAAAAAAATCAAAATGAGACAATAAGACCAAATGGGACGTTTAACGAAAGGTCTTCATTAGTACATTTTGACCCCGTTTTTATTTTTTGTTTAAGTCTTGTAGATTTTGAGATATTAGCCATAATAAAAAAAGAACTTATAACATAATAAAGAAAGATGAAATTCACAAGGTACACCAGTGACCCCACATTGCTGAAATTTGGTATTCGTGTAGCTTTAGTGACACAAATATAGGGAAAATCTGAAATCCAGAATAACTGCGATTTCTACCCCAAAAAAAATAACCAATTCTCATGAACTCCCGTTACTTGCAATTTGAATGAGACTGTATACGAAGTGAGTTGGTTGTGCATTTCGTGGCACTATTGAATAGTCAAAGATTACAAATAATATCTTTTCGTTTTATAATACGATTTCTATTTTTTATTTTGTCGATGACAGTTCTAATTTGATAGTTGTAGTGCTGTGACCAAATAAGAAATTATATCGATCGCATATATTTGTTATATTTTGAATAAAGACAAATACAACAAAAACATTCAAATATATTTTTTCAAGGTGAGAACACTCAATGGCCCACTGCCATTTTGTGTTTGTTTTAATCTGTCATTGGTAACAAGACGGTCGTGCTAGTCACTACATTTCTGTTCGCTGAGTTTTTTCACATTATCCATACGTTACGTAGTGTATTTTGTGTTCCTCCGTGTTGATTGCTGCCCAGCTGTCAAATATCAAAATGCCGAAAGGATCTGTTCTGAAAAGGCAGGCGAGAGAACTGGTGATCAAGGTTCGTAATTACTTTGAAGCAGAGTACATTTCTTACATTTTGTAAAAAAATATCGGCTCTGTTATCGTGTTACGTTTATCGATCGATAGCTCCATCCCTATCAGTTTCTCCGACTCTGGTATAACCTTGTGCGTGCGTAAGCGTCATATTTTTATAAAATAAAGCATACATAATGTAAAAAGGACGCTCGTTCAGAGGAGCTGTCATCGAGAAAATAAAGAAATAGAAATAGTATATAGTATTATACATTTGAAAATAACTCAGGGTTTGTTACGTTTTTACGACTAAACGGTTGTTCGATTATGATTGGGATTGAGACATACAGTACTTTTTACCCAACTGTGAAGGAGCCGTTGGGTACAGGCCGCACAAGATCGGTCGCTCTGGAAATCTATGCTAGCCTATGTTCTGCAGTGGACGTTAGTAGCGTTACTTTGCTTCCTTATTTTGTATACGGAGATAAACAAGCGTATTACCCCACCTGATGTTATCCCCAACCACCAATTTACAGGTAGCGGCAACCACAGTCACCCAAGTCTTTCCAACACCACGTCTATAAACTCCATAGCGACTGATGTGACTTGTACACATTTACCGGATTCGCTGGACGCGAAGATCGAAGCGTTGCTGAGGGATTGGCACCAGAGTCCTGATCTATTGTTCTCGATACACCCTGTTGATGGCAGCTTTCTTATATGGTAAGCATAAGTATTATGCAGAATATGTCAAAAGTTTATTTGAAAGAAAATTCTATTTAGAATTAAAATCGCCTTTGTATTAGATTGCTAGTGCAATGATAACTTTTATATCCATCTTTTTATCTATGTGGATGAAAAGTTTTATAGCAGAGGACAATCTTCCTTTAACCTTGTATTTCCTGATAAAATTTGCGACGCTTTCACGTCGTAACAGTTTAACCTATTTTGATGTAAGTTGGTATATAGTTTATGACATTGATTGAGACAATGCCTACTTTTTGTTGACTAATCACGCATGCGAAACCGCGGGCAGAAGCTTGTATATCATAGTACCTAGTAAGTAAATATAAAGAAGATGAGTGTCGTCAAATGACCTAGATACATTCAATTTGAAATTATTATAGTTGTCAGAGTCTTTATATACTATTCTACCTCCAAAGACTGAGTAATGCTGTATCTTTAAGTTCTCTATTTCGAGTTTTTGAAAAGATCATAAAATCTAGGAGTGAAGTATTAATTTTGCTAGAGCGATTCGAGAGGGAGGCTGAATATCATTGAGATTTCAACCGCAAGTCTGAAAGTGGCTTCCCACGATCTGTGATATTACAGACGAACTACGCGGACTAGCCCGCGCCGACGTACCGTGGGTAGGGTACCGTCCGTGGTAGTGCAGACACGGCTGTAGCGGTGCGTCGGATCCACCGTGAGACAGTTATTGTAAACGGGCGAGGCACGTTCTACTTTCAATTGGCATATTGGATTGTCAAAAGGACTTCGAATCACGGATTTACTCAGATACACTAAACGTGGGAAGAGCCTCGGCGTGGGTGCGTGGCTGTCTGTGGCTGTCGGCTGTGCGTGATGATATCATCCGTAAAATCGCAAACCGTGAGAAGCCACTGTAACAATTACACTATATTTCAGGGTGTGCGAATGGCTTGACGAGCTCCAAGTGGGTGCGATCCGGCAAGCTCAAGTGTCGTTCTCCGCGCGGATCCCATCAGCTTTTCCTCTGGGCGACGCGACTACTATGTGTACGCCAGCTGCGTTATACCATGCGGCGGCACAGCCGTTGTATGTGCGGCACCGGAACAAACCTGTTATACCCGGTGAGAGTGACATTGACGTCGCTTCCACTATCGTTCATTTCTGAGTGAACGCCAGTGGATTTGCAAGAAGCGAAAAAGAATGATGGTAATACGTAGAACAATATGTTCTTTGAGTTTTATCCCGTCGCGTTTCTGTACAGTTTGAACGACCGATGGGACTTGTCAGAAGGATTGAACGTTAGTGGATCGGCCAGTCATTTTAAACGACTCAAAGAAGGAGGTTACAAATTCAACAGCTTTATAATTTTTTTGTTAAAATAGTAAGTTATGAGCAGTGATCGGACTAGGGTGAGCTATTTTGTGTACTTGCCATATGTAAGAATAATATGGATATTCCCAAAGTCCCGGGATTTGCTTTTTAAGTAGAAAAATAACAAAAAGCTATTAAACAAGCCAGGGTCAAAAGAAATTCACCTCAAAACAAAACACAACAGGAAGCAAACAAGCGCACTCTAAGAACCGAAGTAATCGAGTGAGACATTTGACAACAAGTTACTGTCGGTAAACCATTAAATAGTAGTGGTGCAGAAAGAGACAAAACAGGTGCGTCGCTCCGACAGAAACACCCCGCTATTGTTTTCGTTATCGGCGTATGCGGCTATATCACGAGTTTCAACAAAGCGGCAACGTGTTGCTGATGTAAAATTTACAACGTCGCTCGGGCGCTTATTGGCTTACATAAACCATTTTTTATACTTATTGATAAAAATAATTATCCCGGATAAATCCGGAAAATTCCGGAGGATTAGTCGGAATCTAATGGAATATCCATATTAACATCAATGTTTGCGGTCAATGAACCTAAATAGCTCTACATACTCCGACCAGTGGTTATGAGACATGCTGATTGATCGACAAAGGCAGAAATTTAATGCAATGCAGTACGAATCATTCTTAAAGAGTTATGAGTATATCGAAGGATTGAATATTCTCATTAAAACCAATAAGTTTCCCGTAAAAAAACCCTTTCGCTGTTAGAAAAAACAAAAGAACCTACTGGTATTATAATGTATAAAACGACCACCCACAAAACGTTAGACGGCGTCGCGGCAGATCCTGGCGTCCGTAACGATGGCGGGACGAGCTCGATTCTTATTGTAATGACTGGCAAACAACAGCTTTGGACCGCAAGGAGTGCAAAAGAGGAAGGGAGGAAGGAGGCTAGTAACTAGTATTTTCCAGAAATTTAACCTCAGCTTGTAATTTATTAACAGGTCAAACACCTCAACCAGACACGGTAACCACGCCTCTAGCTAGCGTACAGGAAGAGAAAGAAGAGAACGAATGGCCTCAAAACGAAGATCACGCTGAACCGCAGGAGAACGGCAAGTTTGCAGTGCATTTCATCTAGGATTATCATACCTTAATGAAACTGGTACTGGTGGTTTAAGATGGCACAAACAAGGGAAGATGTATAACCAGCAGTGGGTAAAGTCATTGAATTAAGATGATAAAGA
This sequence comes from Philereme vetulata, assembly GCA_918857605.2. NCBI lineage: Eukaryota > Metazoa > Arthropoda > Insecta > Lepidoptera > Geometridae > Philereme > Philereme vetulata. The sequence goes on along the minus strand of OU975442.1, from coordinate 10,195,438 downwards.
AGAAAGTTAGTATAAGTTTTTGGCTAAATCTGGCTTCCATGAGTACATGGGTCGCCAGAAGGCCTTGGCTATTTTAAACCGGGAGATTAGTTATTGATAAAAATATGTATTCAATATTTACTCTTAGGTTAAGCGAAGCGCTCGTAATCGTAATTTAAGCAACATTTCGCGCGATAACTACTTGGATGGATAACCGCTAGTGATATTTCCAGCTGATGTCCCGGAAAAAGTTTTGTTGGGGTCATGTTGGGGGGCTTGGGGCGGACTAAAAACTTTAATACTATAACTTGACTTTGGGTCTACTCTTTAAACCGATAAACGATGTATCGGGACAATAATCATGCAAGTCCTTCTCTAAGTTAAATAGTTTCGACTATCGTTTGAACAATGGAACGACCGAAATTACTTTTGCAGAGTTGCTCACTAGCTCATATGAACCTCGAATTTGACAGGTGGTCGAGAAGAAAACCACAATGAACGCAAGCCCAGTATAGCAACGGAAGACTTGGGCGAGAATGCAGACGGTGACGTGTTGGATTCCGCACCTGTTATATCCATGGTCACCAATCATACCAACGGCACACTTAATCTCTGGCAGTTGACGTTCGACGATAAGTCCAAATTCTCACAGGTAATGCATATATAATCACACTAATATTATAAATGCGAAAGTTTGGATGTTTGTTTGTTTGTTACTCAATCACGCCGTAACGGCTGAACCGATTTCAATGAAAATTGGTTTATACGTAGATTATAATCTGGATCACTACATAGGCTACCATCTATCCCATAAATCAGTTCCCATGGGATAAAATGTGAAACAACTAGTAATTACTAATATGAAACGGGTATTTACCGCGTATTTAACTTTTTATTTATTGGCTGTGTTGCAACAGCCGTGGTCGCAACACAGGCGAAACGTCGGGTTAATAAATGAAAAGATAAATACGCGATAAATACCCGTTTGATATTAGTAATTATGTACAGTGATCGCGAAAGTTGAAAAAATACTTTTGCGCGTATTATTTAAGCCAAGAGTCGTGGCAGACAGGGCCACCTAATAAATACGTTTGTTTCTTCTTCAATATAATTACGGGTAATTGGTGTTATCAAGAAGTACTCGGCGCATCACTGACGGCTCCCGTAAAGACTGGCAAGAGCGAGCGAGATGCAATATCACTGTCGCTTGGTCCATGTGTTATGTATGACCCCGTTTGTCAGGAGTGTTGACGTCTAGTATAGTCGAAGGTCATAATTGAAAATTATTATTTGCCTGGCTCAAACGTTTAGTTACGATTGAGTAACGTTTAAGCCAACTTTATGACTTCCTAAATAACGTACAATTCATAAAGTATTAAAAATACCGGAAACAAAAAAGGTTTCAAATTTTAATAATAGAAAACATTAAACAATCACACACATGAGAGGTTTTCTGATATGGGATGTAGCTTTATTTTTGTTTTTTGACATCACAGTTTAGGATGTATAGATCAATCATCTGAATTTTTATACCTATGCTGTGTCTGCCTTCTTTTGGGCACACCTTAAAATTTTTCGTATTTTTTGTATGTACTAAGTGTATACAAAAAATACGTTGGCATAATATAGAAATAAATAACTAAATGATCGCTAAATTGTAATTGTCTTTGGTTCTCTTTTATTCACACAGCCTTTACTTTTAGCAGAGCATTCAAATCTAACTGACCGTAACAGCTTGGGACGGTTACCAACATCTTTAGCAATATCTTAACCATGTTTATTATTACAGGTGCTCTCAATAGGTCACGCGTCAAGAGCATCCGGTCATAGGTTTAGAGTAAATGACATCACATGCCATCCAGTATTACCTCTACTTCTCACAACGAGTCATCATAATATTTCTGGTAAGCAATCTTATTAACTGTGCATTATTATTATTTTTTCAGCCCTTTGTGTCCCACTGGTGGCAAAGGCCTTCCCTCATTCTTTCTAGCGCTAAAATGGTCCAATCCGCTCGAAATTTGGTAAACTCGTCCCTCCATCTTTTTTTTTCCCTTGGTCTGCCGCGACGTCTTTTTATTTTGTACATAATAAGGTTTAAATTCTGGAATGGAAAGGACTGGGACTGGACTGGAATGGAAGGATGTTAATGGCGACTACATCACTCACCTTCGGTTTGCCGACGATATTGAGGCCATGGCAAAGTCGATGGAAGAGCTCGCACGATGCTCGAAGGCCTCAATCGAGTCTCCCAACGGCTAGGACTTAAAATGAACATGGACAAGACGAAAATCATGTCGAATGTCCATGTCGTCCCTGCCCCAGTTATGGTTGAGAACTCGGCTCTTGAAGTTGTCGACGCGTATGTATACCTAGGACAAACAGTCCAATTAGGTAGGTCCAACTTCGAGAAAGAGGTCAATCGTCGAATCCAACTCGGATGGGCAGCGTTTGGGAAACTTCGCAACGTCTTTTCGTCCAACATACCTCAGTGCCTTAAGACGAAAGTCTACAATCAGTGTGTGTTACCAGTGATGACATATGGAACCGAGACGTGGTCCTTCACTATTGGCCTTATGAATAAGCTCAGAGTCGCTCAACGAGCTATGGAGAGGGCTATGCTCGGGGTTTCTCTACGGGATCGAATCAGAAATGAGGGATACGTAGGAGAACTCAAGTCACCGACATAGCCCGACGGATTAGCACGTTGAAGTGGCAATGGGCAGGCCATATAGCGCGCAGAACAGATGGCTGATGGGGCCGGAAAGTTCTCGAATGGAGGCCACGGACCGGCAAGCGCAGCGTAGGACGTCCACCTACAAGATGGGAAGACGACTTGGTAAGAACCGCAGGTCGGCGTTGGATGCAGGCCGCTTCCAACCGCAATTCCTAGAGATCAATGAGGGAGGCCTTTGTCCAGCAGTGGACGTCCTACGGCTGATATGATGATGATGATGATGAAGGTTTAAAGAGCATTTGTGGCCGTGGCCATATCCTGATCATGTTGCTATAGAAATTGTGAATAAGATATGTTTTTCCAAGTCAAATTCTGTTAGAAACGGAAGCTTATTTCTACAAGTTAATAATTTAATTATTATTATTTATTCTTAGATATACGAGGTGTTTTCTAGATATATTAGAACCTCATGGTATACTATCTTTTCAACAGATAGCGAAAGACAGGACAACATCAAAACAGACGATGACTCTGCGGCCGGTGGGCTGTGCTCAGAACTGATTATGTGGAGGGTGGAATGTGTCGGTCCTTTGGGTAAATCAGGCGGAGTTTCTGAACTGGCGCGCGTAAACTCGCCACATCTATCAGCTTTCAGTAATGTTGCCTGGCTGCCTACGTTGTTACCCAGGTAATACTCATAATCCTACTTAAATGATCCTTTTAAATGAAAATGTTGTGGCCTCATTAGCTTCTGGAATTATTGAAAATATTATAATATTGTTTTGTCAACTAAATCAACAACGTTAAGTTCTAAAGATTTTATTATGAGCTCGTGGACAATTCTGGTGTCGAAAGTTTTCAGGCCGTTTATAGGCTTCCGACATGGCTTACCAACTTTTTAGCCGGGGCAACGCCTTTACGTACCTTTCGAAACACGAACGCAAGCGAGATACATATTCAAATTATGACTAACGATTTGTTCTTCTTAGCACAACCCTCGGAAATCTATCAAACTCGCCCTCCGCGTGTTTCGTGGCGAGCGACGGCGAGAGCCTCCGAGTGTTCCAAGCGGTGATCGACGCAAGGACGCTGTTAGCCGAGATAGCCACTTCTGAAAGACGACATAAAGATGTACTGGTAAAGTAGTGACTATTTAGATATTTACTTTGCTGATCTGCTTCATTGCGTCATTTCTCTTCTGTGTATTAGTAGTCTTTGAGTATGTCAAATAAATGTATATCTTTTTTCTTTTAACTTTAAACATTATGGACCATTTTATGGAACTAAACTTATACTGTATAGCCCGTATTCTGGGATTAAACTAAAACTTTTTAAAAACTGAAATATAATCTGTATACACTGTCTCAATTCACGCTTGAGTATAGTTCTGAAATGGATAGAAATATTTTTACAAATTAAGCAGACAAGGTTGTGTGTGTAATGCGTCTTTTTCCCGTGTAAATGGTTCTGAAGTAGTTGCTACTAATGACTACGTAAAAACTACACACATTCGTTTTTGTTGTCATACTTATATCAGAATAGGATACAAGGACAAGTTAAAAAAAATGTGTTCATCTGTTTCTGTTTATTGCCTGAGATGTCCGAGAAATCAGTGAAAGGTAGAGCAGTAAAATATATAAGAGATAAGCATTCTTATACCCAAAATTGTCGTGAATCAAATGCTGTCCTACGCCATGCTTTAAAGCTCTACTCAATGCTATTAAAGCTCATTTTACATTGCACCAATCCCAGCCGCGTTAAGTAAAATCATAATACAATACAGTTTACTCACTTCTCAGCACCACGACACAATGTCAATGTCATCGGACTCCACCCTCGAGGAAGGTGGCGGCATTCCTCTCCACGACCGGATAAAGATAGTCTCTCAACAATCTACAGCGAGGCCTGGCGCGATCATACAACTGCACGCGATCGCCGACGCGACGCACGATTGGCACAATACGCAGTTGCTACACGTGTTCCAAGAACAACTTATTACTGGTGAGTTTGCGTAATATGGATAGTAATTAGAGGATGATCGTAAGTTTAAGAGAGTATCATCATCATCATTCTCAGCCCGTGTCAACTCACTGTTGGGCATAGCCCTCTCTTTGTTTATGCTATTCGTCCTATGCTAGTCTGAATCACGAACGACCCATGGTCTTATTGATGTCGTCGACCCATCTCGTGGGGTCCTCTATTTGTGTGCTCTGTTCGCGGCCTCCACTCTAGTAGTGCCTCAGTACAATTGTCGTCACTACTTCTGGCCAAGTGTCCTGTCCAACTGCCAACTGCATTTATACCATACATGAAATTGCTGATAATACGAAACAAGCCGGCATTATCATATTCTTTTATTTGTGACCTTTAAAGCTTGAAATAAATAATATTTTTTATTGTTTGGCTAAACACATTTGCCCATGGGAATTAATGAAAGAAGAATGAAAATTGCTTATTATACCTTACAAATACAACAAAATGAGAAACAAGTAAATGTATGTTGGCCGGTCTCTTCCAGACAACCTTTGTGTTTTAATTTGGACATGTGGTCTGTCCCTCTCTCTCTAGTTATTCAACCTGGTCGAACATTTCTAAAGCCAGGCTACTGGCGATATATCTCTCCTGCATTGCACGATGATGTCACAGATACAGGGGTTGTTCTCTATTTCTAGTTTTTAGGGTTCTAGACCAAAATGGTAAAAACTGTACCCGTATGGTGCGACTTTGTACGTATGTCCGTCTGTCACAGCTGATTATCTTTTTTTTTTTTACACATGATAGAACTTCGTTTGACCACAATCTCACCTGATGGTAAGCGATGATGTGGTCTAAGATGTAGCACGAAGATCTAGAAGAAACCTATTCACTCTTACCTTAAAGAAGCCCGGATCGTATTTATTAGGACAAACAGACGACGGTAAAGTGTTCCATACCTCAGCTGTACGCATCAAGAACGTAGAACCAAAACGATGTGTGCGAATGGGTGGTATATCAACCAGGTACGGATGGTACTGAGCCGTGCACCTACTTGTCCTTTGAATGAAGGGGGATGGTGGGACAACAACTACTGGGGCTGTCGACTTGAAATTTAGAGTAGTTATAAATAACAATGTTGATTACCAAATGAGCCAAAATGGTGGGGTTCAAATGTTTAAACTAGGATTGCTACAAGTGGATTTCATTAAAGTACCTTATTTACACATTTTAAAACTCTTACTTGACCGGCCTTGTTTGTCAGGTTCACTTTTTATTTCGGTAACAGGAATGGAATGGACATTATGTGCGTTTTGCAATAAAAACTAAAAGCTAAATTTAATTGTGTACAGGCGAACGAACAGCTCCTGAATCAGATTCAAGTAACGACTCGGGCGTAGACGCTTCAGACGTGCACACTATAACCGAAGCCGGGCTGGAAGCTATCGTGGATCTAAGGAAAGCGGCGGTTTTCAACGAACCCTTCTATATCGTGGTGTTGGAGAGAACCGATGGAGGCTCTACTGTGCATATGTGGCGACTGACTGTGTCTTCGCAGGCGGATCCTAACGGTTAGTGATATTACGTTCTATTTATTACATTTATTTACTAGCTGTATGTTATTTACTAGCTAAAGTCACCACAGAGTGACTTTAGCTAACACCTCTAAACGGGATACGACCTCGTGGCAGACCGCGGCGAAGATGGAGGGACGAAATTAATGCCCATTTACAGGATTGGTCCATAATAGAGAAGACTGGAGAGAAGGAAGGGAGGCCTTTGCCCTGCAGTGGGACACTACAGGCTCTTAATAATTTACTAGCTGCCACCCGCGGTTTCGCACGCGTGACCTGCCCATAAAAAAATTACCGTCCTGCGCAGTCGGGTAAAACATAGCATAAGTTCCAATCCCGGTCATACTCTATATTGACATTTATGAATGAATGAATGAACATTGTTTATTAATAACTAGCTTCCGCCAGCTGCTTTGCGTTTTTTGTCAACAAAAAGAAGCCTATGTTTGAATCCACATCATACATATATTATCCTAAGTAGAAGAAATTATATTTTAAGTTGATAAAATATTTTATGTTGATATATGTAACTAAATTTCAGGACTGACCATTGAACTTGGCACCCATTTAGATCTCACTTCTTTTGTCGTTGAAGTCAACAACCAAGGCATATATTATAAAATTGAACTTGGCTCTCATTTCTTGTTTATGTTTTTGATGAGATGATATATACTACGTGTATTGCTGTAAAATAGTTTTTTTTACAAATTCATTTAACATGATTTTTTTTTGTTTTCAATCTACATTAATTTCAAGTTCTATAATATCTGAAACAGCCTGTATAAAATAGGTAAACAAATTATTCATTCTTCATGTAAGTAGGTACCTGTTAAACTGACTAAGCGGCATCGGCACAAAGGCGCCGCTGATTTACGTTAAAAATTGTTTATTGGAAATGTATCGATTGCTGGACAAATATTCAAGCTACCGGTATTAAACTAATCTTTAAAATCAGTTGTCACCTCCGTGGCGCAGTGGGCGAATAGCCGGCTGAGACGCAGGAGGTAGCGGGTTCGATTCCCGCCGCGGAATAAATGTTTGCATGATCTACAGATATTTGTTCCGGGTCTGGTTGTTTCTCTATATATTCTATGTATGTATTTACAAAAAAAAATGTATATACCTAAGTATTCTATCAGTTATCTGGTTCCCATAGTACAAGCTCTGCTTAGTTTGGGGCTAGATGCGCTGTGTGAAATGTCCAGCAATATTTATATATTTATTTAGTTAATACGATTCTGCATATATGTTTTAAATTAATGTTGTGAATGCGGTAACAGACTGTACTTATGCTATGTAGCCTTAAGGTGAGTATAGACTACAACATTTTCTCGAGCATTTCTGTGTAATGTAACGTTCTTACGAATGGTACAATACAGGCAAAAGCTCAGTTTCCAAAGCATTTCCATGTAATGTAAAGTTCCTGCGAATGCTCGGCGTTGTTATGTTACGGGTAAATGCTTTTTTTTCCCTATCCCACGACATAGTTGAATAGAAATTAGTTATTAAGTATAAATAACGAGCTAATGCAATGCACGTGTAAAATCACCGTGTGAACTTGAACAACTAACGACCGCGCGGACCGCGTGCGTCGTTCGTCCCTCTTCCTCCGCGTCACCCCGCACCCGCGCATCGCCCGCACTCGTGCAAAGGCTCGACGAAATGTTACACCAATACGCTCGACGAAATGCTCACCAATATGCTCATTGGTTTGTACAATAGGCTGTAACAAGAGGCGAGCGTGCTCGACGTTTAGGATGATATACTAGAACATATCACAGAGCGGCTCGTTGTTCTGTTACAAGTAAATGTTGTAGTATATACTCATCTTTAAATATGGATACCATATAAATATATAGCGTATAATAGATATAACTGAGTATTTAAAGGATACCGCTCATTTCATTTATAGTTATATTTCCAGATGATATCACAAACAGCATGATGTACGTGCCCGACAGCGCGCTGGTGCAAGAAGAGGAGGGCGAGTCCCGCAAGAACTCGGTGTCTATGGATAATGACCGAGCCGGCTTACCCAACACCACCACACAATCGCATCTTTCCATCACTACGCAGAAAGTAAGCTCAAATATTGGACGTTTCAATTGACTTAGCTGTTGAGATTAATATAATTTCCATGATTTTACAAGAATGAGAAAGAACTATGGTATTCACGGGCGTAGCCAAGTGTTTTGTAATAAAAGGGGTTGCAAGAAAATAAAACAGTTGTGCGTGAAATAAATAACAGAAGGTGGATTGTCGGTCATAAACCTAATCGGCAAGCGATACAAATGTTTGCATAAAATATTAATCTAATATTTTATACTACTCGCCTATCAATTTAATTAAATATTATGAATATTTAAGTAGGGGGGGGGGGGGGGGGCTTGGTACGCAATAAAGTATAGTAAAATTGGCGGTACTATATTTACCATAATTAAATTATGGTTTCTAAAACCCTTCGGACTGTGTCAAAATTCAAAACAAAACATTTAATAATGTAAAATGGTGTATTAAATCATTACGAAAATGAGTTTGAATTAAGCGGGTATGAAGTAAAAAAAAACAGAAAAGGTGCAAAAAGATAACTGCCAGGGAAACCAGGGATTGAACCAGGGACCTTCAGATCTTCAGTCTGACGCTCTCCCAATGAGGGTATTACGCAGAAAGATTTTTGTGAGTTTTATCCCGTCGCGTATCTGTACAGTATAGACGACAGGACAAGTCAAAAGGAATAAACATTAGTAGATGGGCCGCTATTGAACGTGTTTATTACTTTGTCAAGATAATAACTGAGAATTAGAGATCGTTCGTTTTTTGTTTCACTTGTTTCTAGATCCCTATTTAACGAACCTCCACTAATTGCACTTTATTTCTATGCTTCTGTTTAGTAATTAACTACTGTATTTTCTTACAATTACTTCACACATTACAAAACCGCTAGCTTCAAAATTATGCTCAGAATAGTAGGTTTGATTATGTGCTTTATTGTGTACGATATAAAGCTGAATATTTGACCAGGTGTGCGAGTGTCCCCTTGCCCTACCCGATGGAGTGGATGTAATACACGCGACGCCCGCGGCAGGACATCTGAGCTCTGCGTCTATTTACCCGGCTTGTTTGGCGCCTTATATACTGGCCACTGCTTGCACTGATAGCACTTTAAGGTGAGAACATAAAGACATCATCGTGGTATAATACAGCTAGTATATTTTTTTTATATTTTATTGTTTGTAGGTGAACCAATAACTTGTTACAATGTATTAATACATTTTGTATCGAAATACAGAGCCAATAACAGGTTCCCATTAGAACGCACTACAGTCGGCCATTTGAGTGTGCGAGCATCGATTGCTAAATTTCCTGTCATGCAGTATGCGTCTTGTTATATCGAATTAAACGTTTGAATAATCTAAGCAATTTTTTTTTTATTTTGCCACTTCTGTCCTACTGCTGGGCAAAGGCCTCGCCCCATTCTTTCCAAAAATATTTTAATATATTATATAAAGAAATTTTTAAATCGTATTAATTTACTAAACCTCAATTTTTTATCCTGTATTTCGAGTAGAGTGCCTTACATATATTTTCCTGGTCATAGTGTGGGAACAAAGGCTCCAGTGTATTTCCCGCGTTGTTTACATGCATGTTATACGTTTTTTTGCAAGAACTTCGGTTTTTGTAGAATCGTTTCGGCAAATTATTTATCTGCACATAATCTTGTCTTGAAAATCGAAAAGATCGTGGTCAAACGCAAGCCTATAATGTACTAAAAAATAAAAGATAACTTGTGTTATTTTTAACAGATTGACATCGTGCGTTTTACACTAAGGGTGACTTGCCCAACGATGCCCAAACGTATTTAGGGGCTAAATATGATTTAAAGAGTTGTCAAATCATTAAAATACGTTAAATTTTAACATCTTTAGTCGTTAAATTCGATTAGGGATCGTTGTGCAAGCCGGGCTTGAACTTGTGTGTGCGCCAGTTAAATACGCTCGTTCTCTGCCTTATTAAAGCTTTTGCCGTTGTAGATTCTGGAAATGCAACGTTACTAAAAAGGACGACAACGAGTTTGATTACGCATGGAAAGAATGGGAAATGATGAACAAGGATCAAGAATCTACTATAGACATTCCAGGTACAAACCGCGTTGTTGCAACTTGTGTCTTATCCCCATAAGTATAAAATTAAATTTGGTGTAACTCCACAGGGCAACCGCTTCATATAAGCGCGGCGTATTCTGGTAGAATCGCGTGCGCTTATAAAATGGGAAGGTCCTTTACGAGGCCTAAAGGCGCGTCTGCGTCTACAGCTAATTTGAACCCCGATGCCCGTTTCGTGAATCTATGCGTTTGCGTGTACGAGTGTGAGAGCACTGGGGGCGCCGAATGGTTGCTTGAAGACACCATTCCTTTGAGGAACGTCAGCTTGCCCAGAGTAGGCGTGTGCGCCGATACGCAGATAGATCTGTCGTACCTACACGATACGTCGTTTATTGCGAAGAAACAGAGACTTAATCAGGTTAGTTTTTTAGTTCTTAACAATCGAAAAACTTGGTTCCTTAACTAATAAATATAGGAACTAATAATAATAGGAAATAACTAAATAGCGATTTAAAATTTACCGGCGACTTATTTCCATGTGCTAAGTTGCTGATTCCATTATGATGGTTGGTTTGGAACAGCCACCCATCACCGCTATTTATCTCGATATACCATAGTACTTACCGTCTTACTAATTTTTGTAATATTCCATAATCCCATATTATGACTGCAATTATCTTTTAATTTTATTTAACTCATATTTTATGTCTCTTTGCTTTTATAATTATCAAAAATTTAGACTCGGTTTAGTCTCGCATTCTTTCTCAGTTTCACTTTTCTAAAACTATGCAGGTTATACGCGATACAGGTGTTGCACCTAGTGCGGAGCTCATTACCAAACTGCACTTGTTAATTCGTATATGGGAAATGAAATATTTGTGTTTGTTTTCCTGTATAGACACAGACTCCCCCGTGCTGAATGAGTAAATATCAAATGATTTCGAACTCTTATTCTCAGGTACTGCAGACTCTATCTTCTGAAGAGACCCGTAGCAATCGCAACGGGGAAGGCGACACCGGCAAGTCGGCGGGTCTTCTCGCCGTTCCGTCTTTTAGTACTCTGCAGTCGTTACGCAGGTAACATTTAGATTTGTATCATTATCATATCAGCCATACTGTCCAATACTGAACTTAGGCTTCCTTCATAGTTTTACTAAGCAACCGATATTGTATAGCCTAAGGTGGTTATAAATTGGTGACCCCAGTGACCTTGGTTTATTCGGCGTGATCAATTTTCAATAATCTACAATTAATCATTCGTTTTCACGATTCTAGACTTGAAAAGCCTAAAATTTTAAACTGTACCTACCATAAACTAGGTCGATATCGTCTGTTTTTCAACGTAGCTAGGAATAGAGATATCTGTGGGCACAGTAGTGCTCCCGCCAAGTCGAGCGCAACGCAAACTGCCGTAAATAATCTTTCTCGGACCATTATAATTTCTTTTGACGTCCTCCGTGGCGCAGTGGGCGAACAGCCGGCTGAGACGCAGGAGGTAGTATGTTCGATTCCCGCCGCGGAACAAATGTTTGCATGATATACAGATATTTGTTCCGGGTCTGGTTGTTTTTCTATATTTTATAGGTATGTATTTACAAAAAAAAAGTATATAAGTATTCTATCAGTTATCTGGTTCCCATAGTACAAGCTCTGCTTTGTTTGGGGCTAGATAGCGCTGTGTGAAATGTCCAGCAATATTTATTTATTTTCTATAATTAATAGAAAATAAATATTAATAAATAAATAATAAAGTCCTTGCGAGAAAACCTTAAACAAATTTTCTTATCCGATCCACAAGCGTCTCTGAAATAATATTCACACAAATTATCAATGTCTAAAAGTCTTCATTCAATAGATGATTGGGGCACAATGTGCATATATCATATCACCCGTTATTACTGGATTTATCACGTATTTATAATAATGATTGAAATCATATTACTTTCAATTCGATTTACAGAAGCATCATGGAGAACGGTAATACGTGCCCGTTAACGCAGAAACATCTGGTCCAGTTAGACTGGGTGTCTAAAGAAGATGGCTCTCATATCCTGACTGTCGCAGTCGGCTCCAGAGTACTGCTCTTTACACCTGTATCCAGCGATTTAGCACAGGCTAATATAAAGGTGAAATGAAATGGTGTTATATAAACTTTTTCAACCACTGTACATAATTACTGATTTAAACGGATATTTATCGCGTGCTTACCTATTTATTTAATAATACGCGATAAATACTCGGTTAATATTAGTAACTAAGGAATGAAATGATATTTATTGCATGAAATGTGGTTAAATTACAAAATGTCTATATTTATATGAATGAATACTAGCATTTCAATATTTTCGAATCAATAACACTTAAAATAAAATTAACTAATATATTTTTTTAGAATAGAATAATTTTTATTTGCCACAACTTAAAAAAAACAGTTGTACATAAGTGCTAAGTTTTTAAATAATAAACATACGATTTGTTGAGGGTAGATTTGTATTACGTACTAAAAATATTACCTTCCTTGGTTTCAAACTGTGTTACGGCAAGGTAAGATTCTCGTACAAATAAGGTTCAGATTACAAATGTGATTGCGGTCCGATTAATAGCGCCGAGCGAGTCAGTTCTAATGACTCAGCCATCTGTAGTTGGACGTAAACAAGCTATTACAGTATATAGCTTAAGTAGCAGACAAAACAGAGTGACATATTTTAATCATTATTTATAAAAACACAAAAAATTTATGACAACAACAAAAAAAAAACAAGTTTAGTTATGAAAAACTGCCTTTATGAAAAAGTAGTAAAAAAAAAGATAAAAATGGTTAAAAAAACTCTGTAATAATCATGCTATGTAAAATAGAATAAAATTATGAGTAAACCTAGGTATAATAATATTATTACAACAACCTACCTGGGTAGGTAAGTAGTTGCAAAACATTCACTTTAAGAGTTACATACATATATAGTTATAGAGTATTATATAAAATAGATATACATGAATAAATATTCCACAGATAAAGGTGTATATTGAAAATGAACAAACACTAAAAATAATTTATTTATCTTTTGTCACATTAACATCGTTTTAGTGTATTGTTTTAGATTACGAGTGCAATATGTTTTGTTTTTATTAAATTTACAGCTAGATCTTTTTTTTTGATTAGTCAGGGTAACAAAATATTACACGAGCTTGATTCATTATTATTTAGACTAAAAACTTAAAAAAAAAACATGTAAAGAAATAAAATATATAAAAGTATCATACAAGCTATAGATAAATTTGGTCTATAGGTACTTTGTGTTTTTGTAAAGCAATGCATATTTTTAGAATAATTCTTTTTCGAAACAGGCCATGAAAGAATCAATCAACAACAACCGCCCAATCCTACGCAAGGCGTCTTCCCTCGCTGCGCCGCTATTCGTCGAAGAGATCCGATGGATGCAACTCCGTAGAATCCAGCTGAAAACAGCTGATGGTCTGCCGCCATTGCCGATGCAGATATCCTGGGTTCGGGATGGAATATTGGTGGTCGGAATGGACTCGGAGATGCATGTCTACTCGCAGTGGAAGCCGGAGAATCAACAGGTTGCTATGGGATCTATTGCTGGACAGGTAATGACATAATCATTGTTATCAAGGAAGATATAATTTTTGAAACCGTTATTAATAATATATTATGATACAAGTGAGCTAATTTTCTCATTATACACGAGGCTGTGGTTTGCAGCCCGAGCCGTAGGCGAGGGCGTAAATCAGCCGAGTGTCTAGTGAGCTAGTTGCTCACGAGTTTCATACGCACTTTTTCAACACACTTGCGAGGAAAAAACAAATATGTACTGCATAAATCGTTTATTTATTAAAACAATTGGTGAATGTATAATTTTCAAAACGATATTGAATTATATTTGATGGCGATTTCACAGTTTGTCTTATATTGGTACTTGCCACTTCTTCAGTATCTTCATTTACTTCTTGTGTAAATGTCGGCTACAAAGGTAAATCATACAAATTAGTGGAACGAGAAGGCATCAAATAACTCATGCTACGGGATGTAGGTAGGTACATGGTTGTGGGTTACAGTACGTTTTGATACCAACACAATGTTTGAGCTTAACCATGCTTCTTAACATGAAATAGATGCACCACAGGGAGCTGGGTTTGTATGTATTGGTGAGTTCAGAGAAATACGCCAAAACACATTTTCAAAAAACGACTGGGTTTTTTGTTGCTTTCCCATTCTATGAAACTATTGTAAGCAACATTTGCATTTTTTGCTGCATTTAGTATTTCTGGCGGGGTTAAATCTATCAATTGTTAATCTTTTGTACTAAAACTTGACATTTTTACAATTATTTACCACATGGCAACAAATGCAATACAAACAAAAAAAAGAGAAATGGTGCGCAAGTTTTTTTTTTCTGCACGCGCCACATGTGAGTTGATTGTTTAAATATAGCCATACAGCCTATTTCAAAATTATAATTTTAGTGATAAAATGCAAATATTTTATTACAAATTATTATGAATTATAAGTAATTTGATAATAATATAGGTTTTTTAGTCTTAGTTACGGATACATTTATTTATTCCAAAAATGTAATAGGATTTTCAGCGGCATAAAACCTCTTTGTTGTTACAAAAACTGTATTACCCGGTTAAATTGAAAATGCTCTGTTTACTCGCATGTAATTTGCAGTTAGGTACTAACTTAACATTGTAGAGATAATTATATTGTGCACTAGTGTGTTATATTATTACGGACGTGTGTGTTATAGTTCGGTTTATGGCCATATTATCGATGTACTATGGCTCTCTTTACGAGCAAGTATGTTGAAAACATTATTATTATCACAAAAACGTTTTTACGGATATTGGGCACTCAATACTCACAAATTAGGAGGAAGACGTCACGTCTTCTTGTTAGCGTGTCAACAGTTCTACTTTTTTTTCTTTTTTTATTATGATGGACAGGTGTTTGGCCACAACATCAACATCAGGTGAAGCGGTTATTAGGTCCTCCAACGTGCAGGTGTTCGGGTACAAAGGGCACAGTAGCAAGTGCTGTCAAACTGCGTTAAGTTAGGGTTCCTGAATTCCCATTGCCATTAGAGATAGGCAGTTAAATAAAAGGCTTTGATTCAAAATCAACGGTACATGAAAGCACATCCGTTCGCGTGTTTTGGAGCAAAGTAACGGGAAAGCGGGGTGGCTCGACTTCCAGTATTTTTTACATAATAATACCGCAGGATTTATCATATTACTTGTTATGTAGAATGTATAGCTGGGGCCAGCTTTTCTTTACACTCTTTAGCCACTATCAGTAAAATATATTAGAATGTTCAAGCAGTATTAGATCCATTTTTCCTAAACGGCTTTAGCCTGTTACTTGCTGCTTTAATATAGACATTTATTTACGACAATAATACATATACAATACAATTACACTAAAAACTACACACAAAACAGAGAAAAGTTGGAAAAATAGATGCAATGAAATAGTAGAGATAAAAACAATCAAAAGAGAACTAGGTAAATACTGTGTGCTACACGTCACATTTATAATTTTTGAGTTTACTAACGGGCAATAACTATGAGTGTGTAATACACAAGTCCCACCGCCCTCTGAGGACTCAAAACAACTAACTTCCTTAACCAATTTCAATATGGTAATGGTAGATCGTCTGAGCCGGGTTCATTCATAAAACATTTCATGACAGTTAACGCCTTAGGCACTTGTCTCATCGCCGCCGGCGAGTAAGCGATTAGCTATCAACTATTTTCTCGCTCAAGAAACGAACAAAAGATATAGATTCCGTGTCAGTAATATAGACGTACATATATTAATAGTTGATCGCTGGCCGTTCACACTGCCGCCGGCAAGAACTCGCTCTCCACTGTTTTGTCGCAGCGACCACTGGCTCAGCGATACGCGCTCAGCGATCCTCGCTTGGCGGACAGAACACACGCCGTGAGATGATGGGTATCGCCCGCCGCACTCGCTCACTCGCTTTATAGCCCAGCGAGACAACTATAGGAACTACATACTCGCTGCTCGCCAACTCGTTTCTAGTTTCTAGCTCTACAGGCTTCTTGCTCATCGCCGGCGGTGAGACAAGTGCCTTACGCCAGTCGTTTTACCCACCCTATTTGAATCTCTATATATTCTGAAGTGTTATTGTATACCTACAGGAATTGGAAGAAGGTGGTGAATCGAGAGCCCTACGTGACTCTGATCTCCGCGTGTCGGCGCCACATTTACAAAGAGTTTCATCCATCAACTTGCAACTGTTGGAGCGAGATGCAAGAAGAAGGAACAAAACGCAACCAGATCAACCTCAGGTTTGTAACATTCATTTATTTTTATAATAGAGCGCTTCCGTATTCCGGAGTGCACCAATTAATCTGGAGCTGAGCACTTCCGTGCTCCGGAAGGCACACTTAAGCTGAGCGTTTCTATGATTCGGAATGCACTTAATGTTGTTGGCCATGTTATGTCGGATGGCATATAAATTCTGTCACTGCAGTTGGACACTGACGAACTACAACCAACATATTATGGAATATATCCTACTTCTGGGTAAAAGTTTCCCCTTATAACCACATTGCCCCGATTAATAGTAAAGGTGAGGCATTGAAAATTGAAAATTCACTTAAGTGCCAGAAAAGATGTCTTTATTTAGAGTGGAGGTTAGGGAACTATATAAAGTGAGTCTATAACTATCTATTATAAAACTAAAAAAATAAAACTAAAGCAAAGTATGAATAGATAATTCATACTTTGCATTCGTTTTATTTTTTTCTTTTAGCATGCTTAGTTTAGTTATAGTATATTTATTGTTGTATCATGTACTGAATAAAGATGTATTATTATATTATTATTTAAATGCATATTTTTACCAAACGCCCAAACGTTCACGGATAATATTTTCTCTCAACAGCCTCTATTAGACTACATGCCTGACTACGGGCTCTTCGAAGCCTCACAAATGGCGTGTCCAGTACTACCTCAATACCACCCTAAGCAGCTAATGGAACTACTCAACAGCGGGAAAATCAGATGGGTCAAGGCTATACTTGCTCATCTCGTAAGGTAATAAACTTGGCTTACTGGAACGGTTTTTGGAACTCTGAATATTAACAAAAATTCTAAATACAAACAATTATGTACAACATGACTGAAAGTTTTAGAATATAGTATAATTTCGAATGAAAGCTGAACCATACTAGAAACTTCAAAACCTATTTATCTAAAATTGGCACTGATATTTATTTAAAGCGTTTAGTTTAGACCAAACTCAAAAAGAACCGAAAGATATTCTATGAAGTGCAGTTCCCCTTAATTTTGTTATCTATACTGTAATTATACAGAGGAAAGATTTGTATTTTTGTATTTTGGCGTGTTATGTTTGAAATGAATAAACTCAAAAACTACTGTGCCGATTTCAAAAATTCTTTCACCATTAGAAAGCTACATTCACCCCGAGTAACATAGGCTAATTTTTACCCAGCTGCGCAAAGGAGGGTAATGTTTTTATTGAAAACTACGCGTGCGAAGCTGCGGATTGATCAGCTAGTTTAATATATAATGTCATAATAAGGATAAGAATAATTTATTGAGTTCTTAAAATTGTTTGGTATTAGTAGGTATCTAGGTTACATGAAATCTTAGCCTAAATTAAATAAAATTACAATGTCCAGATGACAATTTGATGTGACTATATTTGAGTACAGTAACTGACATTGCTCTGTTATTTGACGGGTTGTATAATGTTGCTTATTTGACTGTATTTGGCCAAATAAGCATCTAAAAAAATGTAATCGATTTCTAATATTGTAATTTTTTGCTTACTAGATGTATCGGTGGTACCTACACTGGGCGTAGTTCACAAGGCGACGAAGATAGTTTATCAAGACAGGTACTGTAAGCTTTCTGCTCCATATACTAACCAAGGCGAAGCAAATGCTGATCAAATCACATCACTTTGCAAAAATTAAACGGAAATGTGACTAAATCTTCATTTTACGAGTTATAACGAATGCTAATTTTCTCTCAAATAAAAGCCATGAATTGAAGCACATTATTTCACAAAGCACAAGCCACTGAAAATAACCGCCAAAACTATGTCGCCAAAACATTCCATAGACTCAAGAATTAATCATAGAGAATTAGTTGATAAGATGAAGTATTTAATCAATATAGAAACGGGTATTATTAAGCCGAACTCAACTCTGAATACTCTAACTTAATGTTCCGTCTTACTATATGCTTTTTAGTGCTCATATCATGTAATTTTATGAATGTTTTCCTTGTAATTATATGTATCTGCAGATAAAATATACAAATGTTTTTGTTGAGAAAATATATTGGGCTCAATAACGCAGAATTGAGTTGGCTTTAATACCGACATAAGAGAAATAGAAAAGCAGTACCTTTCACATCAGTAAAAAATCACAAGGCCCTAATATAGTTGGACTAGTCATGATATAGCTATCTCCTTCCCACACATCACATTGTGCATTAGCTATCGCATGTCGCACGTTGTTACAGCGCGGATGGTCGCGGTCGCGAACGCTGTCCGTGTCGTTCGCAGCCGGCGCCGCCTCGCCACTAGATGGCGTTGGACAGGTAATAATGAATTTTATAAAAAAAATTGTAGATTAATTTATTTATTATTAAATTCTGTTTCCTTGTAATCTAAGTATAATTAAAAAGATCAGCAAATGAGATTGGTGAACGTCTAAGATCATGGACCCAAACAGAGAAATCACGTGCTCAAACACTTTCTAAGACCGAAATAGTAACAAATTTTATGAGACTAGTTTCCGCCGCCGGCGGTGGTTTGTTAACAAAAAGTAGCCTATGTAATCCAGGTTATAATCTATGTACATGCCAAATTTCATCGAAATCGGTGCAGCCGTTACGACGTGAAAGAGTAACAAACATCCACACACACATCCATACAAACTGTCGCGTTTATAATATTAGTGGAATTTACTATTTAAATCTCATATAACTGTTTGTCGTTTCTAAAATAATAAAATATGTATTACTATTTTTATTATGTTATGTGGTCTAACGTTTTGATTTACGATTAGTGAAACGTTTTGTTAGTAGGCAAACGGCCATGTGTTATACCAATTTACATTGTGTATGTTGATGATAAAAATAATGAATATAATTGTTTTAAAATTTTCTTGAACTATACTCATGTTTTTAAGACAAAACGGGTCTTTTCGCGCACAGATTTATATTAAAATCATAATTTTGACTAATCTCGACGTTTCGGCCAAGTTACATTGGCCGTGGTCACGAAAGACGGTTGGCCTATACCCAACAGTGGGTGCAGACGGGCTGAGTTTTTTTTATCGCGCAGTCCAGTCTAGGCAATCGTTTAAAAAAATATAAATGTTCAATAGTTAATTTTGGTACATGTGATTTGATGTAAATACCGTAATTAGTACTAATTTTATAATTTTTCTACTGAGAGTTTGATAGGATATAGTCATAAACCATGTATTGTCATATCTACAATTATTTTGCATACATTAGGCTAGTAGGTATAGTTTCATTTAGAATCCTGTATGTAGCAATTACGTGTATGTTTTTACTATACTATTTCCATTTCTTTATTTTCTCGATGACAGCTCCTGTGAAAACTTGAACGAGCGTCCTTTTTACATTATGTATGCATTATTTTATAAAAATATGACGCTTACGCACGTACAAGGTTATACCAGAGTCGGAGAGACTGATAGGGATGGAACTATCGATAAACGTAACACGATAACAGACCCGGTATATTTTTACAAAATGTAAGAAACTAAACTACTGCCGGATACTTTTGTACAAATTTATTAACTAATATTATATTTCATTACAGGATGTTACATGTATTAATTGTATTAAATTTTCGAAGCTGTTGTAAAACAAGTAGGCATAGGTAGGTACTTGACAATGAAACGAAATAATTATAACGATAGGTAATCTTTATTTATTTATTTTAATCAAAATCTGATGAAGTCACTGTCACTCGATATCATTACTTATTTGGTCACAACACTACAACTATCAAATTAGAACTGTCATCGAGAAAATAAAGAAATGGAAATACTATAATATTTGCCACAATCACGTGGAAACAAAAATGTTTTCTACATGGTTTACAGACACGGGCAACATTTTCTAACATGTAGTTTTTCATTTGTGTCACTAGCTGGTTCTTTCTGCGTTAATGCCGGTTTAAGTATGAAAATTAATTATTTTACAAGCAGTGAGGCATATTAAACCTAACAGTAAATAAAAAACGAAATTAACGAAAACAGTGATCTTAAAAAAACCCTGTAGTGAAAAAAATAATGGGTGAATCCTTCAACTAGGCCATGTAAGGTGTAAGGCCATCAATTTGCCTTCTTTCATGCAGATGCATCTTCACAGATTTGGTTATAAAACAAATTTTCTTAAACTTCGCCGTATAAAATCACACCTATTTATTATAAGGCGTTGGTGATTAAAATAATGGACAATTCTGCTGTCGCAATAAACTAAATTAAAGTTTGAAAACACTAAAATGGCAACTGCCACAGTCTGTCCATATGAAACAAAAATGGATGGCAATACTTTTAGAGCGGTCGAACCTAATTTTAGTTTAGTGCCATGCCAACATAATTTGCCCTCAATATTTGAGCTGTGCCGGCTCTACTTGTGGCATGAAAGTTGATATTACCTTATTTTTGTTTGATTATTTCATCCATGGTGTATGCTTTAGATCACAGAAGACGTTCAATTAGACTACGCTGAAATTACCTCCGTGCCGCCACTACCTCTCTGGACTTTACTTGTCGCTGACAAGGAGTCCCCTCACCATCCGTCCACTATACAAGAAGCTAAGGTAAGAATAAAAACAAAAAATACAAAGGTCGGAAATTACATTCACAATCATTTAGTTTTTATGCAATAGAGAACATGTTAACCTGTCAACGTTATCCGTTCTGCAAAACGTGGGTTATACGTGCCAAACAATTCTGTTGTATATACATATAATGGTGGTAGAGCTTTTGTGAACGGGCTCGAGGAAGTGGGCACCACCGCCTTACCTTTATCTGCCGCCAAATAGCAGTACTTGTGCTGCTGTGTTCCGGTTAGATGGTAATGGTATGTTCCTGTGATTACTGGCACATAGGCATAACAGCTAAGTCCTATAGTATCCACATAGAGATCAATACAACATAATACCTTGTTTTGAATTCTATGTGGATATCCATGGGCTGCAGTAGCCACTTAACATCTGGTGGACTGCATGCTCGTTTGCCATATAAGTAGTAAAACATTACCCTCCTATTGTGCAGTCGGGTAAAAAGTTGCCAATCCCAGGATTGGGACATCTGTATACCAAATTTCATCGAAATTGGTCCAGCCGTTTAGTCATGAAAACGTAACAAACAGTTGTGTTGGTAGTGTTTTTTATTTATTTTTTATTGGCACACCACATTTGCGAATACTCGGGTGGAAGCTAGTACAGTATAAGTATTTCACATGGTCATTGTTTACAGGATTATAATGAACTATTTGAAGGAACTATACAAGATACGGACGCGGATTTAGATGCACTGCTGCTTGGTGATGAAGAGGGCGTCAATAGACGACACTCGATTCATGAGAGACAGCCGCTGTCTCACTTTGGACCTAGACAAGGTATATTTTTATCCATATTCTTATTGGAGTAAACAGAAAAGTATAGATATCAACATTTATCAAATCCTAATAACTTTATTTGAACCAGATAAAAACATCATAATACCATTTTGAAAGGTAATGCTAGTTTACAGTTAGTAGTTTAATACTGTGAATCGCATGACAATTTGAGATAAAATAAGCGGTAGCCTGCTAAATATTACTTTTCCCTAGGGGATGGCTTGCCATTCGTCGTCGACGTGATCTTCATGTTGTGACTTTTCTCTTCAACACTCTTTTCAATCCTCTAGCTCTTTCTTACTTCCGTGAGCGCTTTGATTTTCTTGTCCCACCGGAGATGAGTCGTAGGTCATCAAAGTTCCTCCTTCTCACAACCCCTCCTCATTCCTCCAGTCGCTATGGCGGTTCCTTCACTGTCCATAGAGTCAACCTGTGGAATTCTCTACCACACTATCCGCGCAAGTCCATCACTAAGCACTTTTAAGCTTAGAGTCAAAGAGCATTACCTGTCCTTGTAAACTTTTAGGTTATTATGTATAAGTAGGTATATTATTTATATTTTGTATAATGTATTATGTTTATCTACAATGTAGGTATAGTTTATAGTTTATTTAGTATGGATAAGTGTTGTATTCATTTTAGTATATATTATATATTAGTATTTTACTCCAATGTGTACTCCTCTGTGCACGTACCCACCACTATAATCAAATATCTCTATCTTCAAAGGTTTGCTGGAAGAAAACTCTTATTAGGGTTAAGCTCGCCTATGTACATGTCCATTTTGTAAGCAGTCCTATCTTTCAGTCTGGCTCCGTGTGTGGCCGTACAGTACAGCAGCACAAAATCTGCTCTAGTATTTACAAAGTAATTCTGAACACCACCGTGACGCAGTTAGCGAATATCCGGCTGAGACGTAGGAGGTAGCGGGTTCGGTTCCCGCCACGGAATAAATGTTTGCATGATCTACAGATGTTTGTTCCGGGTCTGGATGTTTTTCTATATATTATACGTATATATTTACAAAAAAAAGTATATAAGTATTCTATCAGTTATCTGGTTCCCATAGTACAAGCTCTGCTTAGTTTGGGGCTAGATAGCACAGTATGAAATGTCCAGCAATTATTATTAATTCTATTTCACAGGTCGAATTCTCTCCCGTCTGCTAACCCACACACATCTACCCGGACTAAGTTCTCTCGACCAAATGCATCTATTAGCGTTAGCGGATACCGTGTCAACTTGCGACGCGGACTTCGCAGAACGACTGGCTACAAATGTGAGGGTTGATGTCGCGCAAAATAATGCCAATGAGATTTTACCTGGTGAGTTCCTTGTTTTATCATATTTCTATCAGTTTGTAAGTCTATCTCTACTAGTATAATAGTATGTCCATTTATCTAATCTAATCTAAGTCTTCGTCTAAGTAAGTCCTCTACCAGTTAGTAAGTCTATTTCTACGAGTAAAAGCCCACGGATTAACGACAGCGAATGCCGTGTCAACTTGTGATGTGGACTAAACTATTACCTCTGAACGTAATAGAAGATGTCACTTGAATGTAAGAGTAGATGAAGACTTTATACCAAAAATTCTTTATCATCATCATATCAGCCATCGTACATCCCGCGCTGAATATAGGTTTCCCTTTGGATTTCTATCTTCCTTAAACTAACCAAGAAAGAAATCCCTCACGCGACGAACAATGATTTCTGTTAGACGAACATCTTACATGGCTTCCGCATATCACACTTTTATCCTCACGTATCCGCAAGCTAATCTAGATCTTTAAAAGATTGAGGCATGTAATGAGTCAAAACCTACTTAACTCTATTTATCTAGCAATATGCCAATCAGTTCAAACCTACTGTATTCCTGCGTGGGGTGGTGCCTACAAAAGCCACATGATTGCCTTAGAAAGAGCTCAAAGGTCTGTGTTAAAAACAATGACTTTTAAACAATTCCGACATCCAACTAAAGATCTTTATGATTCATGTCAAGTGCTTACAGTTCGTCAACTATATATGTACATACATATACTCAATGCAACACTAAGAATGCGCAAAAAAATCCCACTACACCCCTCACATACACGCAGAAGAAACCTAATACCAAATAGATTATGTAGAACAGATTTTATGCAACATCAATTCAACTTTTTGGCAACCTATACATAATATAATATAATAAACAGAATCTTACGTATTCACACCCTTAATTTAAGGAACTGTTAGCACAAAATAAGAAATTGGCTTTTGGATTTGTCATACAAAGACACGGATGATCTATTTGAAATTCATAAATGATGACTGATCCTTATTCTTGAATTTCTAAATGAATAGTTAAAAGCAGTTACAAACACAAACACCAAACCAATTAGCACTAAACAATCAATAACTAGGTACTCACGTGCACGGGTATACCTACTTTTAATTTTGTATCGCACATCGTCCGTCGGAGGGCGCTAAGGGCTGGGATACAGTAATCTAGTCTGGCTCTTATAGCACACCCCTACCCTACTATTGTAAGGTAATTAGGAGCGTAGTAAATGAACTAGCTATAAGCACTATGTTTTTACATTTAAACTTGCTATGTACCTACTTACTTACTTGTATTTTTCTTGTGTCCAAATAAATAATAATTTGATTTGATTTCAAGGTACCATTCGGAAAGCAACTATCGATGAACATAAAAAGCAAAAACTGCATTGACTATTACTTAATCTATGATAATAGAGGCATAACACTATGAAATCTACAGTCAAAAATGAGGTATCTTTATTTGCAGATTCACTCGACGACTGCGGCCTCCGTTTCCTCCTAGCAATGAAGCACTACGGCTACCTCCTCCGTTGCCTGCCTCTCGTGCAACGCGCCAACCTGCAGCGAACCGGCGTCGGGAACTGTAACCTGGTGTGGGCGTTCCATTCAGAGACTCACGAACAACTGCTAGATTTGGTGCCGGGTTACACGAAGGGACAGCCTAAGTGGAGCACTATGAGGGAACTTGGTAAGTCTAGTAGAACACATAACTTTTTACTAGAAAATAAAAAAAAGTCATTTTCATAACATAAAAATAAAGGAGACGGAGATTTCTGAGTCTGATTGTAATAAATTGACGTATGGTTTAAAAAAAGGGTTATATTTATCTATTTCAAAATGTGAAAAATCAACTCAATTTACGTTTTGGAAAATGAGATATCCAAAAATTAAGTTAAGGTTACGAAGTAAATGGAATATCGATTAAATTATAATCGATTAACGTGACAGCGTTCATACTGTATAAGGAAATGCTTTCACCAGATGATTAATTTAATTAAAACTAATTATAAATATTAGAATTAACGTATTAAACAGTTTAAACCATTATAATATGTACATGATAAAGATAAATCAATTCACGTTTACTAATCGATTATTGTATTTTTAGTCAGTGCTAACTCTGACATGACATGCATGACATGACAGTGACACTCACTCGTTTCGTATCGTTTAGTACGTGTGCGTTTTGAGTATGTTTCTTCCCATAGTTATATTGATATTTTCCTCGACCCCTGCTTTCATTCTACAGACTTCTGATCTACTTTGACCCTTGTACCCTTGACTTGCTACCATACCGGACATGGAGAACCCCGCTTAAACGTTGGAGTTGGACTTGTTTTTTTTTTGGATTTTACGAACGGCCTACCGATTGGATATTAACATCACATGGATCATTGTGTAAACTGTGGCATAGCGACTAGTTGTCCATATGGTCTCTGGCCCATCAACTTCTTCCCAATAAGCCGAATTGAAGAAGTACAACCACCGTGCACCGGCACAAGTTTTTGCTGCTGACCCGTCAGTTTAAGAAGTTAGAAGCAATCAGCCTGAACCTACTATTGTAATACCAGATTGCAATTCTCAATGGCAATTCTCTGTTATAGGCGATGGTTACCACATAACATCAGGTGGGCCATACGCTTGTCCCATCTCCACGTAGAATAAAAAAAAAATACATTAGAGCTGTTGAAACAGAAAGTAGGTGCTTTATTGAAGTATGCCAGAGACAATAGAAGTTCAGAGTTCCACTTTCTACCAGAAAAATGTTGCTAGTCGGTATAAATATTATGTCCCTGAGAATAATCGTCTTTGTGATCGTCATTTTGTTGTAGAAGCATATGATTTTCTTAACAGTTTGAGAAATAATTATGTACTGACTCTATAAATATAATTGACATACTATCTATACTATAAAACTGTCAATCACACTTCAAAAACCAGCTGTTAAAAATAGATTGTTTCGTAACCTCACTTTTCCTATCTCTTTTAACTCACCTCTCAAATTGCCAAAATCCGCAAAGTTTTCAGTGACTGTTTGATAAAATAGTAGCTATTAATTGACACTAATTTCGTCTTTTTACATCCAGGCCCAAAATTGTATGAAAGTGTATCTGTCTCGTTTGTGTTCCCGGTGTCTATTGTTTATTATTTCACAGCCGAACTGTGGCTTAAAATGGAAATATGGATTTGTCAAAGGAGATTGTATTTTATTTTAGCTTATTATGAATGCAATGAGCCTCATTCTATTTTCAAATTTATTTACCTAGGGCCGTAAGTCGCATGTTATCAAGCCGTTATCAAGTTTACAATAACCAACTTTCAGCGCATGATTGATGAAAAATATAATTATTATCGGCTCGAAGAAATCAAGACATGCTATATGCTGGGGCAAGTTTCGAAATGGCTAGCCCCAGCCCTACACCACAAAGAAATAATTAGGGACAAATGTGTGCATGGTAAACATTTGTACCGGGGTTGTTTGTCCGGGTGGAATCTTGCAACTGAATTTTAAACCCGTTCCCCTCGACCGATTGAGCTGAAATTTGGAATACATATGTAACTTTGGTGACAATGCAATAATATGGTACAATGGAGGTGGTCTCATGATGGAGACGGATGTTCTGAATGGATTATAGTAGGCTACTAGTGTTTGGGCTCACTTGAATCTGCTTGCGGTTCCGATTATAATTTTTATAAAAGCTTGTTTTGAAAAAGTAATTTTTCTACAAAAAACTTATTTCTATATATTATATGTACATATGTATTTACAAAAAAATGTGTTCAAGTATTCTATCAGTTATCTAGTTACCATAATACAAGTTTTGCTTAGTTTGGGACTAGATAGTGCTGTTTAAAATGTGCAGCATTATTTATTTATTTAAAAGGACGGGCTGGCTTCAAGGCAAGACACTGATACAAAATACTAAGAATGTATAATTATGGAATGTGGACTAGAATATTATTTTATTGACAACATTTTATATCTATTACTTGTTATTATTATAGGTGTCGGCTGGTGGGTACGTGGTGAACTCCTGCGCATATGCGTTGAAAAACTAGCTCGTGCGTCATACTTAGCCAAGCAAGACCCGATGGACGCAGCCCTTTACTACCTCGCTATGAAGAAACGGATGCTCCTGTGGGGATTGTTCCGCTCCAATCGAGATGAGAAAATGACTGCTGTAAGTAGATAGTTAGATTGATCACACATAAACTACATACAACGGACAATTACATACAGACATCTATCTAAATCAAAACAATAATTATAGTCTCTACGATTCCTCTACCGATAAAGAGGCTCAACATTATGCTGAACAAATTTCCTTTTGTGTTGACGCCACTAACGCCACATACGTCGGTCATGAGTTTCTATAAATGCAAGTCGAATGCTTATAATAATTGTACCTACGGTGTCGAGTACAAAAGCAGAACGAAATAAACAATTTGCAAATTTATTGCCCTCGCTAAGGTTCTTTTAAGAATATGCAACGTAAATTGTGGCTAAGTATAATAGTCAGTAAACACCGTTGGATAACGTTGCAAAAAAGGGATAGAAAAGTGATTTGTCGACTACTTTGATTATTGCCTTTATTGCCATAAAGGTATTACAAACAGAGAGTAAGTTTAATTCGCCAGTTGGTGTCTTGCGTGAGGACACAACTATTGTAGATGCTCGCCGATATGTACGCTCACGAACAATGTTGTATGTCGAATGTAATTTTATACTGTCGGAGCTGTAGAATAGCTAGACCTTGAAGACTGGCGACCTATTCGGCCAACTAGTTCAGAATTGCTTAGCTTACCTAGCCTCACTGCGCGTGCAAGTACTCGGTCTCTTTTTGAGATACATTTTTATACTGTAGCGCTTATTACAAAACATCATACTGTCAACGCAACTCAACTCTTGTGCAAACCCAGTGCTCGAAAAGATCAATTTTTTTTACTCATTTTATTTCATATATCGGAAGGTTTGTAAAGAAATGCGTTCCGGTTCGTGAGTAAGTTCAATTCGAACAATTGCAAACACTAACTACGCTTTTGTATTTCTAAACAGTTCTTTGCCAACGACTTTTCGGAAGACCGTTGGCGCAAAGCCGCATTGAAGAATGCGTTCGTTTTGCTTGGCAAGCAGAGATTTGAACATGCGGCCGCTTTCTTCTTACTGGGTGGAGCTTTGAAAGACGCTTTGGAGGTTAGTATCACAAAATATATAGAAGCAGAAGTTAAGTTTAGTACAATGAGCGAAAACAGGCGCAAGCACGCATAGACACACGCATACGAGGATCTCAGACCGAGTCGGTCGAAGCATCAAACAAATTGATCCGAGGTGCTCGTATGCGCTTGTTTTTTGCTCGTTGTACTATACTTAATATCTTCTGTTTGTATTCTGTGTTAGTATACTGTAGTTGTTTGTCCTACATTTTAAAAGTCTCAGTGACAACTGGTTGTGAAACTCAGTTGTCACGGGGGCCGAGACCGTACCTACAGAATCATGTTTGAAAAGATATGATCTGAAAGACATTTGTGTAGAATAACTGTGTGATGAACGGTTTCAATGCGCATGTGTGCATTGCAGAGGATACTTATATTTTTATTTCTTCGAATTTGGTTTTAGGATATTCCAGCTACTGCCAACAAGTGCACAAAGTGCAAGTAGAGATTAGTTTTGCAAAATTCATGGCCGGTCTTAGAACCAAGATGTAGGATCGGAAATCAACATCAATACGACATAAAACAGCGAAAACTGGATCATATGAGTATGATCGACTTTTCACTTCTAAACTCCTGTAAAACAATCTTATTTATTTCAGGTTCTAATCACTCGGCTAGGCGACTTACAGCTCGCTATGATTGTCGCTCGATTGTATGAATCGGATAGCGTGCTACCGACAAGTTTAAGGAAATTACTCATGGATGAAATTCTTGGGTAAATATTTCACCATTACATTGTTTTATAGTCAGAAATATACTATTGCAGAAATATACTTGAATGATTGAAATAATGCAATACGTTTACGATAATTGGATCAATGTTTGTATTGTTTATCTTTAGTCTGAGTGTTACGGTACGTATTCGTAATTCCAGGACATACCTCCTACAGATAGTTGTTACTATGTATATGATCCCTTTTGGGTATTATGGGCCTGTACTGAGTGAAGGTATGGAATGGCAAAGGATTTATGTACGCGGAAACGATTTTGAATCTTTTTTAAACATTATAAGTGCTCACATTTCGTTGATATCACAAAGAGACCGCGGGATGCCGCAGGCTGTGTCATACCGTGTGGTGTGGCGTATTTTTAAGTGGACTGTATTTTTAATTTTTTAATTATGATAATGCCTTAGGCCCAGAAGGAAAGGATTCTACCCAATCAAGAACAGGGATAAAGGAAGGACTGCACTCCACTGACCTGGTTATTTTAGGTATTCCGTCACTGCAATCCAGAGGCACTAAAGAATGTTTTGTTTCACAGTTCGATTTCACAATTATTGCTATTACCGTGGCCACGTTCACTATATTTGGCGTGAAGGGTCATAAGATCTCCGATATGTGATATTTTGCGTGCGTTGCGAGATGCGGTTTAGCGGTAACTGTTTTTTCTTCCTTTCGTTCTCGCGAGTGCAATTATTGAGGATAGGAAATGGATTTTTGATAGGTAGGAAATATAAATACAAACATTGGCTAATTTAAATACGGTTGGCGCCACCACAGTGGCATCCCGAAATGTGAGTGCTAAGGGTGTTAAAATAAGACGCAAAATCATTTCTGCATACATAAATCCTTTGCCATGCTATGCTGTCAATCAGCACCGGCCCTTATTGTCATTTCAAGATTGAATAACAGTCATCGAGTTTCACTTATCTCATCGCAGAAGTTGTAAAAACTTAATTGTCATATCAAAATTGTTTGATACTACAGAGGAGAGACAGAAGACGGCGTGATCAACGTAGAACAAGCCCACCCCGATCCGTTCGTCCGTTCCATGGCGCTATGGGAACTGAAGCAACACGGTCTAGCTTTGGACACGCTACTGTGTCCCGCGGGGAGATTGCACGCTGCGAAGGACAATGAACCACTGCCTAGCGTGTTCAACTTCTACGTGTATCTGCGAACGCATCCTAGGTTAAAGCGTCATAACCTGCCTAGTCAGGTAAGAGTATTGTTTCTATACAACAGCTTCTAAGATAATAAGTCGGAATAAGTAAGATTTATAACTTCTGCTTAGACTTCAGCCTTATTGCCTTAAATATTTCTTTCTGATATAATTGTATTGTCACTAATCGATCAGTAGTTGAGCTAAACTAGATGGCAGCACTAATAGTCGACGACCTCCGTGGCGCAGTGGGAGAACAGTCGGCTGAGACGCAGGAGGTAGCGGGTTCGACTCCCGCCGCGGAACAAATGTTTGCATAATTTACAGATATTGGTTCCGGGTCTTGATGTTTTTCTATATATTATAAGTATGTATTTACAAAAAAAAAGTATGTAAGTATTCTATCAGTTACCTGGTTCCCATATTACAAGCTCTGCTTAGTTTGGGGCTAAATACCGCTGTGTGAAATTTCCAGCAATATTTATAATAGGATAGGACGCGCTATCGAAGCGTTTTGACTTTACATACCCATGATCCTTTGTCAAATCAATTAAATCAAGTGTTTTTCTGAACCTACCGCGTTTTTCTACTCTAAGATAATAACAAAAGTAAACTTGGTTTATCTCTCACATAACTGATAGCGCTGCTGAATGAACATAAGAATTGGTAGGTTCGAAGGTTTCGGTGCGCGGATTGTCACTTTCACTTGACCGGTATTGTTTGTTTAGTTCATGTTATAGATAGGTACACCGTACGCCCAGATTCAAACAAGTGACCAGGCTGGAATCGCCAAACAAACACTAGTTTACCATTAAAAGCTTCTTATTTAGCAGTTATCATTAGCCAAAGAATGAACTTAAACACCTTCGAATTGGGCGATCTATTTGGGTAATTTAACTTTTATTTATCGCGCCAGGTTCCTTCTCGTCATCAGATTGTATATATTATATAATGGATCCTAAAAGTGTCCCTACATATCAAGTCTTATTAAGCATTTAATAAATTGTGACAATAACATAAAAATAGCATACTTTAAAATTGCCTAATAGAATCCTTAATGAGAATCTTGCTGCCTTGTTGGCCATTGTTAGCTATGCTCCACATAATAAGTCAGTTAATGAATAGCTCACAGTAAATGCCACCCAAATAATGAATAAGTAAAGAATGTTAACCTTGTTTAACTAGTGGTCAATCTAGCTACGCCACAAAGTGCTTCGTCAGAGCAGATACGATTGGCAGTGGCCCTTAGCTGTCATTCCCCATATTTTTTGCATCTAAAACCCAAGTACAAGGTGGATCAAATAGTAGTTTTGTATAGAAATTACATCTTGCTATTATGATTGATCTTGTAACACAGGACAAATATTAAACAGCAATCATCCTTTTATTTCCTTACAGGGTGGAACCTTAGCCCTTCTGCAGAAAGAAGACGACGAAGGTATCACCCGTCTCGAACGCCGCCTCTATTTCCAAACCGCGCATGGCCACTTCAAAGCAGGCTGTCCCGCTCTCGCACTCGAGGTGCTATCCAAACTGCCCGCTCGGGTTCGCGACGAAAAGCCGAAGCACGCGCCGACGGACGAATGCGCGAAGATACACACGGGACAACTGACTACTGATACCAAAAGTACGAAACTTCCTTTAGTATATGTCGATGTGCTTAATTGTTTAAGAGTTTTTGCATCTTTATCTCCCTTTTATTTAGACCTTGTGAGCGTGTTTGCACAGTATAACTAACACGGACAAAACAAAAGCGCAACGCTTTAGTCTTCTTCCAGAAGATCTTTCTTCCAGCGTATTTTATAAGACTACTCACAACATTTATGGAGATGATAAGGGTTTGCCCCTATACTAATCCTATATATGTTGTGTACTCAACAGAGCCAGAATCAGTGGAGTGGAGCTCGTCGTCTGTAGACTGGGGTGCGCCTGTATCTACGCCGAAAATAGAGATTGAAGAGGCTGTAGACTGGGGCGCGCCGATCGCTGCTAAATCTGATGAACTTGTGCTGGAATGGGGCAACGATGATGATGATAAGTAAGCAAACATATATTTTTAGTAGGGTGGATGAATGATCGATAGATTATCTCTTTATTATATGTAACACCAATAGCAAAATAAAAAGCATGATACTTAAAAAAATGTGGTTCTCACGGAACGCTAAACATGTAAATTTATGGTTATTGAAATAATTTAAAATTAAAGGAAACTGTTTTTATTCATATTATTATAAGATATAAGACGCAATATAATGAATGAATGAATGAAAATTCTTTATTATACCTTACAAGCTAGACACAACAGATTTAAAGAAATAAACAAATAAAAGTAAGCATAATGGGCGGTCTTATTGTCCATTATCATATAAATACGCGTGACGGCAACAGTAAATTATCTTTGACTTTTGACAATTGAAATTTTCTTTTGACATGAAAAAAAATACAGTACTATGTTGGAAAAAATGCAGAACAAATTTACAAGGTTTCTGTACTTTAAATTGCACGGGGTATATCCCTTTTACCCGTTAATGTACCCCACTCTATTCGTATTAGGCATGGTGGGTTATTACAAACTAGAAGTTAGGAAATGTTGTTGGTAACATATATATTTCGTCTACTGAGAGGTATGGCGCACAATCCGCGAGTGCTGATGTGTGTGGGTTTGTACGTACCTGATAATTACGTTTATAGGCGGCGACGACCTAGGCTGCTCGCGATCCCGAGAGCAAGGACTAATCTCCTGAGCGAAGCTCCATTCACGCGAGCCCTTCGGATTATCAACAGCTTATGTCTAGCCGAAGATGTTGATATTTTCAATATTACCTTGGCGAAATTCACAGATATGGTCTTGCATTTTCTAAGTAGGACCTATCTAGTTTAAGTTTAAATAAGTAGTTTATAAGTACTAGATATTAAGGTTTTGCACTGTCGCTTTAATGTTACTGTAACGGCTGTGAAAAATTTAAATAAAAGAATAAATAAAAAAATAAATATATTGAAACACGACATCTTACCCCCTTATCATCTTAGGACGTATTGGAAGCATGCCGTCACGGCCTGATGGCATGCGAGTAGGTATTACCCCCAAGGCGCGCCTATAGATATTTCACATCAAAAACTAAAAACAACAGAAATGCGCAATGGGCGGTCTTATCGCTTAAAGAGATTCATACTTAAGGAGATAATAAATTAATTCTTATTTTATTTAATAAGTGGTCGTATATGTGTGTGTTAAATGAATTCTGTTTTTTTTATATGTATAGATTGTATATTAGTAAGTGTCTATCTCCAGGTCCGATGATTCCGGAGCGTCTACTCCACCTCTAGAAATCAAAATGAACAAAGAAGAGACAGAACCTATAGTGAACGGTTTACCCGAAAAAGAGAAAACAGACGAGGCGCCATCTGTCGACATTATGGCGCAACAGCTGAAGTTTGTCGCCTGCTTGAAGATATTGATGGAGGAGCTTAGTACTTTGGCCACTGGTTTTGAAGTTGATGGTAAGTTTCGACGCTTCAGTTCGCCTTAACAAGAAAATACAGGTGGAGGCAGAAAATAATGCCTATCGAGCTTTAGAAAAATACAATCGTCTAGTTTTGGCTTTGCAGAGCCTCCCTATCTGTCAATCTCACTTTCAGGGCTACATTTTGGCCGACTGCGCAGGAGGGTAATGTTTTTACAAAATACGCGAGTGAAACCGCGGGCGTCTACGAGTACTGCATATTTTTTTTAACGATATCCAATTACAAAGTAACATTACCCTATTTTTTAAACATATCGTGTGTGGTATCGAAAGTATTACTTAGTTAGCAAACGTATTTGCTAATAGAAACTGAACTCAGTCTGGAATTCAACCAAGTATTATACAAAACTAGCTTCCGCCCGTGGTTTTGCACGCGTGGTTTGTACATAAAAAGCTCTGTTTCAATCTAGATCATAATCTATCTGTATAACAATTCTTCATAGAAATCGGTTCAGCTGTAACGTCGTAATTAAGTAACAAACAAACATCAAAACTGTTACATTCTTCTTTCGTGTCAATGGCGGTTCAATACCTAAATTTTATTAGTCCAATGGAGAGCAATTTCCACTCTCTGTTGCTTGGTACAAGTTCTCTCTGGTCGGGCGGAGAGGACATGAGAATAGGTGGACCATTGTTTATAAAGAGATACATTACTTTTACTTGTAAGATAGCAACAGACATACGGCCCACCGGTAAGCGTGATGGTAAGCGGTTATTTTAGCTTATGGACTTTTGTAATACCAAAGCTATCACTCGCACGAAGAACCTCCATACTGTAGTCACTGGGGAAAACCTCTGCAGGGAGACCATTTCACAAGAAAAGGAAGGACCTGTTCGCGGAAGGAAACTCTTGTGGAAGTTCACGGCGCGCGACCTCATCGTCTCCATTACATTTATAATATTTGTGTGATGATTTGTTCGCAGGTGGCCATCTCCGCTACCAACTATACATCTGGCTCGAGCGCGAAGTAGAAGCATTACGCCGTCTCTGCGGCTACGCAAGCACCCGTTCCACCACCATGGGGAGCGACAAGAACGGTGGGGGTGAACTAGTGTGCGCCGAAGCCGACCCTCCGCCGTTACCAGACCAACCGACCTTGCATCAGCTGCTTGTGAGGGAGAAAGCGGACTTTGAGGCTAAAGTGCAGAGGGCAGTTAGTAGGAAGAAGTGGCTAAAAGGTAAGGAAAAGGAGATTGTTTACCTTGGGATCAAAGTAGTGGATTACGGCGATGCGATTGTGGAAAGGAACAAAAAAACTTGCCTCCCGTTCTTTGGTAATCTTCTATTACCTACATTAGAAACCTACATTTTAAAATGTGAAATTTCCCACCTACTCTGCTTTGCAACTTTTTCGGTGCCAAATTAGTCTGTCTTGGGTTATCGAGTCAGGTAATTCTTCCTTTTTCAAGAGTTTGGTCATGGTGGTTCACCATGGGGGACGTTCCGCTTTTGCTTTCTGGATTTTGCGTTTATTTTAACTTGTCCCGTCCGAGTAATAGTGTCACTATTACTCGGTGGTATAGTTTTACTATAAACTACCACCATGGGTATGGCCAGTAGTGAATGATGGGTCCTCAGTGAAATAAATACCGTCTCGTTAGGTAAAGGGATTGTAACGACATCTATCGCTACATGGAAGAACTACTTTGTCATCAAGCTGACGATGAGACGGCAACCACATCTTACAACAAAATAATATGAGAACTGAAACATTTACAGTGTTTTTTTTTAACTGTAAGAGTACGGCAGCGCCCATAACCAGAGGAGACACAGGTGCAGTTTCTTTTAAAACATCAGCTCGTTTTCGAAGAAAAACATTTTGGCATTAAAATTGTTTTGGTCAAGTGTGAGTAGCGCCTTAAAATGAATCAATGTGGTAAAATGGTTTTTTGATGCCGATCGATGCAGTCCTTTGTAAGGATCATTTTATTGTATCGGATGAAAAAAATCTGAACAGCGGAAGTTAGTCAAATTTGATAAAAAGTATTCTCATACAACAGGACAAACAAAATTACTGCTACAAACATTTTATTAGATTCTAATTGCACATTAAAGAAATATTAATATTGTAGCGATTAAGAAGTTTAGGAACTCCATGCTCTCATGAGCAATTCAAAACATTTTGTATTTCAGAACAATTTTGAATTTCGAACATGGTTCTTGCACCTGTCGGACTTTTATATCAGTCATTGCATCATCTTATTTGTCCTATCATGGCATTGTCAAATACGCAAAAAGTAGACTTAATTGAAGCATACTTCCTCAATCGCGGTCTGGGTAGCGTTCCTGATACCACTTCAACGCATTAGTTGGGCTTCGTTGGATTAGGAATTAGAATCTAATAAAATGTTTGTAGTAGAAATTTTGTTTGTCCTGTTGTATGAGAATACTTTTTATCAAATTTGACTAACTTCCGCTGTTCAGATTTTTTTCATCCGATACAATAAAATGATCCTTACAAAAGACTGCATCGATCGGCATCAAAAAAAAAATTACCACCTTGATTCATTTTAAGGCGCTACTCACACTTGACCAAAAAAATTTAAATGCCAAAATGTTGTATCTCCTCTGGGTATGGGTGCTGCCGTACTGTTACAGTTAAAAAAAACACTGTATAATACTTCTCAACAAGACCTGTTGGTCTTAGGATTACGAGCCAAAGCGCTCAGTGGGAGATGACCCCTCTTCCTTGACGAACACTTATCAACCTGTCGTCTGCCAAAGGCCAAATCCCTGCTAAGCAATATTAAATGTTATTGGTTTATTCATTTGTTTCAGCTAACGAAACCCTCCTCCGTACTCTACTCTCGTACTGCTCTCTCCACGGCGCGGGCGGCGGCGGTCTCGCCTCAGTTCGGATGGAACTGGTACTTCTACTCCAAGAGCTGGGTCAGGATAAGCAGCATCAACAACTGCTGTCTCCTCTGCCGTTCCCGACCACACTGCCGCTGTTGGCTGCGGCAATGGCGACCAATAATACGGTGGTGGCTGATCCTGTTAGACATTTACAGGTAAGAGTAGGTTTTATGTAGATTTCTACATTGCCATTTGGCCAACATTTTTGATAACTGGATTTTGATCTATATTTTTACGGTAAAAGTGTTGCATGGTATTATTGTAGTAATGACATTGTGCAGGCATTTTAGCTCGCATACCGTTAATACTAGTCGATTTAAAGTATATCTCGCTCTTTTCCTCATTAAAAGTAAGTAAAGTCATTTACTTTATGTACAGTCGAAATGATCTAACCTTAGTATGGAGAACTCGTGGAAAATGTTCCGATTGATTACTTGTGTGATTTTGTTTAGAAAATACTACACACAATAAATACCCCTAGCAAAGAAAGAGAATGTCTTTCTTTCTCACCTTTTCATATCACATACGCAAAAAAGCAGGGTTACTATGGCATAGCATGTTCATCTATTAAAATTGTCTTAAATGGGTGAAATGTATTTTTTTATGTTATTTGTGGGGAAACAGGCTTACGACCCACCTGGTGGTAAGCGGTCACCGTCGCCTATTGACACCGGCAACACCCGGGGTATTGTCGATGCGTTCCCTACCCTGTACAAACCTCTTTACATTTCTCTACCTACAATCAGTACCTAGTACACCTATAATCAAGAACGTCAAGCTCATTGTTCGGGGACAGGAAACTGCGACACAGTAATTTACTAATGTATTTTCAATCCAGTGTTCATATTGTTTTAGTTACATGTAAAAAGGTTCACTGAAATAAATAAAATACAATTTACAATACAAATACAATTTGTTTCTAATGGTAATTTGTACTGTCAGTCTGTGGCCCACGATATGCTCGGCACGATCGGCGAGCTGGGCGTTCCCGGCGGGTCAGCTACTCGCCTACTGCACACGCTGCGGGAGCTCGCCGTCGCGCTATCAGCTTGCATCTACCAAAGTTTGTGCGATTCTGACACTTTCAGTTTGAAGCATACGCACCATCACGACGGGTAAGTTATCGTTAAATGAATCATCAATTTATGTCTGGAAAAGGCTCAGCAATGCGTACTGAATCCTTTTATTATCGGACAAAAGGTTGTTTTTTAGAGCTAGTACAGACATGGCGCATTCCGCGCGGAAGCAAATCGCGCGGTTAGACCGCGCGGATCTTATTTACATTAGCGCCTATTAATTCGTTCATACCTGTCCGCGTGGATTGAAAATCCGCGCGGCTACCGCCACTCAACCGCTAGAAAATGAATTCGCGCGGTCGCCGCTCGGATCTATTTACTTGACGTGCCTATTTACTTGCGCGTTCAGTTGCTCCTCGGAAGCCGCACGTATCGGACGGTGACAATGGATCGCTTCGACATCGAGCTATTCATCGATGAGGTGGAAAAAAGACCTGCTTTGTGGGACATCCAATGTACAGAATATTCTAGTAAAATTATTAGAAACAGAGCTTGGCAGGAGCTGGTGGTGGTTAGAAGCAATTTGTTCACTGATCATTATTAGTAATTCATCAAATGAATTTATCGACTTTCTCAAATAATTAAAGAATTTTAGTTCAAAACTTCTTAATTTTGGATATAAAGTCTGAAACTGACCATGGGTGAGCCGATCACGTAATATTGGATGCACCCAATACTGCCGTTTCTTCTTTCTTTTATTTTGTACGGAGCAACAAGTACACACATATTGCTTCTTCGACTTCCATGATTGGACTGTCATCGTATGCGGATTACGGCACTCTCCGCGCCTGTCTGAACACTTGCGTTTAGAACCGCGCGATTTGCATCCACGCGGAGTCCGCCATGTCTGAACTAGCTCTTAGAGCGTCCGTAACTCAACTGAAGGTTATCTAAAAAGAATAAGCACTAAGTTTAAAAAATTGAGACCTATGTCGATAGTCACCCGCACCATAATAACAAATCGATTGACACGTTCATCAAAATCGGATGAGTTGCTTAGGCGCTACGGTGGAACATACGTAAATGCACATACACAGACTGCTAAAAACTTATCTCTTCCTCTTGCCTTCGCTGTACCCGGGTAAAAAAACAATCACACTAATATTATAAATGTGAAAGATTGGATGTTTGTTTAGTTGTTTGTTTCTCAATCACGTCGCAATAACTAAACCGATTTCGATGAAATTAGGTGTGTTGATAAATTATGACCTGGATTCAAACAGGCTATTTTTTGTTGATAAATAACGCGTGCGAAGCCGCTGACGGAAGCCAGTTAGTAATTTTGTTTTTTATACAACTTATATGGCAAACGAGCATGCAGTCCACCAGATGTTAAGTGGGTACTGCAGCCCATGTATATCCACATAGAATTCAAAACAAGGTATTATGTTGTCTGGATTTTATGTGGATACGTTGCCGTACTATAGGACTTAACTGTTACGCCTGTGTGCCAGTAATTACAGGAACATACCATTACCATCTAACCGGAACACAGCAGCACAAATACTGCTATTTGGCGGCAGATAAAGGTAAGGCGGTGGTGCCCACTTCCTCGAGCCCGTTCACAAAAGCTCTACCACCAGTAAATAAATATTGCTGGACATGTCACACAGCGCTTCTAGCCTTAAACTAAGCAGAGCTTGTACTATGGTTCCTATAGTGAACCAGATAACTGATATAATACTTATATACTTATTTTTTGTAAATACATTCTATATAGAAAAACATCCAGACCCGGAACAAATATCTGCAGGTCATGCAAACTTTTGTTCTGCGGCGGGAATCGAACGCGCAACCTCATGCGTCTCAGCCGGCTATTTGTCCACTGCGCCACGGAGGTAGTAATATTTTATTAAAGGGATTGGCTGATAGCCTGTGTTAGGTGCAGAATATTACCTATCTGAAAGATGGACTCGTGCTGGATGTAATGTTTGTATTTGCCTCTAGTGGTACTCTCATGATTCGGGTACTGAGTTGATCAGAATGATTATTTAAAAAAAAAATTACTTTTGCAGAGTGGTTGCTGAAACTCCCAGTACTAGTCACTTGCTTACGCGGTCACGTCGTTTCTCTACTGAAGAACTCACGGTCACAACAATGCCCAATAAATGGCCAGGTAACTACGTCGTTTCTAAGTTATATTTTATCGAACCTACACGAGACCGCACAAATGTTTCTACATTCTATGCTAAGACGTCACTTTTAACAGAGCGTCGGAGTATTATGTTTTATTTATGTTTACTCAATACTGGATTAACGAATTTTGATGATTCGTTTTTTTAATTGATATGTAGTTCAATTTAAGTTTCATTGAGGTAAAATAATTTTGAAGGTGCTTTCCATTGATAAAAAGAGGGAAAGAATTTTGTTTTTGTTGAAATTTCATTAGCCACTTTTCATTTTAAAGTTTCGTTTCCGATTTTTTTTACGAATTTCTGTTTTCTGAAGTCAGTTATATTTTTGATAAAGAGATAGATAGATAGATAATTTCTTTATTGCACACCATTAAAAATAAAACAAACAACAGAGAATACAAAATTAAATCAAAGTTACAATGGGCGGCCTTATCGCTAAAAGCGATCTCTTCCAGGCAACCTTTAGAGAGTTACTTGTTTATACCTTCTAGAGAGAAACTTTTTTACGTTAGGCGTTCACGCTGGCACACAACATGGGGAATCCTATTATGGTAAAATTGTATAGTGGCACAAAGAAAAACAGCAGCAGTTAAATAGGTATATTATAATAAATTTGGTGTGTGTCGATCAGTCGACGCGACGGTAGAAAAAAGAGGAAGGTGCTTCCAGAGACTCACCTTTTTATACTATAAGAAGATCAGTGCACTCTAGCGGCAAACATTATTTAAGATAAAGATATTTAGTAGCTAAGAAAGTTTAGTATTGATTGGTTGGGGCACAGATGGCGCTGTGTTCAACAGTATCCGAAGTACAAGTTATTTGTTTGTTTACCAGGTGTATCAGCGCTCCGTGGCTTAGCTCTCAGAGCGGCGGAAGAAGATGACGCGCCCCGACTGCCCGTGCTACTGGCCGAAGCATTCTGCGCCGTGTACCTAGCGCTACTCGGCTGGGCGTTAGCGGCTAGAGATGCACACCTGTTGTACCGTCTGGCGGCGCATATAGCGGACGGCAAGGCGCATTCTAGACTGTTTGGTGGTGGCGTCAGAAGGCTGCTAACTACTGCACCCGCTCCGCCTCAAGTACGTCTAATCTTTTATACAGTATTTTTCAACACCTGCCAAGATTAACGAAGCCATACAGCCCTTACAGGTTGTTGATAACATAATGAGATAACATTAATTTGGCCATCTGCCAATTTATGCTATCATAAAATTTGAATGTATCATCTGAATTAAGTTTGAAATATTGAAGTAAGCTACCTATTTCTGCCGCCAAGCAGCATTGAAAGGAAGAACCAGTGTTTCAGTTTGAAGGGTATGGTTGCCGGATAAATTACAGGTACATGAGGTTTTACACAAGTGTGCCTCAAGTTTATGGGCGCAGGGTAGTGCAGCGTAGGGCACGTTTCTAAGGTTTAGGACCTACGAGGCAGTTCTCTGTTATAGGCGATGGTTACCATTTAACATCAGCTTGTTCTATCTCCAAGTATAATAAAAAAACTGAAATAACGCCAATAATAAATAATAAAATAAATAAAATAAAAAATAAATAATGAAATAAATAAAACAAACTCTTAATTAAATAAATACACGTACCACACAAGTGAAGAAATGAATGAAATATTTTATTGCTTGTGCGTGTACATTTTGTAGTTTTTATTTATGACAAAAGAGGGTTCCGCTAATTCCTACTAAAATAGGTGTACAAAAGATTTTAAAAAAAATATATGATACACAAATGAATTAAAACGTACAAGATGAAACTGTCAATAATGTCAAAATATAAAAAGTCAGTTTAGGAAATAAAATACACATCTAACTGACGACCTCCGTGGCGCAGTGGGCGCATATCCGGCTGAGACGCAGGAGGTAGCGGGTTCGATTCCCGCCGCGGAACAAATGTTTGCATTATCTACAGATATTTGTTCCGGATCTGGGTGTTTATCTATATATTATAAGTATGTATTTACAAAAAAAAAGTATTTATGTATTCTATCAGATAACTGGTTCCCATAATACAAGCTCTGCTTAGTTTGGGGCTAGATATCGCTGTGTGTAATGTCCCAGCAATATATTTATTAACTAGCTGACCAATCCGCAGCTTTGCACGCGTAGTTTTTCAATTAAAACATTACCCTCCTTCTGCGCAGTTGGGAAAAAAGTAGCCTATGTCACCCGGGGATAGTGTAGCTTCCCAACAGTGAAAGAATTTTTTAAATTGGTCTAGTGGTTTTTGACTTTATTCATTACAAACATACACACAAAAATACTAATCTTTCCTATTTATGATATTAGTATAGATTATTTATATATTTAATTAACATAAGCTATTATCTCATCTAAAGCCATGAGGAATACGGATGAAATAAGATAAGATAATTATTAAAATCAATAATTACCTAATATTTTCATTGAACAGCCAAAACTAGTGGAGCGTACAGAGGGTACGTCAGTGTGGTCATCTCTCCGTGAGAAGCGCGCGTTGCTAAACATGCGTCTACTCGGACTAGGACCGACTGCGCCTCACAAGAACATACAAGAAGGCCGGCCTACGTACAGAGAACAATTCGTGCCGCCGCTCTGCAGTATATTAACGTTTCTACTTACTAAGGTAACTTGTTTAAGCTCTTGACCACTTGGTGTTGTGTTTGTTTGCTGTCTGGTCTGGCAAAACATTTCCTACGATGGGTCTGATTGTGCTTAGTTAAAAAATAGAGAAACTCCGGTTAACAAATTTTTTTTGTCAATATGGGACGTTGCCGTTATGAAGACGATATAATGTCTGCCTACAGTTCTTCGCTTCTTCGCACAGCTCTAGTGGAAAGCCATCCTTAATCTTCACATACGCAGGGGGGGGGGTAGGGTAAGGCCTTAGCCCCGCGAATTCCACGCGATCATTCTAGATTCGCGTAAAATGTGACCATTTTTTGGATTAGGACCGTCTAATTTATGTTATGGATGGAACGTGTTTCCATCAAGCTTTTCGAGTGTATCAATGCTTTTTATAATACTAGCTTCTGCCAACGGCTTCGCTCGCGTTTGTCAATAAAAAGTAGCCTATGTTTGGATCCAGGTCATAATCTATTAACAAACGAAATTTCATGAAAATCGGTTCAGCCGTTACGACGAGTAGTAACAAACAAACAAATAAATAAACAAACTCTCACATTTATAATATTAGTGTGATGACAGTAAACTTAGTCAGCAAAATCGAAATCGTCCTGAAACCGTCTGGTAGGAAACCCTACCAGGGGCACTTGAGCAGAGATTATATAAACACGTTGCTTAAATACCAGAGATTTAGCTAGGATGTTTACCATGACGGTATTTAAAGTTAAATTATATTTGCAGCCAACAGCCGAGCAAGATCCGGAAAATTACGACTACGACTCGGCGGAGTCCGGTGGCGAAGACGCGGAAGAGAGTGACAGCGAACCTGATGATGACGACATCTTCGATACTAGCATTACCAAGTATACTTAGCTGACGACAGGGTCATAATTTTTATTTAGTATTCTGAAACTCTTAACTCACTGTTGGCCTCTGAGGCCGATGCAGCTTAACCGAACTTTTGGCGCTCGTCTTTAAAAGATTTTGAATTGTTATGGTGCGATATCGAGTCGGTTGGGAGTCTTAAGATTAGTATATCTTTTTGAAATCGTTCATTATCTGGGTTTTGATACTTATATTGCTATAAAGTTTGCATGTGGGACAAAATTGTACCTCGTAACCACATTTT
This sequence comes from Philereme vetulata, assembly GCA_918857605.2. NCBI lineage: Eukaryota > Metazoa > Arthropoda > Insecta > Lepidoptera > Geometridae > Philereme > Philereme vetulata. The sequence goes on along the minus strand of OU975442.1, from coordinate 10,151,694 downwards.
TTTGTCACTATTTTGTTTATCTCACATTCAAGGACTTGATAATTTTTGAAAGTTTTATTAATTTTAATATGCTACCTCGCAGCATTCTCGGCTTTAAACGTGTCGACCGAGTGCGTAACACCATGCTGCGCTCACTTACCGGCATTGCAGATGTAGAGAAGAGATCGGCTGGACGGAGAAGTGGGAATGGGCGGGCCACGTCGTCCGAATGCACTCCGAGAAATGGGCCGAGAAAGCGTTGGCGGGACGATTTCGACACCTTCCAAAGAGGATGGTGGGAGATAGTGACAGATAGGGATGCTTGGAGGGAGTTGGGGGAGACCTTTGCCCAGCAGTGGGACGAGATAGGTTAGGAAAAAAATATGCTACCTATACTTATTAACTCGTTTGACAATTCTTAACAGCATTTGAACATTCACGTTTGTAAGTTTGGACAGCTGGTAAGCATTTCACTTGTCAAACGTTAGTGGTGGTTTTGATAAATTTTTAAACACACCGGGTGGGTTCTGATAAGTTTTCTATGTCTTACTGCAGAACTGAAAAACGTCGCAAAGGAGCGAACGTTGAACATTCCGACCCGGACTCGTACTCGTGGTACGTGATGCGAGTCGCCGTGTTACGGTTAGCGCAGCAGAAACTGCAGCACTTCTTACAATTATGTGGAATTGAAATGTCCGGTACGTATACACACCTCTCCGCAAGAAAATATTCTTAGAAATACATGTATAATATAAAGAAGGATTTTCCAACGCAAAAAGTGAACTCCTTTTTCAGGAATCTTAATAATTCTTTATATCCAAGAGATTCACTGAGATCAACAAAGAAATATGAACATATTTTAATTATTCTATAATCGGCGGGAAAAGAGCAAGAGAAACCCAGACAAAGCTGGGCCGACGAAATTAAAAAAATAGCGGGCGAAGACTGGTTCGATAAAACGCAAGATAAATACAAATGGAGATATTTGGAGGAGGCCTGTACCCAAAATTGAGTCAGACCGTAAAAAAAATTCGAAATAAAGGTTATAATATTATTATATCCGATTCTGATTGAGTTTAGTTATGGAGCTTAGTCCGTTTATCAAAATTTAAACACCATCATTTCTAGCATAGATTTGTATTAAGTTTCAGTTTTAGAATATTTACCTACAACTATCCTCTTAAACCAGCAATTCACAATCTGTTCAGAATTGGCGACCACTAGTCCTACAATCCACGCCGCGTTACGTCGAGTCGACCAATGGCAGCAACAGCTAACTGAGACTCTGGAATTACGACCCTCTCCCATTGATTACATTCCTGGTTGTTTCCCCGAGCAGCAGACCGCTGGACCGCCTATTAACAAATACAGGTATAGTCTATTTGGCATTTTTGTCTTATTTTATGTACAAATTAACGTAATTATCCAGAAGTCAAGGTATCCCACCATCTGTTACTGTGTTTCTTGTGTATGTCATGTCGTGTCAAATAAATATTTTCATTTCATTTTACTATAGTGTGGATTTTGTAAGTGATTACTTTACGTCCACAATTTCGCCAATGTCACTTATAAAACAAGTAACAAATTCAAAACGCTTGGTAAACCTTTTATTATGTTATGCCAATCGTGCGCTATGTTATTCTTAGCATTATTATGTTTTAATTCAATCAATAAACTTTCCAGGTGTTTGCTGGAGCAACACAATACCCCTTTCAACACAGTTCTATACAGTTCAGCACCCGCTCGTCGTCTATGGAGTTTCCTTGTTCGTCAAGAATCAGTACAGGTAAATCGTCTTTTTATACACTTTTTTGCCAAATTGCAAGTTAACTAAGATAACTCTTCATCATCATCAACCTAAAACAGTCCACAGCTAGACATAGGTCTCTCCCAGGGTGCGCCATTCAGCCCGATCCACAGCTCTTCTCATCCAATCCTTGCCAGCCACAGCGCGCAAATCGTCACTCCATCTAGCCGGAGAGCGTCCTACACTTCGCTTGCCTAGGCGTTGTCTCCACTCCAGAACACGTTTACCCCAACGGTTATCCGTTCTGCGGCAGATACGACCGGCCAATTCAGCTTGCTGACTCTGAGCTATGTCTATCTTGGGCAGACTCTGCGATTGGGTAGATACAATCTCGAGAAAGAAGTAAACGGGCGAATTCAGCTGGGCTGGGCAGCGTTTGGGAAACTTCGTCAGGTCTTCTCGTCACCCATCCCACAATGCCTAAAAATGAAAGTATCAACCAGTGCGTCCTACCTGTGATGACCTATGCAGCCGAAACGTGGACACTTACGGTGGGACTGGAATTAATGAATGAATGAATGAAAACACTTTATTGGACACATTAAAATAATACACATTACAGACAAAATAGAAGACACAAAGCAAGTAGTACAATGGGCGGTCTTATCGCTTTGAAGCGATTTCTTCCAGACAACCTTTGTATGGAGAGGTTATAGTAATGTCAAAGATGGTCGGGGGTGCACTTATGATATGGATGAAGGGAGTGCAACTAATATCTAAATTAAATATAAACCACAAATTAAAAGTCGTTCAGCGAGAGGATAGAATCCGAAACGAGGTTATCCGACAGAGAACCCAGGTGCTCAACATAGATAATTCTTAGATTGGGTTATTTCTAAACCCGCTCTAAACGAGTAAACGTGTTCTGGAGTGGAGACCACTTATAGGCAAGCGAAGATTAGGACGCCCTCCGCCTAGATGGAGTGACCATTTGCGCCCTGTGGTTGGCAAGGATTGGATGAGAAGAGCTGTGAATCGGGCTGAATGGCGCACCCTGGGAGAGACCTACGTCCAGCGGTGGACTGTTGTAGGTTGATGATGAATTGCTTTTGTCAGCTGTGAGTACTTTGGGTATTAATTTTTGACCGTCTATTCCTTGTGTTCTGATTGTGATGTAATTATGGCTGATTTGACAGTCACGCTGACCGCCGGCGCTGATACATCAATATGTATGTAGTCTGAAGCGTTTCTGAATATCGCTGACCGGTCAGCGCTGATGAGCGTTAGCGCGGCTCGAGGGCGCCATGGCTAGTTACGCGCCGAAGGACTAAACAATCAGCAAACATAGAATAAAAACAAATTTTTACTTTAAAAAAATTGGGTTTGTTATATTTTGAAGTTAAAAACTGTTTCTAAAAGTTTTTATTTTTATGTGAGAGTACCAATAACTGTAGGCAGTTCGTGAAAGCTTAGATCTTAAGTTGCTTAAATATGTTGTCCAACTGAATTCCGTGTTGTGTGAGCCTATAGGCATATATATCAGTCCTAGAACTCAATGTTAAAATTTTCATCATCATCCACAGCCCGACTTCACCCACTGCTGGGTATAGGCCTCCCCAAGTTTGTGCCATCCGCCACGATCCTGCGCTAGTCTCACCCATTGACGGCCCGCGACTCTGACGATGTCGTCCACCCATCTCGCTGCCGGACGTCCAACCCTTCTACAGCCATTCCTCGGCCACCATTCAGTTGCTACCCTGCTCCACCTGTCATCACCACGTCTTGCCAAGTGTCCCGCCCAAGACCATTTGAGTTCCATAACTCGATTCCCAACATCATGAACCTTCGTTCTTCTACGGATCTCGACGTTTGGAACTCGATCTACGAGTTTGATGCTGAGCATGGTACGCTCCATGGCTCTCTGTGCAACTCTTAACCTGTACACAGCCTCCTGCGTCAGCGTCCATGTCTCGGCACCGTAAGTCATGGTTAAAATTTTAGTTTGTGAAAATATGATGCTGCTGGCGTTCCATTTTGTTAATACATAAATAAGTTGCGTAAAATGTCGATTCTTGTGACTTATAAGTAGGTAGGTAGGTAATTCATCTCAGCCCGTCTGAACCCACTGTTGGGTATAGGCCTCCTCTTTATTACACCATTATTTCCGGTCCCTTGCGAGTCTCATCCATTGACACCCAGCTACGCTTTCAATGTCATTCGAGCATCGGGCGGGTGGTCTGCCTCTTGGTCTACGAGCATCGCCTGGCCACCACTCTGTAATCGCCTTCGTCCAACGCCCGTCATCCCTCCTAGCCAAGTGTCCAGCCGATCTCCATTTCAGCCCTGCGATTCTCATACCCACGTCGACAACCTTTATGCGACGTAGGATTTTTACATTGGGTATGTGGTCCAAGAGTGATATACCGAGCATGGCACGCTCCATTGCCCGTTGAGCTACTCTTATCTTATGCATGTATTCCTTTGTGAGCGGTCATGTCTTAGAACTGTAAGTAAGAATGGGCAGGACACATTGGTTAAACACCCTGGTCTTGAGGCATTGAGGGATTTTAGACTTTAGGACGTCTTCTAACTTACTAAAGGCGGCCCATCCTAGCTAGAAAGCTGGTTATTCATTTTAATGATCCTTTTATCTACCTAGTACAGCTAGGATGGGCCAGCTAGGTAGGTAAAAGGATCATTAAAATGAATAATCAGCTTTGTTTCTGACCTGATTCTTTCTTAGCTTTGCCGCTAAGGAAGAGATGGTAATTTTGACGTTGTGAAATTATTCTTATCATTTAATAAATATTGAATTTCATCACACTAATATTGTTAATGTGAAAGTTTTGATGTGTGTTTATTTGTTTGTTACTCAAGGACGTCGTAAAGGCTGAACCGATTTCGATGATACTTGGTGTGTTGATAGATTATGACCTGGACTCAAACATAGTATAAAACAATATAAACTGATAATGATACTGATATACTTACTTTACAATATATGTATTCTACTGTGACGTTTCCTAGTGTACATTTAAAGTATCAATAAGGAATAAAAATAAATACAATACAATAGGCTACTTTTTGCTACACAACGCACGACACGCCTGGCGTGTCTTGTTATTTGTTTTATTTTTATTTAAGCGTGATGTACAATAAAGCGTTATTTATGTGTTTGTTCCAGGATTTGTTTATCCGAGCTGTGTTTTCTCGGCGGCGTACACAGTCGGTGTCGACGGTAGCCGCGGGCGCGGACCGGCGCGGACACGACTCCGAGCACAACCCCGTGCGGATCATACACAAGGAGCAGGACTCTATCGCCGCCTTCTGTCTCAACAAGGTTATTATTATAATAGTACTAGCTGACCCGCCGAACTTCGTACCGCCTTGAAATGCATATGACGCGAGCTGCCAATGTACATCGCCGCTACAATTGTCAATCGGCCATAATTAGCAGCAAGCTATGTATGAGAAAATCAATTATCTCCATAATTTTTGTTTGCTTTAATTTGTCCTATAGTTTAATAGTTATTCTGCTATTCGAAGCAGCGTTTTTAAAAAAAAAAGTTTTTTTTTAATTTATTACCATAGAAAATTTAAAATGAATGAAACAATCAATGAAACAGTATGTATAAAATAGATAAACAAATCATATTCATTCATCTTGTAAGTTCCTGTTAAACTGACTAAGTGGCATCGTCGCAGAGGCGCCGACGATTTACGTTTAAAATTGTTTATTAGAAATGTATCGATTACTGGATAAATATACAAGCTACCGGTATCAAACTCACCTCTGAAATCAGTTAATACTATTCCGGATGTGCTTTTCAAATTATTGTCGTACATAACAAAACATGTTGTATAAAAAACTATTGAATATTGTGTTGTCTGTCTAAGCACCCATACAATATACTATATGCTAAGCACTTAGATACGTAAGTTTGCAACATAGACTTGAGCGAATTAAAAACTTGATTGTTAACTAATCTGTGGATAACGCTGCGGGTTGTACATTCACTAATATGGTTCACACCATGTCACGTAACTTGCTACACAATGTATAACAGTTAGTGGTTCCTCTTCTTCCTGCCTGTTTCCCACATTACGCGGGGACGGCACAACATGCATTTTCCTTCCATATCTCTATCAGCCGTCATCTCCGTTGTCACTTCTTTCCTATCCATATCATTCTTCACACAGTCCATCCATCTCTTCTTCGGCCTTCCTCTACTTCTATATCCATCTAATAATAATCCTCCTAGCCGATTTCGGCTACAGAGACTTGACTTTGTGATTATTGGCCTAGGTGTTTAGCCTGTATGTGGCTGATGTACCCTATTTTTGCGCTAAAAGTCCGGTTACAATGAACACAAGTTAAGGCGCCATTAATGTAGTTGTAATTGATATTAGCCGGCGGTCGACTTTTAAGCTGATCTCGTTTTAAGTCTAGTTCTTGCCTCCTTTCTTCTTCAAACTCGTACACTTTGTCCTGAACATGACGCCTCCATTCAGGTCGTTTTTCAGCGAGAGCCTCCCAGCGCGACGGATCGATACAACACCTCTTCATGTGCCTCTTCTGTACGTCTTTGAAACGTAGGAACTGACCTCCGCGTTTCCGCTTACCATGTTCTAGTTCACAGAAGAAAATGCGTTTCGCCCTTCGCTCATCAGACATCCGAGACAGGTGCCCGCACCAACGCAGCTGACGCCGCATCAAATATGCCTCTATGCCACAGACATTAGCCCGTCGTAGAACATCGGTATTACGGACCCGATCCGACCACTTGATGTTAAGAATGTCGCGGAGGCATTTCAGATGGAATCTGTCTAACGTGCGTATGTGTCTGCGATACAGGCACCATGTCTCTGACGAGTACAAGATGTTAGGAAGTACAATAGCCATATACACCTTAATCTTGGTACTCAATTTGATGTTATGGGAGCGAAATACCTGGACTCGTAGTTTACCAAAAGCAGCCATAGCGGAGCCAAGTCTGCTGTTGATCTCCGAGTCAAGGTCGCATTTTGTTGTTATGCTGCTTCCCAGATATCTGAATGTATCGACCTGTTTTATGGGCTTTCCATCGATTTGCAGATTCAGTGGAGCTTGGTTAACAGTGTCCATGGCCATCACCTCTGTCTTTGTAATATTAATTTTGAGGCCAAATCTACAGCACGCAGCGTCAAGCCGAGTCATCAAGTCCTGGAGTCCCTCAGAAGATTCCGCAACGAAACATAGGTCATCAGCATACATCAATTCGGTAATGAGGTCATACGATACCTTTGTGTGCGCTTTTAACCTAGCCAGGTTAAAGATACTGCCATCTGTGCGAAAACGTATGCGGATCCCTTCGGTGTTGGCTTGTAAAGTCTCCCTCACGACAACGGAAAAGTACAGAGCAAAAAGAGTGGGTGCTAATACACAGCCTTGTTTTACACCACAAGTGACAGGGAATTGCTCTGTCTGCTCACCATTGACGGTTACGCAACAAGTCATGTTGTCGTGAAGAAGTCTTATCAAGCGTATAAATTTGTCGGTGCAACCAAGTTTCGAAAGCACAATCCACAAAGCTTCGCGAGGTACACTGTCAAAAGCTTTCTCCAGATCAACAAAACAGAGAAACAGAGGTTGACACTGTTCCCTGCTTTTCTCTTGCAGTTGTCTAAGAGAGAATATGGCCTCGCATGTGCCGCGATTGGGTCTAAACCCAAATTGCGTTTCAGGCAATATACTTTCAGAGAGCTCCATAAGACGATTTAAGAGTACTCTGGCAAAAGTTTTTCCTGGAGTAGACAAAAGTGATATACCCCTATAAGAGTTGCAAACAGATCGATCACCTTTATTTTTATACAAAGAGCAAATTAGTGATACGCCAAAACTAGGAGGAACGAACTCCATTTCCCACATGCGCTGGAAAAATTGCCAAATCTTGTAGTGCAACTCATCTCCGCCATATTTTAATAGTTCTCCTGGTATGTTATCGATGCCGACAGCCTTATTGTTTTTCTGCGCTTTGATGGCGATGATAACTTCCTCAAGAGAAGGAGGCTGATCCAGATCTACGGCTTGTGGTAAGGCAGGAAGTGATGCTAAATAGTTTATGTCAGCAGAACGATCCACATTGAGTAAGCTGTTATAGTGTTCTGCCCAGCGAGTAAGAACTTCTCCTTTGCTTACCAGGAGGGTACCTGAAAGTGATTTCAGTGGTACGTTTACTCGATGTGGACTTCCTACTAACTTTTTAATCTCGTTAAAGAAATCGCCGAGTCTATTCGAATCAGCAAGCCACTGAATATAGCGAACCTTGTTCAGCCACCACTCATCTTTTGCGTTTCGAGTTAGTCTCCTTATTTGGCTCGTACTCTCCTTTATTTTTTCAGAAGCAGTTGTCTGATTTCCCTTTCGAAGGAGCTGGCGGTGTTTTTCTAGGGCGACTGTCAATGTATTATCATTTTCGTCAAACCAGTCTTCACAGACACGAGGTTTTTGGCCTAAGATCTCAGTAGCCGCATTGATGGTATTTGTAGTTAACAGTTTCCAGCCCTCGTCTAACTGTTCATCTTCGGGGTGTATGCCTGCTGTAAAGGTATTGACAGCTTCCCTGTAATTTGCCAATATTTCAGCAGACTCTAGCTTTTTCAGATGAAGACAGTTAGGCTTAGCCCTGCGAGGTCTACGGCAAGGGCTAAGACGCAAAAATAGTTTTGTAACAACAAGTCGGTGATCCGACCAACAGTTTGCGCCCCTCATTACTCTCGTTACTTTGACATCCGCTATATCCCGTTGACGGACTATAGCATAATCAATAAGATGCCAATGCTTGGACCTTGGGTGCATCCAGGTAGTTTTGTATTTATTTGGGAGTCTAAACATGGTATTGGTAATACCCAGATGAAATTGGGAACAGAGGCTTAGTAACAGTTGCCCATTACTGTTCATGTTACCAATGCCATGTCGCCCTATCACCCGAGGCCAAGCTTCAAAATCACGTCCGACGCGAGCATTAAAGTCGCCAAGAAGCAAAACTTTCTCACAGCGCCGGATTTTAGTCAGCACTTCTGACACTTCCTCATAAAATTTGTCCTTGACGTCATCACTTTTGTCGAGTGTTGGCGAATATACGCTGATAACATTTAAGTATTTATTGTTTCGAAGATGGAAACGTAAGGACATGACACGATCAGAGATAGCAACTGGATGTTCTTCCAACTTAGAGGCTAAAGTAGTTTTAATAGCAAAGCCTACTCCTGACCGTCTAGGCTCAGAAGCTGGTGTGCCTTTCCAGAAGAAAGTGTACCCACCACCACGTTCAACAAGCTCACCTTCGTCAGCTAGATGTGTTTCGCTGAGAGCGGCTATGTCGACGTCATAGCGTTTGAGCTCGCGAGCCACAATGGCGGTTTTACGTTCTGGGCAGAGGTTGTTGGGTCGGTCTAAAAGAGTACGTACATTCCACGCACCAAAAGTCATATTCATCTGCATGTTTTTAGATTTATTCTTATTGCGAGGAATGAGCGTTTGTTTGGGGCACCTTTTCTAGCCCCCTCCCCGGCTGAGCGAGGAAAGCAGTGCCTCTCTAAATAAAGCTGCTTTGTCTCAAAGAGTGCTGCCGAACCACACTGTCACCCCGATGCAGTGCTAGAGCGACCACTCTCCCCTCCTTAGGCCACCCGTGTCCAGGTATTAGACCAAGCCCAGGACTTTTTTAAACTCGGAATGACAAAGCCAAGTCAGATGCGCAGGATATATTAAGTTGCATAAGTGTGCGCGCCGTACACAGATGCACCCTCTCCTCCTTACTCCCCTTGACCCAGTGGAACGGAGAACCGCTACGACTGGAAGGGAACAGGACGCAGTATCTGGCAACGATAAAAACTCCTATCGCTACCTTCAGGCCTTCTACAGTTGCCTGGTTGCCTCGCCACTTGAGGTGGATTGCGTTGACGCCGAAGCAACGAGCACTAGCACGGGGAGTGACCGTGCCGACTCGAGGGCCGAAACACGCCGTTGCTACAACAAAGTGTTTCGGCACTCGAGCCCCCCTCTACCAGCCTAGGTTCCTAAGGTGTGGCCGCTGCATGCTATAGCGGCGACCACTAACGACGATCGAATGCGTGCCGCGCGATCTGAGGAGCCTTTTATAGGCGATGTTGCCTCGACCACTAACGACGATCGAATCTTCGTATATTCAACGGGCAGCGTAACGACGCCCCAGAGACGTCCGCACTGTACGACGGCTCGAGCACGACTGATCCATCTAACACTCTTTTAGTCACATAATTTTTTTACTCATATCTAACACTCTTTTAGTCACATGATTTTCTTCCCTCAGCATGACATGTTCATACCACGCCAGCCTCTTACTCCTCAACTTTTCCATCACTGGCGCTACTTTCAAACTTCCTCTAATAACACTATCACACTAATATTTTAAATGTGAAAGTTTGGATGTTTGTTTATTTATTTATTTGTTTGTTACACAATCACGTTGTAACGGCTGAACTGATTTCGATGAAATTTGGTATATATGTAGATTATAACCTGGTCTACCACATAGGCTACCATTTTTCCCATAAATCAGTTCCCATGGGATAAAAATGGGGTATCAAGTCAAGTTGCAACAGCGAATTTAGCTTTATTTCTAGCTTACCTACGCATTTAGGAGTGTATCGCGTACGAAGTCGCGGGCAACAGCTAGTATAAAATATAAATATAGTATAAAATAAAAATATTGTTGTGTTGTTTTTGTTTAGGTTGGAGGGTGTCTCCTAGCCGTAGCGACAGCCCGGGAAGTGCAAGAGATGGACGTGTCGCTGTTGCTGCGCGGCGGGGCGAGCTGGGCCGAGGACGAGTGCGAGGTCGACCTCATGGGACTAGCGGCGGACCCCGCCGCCTTACCCGACACCGGCTTCCTACTCATACAGCATCAGGAAAAGTAAATATACTAATACATACTTATAAATACGAAAGTAACCCGGTCTCGGTCTGTTTGTTAAATTTTCACGACTAAACGGTTGCACTCATTTCGATAGAATTGTGAAAAAAAAATGTTACTGCAAAATACATACGCATAGATACATATCTTATCTTAGTTAAGCATAACAAACATAGTTTTATTACAGTTTTAGTTAATACATTTTCGTAGACCAGGTTAAACAATAAGATTGTGTTGGAAAAATTTGTAAAGTCGGAAAATTTTTAAACTGTCTGTCAAATTTATGTTTTCCTTCATCGTATAATGAGCATATAAGTTTTTTTTTGAGAAGTATAATTTCACCATGACTGAGACCACAACTTCCGGAAGTCGGGGCACATCCCACTAGGCCAGCACCACAGTAAATAAACTTGACTTGAACTTGATTCGTTTCTCTCAGTAGTTCTGTACCGGGTACCGGCAACAGTTCTCCACTCAACCCCAACGCGCCGCAAATACCTGTCGGTATGGCGAGCCAGACCGGGCGCGGAGCTAGTGTGGTAAGTAGCTCATACTATTTGCAACACGTTTACATCAAGACCTGATATGGAAAATTTTATTTGTCTATTACGAAGTATTTATTTGAAGGCTATCGGTTCGTAATCCAATAATCGGTTTGAAGGGAATTGGTGTCGGTGAAATTACAGGCACATGAGGCTTTACATCTGGGGCCCAATTCCACAAATTTATAAGAAAAACTATACTCAATCGTCTATTGTATTCCACAATGTAATAATAGGTAGTAGTTGATACGTACATGATCATTATGGACCCAGTTGGGCACAACAATATTTTGGAGAGAGGAGGACGTCTTGTTAGGTTATATTCATTTTAAAAAGAAAACATTTTTAAACGATTATATTTTGTTGTTCCTGTCATATACTGCCAAATTTTCAAGGTTGTTGTCATAGCAATGGCGGTCATTGAAAAAAGATTGTGTTAGTCGAATACCAAAAGGTATCTATAGTAGCCAATTTGCGACGTGTCATAGTAAAGCGATAAGTTTATTAGAATTGGGCCTCTATATGCTTCAAGTTGATGGACGCAGGACAATGCATTGTAGGGCACGTTCCTAAGGTGCGTGACCTACGAGACAATGCTCTCATAGATGGTTACCACTTAACATGAGTTAGCCGATTTGCTTGTTCCGTCTCCATGATTTAAAAAAACGGCGATTTGCTGGCAACCTGTCACGTATGGAATGCTGATGCAGTAATATGCAAGATGTGGGCACCGTACATGCCCAACTGTAATTTTAAATGATCAGGAATCATTTGGAATTAATATACCAGAATCGTGTTTATTTATTTATCTTTGTTATAATTTGGTTTCATTAGATTATTACAAATTAGCTCGATATAAACAAGTCATTCGCAAATTAAAGAAATAAATTATTATATAAAAATATGTTGACTTTTTGATAGAAAACTGTTCGGTTAGCCTGCCATGTGCTCATACCATTTTGTTTTATATTATCTATGGATGTGTAATTAATTTTATATTGGATCCAATTACTAACAGAGTCGATGTACTAAATGTTCCGATAAATGTTGTATCTGATCTGTTTAAACTATAACACCATGATCGAAAAGTTTAGAATAAGTTAGAGACGACAATGATTTTAAATAAATGAATTTTACAATGTTTTAAATTAAACTATTTTAGTGACGTAAACTAATGTTGTAAACTTTTCGGCCAAGCTAAAACTATCGATACCTATATACCTTTATTAAAAACTGTTTGTGATACCATTTCAAATTCCACACATACTTTGGGATTCATCTAACATTATGATCAGTGTTCATTCACACCGAGATGCCAGCGGGTGTTTCAGTGCCAAATATTACAGAGCATTTTAAACTTTATAAACATAAACAAAAAACACGTAGTCGCTTGCGGGGTTTGATATATTTTAACCCTACCTTGTATAGTGTGTATCGAAACTACCAGTACTATGGTACATCAACATCCAGACCCGAAACAAATATTTGCTTATTAAGCAAACATTTGTTCCGCAGCGTCTCAATCGGTCACCTCGCCACAGAGGACGTCTTCTACTTACTTGACTGACCAGCTATCTCTCGATGAATTGGTCATAAGGTTCAATTCATACCGAGATGGCAGCGGCCACAAGCGCTCGGCACGAAGAAATAACGCCAAGAACAGGCGCGTGGCGCCTCGAGGCCGCCCTACTACATAGGTCACACTAAAAGTTTCCGGAATTGGTCACTTTCATAAACAATATTTAAAAAGTTGAAAATGGAACTCTTTAGCCGTAGAATAAAATTTGTTTCATCTTATTGTCAATAGTTTTCATATTGTGGCGTCATTTTAAAAGTTGCGTGATTATAATAAAATGGATTTAATTCGGGAAAATTTTCGTTGCATGGTTTTTTATGATTTTAAGTGTAATTTGACAGCTCAGCAGAGCGTCGTTCGGCTTCAATCTACTTTTGGCGAAGAAGCACCATGCAAGACGACTATTTATAGCTGGTTTGCAGAATTCAAACGCGGTCGTGTCAGTCTCCATGATGAAATTCGTGAAGGTCGCCCGTGCACCGCTGTGAACAAAAACATTGATGCTGTGCGCCGTATGATCGAAACAGACAGGCATGTGACCTACCATGAGATCCGGACATCTTTGGACATAGGCATGTGTCAAGTACAGTCAATATTACACAAACATTTGGGTGTGAGAAAGCTGTGTTCTCGATTGATCCCACACAATTTGACTGATGCTCAAAAAACGGACCGCATCACTTGGTGGCATGCTATGCTTGCCAGATACAACGAAGGGGCTTCCAATTTGGTGTGGAACATAGTAACAAGTGACAAAACATGGATTTTTAGCTAAGATCCCAAAACGAAGCAGCAATCAAGCGTATGGGTCTTTCGAGATGAGCCGAAACCAACCAAAGTGGCGCGCGTGAAAAGTGCCTCGAAGCGAATGATTGCTTCTTTTTTTAATAAAACTGGGCACGTGGCTACTGTTGCTCGTCGTACCGTGGATAGTGACTGCTACACGACCATTTGTTTACCGGAAATTATTGACAAACTCCGTGAAAATAACGGTAAACGCCCGTATCATCTTGCACCACGACAATGCAAGTTTCCACACGGCCAGATAGACAAATGAGTTTTTGAAGGCGAAAAACGTACAACTTATGAGTCATCCAGCATACAGTCCTGACCTGGCACCGTGTGACATTTCTCTGTTCCCAAAAATCAAGAACCAATTACGCAATCAACGGTTTTCATCACCAGAAGAGGCTGTCGAAGAGTATGAAAACGTTTTTCATACTCTTCGACAGCCTGACGTCACCACGGAGGAGTGGCACAAATGTTTTCAAAATTGGTTCAATCTTATGAAAAAGTGCAATGACACAAAGGGAGAATATTTTGAGAAACAATAAATTATTTTTTGATCATTAATAGTATTTTTTTATTATTGATTCCGAAAACTTTTAGTGTGCCCCTCGTATAAATGAATTAAGTAGTAATGAAGATTAAGTTTAAAATGTTTAAAAAACTTTGGCACTGAAACTGCTCGCCTATTCGCTTCCATTTCGGTGTAAATTGAGCCTAATGCATAAAATACAGGTACGGATACTAATTTGGTATGGAAACTAACAGTTCTTACGTCACTGGGTTTTCTTTGTCCACCCTACATTATGACATTTGATAAATATAAAATAGCTCTCATAGCAGCGTGATCGAAGGTGAAAGAATTCAAAGGATTTTAAGCACAGACTAACCGTGTAAATAATGAATAACATTCGCAGCTGGAGCGACGACGTAGCCAATCGATCCCGACTGGCCTCGAAGCGTATATTGTCACAGTACGTTGGCGATCACAACTAATTACTAATAGGGGTGTTGATGGTGGATAAATGTCTGTACACTCATTTTATTTAGCTTTATAAAACAAGCTTTATCGTTTCTTCCGTTAGATGATGATAATATTTATAATCGGTCCATCGAGCTGATGAAATCCAAACACTCAGTCAGTCCACTATTACATCAGTGTTCGATTGATTTCCTTTCGTTATCAATTGGGTACATTATCTTGAACCATATCTTGGGGGTATGCCAAACAACACCAATCAAATAACAGAAACTATAACAACTACAAAATACGAAATAAGTAAACACAATTTTTAACTTCTTAATTTGAATATTGTTTAAATATATTTCTACAAACATTTATCTACCAAAAGCCAGGGTAATGAGGTGTGGTTATGGTGTGCGTAACTGCGTTAATGTGTCCGTACGCCTTCGCTTCGCACTTTCAGTCTATACTAACCCGCTCTTGAACTAATACGGAGAGAAAGTGACTGCTACTAGAGTTGTTTACATTTATACAATATATGGCGCTAGTTTTGCTTGCTGGTTTTGGGATTACTTATTGCCAATGCTTTTTGAGCGATATTGCTTTCCTAGCCTCCAGAAGAAAATATAGATATCAATTTTTGGTTTTCCTAAACAAAAAATGTTTGGATAGGCATGTAAGCAAAACTAATGCCAGTTACTGTATGAATTTAGTTTGTCCCTAGGTGGCGAGTAAGCGAAAAACAACTTGTATGGGTTATTAATTTGGTTCAAAATTGTCTTGTATTAGAATAGAATGTATGTGTGAGTGTTGCGCGGTGTTGGTCGCAGGTGAAGGGTCTACAATTCCCGGGTTGCCACGATCCAAAATACTGCCGCCTGGTTCTGCATCGCTCGAAGCTTCTGATGAAACCGGTCAGTTCAACCCTAGCCCCCGTCTTTTCATATCACTTCCTAAAGAGAACTGCACCCTTTTTCGCACATCAGTCTAGTGGACAAATGGGACTAAAAACTCTGTTTGTTCTCTAAGCATCGACAAAAGAACTTATTTTTCCTGACTTGTTTGTCACTCTGGAATTGTGAAGGGTGACAAACAGGAATAGTTCTTTATTTTCGGTTCGATGTTCACGTTTTTGTTTCGTGATTTATTTTTCTTCAATAATATTTCTCTCTTTTTGTTTTTTTGTGCAACACATCTTTATGTTCGAGGGAGCGATCCATCTTACTTTCTGTTTATTTTCCTCTCATTTATATTCGTGGTTTTGGTTCTCGTTCCGTCTCATTTGTATCTTTAAAACTCAACTCATAGTTGTCTTGTGACTAGTGAAGTTTTATGTTGTAGGAGTTGTCAAATTATTTTCCTCGCTATTCGATTCACCGCTATTATTGTATTGCGTTATTCGTTGCTTGTTTATTAGTTTGTCAAGCATGTTCTGTGTTGTCTTATAATGTCCAAATATAGAAAAGTCTGTTCAGATTTTTACAGATTTGGACAGTTCTCCAGCCAGATAATTTTATAATCATTTTTAAATAGTGTTTTTATGTTTAGGTGCTGAAACACAAAATCGACAATATCAAACGAATGGCGGCTCATCCTTCTCAACCTTTATGTAAGATTACCTACCTTAAATATCTCCTGTCATTGTCAGTCTGTATTTGTTCTACTTCTTAAGACTCTTTATCTTCGAATAAGCCACGGAGGAGACCAAGTGGCTCTAAAATACTCGTGCTTCCGAATGAAACAAGGGTCAAGACGAGTGTAACCGATTTAGAATAAAAAGCAGTAAAGAAACCAAGGTCGCATCTTATGGCTAAAACCATTTAGAGATAAAAAAAATGTATTTAACATAGGTAAGTACACAGGCCAGATCACTTACAAAACCCCATAAGGTGCGACCTTGGTTTCGTCACAGCTTTTTACTCCGAGTCGGTTACACTCTTGTTTTGACCCTTGTTTCACTCGGAAGCACGAGTATTTTAAAGCCACTTGATCTGCTCCGATGTCAGTGTCGTATTTTAGTGACATAATTTAGAATAAGGACATGTTTCTCTAGATCTGACCGGAGGCGCGGACGGCTCGGTTCAGCTGTGGGAGTGGGGTCACCCGTCTTGCGTGTGGTCTCCGCGCGCGCCGGGCGCCTTCGCGAAGGTGACCCGCGTGCGTTTCTCCGACTACGGCAATAAATTTGCGGCCGCGGACTCGGATGGCAACCTAGCGATGTGGCAGTTGCATCCGTCGCCGCAGCAAGTTGGCCAGACGCAGGCGGCGCCTAGGCCTTTCTTTGTAAGTCTTTATTATAATCGTTATGATAATAACATAGCCTGCCTATATAATAATTATTGCTCGACCGAAGCGAGATCTCCATATCAACTTGGATGAATCGGTGTATTATGTATATTTGTTTTTCCGAGGATGACTTTCGAAGCGTTGATCCGATCTTCATTTAGTATATAGGTAGGTAGTGATGGCACAATCCTGGTGTAACTAAATAAGCTAAAAATGTGGGGGGCTTGTTGAGATATTCTGACTAACTCAAATCTCAGAGACGATCGTTCTCTAAGATTTCAGTTTGTCAGACCGTGTTTACCCATTTTCTCCCTTACAAATCGATTAATGAAAGAGATAAACTTATTTTTATTAGGTAACCGTTATTCACGTTACTAACGTTTTAATTATTATTCCATTTGTTTTCAGACTCACCAATGCCACAGCAAAGGAATTAGTGATTTCGTATTCTTGGGATCTTGTAGTTTAGTCGCCACTGGTAAGTTAACAAGTTAATATTTAACAAAAATATAACCAACAGCACAGAAAACTTTAAAATATCAAAAATTAACTCTAAAATAAAAAGTGGTACATGAAAGGTCTAAGTACTTCATTTTTAAAGAGCTTTCCAACAGTACCACTGACATTGGAAGCCAGTTGTTTTTTCCCCCTCTTTACCTCGATATAAAGTACCTACAAAATTATTTGACCTTAATGCTTAAATGGGACCACCTTAGAGCTATACTGTGTACCCAACGCAAAAATAATCATTCAAATCGGATCATAAATAAATAAATTATGAGGGAACTCACAAAACCTTTTTTGAATTGAGAACCTCCTCCTTTTTTAAAGCCGTTAAAAACCTATGGCTAAATCGTAAGTATTATTAGTGTAACCGATGAATAAAAACTAATTTAATATGTCATTGTTACAGCTGGCCATAGTTCTGAAAACAAAAATGTGGCGATATGGGATACCTTGATGCCCGTGAAGAAGGCATTGGTTGTTTGTGAGTATATAAAAGATTTCTTACTAGAGGTAGAGGCACGCATGCTAAGGAACAGGAAAGCATGCTAGTTCAGAGCCAATGCTACTAACTTGCATTTTTATAAGCACCTGATAGATTACTTCTTAGTCGTACCACTCTTGGCAGAGTGGTCGTGGTCGTCATGGCAGGGTTGTGGCTTGACTACCCTTCACCACTCCTCTCGCACCGCTGCTCTTCTGGCAGATTCGTTCAAAGGAACATCTATGGCAGCCTTTATTTGATCCGTCCATCTCATAGGCGATCTGCCACGCGCTCTTTTGCCGTCAACCTTAATCTGCACCACCAAGCGTTCAATGAAGAGCTCGCCGCATGACACGTGTCCAAAGAATGTGAGGATGCTAGGTTATTAGCATACTCAAAATTAGCAGAGCTATTTTTAAGTATGTTACTAATGGCGGGTTCCTATATCCGTCGGTAACCGACTACGATTCGTATCTCCTTGAAAAAGTGTCTAACTTTTGACACGTTTTCAAGGAGAAACGAGTCGTAGCTGGTTACCGACGGACATTGGAACCCGCCATAAATCGCAAGCCGATAGATTTTCAAGCCACGCCACCGGTGATGCGGGTGGAAGGGGCGTGCTCTGCATCGTGTTCGCTTATTAGTAACGGTTTTTTGCTGGTGTTGATGCAATGTGTTTTGGGAACATTAGTACAGCCAGTCCAAAGATCAGGGGAATTTTAAATTCTGAACTTGTTACTTCTATTACATGTGATAATTGATAGTGATAGTCGCTAGGATAATAGTTAAAGAGATATTTAAATACTCCTCAACCAATAAAATAAATAATGCTGGACATTTCACACAACGCCATTTAGCCCCAAACTAAGCAAAGCTCTCCTTCCAAAGGTGCCTGGGTGATATCAGTTTCTAGCCATAAGATCGTTCATTGTGCATTATGTGTTTGTTTTATTATTTGCACACAAGTATATTGATGATTGAAGTATTGTTTAAGCAAAATGTTTGTTCGTTTGTAGCGTGGACATGTCACGAGGGCGGTGCGTCGTGCGCGGCGTGGGCGGGCGGCAGCGGCGCGCTGGTGTCGTGCGGGCGGCGCGGGGACGTGCTGGTGTGGGACCTGCGCGCGCGCGCCGTGCGACACCGCGCGCACGCGCACCATGCGCCCATCAAGTGCGTCGCGCTCTCACCGAGAGAGGACCACTACGCTATCGGCGCAGCAGACGGTGACATCAAGGTAACTTACCCTCACCCACACAGAGGTCCATCACACACAGGACCGGCGCTACTGGATGTGACATTCGCACATTCTGTCGGTCCCGTTCGAAGCTCGCCGCGCGGCTCAGCTACAGGACGCGGCCATACAGGATACAATAGAAATAACGGATCGTGTCATGCGTGAAGGCACCCTACACATACTTCTACATACATCTTCAAGTATCCGAATATCTTACTGTTCCCGCATCTAGTTTTCGTTGACAAAACGGAATGACAAATTTAATGTACCGGTTTGTCGGATCGGTACTGTCGTTTATGCGAGTGAACTCGCTCATACTACTACGTACGTCATCACCGAAATAAAACAGATCCGATAAAAACGATCCTGGAAACAGTTTCTGTGCAAACAAGCTCTTATCAAGGGGTCTGTTTCAATTGCATTTCGGTCCTGATAGAGCACATCTAATTTTTTTCTGTCTTTAATAAAAACATTATGATTCAGATATAAAACTGTTATAATTCATCATCTTAAATGTATGTATACTTTATGAATAATATTAATAAAGGAGCATTATATGATCTGCTCACAAAACTGCTGATGCCTTTGTTATAATCCATTTAAAGGGGCCACAAATAATTTTATAGGAACTTGTTGTCATAATTTTTATTTAAGTACCGTAGTGACGTAGATTCTGATTATAAATATTTGCAGGTGTTCTCGTTGACCACTCATCAGTTACTGTACACATTCGCGGGAGAGCACGCTAGGAGCTCGTTCTTCAAGCACATTGGACAAGGAGTCACCCAAATACATATTGGTTAGTGCTTATTGTTATTGCGCGTATTGTACCGTCATTTCAATAAATAATTAGGAATTGGATGTCCTGGTAAGTTTTGTATAAGTAGCGGCACGAAACTTTAGCGCTGACCGTTATTGCGCAGAAGTAAAAAAAATAAGGTACCTAAGGGGGGCTAGCGGGATGAAGGGCGAGCGTGCGTAGCGCCGATTGGCTCTCCAGTCGCATTCCGTCCCCCGCATTGATACGACACCCCGCGCACATCCAGTGTACAGGCGCGTTCTTAATTGTATTGTTATTGCTGTTATTTGAATTTGTTTGTTAAATTCAGTTTTTTAAGTTTGTTTGTGACTTTAAAGTGACTATGCCTAGAATAAATACTGTTTTGAAAAGACAGGCAAGGAAACTGGTTTATGACGTGAATTGTTTTTTTAAAAAGGGAATCTAATGAATTAATTGATTCTTAGAAACAAATCAAAAGTGAGATTGATAAAGCTACAAGTACTTTACTCAGTCATACGGGCAGCAGCACTGTAAATTTGAGCCAGATAAAACAAACTGCCGAAATTATTGAGGCGGGAATAATTTAATTAAATGGCGATTTAAGGAAAATCCAAAAAAAGGATAGCAGAGTCTACAAATACGTCAATTGCAACGGTAAGGAGCATCTCCAATTAAGCCAATAGTGGCTATTGGTATTGCTTGCGCGACAGTACCCATGCGCAGCTATCCCTTCCGCGTATCGTTCAGCGCTAGACTTACATGCCGCGACTTATACTATGTAAATATAGGGTAAAATATCTTCACTGGGCAAAGTTGCCAAACTTTGTACACGAACCGCGTTACCTCATACCATCCACTTCGTAGCGTCACCATTCATTCTTTATTCTAAAATCCAAGGTTTCCAAATTCCAAGATTACAGGCCATGCCTAGTTTGAAACTCACCTAGTCCATGCGTAATAATCACTTTTTTATCTTTTTAGTATGTTATCTTTATTTTTATTTATGGCTTATGATAGATATGTAATTAATCAGACATTGCTTCTAAATAATTGTATCTAGTCAAGTTGCTATCTTAGCGTATACATATTGGATACAAATGAATACCCCCCATATGTTGACACTCAGACAGAGACTAGATTTTTAAAAGCAAACCAACTCTACATACTTTTCTATAGGCGATGGTTACCACATAACACCAGGTGGGGGACATATACATATATAAGAAATATCACCGCCGCAAAAGACGAAGTTTATATTATTTTATTGAAATGAAATGAAATTTATTTGCCAGAAGCATGGTGTATAAGATGTTACAGCTATATAATTAGGTTTCACATACTTCGCCGATTATCATCATGCAAATTACAGTTACATAAAATTTTGTTAGGTATACATAAAAATTCTTCAGTTTAATAAAAATCAATCATTATTATCGTCAAGTATCGTGAAGACCGTAAAATAATCAATAAAAATATAAAGACCATAAAATTAAAAATTAGTACTTATGTCAGAAATTCATGTCAAAGAAATCATTAATCGTTGACATTTGTCAACTAGCCACCCGTACAGCTTTGTCTTGAATTGTTTATTAGGTAATTCTCTTATGTCCCTTGGTATTTTATTAAATATTTTAATTATCATTAAATAACAATTCTTACTTGTAAGTGCCGATTTACAGATTAGTAACATAAGCTTGGTGGGGTATTTTTTTTTTTGCGTTTCAAAAAACAATTTTTCTTCGTGAAACGACAGACCCAGTCGAAACAGATAACTAAACTGAAAGTAAGTTAAACGTATTTTTGAATAAGGTTAAAATGTTTTATGTATAATTTAACAGATAATGCCGGACGGTTATTCTCGTGCGGCGCGGACGGCACGATGAAGGTACGGAAGCTGCCGGAACGAGACGCACCGCCGCATCAACCCCAATATTAGGCACTCGCTGCATGGTATGTAGCTACTAAACTCCCCTTTACCCAGAGTCGCCCAGAGAGTTAGCAAGTTGAAGTGGCATGGGCCATAAAGCTCGGAGAACTGTCGTCGGCCGTTGGGGCAGTAAGGCGCGCAAGACAGCTCCCCGCTCGATGGAAGGACGACCTAGTAAAGGATGTCGGAAGCCGTTGGCCGCACAAGACAGGTCGCTCTGGAAATCTATGAGGGAGGTCTATGTTTAGTGGCTTTATGATGATTACGATTCGAGAGGTAAAAGTTGGTGTGGATATTTAGGGCGGGGACGCACTGGGCAAACAGGAAGCGGTTGAATGCAAGCATGGTACTGGATGTTTTATGTGAACACTTATCGCAAGCAGTCGATTACGAAAAGACACATACCTAGTGTGTCCACGTTTGTGGACGCGCCGCGCTGTCTCACCGTCGTTTTTGGGTGTCTATGTCCATTTTCAGGTACCTAATGGGTAACAATGTTTGCCCAACGTTTTCGATGCATTTGAACCGCATTAGCCGGCTCTCGCATTAAGAGCGTGATGTAGAAAGGGGAGAATTTTGCCCAGCAGTGGGGCACGAATCGAGTTAATGACAGTTTACGATAAAAAAGTGAACCTAATAACAAACACAATTGGGATGCTGTTTTATTTTTTTAGTAAAATGTTCTCCACTGACGAGAATAATAATAGCTTTGCAGTAAATCTTGATATCGTTTCCAGGTAAGCGAGGCTAAGCCGCATATTAAGCCGAGAGCTGTCCGCGTCTACAGTGTAGCCTTACACCCCTTGTGATGTATTTATCGTTGTCGCTATTCAAATGTTACGTGTATACCAATACGCCGTTAGACTAGTCAATGAGTAGCCGATTCTAATCTATTGAAAATTTTAATTGAATCTTTAGTTATTTCTAGTGTGAAATTCGCTATTATCGTAACGTGTTCTAGATGAATATAATTTATTTATTTGCACTTAATGTTAGTAGAATGCGGTCGATTGCTGGCCTAAATTTATGTATGTAAACATACGATGTGACAGGATGATACGTTAGTTTAATGGTATTTAATAGAGTATATCATGTGCAATAACACAATGCTAACTTATGAACCCGGCTTCACGCCTGGAGCCTTTAGTAGTTAATGGATAGCCCCCTTTATGATATAGCTTATATTGTGAGTGCATGTTGCAGTCAAAGTGATGAATTTTGAAAGTGAAAATCAGAATACTTTCATAATTCCACTCAGGAGATATTCATACCCCTCGTGTTTGCAACGCCAATGACGTCGTTTTAGCCAATAAGAGCATTGAGCGCAGCAGTCACTGGTCATTTACTAGTGTCTACAACCTTTTCATACAAAATGTTTAGAAGCATCGCGCCTGCGTACCCTTCCCCGTCTTAACCTCGTCCTTACGTCATATCTGTCTGGGCTGCACCTAGCGTAAATATTCGTGCTGGCCCCTGCGCGGTCGCTTTCTAGCATTTGGAAACTGTGATTCATCACTTTGACTATCAATAACACATATATAGTTACGTGTAACTTGTTGACGCATAATAAAATGTTATTTATTATAGAAATAGGTATTCATCTATGTAAATCCTCGTTGGCTTGATGTAATGTTTATGTAGTTAATCAAATAACAATTCAAATTGTGTCCACTTTGTCTGAATCATGATTATTGTTCATTGTTACATTTATAATCTAACTAGCTGACCCGCCCGCGGCTTCGCATGCGTGGTATTTCAATAAAAACATTACCCTCCTTTTGCGCACTCGGGTAAAAAGTAGCTTACGTCCTTCCCCAGGATATAATCAATCTCCTTGCCAAATTTCATTACGATCCGTTCAGCCGTTTAGTTATGAAAAGGTAACAAACAAACAGTTACTTTCGCAGTTACTATGTATGTATTATACATATAAACCTTCCTCTTGAATCGCTCTATCTATTGCTGAAAATTGCATTAAAATCCGTTGAGTAGTTTAAAAGATCTAAGCGAACAAACAGCGGAAGCGACTTCATTTTATACAATGTAAAGATTATACCTTAATATGGCACCTCATTTCTTCTAGATTTAAGTATTAAAAATCATTCTATATCTATTATAATGTGATGTGTTCGAGATTAATTGTTCAGATTATTTTTAAAGCAATATTATGTTCCATTGAAGCATTTCTTTAATTCGAAGCAATAAAATGAAACGTACATTGTATTCGTATGCTTTTCTAACAGTATTATACAGTTTTATTATACTAACCGAGGCTGCGAAATCGATCATGTTAATATTGTACTGATGAAAGTTGGTAATATAATTTGTGTTTTTGTGATACAAACACCGTGATATTTGAACTAAAATGTTAACCTGGCATTATCTTCTAATAAAATTATGAAAATCTTCAACATTATTATGGTATTTTAATTAATTTGATTTGGTCCTGGTTTATTTATTGTCTAAGGCTAGGACTATATGGCATCCGGGTCTCTCCGATCCGAGAAAATAACCAAATTCGGTATGCTATCGACTACACAAGATCCGTTTGAATCAGGAGCAAAATTCCCTCAGTCGACCGCTAGCACTTGCGTTGGACAGACGTCCGCATGATGCCTACTTTTTTAAAATGGTATGCAAGTACAAGGCAGCTGGTAAAAACTCTATATACTCAAAACCTAAAGGAAGGAGCGAAAATTGGGGCCGGAATATAAAACGTTTATTTATATTAGTACTACGTATTGGAATAATAAAAATGGCACGTTTATAGAACAACATACATGATCAAAATATTCCAAAGTCCCTGCCACCAAGGCAGACCACTGGAGATTGACCAAATTTTTTGAAATTTTTTTTACTGAAATATTATTTTTCCATCTGTTAATTTCTTTAATCCGAGTTACATATACGTTGGAAATGGAGGCAAAGATACATCGGCGTCTAATAAAACTCTATTTACACAAAAACTAAAAGGAGCGAAAAATTGACCGGAATATAAAACGTTTATTTATATTAGTACTACATATTGGGATAATAAAAATGGCGTTATAGAACAACATACATGATCAAAATATTCCAAAGTCCCTGCCACCAAGGCACTTACTGCAGATTGACCACATTTCTTGAAAAACAATTTACTGAAATCTTATTTTTCCATAAAACAGAGTACATTAAATGAGGGCTTTTGTATTCTGTTAATTTCTTTAATCAGAGTTACATATACGTTGGAAATGGAGGTCAAAGATACATCGGAGTGTAATAAAACTATTTACTCAAAAACTAAAGGAAGGAGCGAAAAATTGACCCGAATATAAAACTTTTATTTATATTAGTACTACGTATTGGGATAATAAAAATGGCGTTATAGAACAACATACATGATCAAAATATTTCAAAGTCCTTGCCCTGCATTTACAAATCGTCCATGGAAGATTTTGAAAAAAATTGCGTACCATTCTAAAAAAGTAGGCATCATCGGGACGTCTATCCAACGCAAGTGCTAGCGGTCGACTGAGGAAATTTTTCTCCTGATTCAAACGGACCTTCCTTGTGTAGTCGATAGCATACCGAATTTGGGGTTTTCTCGGATCGGGGAGACCCGGACGCCACATAGTCCTAGCCTAATAGCATCTCTTGGGTTATGATTGCACTTTTTTACTATCGGTCGTCACTAAACGCACACTTTTAATATTGATAGCACCAAAACTAATATGCTGTCTTTAACAGATTATGATGTAATCTTCTAAAATATAATATTAGAGTGTTGTTAAAAGACATTAATTTTGATGTATTTGGTAACTATTTATATTTTTTTCTTAGGTTAGTGTTTCACCAAAGTTCAATTAACTACAAATATGTAGCTGAAATTGCAATTTTGGAATACACATTCTTTGAGTTACCAAAATTAAGCTTTATCGTCAAAAAAATCGCACAATGTCACTATAATGAATAGTTTCGAGCTTATGTATGAGATACAGTAATACCTAGTGAGGTATCGGTGTCTTTATTGCTTTAAAATTTAGTTGTTAAAACTTGTTTTTTTTCCTATGTATAAAATCATTTCAGAAGTATATTTTGTCTGTTTTAAATAAATTATTCCCAACTCAAATTGTATTTTACTACAGTTCATAAAGTTCTGGTTTATAGGAGCGCAAAATACATCTATGTGTCAATAAAATAACTTTTTGCATAATTATCTGAGCTATATATTTAAAACAATTGCACCGTAATGCGAACATCTCTATACTAGAAGACGAAAGGAAATTTTTATACAAAACGACATTCAACTCTCCATAAGAAAAATCAGGTGAAAAAAAAACCTTAGGTAGAATTCGTGTGTCTCTATCCAGCGGGAACACCTGTCTAGGGAGAATGCCTTAATTCAAGGAATGTAGCTTAAAATTAAATCTATAAGTCAAATCATTACGATTGGATCATACGTATTGGATCCGTCGATTAGTACTAAAACTGAAATTGGATCCGACCTAATTACAGAGTTTTAAGCCATATTTATTAAACTGATTGAGTCAAATCATTACTAAATAATTAGAGCTATATTAGATCCGTCGATTAGTACTTAAACTGAAATTGGATCCGACCTAATTAGGGAGTTTTTAGGATATGAGTTTTACTCAAAGGCCTATAACTCCATAATTAGGTCGGATCCAATTTTAGTTATATTACTAATCGATAGATCAGATTTAAGCTACATTCCTTGAATAAAGACATTCTCCCTAGATAGGTGTTCCCGCTGGATAGAGACACACGTAGAATTCAATAGATTTCATTTGTCCTTCGTTCGTTATCTTTTTAATAATACTCGCAATTTATACCGATCCTCAATAAATAAACAGCTAAAACACTATCGCAAAACATAATTGGTTATTAGCCTATTATTTATGTAAATAACTTTTTATATATATCAGTCACCTTGATGCCCAAATAATCGGCAATAAAACTGACAGCGCGTTCCTTGTCAAGGGTAACATTACCAGATGGATTCTCCAAGAAAAGAGTTGCAGTTTTAGTTCCGTTGGCCACATTCACAAACTTGCAGAAAGGACTCGTTTTAGAATCGACAGTTTTCGGCGCTTCTGATGATACTATTATAGTTTTCGCGTTCAAGGTTGTGGTGTCTGTTACCTCTTTTGCATCACACCATAATGTGAACGTTAAACCATACAATCCGAAAAGTACAGTGACTTCGCTGTAAAGTGTGTCTAAACTCAAAAATTTGCCATCTCTACCTTTAAGTACAATGCTGGCCTGAGTGCTTTGTACTCCACACCGCGGGATTATTCCTTGCAATACAATGTTTGCCCAAGGATTTGCGGGTAACTCTACCTCTTTTCTCCATGTAATGACTATTTTCAGTTGAGAACCTTTCAATTCTTGCGTGTCTTCAATGATGACGGGCTTAGACGCAGACATTGAGTCGATCGGCATCATGGGCGCCTTGACAGTGCTTTCAATGAAATCGCGATGGATATTGATAATGCGTAAGATGTCACTCGTTTTGCTGACCGAGTAGAAGACGTCGACATCATCAGTCGGCACCAAACGTGCTTTCTTTCTTAGTTTTTGGACCCGGTTAATTATTTCCCTAGAGAACCCTTCGTCGAGCATGTCTTGGTCAGGAGTGACGTTGACTAGGATAAGAACGTCATTGTCGCTGTGGGCTTCGTATTGATCGTTTCCTACAGCTTGGAAAATGAGTCGCACTTCTGATACATCGATACGCTGACCTACTAACTCTACGAATCCATCACTTATGAGTTCTTCACACTGCTCGTTAGTAAGAGCTTTTAATCCTTGTGTTACGGCTTTGAAATCTCCTTTTAATCTCGCTCCAAGTATTTTGTGATCGGGTTCAGCTTTTAGCGTGATGCCGTATTTTTCTTTGTCGCTAGTGAGCAATAAGTTTTTAATATTCATCTCTTCTAACACGTAAGACTCCAGAGACTTGACATCATTCAAGTATGTCTGATCGCGATGAATCACAATCATCTCGGGTAGCGGGTACTTGATGGGCACTGTCTTTCTATCTCTCACGACTCTACCGAGTTCGATTACCGTTTGCATTCTTTGTACGGCTCTTTCGATGTCTTTGTCTACTAGATCTTCCTTCGCGTCAGGAATCATGTTGAAATGAACGCTCTCAAGTGAGTCGCCGGGTAGAAGCTGGCGTAAGGTTTTGTACATCAGCTCTGTGAGGAACGGAGTGAAGGGCGCCATCACTCGCGCCATATCGAAGAGGACTCCAAACAACGTGTCCAACGCGACCTTGCAATCCTTTACTCCGTTTTCTCCCTTTAGCCGTTTCCTGTTCATTCGGACGTACCAGTTAGTGAGATGGTCGATGAACTTGGTCAGTCTCGGTATGACCGTGTACAGCCTGTACGCCGCCATCTCTTTCTTCACGAACTGGATGAGAGACTGCGTGAAGGAAGTCAGCCATTTATCCATCACGTTTTCGCGTTCGGCCTTCTCATCGAACCTATAATCGACTTTATCTTCTTGCAAGATTCTTTCGACATTTTGAATCAGGAATCTAAACGCGTTGTACCACGGTAAAAAGACGTCCTTGATAACATCTCTGACGCCTTCCTCCTTAAATCGAAGGTTCTCCGCTTTAACAACGGGCGAATTGATGAGATAGAGCCTCAGAGCATCCGCTCCATACTTCTTGACAACTTCGAGAGGGTCAGGGTAGTTCTTCTTTCTTTTAGACATCTTTTGGCCATCAGAAGCTAAGATCAAACCGTTCGCGATTAGGTTTTTGAACGGAGGTTTGTTGAATAGAGCAGTCGATAGAACAATCAGAGTGTAGAACCAGCCTCTAGTTTGATCAATGCCTTCGGCGATGAAGTTTGCAGGGAAAATATCTTCA
The DNA here is from genome assembly GCA_918857605.2 of Philereme vetulata. Lineage (NCBI taxonomy): Eukaryota > Metazoa > Arthropoda > Insecta > Lepidoptera > Geometridae > Philereme > Philereme vetulata. The sequence continues at coordinate 10,123,059 of OU975442.1, read as the reverse complement.
AATTCTTTCTTATTTTCAAAAGGATAGTGGCTCTGAGCGTACGGCATCGAACCAGATTCAAACCAGCAATCAAACACTTCTGACACCCTCTTCAATGGTGGTTGACCAGGACGGGATGAAGGGATCTCCAAGTGATCAATGCTCTCTCTGTGTAAATCTGTGATTTTTTGCCCTGTTAGGGCTTCGAGTTCAGCAATGCTACCAATACACACCACCTCTTGCTTGTCACTTGAGATCCACAGAGGAATAGGTGTTCCCCAGTATCGGTTACGGCTGATAGCCCAGTCACGAGCATCCTTTAACCAATTTCCGAATCTTTTCTCTTTTACATATTCAGGGACCCAATAAGTTGCTTCACTGGACTTTAGCAGATCTTGGCTCATTTGTTCAACGCGAACAAACCAAGAAGGTACAGCCTTGTATATCAGTGGGGTCTCGGAGCGCCAACAGAAAGGGTAACTATGCTTTACTTGGCCAACAGACAACAACCTGTTTCTACTTTTCAGATCTGCTATGATATTTTTATCCGCATCTTTCACATACTGTCCCAAAAACTCTTTTACAGGCGCCACAAACCTTCCACTGGAATCGACAGGACACACCATATCTTGATCCCTAGTGATGACTCCCGCTGCTAAACAAACGCGGAAATCGTCTTCTCCGAAATATGGAGACTGATGGACAATCCCTGTACCTGAGTCATCAGAGACATAGCCATCAGTTAACACTTGAAAAGCCTTTGGGCATGTCTCAACAAAATAATTGAACAGAGGTGTGTATTTGATGCCTTTTAGTTTTTCACCTACAATTTTTTCTAACACTTCAAAGTCTTCACTCTTGAGAGTGATGGGAAATCTGGCTTCCTGGATGATGTAGCATTGTCCTGAGGACTTTTCTTTGACCTTTAGATAGATAAGTTTGGGATTCACACAGAGAGCTAAGTTACTTGGCAGTGTCCAAGGGGTTGTAGTCCATGCCAGGAAAGAGAAACCTTTATCAGTAGGGAAGGTGACTACAACAGCTGGGTCCACCACATCCTTGTAATTCTGCCCAGATTCAAAATTAGACAGTGGTGTTGAGCAGGCAGTGGAATAAGGCATCACCTTAACTCCTTGGTATACTAAGCCCTTGTTGAACAGCTCTTTGAAGACCCACCAGATCGATTCCATAAACCATGGGTACAATGTTTTGTAGTCATTTTTGAAATCTGTAACAATCATTGAACTGTTTTTATTTTCTTTTAAAAGGACAGATCTTATTTATTATGCCTACATAGATTTTTTATTTGGTTTTATGTTAATACAAAGCTCTATCTAGTCATTTAAACGTAATTAAAATGCTTACCAATCCAACGCCCCATCCTAGTAATGATAGTTTCCCATTCATCAGCGTACTTCATAACAATTTTCCTGCATTCAGCATTGTATTTGTCAATGCCCATCTTCTCAACATCTTCAGGGCCTTTGATCCCTAGAGATTTGTCAATTTCGAATTCTACTGGCAGACCATGGCAATCCCACCCAAATCTTCTTTCCACATAAAATCCCTGAAATAGAATAAAACACATGGGCTTAACTCAATTAAAATGTTTGTTACAATTATTTTTCTCCTAAACTGCTAGTGTGAAATGAAGTAACCTCATCAAAACCACATTTTGTTAAAGTAGATTTAAATGACTGCTATACCAGAAGACTTAACAGAGGCATGGACTGTCAAGCAGAAGGAGGCCTATCTAATGATGAAACATCATCTTCAGCCAGAGGAACTTTAAATAAACAACAAACCTAGGCTGTTCCTTTGGAAATCCAACATACTCTATGCGTCCAGCTTTCACACTCTGATTACTGTGTCTTTAACAGTTTTGTGATCTTTACATTGCCTAGTGGTAAACAAACATGCTTTTAATAGCAATAAGAAAAGGTAATGCAAGATACACAAACAAAATCACAATTATTTGTTGATTGGACAGATAGCTCCAAAAACACTATGTTAGCATACCTGTTGATGTGCATATCTTGTGACCACATCCTTGATAGTTCCAGCCAGGATGTGGCCATAGTGAGGTAGCCCTGTGGCAAACGGAGGTCCATCATAAAATGAATATCTGCAATAAAGTAAAATATTGCATCATGCATTGGGATTTGTACTCATAACTGTGTATACAAAATTTTTATTGGATCTAATAAGAAACTGTTGTTTTGTTTATTTATTTATTGTAAGTAGTGTTTATAAGCTAGTTTATTAAATAGTAATTATGTAGATAAGTGGCTAAAATGCAGATGGTAATTTGATGAGTTGGTTTATATAAAAATTAAAAAGACCTATCATGGAAAGGTCTACAATGACCAGAATCTTGGTAGACTTTATCCATAAAATCTTCATGGATTGAACTGTGTTACTGTGTTCCAGTTAAAAGGGTTTGAACTGTGACTGTTAATTTACAGGGACAATATACCTACATTTTCTACTGCATTTCCTACACAATACAAATCCACCAAATTCTTTTGCATTACAACCAGAATAGTTTTGCTAATGGTTACATTGTTGATTATTCAAATCTTATTTTATAAGTAATTTTTTTAAGTAAAACTAATTGACGAACCATGTATCTGGTTCCCATAGTACAAGCTCTGCTTAGTTTGGGGCTAGATATAGCGCTGTGTGACATGTTCAGCAATATTTATTTATTTATGGAGTTTAGACGAAAGTTCAACGAGAAATATTAATACGAAGTTAATTTATACATAATTAGATGGAAAGAAATCTAAGAATAAGTTTTATAGAAGATTTTAATGTATAGCCAACATACCTGGGTTTATTTTTCGACTGCTTCAGGCAGCTATGAAAAGCATCTATGTCCTTCCAAAATTTCAGGACTTTTTCTTCTTCTTTAGGGAAGTCGATATTTTCAGGTATTCTTTCAACTTTATTTGCCATTTTCGCTTTGAATAAAAAATGATTTTATTTTATTCATAACCTCACTCGAACCCGAACCGCCACATCCGCCGTGTAATCGTGTATGCATAACTGTCATAACTGTGTGTGAGTGACGTGCGGATGGAACTGGCTGACACTGACATTGACAGTATAGTTTGCAACAGCTGTAAAAAAAATTCAATCATTTCACTCGGCGGCGGCGTCATCTCGTAGTCAGTAACATTTTCAACTTTTGGCAGGAAAATCGATATTCTGAAACACAAAGTAGCGCTGAACGAAACTCCGTACTATATTAAAGAGGATTATCCACCGCAAGTTCTGGTGAAAAGGAGAGAGTTACAAGATCAAGTTAAAGTTGAGAAAGATAAGGGGAATTTTGCCATAATTAAATACGATAAACTGGTAATACTTAATAAAAACCCTGAATTTAAAACTAATAATAAGAGGACACTTGCAATCTCTCCCACACGCCAGCAAGAAAAACAAAGCTACGCCGACCCAGAAAAAGGCACTTAGATCATCTAGTTTCTCTGAAGGAGTTTTGAAACAGAGTACGCTAAATTTCTTAGTGAACAAAAATGGGAATAGCTCCCATGATAAAAATACAATACCTAATAATACAATATTTTATACCAACACCTACTAAATAAACTAAACTATTAAATTTTTCTAAATAAATATAATATAAAATATGATTAAAACACCACTATAAATGAAAATAACTAGGTAACCAAATTAATATTGTATAATTTAAAATTAAATGCTAATTTCGTAAGTTTTTTTTACATGTATAAAAATAACTTAAAATAATTACTGTAAATATTGTAAGAAATAAAAGGCTTTTTTATTTTATATTTTATTTTACCTTAGTCAGTAAAATGTCTAGGAGCTCGTAGAGTTTAATATAAGGTCTGCTTTATGCAAAGTTAATTTTGATCCGAAACTTATTTTTCTAGTCCGGATTGTATCCTTCGAAAACAGGCAAGATAGAGAACAACCACCGCGTCGAAAATGCCTGGAAGAGCTTCTGGTTAATACAGTACCACATTATTCAATATTACACATTAACAATATTCTACAATACCACACTGCGCGCAAGACGGGCATATTAATATTCATATTCTTTATTTTCGGCACGAAATCAGTTACATTCACACATCTTATGATTAAAATATTGTGTAGTTAGTAATCTAAATAACATGTACCCTGTTAGGGAGTGGCAAAATCTTTAATTTCATTTTAAAAATGCGCTCTAAAACTTATATTATCTATTGAAATCAATAGATAATATAAAATAGGTGTGACTTGTTGCTACTTTATTTTTATAAATTTATCCCAACCCCCTGTAATTGTAACAGTGAGACTCGTGGGGAAACAAATTTCCAACGAGTTACACTGTGACTCATTTGGGTGTAACTCGTTGGGAACCCATTACGTTTGGGTGTATGCTCTTTGACTGACTTAGTGCCACTTTAGCCACGTTTTAACTAGATCTAGACACATTTTGAGACTTGGCAGACACCAAAAAAATCTATTTAAAAGCTACTTTTAAATCACACTGGTTTTTGAATAAATTTTATAAAAGGAGTGATTAGGATTAGAGTCTGCATCAAAGAAATAAAGTAGACACTGAAAATGAGCGACAAATTAAAACATATAGTTATTATTTTAATTTGCTGCGCTTTTTGTCTTCTTTTATTAGGCAGTCCTTTTTAATTTTATTTTAATTTTTAATTTCGTTTGAAAAGTAGAAAATGTGATCGATTATCCCTTTTTTATTATTTCCAGTTACTTTCTATGTTCACCTACTTTTAGCCACATTTGTAGGTATTAAATTCCCAAAACTAGTCACTTTATCGGTATGGTTTAGCTACTATATCCGTTGCCAAGGTGGCGACACTGACTGAGTCAGTATGACTGACAGACAGCTGACATTGACACACATCGTAGTTGGCAGTGTGACATGACAGCAGTCTACGGTTAACTAATAAACTCATACCTACATTCGTGTGTGTGCGTGCTTGTTTTGCTATCGTTTGGTTTACCTGCAGTCAGAGTCAGAAAACAACAAAGTCTGATTTCATTTGGATGATCCCATTGATTCATTTCATTGATAAAGTATGGAGTGTTCTTGGATAAAAATAACACCTAGGTAATAAATGGAAACAGATTCTGAAAATGTTGCTTAATTTATAGCACTTCATGGCTTTGTACTAAACAGTAGACATACTGATTTTTTTCTTGTTTCAGTGTGACTAGAGGTGCGAGCATCATTAACCAATTAGATGACACTAGATTTGAACAATTTCTTCGAAGGATTGTTTCCAAAATGATAATTCAAGATACTGAAATATTCAGTGATGATGAAAAAGAAAAACTTCTTATAGTATTTGAATTGGACCAAGAAAGCTTATTGATCGCTATAAAAACAGTAATATTTATATTCAAAAGACTGTTGAAATATATATTCATGCCTATTGATTTGAAAAATGATCTAAAAACTTTACAATTTAGCAATGACAAAGCTGACTGCATTGTCAAGGTATGGTCCACAGAAACGAGAACCACACTAACTGAATTGGGGTCAGAATCTATTGATAAATATGAATTTCTAGACTTTTCTTGGAAAGTAAATGCAGAACTTAGTTCAGATTATTGCAAAAAGACAAAAGTACCAAAAGCATATTTATTACTGAGTCGAGAAGATGAAGATACTGAAATCGAACTGACTCACCCTGAGCTATACTCCATGTTTCTGCAATTTGAAGCCATTCAAAATGAAATAGACAATTTGGGAATATAGTTAAAATATAAGTTAGTTTTAATTGGTTGGAACTGTGTAATGGTGTAATCTTAGTGCATGTTTATAGCAAAGTTATTAATTGATGGTGTAATTTACATCAGTGTACTTCTCTATTCTTAATAAAAAATATATTTTAGAACAAAGTATGAATATCAATCAACCAGAGAAAATAAAATGTAGTCAGTTTTATCTACTCATGGCAAAGAATAATATTATGAATTATGTAGAGATAATATTTTATTTTTATTGTGTTATCTGTATACTTATGGAAAATTCTAAGCTTTTTAAAACCAATTCTAAAATTCTGGGATGGGACTTGAGCCCACAACCTTCTTGTAGCACAATTGGTAGTGCATCCTTATACTACTAGGAAGGTTGCGGGTTCATGCCCCATCTAGGCTTGACAGTTTTTAAGAGGGCTCATGCTTCGCGCGGCCGTGGTGTTTAGCGACGCGCGACGCACCGCATGGCGCGATCGCCGAGGTCACATCGAATTCAACTACGATGTAGCGTGCAATAATGCAATACCGAATTTGATCCTTTATTTGATAGGTAATTTATATTTTCGCGTTATTTATTCACTTATTATAAGTTATCTTGGAAACCTTCCAATGCGAGCAGAACGATCGTCTTGTTTTGCGATCGGACTAGTCGACATCGGTGGCCCGCCACTTCCGTTTCAGGTAACGCGCTATATACTTTGCGCCTCATGGTCGTTTTTGAAGTGCTCCCATTTATGAGTGATGCCAAGCCAGGTGAAATCGAAAAGTGATTTCTAGCCCCGGTCCGGCAGAAGCCTATTCCAAGCCGCTCGTTGGCGCTGTCCATGAAGAGTGTCACTCCTCGGTTTCTAATCCCAGGCACTCCTCTCTCCCCGCAAGCGAGGAGTGTGCGGACAGCGACGCTTTTGGTTGTAGGTTCCCGCCGAGAGCCGATGCTGCTTGTGGCTTGACTAACGGGTATTGGTTGTGATTCGAGGGGCAGAAGATCAGTGTGTCTACTTGCCGCAGCTCTAAAGATCTTCTCGGCGAACGATAGAAAATGCGGCTTGCAATCAGGATCTGCAACGATGTTGTGCAGTTCCGATTCGACCAGGTTTCTGTCAATCCGGGCTTTTAGATCTGTTCGAGCCGCTAGGAAACGAGGGCAGTCGAGTATGATGTGCCATACGGTTTCACAGATTTCCGGGTCGCATTCGCATCCCGGGCTGTTTTTCAGCTTGAATCTGTGAAGATACTCGGCTATCCCCCCGTGACCTGTTAAGACTTGCACTTGGATTGGTGTAAATTTTGTAGAGCGAGTTATCCGATATGCACTGTGGACTCCTGGAAGGAACCTTCTCGTTACCGCACCTGTGCTGGAGGTTTCGGATCGATTCTTCACGAATCTTCCTCCTAACGTAAGACAGGGGGATCCTTCCATAGTCCTGTGTGGTGTCCTCGAGCGCGGCAGCTTTCGCTAACTCGTCCGCTCTCTCATTTCCGACAGTGCCTACGTGCGACCTTAGCCAGAACATTCCGATCTCTCGTCCTCCTTCTTGGATCCTGGCAATGTTCTCCTTTATGCTTCTCGCCAGAGGGTGGTTCAAGCTGGGATTCCGGAGCAGGTCGAGTGACGATCTTGAGTCACTCAGTATGCTAACTACGGGGTCCCTGCTCGAGTTTACCATCTGAAGAGCCCTGTGGAGTGCATAGAGTTCCGACTAGAAGACTGTGCACGCAGGGTGAAGCTTAAAGGTGGCGAAGTTTGACTCCTTTCCCTCCTCCCACTGGGTTAGAGCAGCACCTACTTTTCCGTCGATTTTGCTGCCGTCGGTGTATATTTGGGGTCCGGTGATCTGCTGGACGGTGGTGTCTTCTAGCAGTTCGTACTCTACGGATGTTAGGGTAGATGGATGGGGCTGTTCCAGATATCCCACTCGGAGTTCGAGCTCCGTTTCGGGTGGGAGATAGTCTTTCGCCAGACCTTTTTTGGCTCTGTATAGGTTCGCCGCCTCTTGGATCCTTAGATCCAGTGGCAGCAGACCCGACAGTGCCAGTGCTGCGGTGAGTGAGACCGTTCGTAGAAAAAAGTTTATATCAAGGAGCGGTCACTCCCTTGGATTACCGATACGGTAAAGCTCATGATGCAACTGAGAGACAACGCGCATGACCGGTTTCGCTTTTCTAAAAGTCAAATTCATAAACAATACTATAAGGATTTAAAAAGCGCTGTCTCAAAAGCTCTCCAAGCAAAGATCGCCATGCTTATTTTGACACATTTATTAATGCAAATCTAAAGGATCCCGCAAAATTATGGAAAAACTTGAAAAAGACAGTTCTTCCTAAACATAAGTTACCTGAATTGCCTTGTCATCTCAATAACCCTAACTTGATAAATGACCACTTCTTAAAAGTTCCAGGTTCCAGTGACGTTAATATTTCGCAATTAACATTCTATGAACACAATAGGTTTTGTCATAACTCTCTGCGGTTTACAAATGTTTCGGAAGACATGGTTCTAAAAGCCCTACGCCCACTTAAATCAAGCGCCAAAGGCACAGATGGTATCACCTTAGATATGATTACACTAACACTACCTTATACTTTGGAAGCTATTACTTGTATTATAAATAAATCCATCTCCTCTGCAACGTTTCCCTCTTGTTGGAAAATAGCTGTGGTCAAACCGATACCAAAAGTATCAAGCCCGAGTACTTTTAAAGATCTTCGCCCTATCAGCATCCTGCCTTGTCTCTCTAAAGTACTGGAAAGAGCGGTGCATGATCAAATATCAAACTTTATTGAGACCAACAATATCTTACCACAAGTTCAGTCTGGGTTTAGAAAGAGTCATAGTACAGCTACTGCTCTGCTCGATGTTACAGACAATATTCTTGGAGCCCAAGATAACGGCAAGGGAACGTTGTTGGTCCTGCTGGACTTTTCTCGTGCATTTGATTGTATAAATGTAACTCTACTTCTTTCTAAGTTAGCTTACTATGGGCTAGACGGTGAAGTAGTTGAATGGTTCGACAGCTATCTTTCAAATCGTTCTCAGATAGTTGAAACAGCTAAAGTAGACGGTACTAACGCTTTTTCAGCCAACTCTACCGTCTCTAGAGGCGTTCCACAGGGCTCTATTCTTGGACCTCTATTATTTGTACTTTATTGTGCAGATATAATAACAAATATTCGCCACTGTCAGTACCACATCTACGCAGATGACCTGCAACTGTTTATGTCATTTAAACCGAGTGAAACGTCTCAAGCAGTTGCAAAAATTAATGAAGATCTTGATAGCATTGCGCTATGGTCAACTCAAAATTCCTTAGTTCTAAATCCGGGAAAATCTAAGTTCTTAATTCTGGGATCCCGAAACCAGATCAATGCCATTAAACTTGAAACACCTAGTGTAAGTATCTTGGGAGAATCCATTGACTCTACAAATGAAGCTCGAAATTTGGGACTACTAATGGATAGTGAACTACGCTATGAGAAACATATAACAGAATCCGTGCAAAATTGTTTTTATAGGCTAAAGGTTCTATACCGTATTCGTGAATGTCTCAATGTTGATCTACGTGTGCGGTTATGTGAATCTTTAGTCCTTTCCAGGCTTAATTATGTGGATACAGTCTATGGCCCCAGATTATTGGCTCGGACTGAGAAGTTAATTCAACGTGTGATAGGTTTTGTTTTTCTATCCCAGCTAGGGCACATGTAACACCTTTTATAAATAGAGCAAAACTTCTTAAACTGTCCTCCAGAAGACATCTACATTTTGCTATCCTTCTGTTTGGTGTCATCAAGAGCCGCCGGAAACCAGAATATCTCTTTCGCAAATTAACCTGGTTCCGCGATTATAATAAATATGATACCAGAGCTTCAGAGTCTCTTCTGGTGACGCCTGCACATGGCACCGCAGCTTTTCGTGGTAGCTTTAGCTATTGCGCTACGAAGTGTTGGAACGATATCCCTCCACCTCTATGTAATGTTAGTTCAGTTAATTTGTTTAGATTAAGACTCAAAGCTGATATTCTGTCAACACAGCTAAACCAACCGTAGTGGCAGTAGCTGAAGCTCTCTATCTCTTTCTCTCTCCCCGGTCTCCATGTCTTGTCTTAAATATACCCGTAAATTTTTTTTTTTTAGTTTGATAGTTAGTAGTGATAGTTTTATTGGTTTATAATAGTAGGTATTTAATTTTGTAATGCATGTATTTAATATGGTTTGATTTGAACAATAGTTGTGTTTGTCTTATTATGGCTACCCTTGATCAAGAGGTACGTGAGGTAACATAAACTGGACTCAGCGGAAGACCAGCGCTGCGGCATATTAACATACCGTAGCATCATGCTGAGCTGAGTACCTATTCATCTCCACACAGAGCTTTTAAGTTTGTCAGTGCTTAGGTTAGATTTTATTGTTGTTGTGTTTTATTTTCCTTTATTACTGTGTGGTTGTTGAATAATATGTTTTCTTTCTTTCTCTTTCTTTCGGTATGACCTACAGACCTTTTGTGCAAATCCTCCCTGGAGCGCATTGAATTGATTTTATTCATTTGCAGCTCTACAGATTGGTACCAGGCACTTGAGGCGTATGTCATAATAGGCTCCACCACTGCGATGTAAATGGTTCTCGTGATCTCGCTGTTTAGACCCCACGTTACTTTTGCTGCGCATGCCAGCTGTTTGTAGATATCAGCTACTTTCTTGCATTGCGCGGATACGTGGGATTTGAAGACTAGGTTTCGGGCGATGATCAAGCCCAGCAACTTTATCTCCTCAACGAGGTCCAGTTTTGTTCCGGCCATAATTCGCTGTGGGGTTTCATATTTAAACTTCTTCGTTAGTAGCATCGCGTTGGTCTTATGCGGTGCGAAGTTGAGTTTGTTGTGATTTACCCACGTTGCCACTTTATCCAGCGTTGAGTTGACAGACCGCTCTAGGCTGCTCACCGACTCTCCTGTGAAGACGAGAACCACATCATCTGCAAAGGCCTAGCTGTATACTCCATCCATCTCTAGGCTTTGCAGCAACGAGTCTAGGATGACGTTCCAAAATATTGGTCCTCCTATGGATCCTTGGACACAACCCTTTGTAGTTTCCTTCTCGTAAGCTGCTCTAGCATAGTTGACCGTGATCTTTCGGTCTGTGAGATACGAACATACAATCCGGTACAGATTTCCCGGACACCTTTTTCGACAAGTTGGTGTTTTAAAGCTGGCCACCACGTGTTGTCGAAGGCACCCTCTATGTCCAAAGAGATTAGGAGTACGATGTTTTTACTATTTACTCCTTCTTTTATGTGCTCTAATAGGTCATAGAGGGCGTCCTCGGTTCCTGTCTGCGGCATGAACCCATACTGATTTTTGTTCAGGGTAGGAAGTAAATGCCATTGGAGTCGACCAATCATTAACTTCTCGATGGTCTTTCCGAGAACAGATAGTAGTCCAATTGGTCTGTAGGACTTAGCATGAGTGTAGTCTGCCTTTCCTGGCTTCCGAATGATGACCACATGTGCCATTTTCCAGTGAGTGGGGAAGTGGTTTAGCGACAAGCATTTGTTTGCTATCGCCATGAACACTTCCCTGTCACATCTTATGGCTGCGGCGCAGATGTCAGCGGTTAGCCCGTCTGGTCCGGGTGCCTTTTTGGGGTTTTGTGCTTGCAGCACTTGCTCCAATTCCGCTGCCGTAAATGGTGGATCATCATCCGAAAAGTCTTCCAAGGTACTCTCCTTCATCTGTTTCCGGAGGTTCGAGTGAAACGACTGGTCGGTACTCTCGGAGTCGTCTGGGTAGAAAGTTCTGGCTAAGAGTTCAGTCGACTGTTTTGGAGTTAGGGTGTTACCTTCAGAGCTTCTCAGGAGCATGTCCTCCTGCCTTCCTGACATTGTCCTGATCACTCTGTAGATTTTATCCCACATACTCTCCTTTTCCTGAGTCGTGCAGAACTCCTTCCAGCTCTCTGTTGGGGCTTTATCTGCGATGACTGCGTATTCCGCCTTGCATTTTTGGTATTCTTCTATAACCATTTTTATCCTGCAAGGGGCTGCATTCTTGATCCTCCTCTTTTTCCTAAGGACCTCTCTTTTCAGATCTTCTAGCTTCTTCGACCACCACGGGGGCCTGGGATTGCCCGCCATATTTCCTGCGATGGGGATGGTTTGTTCGCAGGCTTTGTGGATGGCTTCAGTGTAAGCTGTGATCTTATCTTCGAGGTCCCTCGGGATTTCGGACTCCAAAATTGAGACGGTGGTGATGTCTCTTTCCGCTAGGATGGTTTTTAGCAGATGTGTGAATTCGGTCCACTTTGCCTTCTTGGTGTTATACTTGCGCGTTGTGACTGGCCCAAGAACTTCCAAGGCCCTCCCCAAGCGCAAGGTAAAGGTGATAGCGTTGTGGTCCGACGTCACGAGACCTCTCTCCACTCTCCATCCCTCGATTCTTCCAAGCAAGGGTGTGCTGCAAGCGGAGACGTCCACTATGCTTGTGCAGGCTCTACCCTTTCTGAAAGTCTCGAAGGTCGGAGTGTCTCCGGTGTTTAAAATTTGGAGTTCCTTCTCGTTCAGGAACGCATTATACGCCTCTCCTCTGTCATTCTCAGATACGCTGCCCCACCAGTGGCTCCAGGCATTTATATCTCCCGCGACGATGAGGTTTTGGGTGTCCAACTTGATGCAAACTATTTTGATGCGGTCAAGATACGGTACTATGTCCTGGTCCCCCTCTAGGTAGACGGATATTACTCCTAGTTTTAGGCCTCCCCCGATTAGTAAGACTGCCGCTTCAGTTTCAGTTACCAGCTGTGGGTCGTGTATGACTTCCAGCCGGTTACCGAAAATTATAATGGCAGCCTTCACCGGTTTTTGCCTATTCAGGGTGCATTGGATTACCCTAGCCCCAAGATGTTGTTTGAGGACGCCGGTCTTTCCGACGTACGGTTCCTGTACTAGGGCAACCGTGATGCCCCTGTCCACCGCAAACTGGAGTAATTCCGTCGTGGCTAGTATTGAGCGTTACAGGTTCGCTTGGATAAACCTCAAACCAGTTCCGCCCAAATTTTGATGGACCGAGCTTTGGTACTGTGAGACGCCCTCAGCAATACGATACTCGAGACCGCGCTATTGCATCCCATTTTAGTCTCTCTGGGCACTCTTTGCTAACAGCGTTGTGCGCCAGGTTGATGCTGGTTCCGTACGCGGTCGAGCAGTTTTTGCATTTTGGAGGGTTCCCCTCCTGTCTCCCCTTACATTTCTCCCAGGAGTGAGCCTTTCCGCAGTGACTGCAGAGCTCGTCTCTCTCCCGGCAGACAACCTTCGTGTGGCCGAAGTCAAGGCATTTGGTGCACTGCACCAGTGGGGTCTGATCAAATACAGGTCTGCGCTGCATCCCTATATAGATTATCCCTGCCTCTACCAGGTTTTTGTGGATGGAAAGAGAGACTTCCAGTACCGCATGGCACTCGAGCGGGTTACGTGCCTTTTTACGGTACCGCATCTTGACGGTGCTATCCTTCAAGTTCACGTCTTTTAAAATGTTTTTGTTTTGCGCCAGTATATTATCCACAATGTCTCCGTGTGGTAGGACAGGACATCCCTGACGATGACTAGAGGGTTTGCTGCCCTTGCCACTTCCGCCTTTAGGCCCTTATCCATCCTAACCCTGCTCTGCACCAGGTCCAGGTCTTCTCTGGAGCTACAGCTTAGGATGACTTTTTTATTTTTAGCCTTCCTAACTCTGTCGACCTTGGCTCCAGTTTTTTTGGTGTCAAGAGCCACCCTGATCCTGTCGATCACATTTTCCCCAGTGTTCTGGGGGTTGTCTGATGTGATGATCAGGGTGTGGTTTGGTTTTAAGGATGGTGGTGGCCGACATCTCTTTCAGGATGCCCTTCATCTCCTCTACTTCTTGCCTCAGGCCAGGTTCTGGCTGTGCTGGTGGAGGTTTGGAGTCCATTTTCTCCATGGCTTTAAGGTTGGACTCCAGGATCTCGCGCGTGTGTTTGTTGGTCTCTCTTCGGAGCTCATCCAGCTGATTCTGGAGAGATTCTACTCCTGCCTTGAGGCTCGAGTGGTCTCTCCAGATGGGGTCTTCCTCTTTCCCCTTTTGCCCGCTGGTTACGAGCTCTCCCAATACTCTGACACGCTTGTCGAGGTCCTGGAGCGCTTCCGACGTTTCCTTTATAAGCCTATGGGGCTCCTGGGTCTCATACCCGCACGGTTTCGCACCGCTTGTATCTCCTTGAGCGATGCGCCGATGTCCGTTCTGGCCTTTGACATTTCCGACGTGAGATTGGTGGCAATGTCTATTAATTGTTTAGTATGGGCTTTCTCCACCCTTACGAGCTCCGTAGCGTGTCCCGTCCTTTCCCTTTCCAGACAGAAGGAAAACCTTCTGCGAAACCATTCTGACGCAGAAGGAAGCGGCGGAACGGGAGCGGGAGGAAGACCCGAACGCTCTACCGATTCGCCGCAGGCGGCACGGCCGGCGGCGCTTGGCCTACATTGCTAGAATGCCGCCATAACGAAGACCTGCGGGCGACGGATCGGGGGGTCTGTCGCCCGCGCTATGAGGTCCTGAGCTGGAAGACACCTTATGTGTTCCTAAGGTGCCTTAAGCGGAGTGAAGAAGGGCTTTCGAGCCTAGAAGAAGGGCCCAATAGGGCAGACACTAAGGGAGGTGGCTACGATAGAGTGTGTAACTTACCCGCGGCCCCGACCGGAAGCGAAAGAAGGAACACCCAGGTGTCAGGTCGGTATGGCACTTTAAGCTGAGTCCGACATATCCTTTTCGCCCCCCGGTGGGAAGGAATCCATACAGGATTTCCCCTGGTAAAAATAAAAAAAAAAAAAATAAATAAGGTTAGGGAGGTCACGCTCATGCGCAGGCAGGCGCGCACCACCTTGTTACGGCGGTGGACGGAGGACCTGGCGCCACCAGTGCCGGGACAGTGGACGGGACGGTGGATGCCGTGAGGCCGGTCCTCAGTAGGTGGGTAAGGCGGCGGTTTGTGTCGCTGACCTTCCGAATGGTGCAGGTACTTTCCGGACACGGATGTTTCGGAAAGTACCTGCATGGAATCGCAAAGAGGGAGGTGACCCCAACCTGCCATGAGTGCGGAGCACTTGTGTCTTGTGTCTTCAGACACGGCGCTGCACACGCTGGAAGTGTGTGCTGCATGGGGCCCGCAGCGGCACATACTCTCAGCGTGCATCGGAGGGGATCTCTCTCTGGCGAGCGTGGTGAACGCCATGCTCGGCAATGAGGCATCGTGGCAGGCGATGGTCTCCTTCTGCGAAGAAGTTATGATGCAGAAGGAGACCGCGGAGCGGGCCAGAGAGGACGACGCCGCTTCGGACTCGCTCCGGCGTAGACGAACAGGAGCAAGGAGGAGGCGGTTTGCTCGCCTCCTCACTCCTTCATAAGCGGGGTCACTGGCTGCGAGTCGGGGGACTTACAGCCGGCTTGCACGACCTCGCACGTCTTATTGAGGGGGGGTCTTTGTGAGAAAGGCTGCCCCCCTCCATGTCGGGGTCTGGTTGCCTGCAACCGGACCAACCGCCGGGGCTGGGTGGTGAATGTTAGCGTGACCCCACCTTACCCCACCTCGGCGGAATGACTGCTCACCGTGGTGGTTTTAACCGGTAAGAGTCCGGCATAACCACTCTAGCGCCCCCGCGTGGGAGTGGTATCCATGAGGATTTCCCCACGTCAAAAAAAAAAAGGTTAGGTTAGGTTAGGTTGGGCGGGTCTGTATCTATCCATTAGTAGTTGCTATGCCTAGCTTGCGTGCTTCGGCCGCTTGTTTTGGATAAGTCCAGGCCTTCCTTACTCGGCTGTGGGAGCGAGTAGGGAGGCGTATGGTCTTGAGGGAGAGCGCAGGTCGTGTAGATCCTTAAGGCAAGTCTGGTGGGGTCGGCCTTCTCGCGGTTGCTGCCCGTTTTAGGTATATTTCCATCTGAAATAGACGTAACTGAAACCACCAGGCGCCGGCACTTTGGTCCTTCGCTGACGGAGTCCCTCGAGCCGGCATTGGTGGATGGGGTGGTTCGGTCCCTGTTTCCACCCGGGACCAACTTCACCCCACCAGTGATGGACCACCCGCGGGGAGCGGATCCGCCGGAGGAGGAGATCCCTCCAATCACGGTAGAGGAGCTTGCCGAGGAGACCCTTTGCCTCCGCGCCATGAAAACGGCCCCAGGGCCGGACGGCGTACCCGCGCGGGTAGTGGCCATCGCCACCACGCAAATGAAAGAGAGGTTTCGGGATCTTTTCAACGCGTGTTTCGCGTCTGGGAGGTTCCCGAAACCTTGGAAGGAGGGGCAGCTATGCCTCCTCCGGAAGGAGGGACGCCCGGCGGTCTCCCCCTCGGCATACCGACCCATCGTTCTGCTCGATGAGGTCGGTAAGTTGTTCGAGGGGATCGTCGCCAGGCGACTTAATGGCCTCCTGCTAGAGGTGGGGCCGAACCTGTCGGACGCCCAATTCGGTTTTCGAAGGAGACGCTCGACAGTTGAGGCACTGCCCCGGCTCAAGGGCCAAGTAAGGGAGGCCGCGGAGGCAGGGGACGGAGTTTTGGCTGTGTCATTTGACATAGCCCACGCCTTCAACTCCATCCCCCACCCGACAATACTGGAGGCGCTCCGCTACCATGGAGTGCCTCAGTACCTGAGGAGCCTCTTGGTCAATTACTTGGAGGACCGAGCAGTCCTCCTTGTTGACAAAGCGGGCCAGCTTCGGTGGTATGGCGCGGAGTCCGGTGTTCCACAGGGGTCCGTTCTAGGGCCACTCCTGTGGAACATCGGGTTCGACTGGCTCCTGCGAGGAGCTCTCCTTCGTGGCACGAGTGTCATCTGCTACGCGGATGACACTCTTCTCACTGCCGGGGGAGGGACTTTAGGGAAGCGGCGAGCCTGGCCTCGGCTGGCGGATCCCTGGTCGCGGGAAGAATCCGCCGGCTGGGATTGGTGGTGGCGCTGCAAAAGACCGAGGCCGTATTCTTCCACGGGCCTCGTCAGCGCATTCCCATTGACGCCCACATCGTCGTGGAGGGCGTCAGGGTAGAGGTGAAGGCCCAGATGAAATATCTGGGCCTAGTGCT
Organism: Philereme vetulata; assembly: GCA_918857605.2. Lineage (NCBI taxonomy): Eukaryota > Metazoa > Arthropoda > Insecta > Lepidoptera > Geometridae > Philereme > Philereme vetulata. The sequence continues at coordinate 10,106,233 of OU975442.1, read as the reverse complement.
CGACAGCAGGTGGCGCTTCGGCCCGCACTTCAGCGGGCTGTCGACGCGCCTATTGAAGACCGAAGCTGCGCTCGCGTGGCTCCTTCCAAATCTGGGGGGGCCAAAAGCACGATGCCGGCAGTTGTATGCCGGCATCTTGAAGAGCATGGCCCTCTACGGGGCCCCCATCTGGGCAGACTCCCTTCAAAGGAGGGAGAATGCTAGCGCGATCAGCAGGCCCCAAAGGGCAATCGCGCAGCGGGTGGCGAGGGCCTACCGCTCGGTGGGCTTCGCGGCCGTGTGTGCTCTGGCGGGCACCCCTCCTTGGGAGCTCGAGGCGCGGGTAATCGCCAGAGTGTACGAGTGGACAGCGGGGCGTAGGGCGCTCGGGGAGCACCCCGCCCCGGAAGAGCGGGAGGCCGTCCAACGTCAGGCGAGGGCCGCAATCGTCCACCATTGGACGGAGGACCTCGCCTCCGCCGCGTTTGGCCGCCGAACGTTGGACGCTCTCGGGCCAATCCTGCGAGAATGGCTCGAGAGGCCTCACGGATACCTCTCGTTCCGGATGGTGCAGGTGTTTTCCGGGCATGGATGCTTCGGATCGTACCTGCACCGGATCGGAAGAGAGGTGACCCCGTCGTGCCACGATTGCGTTGCGGTGGAGGATACGCCGCAGCACACCCTCGAGGTGTGCTGCGGCGTATATATATATGCGGCCCGTCGTGGTCCGAGCTACGTCGCGTATTAGTGGTGGCAGTCGGGCCGGACCTCTCGCTGCCCGGCGTGGTCATATCCATGCTGGGAAGCGAGGAAGCTTGGGCAGCCGTAGCTTCCTTTTGCGAGGACGTTATGTCCCAGAAGGAGGCAGCGGAGCGCGCGCGGGAGGATGATCCCCTCGCTGCACCGCTTCGCAGGCGAAGAAGAGGTAGGAGAAGGCGATTGCACGAAAATCACCTTCCCCCTCCTGATGGAGGATAGCGGGAGACGGGCGCGGGGGCGCCTTCTCCCGCATTGCACTTATTCTCCACTTCCGCCGGGCGGGAATGGCCGAGCACTCACGGTCGTTCCCGGGCCTCTCCCTGTCGGGAAAGGAGTGAAGGCCCCGCTGTAAAGGCGGGCGGTCGTAGGCGGGGCATTGGAAGTAAAGGCTCTGCCGGTTTCCCATTCCTCCTCCATGCAGACGATGCCGGAGTGCCGCTGGGTCGTTTAGTGGGTATACCGGTCCTGTTTGGACCGGGGAGTCCCACATACCCCCCCCCCCCCATCCCCCAATAGGGGGGCATGCGTAATGCATTTTTCCCAGCGTCAAAAAAAAAAAAAAAAAGGTAAGGTTAGGTTAGGTTGGGCAGGTCTGGGTTTATCTATTAGTAGTTGCTATGCCTAGCTTGCGTGGTTCCGCCGCTTGTTTTGGATAAATCCAGGCCTTCTTTACTCGGCTCTAGGAGCGAGTAGGGAGGCGTATGGTCTTGAGGGAGAGCGCAGGTCGTGTAGATCCTCAAGGCAAGTCTGGTGAGGTCGGCCTTCTCGCGGTTGCTGCCCGTTTTAGGTCTATTTCCATCAGAAATAGACGTAACTGAAACCACCAGACGCCGGCACTCTGTCGGTGGGGTAGGATAAGGAAGCTTCTCCACGCGTCCCTCTGATTAGCAGAGGGCGTCGTGAAAGGAGCAGGGATGGGCTAGTGGAGCCGTTATAGCGTAGGGAGGCATTGTTAGCTTGGCGTCTTTCCGCTAGGGTTTCCGTGAGTCGGCCGTATGGGTCAGTTTCCTTGCGGGATCCTGAGTGGACCGATGCTTCGCTGGCAGTGTTGTTGGCGGTTACGCCCTTTTCAGGGCGCGTTGGTGGAGGAGGCGAGCACGCCCTTTTCAGGGCACTCACTCCAAACTTACAGGGGAGCTCACCCCTAGATAAAAGAGAAGACGATGTGGAGCATCGGAGTTAATATAATGGACCCAAGCAGTTGTAAGTTTGGTCCCCAGGTGGGTCTCCGAAAGGGGGAATCCCACCCCTCTACTTCTAACGAGGTGGAGGGCTGCTCCTCGTACTCTGGGGGGGGGGGGGGGTAGCAACTGCTTCGTAGCCAGGCAATCCGCCCGGCTCCGTGAACGCAACTCTAGCAAAACTCTGACACTGGACACTGATATAGCAAGCGATATGGACAACGTTGTGATGGAGGTGGAAGCATGCGCCTCGAAGGCATGTGTTGACACCGCTGACGCTGGCCTGAATAAGGACACTGAAGTGGAAGCGCGCACCCCGAAGTTGTGTGTGGAAGCAAACGACCCCTGCATGTAGAAGGAATTGAAAGTGGTGGTAACGCGCCTGTCGGATTCTGAATCTGACAGGAGCATGGTGATGGTGTCACCTGGACCCGCGTTGGATCCCGCCAGATTTTGGCGAAAGAGGCCAGGCTCAGCAAGCCCGAGCTTTTGCTCTGAATCGGATTCGGACGTAACTGTTACCGGGGACGTGTCGTCACCTAAAGTGACGAAATCGATGAAGGGAAGAGGCAGCGGCCGCCAGACCAGTTCTGGGAAGTTCGAGGCCGCGGCGAGGGCCAGAAGAGAAGAATTCCTTCTGGACGCAAGCGAGGAGGTGACGGTTGCGATGGAAAAGACGCGGAAAGGGAGAGTGACGCTCCCATCGCGTTTGGCAAGCCTTTTGGCAGGGGAGGTCGATGACCAACTTGCGACGTCCCTGAACAAGCTGGTGCTAGATTGCGTGGACGTCATCAAAACGGTGTCCCGCAAGTCTGGCCACTTGAGTGGTCCATTCCAAAAGTCCCTTAACAAGACGACTAAATTCATAGTGGAGGCAGTGGAGGTGTTGAGTAAGCGCTACATTTCTAACGAGACGGCTAAGTTGCAGGCCGACAACACACGCCTGCAAATGGAGCTCACCGCACTGCGAAAGGAGTTTGCGGAGTTAAGGGCGGAGCTGCGGCCGGTACGACCTACAACGGAGCCCCAGGATTGGAGTCGGCAACTGGACGTGGAGGGGTTGTCGCGCGCCATCATGGTTCAAGTAGGGACCATGGTGAACGCTAGGCTGGAAGCCCTAGAAAGTAGGCTTCTACCGGAAGTGCGTCTGCGGCCACCGTTAGCTGCGGACAAAACCCGCCTAAGCAGAGCGGAGGCTGGGCCCGAACGTGAGGTGCCGACTGTGGTGCTGAAAGCCTCCACCTCATTCCAGATTAAGGGAAAGAAGGTGAGCCTGGCGGCTAAGGAGGCGGCTGCGGCAAGTGTGCCGCGGTTAGAATGCTCTGCGCCTGCGCCAACAGGCGAGGCGTGGAGTACGGTGGTCCGTAAAGGCACGAAGACGACGGCCAAAAAGACTGGCCAAAAGGTGGCTGGCGTTCCCGCGTCTGCTCCCAAAGCAAAGCTTCGCCCACCTCGTTCGGCAGCCATCACTCTCACCCTGTTGCCAGGTGCTGTGGAAAGCGGCGTCACGTATCAGGCGCTGCTCAGGGAAGCCAAGGAACGCGTTGACCTCAAGGGCCTCGGCATTGAGGAGATGCGTTTCAGGACGGGGGCAACTGGTGCTCGGGTGCTGGAGATAGCCGGCGCCACGGGTGCTGTGAAGGCCGATTCTCTGGCGGAGAAATTCAGAGAGGTCTTAAGCGAGGACGTGGTACGCGTACAGCGGCTGGTGATGCGCGCAGATATAAGAGTCATGGAGCTAGATGACTCCGCGACACCAGATGAGGTAGCGTCAGCCGTAGCAGAACAGGGTGGCTGCTCTGTCGACAGTATAAAGGCTGGCGTTATAGGGCCCCGCGGCTCACTGTGGCTGAGCTGCCCAATCGCGGCCGCTAAAACGGTGACGGGAGTTGGCCGGCTCAAAGTGGGCTGGATCTCGGCAAAAGTGGTGCTGCTCGACCGCTTGCCCATGAGATGCTTCCGTTGCCTCGAGGTCGGCCATGTTGGGACCATGTGCAAGGCTGAGATGAACCGCAGCGGTCTTTGTTACCGTTGTGGGAAACCTGGCCACAAGGCGAGGGACTGCCAGGCTGAACCAAACTGCGCTGTATGTGCAGCGGCCGGAAAGTCTGCGGCGCACCCAATTGGTGGGAAGGAGTGCCCCGACACCGTAACCAGGTCCCAAAAGGGGCCTCGAACGAGTCAAAGAGGCCAAAAAAGAAGGGGGAAGGTGAAAGCGGGCTCCAAAGTCGCGCAGCCGTCTCAGCGCAACTCTCTGCGGGAGGAGGAGCAGATGGACACCGCAATCTAGATGGCGCTAGCGTTTCTGCAGGCGAACGTAATGCACTCTGCCAGGGCTCAGGACCTGTTAGTTCAGAGCATGGCAGCGTGCATGATAAAGGTAGCTGTGGTCGCCGAGCCGTATGTGGTCCCTCCCCGAAATGACTGGGTGGGTGACTTCGATGGCTTGGTGGCTATCGTAGCACCGGCGGCCGCGGGCGCTCCGTCTATTGATCGGGTGTCCAAAGGTCGAGGGTGCGTGTTGGCTGTTGTGGGTGGTGTGGCGATTGTGGGGGTGTATTTTTCGCCTAATCGAGGCCTCGCCGACTTCGATCAAATACTTGTAGATGTCGGGATCTTGATTGGGCAGATACCCTCATACCCCGGGCTTGTTGCTGGAGATTTCAACGCGAAATCAACCGCGTGGGGATCCACAGCAACAGACACTAAGGGAGAGGCACTGGAAGAGTGGGCGGTGTCCATGGGACTCACCCTTCTTAATACGGGGTCGGGTGACACATGCGTGCGACAGCAGGAGGGGTCTATCGTGGACTTAACGTTTTCGTCCCCCCCCCTGGTAAATCGGGTCCAAGGATGGAGAGTGTTGGAGGATGTGGAGACGCTATCGGATCACCGCTACATCCGTTACGAGGTGACCACATCCTCCACCACTCCACGAGTAGGTTCTCGACTTCCTCTTGGAGGCCTCCCGCGTTGGGTGCTACGGTGCTTGGACCGGGATGTAGCAATAGAGGCGGCTCTGGTAGAGTCCTGGACTATGCCCGATCCTATTGAGGAGGTGGATGATGCGGCGGAGCGGCTACGATGCCGCGATGCCGAGGGCCAAACCATTCCCGCCTCGGCGGGAAGTGCACTGGTGGCGCCCGGAGCTGGGCGAGTTACGCAGAGCCTGCGTTGCAGCGCGCCGCGCGCCGCATCTACACCCGGTATAGGAGGAGAAGGGTCCGTATTCAGAGCCAGGAGGACTCTATATACCAGGCTTACAGGACCACCTGCACAGCTCTGCAGGTAGCCATCGCTCAGGCCAAGGAGGCAGCATGGGAGGAGTGGTTAGAGGTACTCGACCGTGATCCATGGGGGAGGCCGTACCGCGTTGTACGGCAAAAACTGCGACCTTGGGCCCCCCCGCTAACTACGAGTCTGGAGCCTCAACTACTGGAGCAAGTGGTGAGCACTCTCTTCCCTCAACGGGATGAGTTGGTGCCACCACCTATAGACACCGGGTTGAGACGCGAAAGTGACGCTGAGGCGGCACCTCCAATATCTGAGGTGGAGTTTGGGGTAGCTGTTATGAAGCTTCGGCTGAAGAACACTGCCCCAGGACCAGATGGCGTACCAGGCCGAGCCTTGGTGCTCGCGCTTGGCGAGATGGGGGAGTGGGTGTGGGCCTTATTCAATGCGTGCCTCAACGAGGGTAGATTCCCGAGGGCGTGGAAAACGGGAAAGCTCGTACTTCGTCGGATGGACGGGCGCCCGGCTGAAATGCCATCGGCCTATCGCCCCATCGTGCTTTTGGACGAGGTAAGCAAGCTCTTCAAGCGTGTGCTCGCTGCTCGCCTCGTCGAGAGAAGGGACCCGGGGCTAGATGATGCGCAATATGGCTTCCGCCGGGGCCGTTCTACGGTGAGCGCGATCGCCCGGGTCAGGGACTTGGCAGAAGAGGTGGTTTCCGAGGGTGGAGTGTTGTGGGCAGTATCTCTGGATATATCCAACGCGTTCAACACTTTGCCCTGGGAAACGGTTAAGGCGGCCCTCGAGTACCACGGCGTACCAGGGTATCTGCGGAGAGTGCTGGCAGATTACTTTGACGGCAGGGTCGTAGAATTCCCGACGAAGGATGGCTGGGGGAGGAAGGCGATGTCGTGCGGTGTTCCACAGGGGTCGGTCCTTGGACCACTCGTGTGGAATATCGGATACGACTGGGCGTTGCGAGGTGTAACACTGGCGGGAGTACACGTCACGTGTTACGCCGATGACACGCTGACGGCCCACGGAAGGACTCATCGGGAGGCGGCTCGCCTCGCTACAGCGGGCGTTGCCCAGATGGTCCATAGGATCAGAGCTCTGGGACTGGAGGTGGCCCTCAGTAAATCTGAGGCCCTAGTTTTTCATGGGCCTCGGAATGCGCCACCGCCCGGTTCCTCAATAATGGTGGGGGGAACTTCCATTGCCGTCGAGTCGACGATGAAGTACCTAGGAATCGTCCTCGACGGCACTTGGAAGTTTGACGAGCACTTCCGGCGGTTGGCCCCGAAACTTTTGGCTACTGCTGGATCGCTCGGGAGATTACTCCTTAATGTAGGGGGTCCTGGTGGGGCATGTAGACGCCTATATGCCAGAGTAGTGAGGTCGATGGCGCTCTATGGTGCGCCGATATGGGCGGATGCCCTGTGCTCCCGAAACGTGCCACTGCTGCGGAAGCCGCAGCGTGGAATGGCACTCAGGGTGGCTAGGGCGTACCGCACCGTATCGCACGCTGGGGCGTGTGTCCTCGCCAGTGTCCCGCCGTTGGAGTTTGATGCACAGGTGCTCGCGGCGAGGTGTAGAAGCGCAGGAGGCGGGCGACCGACCACATTTACGAGAGATCGCGCAGTGGGAAGAGGAAGCACGCGACGATCTCTTCCGGAAGTGGACAGCGTGGTTAGAGATCCCGGGGGCTAGCTGGGAACTGGTGGAGGCAGTTCGACCCATCCTTCGGGTTTGGGTCGAACGAAAGCACGGTGCACATCGCGCAGATGCTGACCGGACATGGCTGTTTCGGCAAGTATCTGTGCGAAGTGGCGAAACGAGAGCCGTCAGTGGAGTGCCACCATTGTGGAGGGGGAGTCGCTGATACGGCGCAACATACGCGCGAAGAGTGCCCAGCTTGGGCGGTGCCTCGCGCTGCCGTATCGGCTATTGTTGGAGGAGACCTATTACTGACGGTCCTGGTCAAGGCCATGGCCGAAAGCGAGGAGGCGTGGAGTGCGGTAGAAACCTTCGGCGGAACGGGAGCGGGAGGAAAACCCGAACTCTTTACCTATTCGCCGCAGGCGGCACGGCCGGCGGCGTCTGGCCTACATTGCTAGAATGCCGACATAACAAGGACCTGCGGGCGACGGATCGGGGGATCTGTCGCCCGCGCTATGAGGTCCTGAGCTGGAAGACACCTTATGTGTTCCTAAGGTGCCTTAAGCGGAGTGAAGAAGGGCTTTCGAGCCTAGAAGAAGGGCCCAATAGGGCAGACACTAAGGGAGGTGGCTACGGAAGAGTGTGTAACTTACCCGCGGCCCCGACCGGAAGCGAGAGAAGGACAACCCAGGTGGTTTTAGTCGGTATGGCACTTTAAGCTGAGTCCGACATATCCTTTTCGCCCCCCGGTGGGAAGGAATCCATAAAGGATTTCCCCTGGTAAAAAAAAAAAAACAAAAGGTTAGGTTAGGTTAGGTTAGGTTAGGTTGGGAAACCAAAGGCCCTTCTCAGGGCCACGCCGGCGATGCCAGTATGGCGTCGGAGGTTTGCCGCCCATCACCGGGTAGCATGTTCCGCAGGCTGTCGGTCGACGTGTTGTCGGACTCCGACAACGAGTCGCTCGTTCCAGAGTCGGACGGAAGTTCGGCGATGGAAGCCGAAAGTCGCTTTCAAAAGCGGAAGCGATCCTTCCTGAAGGACGGCGGCGAAGGCTCCTCGGACTCCACGAGGAGTGCTAAGCCAAAAAAGAAGGCGAAGGCCAAAAAGCCTTCCACTGTGGTGGACACCCACGACGTGGGTCTGGCGGACGCCCAACGTCAGTTGGACCTCGCACGAAGGGCTCAGTTCCAGGAAGACCTGGAAGAGAGGGTCGCCGCGAAGGAGATGCAGGCGCAGGCCGCCCGGGCTAAGTCCGGGTACGGTGCGTCTAGCGTCTTATACGCGGACCACTAGCTGGCCGAGCTGGACCGCATGGCGCAGGAGGACGAAGAGGAGATCAGGGTGGTCGCCTCTAAGTCCTCCAATCTAAAAGGGACATTCCAAAAGTCCCTTAAATGCAGGGCCGCCAGCATGGGTGGCATCGTCCGGGAGCTGGTGCAACGCACAGCCACCGACGAGACGCGGCAACTGCAGGCGAAGTTAGATCGCCTGCAGTCGGAGGTCAGCCAGCTGCATAAGAAGCTGGCTGAGGTCACGGCCCAGCCAACCCAAGCTGAGCCGAGACCTGCGGTGGAGGGCCCTTCCTCCTCTTCCAACCTTGAGGATGTCATCCGCAAGGTTGTGTTGGAGGAAAGGGCATTTACGAGAGCCTGCCTCGCTGGCATCGAGGACAGGCTCTTGCCCGAAAAGCGCCTCCGACCGCCCCTCGCGGCGGACAAGAGGCCGTGCGAGCCTGGGCCATCCTCCCAAAGGGAGGACGCCCTTCTCCCTTCCACCACCCCGTCCACCCAGCCGTGGACGAAGGTGGTCAAAAAGGGGAAGGGCAAGGCCAAGAAGGCGAGAGCGGCCGCCGCCCCTGCCTCCCCAGCCAACATCTCCCCTCCCTGCCCGTCCCAGACGACCGGCAAGGGGAAGGGGAAGGGGAAGGGGCAAAAGTCGGCCCCTAAGCCCGCCACCGCTGCTCCGGCAGCTAAAAGGGCCCCTGCCGGTGGGACAAAAACCCTAGTTTCTCCCAAAACCGCGGCCGTCGTGGTGACGCTCACCGCGGAGGCTGCGGAGCGTGGTGAGACGTACGAGTCCGTGCTGAAACGGGCTCGTACCAACGCCGATCCCACCAAGTTGGGAATCGGCGCCATCACGTGCCGCCAGACCCAAGCCGGGGCTCGTATTTTCGAGTTCCCGGGGGCCCAGGGCGGCACCAACGCTGACCTCTTCGCAACGAAGTTGCAAGAGGTCATCGCGGACGCGGCCAAGGTGGTAAGGCCCGTCAAGTCGGCGGCCCTCGAGGTGACCAATCTGGACGATTCGGTCACCAAAGAGGAGGTCGTGGCGGCGCTCGCAGCAATAGGGGGCTGCAACACCGCAGCGGTACAGGGTCGGGCTATCAGGCCCGGCCGCGGCGGCATGGGCACAATCCGCCTGGAGTGCCCGGTCACCGCAGCTAAGGCCGTCCTTGCCAAGGGACGGCTTGCCGTCGGGTTTGGGTCGTGTGTGGTCCGAGCACTTGGTGAGCAGCCTTTGCGCTGCTACAAGTGCTTCGGAATCGGCCACACACGGGCCCTCTGTCCGTCCAAGGTGGACAGGTCGGACGCCTGTTACCGCTGCGGTAAGGAGGGGCACATGTCCGCCTCCTGCACGGCCGCCAAGCCGCACTGCGCGGTGTGCGCCGCCAGTGGCCGCCCGGCGGACCACGTGATGAGGGGGAGGAACTGCAATCCTCCCCCAAAGAAGGGCAAAGCGCAGGCGCCGTCCCAGCCTGCCGCTACCACCGTCGTCCCTGAGGCTGGACCTCGGTGGCCGACGAGGGGGGTGCGATGTCCAAATGATGGATAGGTCCGGACATCGCATCCTACAGGCGAATACTAACCACTGTAAAGCAGCCCAGGACCTGCTGATGCAGGCCCTGGCTGAGTGGTTAGTAGACGTTGCGGTGGTCGCCGAGCCGTACTCTGTCCCTGGCCGTTGGCTGGGTGATCGGGACGGCTCGGTGGCGTTGGTGTCGCGGTCTTCCACGGACTCCCCTCCCCTCTCGCTCTTAGAGAGGGGACCGGGATACGTGGCCGCCGCGTGGGGAGAAATAGCCCTGGTGGGGGTCTATTTCTCCCCTAACCGCCCTTTACAGGACTTCGAGGATTTTCTCGAAGTCCTGACCGCAGTAGTCGGTAGGGCGGCGCCGCGCCAGGTCGCCGTATTGGGCGACCTGAACGCCACGTCGGCGGCCTGGGGCAACCGGGCCGCCTCTTGCAACGTCCGCGGGCGGGCCGTCGAATTTTGGGCGGACTCGTCGGGCGTGTCCCTCCTAAATAGAGGGACGGCCCACACGTGTGTGCGGCAACGGGGAGGGACGGTGGTGGACGTGTCGTTCGCCACCCCCGCACTTGCCGCCCGCGTCGTCGGCTGGCGGGTGGAAACGGTGGAGACCTTGTCGGACCACCGATACGTGCGGTTCGACATCGTCTCCACCCAGAGCCCCAGGGGATGGCCCGCTCGGGCCAGTCCCCCTTTCCACGGTGGGCTCAGATCCACCTGGACCGAGGGGCGGCCAAGGAGGCGGCGTTCATCCAGGACTGGCTCACGCCTCCTATCAATGTCCTGGACGTCGACGCCTCGGCGGTCCGACTGCGGGAGTCCCTGACCGAGGTGTGCAACTCCAGCATGCCTCGGTCTCGCCGCCCACCTCCCCGACGCGCCGTCTATTGGTGGTCGGAGGAGCTGGCGGGGCTCCGGGCCGCCTGCGTGGTGGCCAGGAGGGCCTACACGCGGAGTCGACGGCGGAACGTGCGGGACGCGTCGAACGAGGACCTTCTCTACGCCTCGTACGTAGAGGCAAAGAAGGTCCTCAAGGCGGCTATGTTCGCCGCCGACGACGCGGCGAGGGCCGAAATGCTAGAGGGTCTCGACAGAGACCCGTACGGGAGACCGTATAAGGCGGCGCGGAATAAACTGCGCCCCTTCGGTCCCCCGCTAGCAGAGACCCTCGAGCCGGCGTTGCTGGATGGGGTGGTTCGGTCCTTGTTTCCAACAGGGACCAACTTCACCCCTCCAGTGATGGACCCCCCGCGGGAGGCGGCTCCGCCGGCGGAGGAGGTCCCTCCGGTCACGGGGGCGGAGTTTGGCGCGGCGACGCTTCGCCTCCGCTCCAAGAAAACCGCCCCCGGGCCGGACGGCGTCCCCGCAAGGGTGGTGGCCATTGCGGCCACCCAAATGGCGGACAGGTTTCGGGACCTCTTCAGCGCGTGTTTCACGGCTGGGAGGTTCCCGAAAGCCTGGAAGGAGGGGCAACTGTGCCTCCTCCGTAAGGAGAGACGACCGGCAGACTCCCCCTCGGCATACCGACCCATCGTTCTGCTCGATGAGGTCGGTAAACTGTTCGAGGGGATCGTCGCCGGTCGGCTGAATGGCCTCCTGCGGGGGGTTGGGCCGAACCTGTCGGACGCCCAATTCGGTTTCCGAGTTGGGCGTTCGACAGTGGACGCGCTGGCCCGGCTGAAGGGCCAGGTGAGGGAGGCCGTGGAGTCTGGGGACGGAGTGTTGGCTGTGTCATTTGACATAGCCAACGCGTTCAATTCCGTCCCCCACTCCACGATCTTGGAGGCACTCCGGTACCACGGAGTGCCTTCATACTTGCGGGCCCTCTTGGCCAGCTACTTGGAGGACCGAGCGGTCCTCCTCGTAGACAAGGCTGGCCAAGTCCGGAGGTACGGCGCGGAGTCTGGTGTTCCACAGGGGTCGGTCCTAGGACCACTCCTGTGGAACATCGGCTTCGACTGGCTCCTGCGGGGATCCCTCCTCCCGGGCACGAGTGTCATCTGCTACGCGGATGACACTCTCCTCACTGCCCGGGGGAGGGATTTTAGGGAGGCGGCCAGTTTGGCCTCGGCTGGCGGATCCTTGGTCGCGGGAAGGATCCGCCGCCTCGGGTTGGGGGTTGCGCTGCACAAGACCGAGGCCGTGTTCTTCCACGGGCCTCGGCAGCGCATCCCTCTTGACGCCCACATCGTCGTGGAGGGCGTCAGGATCGGGGTGAGGACCCAGATGAAATATCTGGGCCTCACCCTGGACAGCAGGTGGCGCTTCGGCCCGCACTTCAGCGGGTTGTCAGCGCGCCTGCTGAAGGCGGCGAACGCCCTCTCGTGGCTCCTCCCAAACCTGGGAGGGCCGAAGGCGAGATGCCGGCATTTGTATGCCGGCATCTTGAAGAGCATGGCCCTTTACGGGGCCCCCATCTGGGCGGACTCCCTCCACAGGAGGGAGAATGCGACCGCCATCCGCAGGCCCCAAAGGGCCATTGCACTGCGGGTGGCGAGAGCCTACCGCTCGGTGGGCTTTGCGGTAGCGTGCGCTCTGGCCGGCACCCCGCCTTGGGAACTCGAGGCGTGGGTGCTCGCCAGAGTGTACGAGTGGACGGCGGGGCGCAGGGCGCTCGGGGAGTGCCCTGCCCCAGAAGAGCGGGAGGCCGTCCGCAGAGAGGCGAGGGACGCAACGACGACCTAGCCTCCGCCGCGTTTGGTCGCCGAACGTTGGACGCTCTCGGGCCAATCCTACCAGAATGGCTCGAGAGGTCCCACGGTTACCTCTCGTTCCGGATGGTGCAGGTGTTTTCCGGGCATGGATGCTTCGGATCGTACCTGCACCGGATCGGAAGCGAGGAGACCCCGTCGTGCCACGATTGCGGTGCGGCGGAGGATACGGCGCAGCACACCCTCGAGATGTGCCCATCGTGGACCGAGCCGCGTTGCGGCTTAGTGGTGGCAGTCGGGCAGGACCTCTCGCTCCCGAGCGTGGTCTACTCTATGCTGGGAAGCGAGGGGGCCTGGGCAGCGGTCGCGTCCTTTTGTGAGAACGTGATGTCCCACAAGGAGGCGGCGGAGCGCGCGCGAGAGGAGGACCTTCACCGGCTCTACTGCGTAGGCGGAGAAGGGGTAGGAGAAGGCGGCGATTACAGTCGCCTTCTCACTCCCCACGGTAGTGAATAGCGAGAGACAGGCGCGGGGGCGCCTTCTCCCGCATTGCACATAATCACCGCCCCCGTCAGGCAGGATCGGCCGAGTACTCGCGGTCGTTCTTGAGCCTCTCCCTACAGGGAGGAGCTTGCAGGCCCCGCTGTAAAGGAGGGCGGTCGTCGGCGGGGGATTGGAAGTAAAGGCTCTGCCGGTTTCCCAATCCTCCTCCACGCAGACGTTGCCGGAGTGCCGCTGGGTCGTTTAGTGGGTATACCGGTCCTAGTGGACCGGAGAGGCCCACATACCCTCCCCATCCCCCAATGGGGGGGCATGCGTAATGCATTTTTCCCAGAGACAAAAAAAATAAAAGTTAGGTTAGGTGTTTTGGCGTGGGCGGGGGCGGGGGCGGGGGCGTGGGCGTGGGCGTGGGCGTGGTTGTAAGCGTGGGCGTGGGCGTTGGCGTGGGCGTTGGCGTGGGCGTGGGCGTGGGCGTGGGATTGGGCGTGGGATTTGGCGTGGGATTGGGCGTGGGATTGGGCGTGGGATTGGGCCACGCCCACGCCCACCTTCACACAAATAAACTAGCACGACTTATAAAGTTGGATCGTACGTACATCGTTACATCAATCGTACGTATCTTCCAAAGAATAGCCAATTCGTATCATCATCATCATCACCCACAGCCTGATTTAAAAAAAATATGTAGATCCTGAGGTAGCAAGAAATCTTGAAAAGCAGTCCTAAGAAAGACGTATTTGACCATTTTGGTTTTTTGGTCACAAAATGCAACATGCAGAAAGCTGATAATGAAGGGTTCTAATCGAACCCAAGTGCTTTGGAGTTAACGATGAAGATCAACTAAAAAGAATGCCAGCTGAACTTTACTAAGTTAAGGTACTAAGTTTGAAAAACCATCGTGGTGATTTCCTATAGGTACGAAAATCTCGAAGCAGTAATTTCATTATTACTAGGAGTGCCATCTTCAAACGTAGAGAAGTAGAAAGATTATTAAGTGTCCTGAAAAATGACAAAACGGACAAAAGAAACAGGATGACTATACTATATGACTATACTAGAACAAACATAGCTTGATCTCTGGGACAGCTGTCAGTAAAATCGCGCCTATGAAGTTCTGAATTTAACAGTACGGACAAACGTACCAGTCAATGTCATACTTTATGGGCATACTGAGCTAATTATAGCTTTATGGGCACACATCGTGACCACAGACTATAAACTGTCGATATTTTGTATAAAACTTAATTCAAAATTAATTTATCATTTAATTTAAAAAAATAACACTATTAAATATTAAAAAAAAATAACATAATTTACAATAAAATCTAAATTCTAACCTACTCGTAACATTCCTTCCGACAACTTTGGGGTTCGAGAGAAGTTTGACCGCGGCGTGTCTTGTTCCGCAAGATGGCGCCAACGCGCCGCCATCTTGTTTGACATGACCCATTCTCCTCAGTACGAGTGCTAACGCCTTGTATACGCCACGTGTTTTCCGTTCTCATCACTTTGTTTTTGTTACTATTGCTGTTATATTTATGATTGTTAGTTTCTTTGTTGTTATTGTTTGTTGGCATAATGCCAAAGAGAACGAAGAAAACTGTTTAGAACAGGCAAAGTCGTGAGTTTGTGATTCGCTTGCTTGAATATTTTGAGCGAGAAAACCAAAATGGTGGACCGCTATTACCCATGGCAAAAGTTTGTGACAGAGTTGCAGATGCTCTTGGCATTGGACGTGCGACAGTAATTCGCATCAGTAAAGAAAAATATGGCGAATCTTTAACCGCAGGATTGACTCAAGACGAGGAAAAAAAGCTTTCAACGCCAAATAAAAAAAGAAGAAAGGCTGCTCTTGTCACAAAAATTGACGACTTTGACGCCGCTGCGAATCGCAACCATGTATATGGTTATTATACACGGGGCGAATTACCTTTATTAAAAAAAACTGGCGGCGTCCCTAAAAGACGCAGACTTGTTTAAGGAAGCTTGCCGTCACTATCGAAGATTATGAAAAATATTGGATTTTCCTAAAAAAAGTGACAAAAGAAAAATTATAATGGAACGAACCGACATTGCTCTTGCTCGAGTGAATTTTCTCCAGAAAGTAAAAAAAATTACAAATTGGGACAAAGTGGTCTTTCTAGACGAGACACGCTAAACGCCAATCATACCGTATCCAAAGCTTGGCCCGATGATACGGCACATTCGACCACCAAAGTACCCGAAGGCAAAGGTCAAAGATTAATAATAACTCATGCTGGGACGTCATCTGGTTTTGTGCCTAATTGCCTATTGGCATTCAAATCTACGAAGACCAATGAATACCATGAAGAAATGAATTTTGAAAAATTTAATGAGTGGTTTTTAAAATTATTAGATAATTTGAAAGAGCCACATTATATAATTATGGATAACGCCCCATATCACTCGGTCCAAAAGCACAAACCACCAACTTCGGCAAACAGGAAGTTAGAAATAATTGCATGGCTTTAAGAAAAAGGAATAGAGGCCAATGAAACAATGCTTATAAACGAATTATTGAGACTCGTTGGTCTGCACAAACCCAGCACACCAACATATGTCTTAGATGACATAGCCCAAGAAAAGGGTCATAACGTCATAAGACTGCCTCCATATACTGCCAGTATAATCCGATCGAGCTTATCTGGGCCCAAGTAAAAGGTTTGTTTGCTTGAGTTTCAGTTAGACAGATTCTTTATGTATTAACTCCTGTATAATCTATGATATTAAAATATGTTTTTATTTCAAGGTTACGCTGCTAGACATAACACAACACCGCCTTTCATGGCAAATAAAATCGTGCAGTTACTAAACACTGCGGCTGAAAATGTATCTGTAGAAGATTGGAAAAAGGTAGTTACCAAATGCAGAAAATTAATGGAAGAAGATTGGGAGCGAGACGTTCGATTTGATAATATTTGCGAACAAGAGTTCATTATAAATTTACGAGATTGCTCTAGCAATTCTGAAAGTGA
Source organism: Philereme vetulata (assembly GCA_918857605.2). Taxonomy (NCBI): domain Eukaryota; kingdom Metazoa; phylum Arthropoda; class Insecta; order Lepidoptera; family Geometridae; genus Philereme; species Philereme vetulata. The sequence goes on along the minus strand of OU975442.1, from coordinate 10,090,468 downwards.
TTCAGATATTTATTTGGGGTGTACTCCTTTGGAATAAATAAATGTATGTATTAAAATATTCGTTTCATTTTATTACCCAAATCATAATATAATCCAATATACATATAATTATGGCAGACAGCCTTCGTGGCGGAGCGGTAGTGAACACGACTGCTGCGCAGGAGGTCGCGGGTTCGATCTTCGCTCAGTGCAAATATTTGTATGCATGAATATGGGTTGTGCCTCGGAAAGCACGTTAAGCCGTCGGTCCCGGCTGCCATAAGAATATCTAATGGCAGTCGTTACGGGTTGTTGGAGCCCTCAAAAGTCCAACAATTGGTCTTACTGCAAAGCTTCTATCGATAATTACTATCGATATTTTTTTCTGTATCATAACAACCCTAGGAATGTCAGTTTAACAAATGTCGCAGAGATCAAGCTATGTTTTTTACAGTGTAGATCTAGAATCTCGCTAGACAGTTGACAGACAATAATTCTCTATAGACTACAGAAGTAACATGAAAATCCATCCTCAATAAGCATGCATAGATTCGTTCATTTTAATGTCTTATATCTTTGTCTCATGCTTAAATTATCGATTTTAACAACTATGGAACGCACCGCCATCCATCCATACGTCAGCGTCAGAGGTTTTGGCAGCCCGCGGGTGAACTATTTTCTTCATTGTTGACCTTTCCTAAATCTTAGGTGTAATTATTTGATCATTATACGTGCTCTCGCTGCATCCTTATTTAAAAAGTTTACATATTTCGTGAAAGTCTCTACGATGGACTCCGAAGATGATACAAAGGACGATGTGGATTCTGGTAACGAGTCCAGTGGAGACGATGTCGACTTTGCAATGGACGTGGAGACACACAGTACAAGGGAAAGACAAACGGAACTCGAGGAGTATCCTTACGAAGTATTGTCTACGGAGGAAATCGTTCAGCATATGGTCGATTGCATCAAGGAAGTGAACACTGTTGTTGAGGTCAGTGTGTTAGTGGTAAACAATGGAGTATCCTAATGAGGTTACTCGTACATTGGTACACTTTATCAGGTTCTTTGGTGTTGCATTCTCAGTTATTCACATTATCAGATTTGGCAATATCTCATTGTGTCAGATCCCTTTGAAAAAAATTAGGTACCTATTTTCTGTTGCAGGATGCATTCAATCAAATGTCTTGAATACATTCGTTTTTATTCATATTGAACACAAAGAAACTTGAAATATTGTAAGGTGACATGATTTGAAATAACATTATTAAATAACTTAAAAATACACTATGAGTGAGTCATGCACTCTTGTTATGAGTAATTGATGCAAATCTTTTTGATTAGGTATATCAGAAACTAAGAATGGTGTCAAGTATTTATACCATTCTTAGATATAAATCTTTGGTCATTACGAAAACCAATTTCAACTTTTGTGACTAGACATTTCCATACATTTTTCAATATCAGCATTTATTATATTAGGTCAAGTAATAATAATTCAATGCACTTGTCCCTTCTTTTTTATTGAATGATGAGGAAATGTCCATATATAAAAATTATGAAGCTTTTTGATATAAATAGGAATTAATTTTAAAATAGTCCGCTTATCAACACTTAATACACAATAAATTATAAAATCGGTATAGCATGATTACAATTTCTTAAATTTGAGAAAGTTGGCATAGTGCGATTAGATGTAAAAGTTTTAATCTGCAAAATGCCTACTGATTTTAAAGAAAGTCAGCATTTAGCCATTAAACCTTCCTAAGGTTCATGTATAAAATGAATTTTGTTGATGGATCTTATTGTGAAATTTGATTATTAATCAAGGATTTTATGAAATTATTTTCATTATCTTACTGTATGAATCCTTAGAGAAATGTTTTTGAAGTGAAAGCTTCTGTAGGCGCATTGGGCATTTTTTGACATGGGTAAAAACCATTGAACTCGCGACACTGTTACCAATATCGTTACCTACACCTCTGTATCTGTAGTCTGCTTTCACTTCTGTCAGCACTCCCGGAGTGCCGCTTTTTTTGTTACCTGTTTGTTTTGTTCTGCTGCTAGCACAATATGCTATGGCCCTTGAGTGATATTATTTTGTATCCTACTAGGCCATGGCACCTGCAACCTTTTCAGTTATCAATGTATTTGGCAGTCACATAATATACCTTTTGACAGAGTTTTGAGTTCGTCACATGGTACAATCTTTATGACCTTTTAATACAAGTAAAATAAGTATTTATACTAATATTATTAATTCGAAAGTTACTCTTGTCTCTCTGTCTGTTATCTCTGTTATCTCTCTCTCTCTCTCTCTCTCTCTCTCTCTCTCTCTCTCTCATCTCTGTTTTCACTGGAATCATTTTAATGAGATTTTGTATATAGGTAGATTATTTATAACCTGTATTTAGTTACATTCTTCTTTTTAAGGCGAGGTATTACTCAGGTTTTAGGCATGCGGGACGCGTCTTTCCGAGGATGCGCCGCGTCGTGCCGTCTCGCTCTTACAGCTCATGCTATAACAGCTTGTCCATTTCATAATTCACAATAAAGTAATATTAGGTACAAAAAATGCGTTTGTGCTTAAATCAACAATGACAAAACATCTATCACTACCTATCAATAATCATCATCATTAAATCAGCCATAGAATGTCTACTGCTATAAATAGGCCATCAAAGAGACTCTGCAATTCAGACATCACATCACATGACATTACATCTCATCACATTACATTACATCACATCACATTAAATTTCATCACATCTCATTACATTATATTTCCTTACATCACATCACATTACATTTCATCACATTACATTTAATCACATCACATTACATTAAATAACATTACATCACATTACATTACATCACATCAAATTCCATCACATGACATTACATTACATCACATTATACCACATTACATCACATTATACCACATTACATCACATTATACCACATTACATCACATTATACCACATCACATCACATTGCATAACAACACATTATATTACATTACATCACATTACATGATGAATTACATTACATGACATCTCATCACATCACATTAAATTACATTACATTACTAATCTCATGCGTGCAACATCAACTACGTGACATTATCGAGGCAGTGACAGCCCTTCACCCCCGCGAGTAAACAAGACAGGCTCTTTATTTTTCGCACCGCTCACACCACACTGCATCGAAGTAACAACGTACCACGGAGCTGCAATGAGCACACTACTCTCGCCAACTGGATCTGGCATCTACCGAGAACTTGGTGGATCGCAACCAAACTTATCGGCTAATTCACACAATTGTAAGCAGCAAACTACTTTTTGTAATAAGTGAAAGCTAACGGATGATAATAGTCAAATCATAAACGAATTGTCTGAAATGAGAAAACAAATGGCGGAAATGATGTCCCTGATAATATCGGTTAGCAACACCCAGACAGAAAATATAAACAAACTGTGTCAAGATGTCACTTCTATTAAGAGCCAAATGAACAGCATTTATGATAACATAGCAGTCATGAATATAGAACACGACAAGATAAAATCGGAGGTACTAAACTTAGTAACTCTAGCTATTGCTACAGAGAAAAAAGTTGAACTTCTTGAATCAGATGTAGGACTTTTGAAATCATCCTCTGGGCTACGTCTCAAACTTCCACTTCTTACGATGACTTGATTGCAAAATGTCAAGAACGTAACTATCGAGCTAAAAACATTATAATAACTGGCATTCAAGAACCTAAGACTTAAAATCCCGCTGAAATATTAGAATTTGACAAACAGAAAGTAAGAAAAATTACCACAATGATTGGCACTGATTGTTTGGAACCTAAGCAAATCAACCGTCTTGGAAAATACCAACCCGGCAAAAGTCGCCCTATCAAAGCGTGTTTCGCATCAGAAGAAACTGCAAAATTCATACTCCGCAACAAAAAAAGTATGCATGTTGACACCATCAAGATATACTCGGACCAGACACGCTATCAGCAAGAAGTTATGAAAAAACTTAAGCTAGAACTTCAAACCCGTATAGCAAATGGAGAAGCCGATCTCTACATAAAATATATAAAAGGAGTACCTAAGATAGTTGAACCCTGCCAAAAAAGTCCTGACGAATTAAAACATAGAAGTTCCCAGCAGAGATATTTTAAGAGCTGGCATTACCTACTACAAAATTCCCGTACTTATTCAATAACATTAAATGTAACAGATCGACGATAAACCAAGTAATTGAAATTTAACTTATATTCTATAGATAACTTTCAAATTTTTAATCAAATATTCTTCGCTAAATGCCGCATCCATTTCTAACATCTTTGTTTCACTATCTTTGTTGCGAGTGTTAATTTTTTTTGTTAATACCCTCTATTTTTATTTTAAGAGGTAATGATAATAATCTTACTCACTGTATGTTAAACATTAAAAACATTATTTTTAAGTTCTCATGGAAGTGAATATGTTATTCTTATGAGAATAAAGTTTCTTAAACCAGACATTATATTACATTGCATTACATCACATTACATAATGAATAACATTTCATCATATAACATTACATCGCATTACATTGCATCACATCACATCACATTCCATCACATCACATTATGTGACATTACATTATATTACATTACAACACATTACATAACATACCATTACATTACATCATATCACATCACATCACATTATATTATATTACATCATATTGTATGTATGTACACACATACAACGACGATTTGCCCAAGTTAATTTGGATATAATACAATACAATGCAATACAATACCGTACCATAACATAACGTAACATAACATACCATACCAAACAATATCATATTATATTGCACCCTACCCTACCCGCATTGTTCTTACATGCATAAATTCCCATACTTAATTCCCGCATTCATAAATTCTTACACACGGATAGACAAAGACTTTAAACACATAACACCTTTTTTCTGCAGCGGAGGTTAAGACATTTCGAACTCATAACACCTTCTTTTTGCAGCGGAGGTAGAACGTAGGAAAATAAAATAAATAATGTGATCACAACATTTTACAGAACTATGAAATATGAATTTTTTATACACTCAACTTTGTATACTCTAGTCTTAGCAAGCTAGTCATTATGAGCTAGCCGGAAGAGCTATTTTCATATTTGCACGCTGATATATGCTTTATGCAATCGTCTTAGAGTGGATTATTCATTGGCAATTAGTCTTATATACAAAATTTTTGCATTAAAAAATCTCAGATCCTCGAGAATATTTAAATTTATTTGGTTATATTTATTCATTATTTTAGGTACTTAGGTATATCCTATCTGTTTTATTACATGTTTGCGTACGCGTTGGGTGCCGGCTGGCGCGAAAAAGTTGTACAGGTCTGCTCTCGACGAGTCCCTGAGGCCGTCTGACTTGGACGGCTGGTTTCTCTTGCGCAACTAAATTGAGAAGTGTAGTCTAGAACCAAACGGATTGAAATCGCGTAGCAAAATTTTCAATGCTCGAGAGCTGCACACGACAATTTATTCATTTGGCGGGTTTCTATTGATTTCTCAGTAAATAAAACTTAATTTTATGAAGTTTGTGATTAACATTTTAGAATAATAGTGTAGCAATTTAAATATTTAAAAAAAGTTGGGTCTGTCTCAGAAAGTATTGAGATCTGCGAAGTTAAAAATTATATCTTAGTGGAATTTAGATATTTTTTTCTCTAAAATTTTTTGTCACGCAAAGAAACCCCGAGCATAGCCCTCTCCATAGCTCGTTGAGCGACCTTGAGCTTGGAAGACGCAGCGTAGGCGGGCCCCCCAAGGTACATTACAAGGTGGACCGACGATCTAGTAAGAATCGCGGGGAGCCGTTGGGCGCAAACGGCTACCAACCGCTCGTTGTGGCGATCTAAGGGTGAGGCCTATGTTCAGCAGTGGACGTCTCCGGCTGATGATGATGATGACTAATATTATACTGTAAACACCATGCGAGGTTATGTGAAAAAAAAACCATACTAATAAATATGTATATTCATCGATAATGTACATAAATTTTTCACATTATGTCGTATAGCAAGGAAATAACACGAAATTGAGTTGGTTTTAAATACTTTTTTTGGGGAAAATATAGAAAGTGGAGCTTTGAAATCAATATATCCTTTAACACATCTTGAAGGTAGGTCTATCTGTTCCTAATAGGTACTTGCTGTTAGCAGCTAACAGCAAGTATTTGGAACAGTCAGACCATACCTTTTGGTATTTCAAAACAGTCCTGAGTACTAACTATAGCTGCTATAGTTATTACTCAGGACTGTTTTGAAATACCAAGATCTTATTACACATTTTTTATCCATCTGTCAAATTTTACTACCAACTGGGCATAGTTATTCTTATAGTTTGTGCCTTTTTTCGTGTTGTTTCGAACAGTATCAAAATAAGGATTTTGAGCGTAAAAAACTATTTTTGCCAAGCGCCAATGTAACTTCCACGAACGTTTGCTCGCAAATATGTTCAGGCGCTCAGGCGAAGTAGGTTTATGTTTGCCTAGTTTGTATAATGAACCGAACTTACAATTTGCCCATCACAATAACCAGAAACATTACAATAAGACAGTACTAATTAGGACACATCATCATGTTAGTCACATGATTTTCTTCCCATCATAGTTCTTCTGTCAGTATTATCTTTTAGCTACTCTTTTTTTAACTAGTGGTTCGCCCCGAACTGAGATCTCGCGAGTATCCCATAAAAATATTTATACCTAATCTTTGACTATAAAAATAGTGGCACAAAATGCAGTTCCAAATAACTTGACCTACAGTTTCATTCAAATTACAGGTAACGGGAGTTCATGTTAATTGTTTACTCTTTTTTGCGGTAGAAATTGCAGTTATTCTAGATTTCAGACTTTTCCCTATATTTGTGTCACTAAAGCTACACGCATACCAAATTTCAGCACTGTGTCACTGGTGTACCCTGTGAATTTTGTCCGAGTTCAGTTTTTATTATGACTAATAACTTAAAAACTACAAGGATTAAACTAAAAATAAAACGGGGTCGAAATGTACTCACAAAGACCTTTTATTAGAACTGCGACTTGACAGGATAGTCCCATTTTGTGTATTTAGTACCTCTCTTGAACCCCAATATCTCAACAACCCCCCTATATTTTTAGCTCATTTAGTCAGACCATTATTGTGCCATCACTACCTACCTATATACCAAATTTAACGATGATCGGATAAACGCTTCGAAAGTTATCCTCGGACAAACAAACATACATACATCATACAACGCCGATTTGCCCAAGTTGATAACCATAATGGCGGGTTCCTAGATCCGTCGGTAACCAGCTACGACTGGTTTCTCCTTGATAACATGTCAAAATTTTTACACTAGTCTGACACTTTTTTAAAGAGAAACGAGTCATAGCTAGTTACCGACGGATATAGGAACCCGCCATTAGAGATCTTGTTTCGATCTATCAATAATACTAACTAACCTACTCTTTTGTCCTGTTACGTATACCAAATAAATAGTTGATCTGTTGTACATGAACTATTACTATCACTTTCACTAAAAACGGGATACGGATACGGGAGACGAGACGTATCACCATGACGTTGTTACGGTTTAAGATTATTTATTTCTCATTTTACATAATAAATTGTTTACTGAGAAACACGCAATTCTGTTCTACTTACATAAGTAGATACACAATTAATAATATACAATGAGCTGACTTAGCAATACATAACACTGCACAATAACATCTACTAAAAACATGAAACATGAACACTGCACAATAACATCTACTAAAAACATGAAACATGAACACTGCACAATAACATCTACTAAAAAGATGAAACATGAACACTGCACAATAACATCTACTAAAAACATGAAACATGAACACTGCACAATAACATCTACTAAAAACATGAAACATGAACACTGCACAATAACATCTACTAAAAACATAACACTTACTCCAAAAAATCAACAATTGTGCGTAGATACTAAAATAGAGCGATACGGACAGCACAAAAATAAAGCGAACTCGTTCGACGCGCGAGGCCGCGCCCACCAACTTTTATGATCGAGCGTAATTTCTCAGATTATGGCTGTTTTTTTTACGCATTTTGTTTACGTTTCGGTTTACGTTTTATTGGTGCTATTTTAGATGTTATAAATTAATGAAAACGATATTATTGTTATTATTAATGAGTGTTGCTTATATTATTATTAAATATTAGGTATTTGCTAATTAGGTAAATAAAATAAATAAAATTCGTAAATAAGTATGTATATAAAATTAATTTGCAGGTATATTATATTAGTATTAAATGTAGGTAACTTGCAATTATTTTTTTTTATAAATTAATGTAAAATTGTTGTTAAATTATAATTGATTAGTTAGTATATATGACTTAAGTAATTTCTTGTAAGTAACCATTGATTTTGCCTCTTTTATATCAATCGGTAATTTATTGTATAGACTCGCTCCCTCATATAAAATATTGTTTTTACCATAATTCGTTCTGGGAGTACGTAATATTAGATTATTGGCTTGTCTTGACATTCTCTTTTGAATTTGTGCTCTTTTAGTGAAAGATACATGGCAATGAATATCCTTACATATTATTTTTCTAACTAAGATACATGTATTACATGTATAATTTTGCTTAATAATAAAAATTTTGGTTTCCTTATAAATTGTTTTTGTTTGTGTCATGAAATCGTAGTTGAATAGTAACTTAATTTATTTATTTTGTGCCAATTGTAACTTGTTAAGATTTGTTTTAGGAGTAAATCCCCAAATTTCTATCAAATAGTCTAGATGAGGTTTTATAAGAGAAGTATAGATAGTATAACGGACCTTCATTGGTAAGCAGTGGATTATACCTTTTAAAGCTCCAGTGAGACATTATCTTTTTTACTAATTTTGCTATATGCGGTTTCCTAGATAGCTTATTGTCTACAATTAGACCCAGATATTTTTCATCGTCTGTAGTTTGGAGCGTTATTCCGTTAATGATAAGAGGTTGATAGTGGCCTATTTTTTTATTTTTGGCTGCGAATATTATTACTTTTGTTTTTGACTCATGTCTCACATTATTAACACTCATTATTACTTTTGATTAATTGTTAACAGGTTTTGTAAGAACCAGTTTTGTAGGGTAGTTATGTCGGTTTGTGCTTGTTGGGTTATGATGTCCATGGTCGGGCAAAAGTAAAAGAGACAAGTGTCATCAGCGTAAAGTGTTACATGTCCTTGTAATCCTAGTTCATAGATGTTATTTATGTAGATAAGAAATAGGAGTGGCCCTAATATTGAGCCTTGTGGAACACCATACGTTACAAATTTACCGTTACTTTTATGTTGTCCAATTTTAACTACCTGACTTCGGTTTGTTAGGTATGACTGAAATATTTTAGCGCAGTTCCCGTAACACCAGCAGTTTTATTAAGTTTAGTTATAAGAAGATTATGGCTTACAGTATCGAAAGCTTTTTTTAAGTCGATGAAGATACCCAGTGCTAGTTGGTTTTCATCAATGCTATTCCTTACTTTAGTGATAAGATCGACTGAGGCAGATAGAGTGTTTGACTTTGATCTGAAACCATATTGACCCTTGAAAAGAAAATCTATTGAATTTAAATGTTCTGTTAGTCTTATATGATGAACTTTTTAAAAAATTTTGGATACTACGGGAAGAACTGAGATCGGTCGATAATTACCCGGATTCAGTTTATCACCAGCTTTAAATATGGGACTCACTTTCGCAATTTTAAGAGAGTCAGAGAATATGCCTTCCTCAGGACATTTGTTTATGCAGTTACTTAGATCATTGCTTATAAGATTTTTGATGCATTTTATAATTTTGCTACTAATACCATCCATTCCTGCGCTAGTATTCGATTTTAGGCTAATGTTAATGAAAATAATGTTTATAACCATGATAGTTTCAAAAGTTATACTACGTGTTTTGTTACGTACACACGGCTACACATCAAGCTATACATTTACAGTATAAGCTGACCTCGCATTGTGTAGGCTTTTCGTAGAATGAGAGGTCAGCTTATACTGGAAATGTATAGCTTGATGTGTAGCCGTGTGTACGACATTAAATGAAAACACGGGTAGGGCTAATGGCTAATATTTGAGTCAAATAGTTTTTATTTAAATTAATTACCATAGAAAATTATAATTTTCAAATAACCCTTATATCAAGTCCTAGAAATATGAATGAAACAGCCTGTATAAAATAGGTGAACGATTCATATTCATTCACGGAATCGTCGCAAAGGCACCGTCGGTTTACGTTAAAAATTGTTTATTGGAAATGTACCTATTGATTATTGAATTCAAGCTATCGGTGTTAAGATGCCGGCGAACCCCGAGCGCAACTTCAATTCGGCCGCGTCAAAAACTTCGGCCTGAATATCGCTATCCCTGTCACATGACGAAGTTTAGCCACGCAGAGCGACAGTGATAGCAATTGAACGATTCTAAATTTGATTAGATTTTAATCGTGTTCCGTAATATCAAAAATGATGACTGAAAACTTGTTGTATTTTTCTCATTGTGTTGTTATTCTGTAACTAGACGATATAATCTATGTTCCCATGACTAGGATACGTAAAATGTTGTTGTTTTTAATACGAAACAATTAGGTTGAAAACAGGTCTTTTATGACGTAAAAACATGCAGAATGCGATACGCTTCTATTTCATTTTAGGTAAGTATTTTGATGTAATATATGGTTGTGAACCTAGATAAATAATATTCATTTTAAAATAATACCTTATTAAGGTAGAAATATGCTCCAATTAGAAATGATCTTGGTAGTACGTGTTGTACGGGCGCTTCCCCTCCGGTCTCGCCTTAAACTCGCCTTTAAAATTAGTTAATACGATTCCGAATGTTTATTTTAAATTTATGTCGTACATAACAAACAGGTTGTTTAATATCAGCCATAGGATGTGCACTGCTAAACATAGGCCTCCCCCATATATTTCCAGAGCATCTGTATCTTGTACAACACACAAACATGTTTCATAATTGATAATTTTCTTCCAGATACCAGCTACAACCACACGGATTCTTTTAAACCACTTCAAATGGGACAAAGAAAAGCTAATGGAACGATTCTACGACGGAGATCAGGATCAATTGTTTAATGAAGCAAGAGTCATTAATCCATTCCGAAAACCGGTTATACAGAGGCCCAAGGTAACAAATATGCTAAACCTCTCAGCATGGGTAGACACCAAAAACCTACACGTTCTATGATCCTGACATTTGCATTTTCTTTATTCACTTGTATTCTTCATACATGCAATTGTCAGTTCAGGGTCGTACTGAACGCCTTGCACCTAAATGTCTTGAACTCTTCCCCTTCCAATGGTCACATTCGTGCTCACCTTACAAATTTGTAACTAAACTATTGATTATATTTTTAATTGTAGCTACCCAGACGGATATCAACATCAGGCACAGAAGAATGTGAAATATGTTTTACAGTTCTACCTACCGCTGTAAGTCAAATTCAAGTTACATTATTTTTATTTAATAAATATATAGATGGTTTGCCAAAGAGCGATTGGAGTGAAACATTTTGGGTGTCAAGAGAATAGACAGTATTGGGAACACCTCGCTGCGCTCAAGGACCGGCATCGCTGACGTCGGTATCAAGGCTGCCAAGTTGAAGTGGGATTGGGCGGGTCAGGTCTCCCGCATGCAACCAAATAGGTGGGCTGAGGTCGTAACTGGATGGATCCCTGTGGATGGAAAGCGACACCGTGGAAGGCCTAATAAGCGGTGGTGCGATGATTTGTACGCTTTTTATAGGGACTGGCGGAATTTGGTACAAGATCGAGAAAAGTGGCGATATGAGGGGGAGGCCTTTGCCCAGCAGTGGGACAGCATAGGCTAGATAAAAAAAATACTTAAGGATCATTTCGAAATATACCAATTTAGATATTTATTCTAGTCGCCATTCCGAAAGCTGTTGTTATTTGCAGTTCCATCACTCTACATTATTTGTACTACATAAAATGAAATACTTTAAACAGCTTCCACAAATGTACCTATAATTAATCAAGGATCCTTTCTTCCTTTCCAGATTATGACTGGTCTTGAATGCGGACACAGATTTTGCACACAATGTTGGTGCGAGTATTTAACAACCAAAATTATGGAAGAGGGCTTAGTAAGTATCGTATAATAACATCATTGGACACTAGCGTCTGTCTACGTCTTCGCTCCAAATAGAAAGTAGTCTGTGTGACATTAGATAGGTAGAAAACGCTTTATTGTACCACACCTAAGTTAAGAAATAACTAGACACGCGGCGGATAAACAACTAGATAAGTGGCGGTGTTATCGCTGAAAGCGATCCCTTCCGGACATCCTTTAGATGGACTCAATTTCACGTCAGGTTTCCAGGTTACTTTTTTTATACTACTTATATGGCAAACGAGCATGCAGTCCACCAGATGTTAAGTGGCTACTGCAGCCCATGGATATCCACATAGAATTCAAAATAAGCTATTATGTTGTCTTGATCTCTATGTGGATACGTTGCCATACTATAGGACTTAGCTGTTATGCCTATGTGCCAGTAATTACAGGAACAGTTATCATAAATTATATAAAATAGATACGAATTTTTTTTTAGAAACGGCTCTATCTGTGATCCAGAGCAATAATCTGTGTATATTCGATTATAATAAGTATTCAAATTAAAAATCTACCGTTTCATACAAACTACGCCGTCTGAAGACGCTGCATTGCAATGAAAAGTAAATTTTTTCGTCATTGGATTAAAATAAGTACAGAATATACTTAGAGATTACGGGGACGCCGTGCCTTTAAATTTGCCGGTTATAAGGTAACTGTGTTTAGGTCACATCCAAACCAACTTTGTATTAATGATATTTAGCAGGATAGCAACAAATGGATTGGGCCAAAACCCAAGATTCCTTAAAATACTTTAACATTTGACATTACGAATACAACTGCCATTTACAGTAGGTACACAAAATAGATAGGAACAGAAGTTAAGTTTAGTGCAACCAGCGAAAACAGGCGCACGCACACATAGGTTGCATTCCGAATATGTAATGCTAAAATCGATATCATCGCGCTAACAAGCGTTCCGAGTCACCGCGAGCGCGACGACGATGTCCCGTGAATCGTCATAGATGACGTCATTACATTCACCATTTTGCGCTAACAACGTCCATGCTCCAAACCGAAATCACCCTGAGCGTCCCTGTCAAAAGTGAAGTGACAGTTTTTTTTTTTTTTTTTCGAATGGACTAATCTCGCTGTTGGCCTCTGAGGCCGTGACAGCTTAACCGAACTTTTGGCGAGCGCAGATGGCGCTCAGCCCTGTAAGTTTTTTTAGGCAACTAGCGCAAGGGCACCACTTAGGTACGAACCTCGGCTTGGGCTGTTGCCGGGATGGGGATAGGAGAGAAACGCCCGGGTACATGTCTGTACCTCGTATAAGCGGCGACTGAAGGGACTCGTCGACCTCGCCGGCGAGGTCGGTGTTTCTGTGAAGTGTTTGCTCTGTCTGATATAGATGACTCACCTTCCGCATTAGCAGAGGTGATTTCGTCATCCGGGTCTCCGAGAACGTGTCTCGGACGACGGAGGATTTTGTTGGCGGGCGGATCCAACGGGTAAACCGGAATGGTGTGTACCAAAGGGTTCGGATGATTAGAGGCAAGTTCATAAAACCGCTTGGAAGCGAGCTTCATGAACCTGGCTATTGATTCTAATTTCAAATCGCGATGTAGGTCGTTATTGCGAAAATACCAGGGCGAGCCTGAGGCTTTTCGCAAGAAGCGATTTTGAATAACCTGAATGGCACCAACTTTAGGAGAGTGGGCAAATACTACAGATGAGTATGTCATAATGGGGCGAGTGAAGTGACAGCTGGTCGGTTGGTTGGTTTTATTGCGCGCGTACGCGGATCTCTGATCAAGCGCGGTCGAACCTTCGAATAAATCAAGAACAAACTTAACTTCGGTTCCTATTCTGTGGTAGGCATCTAAGCAGTTTAGATTGAAGGATGTTGCCAATCGTTAAATCATGTAGTTATTGTGTTCGAGATGTGACCAATTCAAATGTTATCCTGAGGTCCATCATTTAATCAAGCGCCTGCACCTATTAGTCATTGTGACTATTGTAGTTCATGTATTTTTAGTTAAAAATTTGGAAACTAATTGTTTGAAGCGTGCTGTTCCTTATTTACTGAACAATATCACTATATAGGCCAGCGGTGGAGAACTTAACTTATAAAGATACTAGCTTCCGCCAGCAGCTTCGCACGTGTGGGTAGTCATTAAAAAGTAGCCTATGTGTTAATCCAGGTTATAATCTAGGTACAGTCAACGCCAAAAGTCTCTGACCATTTACAAACTTCCAAAAGTCCTATACACCTAAAAGATCGAAAGTCGGTGATATGCAATGGATACATTATTCAGTGAATATGGTAAGGTTACAAATATCGGTGAACATAATCGGAACAAAATATACTGAACGCATAAAAACATAGTACATACCACCCGTATCTCGGAAACTAAACGTTCTAAGCTAGCGGTGTCCTTGGACAAATGGTAGATATTAATAAGCTCTGCAAATCTGATGACAGCTGTCAAACTTCAAACAGCCGTATCTTTTGAACTAGACGTTCTAGGCTAGCAGTGAATTGGAAGAAATGGTACATTAATATGTTGGCTTGGTGCGTTTCGTGGAATATTAAAACTTATTCAAATGTTTCCACGAAGGGCACCTATATGTGTCAATGACAGCTGTCATCAAAAATGCAGATCTCATTGATACCTACTATTTGTCCCAAGACACAGCTAGCCTAGAACGTCTAGTTTCCGAGATAGGGCTGTTTGAAGTTTGACAGCTGTCATCAGAAATGTAGATCTCATTGATACCTACCATTTGTCCCAAGACACCCCTAGCTTAGAACGTCTAGTTTCCGAGATATGGGTGGTACTTTTAATGCGTTCCGTAATTTTTGTTCCTATGATGTTCACCGATATTTGTAACCTTACTATGTTCACTGAATAATGTGGCCATAGCAGATCACCGACTTTCGATCTTATAGGTGTTTAGGAATTTTGGAAGTCTGTAAATGGTCAGCGACTTTTGGCGTTGACTGTACATAACAAATCAAGTTAGTCAACTTAGATCAAGTTAAATCAAGTTTAGTACACATCAAGCTTTCATGTCTGTTAACTATCAGCGTACCCATTAGTGGGTACCACCAGCTGACTATCATCTCATCATCATCATATCAGCCGTAGGACGTCCACTGCTGGACAAAGGCATCCCTCATTGATCTCCAGGAACTGCGGTTGGAAGCGGCCTGCATCCAACGCCGACCTGCGGTTCTTACCAAGTCGTCTGCCCATCTTGTAGGTGGACGTCCTACGCTGCGCTTGCCGGTCCGTGGCCTCCACTCGAGAACCTTCCGGCCCCATCGGCCATCTGTTCTGCGCGTGTCAGCTGACCATAATGATAACTAATGCAAGTTGTATTCGCAGGGACAAACGATAGCGTGCGCGGCGCATGCCTGCGACATCCTGGTCGACGATGCGACCGTGATGCGGCTGCTTCGCGACTCGCGCGTTAAGCTCAAGTATCAGCATATTATCACCAACAGCTTCGTTGAGGTAAAAAAATATTTCAGTTTAACTGACTTCTAGTTGACAGTGTTTTGATTGATTGATCGAACGCCAAGGCCTCCTCTCCGTCGTTACTGCCAGTGAGGGGCACTGGAGAGTTGTGAGCATTTATTGATATGGGAATTGAGTTTCTCAAAGATATACACTAGTATGAGCTGAAGTCTCTGAAGACGCGAAAATATACACAGAATAATTCGGTAGCACTTAATATTTGCATCTGCGTACACGTGTTATCTGCTCTTCTACTTCTTCTTGCCCTTTTCCCACATTACGGGGGGGTCGGCACAACAAGTATTCTTCCTCCACATCTCTCTATCAGCCGTTATTTCCGTTGTCACTTCTTTCTTATCCATATCATTCTTCACACTGTCCATCCATCCATCTCTTCCTGGGCCTTCCTCTACTTCTATATCCACCCACACTTATATCTAACACTCTTTTAGTCACATGGTTTTCTTCCCTACGCATGACATGCCCATACCACGCTAGCTTTAAACTTCCTCTAATATACTCACTCCTTATCTTATCCATTCTCGTTACCCCACACATCTCAACATTCGCCGCGTGCACTCTTCTTTCATCCGTCCCTTTCGTGGCCCAACACTCAGAACCATACATTAGGACAGGTCTTATGAGCGTCTTGTAAATTTTATCCTTAAGTTTAACGGGTATTCGAGAATTGCACGTTGTTTCTGTAACCTGCCGCCATTTCATCCATCCCGCATTTATTCTATTTTTAACGTCCCGGTCTATGTCGCCCTCGTTTTGGATTAATGACTCAAGGTGCCGAAAGTCGGAGCAGACTGGTGGGGATACACCATCCAAAGCGATATTGGCAAAACTGGAGCTGCCACCAAAGTCTCAGAACAATTGCTCGGTTTTTGTTCAGTGGATATTCAATCCAACACTTTCCCGTTTTGCCTGCCATTTCGCCAGCTCGCTCTGGACCTCGAGTGCATTTGTGTTATCTGCTATAAATGTTTTAAAATTACAGTCAATAAGGCAGTTAATGCCATTTCTCAAATTATTCTAACGTCGGCCGGTCGTGACTTACCTGGCTCTTACACGGACGATGAAGATTTAGGCAAAACAAACAACATAAAACAAAATTTGGCATCAGCCTGTATGGTGAAAACAACGGCTGAAAATATTGCAGCTTTTATATTGCTCCACTCAAGCTCCATTTGTTAAATTATAAAATATATTTCAGTGCAACCGTCTTCTACGCTGGTGCCCGTCGCCGGACTGCAACAACGCCATTAAGGTGGCGTATGTGGAGGCGGCGCCGGTCAAGTGTCGCTGCATGCACACTTTCTGCTTCGCTTGCGGAGAGAACTGGCACGATCCTGTACGGTGCTCCCTGCTGCGCAAGTGGATCAAGGTACCTTGTCACATTGCTGGGCTAAACTGTCAATATTTCAGGAATGCCAACATAGTTCAGCCGGGTTATTTGGCGTTCTGAGAGAGCTGCGCAAGTGGATCAAGGTATCTACATATTTCATATAGCTGGGTTATACTGTCAAATTTTAAGAGTAGCTTCATAATTTAGCCGGTTTATTTGGCGTGCGGAGAGAACTGCTGCGCAAGTGGATCAAGGTACTACTTCACATAACTGGGTTATACTGTAAAATTTTTAGAAGTTTCTACATAATTTAGCCAGGCTATTAGGGTGCGGAAAAAATGCGGCACAAGTGGATCAAGTTATCTATTTCACATAGCTGGCTTATACTGTACAACACTTGGTGTGCCTGCATAATTTAGCCGGGTCGAGCTTCTGTGTTCAGGTTTTGCTAGTATTTAGTATAAGCAGAATACATTTAACAGAAAACGGAAGGGGCACTAACCTCTTCTTAACAGTACTAAAATAGTAAACGTAACTACGGCAGCAGTTAAACTTACCTATATATTAGGCGCAGTCGTGACACAATCCAAAGAACACCAAGATTACTATTATTGAAGTAATTGGCTAAAGCCGTTCTAGTTCGAATCTCTCTCTCTTCCCAGCTATGTATCCCACATGGTGGTGGGGTCAGCTTGCCTGGTCGTTCTTCTCCACTTCGCTCCATCCTCGACGTCGTCATCAGAAACTTGGCACTCTCTCATGTCCTTTGACACTACATCTCTCCACCTTATCTTGGGTCTACCTAGATCTTCGCCCGGGGATGGAAAGTTGTAGTGCCAAATTCCCTACGTAGTCAGGTGGCCTCCTCTTCACGTGACCGTACCATCGCAGCCGACTCTCCTGCATCTTGCCAGCGATGTCGCGCACCCCCAGGCTTCCTCGCACGTACTCGTTACGGATTTTATCGAACCTGGTGACACCGTACATCCACCTCAGTGTCTTCATTTCGGCGACTTGGATGGTATGTCTGTTCTTCTGCCTTACGGCCCAAGTTTCGCTTCCATGCGTTAAAACTGGTACTTACTGGTCTTATGATAGTCTTATAAATAAGACCTTTAAGTTTTACTGGCATTCTTTTGTCGCAGGTGACACCGGTTACTTCTCGCCATTTTAGCCATGCTGCGGCTATTCGGTGCTGAATATTACATTCCACGTTCCCAGAGTTATGCATCATACTACCCAGATACTTATATTGATCACACAAGGTGACCAATTGCCCATCGACGTTGATCGGGCTATTGCTGCTTGGGTCTGATTCATTGAACGACATGAACTGGGTTTTTGATATACTCAGCATTAGGCCACAGGCCGTTCGTTAGGGCGCCGTTCTAGTTCGAATAAATAAATAAAAAATAAGTAAAATAAATGTAACTCGACAGAAATGCGACGACGACTCGGAAACGTCGAACTGGATAGCGGCCAACACTAAGGAGTGTCCGAAGTGCAACGTTACCATCGAGAAGGATGGCGGCTGCAATCACATGGTGTGCAAGAACCAGAACTGCAAGGCCGACTTCTGCTGGGTCTGCCTCGGGCCCTGGGAGCCGCATGGTAGCAGCTGGTATAACTGTAACAGGTAACAAATAATTATATTCGTAATTGAAACTGAGGAGCTACATTTCAAAAAAGACTTTCATAAAACAAATTCTATAAATGAAGATATCTAAATGGAAAAACAAAGAGAACTATTTTTAAACTGTAAATATCCCGTTTTGTTTGGAACAGGCTTTTTTAAGTGTAATTTCCTGACCATTTATCCCGTTCTGCGTCAAGGTAAATGTAGTAAACTGTGTATTTTAGCGTTTATTTTAGTGTCTAGACCTCATACTCAGGTAAAAATAAGGTAAAATGTATCACCTTTTGAAAAGTCACGTGGTCGAAATTTACACGTGATGGTCACAACATCGCCTCCCCCCACCCCCCATCGTAATAATACGTGATGTTATTCTAACCCCCTCCCCCCTGTTTGAACCTCACGTGATCAAAAGACGACCCCTTAACTGACTTGTCCCTTAACTTGCCATGTTGTGTATAATAAAATAACTGGATCTGTCTGTTACCCATTCCGTTAGAACAAATTGTCAATTGAACTATGTAAGTGGACCACGGGCAGAGAAATGAATAATCGATAGGACGACGTGCGCTCGATGCCAAGCGCTTTTTGAAACAAGTTTTAGTTTTATCATTTTTTTTTATTAAAGAATTTGTCGTCTCTGAAATTGCCGCGCGGGGCAGGTGCCCCGGTTTCTTTATCAGAAGCTAAGTTCCTTGAACTTTCTGTTGTCGCCAGATACGACGAGGACGAGGCGAAGGCAGCCCGCGACGCGCAAGAGCGCTCACGCGCGGCGCTCCAGCGCTACCTGTTCTACTGCAACCGCTACATGAACCACATGCAGTCTCTGCGCTTCGAGTCCAAGCTCTACGCCTCCGTCAAAGAAAAGATGGAAGAGATGCAACAACACAACATGAGCTGGATCGAGGTAACCTTATAGATCACTTATACTACCAGCTTCAAAAAAGGAGGAGGATCTCAATTAGATTGTATTTTTTTATGAACTATTTATCGATATATTTGGAAAATTCTTTTTTATTTGAAAGAATATTTTCAGATTGGTCATAGAAATTTCATCAAAATCGGTTGAGTGGTTTGTTTTTTCTGTTATCTAAGGTAAGTTATATTCAGGTTAAAAAGTTACTTGTTTCATTTTTGTTTGTTAATCTGTACCTCTGGCACGTTATTAACTTTAAAATTTTGCTGTTTTCGACTAGACAATTTTGTCTTACATCACCTTTTCATCATTTTCCATTCAAAATCCATCTGATCCCTTTCAAAGGATTCTCCTTCTTCAAAGGATTAATCCCTTTCAAAATCCATATGTTGCAACTTAGAAATCATGTGCAATTTATAGACTAAAGTTCTGTCATCGTCATACTTTGGTCTATTTCATAAAGCCGTGATAATATTTGAATAGTTTTAAATTTTAACAAATTATAACGAGATGAGATATAAACTTCTTATTAATATTATCTTATTTACATCATCCACAGCCTACTAGGTATAAGCCTCTCTTTGGCTGAGTCATTCTTCACGGCCCTGAGCCAGCCTCTTTTAGGTTCGAATCGCGATGTTTGATATGACGATGTGGCCCTTAAATATCTTTACTAATATTATAAAGAATATATTAAGTTTGTCAATACAAGTATACAAGACGAAAATCATGTCAAATGTCCATGTCGTCCCTGCCCCAGTTATGGTTGAGAACTCGGCTCTTGAAGTTGTCGACGCGTATGTATACCTAGGACAAACAGTCCAGTTAGGTAGGTCCAACTTCGAGAAAGAGGTCAATCGTCGAATCCAACTCGGATGGGCAGCGTTTGGGAAATTTCGCAACGTCTTTTCGTCCAACATACCTCAGTGCCTTAAGACGAAAGTCTACAATCAGTGTGTGTTACCAGTGATGACATATGGAACCGAGACGTGGTCCTTCACTATTGGCCTTATGAATAAGCTCAGAGTCGCTCAACGAGCTATGGAGAGGGCTATGCTCGGGGTTTCTCTACGGGATCGAATCAGAAATGAGGAGATACGTAGGAGAACTCAAGTCACCGACATAGCCCGACGGATTAGCACGTTGAAGTGGCAATGGGCAGGCCATATAGCGCGCAGAACAGATGGCCGATGGGGCCGAAAGGTTCTCGAATGGAGGCCACGGACCGGCAAGCGCAGCGTAGGACGTCCACCCACAAGATGGGCAGACGACTTGGTAAGAACCGCAGGTCGGCGTTGGATGCAGGCTGCTTCCAACCGCAGTTCCTGGAGATCAATGAGGGAGGCCTTTGTCCAGCAGTGGACGTCCTACGGCTGATATGATGATGATGATTAAGTTTGTATGTTTGTATTGTAGGGGGTAATTTTAGGAAGTACTGAACAGATTCTGAAAATTCTTACACTGATAGAAAGCTACTGATATGTGCTATACCTCATTTCCAAATTATTAAGCATTCATAAAAAATATAATTAGTACCTATATGTAAACTAGCACCTATGTTTAAAATTGTTTATGACATCTTTTCTGGTTCCAATAAAAAGTTCATTTATTTATTATTTATTTTGATAATAATCCGTGAGAAGTCTAGGCGGATCAGTGAGTAAACATAAATGAATGTGTGTACATCTGTATAAAATATTATGTTGTATACCTCATGTATTTGTGTAATTATTGTATTGAGTAATGTCAGTTCGCACTAACACTGAACAGTATGCACAGTGCAGTGCACATAGCATACAATGCAGTACACATGGAATACCGTGCAGTACACATGGCATACAGTGCAGACACATTTCATACCGTGCAGTGCACATGGCATACAGTGCAGTACACATGGCATACAGTGCAGTACACATGGCATACAGTGCAGTACACACGGCATACAGTGCAGTATACATGGTATACAGTGCAGTACGCATGGCATGATGATGTCCTCCTAATCGTTTTCGATTATGGCGAACCCCTTACACACTATTTATTGCCTATCATGATCCCCTATATGGCTGGCCATACCGAATTTGGTTTTGAATACTCTGTCGCATGACGAACGTTTCGTTCGGATTTTGTTCTGCAGGCGGTTCTCGTCAAAGGTCGCTAGGCGAGCGTCTTAGAACGCCCTTGTGAATGGTAGAACACCATTCAAATCGTTTAGCAGCGAGCCCTTCCCAGCTGTTTTGATCAATTCCGCAGGCTGTTAGGTGTCGTTTAAGGACATGTTTGTAACGAAGATGTTTTTTTGTTTTTTTTTATTGCGATATTATCCACCTATAGTATATTGTCCACCTGGTCTACGTTTGCCGTCTGACAGCTCCGAATAGAAAACCGCTTTCGGCAGTCTGTGATCGTTCAAATGATGTACATGGCCACACCACCTTAGCTGGGTGTTTGCTAGCAGAGCTTCCATACCTGTTATCCTAGATCTGCGTAAGACCTCAGCATTAGCAATTCGGTCTTGCATATGAATACACATGGCATACAGTACAGTGTTGACGGCCCTTACCAGCGAGCGCAGGCGGTCCTACCGGTAGAGCACATAAAAAGTACATTCAGAGAGGAGGGTTGTTTAATTTTAATTCTAGGGTGAGGGGAATAAGATTTGCACTGACGTCCCGCATTGGGGTGTATTGTGCATTACCCCCCTTCTAACCTGACCCCAGCTTTCCTAGCTCCTTGAAGTAACGGAGTAGGACTTTGGATTGATGGCAACAGCTTGCCAGGGTCGCCGTAGGTGTTGTAGGAGCGGTGTTAGTGGAGGAGACTATGTAGACATCTCGGTCTGGCATCGCTTGTGCCATTTAATTCACAGTATTTTTTTGATTTCCAGGTGCAATTCCTGAAGAAAGCCGTGGACATCCTATGCCAGTGCAGACAGACTCTAATGTACACATACGTGTTCGCATACTACCTGCGCAAGAACAACCAATCGGTCATATTCGAGGACAACCAGCGGGACCTAGAGTCGGCCACCGAAACACTCTCGGAGTACCTCGAGAGGGACATCACTAGCGAGAATCTGGCTGATATCAAGCAGAAGGTCCAGGATAAGTACAGGTTTGTAATTAGCTACTATTCAGCTTTTGAAACTATGCTGGTTATGAATACTTTTCCATGAACCCCGAGAACTGTGCAAGCTCCTGGCTTCCGTGATGCCATTGCTGGGTCAATAGAATACCATCGTAGTAAATAACCCGCCTACTCAACGCTGGTATTCTATCATAGGACGTCCACTACTGAACTGCCAGAGATTTCCAGAGCGCGTGATCAGCGTGCAGCCTGCATCCATCGGCTTCCAGCAACTTATATTTCATTTACATTTGATTTATTTGTTCATAAAACAATTAACCAATTGTATTTGAAACCACATTATACATTAAACTATACTAACTATACATTTAATAATCAAAATAATCATCATAAAATACAAAAATAATCAATAAAACCGACACAATTCAAAACACAGCCAAAATAAAAAACAGCTCTTAGGTTAAAAAGTGAGAGATAAAAAAAAATTCATAAATTAATTGAATAAATAAATCATTTTGAATTACATTGTAACTTGAAATCATCGACTGAATAAAAACACCCTTCCAGCAAAAGCTTTTTTAGCCTAGTCTTAAATGTAATTGGACTATCAATAATTTTTATGTCAATGGGGAGAGTTGTATAAAATAACTGCTTGATATTAGCACAATACAACCCGATGCGGGACGCGTCAGTACAGATCTTATCCCCCAACCCTAGAATTAGGTTGTTTCCGGCTAGTGGGAGACCGTCCTACGCTAAAGTTTCCAATTCGTGGTCTCAACGGCCGTTAGTTTGCGAGCTATGCGCCCCGCCCGCTGCCACATCAGCTTGCTAATCCACTGGGTTATATTGTCTACGTTTTGTTTTTGATTGTATGTCGTAATATGCTCTTTTTAATTTCAGATACTGCGACAGCCGGCGCAAAGTGTTGCTTGAGCACGTTCACGAAGGCTACGAAAAGGACTGCTGGGATTACACAGAGTAAACAATTTCTCTCTCTAAAGTCTTAACTAGAGATAGCCGCGTTGCCTTGTCCCCTTTCGACCGCGGTTCCAAAGTCCCTTGACATGCTCTCATTACTTTTATTTGTAAATCGCCTCTGCTGTCCTTCTGCTGGGCAAAGGCCTTATCCTCCCATCTCAAAACTTATCGTGATCCTGTGCCGAATCTTGCCAGGCCCTATGAAAAAAAGGATTTACGTTATACTAATGAAATTTTTGGCTTAGCGTTATTGACCTAAACCAGATAAAAAATATTTAGTTGATACAATTAATCTAAGTGATTTTTCAATAAAAATGATCGAATTTCGAAAAGTTGTAGAACGAACATTGTTCTTCTGAGGTCAGTGACCTCCTCTCAAGTAAACATACATATTGAGCACCCTGTAAATGTAAATCAATTTCTGGCTGAACTATCAGAGTGCTCAAATTCTGTGACTACATTAGCGCTACTTGGTTTTTCTATACCGCGGCTATATCTAGTGTAGACTAGGCTTTACCCATACGTTTTGTATGTAGAACATTTTAGCAGCGATTTACATTCTCCTAGAAATTTGGTTGTATGAGGAAATTTTCTCAAGTCTTCCTTGTACCAGTAGGCTCCCAAAATGTGGAACACTGTAACTCGTTAGGTTCATTAGATTACTCACACACAAGACTGGTATCTAGTAAAACCAAAAAGGTCAATGAATACGCGTTAAAAACATGCAATCAATACATAATGTGTACATTAACTAAAATTCTTCTAATTCTTAGCGTGTCAAGAGGTCTACGTTTTCATTTATACTATGTTGGAGAGGTGTTTGGCCACAACAATAGCATTAGGCGAGGCGGTTATTAGGTCCTCCATCGTGCAGGTGTTCGGACACAAAGGGCACATTAGCAAGCGCTGCATTGACTGCGCGATATCCCCGCAGTCGCACTGCGTTAAGTTAGAGCTCCTGAATCCCCATTTGCACATATTCAGTCCGCAGCGGCCAACCTGGGTGCGGAGCCTGTTTAAGGACTTCCAGGCTGGCCACCGCAGATCGTGCCCGAGTGGTAACTGCTCTTGTGGGGTGGTAAAATTAGGCGGCTCGAGTGCGACGTGATGTGGCTTGCTGTATTGAAAAGCACAAACAAGAGCATGATTGTCGACACCCCTTATATGACCATCACATCAAGGCCGCCTCAAAAGTCGTAAGAGCTTTCAACGCTTCACAAGGGCCACGAGCGATGACCCGATTAACTAAAATTAAAGTTACACATCCAAAATTAACGAAAATTCTGAGAAATAAATAAAATGCCTTCAAAATACGATAATTCAAATTGTTGTGACTCTAAACATGTTTTTTCTTTACAGGGACACGCCCTTCAATGCCTCTGTGTTTTAACTAATATTATAACCTAAGCCGGTTTTAATGAGAGTTTAAAAAAAATATTTGAAGCGGTATCTATGTGCTTGTATTAAAATCACAAAATAATATAGTGCTACTTGAGCCTAAACAAAAATCTAAAAAACAACTTAAAAAGTAAGAAATTACTGCTTTTCTAATAAATATTAACACGTTTGGTTTTTGTTGAATTACATAAAAGGTATGAGAATTGAAGTTATAAATTTGATAAGTCTTGCGCACGTGATTTTTTGCACGTATATTAATATTAATCCAATAAAACACTAATAAAGGTACAGATCTCCCCTAATGGATAAATAAATAGTTAACATAATTATTTTTGTGACTAAGAATGTGTAATTTTAAAAGTATATTCAATTATTTTGTTACATTAAAGTTATCGTAGCTTCATGTAAATTGCTTAGCGTAGTGGACGTTTGAAACCCTTGAATGCTTATTTGAATTTTGATCTTTGTATTATTGACCTCATTTTCATGTAAAATATTGTTGTGTATCTTTAAGTTTCATTATATTAATGTTGGTTTAATATTTCAAAGATATCCCAAAAACAAAATGGTGTCACAATATCGGTTAAAATAAACGGGAAAATGTTTCACCAAAAAATATATGTTTCTGTTAGAATAACAGTATAAAAATTAAGTTCAAGAAATAGATTTTGGATAATATTATGATTTTGATTCTGTGATTGATTATATTGTTTGGCGCCTTGAAGGCTTCTATTCTTGGTGTTGGTAGAACTACACCGAAACGATAACAGCAGTCGAAACATGCTGAAATAATATTGTAATATTTAGAATAAACACTGCATCTTTCCACAGATTAACAAAACGTGTTTGTCGTAATTTTAAATACAAATAATGTCTAATAACTAGGGATCGGCGTAGGTAGTGCTGTTTTGGGTCAATGAACCTGAATGATAAGTTAATATGGATATGCCCCGGGATTTATTCCCCGATTCCCGGGAATATTTTTCTGAATATATTGTCACGTACATAGCGCCGCGTATTGTGTATGTACTCGCTGCAAATGTGTCCGTATAGTGAAAGCGAGTCCTCACCTCACCCGCAATAAGCTACAGAAGCGTGAGGGAAAGGGATGACTTTAGTGACCAATACAACATATATTTGCATAAAGCTGAACAGTTACTATATACGAATTCCTAAAAAACCTGTTATATAAAATAAAAATATATTTCCCGGGATTTAGAAGGCATATCCATGTTAAGTTAACGGTCGCTAATTCCCGTGAATAGCACTACCTACGCCGATCACTACTAATAACACTGTCTTGATTATCTCTGTGAATTGGAATGCAATTTTATTGGCGCTTTACTAAATTAAGTTTAGTTTAAGACAACGGTAATGTTCTGACCAATGTTGATAATAAGCGGCTTGGTTCAGAAGCATGGATAATGGGCATTGTGTGGCTAAAAGTGTATGAACCAACAACGTCAACATTTAAAATATGGTTTTGTTATCTGTGGCGAGTGTGTCAGTCCTACTTATAACAATGTCATGACAGATTAACGACTGGTATTGTAAAGTAAGATTCTATTAGATATTATTAAGATTCGCATAATTTAAAATTCAATAACGCGGTCACCTATTTCCCAATTAAACAGAAAACACCTATAAAGTTGAATGATTTCTTACAAAATGATAAACTATTTTTGAAAATGTTTATGAATAGCTGAAATCGCTTTTTGTAACTACCGCGCTACATATCTGTGTCGTTAATTGGAGTGATTGTAACTTGGTACGAATCGTGCATAAGTTGTTTGCACTGCCAGTAATTGTCTTAGGCTTGGTGTACGAGTGTTCACATAGTGGAAGCTCTAGTGTAGGCTCCTGTCTACGGAGGGTTTATAATCTAGCACACATACAACTGTACATATAGATGCTGTATACATACATATAATATATATATATGGTTACGTGTAAGTCTCGATACTGCGTATATTATAGTGCATTCTGTATGTGTGTATGGTATGGACACTATTTGTCTTAAGACGGAAATAAATTAGTAACATCGAGGTGATCTTTGTTATTTATAATACCTATTAAAATCCTTCAAAATTAATAAACTAGAAGATAATAAAGCCTAGAAACGGTATCGTGCGCTGAGTTTGTGTTTTCTTTGCTATACATTTGTAGTATCTAACATAGTAGGTATGTAAAGATTTTCCAGTCTAAAACTCTTCAATTCAAATCATTCAAGTCAAAGCCAAACAAACTATATATATTCCAATCATAAGGATCATTATTAAAACGTCTTCGTCTCTAATGGCGGGTTCCTATATCCGTCGGTATAGTGTCGTCAAAAGTTTGACACTTTTTCAAGGGGATACGATCCGTAGACGGTTGCCGACGGATATAGGAACCCGTCATAAGTAACTTCAAGTGGTCGCAAGGAAGAGCACGCAATTTTAGCTAGGAAGGTCTGTACTTAAGGCAATCTAAACAGCGCCTCTTTCAAATGATTTCGGCAACTGCCAACCTTGAGACAAGTGAATATCGAATACTTATCCAAGCGCATCTACCCTGAAACGGGTATTGCTCTCCAAATACTTACATATTTGAAAATCGAATATGAAAACCTTTCTTAGCAGACATCAAAAAGTGAAAATAAAAATGTCATTACAATAAAACTTACTTGTTGTCTCTGTGACAGGGATGCGCTGGCGCCATCTCCGACAAGACCTAGTAAAGCCTAGCGGAATTCTTTATGGTAAATTATTAATCTTCTCGTAGACTTTGGGCTTAGGTAGTATCAAAAGTTGAGTAGACTCGTATGTTGTTCTTTCAGATAAGTGGTAATCGGAGTAACCGAAATGTACGGTGAAATATGATAGCTTTGTCATATTTGTACATTTTTCCCAACTACGGCAAAGCCGAAAAAGTAAAGGTAGCATTCGGTTCTTAGCGACCGCAACGCGCGACTGCAACCATTGAACGACGCGACCATGGACGCCTGTCGCGGGGCGACACCTAGCCTTCCGATGTAGCGACCGCGACGGCGACATCGCCACTCTTCCCGCAGTAGGTACAATGTCGGATAATTTATCCGCAGCTAGGAAAAAAACTTATTCTGCAGCTATTGGAGGATGAAGAAGATGATGATATTATCTATATATAATATTGCCCCTCACAATGTTGTCTTTAAAATATGCGAGCTGTACATCATAATATAAAGGTGGGGTTTCGTTTACTAAAGTCAGGCCACTTTAATATGTAACATTTGACATCTGTTGACGTCTGTCAGTTCGGTACAACTCGTACCGAACTCGTATCGGACATTAAATATGTATTCGTAATTGAAAAAAGTTAAGCAATTGTGCAGTTCTAACAAAACAAAAAAAATATATTATTTTATGCCCGCCGTTACAAGGTTACGTTGTTGAATTGTAAATGTTACGTATTAAAATGGCCTGACTTTAATTCTATCAAACTTCTTATCCTCGTTCGGTGAAAACGCCGCCATTTTGATGTGTTTCTCGCCTGCGTCGCGTGCCTGCCTCCGATGCGACCGGGTCGCGGCCGCTACGCCCACCGGTCGCGCGGTAGCCGGGTTTGTTTAGTGTTCCATATAAATCCATACTAAGCAGTGGGTCGCGTGACCCAGACGAGGTCCCGGGTCGCGGTCGCTAAGAACCGAATGCTACCATAAAGGGTTATGTTTTTAGCAGTCTGTTAGTTTTACCGTCGCGCCTAAACTACTCATCCGACTTTTATAAATGTGGTGTCAATCGATTCTTTATTATGGTCCGGGTGACATAGGTACTAAATATTATTACAAGACGAAACCAGACTACATAATACCTAATAGGTAAAGGTACAATAGGCAATAGTATTTTTCAAACTTTCGCGATCACTGTACATAGTTACTGATTAAAACGGGTATTTATCTCGTATGTACCTTTTTAGGGTTCCGTACCTAAAGGGTAAAACGGGACCCTATTACTAACAATCCGCTGTCTTTTTTTTCATACATTGCGCTTGACCACGATCTCGATGTGGTCTGTTTGTTATGTTTATTATGTCTGTCTCTCACCAGGCTGTATATCATGATCCGTGATAGCTGGACAGTAAAAATTTTCACAGATGATGTTTTTCTGTTGCCGCTATAACAACAAATACTAAAAACAGAATAAAATAAATATTTAAGGGGGGCTCCCATACAACAAACTTGTTTTTTTTTGCTCGATATTGATAACGGCAACAGGTAGACGCTTGAAATATTCACAGAATATTGAGTTATATAATTCACTTTAAAAATAAATAATTAAATTAAAATTCATATTTAAGGGGGGCTCCCATAAAACAAACGTTATTTTTTTGCCGTTTTTATAGATAAATGGTACGGAACCCTGTGCGCGGATTCGACTCTCACTTGGCCGGTTTTCTTTATTTGTTATCCCGACGTTTCGGCTGTGTTACAACAGCCGTGGTCACGGGTGGACTGAGGCACACACACGATAAATGCCCGTTTTAATTAGTAATTATTGCTTGTAATCGGTCAGGCACCATATCCATACGAAAATGTACTGACGTGATCCTTGACGGTAAGTAACGCTTTTTAAGGCTCCGATTGCCAACTGTCGAGAGGAAGGTAATTTGAAGCAGAAAAGGTTGTAGTTAGATCTTGTTGAATCGAAAGAAAACCTGAGTATTAACAGAAAAATGTATTTATTACAGGACTACCTACAAAACCCCTTCATTCGGAAAATGTTATTTTGATAAATCTTACAAGTGGATAAAGACTATAGCGGCTATTTTAAACTGTTTAAGTTAGGATGGTAGGTAAATTTATCTAAAAAAATCTACATAAAATTTTGTATTTATAAAAATGTATAGGTCAAGTTTTGTATAATATTAAATAAATCTAAATAAAAATAGACAGTGCTGTTTATTTTTAGTTCAGAACTTGGAAATCAGCATAAGAATTTTTTTTTAATTACTCAAGGAAATGATTGAAGGCGAGGCCGTAATTAACTGAAACAACATGAATGCATTTTCAAAATATTTTATTTAATTTTAAATAGCACACGTTCTTGTGCTACGTTGTTACATGATTAATTATAATTTATACATAAAAAATACCAACTGGGTAGTTATACCAAGTGTTGTGCACTAGCTTCGAAATTTGTCCCTAAAATACATAAAAAAAGTTTAATTATATATTATATGCTACTGATTTTCTTAATAAATACGCGCATTGCAAAGCTTATAAACGCAAATCGATTAAAAAATTATGGCTACTCGAAGGAAAGTTACATGGCAGAATTATTTGTTATCATAAACCTACTTCTGAAGACTTTCTTCACTTCGGTGCATTTAAAAATACAAAATAATGGTTCGGGGTCTCCCTTCGATTTATTGACATTACAGTATTTTCAAATACATTCACAAATTAAACTTACCTAAGTTACTAAGCGTAAAATAATGTTAACTTAAATTATTTTTAAAACTTCGAATATAAAAATCTGGAGTTCGGTAAACAAATTCGTTCGATTTCATTGTACAAAGACTTTATGAAACAAGCAAACCAAGTTAATATACAGTTAGTAAAATCTATGAAATACATCATAGCTTTTTTTATAATTATTGCAGTCGTACGGAGGCGAAATCAATCAGTTACTAACTTTTAAGTTTTGGCGAACAAAACAATCTAATCTACCAAAGCAATATCTACATGTTACAATCACCTCTAGACAAACAAGGAGCTCCACGTCTTCCCATATACTAACGATGAATTTGTTTGTCTAGAACCCCTGATTTAGGCCGTATCGTAAGCCAAGAACTAAACTCGTGATTCAACTATATTTTGTCTGTTATAATTGGAATCGCACGCACGAGCACAGTTTTTGAATACCGACCATAAAATCATTTGGTTGTGAAGCTTTAGCATTAAAACGTTATCTGCAGTAGAAAAGCTAGTGACAGCTACAATATAAAACGTTCAACAACTATCATATTAGATAACAAACAGTGGATCACCTATAGGGTTGCCAGATGGTATCCGTCCTACCGAATGTCCTCCTTTGTCCAATTTCGCGCATATAACTTTATATACAAAAGTGGAGTAGATTTAAATATACTTTAGGTACCTCGAAGATATGATAATATCTATACTAATATTATAAAGAGGAAAGATTTGTATTTTTGTGTGTATGTTAGTAATGAATAAACTCAAAAACTACTGGTACGATTTCAAAAATTCTTTCACCATTGGAAAGCTACATTCACCGTGAGTAACATAGGCTACTTTTTACCCAACTGCGCAAAGGAGGGTAATGTTTTTATTGAAAAACTACGCGTGCGAAGCTGCGGATTGGTCAGCTAGTCTTAGATAAAATAGCTTGTTTTGAAAAATAGGTAAATAATTATAGCTAAAAACAAAAAAAGGTATACAATAGATTTTCACTAATCCGGCACTATCAAAACTGGGGGGGGGGGGGGGGGGGGGGGGGTCGGATTATTGGATTGTATCGAAAAATTCATATGTAAATACTAAGTTTATATAATTCATATATAAAACATTAAATAATTAAACATTATTGGATACCGGATTAGTGAGACTCTATTGTATTTACGCTTGTTCTTCTTTTGATCTACTAATCTCCTGTTCCATTTTTCCATCTGGTAACCCTAAACACAGAGGACACCAACTTTCGATGAATGAAGATGATATTGAACACAAGACTTTAATGTAACTGAACGAAAAATAACCTGACAATGGAACTGAAAGAGTAAGTAACAAGTAGATAATTTGTTCTTAAGTAATTCTGTGACAAAAATACCAAAATTATAAAAAGAGGAACTATGTGTCATTTTAGATGACTTCTAAAAGTGATTATGTTCAACATTAGCACCTTTGGAGTAATATTTTCATACAACTTTAGAATTGATTCATGTTTCTATTGGTGACATGTTTTTTGTTATATATTTTAAAAGGCAATAACATTCGTGATCTTAATCCAACAGCTTATATTTAAAAAGCAAGTTAATACAAAAAAAATAAATATCTTGAATTATCTGAAGTAAAAGTTCATAAATTTACTACTGCATAGCAATAATGAATTACAAACAGTAATGATTTAAAAAAACGAACATTATTATTTAATCAGGATTATTTAGAAAAATAACATTTATAAAAATAAATACTGTCTAACCATCTATCAAAAAAATCTTTCAGATTGTTGGGTGGTAGTAGGTACCAAATCAACATAGATTCTGTTGTTTCAAGAAGGAACTCCTAAAAAACTATAGGAGAACCATTTTCCCTAGCTTTCATTCTATCAAGAGGCATAAACCCACTATTTCACTACAAGGTGAATTAATGGGAATGTACTATTCATTCAGCTATCCAGTCTTTCTATTCTATCCATACGATTTAAAGGTAAGTAATATGTACAGAGATGATAAACAGCTGTGAAGAGTCTAACTGCCTTGATACAAGATACCATATAACACAACGTAACTATCTGTACCTGTCTCATAGAATACAAAACACAAAGTAATAGCTGATGTACATATAGCTGAGGTATACCTATTTAGATTTTGATTTTCTTGTTTTCGAAATATTGGGTCACTCAAAAACTCACAAATCACGTCAATATCCCGTTTCTAGTGATACTAATATTTTTTCTTGTGTGTGTGTTCTTGTGTTTTTGCTTGTGTGTAGTGATACTAATATTAAGAAGCACCTACAGGTACTTACTTCTGAATATTAGTTAGTTAACTAATATTAAGAAGTCAGTAGGTACCTACACAAGCAAAAACACAAGAATAAATATTAGTATCACTAGAAACGGGATATTGACCATGATTTGTGAGTTGAGTGACTCAATATTTCGATAGGTACAGTTAAAACTGAAACATCATGGTAAATGTACCATTTTCAGTATAAAAAATAATGTATAACCATGATAGTTTTAACAGTTACTTCTTGTTACGTATATTTTGTAACCATTAGGAAATTAAAACTTATTATCGGATAGTTTTATTACCCAATAGTCTTAAATATCTATGAGACAAATACCTGATTAACCTAAGAAAATCTAATGCTAGTCAATGCATAGTAAGTATATTTTCTTAAGAGCAAAAACATTATTTGTCAAGCTTTCAATACAACTGTCTTTTAAATTGACCGTCTACATACACTGCGCATTGACAAGCACATCTGTCACACTCTAACACCCAAATACTTATCACCTGACAGTATTATATCAGGCCTGCTAATAGAAGCTATAGAAAAACTACTATGACTGTGTAAAGGCAGTACCTACCAACCTATGTCAATCAAATACCTACAACTTAAAAAAATTACACTTCTATGGCATTCAAACAGAACGCCTTTTAGATCCATATTTTAGAATAACTATGCTCAAACAATAATCAAGACAGAAGTATAGATTTAACATTTTTCCAATGAAACTATTAAAAATATATGCTTGATTTAGTTTTGAGTTCTGTTCTGGAGTACACATGTTTCCTCTGATTTCTAAGAATTTAAACCAGCAGGAAAGCGTTACAAAATAGGCAAGTTCACTGATATAATACAAATTCTATGACAATCACAAGTTAAAGCCAGTGTAATCCTTTATAAAAGTACTGTCAGGTGACGAACCATCCCAATCTACAATTTCAATTTACAAGCTGCACTCCCTACAAAAAAGTGCACTTGAACTTTCTGCCCGAGCCCAGCTTGTGTCCGCGGCGGTACTTCTTGCCTCGACTCTCCTTGTCCTTGCGGATCTCTCGAACGAGCGTGTAGAACGCATCGTCTACTCCCATGCGGGTCTTAGCTGACGTCTCCACGAAGGGCACGCCGTAACTCCGGGCCACCTGAAATCAGAGATTGTTTTAAATTAAATAACTTTACATATAACGTACTTATACACCTAATAAAGTACATAACATAATCCTACTAATATTATAAACGCGAAAGTTTGTATGTATGGATGTTTGTTACTCTTTCACGCCGGAACGGCTGAACCGATTGCGATGAAATTTGGTATGTCCGTAGATCATAACCTGGATTAACACATAGGCTACTTTTTATTCGCAAACCACGCGTGCGAAGCCGCTGGCAACAGCTAGTCTTTTATAAATACAATGGGCGTCTTATCGCTAAAAGATATCTCTTTCCGACAACCTTTGGATGAATGTTTTAGTGAACCCATACTATGATTCCTTGTCGTATGGACATGGGTATATGGAACTATGCACGGCAGATCTTCCAGATTGGACCGGTATCTACCGAAGTTGAGCGAAGATATGTCGCTGCCTAAATTCGATAGTGACACAAAACCAGATGTGTCAAAATTGAGATAAAAATGTAGTTCAACGCAAAATGTTCTGTACTGCGTTGAGAATAAAATTCATATTTCTATTCGTCTAATTGACGGCGTGGCGCCACAAATGACGTTATCTGATTGGTCGAATTTACACGCCACATTTGGTTGACACTGTCGCATCCCCAGTTGCGTTGCGTGTTTTGAACAAGAAGCATTGATTCTTTGTTGGATAAAGGCACATCACAAAATAGTTACATCAGTTTGAGTGATTTTTTTTAGATAGTGGCATAACTGGAGAAGTGTCGTTTTATTACAAATTATTACCTAGATTTACCTTCAGGTAATTTGTACAAGACCGTATGGTTTGGTGATGCGACACTTATCTCAAAAGTAAGTGCAATTACTTATTGGCTTATTTAGAAGTCGTGCTATTTTTAAATAAAAATGAAGTTATATTTTTAGACTTTTAATAAATTGTGTCATTTTTGTATAAAATAATAAAGTAAGCATTTCAACCTTTTACAAACTATGACAGTGTTTCTAAAAATGTTAAATAATTTTTAATAAATCATTCATTATTCATAAAAAAAATGAGTTTTTTCGACCTGTACCAAGAGCTTATGTGTCATTTTGTACGTCTACTAAAAATATAATATGGGCAGGTAAAGTAAAGCACTTAGGTCTAAAAATATTTAGTTATCTATTTTCAGTTGCAAGTCGACGCACACTTAAAATTTTTCAAAACATGAATATAAATTTAAACTCGGATACAACGGATAACGAGCAAAACCAGGTATATGTATGTGAAGTAAGAAGTTCTTCGATTTGCATTTTACTAAACCTGTAACTGTAACTCTATCTTTAATGCAAAACGGCGTGTGGAAAGACCCCTCACTCGATGGACTGACGACATCGTAGCGATCGAGGGGATTCGATGGATGGAGGTGGCTCAGGATCGCTATTTGTAGCGTCGTTTAGGGGAGGCCTATGTTCAGCAGTGGACGTCTACAGGCTGAAATGATGATGATAAAACCTGTAACGCCAATTTACTTATTTCTGAGAGCGTGACTATGATTCTATGGTCCACTGTTTTTCAGAAACATCAATCAGTAGTAAACATCTACGAGCATGGCCAAGCCAAGGAGAACTTACCACCACTGCCGATTAGAAACGACGAGATCGTAAGAGATTGTGAAGGCGAACAAGATTTTGGTTCTGATGACAGTGTTAAAGATCCAAACTACGAAGTAACTAATCTACGCAACTTCTCTAGCTCTGAAAGTATTCTTTCAAATGATAATATTATGTACATAAAACAGCGTGCAAAAAAGTTTACCAAAACCAGGAAAGTACTTACAAAACACAACAATTTTGATAATCCCCAAATTGCACAAAACGAATACGTTGCTGATCTCATGAACACTGTGTCGGATTCATCAAAAGAGCCACGTACCGATAGTGTAACAGAACCAACCCTACCTTTACCAGAAACTATTTCACAAAACGATAGCTCATCAAGTTCCAGCAGTTCTTCAAGTAGCAGCTCATCTGATTCAAGCAGTTCCTCGGATTCTGAACCTGAAATTAACTACAAAACTGACAAACTCAAGCCCATCCCAGAGGTTCAACATGTTAAAAAACTTAGTCATGAGACTGATGTACCCAGACTGTTTCCAGAAACACGAGATGTGGGAGAAATTAGACATGAGACTGACGCACCCAGTCCCTTTCCAGAACCACGAGATGTGGAAGAAATTAGATATGAGACTGACGCACCCAGTTTCTTTCCAAATGCACGAGATGTTGTGGAACTTAGACACGAGACTGATGTACACAAATTATTCCAGGAGATGCAAGATGTACAAGAATTATGCGGAGACATTACTACTGTTGAATCATTTTCATTGAAAGAAACAACACCACACGTTCAATGTAACCAAGAAAGTAATGCTGTCACAAAAAAAGGTCGAAAACGAAAGGCAAATCCCGAGAACTGGTCGTGTGTACGAGCTAAGATTTTGAGAAATAGTGGGAAGTCATATAAGACAAAAAAAAAAACAAAATTGTGCCAGAGAAGTCACTTAAACCACCATGCAGTAGTAAATGCAAATTAAATTGTACGAGTAGACTAACAGATTTACAGAGGACGCAGATCTTTAATGATTATTGGGCCATGAAAGATTTGCAAAGACAACGTGAATTTATATTACGTCACATCTCCACTGTAAGGCCAAGATATTCCTACAAAGTCCACAATAGCAAGCGTGGAAACAATAATGCTTTCTATTTTACGGTGGAGGACAAGCGCTTGCGAGTCTGCAAACAATATTTTAAAGCCACACTTGATATAACTGATCGTTCCATTAGAACTGTTGTTGAGAAGAATAATAA
The DNA here is from genome assembly GCA_918857605.2 of Philereme vetulata. Taxonomy (NCBI): domain Eukaryota; kingdom Metazoa; phylum Arthropoda; class Insecta; order Lepidoptera; family Geometridae; genus Philereme; species Philereme vetulata. The sequence goes on along the minus strand of OU975442.1, from coordinate 10,053,709 downwards.
GGGTGGTAGTGGGACTTTGGTGCTGGATCAACGTGGAAAACACGACAAACAGTATACAATAGACCCTGCCATAAGAGGCCGTAAAAAAACATATAGACTCTATTCCTAAAATTGAGAGTCACTATTGTCGGGCAGACACGACTCGAATATACATAGATGGTGGAAAGACTGTGACGGATTTGCATCGGGATTATGTAGCCGAATGTGAATCAAAGGGTCTACCGAGTGCAAACTTCATGATGTACTATAATATTTTTACAAATGAATACAACATTTCATTATTTCAACCGAAAAAAGATCAATGTGAAGACTGCACATCTTTCGCTAATGCCTCAGAAGAAGAAAAAGCCGAGCTACAGGAAAAATATGACCAACATTTAAAAGAAAAGAGTTTAGCAAGACAAGAGAAAGAAGACGATAAGAAGTATACTCCGGATAATTGTATTGTGTGTGTGTATGATCTGCAAGCCACAATGCCTTGTCCAAGAGGCGACGTTTCAAACTTTTACTATATATCGAAAGTAAATTATTACAACTTTACAGTATGCAACTTGAAATCCAAAGATGTTGATTGTTTTGTTTGGCATGAGGGCGAAGCGAAAAGGGAAGCCATCGAAATTGGAACATGCTTGCTGAAGTTCATAAAAAGCCTCAAAGAAACTGCTGCAAAACTTGAATCTAAGCTAAATCTGATTTTTTATTCCGACAATTGCTGTGGGCAACAAAAAAATCATTTAATTATAGGGCTTTATATATATGCAGTTCATCACTTAGATTTCATCGCATCGATCACACACAAATTCCTTATTAAAGGCCACACGCAGAATGAGGGCGATAGTGCACATTCCTTAATTGAAAGACAAATACAACGAAGTCTGAAATCAGGCCCAATATATACTCCTGATCAGTACTGTCACATAATAAGAAATGCGAAAAAAACTTCTAAAGCATACCAAGTCAAAGAATTGAGCCACGATGACTTCGTTGACATAAAAGAACTAGCGGCAACCATAGGGAAAAACTATTCCAAAAACACCGAAAAAGAAACAGTGAAAATGACAAACATAAAAGTTTTGAAAGTAGAGTCCGATGGAACAGATGGACTCATTTCTCTATAAGACTTCGTATGAAGAAGTTAACTTTAAGAAAGTGATCGTTAACAAGATTGGGAAAACAAGGAATAGTAATAATAATAATATTCGATTGAAAGCTATATACAAAAACAAGATGACAGTATGTGAAAAGAAGAAAAGAGGGTTGCTTGTATTGATAGAGAAGAATATAATTCCAAAGTTTTATTCTCCCTTTTTTGAGAACCTATAATGAAAAACGTAGTAATAGGAAGTGTATGTCTAATTATTAAGTAGGTACCTTTGATACGTTACATAAAGAATTAAAATGTAAAACTAAATGCTAAGTATAGTATTCCTGAGAGATTAAAATTACATGATTGGTTGTATTTCAAATAATGATGATACTACTGATGATTTTCAGATTGCCTACTGATTGAATTACTTTATTTTTAGGAACATTTTTTATGTTTGTTTATCTTATTTTTGATCTCATAAAACTTTTGTAGCTGTTAGCTCTGCTAAGTAAGCAAAGGTTATTTAGTAGCATTTATTCTGTGTTCATTGTGTGTTTTTGCTGAGATATTTTATTTTGTTGGCGATGGTTTAACCCTAATTACGTCATTTTATAGAAAAACAAGATTAAAAGTTGTACTTTTTATTATTTTGATAGTGATTTAAAAACATTAATGCCTTTATTCTTAAAAAAATATTGTTTATGCTTTGACATAACTGAAAATGTGTCATCATTAAAATAAAAATGGGACGACACTAATGTGCTAATACCAAACATGTAATTTTTTACTAATAAAAACATGAAGCAGAAGCGGCACAACTGTGTATGTGTCAATATTAAGAAAAAGTTCTAATCTATGTTTAGGCCTATGTCTGAATGAATGTGAATTATTGAAACTTTTGTTAGGTTTTTTAACAGGAAACCGTACAAATTACACCAAAACTTAAACATGAATTGTTATCCTTTGGTTTTTAGTTAATTTGAAAACATAATTTACGATACAATAAAAGATATGAGCATTTAATCTATTTGTATTTTTTAAACCTCTCTCCTGAATAAAGTGTGTTTTTAAGTTGTGTCACTGTCGAATATAGGCAGCGATGTGTAAAATCAACTAATACTAACGCATATAGGTCATTTATATAAATACTAGACTGATTCAGTTTTTTTTAATAGAAAGCACTAGGTACGCTATCACTGAGTGCTATCTTTCTACAAAGCCTCCAGCACCCATTGTTGGGTAGATAAAGTCCTCCTCCCTATCATCATCATCAACCTTTAGCAGTCCACTGTTGGATGTAGGTGCCCAGGGTGCGCCATTGAGCCCGATCTTCAGTTCTTCTCATCCAATCCTTGCCAGCCAGAGCGCGCAAATCGTCACTCCATCTAGCCGGAGAGCGTCCTACACTTCACTTGCCTACACGTGGTCTCGACTCCAGAACACGTTTACCCTAACGGTTATCAGCTTATGCGGCAGATATGACCAGCCCACTGCCACTTCAGCTTGCTGACCCTTAAAGCTGTGTTGATCACCTTGGTTCTCTGTCGGATAACCTCGTTTCGGATTCTATACGCCAATCTAATCGGTCTTGAGCAATTACGATCTATCGCTGTCCAACTTCCGCTACGAGATCGTCAGATCATAGTGCCGGTTGTCTGCCCTGTGGTCGACGTCCACCTCTCGACCACCACTCTTTGAGTGCTTTAGTCCACCTTTTATCATCCCGCCTATCCAAGTGTCATACCCCTACAAGTAGCTCACTTAAGCCTCACGATTCATTTATCTACATCCTCGACTTCAGTTCGACGTCTTATATAGGATCGATGAGGTGGATTCGTTTATGTACCATTGCCCCTTGATCGTGATAGTGTACATACGATTCGTTGTGAGTGAGAGGCCATGTTATAGATCCGTAAGTCAGTACCTATGGGGCTATGGGCAGACAGCAGGGATTGGTTAAATACCTTTGTCATCAGGCATTGCGGGATATTTGCCGAGATATTTAACGAAAATCCGTGCAAAGCCGCGGGGCGGGACAGTAGTATTTTTTTATAAAGAGAAATATATGCAACCAAGTTAGAATAATTTAGATACTAGGTATTTATAATTTCCTTGAGCAATAAGACTAATAATTTCAGGAGGTGGACAATGTGGACATTCAATCTTTAAGCATTCAATATTATTTCCTCCATTAAAGTTAAATACTCAGCAACCAGTGTTTGATTAAATAAAACACTTTAAGGAAAACTTATTGGTTTCAAAAACAAGTATATTTAGATTTGTTTGTCAAGTAATTTACACCACAGACTGTACCTATCTTTAGGTTTGTTTTCCAGCTATTTAGGTGCCTACATCACTGTAGGTAGGTTTGGGTTTGTTTGTCTATCGATTTTCTGATGTAACTACCTACACAATAATAAATACCTAACCATTGATTTATTATAACTATAAATCGACCTATATATTATAATAACTACCTAGGATAATAAGTCCAGTTATGTAGGTGCAACTTCGAGAAAGAGGCCAGTCGACGAATCCAACTCGGCTGGGCAGCGTTCGGGACACTACGTGACGTCTTCTAGTCAACAGTACCTGTCTTTGATCAGTGTGTGTTACCAGTGATGGATGACATATGGCACATAACGTCTCTCATCTCTCACTACGGGCCCCAAAGGTAGCTCAGCGTGCCATGGAGAGGACTATGCTTTGTGTTTCTATACGAGATTTAATTAGGTCAGACAGAGTTTCTTTATAATTTCTAAACATTAGTATGGATATCTAAATACCTGCTTGTACATTTTTTCTGTTAATTTACCTTCAAACAATGCAGGAAGAAAACATCCTGTGTGAAGAAATGTCTACACAATTTTTATGCAATGCAAATTTCATGAAATTACTTAAAACTGTATTGTTGCAATAATAGGGTTCCCACATTAAGAACCTGATTAATGTTTGTGCTGTTTTGTTCCGAGTGAAAGTTTTGAAACAAAACGAGGCTGCAATATCAGAAAGATACCTAGGTACACACATTCCTTGTTACCACATAAAAGTTGAACTATGTATATGATTTTTTTTAACATGTGTGTATAAAAATTATCTTACCCATAGTAGGTATAGGATTTTTTTAAAGACGCGCTAAATAGTATTTAATTTTTTTTATGGTAAGGCCTAATATTTTTAACAAAAATTATATAAAAAGAACTTACAATTATAAAATATACATTATGTTGCGGTGCGACAAGAAGGTCATAGCACAGCGCATAACTTTTCAGCTAGGTATATAAGATTTAAATGGAAGGAATACTTTGATATTGCATCCCGGGAGAAGGGCATCTGGTATCGAACTATGCAGAGTGAGCCCCCTCACATACCATGGCACCAACACTAGTATAAGTAGAAAGTTGATTGTAATCGCTTATAGATTGCGCTCCGGGCATATACCTTTAAACAACTTTAAATTTTTAATGAAAATGATAGATACTCCTAATTGTTATACTTGTGGGGTGGTGGAGGATGTATAGCACCTTTTAACGGAGTGTGTTCGGAGTCAATCTATGAGAGAGGAGTTGTATAGAGCGCTGAAAGTGATCGATGTGGGTCTGTTTCAGTGTGTTAGCTGAACAAACATCTGACTCAGCTAACATGCTCTACCGGTCCACATACGACCTGCTGACGGAGGATGCTTTGTTATTGTATAATATTGTAGACAATTATGGAACTGATATCGTCGTAAAGAACGACGCAAGTCCCCTAAAAAAATAAATAAAAAAAAACTTTTCAGCTAGCACCCTCCGAGCAAACAAGTAAAACAATATGTAGGTACATGGTATTGGTAATCGGTAAGGCACCACAAACCAATAAAAATGTATTGGCGTGATCCTTGAGAGGTTTAAGCTGCATTATTATTGATTCTGATATCAGTTAAAGTGCCAGCTAAAGTGTCAAGGTAAACGATAGAATGAGTTTAAAAAAAGGAAAAAAAAGAGATAAGCATAATTTACCAGAAAACCACCTTAATCAGTAATCAGTAACAGTGTACATAAATATTCTATCAGTCAGCTGGTTCCCATAGTACAAGCTCTGCTTAGTTTGGGGCTAGACAGCGCTGTGTGAAATGTCCCGCAATATTTATTTATTTAGTGGCAGTCTATATTACATTATCCAAAGTATAGGAAAAACCAAATTCTATTGTGCATTGTCTAATGAAGTTACTAATTAGACAATCTTGTCGGCAGTAGAATATACTAAAAATATGACATTGGTCATGGTTTCCGTGATGAACGACTAGGGTTTAATGAGGTCCTGAAAAGGGCCTAGTGAATGGGTGGTGCTGGTGTTTAGCTTGATAATGACTTTTTATAGAGTCAAGCCATTGATATATCTTAACAAAGGATATCAAAAAGTGCCATATTTTGTGCGAAGATAGGTAATTACATAGTAATAACTGCTTTCGCACAACAAATAGCGACTATAACAAAAAGTTAAGGCAAAGTTTATGCTGTTACTAATACTGGACTGACAAGTTACTGGATGCAAACTGCTATTCTGATGCGTTTTGGCAGAGTTTAAGGCAAGGCGTGGCCGGGCAGTTGATGCAAAATCCTTTGATAAGATAAATCAATGGGTCAAGCACTAGACCTCACCTGATGTTAAATGATAGTGTAATAACAAAAGCATTGATAGAGGTTTTCAGGTGCCCTACAAACTTCAACAACAGGGTTGTCTACTTGCTCATAATAAAATATGTACTTTCTAATATTATAAAGAGGTAAAGTTTGTATGTTTGTAATGTATTTATGTGATCCTTGACAAGTAGGAATGTGTTTTCAAGGATGACTTGTCTCAAATTTAATGTTTGATTTTGCTCGAGTGGGATATCTTCATGGGTCTATATAGTGAGTAAGGGATCTGGATATCCATTATTGGGATTAATAAACTCTAATTAATTAGTCTAATTCACTCTTCTGAATAGAAACATGTGTTAGTTGCTAAAACTGATACCAACCTATATAGATAAGAGTAGAATTTCAATGTAAGCTTCAAGGTTATAGCAACCTAAAAAGCCAGTCATGAGTAAAACAAATTAGAATAATCATATCTCACGATTAATAAAATGATTACTGCGTTATTTCATAGATGCTCTAATCATTATATTATGTATATAAATACCTAAATACTAATATAAATATATATGACTGATGCATTTTACATGACAAAGGAAAGGAACCAAGTACTAAACTAGACTATCTTATATATTATGTTTAGGTTAGAAAGTGGATAATGAAGAATAGTGCAAGCAGTTTCAGAACAAAAGCAATAATTTCTTTGTATTAAAACTCATGACACTAATTTTAATAGAATGAAGACATTTATTTAGGGTTTATGAAATGTCAGTGTTATGTAAACAAGAGGTAGGTACTGACCTCGCGCGCTTGTGCCATGTCCACCGCCCACGCCTGCAGGTCGCACTTGTTGCCAACCAGCACCATGGGCACCTCCTCGGCGTCCTTGACCCGCTTTATCTGCTCCCGATACGAGCCGATATCCTCAAAACTCTTCGCACTATTCACAGCAAACACCAACAGGAACCCTTCCCCAGTTCGCATGTACTGGTCGCGCATCGCAGAGTACTCCTCTTGACCAGCAGTGTCGAGGATGTCCAGCAAACACGTCTCCCCGTCAATCACCACTTGTTTACGATACGAATCCTCGATTGTAGGATCGTACTCGTCCACGAAATGATTCTGAATCAGTTGTATAGTCAATGCGGACTTGCCGACGCCTCCGGCGCCGACCACCACTAGTTTGTACTCCGTCATCTTACGAGATATGCAATTTATTTTACCACACGACAGTGTCACTGATATACGTAACGCCCGGGTCGCGCCACACCTTGGGATTACTCAGATCGGCATGGCGGTCGCGAGCTATGTTATTGCACTCACTGGACTCGTAATACCTACGGCTAATTAATGTATTAATGGGCGAATGCAATAAATAACAATGAGGGAGGCGGTTCACTCACCCTTTTACCGGAGTATGAGTGCGTTTAGAAACTAAGAGCCTAGATGAGTCATCGATTATTAGTTCCATTGCACTGCTTTAATTACTATTTTGAAATAAACTACCCTATTTAATTTGTCTTTGTTATCAGTATGTCGGCTAAAAAGTTGGTGTTATTTGAATTCCGTATTCCTATATTTGTGTTTTATCAAAACTATATGATTTTCAGTTTCAGAACGTACCCTAATGATCATTTTGATTGGCTTTACAAACTGTCAGTGCCACAATTACAAGTAGGTACCACAAGTACTTCGTAAATTACATAGGTGTCGCTCTCGTACATTTCTGCTAAACATTCTATTTTTCTTACATTTTCGCTACAATGTCACTGTATTTATTTAGGACAACGCTAAAATTGATATGCAAACAAAATCCAATCCAAAGCTTATTTGGAAAATAATGTTTTTTAGGCAGATTTAAATAGATATTATGATGATTATAACTTGAATTTTTTTTAGTTTGTAATTTTGTTTTTATTGTTTTATGTACTAGTAATAACGCTTTGGTTTTTCTAAACTGTTATTTCTGGAGTAATAAACGAATTTGAATTTGAAAAAGATAGATAAAGTCTTTATTGCACACCATTAAAATTAACAAATAAAAGAAAATACACTTTTAAATCATAGGCAGAAAGGGCGGACTATCGTTAAAACCGATCTCTTCCAGGCAACCTTTGGATCTAATATTGTACGAAACCTTAATTTATTTTGGTTTCCTTAATGACAGTAGATTCGAACCCACAATCACCGGATCAGAAGTCGGGAAGTCGGGGCCATCCCACTCAGTACAGTATTAAAATATTCTGTGCTATTACTAAACTAAGTATATATTACAGAATAGATAAAACACCAGAACAAGTGAACGCGCCTAATACTGAAGCGTACTGAACATACAGAGTGTTTTTTTTAACTGGGACTCACTTTTTAACGCTGCTCAGATTTTTTTTTTATCGGATACAATAAAATGATCCTTACAAAGGACTGCATCGATCGGCATCAAAAAAAAAATTTACCAACTTGATTAATTTTAAGATTAATTTAAGCTACTCACGCTTGACCAAAAAAAATGTTAATGCCAAAATGTTTTTCTTCGAAAACGAGCTGATGTTTCAAAAGAAACTGCACCTGTATCTCCTCTGGTTATGGATGCTGCCGTACTGTCCCAGTTAAAAAAACACTGTATATTCTAAATAGAGTAAATGTTGACGCGAACGCCATTAGTTACTATGTGACCGTCGTCACGCACGCGTGACGTGTATAACAGTGTTCAATTTAATTAAGTTATGCCTTCTTGTGTCGTCCCAACGTGTAAAAATTCAACCGGGCTCAAAAAAAAAGTTGGGATCCCATTTCATATGTGGGTAAGTAAGTAGCGCATTTAGATATTGTGTTAATTGTTTATTGAATAAATTGTTCGGTTTGCAATTGTCGTAAATAATGATCCTCCATATTGCTGGTGTTGCCAAATATCGAGTGTTATTATTTTTCCTACTCTAGAATATTAAGATTAAAACTTTTATTAGTTGTAGTTTTAAATTATATCTACTAGTGTTATGATGATATATCTGCCATGAACTGAGATCTCGCAAATCTCCCAAAAACAAAAAAAAAAATTTTTTACGGCGCTTTGCGCAACGATGCCTAAACGTATGGTTACATGTGATTTAAGAAGTTCTCAAATCATACAAATATGTCAAATTTAAACATGTTTAGTCGCTAAATACGTTTAGGGATCGTTTTGCAAACCGACCTTAATATTTGACTAATAAAATAGTGCCATAGTTATATTAGTTATATCTTACCAAACACATTTACCCAGAATGGGTATATAATGGTATACTAAGCTAGCAACATTACGCGAGTGGGGGTGAGGTGGGCAAGGGACGCGGGTTTTGTTTTAAGGACATAGCGCACGGCTTGCAATCACAGTTGAATGCGTCTTCTGGTGTTTTATCTAATCTGAGTATGTAGGTATGAAGATACATAATACTCATGGAATTGTTCTGTCACTATAATCACAGTCGTTGTCACAGTAAATATTGCTTAGGGAGCTTTTAAAAACATAAGCTCTGATAACGTTCAAGCAGAGGGTATCATCACCGTCATCATCAGCCACAGGGTCTATGGTCTTTTATTAATTTTCCAGCTTTAAGTGTCTATTAGAACGCTACTGTTAATTTAATATTTTAATAACGTATCTAGTAGGTACCTACCAAAGTGGGCACCTACCTTATTTTAACTATGGCATTTAAATAGCCAAACACCCATTTTCACCCAGCAAAATGGGTGAAAATGGGTTAAAACCCAAATCACCCGGTTATAACCCAAATGGGTAGAATGGGTTTTTACCCATTACCCATCTCTGATGGCAACAGGCCGTCTACTGCTAAACATAAGCTAGCTAGATCGGTCGCTCAGGAAATCTATGGGGGAGACCTGTGTTGAGCAGTGGATTTCCTTGGCTGATATGATGATGATGAGGCAGTTTATGTTTTATCCGAGGATAACTTTAAAAAAATAAATAAAAAATAAACTTCCCAATCAAATAACCCACATAGCTAACTTGGAAACAAGATTAATCCGAACTTTGCGGAACATCGGAACTTTGTAGATTTATACAACATTTCAGCTCAAATGTATATAACCAGAACAGCTATATTTAAATAATTTATTCTAAAAAAGACTACTTACATGACAACATAATTTTAAATAATATATAGTAGGTAGGTTATAGTTTTGATTGAAATATGGGGCGCGGCAAACTGCCGCTACAAACTTAAATCCTCTGCAATATTATAGAACTCAAAATAAAATAATGAAAGTATTTTTCCATTATCCCTACCTAATGTCAACAAAAGAATTATACGAAAAATGCAATATATTTTATATATAACAACTTTATATCTATTGCACTTGCATTCTAATAAAATCCAATCCAATAAACAGCTAACACATAAATCAAATATACACAATCTAAGAAACAAAATTATATTATATATATCTAAGACTCGAACTAATTACGGAAAAACACGATTTTATTTGAGGGAGCACAGCTATACACACGGCTACACATCAAGCTATTAATTTCCAGTATAAGCTCACCTCTCATTCTACAAAAAGTCTATACAATGCGAGGTCAGTTTATACTGGAAATGTACCTATAGCTTGATGTGTAGCCGTGTGTACAATAAATTACCTAACAACATAAAAGAGTGTGTTAATATAAAAATATATAAAAACAAACTTAAGAAATATGCACACACGGCTACACATCAAGCTATATTTGCCAGTGTAAGCTGACCTCTCATTCTACGAAAAGCCAGGTCAATTCGAGGTCACCTTGTACTGGAATTGTATAGCTGTGTATACAAACTTAATAGAATGTACCTACCACTAACCTTATATAATAAATATATTATATAAAGGCACCAGAGGGTAAGATTACCATTGTGAAATCTCTATGTATCTCATTTAGTTCTTAAGAGAAATAAAGTTCATTAAACCTATTTAAATTTATTGAATGAACTGATAATTTTTATACTTCACTGTACGTGTGTGTATAAAGTATGTATATGTAACGTCTAAGTCTATTAGTAATTTTAAAACAAAAGTGCACTCCCATTATCTGTCCCTGTGTTGAAGTTGTAACTGCTTGTTAATTCATCATAACCATTTTTATAGTTCCTTATTGTATTTAAATTAAACTTGTGTTAATACTAGTATTTTAGGTTTATAGTATGTAGGTATGTTTTTAATTGTATATAGATGCACCGCCGTCATGTGATACATTATAATCCTGTCCATACAAAGGTTGTCTGGAAGAGATCTCTTTTAGCGATAAGACCGCGCATTGTCCTAAATCTATTTTTAAGAATTATGTTCCGTACTTTACTTTGGTGTACAATAAAGAGTTCTCTATCTTAAAGTGTTATCTTTAAGTTATCTTAAAGTGATTTTGAAGGCGTACCGACAATAATATGTTTGTTTGAGTCGGTATATTTTCGAAATCCCCACCGCTGAGTAGATGCGTTGTAACTTCTACAAGTGTACATGCTTTATTTATAGTGTTATACGAACACATGCGGAAAATTCCAAGATTTTTAAAATCATCTCCAAAAAATTTCAAGCCTTGACGGGACTTGAACTCGCGACCTTCCTCTTGATACGAGGACGTCTATCTAGGCTTGAAATTTTTGAGATGTTTTTAAAAACCTTGGAATTTTCTGCATGTGTTCGGATAACACTATAAATAAACATACTATTTGAAATAAGCAACGCGACATCTCTTGTCTGTCAATGTACTGAACTGCAACGTTTGGCATTGAGCAGGTACAAAAAACTATATAAGTTTTCCTGTAGATGGAGCTAACGGCGCTTTAGTCGTAATTCTGAATCATCTCACTAATTTCGACCTAGACGTGAATTGCCTTGTTGCACAGTTGGTAGTGCGTCCTCGTATCAAGAGGAAGGTCGCGGGTTCAAGTCCCGTCTAGGCTTGAAATTTTTTGGAGATGATTTTAAAAATCTTGTACATGCTTTCATGAGCAATTTGATGTCAAATAATTTAATAAGTAATCTTTAAAAAACGTTTAAAATCCGGAAAGCGGGAAGCATTAGTGCACCTTTCACGTGCTAGCCGATTGGAGTATTCTTATATCTAATCTATATGTTCTGACCTTATTTATTTTATTACATAGATTAGATTAGATAATACTTTATTGCACACCACGAATCAAATACATATAAAAAACAACTACGTAAATCTATGGATACAATTGGCGGTCTTATCGCTAATTAGCGATCTCTACCAGACAACCTTTGGATGGAATTGACTGTGTAGACATTACCTGGGGTGTAATGGTGTACCTAACATAGTACATGTACATACATACTACATGTACATACATACTAATACTAATTATATAAAAATAAAAAAAAAATATAAAACTTACATAAATGAAAGTTACATGAATCTAAATAATAACTACTCATAATAATTTATAGATACATACTTAGACTTATTTAAGAAACATATAATTAATAATAAATACATATATATTTAGCGACAAATACTCAGATAGTGTTCTCTGAGCATACGTTTAAAAATGGCAAGTGACTTGGCACATCTGATAGCCACCGGCAGCGCGTTCCATAACCGGACAGCCTGCACTGTAAAAGACTTATCAAAGTAGGAGGAGGAGTGTACAGGTGTCCTGAGTTGGTGTCCTGAGGTGTCCTGAGTTTACATAGCTAGCTGACCAATCCGCAGCTTCGCGCGCGTAGTTTATCAATAAAAACATTACCCTCCTTCTGCGCAGTTGGGTAAAAAGTACCCTATGTCACCCGGGGATAGTGTAGCTTCCCAACAGTGAAAGAATTTTTTAAATCGGTGCAGTAGTTTCGGAGCGTATTCAATACAAACAAACGAACAAACAAACATAAAAAAAAATTGACATTTTCTACTATATATTATTATATTTTGACACAACATGACATATCTACCATGACACATAATATTCTCACTTGACAACACAATACTCTCAAGGTATAGTGGCTAAATGGAGCGGTCTCGTCAGAATATCAGCGCTTACCATTACGGCGGGGATAATGCTGAGTCGAGTCCCATTTACTGCTGTAGCACACAGTATCTACCGAGTTCTCCCTTTTTTTGTTTATGTTTTATGTTTAATCTATTTATTTGGTTATTTCTTTTGTATATTTTTTTTGTATTGTATATTGTGTGCTGATGTAGTGAATAAATGATTATCTATGTCTATGTTTGACATTGACGACCTCCGTGGCGCAGTGGGCGTAAAGCCGGCTGAGACGTAGGAGGTAGCGGGGTCGATTCCCGCCGTTTGCATGATCTACAAATATTTGTTCCGGGTCTGGATGTTTTCCTATATATTTTACGTATGTATTTATAAAAAAAGTATATAAGTATGCTATAAGTTATCTTGGTTCCCATAGTACAAGCTCTGCTTAGTTTGGGGCTGGATAGCGCTCATACTCATACTCATTTATTCAAACCGTAGGGACACAATGGAACACTTGGTTACGTCAATAATAGTACTTACTTAATTACATGTCTTTATCTAAGTAGAGGTGCCAGAAACCGACAAGCATTTCATATATACCTATTTACATTTAAACTTAAAAATACTGACTATTAACTATGTAGGTACATAAGATTATAGCTGCTGTAGAGGGGCATTGTCAATGAATTGATTATAATAGTACCTATTTTGAGTTCTAAACTGCTGCTTATGTCAGTAAGTAACATTAATTTTATTAAAAACATTGAATTGCATTAGTCATTGAATAAAATATAAGGAATGTCAAGATATGCAATAAAAATGTCAAATCGTAGCTGCTGTAAAAGGGCATTGTCATCTTACCTAAATAAATCATAACAAAATAAAATGTATATACCTAATCCTAATATCACAGAAATAACAATTTATATAAAAAAAAATAAAAATAATACATACCTACTATCAAGTAATTTCCTGTGAAATGGAGTCATCCTTGAGAGCTTCTACCATGCTGTAGTAGCTTTTCCTAATTAATACTAATTTTAATTTTATTTTGTATATGGCATAGCCCATTTCACACAAATCTTTATCTAATTTATTAAATAGTTTGACTCCATTACAAAGAAAACTCTTTGAAAGTTTAGCTGACCTAATAGTTGGGTGTCGAATGTCCACTAATATATACATATTTATTATTTATTTATGTCTGTAAAGCATGTATGTTGGTTGTTATTTTCCAGTTACAAGGCCACTACGCACCGGTAGGAGCGGTGGGGATGTCTTCGGTAAAATTAGAAAACTTGCCTTTGTTATCTGAGTGTTTGTTTCATGTCAAGTAGCTCTCAATTCTTTGGCCAATATATTTAAAATCACAAATTTCTTGTAGAGGTACACTATCGATTTTAAGTGGTTCATGAGGTGTGATAAAATGTTTGCTGTGCATGATGATGATGTATTTCGTCTTATGCGTTGATGAGACAATTCAACTTTTTAAAAGTTGGTGCGTAAGTATACCTAGGCATCCAACCTGCAGATGATCGCAGCTCGCGCGGACTATCCCATTCAACATAAGTGGATGCGGATTGTGATGGGTTCCTCTTATATATTAAATTAAGTCTATATTCTAAATTTTATGTTCTTGAATTCATTTAAGTTTAATTTATTTAGGCCCATTTTAATTATTATCTGATTAGAACTCTATTTATTACATTATTGTCATTTTTTTAGTAATTATGACCATTTTCATTGTTTATATTTGTAAAGTTATGATTATTATTTTTTAAGTCTGTGTTATTGTGTTTATGTATAACTTCGAATTTATTGTCTAATCTAATGTATCTATGGACTTGTTCCGAAATAAATGAATTAATAATAATATCAATAGACAGGTAATTTTGAGTTAGCTGGTGGAAACGGTTGTTTTGCGAGAGACGACGCCGTAGCATCGTAGCTCCGTAGCAGTTGGCTCTACGAGCCGGCGTAGGCCGCACGCTACGCGCCCGTCTTATCTACCGCGTATCTCGTATATACGTAGTTTGATAACTTTAACCAAACCGAATAAGTTGAATAAAAATAAATTAATAATAAAATATTAAATATAAATGTGAGCAAAGTTAAATGATTAAAATTTTTAAGATGTGCTTCCAGTGAGCTTTCGCCATAAAATAAATGGAAATTAGCTGACGGATCAGCTCGGATCAATCGGATTGTGTTCATTTTGTGTAGATTCCTGGATGAGCTTCATAAAACTGACGAATTGTCACAACGAATCGAAAACTGCTTTTGATAAAGTTTTAAGCACTATCAAAATGATACAATCTTACGACGGCGATGACGTAGATATGGAAGTGGGAACTTCGCAGATTGACAAAAAGTTCTGGGACTACTTTGACGTGGCGACGTCTATGATGCCGAACGTGACATGCTGCCCCGAGGTCCCTAGGGACCAGCGTGCTGTGCTGGTGACGTACGGTGTGCTGCTAGTGGTGGGGGGAGTGGGTAATGTGATGGTGCTGGTCGCGCTGTTGCGGCAGAGACGGCGGCGGTCGCGAGTTGATCTGCTGATGACGCATCTGGCGATGGCTGATGTCGCCGTCACTTGCGGAGTCATTCCTTTGGAGGTAAGGTCGCAGACCATTTAGTTTTTTCAGACTATAAGAAATACCTATTAACTCTTATTTGTTAGGTTAATAATATTAATAACATATGCTCCAAGGGTTCAAGTGTTAAAGGCATAAAGCCGGGAGTAGCGCTTAGTGAAACTGCAGCACACCTCTCAAAACCCTTTAACCGCCCACACCAACGTTGCCCCTTACGCTGCCTTTTATTGGCGGCATTTATGGGGGCCCGTTTAGTGGACGGCTAGTCACCTCCTGCCTCAATCATTCTTGTTATTGCGGAATTGGCAGGTGCCGTATCTCATCTCTCCCATAGCCCAGTATCCATTCCATTAGCATTGCTCCGACAATAACCTGTACTCATAATCCTTTATTGCAATAGTTTAACCGTCTGTCCCACCTCCATCTTGCAATACATAAGACTAATGAAAACAGGCCTCTTTCTCGTTGGCTCCGGTCCCGGTAATGCCTATGTTAAAGGTCCAGGCTTAGTGCCTGTGTTGTAAAATAAATAATTGGATTAATAATAATAAATATTGCTGGACATTTCATACAGTGCTATCTAGCCCCAAACCAAGCAAAGCTTTTATGGAAACCAGATAACTGATACAATACTTGTATACTTTTGGAAATACATACTTATAATACATAGAAAAACCTCCAAACCCGGAACAAATATCTGTAGATCGTGTAAATATTTGTTTCGCGGCGGGAATCGAACCCGCAACCTCCTGCGTCTCAGCCGGCTATTCGCCCACTGCGCCACGGAGGTCGTCGAGGTCAGGATTAACTATTATTATCCAATTAATACTGTCTATTTCTACTGTCCAATCTATGGTCGTGTTGACATGTCAGTCAACAATACACGGTTGCACTAGCTACCTGTGTTTTACTCCGGCACAAAGTTAGATTAGATCATTATTTATTGTACACCATGAAACAAAAACAAATAAAAAAAAATAACAACGTAAATCTATGGATACAATTGGCGGTCTTATCGCTAAATAGCGATCTCTACCAGACAACCTTTGGATGGAATGGACTGTGTAGACATTACCTGGGGTGTAATGGTGTACCTAACATACTACATGTACATACATACTAATACTAATTATATAAAAATAAAAAAATACATGAATGAAAATTACATAAATGAATGAACCTAAATAATAACTGCTCATAACAATTTATACTATATATAATTATATATATATATTAATATATATATATTTATAATTTATACTATAAATATTAATAGACTTGTTTAAGAAACATATTAATTCCTTCTTCACCATCCTATCTAAAAGAGCGTTTTGTATTCTTGCACCAGACGCATGAACAAAACCTACGCTCATCTGAAACTCTAAGTCTCCAAACCCCGGTCCACAGTTCTAAATTTTATGGCGACTCCTTTACAGTTCAAGCTGTGGAATGCTTTACCTATCTCTATCAAATCATCTAAATCTCTTCCTACCTTTAAAGCTAAGGTATACAACCATTTCCTTTCTTTGTCTACGCACTGCTAGTTTATAGTTCTGTTTATCTCCTTTGTTGTAGTTTATATATATTATTATATTTGTATATATTTTTAGTTTATTAGCAAGTATGTATGAGTTTATGTAGGTTTATGAACATAGATACACCGCCGTCTTTTTGATTTTGTTTTGTCCTGTCCATCCAAAGGTTGTCTGGAAGAGATCGCTTTTAGCGATAAGACCACCCATTGTACTTACCTTCATTGTTGTGCATTTTTTTGTATTTTTAATTTTGGTGGTGTGTAATAAAGAGTATTCTATTCTATTCTATTCTAATTAATAATAAATACATATATATTTAGCGACAAATACTCAGATAGTGTTCTCTGAGCATACGTTTAAAAATGGCAAGTGACTTGGCACATCTGATAGCTACCGGCAGCGCGTTCCATAACCGGACAGCCTGCACTGTAAAAGACTTATCAAAGTAGGAGGAGGAGTGTACAGGTGTCCTGAGTTGGAGTGTGTCAGATGAACGGGGTACATTTGTTTGGAAACTAGGATGCCACAGACAGACACATACAGACTGACATAGGCCTCAAATTTATAACACCCTTCTTTTTGTGATGGGGCTAAAAAGAAAAATATTTAAAGTTAATTGGACTTCATTTTTACACTCGACTTCCAACATTTTCTAAAAGGCTAAAAGCTTTTTTACGGTAGTTCAATATGACAAGCAGCTCAAACGAGAACGGAAATTTCAAACAATACCGGTCAAGTACACACGGCTACACATCAAGCTATTCATTTCCAGTATAAGCTGACCTCTCATTCTACGAAAAGCCTCCACAGTGCGAGGTCAGCTTCTACTGGCAATTGATAGCTTGATGTGTAGCCGTTTGTACATAGATGTATGCTAAATTAACAGCTCCATCTATTTATGTTACCAGTAAACTCTACTGTAAACTTCTAAAATCTATACTAATATTATAAAGATGAAAGATTTGTCTTTTTGTGTGTTTGTAACGAATAAACTCAAAAACTACGGGTCAAATTTCAAAAACTCTTTCATTTTAGAATGCTACATTATCTTTGAGTAACATAAGTTACTTTTTACCCAACTGCGTAGAAGTAGGGTAATGCTTTTTATTGAAAAACTCGGAGCAAATACAATAATTATAAAACCCTCGACAAAGTTGGCTCATTTACGTCAAAAAATAGAATCAAATCTTTTTTCAACGACAGTTAAATAATAAAAACTTTGTTTCCTTTTTGTTAGGAAACGAATTGAAAAAGTTAGTTAATAACCTATTTGGAATGGTACTCGTATTGATCGGACGAAGTTTCAGAAGAAATTTTGAAGTAAAATGAAATTACTTATTTGCATAATTTTGAGGTGGTATCAACAAGCTTCCTTATTAGTAGTTAATACTAAGTTCAAATTCATTTACGCAGGTAGAGATTGTATTTCATTCTAGCATATTATGAATGCAATGAGTCTCATTCTATTTTCCCCATTTTTAATTTTTCTTAGTTTTCTTTTGCATTTACGGAGCCGTTTTTGAGTTTCAATTACCAACCTTCAGAGCATGAGTGATGAAAAAGACTTGAAGTAAAGTTAGTTACACTTCGGATTAAAGGTACACACGGCTACACATAAAGCTATACAGTTCCAGTATAAGCTGACCTCGCATTGTGTAGGCTTTTCGTAGAATGAGAGGTCATCTTATATTGGAAATTTATAGCTTGATGTGTAGCCGTGTGTACCTTTAACTGGAGCACTTCGATTCATTAAATAGAATCAATTAAACTTTCTTATTTGACCTCGTTTCTTTTATCATTGAAATAGTTTTATTTATTGTAGCGTTGGATATTGTGTGTATATTTTTGATCTGACACGGTCCTAATTAGTATTTTTAATTTTAATTCTTAATTATTACTTTTATGCTTTGTATATCGTATGGACGTTATCTGAATTAAATGATTCTATTCTATTGTATTGTGTTCGTTGAACTATGCATAAAAAACCGACAAAGTGCGAGTCGGACGCACGAAGGGTTCCGTACGTATTATCTATAAAATATACATTATCTATAAAAACGGCAATAAATCTTGTCTGTTCTGTGGGAGCCCCACTTAAATATTTATTTTATTCAATAGTTTATTTATTATTAATTTATTTACCTTATTTCAAATCAAATAAAATCAAAAACATTTATTTGTGAACAACACCAATAGTACAACAGAACAAACACACCCAGGAGACATGACAAAAAGAACAAAGAAACAATAATTAAAAGATTAAAATTAAATAAAAATATAAAATATTGCAGTGTGTGTGTCTCATCGTACTCACTGCATGTGTCACAAAAAGGCTTTAATTCAGCATGTGATTTGGTGTTTGGTATTAAGTGTTGAGTTTGGTGCCTATTAAGCTAGTTCTGTAAATTGTATGAGCGCCCATACAACTCAGAGGACTATTTAATTTGCGTCAACTATGTATGTATGGGGCCACCCTTTAATTTTTTGAATTTTTTGGAATTGTTCCTTTATTTGTGCTGTAAGACCTTGCTTTTTGGCAAATTTCGTGATTCTAGGTCAACGGGAACTACCATATAGGTTTTCGACCCAAAACCTATAGATTTCCGGTTGACCTAGAGTTGTCAAATTTGGACAGAAGCAAGGTCTTACAGCACAAGAAAATGGAAAATTCCGTAAATAAAAAATTTTTAAATTAAGGTAAATTTTGGTACTCACAAGTTTTGCGAAAATCTAAATTTGCTCATATCTTTTTATCGTGTTGACTCAGAACCTTACAGACGGATAAGAGAGTGATCTTTTAAGAGTTCCTTTTTTACTTTTTGAGGTACGGGACCCTTAAAATCGAGTGTATCTTTGCCTAGTTGAAGGAGGTCGGGCGTGTTTATTTTTAACTAGCTGACCAATGCGCAGCTTCGCACGCGTAGTTTTTCAATAAAAAACATTACCCTCCTTCTGTGCAGTTGGGTAAAAAGTAGCCTATGTCACCCGGGGATAGTGTAGCTTCCCAACAGTGAAAGATTTTTTTCAATCGGGCAGGTAGTTTTTGAGTTTATTCATTACAAATATACGCATAAAAATACAAATCTTTCCTCTTTATAATATTAGTATAGATTTTGTTGCACGTGAAATGTAATAATATTTTCTACTAGCCACACCTCTAAACCCCTTTAAAAACTTCTTTGAAATGACATGATCGCCAAATGACAGAATTAGAAAACGTCTACCAAACAAAATGCCTATATGTATAGGTACATACTCTACCGTATATAGCTACCTACCTATTACGACCTCCGTGGCGCAATGGGCGTATAGCCAGCGGAGACGCAGGAGGTAGGACAAATGTGTGCATCAAGATGTGTTACAGGTATTTGTTCCGGGTATGGATGTTTTTCTATTAGGTTGAGGAAAAAGTTTCTTCGCATTTTTTAAGAAAATTCAAAACATTTTTCAATATAGTATATTTACATTTAACTAAAGTATGTAGGTACCATTTTGTTCGATAACTTTTTGCCATCTTGTAGGTTAGGGACATGATCCGATTACTATAGAAATTTTGGGGCTTCTGATCAAAATACCGCGACAAGTGGTTTTGGCAGTCCTCTCGTCATGTTAACCTGACACTGCCTAAAGAACTCTGAAGAGACCGAAACAGGTGGAAATCTGAAGGTGCAAGGTCAGGACTATACGGCGGATGCATTAACACCTCCCAGCCAAACTCTCTTAATGTTTGCTGAGTGGCTAAAGATGTGTGAGGTCTAGCGTTATCATGATGAAAAACCACACCCCTTCTGTTGATTAATTCCGGCCGCTTTCTCTCAACTTCTTGCTTTAATCTCATCAGTTGTTCGCAGTAGAGTTCAGAATCGATGGTCCTGCCTGGTGTTAACAGCTCATAATGAATAATGCCCTTCCAATCCCACCACACACACAGCATCACCTTGTTGTGAGTTAACCCGGGTTTCGCCACAGTCTGTGAAGCCTGACCGGCATTTGACCACGACCTTTATAGCACGTTGTTGTCGTACGTGATCCACTTTTCATTACCAGTTATCAGCTTCTTCGAAATGGTTCGGTTTCATTACGTCGTAATAAAGAATCACAAATGAGTACACGGTTCATTAGGTTTCTTTCAGTGAGCTCGTGGGGTACCTAAATATCGAGCTTTTTTGTGTACCCAGTTTTTTTCAAATGCGCCAAAACAGTTTTGTAGTCAATTCCCAGTTCTTCAGCTACGTCGTAACTACTTATATGCCGATCTTGCTCCACTTTTTTTTAAAATGGAATCAATTTTATCCTTAATAGTGCGACCATAGCGATGTGCATCTTTGACATCAAAATTTCCGGATTGTAAACGCTTAAACCAAATTTGTGCTACTCTCACAGACACTGCACTAGGTCCATAAACAACGTAAATTTTTTTCGCGGCCTGCGTTGCATTTGTACCTTTTTTATAGTAAAATTTTAATATGTATCGAATTTTTTCATTAGATTCACTCATCTATACAATACGAAAAACAAATAAAAATTACACATTTCCTAACTTAAATTTGGAATTATCTTCTTTAAAATTTAAACTTTGAATACCAATACCAAAACCAGCCAGATACAAATAGTATAGCCAAAGGGATATTACAAGTTCATACATACTATTATGCGAAAAGACTTTTACCCCAACCTATTATGTATTATAAGTATGGGGTTAGAAAAAAAACGTATATAAGTATCCTATCAGTTATCTGGTTCCCATAGTACAATCTCTGCTTAGTTTGGGTCTAGATAGCGCTGTGTGAAATGTCCAACAATATTTATTTATTTACTGTAATTTGTATGCTATTTACCGTACTGTATTATCTTAGTTGATATGATTTAAATTTCCATAAATAATAAAATCCCTCACATAAAGTTAGGTTTGTAAAATTTAATTCTAAATCAATTTTTAAACTATGTTCAGAGCGTTTAAACTATGTCTTGTTTACCGTAAACAGCTAATTTAGCTACAAAATTTGATACTCACAACGTATTAGATACAGTCAGAATAAAATATGATTACCAAATTGAGACATTTACGCCAAATTTTGCCAAATAAAACTGCTAGCAGTTTTATTGACAAAACGTTAACTCAATTTAAATATGATAAACTCCTTTTTTATGTTGAATAAAATTGAAGCGAATCGTTTGGTAAGTCAAGGTGGTATGCCGACCAACATTTTAGTAGTTCTGCTTGGCTACCCGGCGTCTGTGTTGTATGTGCCTGTGACATTGTAAATTGGGTTCTTCTAGGGAGTCAAACTCAAAATCTTTTATTCATTAAAATCACAAGGATCGCTTTGAAACGTTAATTTTACTGCCTGTTCCTTCGCAACCAAGCCAGGAAAGAAAGGCAAGAAAACAAGGCTGGTTGTTTTTTTAATGATCCTTTTAGAATACATAACATTAAAGAAAATAAATTACGTGTAAACTGTAAAATTTTTGTACGAGTTGGAGCAGTTTCAATGCCAAGCTTCTCTATTATCTACATAATCCGATATTTTATAGTAGACTTTTTTATAAAGATTTTGTTTAATTACGTTTTTAAATTGGTTAAATGTCAATTTTTGTACATCACTTGGGAGTTTGTTATAAAAGATTTACTAACTTTATGGAGTCTACAAGCGGCAACGTAGCAACAAGTGGAGTCATCGCCAATGAGCCTAGCAGTACGTCCGTCAATCGAATCAAGGGCTTCAAACTGATACTTGGTCGAGCCATTCCAGAG
Organism: Philereme vetulata; assembly: GCA_918857605.2. Lineage (NCBI taxonomy): Eukaryota > Metazoa > Arthropoda > Insecta > Lepidoptera > Geometridae > Philereme > Philereme vetulata. The sequence continues at coordinate 10,031,136 of OU975442.1, read as the reverse complement.
ATACACAATTTTCTTGTTATTATTTTGGTAATATAATTTTGAAATCGCAAATTGTTAATTTAACTTGTTTAGCTGACTGTACATCGGGGTACATTTTCATTAGTAATTATTAAATAAACTGAGCACGGATTTAATTACTAATTAAATTAGCAGATTAAACGGGTTTTTATTGCGTATGTACACACGGCTACACATCAAGCTATACATTTCCAGTATAAGCTGACCTCTCATTCTACGAAAAGCCTACACAATGCGAGGTCAGCTAATACTAGAAATGCATAACTTGATGTATAGCCGTGTGTGTTTTGAGCACGGATTCACAATCCTATTTGTTTAACCGATTTTTTTTTGTTTTTGGCAGGGTTTTGTCACGGCGAATAAAAATAATAAATTCCTAAAGCGTCACATGTTTAAGCCATGCTTTGGAAAAGTAAATAAAAATATAGTTTTCTGATAGGTATACTTATTTATTTATTTATGTTGTGGAAAACCAACAGGTATATTAACTTAACAATTAACTAATACAAAACAGAAAGCCAATTATAGGTTTTCACGTTTAAAAACATTTTAGCAACACATCTAGGTAAGAACATCATTTGCACCAACACTCTGTGAAACTGTTTACTAAAATATTAATACGATATCAGTTTACTAATTAGTACGTTAAACCATGCCACCGTTACCGGCCAACAAAAAAGTCTTTGCTCAATCGCTGTCTAGCTGATTTGACACTCGTGCTGAATAAATCAAAATCATTGCTTTTGCACAATTTATTAAAATTGTCGATTGCACGTCACAGAAACGAATTCTGTCTGTAATTTGTTTCAACAACAGGTGAATAAATGTTGGGATTAAATCGTTTTATTTTCAAAGGAACATTAATACCGATACATAAGGATACTTATACAGAAGGATTATAGCAATTATTAAACAATCACAAAATAATTATCAACTCTCAGATATCTTAACGCGCCGGCGAACACTGAGCGCAACTTCAATTCGGCCACGTCATAAACTTCGGCCTGAATATCGCTATCCCTATTTAGTGACGAAGTTTAGCCACGCAGAGCGACAGTGATAGCAATAGAACGATTCTAAATTTGATTAGATTTTGACCGTGTTCCGTAATACCAAAAATGATGACTGAAAACTTGTTGTATTTTTCTCATTGTGTTGTTATTCTGTAACTAGACGATATAATCTATGTTCCCATGACTAGGATACGTAAGATGTTGTTGTTTTTAATACGAAACAATTAGGTTGAAAACAGGTCTTTTATGACGTAAAAACATGCAGAATGCGATACGCTTCTATTTCATTTTAGGTAAGTATTTTGCTCAACGAGCTATGGAGAGGGCTATGCTCGGGGTTTCTCTACGGGATCGAATTAGAAATGAAGAGATACGTAGGAGAACTCAAGTCACCGACATAGCCCGACGGATTAGCACGTTGAAGTGGCAATGGGCAGGCCATATAGCGCGCAGAACAGATGGCCGATGGGGCCGAAAGGTTCTCGAGGCCACGGACCGGCAAGCGCAGCGTAGGACGTCCACCCACAAGATGAGCAGACGACTTGGTAAGAACCGCAGGTCGGTGTTGGATGCAGGCCGCTTCCAACCGCAGTTCCTGGAGATCAATGAGGGAGGCCTTTGTCCAGCAGTGGACGTCCTACGGCTGATATGATGATGATGATGATGAAGTATTTTGATGTAATATATGGTTGGGAACCTAGATAAATACTCATCAAATTAAAATAATACCTTATTAAGGTAGAAATATGCTCCAATTAGAAATGATCTTGGTAGTACGTGTTGTATGGGCGATTGTCCCTCCGGTGTCCCCTTAATTCAAGCTCATAGAAAATGTGACATAGTGACATATATTATATTATTTATGATAAAAAACGTTGGCAACTGCAATAGATAAATAAAACTGAGTACTAGAGTAAGCGGCTTTCTCCATAACATAGAGTTCCTACAAGTATTGCGGTACAAGAACTAACAAAGTAAGTAAAAAAAAACCTAAAAAAAGGAATAATAATTAAAAATTAAAGTGTTTAAGCTAAATATATTAAAATATTACCATTTTGCGTAACAAAAAGTGCCATATGTCAGATAGGGGAGTTACACATTACACTACTAAATGTATAGGTAACCCAGAAATCAAGACACCCCATTTTTACTGAACTGATTTATGGGATAAAAGCCTATGTGGTGATCCAGGTTCTAATCTACGTACTTATATACAAAACTTCATCGAATTCGGCTTAGCCGTTACGGCGTGATTGAGTAACAAACAAACATTCTAACACACATCCGAACTTTCGCATTTATAATATTAGTATGATAGTGTGATTATGAATACAAATACAACATGTAAGTACTTACATATTTTTAACAATGATTCCTTTGCGTCAAATTTACTAACTTTAATATTTAGGGTATTTAACCTCCATTGTTATATCGGAGTCTATATAGCTCTAAAATTTAATTCAATACTCTGACTGAATACTAAATCTGAAAGGTATGTATGTAGTATCTATAGACTATTCGACATTGCATACACATCAAGCTATACATTTCCAGTATAAGCTGATCTCGCATTGTGTAGGCTTTTCGTAGAATGAGAGGTCAGCTTATACTAGAATTGTATAGCTTGATGTGTAGCCGTGTGTACAATGCTTCATTAATTCAGTTGAGGAAACTATCCGTTCAATATTCAATACCACACTGAGCTTAATAACATTGAACTGAACTTAGTTTATTAAGCGTACATAGAGTGTACAGATAGCTTCGTTATCAGGTACCCCTTGCATGTTTATAGATTGAAATTCATACTTATCAATAGATTGAAACTTATAGAACGATGGTTTCCAAAAAGTTTGTTTATCAAATATATACAGGGTCATTATTATAAATACGGGATTTATCACGTACCGTCTTATCGGTGTTTCGACCGACAATGTTTCGGTTCAATTCGTGAACCTTCATCAGGGTGAGTGCGATCCGCTCCGAATGACGTCTCGCCTCGCACTGCGCGCCGTTGCTCTCTGCGCGCGAGTGGACGGGCGGGGTGGTGGGGATTGGGTCAACGAAAGCACAGTGCGTTGACCCGCTGTGTCATCATCATTATCATCACTGCTGCTCTCTTCTGTAGTTCTTGGTACAGGCAAACACACAACACTAACTATGTCTCTACCAGGTTCACTCACTCTTCTGTCACTTGCATCATGAAGACATGGCCTCCAGGCTGGCGGTAGAACCCATCCTCTATCCCTGTTAAAGTTCTGCACACGCCTTATTTCTATCGCCTCTCGGATCTTGCGAGGAACGAAGAACTTCTTTCTCGCTAAAACCCGGGCCTTGTCGAAACGTATGTAGTGCGTCGAATCAGAATGTAGGGAATGTTCCGCCACTGCAGAACTGTTTGAGTCAACATTCTTCATTGCACGTATGTGTTCAGTCAACCTAGTAGATACGTTACGCTTTGTTTAATGATTGAAATCAAACACGAAAGTTTTCTAAGTAAAATATATACAGGGTGTTTGGTAATATACTGACGATATACAAGTGACGGTTTCTCAAAACATAAAAAAGACTTCTCGTAAAACAAACTACTAGTTATATTATCAAATTTTAAAGAAAATCGACTTTGTTTAGGCGATTAATTCGATATAAAACTTACTGCTTATTCTTGCAATTGACATCCATAAATAAAGGCCGATTGGATATCACTTTCGGAAATGGCTGTGCGTTTTGGGTTAGAAAGGGACAACAAGAGATATCTCGAGACGTCACCAGTACAGTATCTGTGGTTAGATGGCAAGCATTATGCAATAGCACAACATAAGTTTAATAAAGTGTTTGTTTTTACATGCCAAAATAAATTTCACATTTCTATGGTAAGCATTTCACTAATTTATTTATTATGCTCATCAAAATAAACCCTTTCATTTTTGTGCGTATATTATCAAACGCCCTATATAATTCTTGTGTAACAGTGTTTGTAACAAAACTCCTCCGAAACGCCTTGACCGATTCTTATAATTTTTTTTGTGTATATACGGTAGATCTGAGAATAAAAAAAACCAATTTTTCATACCCCTATGTGTGGTCCACTCAAGTTTTATATTTATTTTTTGGACAAATCAATATCTAGCTAAATCGAGCAAAAAAATCACGTTTGTTGTATAGGAGCCGCCCTTAAATATTTATTTTATTCCGTGTTTAGTATTTGTTGTTATAGCGGCAACAGAAATACATCATCTGTGAAAATTTCAATTGTCTAACTATCACGGTTCATGAGATACAGCCTGGTGACAGTCGGACGGACAGACAGATACCGGAGCCTCAGTAATAGGGTGCTGTTTTGCCTTTTGGGTACGGAACCCTAAAAATAAATTTAACTCAGCTTAGCTACACATAATTTAATGATTCTAAGGCGGTACGAAGTTCCCGGGGTCAGCATGTTATATATCGATTTTATTATATACGACATATAATATTATTTTTTTGAAAAACATACTTCTGCAAGTTTTTATTTCAATCTTCGAACAAGCAGGTGGTTACCAGTTTGCGACGCTGCCTGTACCTACCAACTGAAGATGATTGCTCTAATATTAATTTATAGACTGCGGTATTGCAGAGGAATTTGGGCGCGAATGCATTGAATAGACATGTGATAGGTAGGTAATGAATTGCACAGATTCAGTTAGATGTTTTTTGAGAAATAAAGGACGATAGATATTGAAATGTGATCTGTTTTTTTAGTATCTATTTATCTAGAATTTTAAACACGAAATCGCTTCGGGGTTCCATTAATGACTAGCTGTTGCCCGCGACTTCGTACGCGTTACACTACACTACTAAATGTGTAGGTAACCTAGAAATAAAGCTAATTGACACCCCATTTTTATCCTATCGGACCTTATTTCTTGGATAAAAAGTAGCCTATGAATAATGATTTAAGTTATTAGTTTGGTATATATTAGTCTATCTTTAGATATTTATTTATGTATTATGATTACAAGTACAGTTTTTTATTAAATATATTTTTTTTATTTCTTTCATTTGTAAATATACTCTGTGCACCGCTGTCCATTACTGCTTCGCTCTTTACCTTCCATCCAAGGGTTGCATTAAAGAAATCGCTTTTAGCGATAAGGCCGTCCATTGTACTATATTTAATACATATTAGTTTTTTTTAAATATTCCTGGTGTACAATAATGAATTATTCTATCCTATTCTATTCCTATGTGTTAATCCAGGTTATAATCTACGTAAATACTAAATTTCATCGAAATCAGTTAAGCCGTTACGACATGATTGAGTAACAAATAAACAAACAAACATCCAAACTTTCGCATTTATAATATTAGTGTGATTTAACTATGTCAAATCTGACTATCCTGCTGTATAGAAAAAAATTGTAAGGAACCCAATTTACCCAACGCTAATGCGTGGTTCAACAGGCACTTACTCCATTTATTCCTTTTGTTATGGAAATAATAGGAATTAGGTGAATTTTAAACTATTTCTCCCTATAGTGTTTTCTTGTATTGATTGTTATAGTTTAACTTTGGTTTGAAAAATGTGAAGGGTCTCGCTCGTCCACACAAAACCTGCATTCCGAATCATGCTAAAATCGTTATCATCGCGCTAACAAACGTTCCAAGTCACCGTGAGCGTGAAAACGACGTCCCGTGAATCGTCATAGACGACGTCATTACATCCGCCATTTTGCGCTAACAACGTCCTTGCACTAAACCGATATCACTGTGAGCCTCCCTGTCAAAAGTGACGTGAAAGCTGGTTGGTTGGTTGCTTGTGAATAATAGTGTTATGTGGTTGGTTGGTTTTATTGTTGTTATGAAATTATAGGAACACTGACTTGCAGCGCGTTCATGAGCGTTCCGAATCACGCTAAAATCGATATCATCGCGCTAACAAGCGTTCCGAGTCACCGTGAGCGCGACAACGATGTCCCGTGAATCGTAATAGATGACGTCATTACATCCGCCATTTTGCGCTAACTACGTCCATGCTCCAAACCGATATCACTGTGAGCCTCCCTGTCAAAAATGACGTGACAGCTGGTTAGTTGGTTGCTTGTGAATAGTGTTATGTGGTTGGTTGGTTTTATTGTTGTTATGAAATTATAGAAACACTGACTTGCAACGCGTTCATGGCCACATTCCGAATCACGCTAAAATCGATATCATAGCGCTAACAAGCGTTCCGAGTCACCGTGAGCGCGACAACAATGTCCCGTGAATCGTCATAGATGACGTCATTACTTCCGCTATTTTGCGCTAACAACAACGTCCTTGCTCTAAACCGATATCACTGTGAGCCTCCCTGTCTAAAGTGACGTGACAGCTGGTTGGTTGGTTGCTTGTGAATAATAGTTGTTCTGTGGTTGGTTGGTTTTATTGTTGTTATGAAATTATAGGAACACTGACTTGCAGCGCGTTCATGAGCGTTCCGAATTCTTGACAGCACTCAACTGTCATCAGTGCGATAACTGAATCGGTACGCTAAATAGCTAAGTAAATATAAAATAAAAAGTAAAGATTCGGAATGCAGGGAAAGCGAACTTACAGAGCGTCTGGGTCGAAGCCGACGCGTGACCCAATACTTGCCGCTTAACTAGATCAACAAATTAAACACTACACGTGTAGGTACATTGAATACATGAAGCTCATTAGAGTTTCCGGTTCAGTTGGTACTAACTCTTGTTTTAATTATCAAGGTAAATATTGTTACGTAAACTTACATAAACTTTGTACCTCCGTTCCTCAGGAGAAATTAATGAAACAGCGAATTTATTGTTTGCAGTCGGTTTTTGTTCAAAGAAAGTTGTTCTTTTGAGTAGTTACATTAGCTACTTTCTCTGAATTCCCCACTTTCAACTGCGACACAGTAGGCAAAAAATAATTAAGCTGTTTAATGAATTTTGCCTTAGCAAAAAGCAAGGAAACACAATATTTAAAAACAATAATTGGACAAGCGTGTCTCGAATAAACCCTAAAAATATGAAATAAAATGAACTGAGCCCGCCAAGTTACATTCGCTTCGAAACGATTCGCTTTCTACATAATGTTCGTTGTCGATAGATCACGTGATATTTCCATAGCATGTGTCAAATCCCATACATTTTCGGACTTATTGACTAGCGTAATCGATAATCAAATGTAACTTGACTAAGGCCTCTGGGCCGTCAGTACTACTTTTTTACTACCTTTTTAGGGTTGAAACGGACGACGGACCAAAATGGTAAAACCCTAATGGACCCTAAGGGACCCTAATGGGGTGATTTCGTCGGTCCTTCCGTCACAGCTGATTATTTCAGTAACTACTGAAGCTATTGACTTGGGAAAAGTTATTAATCAAACGGGCGCACTATTATTGGAATTAAAAAACAAACGTTTTTTTATTTTTATTCCCTTAGCGTAAGGGCGTTTGTGCACTACAAGGAATTTAACTGTCCGGCAGTTTGATTTTTTACGGTCCGATATGGCACGCCATAAATTTATATACTAGCTTGTGCATTAATAGGTACGTAATTTTACCGTCCGACATTTTACTTTTCCCCATTCCGGACCGTTTAAAAAATAATCTTTCGTCCTGCCTCAATTTATTGTGGTATATTAGGTTGGGGGAAAAGTTTCTTCGCATTTAGGAAAATTGTTTCGGCGCGGTAATGAAACTTTAACATTAAACGCGACTCCACTTGCGGGCAAAGAAAGTAACTGGTACAAGATAGAAGAATTAAACTGACCTTCGTTTTCTTAGAATGTTGCACTTAACACGATACGATCACCTCAATATGGACACGTTACCGTCTGTCCAAAGGGTGGTTCGCTGATAGGCCTTCCGTACAGATCCTGAGCCTGGTAGCACTTCTTCTCGGCTGTTCTTCTTGATTAATCCAGTAGCGGCCTTCGATATCTGTCACTGACAGAAGCAGACGCGGCGCGGTAACTATGCGGACATAGCAAGGCGGTCCACGTTGGATTGTCGAATTTGCTTACGACACAAAGTTGTTGTATAGAATTTATGATTAAAAAGTTATGCGGTTTTGCAAGCGGTTAAAAACTCGAGCCGGCACAACACATCCACAATCGATATCGGTCAATCGCGGACTGACTTGAAGTTACGCGTAGATGCTAGTGCAAACGTTGAAAATGACGAACGAAAACCTGTTGGCGATCTGCTAATAGCTGCGGGTAGGAAAGTAAAAAGTGTCGAGCACAGTGGCGCGAACAAAAATTCAAAACATTTTTTAATATAGTTTATTTACATTTAACTAAAGTATATAGGTACCATTTCGTTCGATAACTTTATGCCATTTTGTAGGTCTTGATCCCATTGCTGTAGAAATTTTGGGGCTTCTGATCAAAATACCGCGATAAGTAGTTTTGGCAGTCCTCTCGTGATGTTAACCTGACACTGCCTAAAGAGTTCTGAAGAGACCGAAACAGGTGGAAATCTAAAGGTGCAAGGTCAGGACTATACGGCGGATGTTTTAACACCTCCCATACAAACTCTCTTAATTTTTGCTGAGTGGCTAAAGATGTGAGAGGTCTAGCATTATCATGATGAAAAACCACACCCCTTCTGTTGATTAATTCCGGCCGCTTTCTCTCTACTTCTTGCTTTAATCTCATCAATTGTTCGCAGTAGAGTTCAAAATCAATGGTCCTGACTGGTGGTAACAGCTCATATTGAATAATGCCCTTCCAATCCCACCACACACACAGCATCACCTTGTTGCGAGTTAACCCGGGTTTCGCCACAGTCTGTGAAGCCTGACCGGCCTTTGACCACGACCTTTTTCGCACGTTCTTGTCGTACGTGATCCACTGTTTATCACCAGTTATCAGCTTCTTCAAAAAGGTTCAGTTTCATTACGTCGTAATAAAGAATCACAAATGAGTACACGGTTCATTAGGTTTCTTTCAGTGAGCTCGTGGGGTACCCAAATATCGAGCTGTTTTGTGTACCCAGATTTTTTCAAATGCGCCAAAACTGTTTTGTGGTCAAGTCCCAGTTCTTCAGCTACGTCGTAACTACTGATATGCCGATCTTGTTCCACTTTTTCAAAAATACATCAATTTTATCCGTAATAGAGCGACCAGAGCGACGTGCATCTTTGACATCAAAATTTCCGGATTGAAAACGCTTAAACCAAATTTGTGCTACTCTCATAGACACTGCACTAGATTCATAAATATCGAAAAAATATTTTCGCGGCTTGCGTTGAATTTTTACCTTTTTTGTAGTAAAATTTTAAAATGTATCGAATTTCTTCATTAGATTCACTCATCTTTACAGTACGAAAAACAAATAAAAATCACACATTTTCCTAATTTGAATTTGGAATTATCTCCTTTAAAATTTAAACTTTGAATGATACCAAAAACCAGCCAGATACAATTAGTATAGCCAAAGAGATTTTATTACAAGTTCATACATACTGTAATGCGAAACGAATTTTTTTCCCCAACCTATTATGTAAAATGACCCTGTCAGGTACCTTTCATATAAAAGCGGATGAACCGAAAATTCTTTTTGTCCTCCACGTCTTCGCATGTAGAGTAGGTAATAAAGCCAGCAACGTTCCAAGAAACTCATCGTTCCTAGCGTATTTACGCGTAGTTTCAAAAACAGCTACCCTAAACTGCGCCGCACCTGCGAGTAAAGACGGAAAGTACACAAAAAAAACGAGCGTGCATCTTAGACCACACGGCTGAAGTAAAACTTCTTTTTCAAAATATTAATTTATCATCATCATCATCACATCAGCCGTAGGACGTCCACTGCTGGACAAAGGCCTCCCTCAATGATCTCCAGGAACTGCGGTTGGAAGCGGCCTGCATCCAACGCCGACCGGCGGTTCTTACCAAGACGTCTGCCCATCTTGTAGGTGGACGTCCTACGCTGCGCTTGCCGGTCCGTGGCCTCCACTCGAGAACCTTCCGGCCCCATTGGCCATCTGTTCTGCGCGCTATATGGCCTGCGCATTGCCACTTCAACGTGCTAATCCGTCGGGCTATGTCGGTGACTTGAGTTCTCCTACGTATCTCCTCATTTCTGATTCGATCCCGTAGAGAAACCCCGAGCATAGCCCTCTCCATAGTTCTTAGCATTAATTTATAAAATTGTTCAATTAAAAAATTGTCCTCACGTCTGTAGGTCGATCAGTCTATGTTCATTCTGGACAGACACAGGTCGCATTCGCACATTAACGTTTAAAAATATACAAAACGTAGGGGAGAGTGGGGGTATTGCGGACACTTAAGGAAACCCTTCAATAAAAGATACAGTATCAAAGGTAATCAGTCAGTCTGTATTAACTTTTAAACTTTGGTCCTTACTTAATAAAAACATCTTATAAAACTATGAGTATCAAATCAACAACCATATTTTTTCTTAAAAAAACAAAACCCTTGGTGTCCGTATTTCCCCTGTAGGTAAAGGGGTAAATACGGACAGCAGGTGGAGCAATTGCGGTCAGTCTACTTCTCCTCACAAAAATCACAAATAAAGCCACGGCTTGTACTTTCACTTGTGCAATTATCGTGTGCCCAATTTTGGCATACCAAACACATAACCCAATCTTAAGTGGGTGGTGAATGATATTCTCCACTACAAAATATACAAAAATATTGTTTTTCATTTGTATTATTATCAAAATTGCCAAGATTTTTAACACCTTTCTGCGACTTTTTCTTCTGTTCTGGTTCTGTGCGTTTAGTTACAGCTGTTACTGTTTTAGTTGCAGCTTCTATCTTAATTCTTTTATCTTTCTTTTTTTGTTCCTTCTTCTTTAATTAATTTTTTTCCTTAGTATTTGTAACAATTATGGAGTGCTTCTTTATTCGGTTTGTTTTCTTGCTTAAATACTTAATGCTTGGAATATTAATTATGTCTTGAAGTGGTACATAAGGAGGTAGTCTCTCATTTTGGCTTGTCAAAACACCTGTGGTATTACTGAATTCATCTGCATTTACATGGTCAACACTATCTGGAGCTGTTGTTTCCGTTTGAGATTGTAAAACATTTACTGCTTTACTGGCATTGGTCTGTTCATTCAAATTTGGAACTTATAGTTGCTTGTGAGTACAAGACTCATTTAAATTTAGGGTGCTTGCCCAGACGTTTAGGACTGATTGTTGTATCGTATCGCTATGCATCAAGTTAGAAAAAGTGCTTATAAAAATGTCTTTATCCAATGGGAAAATCCCAGCAGCTCTAAAACCATTAATTGCTTTTTCTATATTTATTGTGCGATTAAAAGCTTTTGTGTACAGTCCAACAATGTCAAAAGCGGTAACTTTGGCACCAGAATTATTCACCATATGCATTTCACATTCTCGGTTATAAGCTGTTTTTAAGGGGCCATGAAATATCAGGTCCAAAGGCTGCATTTTGTGAGACGTGTGCGGTGGCAGGGTAATAACATGAATAAAATGTTTCTTGCAGAAGTTATATGCAGCTAAGCTAATATGGCTTTCGTGGTTGTCGAGAACAAGTATAATTGGATTGTCAGAAGATGGGTGGGCAAAGCTTTTGAAATGATTTTTTTCACTGAACTTCATTGATCCACCCAGAGTCTTAAATTGATGCTATCATATTGGAATTACTTTGTTTCATTAACAATGGATTCATTCTTTTCCTCTTGAAGATGAAAAATGGTGGAATATAATTGCCACAAGCATTGCATGCATTTACAACTGTTGTTAAGGTTCCTCTTTCGGCACTTGTACACTTGCCTACTTGTTTCAGACTTTTAGGTGCAAGAATTTTTGAATTTCTCTGGACAGTGCTAATGCCAGTTTCATCAACGTTATAAATAGCATCTGGCCTGAAGTTATGTTTGGACATCAATTGTGTTAAGTTCGTAAAAAATATATCAATTTCATTTTCATTAAAAGCAGTAAATCGGCTTAAAGATGTAGCTTCTGGTTTGCGAAGTGATATTTCGGGATGCCTTGACATGAAAGAATAACACCAATCCATTCCAGCTAAACCTGATTCTCGGCTAAAATTGCAAAATCAAATGCCACTTTTCGAAGAGTGAGTGGAGTTATTTCAAAATAATTTTGACACGATTTTAAAATGAGCTGAACAAGCTCTTCCTCTTGAGACTCATTGAATATTGGTTTCTTACCACGTTTAGGATCTCGGATATCTTCAGCAGACTTTTTGACTTGATCTAATAACGTAGCTCTGGGCACATTATACTTTTCTTCGGATTTTCTAAAACTTATCTTCTTTTCTTGAATCTTCTTGATAGCTATTTTTAAAGTTTCAAGCGTGTATTTTTTTCCGTTTTCCTTTTGTATACACGAGGCATCTGAAACAGAATACAACTATGATAATTTATTGTCCGTATGTTTTGTGCTTTCTATTTTTTTGTAATATGTTGTTTATATGGTGTACAATAAAATGATTTCATTCATTAATTGTTTTTTACCTAAATAATTAAATAACGTGGAAGTTTTCGTTTAGCCTACTCGCATCTTTTCATGATTATAATAATATGCACAATATCCTTTTAATAATTCGATCGTGTTTTATTATCTCTTTCAATAAAAACATATCTGTCAAGATATCGGTTTTTATAACTGCTTCCGCTTGTGCTATGCCATGTTGCCAAACCTCCAAAATTCCAAAGATACAGCTAGTATAGTTTCGCGTTTTTAGGGTTCAGTAACCAAAGGGTAAAACGGACCTTATTACTCCGCTGTCTGTCTGTCTGTTTGTCACCAGGTTGTATCTCATGAACCGTGATAGTTAGACAGTGGAAATTTTTAAAGATGATGTATATCTGTTGCCGGTATAACAACAAATACTAAAAACAGAATAAAATAAATATTTACGAGGGGCTATATACAACAAACGTGACTTTTTTGTTCGTTTTTGCTCGATATTGATAACGACAACAGGTCGTCGTATCCAACGAATAAGGAAATAGACGCCATTGGCACCTTTTATTTTTATTGCATTTTTGGAATCTTCACTATCATTTACATCTGATCAGTTCGAAAAAAGTTCAAAAATAAATTTAAATCAATAAAATATTAAAGTTTTAAAATTCGGTCACAATTACATTGCTGACTTTTGCCCGACGAATACGTTACAAACGCTCTGGTAGCAGTGTTCCACGGGCGAAATCGAGCGCGTGGGCCGGAGCGCGGGTGATAAACGCAACTGGCGCTTTATTCGTCCAAGATTACCATGGAGTGCAGACATGTGTGTGCTGCGTACCTATTGTGAATTTGTAAATACACCATTTGTTTATTTACAGACAGAAAGTAAGATGTAAGGACCTACTTATCCCAATTTTCATGTTAGGTACCTACCTATGTCTGTTTGTAGGTACGTCTATGTTATTAACTAGGTGACCCACCCTGGCTTCGTACAGGTTTCAATATAACCTATATAAAAATCTTGCCCTTGAATCACTCTATCCATTGATGAAAATCGCATTACAATCCGTTACGTAGCAAGTAAAAAAGATCTAAGCGTACTCACAGACAGATAGACAGCGGGCAGCGACATTATACTTTTGTTGCCTGGTCCGAAGCTTGGATTTACTCTGTAGTCCGATTTATTGTCCTCAATATCACCTTACAGTCGTTTTAAAACAGCAAAAACCGGAACGTATCGTCCCAGTGCTGCCACTACTCTCTGGAACCAACCTCATTTGGTTTTGAAGTAAAACTTCTTTACGCACGCTTGACTTGGGGAGGAAGCTGGTGAATGCGTTACAAAAGGTGCGAACAAAAGTTGAGAGGGAGATATAAGTTAGTGAAGATAGATAGAGAGAGAGTTACGTTTCGTATATTATTGTAGGAGCAAGAGAGAGAGAGGTGCGCGCGCACATTATTTTCTTTCTCTCTTCCTCTCATAGCCAGTGCATGATATATATATATATTTCGTTCTTGAACAATTATAATCATTAATATTTTGAAAAAGAAGTTTTACTTCAGTCGTGTGGTCTAAAGCACACTCGTTTATTTTGTACTCGCGACGTCATTTCGTAAAAAAAAATTAAATTGTTATATTTTTCGGTTTCATAGTGATACATTGTGAAAATAAATACAATAAAATGATCACACTGAGTAGATAAGGAGCATCTACTCAGAAATATCAAGAAATTAGTAAAAACGAAATACCAAAGCTTCCAGTTTCGGATGAAGGTAAATCGTTACAAACGACGCCATAATTATAGATTTTCATAAAGAGAATTTTCTTATTTGTGTGTGTTATTGGGGGTAAGGATCCCATTCCAAGCATCTACCGGTACACTACAAACAATCTGGGGGCGTCCTACGGGGAGGAACGTGATCAATCAAAACTTTTAATGGCAAACCTGCGGGGTTTTGTGCCAAAAGTTCTTGCGTTTGTATTTCTATGAACTTATACCTTTTTTACAAGCAATGGTTTTTGCCTTCCGTGGCAACTCTTTTGAGGTGGTAGCTGTCGGTCTATGGAACTCTCTCCCTACTCATATTAAAAAGGCGCCTAGTAAACCGGTTTTCAGACGACTAGTCTATAGTCATTTCTTGCAGTCCTCCACTGGCTGTTAAAATATATGAAAACGTAGTACCTATGTGTGTTGTATGTAATAGTATTTTTTGTTTTATATCTATAAATATATATATATATATATATATTTGTTATATTTCTCATATATATATATTCTATGTATTATTATTGTTATATCAAGTAGGTTTATGTATTTATTCTAACTGTAATCGGAGTTTATTGTTATTTGTGTTTCTTTTGTTTTTTTTTTAATAAACATTAATATTGTTAAAAGTTAGCACGCCAACCTTTTTTGTTACCTCTGAGAATGGCAGGTAGAAAATGCTATTAGCATTAAGCCCACCTTTTGTACATGTAATTTGTATTTTTGTGCAATAAAGTATTAAATAAATAAATAAATGGTCAAGGGCCACCCGTACGGGGTGAGTATGATCAAACAAACACTTTTATCGGCAAATCTGTGGGATTCTGCACCAAAAGTTCTTTAATCGCCTTGCTGAGGCGAACATGTCCAATCCAGTACATGAGCTAACCTGTATTTTTTCTTGTGACTAACTGTGTTGTGATCCTCTTCTCACATGACAATACCTACTGAAAATATTCTGTTCTTACAGAAAGTGTTGATGTTGATCAAAATTTTCTCTCTCTCTCTCACCTGATGGACCATGATGATGAAATGCTTTCATTAGAATTTCCTCCAGAACAAATTGAATTAATCAATGAGAAATCTGATGATGATACAATGCTAGATGAAAGTATATTAGAAATATTAGGAGAAGTTCAGACGGAACAGAAAGGTGCAATGTTGCACTAAAAAATATGAAACAGGTGGATTTAGATTATTAATAATAGCCTGAAAAAAGAGGAGAAAGAGGAAATAACAAAAAACAACTTTTCTTTTGAAAATTGCAAAGAGTTGCACCAAAATTGAACCAGAAGGTGAAAGCGGCATTACCAGAATCTTCGAAGAAAAGGGGCCAGATTATTGAAAACCGACAGAGACTGATTTCAACTGTCTTGTCATGCGTTAGTTATGCCTTGCAAGGCTGTATAAATAGTACCATAAATAAATAAAGATATTGATCATAAAGAAATTTAAAAAAAGGTTAACCAGGCATCTCGGCTCTTTTGTGATATCTTCTATCACAATTCCAAGGGCCGAAAGTCATTGATTCTTTTCTGTATCAACAAGGATATAAAGGAATCGTTATTACAAACCAAACCTCAAGAATATTTGTTCGGAAAGGATCTCTCAGAACAGATCAAAACCGCAAAGAATGTACAAAAGTCGGTTCAAGATTTAAAAGTACCGCAGAAGAAAAACAATATTGACTAATTAGGGTCAAATAATTGTGGTAATTTAGTTAAAAAGAATAGGTTCTATAAATAATATTGACTATTTTTAAATCTACCAATTAGAGTTGCATGTTAAATTTGTATTTTTTGTTGGGTTAGGTAACAATTTAAAGGAGAATAAAGTTTCTTGATTTTACATGAGATTTTTAACATCTAGAGAGTAAATCCAGGCTCATCATCTTCGACCCAGGCAACAAGAGCATAATTAAATAGTCAAACAAACTTACCCCTGTAAGTGATGTTTGACTGGAATTATGCGAAGTGTTGCCTGGTCCGAAGATGAAGAGTCTCACCCAACTCTTTAATCTAATACTTAGATGTACCCTTACAGTAAAATCAAAAAATTCTGTAAACTTAATAATGTTGGTTCCAGAGAGAAGTGGCAGCACTGGAACGATACGTTCCGTTTTCTGCTGTTTTTAAACGAATGTAAGGTGATCCGATGTATTATTTTTACATTTTTTTTACATACCTACATTATACCTATTTATCTAAGGCTGTACCTAGTCAGAAGCACGTCCAAACATAACATAAATATTTAGGCACAAGCCCATATTTATTTTATTGTCATCAGCACCCCGCATATTCCGGGCGAACAAAGTCACCAAGGCGTTTAGGTTAGCGTCGTCAACAAAAATCTCCGTGGAAAAAGGTTACTAAGGCTTAGGACCGCGCTTAGGACCAAGCCAACCAGAAAATAATACACGGAACAAGGTGCTAAGCGACAAATGTGAGAAAAAACACAGTATCATATTAATAAAAAGTACTCGGAATGTTAAATAGGACGCATTAAAAACAAATAAAATAATAATTTCATTAAAAAGTTTTAAACTCATAGAAATAATCAGAAAAAACCACCTCCTGTAAAGTTGGTGTTTTGCAACTGTTTCCTTATTCGTTGGATACGACGAGGTAGACGCTTAAAATATTCACAGAATATTTAGTTATACATTTACTTTAAAAATAAATAATTATATTAAAATAAAATTAATATTTAAGAGAGGCTCTCATACAACAAACGTTATTTTTTGCCGTTTTTATAGATAACTAGCTGACCAATCCGCAGCTTCGCAAACGTAGTTTTTTCAATAAAAACATTACCCTACTTTGCGCAGTTTGTTAAAAAATAACCTATGTTACTCAAGGTGAATGTTGATTTCCAATGGTGAAACAATTTTTGAAAACGGACCATTAGTTTTTGAGTTTATTCATTACAAACATGCACCCAAAAATACAAATCTTTCCTCTTTATAATATTGTTACGAGCTGAGGGTTCGGGATAAAATAATAAAAATCAATCTCACCAAAATAACACTTTTATTCCACACTAATACAATAAATACACGACCTTAATCACAACACACTAATTCACAACACTATCGCATAATAAACCACTAAAAGTCACCGAAATGTTCGCACGTATAGCCAAATCCAGACTGACTCTGCGGACGTCTCTACGCACTATTTATACCGAACATTATTTCCAGAACCTTCCACTAGTATCTAGAAAAGTATAGATATTTCGATTGTCTACTATTTCTTAATCTGTGCAACGGTAGGCAAAAACGTGGTATGTGGGTCAATAGGTGGTATGTAGAAAAACCGAATATTACTTATTCTGTAACAGCCTCGGCGTAACACTGCCCCCTCCTAAAACATCCTCATCCCAAGCATTGTTAGTCCCGTAATACCGCGCCAGTCGATCAACACGAACAATTTTAGGCGTACCTCGCGCAGCCTTCTAAATTCGGTATGTGATGTCATTAATCCTGGTCAACACACGGTATGGTCCATCCCACTTTGCTTGTAATTTAGGGGATTTTCCTTTTTTCCTTATCGGATTGTGCAACTAGACCTGCGATCCTTCATCAAATCCCAAGTTGTTCGAATTTCGGTCATAACGGGTCTTCACCCTCTCGGACATTTGTTGACCAGCTAGTCGGACGCGTTCATTTATAATAGGAGATGGTCCTGCACTATCTAGGGCTTTACGCTCTCATGGGGCTCCAACGTTATGTAGTTTTAACGCTCCTCTGCTGCGTGTATGGGGCCCTCTCACTGCCGCACAAGTCGTGCATTTTCGGCACCCGTCTTTAAAATCTTCTTTACAATGGATCCAGTAAAACTGCTCCCTTATTTTTAGCAGTGTCTTTTTTACTCCCAGATGGCCTCCCGAATATCCTTCATGACAGAGTTGTAGCACGTTAAGGACCTTGACTTTGGGAACCACCATTTGCAGATGATAGTGATCTCCACGAGCGTTTTCCCATTTACGACACAACACACCGTTGTGGATAACCAGACTGTCCCACTGTACCCAATAACTCTTTGTTGTTGTACTCATAGCAGCAACGTCACGCCACAAAGGCTTAGTGGTACCCGCTGTGATCTTTTCAATGATTGGTTTAAGGTCTTTGTCGTCCTGTTGTGCCTGCTGTAAAGTTTCCTCCCATTCGTCACTTAGGTCCGTTCTCAAACTTCTCAACAGTCTGATGGGCACCGCTTCCTTGGGCTCTCGTTTGGCACAATGTTCAACGTTTTCAGGGCAAGGTCTTCGTGACAACGGCCCCGCGCTCCCGTAAGATTATTCCCTTCGATGGTCTTTAATTGTGACAGACTATTTCCATCATGAACTTGTGAGATCATCATTCTTGGGGCTTTCTCAATACCAGCCAGCAGTCGCCCCGTAGTTCTGACGTTTACTCGTTGCTGCGTTTGGTGCACGGGGCTTCCCTGCAAAACCTCTTCTCTTTTTGGGCAATTGGACCTCAGATGCCCTTTCTCTCCACACTTGTAGCATCTAGGACTAAATTTTGGACGACTGTAGCCAGTATAAGAGTCCCTTACTTCTCTAATGCGGTGAGCTCGGTACTCCTGACGCACAGCCTCCACCTCCAACGCATGAGCCAAGGCATTTTTCATAGCAACATGATGTCCAAACCTTACAGCAGCTCTTACCTCCAAATCACGTATTCCATCAACGAATGCCTGGACCAAGTAACCGTCAGGAGGGGCTGGAGAGGTTCGGTATGCCTTTCGAACCTGCTTTTCTATCTCGAGGGCCCACTGCTGTAAACTTTCTGAGTTACGCTGGCTCCGGTCCTTTAACTGCGCTCGAAAAGCATGTTCCATATGTGCGTCACCATATCGTGACTCCAGTGCCTCCAACAGCTGTTCATAGGAGTACTCCTTCCCAAGAGCCTCCAAAAGCGTAAGTGCCTGGTCACGAAGGGCCAGTGTTAAAGCTGTCATGGCCTGCGCCGTCGTCCATCCGTTGGCCTTGACAACGGCCTCAAACTGGATCTTGTAGGCTGACCACGAAGAGGTTCCATCTAATGGTGGCGTTTTAAAACCTCGCGCTGAAGATGTAGCGATTGGTGGAGCGACATTGCTGTCTCCAGGCTTCGGACACTCAGAGCTTTTTTTTACATCAGCGATCTGACTTTCACCTTCCGAAATACGGCTCTCATGATGTTCTATCTGCTCTTTTACACCCTGGAATTCCTTTCCCATTGAACCGAACAATTCCTTCATCAAGCAAGCCTGTTCTTCCTGCCAACGACGCTGCTCTTCTTGGTGACGACGTTGCTCTTCCTTATCCTGACGCCGCTGTTCTTCCTGCAACCGAGCCTGCTCTTCTTGCTGACGACGCTGTTCTTCCTTATCTTGGTGGCGCTGCTCCTCTTGCAACCGAGCCTGCTCTTCTTGACGACAAAGAATTGCCATAATAGCAGCAAGATCGCCTGTCACAGGAGCTTAAACCATGGATGATGATGATGATGAAGCTCCCAATGATTCGGCTGCGGCTGACTCCCATCTGAATCGGCTGTCAACTCTGCCGAGCTTCTTGAACCGGAGAATCTCCAAATCGCCTTTCATATTTCCTGTTGTCGTTGACCTCTCGCCCTTACACCGTCCACATTATCCTTTGGCAGAACCGGCATTATTTTATCCCACTTCTGACACCAAATTGTTACGAACTGAGGGTTCGGGATAAAATAATGAGAATCAATCACACCAAAATAACACTTTTATTCCACACTAAAACAATAAATACACGATCTTAATCACAACACTATCGCACAATAAACCACTAAAAGTCACCGAAATGTTCGCACGTATAGCCAAATCCAGACTGACTCTGCGGACGTCTCTACGCACTATTTATACCGAACATTATTTCCAGAACCTTCCACTAGTATCTAGAAAAGTATAGATATTTCGATTGTCTACTATTTCTTAATCTGTGCAACGGTAGGCAAAAACGTGGTATGTGGGTCAATAGGTGGTATGTAGAAAAACCGAATATTACTTATTCTGTAACAGCCTCGGCGTAACACTGCCCCCTCCTAAAACATCCTCATCCCAAGCATTGTTAGTCCCGTAATACCGCGCCAGTCGATCAACACGAACAATTTTAGGCGTACCTCGCGCAGCCTTCTAAATTCGGTATGTGATGTCATTAATCCTGGTCAACACACGGTATGGTCCATCCCACTTTGCTTGTAATTTAGGGGATTTTCCTTTTTTCCTTATCGGATTGTGCAACCAGACCTGCGATCCTTCATCAAATCCCAAGTTGTTCGAATTTCGGTCATAACGGGTCTTCACCCTCTCGGACATTTGTTGACCAGCTAGTCGGACGCGTTCATTTATAATAGGAGATGGTCCTGCACTATCTAGGGCTTTACGCTCTCATGGGGCTCCAACGTTATGTAGTTTTAACGCTCCTCTGCTGCGTGTATGGGGCCCTCTCACTGCCGCACAAGTCGTGCATTTTCGGCACCCGTCTTTAAAATCTTATTTACAATGGATCCAGTAAAACTGCTCCCTTATTTTTAGCAGTGTCGTTTTTACTCCCAGATGGCCTCCTGAATATCCTTCATGACAGAGTTGTAGCACGTTAAGGACCTTGACTTTGGGAACCACCATTTGCAGATGATAGTGATCTCCACGAGCGTTTTCCCATTTACGACACAACACACCGTTGTGGATAACCAGACTGTCCCACTGTACCCAATAACTCTTTGTTGTTGTACTCATAGCAGCAACGTCACGCCACAAAGGCTTAGTGGTACCCGCTGTGATCTTTTCAATGATTGGTTTAAGGTCTTTGTCGTCCTGTTGTGCCTGCTGTAAAGTTTCCTCCCATTCGTCACTTAGGTCCGTTCTCAAACTTCTCAACAGTCTGATGGGCACCGCTTCCTTGGGCTCTCGTTTGGCACAGTGTTCAACGTTTTCAGGGCAAGGTCTTCGTGACAACGGCCCCGCGCTCCCGTAAGATTATTCCCTTCGATGGTCTTTAATTGACATACTATTTCCATCATGAACTTGTGAGATCATCATTCTTGGGGCTTTCTACTATTTCTTAATCTGTGCAACGGTAGGCAAAAACGTGGTATGTAGGTTATTCCATACCAAGTATTACCTATTTTGTGACTCAGTAGGTATAACTTCGAGAATAACCGAATATTACTTATTCTGTAACAGCCTCGGCGTAACAATATTTTAGTATAGATAATATTTATAGATAATGGTAAGTAATCTTCCTGCGCGAGTTTGACTCGCACTTGGCCGTTTTATTATTTACTCTATCACCTAATGTGCTATGTAGTAGGGTCGCCTACGGTATGTGGTTTCAAAGGCTTTATAAATTATTCATCAACAGATCGGGTGGAAGTTTACAAACGAGTGGCTCGCCGGCAACGCGCTCTGCAAGTTGCTACAGGCGATGCGGGCGTTTGGCCTGTACCTCTCCTCAAACATACTGGTCTGCATATCTTTAGACAGGTAAGTTGTATTACCGTACTAGTTGACCCAATAACGCAGGGAATTTGATTAATTAAGACGATATACAAATTTAATTTCGGTGACGATTGGGCGGAGCATATAGCCGACCATCTGGGTAGTTGTTTTCAGTTTGCCAAATTTCTCATGTACGCTGATGATACCAAAATCTACGCTTTTATAAAGACTGAAGCAGACTCTCAGAAGCTGCAATATGATATTAAACGGCTATGTAACTACTATCGCGATAATAGAGTTGGAGTAAATGCATCAAAATGCTTCCAAATTTCCTTCACTCGTAAAATTAAAAAAGTCACTTATCAATATGAATTAGACAATATACCTTTGGAACGCAAAAACGCAACACGAGACCTTGGAGTAATCTATGACTCAAAAATGTTAATGTCTGATCAAGTCGCGGCAGTGGTTGCAAAAGCTTACAGAAATCTAGGGTTTGTTTTACGTGTTAGTCGGCAGTTCTCCGACGCTGAATGTTTTAAAGTACTTTACTATTCTTATGTCCGTAGCGTCTTGGAATGCTGTTGCACTATGTGGTACCCACAATACATAATATATGAGCAAGATATTGAGCGCATTCAATCCAAATTCATTAAAACGTTAAACTATCGCACCCATTGTAAAAGAAGCATGACTTACGACGAATCGTGTAGGTTTCATAAACTCATGCCGTTAAAGGATCGGCGCTCTTTGCTGCAGATGTTGTTTTCACACGACGTTTGCAGTAATAGAATTGATAGCACCGAATTGGCGTCTCTCGTTCTTCAAATACTCCTTTTAAACGTACGAGACACAGAACCCTCTTTCATATTCCTTTCAGTCGTACCAACTATGCCCAAAATTCTGTCATCTGTCACACGCTAAATAGCTACAACAAGGATTTTTCGTCAATAGACATCTTCTCTAATAGCAAAGCATCTTTTAAGAAACAAATTATATTTTTTCTTAGTCATATATAACGCGTTCTATAAAATATTCAGAAATTCATTCAACACACACTACACTCTTTCCCTCACCCCCTCAAGTACACACATTTACACAGCATCCCTACCTCTCTTTTGTTCTTCAAAGGTGTACCTACTAAATTACTAAAATCCTTGAAAATTTAATTAATATACTATGTCTTTTAATCTTTTTCTCTAGGTGACTAATTTCATAAAAGATAAGTCTATAAATTGAGAATCTATTATTGGCATTAAGTATTATTTATAAGGATTGTTTACATTGTTAACAAGTGCTGTTGATTCTGTTATGAATAATAAAAAAAATGCAAAAAAGTGACAGAGCTATTTACTTGCTTAGGTGAAGAACGAGACAAACATGTACCATAACCGCGCCGCATTGTCGCAGGAGTAAATGACCTAAGCGACATAAGCTAAAATCTCGAATTGCATGAGAACCAACAAATGAAAAATAAAATGCTTTTTCATTAATTTAGGTACTATAATTACCTATTTAACTATGTAAAACATACTTTAAATATTTTCTAGACTCGGAGAATGAACGATATTAGTGTTTTAGAAGAGCCGATATTGACAAATAATTGTATCAACAAATGTTTCACTAATTGCGTTTCTGACTTTCATTTATGTAGTTTAAATCCTGAAGTAAATATTGCTTGAATATGAAATCAGTAACATGTTTCGTTATTGAATACGACAGTTACTTAGGGACTGAATGTTTTTTACTTATCGTCTTATTGTGCAACTCCCTAGGGCTAATCGGAACTGAACGTAAAGTTCAGAATAAACATATAACGCAGGGAATAAAAGGTAATGTTATACTCCAGCAGCACAATAATGTTAGTAAGTAAAAGTATTTAGGTACCTTTGTAAGTCATAAACTTAATTAAAAGTAGATACCTAGTATAATATTAGTTAGTTTTTCCATATGATATACACGATGTCCTTTAAATCACTGTTTTCCCAGAACAAACGTTGTTCAGACCATGGTCTACCAAGGGTTTATAACATCAAATTAAAAAAAAAAACTAAATCGGTCTGAATAACATAAAAAGCTGTGAACTTAAAACGTCTATTTTAACGTTACGTCCTACAGCATAGTCAGCGCGCTTGCCGGTAACTACTAGGTATGATAACTTAGGTCACGTAATATTTACTGCGTGTGCCATTGACTCCAATTTTTACGGACCATTCGAAATTCTATTTTTAAAAAGACTACAGAGTGCCAATGAATTTTATGTCAAGGTTTGTTATTGAAAATCATCGGATTCATAAAAGATTTGTTATCCTCGTAAATCCCCCCCGTCCCGTCCCGCCCCCCCCCCCCCCATATATAGCATACTAGTTCTGAGACACTCTATATTGGTTGTATATTGATTATATTCCAGTGTATTTAGTGTATGTTTGTTTTAGGTTTTTTGCTGTGATTTACCCTCTACGCTTGGCAGTGGCTAGACGAAGAAGTAAACAGATGCTGAGCTGTGCCTGGATCGTCGCTCTGGCCTGTAGTTTACCTCAGGTTCGTACATTGCATCACATTATTTTATCTTTTATATAAGTACCTTGTTATTAGATCATATAGTTACACTTTCATGTTTTTTTATATTATCTGGATATGGAAGCCTATGTCTCACCTGATGTTAAGTGGTAACCATCGCCTATAAAAAAGTATTGCCTCGTAGGTCACACACATTATAAACGTGCCCTAAAATGCACTGCGTCCATCAACTTGAGGCATACAGATGTAAAACCTCATGTGACTGTAATTTCACCGGCAACCATAACCCTCCAAACCGAAACACAGCATTGCGGCTTGGCGGCAAAAACAGAAAGAAAGAAAACATTTTATTCAGAAACCACACAGTAATAAAGAAAAATAAAACACAACAACAATAAAATCTAACCTAAGCACTAACAAACTTAAAAGCTCTGTGTGGAGATAGATGAATAGGTACTCAGCTTAGCATGATGCTACGGTATGTTAATATGCCGCAGCGTTGGTCTTCCGCTGAATCCAGTTTACATTACCTCACGTATTTCTTGATCCAGGGTAGCCATAATAAGACAAACACAACTATAGTTAAATTCATAGCAAACTACATTAAATACATACATAACACAATTAAATACCGACTATTTTAAACCAATAAAACTATCACTACTAACTATCACACTTAAGAGGGCATTCCAAAATCTGACGCTGTCAATTTTAGATATTTACGAAGTCGGCCGGCCGTTGAACTTGCTGCGTGGCTTGCGGATGTGTGAGTTTGTGTCCTATACACCTCACTATAGGACAAGAAATGTTGATCCTTTGTCATGTCGATCAAATGAAAATGATAATTTATAGTGTATTTGATATCTTCGTACCTATCTTCATTTGTAGTTTAAAGTATTTATATTTTAATTGTATTGGTTAAACACTTGACCACTTAGGTACTCACTTGATAGTAAGGTGTAAGAGGGAGCCAGCTTGCCTAGATAGAACGTGTTCACTCTGGACTTGAAGACTCCGAGATTATAATGGTCTGACAAGATTTCGACTACTAAAATAACTAGTGGTTCGCCCCGAACTTAGATCTCGTGAGTCTTCTATAAAACAAAAAAAATAGTATTCATAATCTTTGACTAATTGATCGAGCAAAGCGAAGTTTCTAAATCAACTTGAGCATTTCACTGGTATATTTTAGACTAGACATGGAGACCGAGAAGAGAGAGAGAGCTTCAGCTACTGCCACTACGGTTGGTTTAGCTGCGTCGACAGAGTATCAGCTTTGAGTCTTAATCTAAACAAATTAACTGTACTAAATATATATAGTAAATAGGAATGGTGGGAGTACTTTCCCGGGCGAGCCCTTTCACAAGAAACTCTCTACTACTCTTGATTATCACCTTTTGGTTATCCACAAACATGATAGTAGTCGTATTAAATTAATTAGTAAATATTAGTTGATGTATTATGGCACACAAAACAGAATATAATTAAACACATACATGACAATTCTAGAGCAGTTCTGTGTAGACTAGCTGAAGGGAAATATAGGTTTACTTATTAATATTGTACAAAAAAGACAATCGTATGGTGGATATATGGTCAAAATGACTAGATTGGATTACAGGAATTAGCAGTCAGATTTCTATTTAGTACGTCTAATCCCGAATGCAGTTCAATCCAGTTAGTAACTGTAAAATACGTACCTAGTAGGGAATAACATAACTTTTGAAACTGTGTGAGAAAGTTGCAAAGTTGCGGTTTCCACTAAATCAACCGATTTCCAACATAACAAGCCACAAGCCATCCACAACTAAATCACTAAGTATATTGTACACTAAGTACTACACTACTAGTACTACACTAAGTAGACTTATACTTAGTGTAGTACTAGTAGTGTAGGGGCGCATAATCCAATAGGGGCGCTTTTCTCTTCCCTGAACGATAGTTTACAAAGTTCTACCTATAACTGCGGTATAGTAGGGAAGTATTACGTGAAAGTACAGTAGTTACGGAACTTTGTACCTAGTTAGAAGATTGCGTTTAAGGGTCCGTTCTGCGGTTACACGTTTTATGCGAATATTTAGAATAAGTCTGTTGCTCGGGTGTTATATACATACAACGCCAAATTGCTCAAGTTCAAGTGTGCGAGACGAGACGTTATTCGGAGCGGTTCGCACTCACCCTGATGAAGGTTCACGAATTGAACCGAAACATTGTCGTTCAAAACACCGATAAGACGGTACGTGATAAATCCCGTATTTATAATAATGATTGAACTCAATCACGAAAGTTTTGTAGTAAAATTTGTAAAATTGCTCCTGTTGATTTTGGAATCTCGCTTCGCTTAATCAATTGGTCAAAGATTATGAATATTAATCTTTTTTGTTTTGTGGGAGACTCGCAAGATCTCAGTTCGGGGCGAATTACTAGTTGTTTTACTTGTACAAATCTTGTCATTATATATCGGATATATTATATACCATTATAATATCGGAGTCTTCAAGTCCAGAGTGAACACGTTCTATCTAGGCAATCTCGCTCTTTCTTACACCTTACCATCAGGTGAGCTCCTAAGTGGTCAAGCGCTTAATGAAGATACGAAGGTATCCAATAAACTATAAATAAACACTTTCACTCGATCGACATGACAAAGGATCAAAATTTTTTTTAAAAAATTTTTTTAAAGCATTTATTAAAGAACAACAAATATACAGTCATGTGTACAGTTTAAAACGATGATGCCTGTATTAGTATGAAAACTGTGTTACAGACACCAACGCCCTCCTCCTATATATCTATGAGTTCCAATCAGGTAAATGGTACATTATCACTTACTTGTCCTATAGTGAGGTGTATTGTATAGGACACAAACACACATCCGCAAGCCGCGCACACGGCAAGCAGCGAGTCGCGCGCCCGGCCGACTTCGTAAATACCTACCTAAACTTGACAGCGTCAGAATCAGGAACGGCCTCTTAACATTTGAAGTGGAAATAAGTTCTTGAAACTTTATAACTGCTGACAAACAAATTCAACGCCTTTTGCAATCTCTGAAATCTTTACGATCATATATTTAAAGCCAATGATGTTAGTCTATTTATCTCAATGTTTAAAACTGCCATCATGCTCACATCTTAAATTACTGTGAGTACCTAATTAAATACTAGCAACTTTCACCCACGGGGCACGATGCAGGGAATCCTCGTGTGGTTTAAGGATTACTTAGGTTTCTGACTGTTCATGTTAAATTATATTAAATACTAGCTGTTGCCCGCGACTTCGTACGCGTTACACTAAATGTGTAGGTAACCTAAAAATAAAGCTAAACTCGCTGTTGCAACTTGATTTGACACCCCATTTTCATTCCATGGGACCTGTTTTATAGGATAAAAAACGAGTGTTCTTTAGACCACATGGCTAAAGTAAAAGTTCTTTTTCAAAATATTAATTTATAAAATTGTTCAATTACAAACTTGTCCTCACGTCTGTAGGTCGATCAGTCTATATGTTCATTCTGGACAGACGAATCTTGCACTTGCACATTAACGTTTAAAAATATACGGGACGTAACTCTCTCTCTTTCTATCTTATCTATTTCTGTCTTTCTTTTCTAACTTATACCTCCCTCTCAACTTCCATTCGCACTTTTCATAACGCATTCACCAGCTTACTCCCCAAGTCGTTTCAAAGTGATCCTTATGATTTTAATGAATAAAAGATTTTAACATGGCTAAGAAAGAGAGTAAAGAAGTTTTACTTCAAAAAGTAACCTATGTGTTAATCCAGGTTATAAACTATGTACATATTATATTTCATTGAAATCGGTTCTGCCGTTTCGACGTGATTGAGTATCAATAAAACAAATTAATAAATAAACAGACATCCAAATTTTCGCATTTATAATATTAGTGTGAAGTCCAACAAATATGTAAAAATGTGACATAATTGTAGAATTTTATGATAAGTGCTGTTTTAAAACTCACAAATTTACAAGTGAATTTCTTACAATTTTAATGCCCATAAATGCGTTCAACAAATTTTACATAATTGTAAAGAAAACCGGTCAAGTGCGAGTCGGACTCGCGCACGTAGGGTTCCACGTACCATTATCTATAAAAACGGCATAAAAATCATGTCTGTTGTATGGGAGCTCCCCTTAAATATGAGTTTTATTTTAATTTAATTATTTACTTTTAAAGTGAATACATAACTAAGTATTCTGTGACTATTTCAAGCGTCTGCCTGTTGCCGTTATCAATATCGAGCAAAAACGAGCAAAATAGTCATGTTTGTTGTATAGGAGCCCCCCTCTTAAATATATATTTTATTCGGTTTTTAGTATTTGTTGTTATAGCGGCAACAGAAATACATCATTTGTGAAAATTTCAACTGTCTAACTATCACGGTTCATGAGATAAAGCCTGGTGAAAGAGTTACAGACAAACAGGCAGTAATAGGGTGCCGTTTTACCCTTTGGGTACGGAACCCTAAAACATTTGTAGTTTTTGATGACAACGTTGTAATAACAATTTTGTAGTGGTAAGTTGAAATTTACATACAATGTAGGTTTTGAGTATTTTGAGATTTCAGCTTTATTTGCGAGGGTAGTTTTTTTCCATTTTCTTTATTTACTGCGAACATTAGATATTGATAACAAAATTATATTCTGGCTTTAATATATTCGAGTACGAATCCTGCCGCGGAACAAATGTTTGCATGACCTACAGATATTTGTTCTGGGTCTGGATGTTTTTCTATAAATTACTAGTGGGCCCGCCGAACTTCGTACCGCCTTGACGTGCATATAACGCGGGCTGTCAATATACGTCACCCTGGTAGAATTGTCAATTGTTGTCCCCGGCCATCATTATGTATGAGAAAATGAATGACTTCCACAAATCATTCAATACCAAAATAAGCCAAATCGCTCGACCCATTCTCGAGTTTTAGCGAGACTAAGGAACAGCAATTCGTTTTAATATAATGGGTTCGGAAAAAAAGTCTTTTCGCATGATAGTATGTATGTATGAACTTGTAATAAAATTTCTTTGGCTATACTATTGTTATCTGGCTGGATTTGCTATCATTCAAAATTTAAATTTTAAAGAAGATAATTCCAAATTCAAATTAGGAAAGTGTGTGATTTTTATTTGTTTTTCGTACTGTAAAGAGGAGTGCATCTAATGAAGAAACTCGATACACTTTAAAATTTTACTACAATAAAGGTAAAAATGCAACGCGGAAAAAATTTGCGATGTTTATGTACCTAGTGCAGTGTCTGTGAGAGTAGCACAAATTTGGTTTAAGCGTTTTCAATCCGGAAATTTTGATGTCAAAGATGCACGTCGCTCTGGTCGCCCTATTACGGATAAAATTGATGTCATTTTTGAATAAGTGGAGCAAGATCGGCATATCAGTAGTTACAACGTAGCTGAAGAACTGGGAATTGACCACAAAACAGTTTTGGCGCATTTAAAAAAAACTGGGTACACAAAAAAGCTCGATATTTGGGTACCCCAGGAGTTCACTGAAAGAAACCTAATGAACCGTGTACTCATTTGTGATTCTTTATTACGACGTAATGAAACCGAACCATTTTTGAAGAAGCTTATAACTGGTGATGAAAAGTGGATCACGTACGACAAGAACGTGCGAAAAAGGTCGTGGTTAAAGGCCGGTTAGGCTTCACAGACTGTGGCGAAACCCGGGTTAACTCGCAACAAGGTGATGCTGTGTGTGTGGTGGGATTGGAAGGGCATTATTCATTATGAGCTGTTACCACCACGCAAGACCATCGATTCTGAACTCTACTGCGAACAACTGATGAGATTAAAGCAAGAAGTTGAGAGAAAGCGGCCGGAATTAATCAACAGAAGGGGTGTGGTTTTTCATCATGATAACGCTAGACCTCACACATCTTGCCACTCAGCAAAAATTAAGAGAGTTTGGCTGGGAGGTGTTAATGCATCCACCGTATAGTCCTGACCTTCAGATTTCTACCTGTTTCGGTCTCTTCAGAATTCTTTAGGCAGTGTCAGGTTAACATCACGAGAGGACTGCCAAAACTACTTGTCGCGGTATTTTGATCAGAAGCCCCAATATTTCTATGGCAATGGGATCATGTCACTACCTACAAGATGGCAAAAAGATATCGAACAAAATGGTACCTACATACTTTAGTTAAATGTAAATAAACAATATTAAAAAATGTTTTGAATTTTCTTTTTAAAAATGCGAAGATACTTTTTCCCCAAACCAAATATAGACAATATCTCGGGATAACTCCGACCGAAGCATCTGTTTCAAACGATATTCATTTTTTTACATCCTCTTTGACGATATTTGCAGCACGCATTCTGTCAACTCTATGTCAAACGTCATAAGGTTACATTATAAAAGCGCTAAGGTTAAATTATTAATAATTTTATATGGTGGTTAAGTATTCTTAAATTTTCATAAGAACCTTCTCCTGACAAAAAGAAATACAACAAAAAAAAAAGAATTAGCGAAATCGGTCCAGCCGTTCACGCGTGATGGCGTCACCAAGGGAAATAGGGATTAATTTTTTTACATATAGATACGTAGGTATGTATTTATAAAAAAAAGTATATAAGTATTGTATCAGTTATCTGGTTCCCATAGTACTTACAAGCTAAGCTTAGTTTGGTGCTAGATAGCGATGTGTGAAATGTATTTATGTATGTGTAATATATGTGTATATATTTATTTGTGTGAATAATTTTTTTATCTAAAATGTTTAATTGAAAGTAAAATCTGTCACATTAACAGTAAAATTAACTCCTGTACGAAAAACTTACCGGCGTTGTTGCTATTCAATCAAATATTCATCGTCAGTTTTCGTTGTTAGGACCATTTTTTTGTATCCAATTCAAATAGTTTCAATTTCATACACGATTTGCTTCTTGTTAGCACTTTTCTGTTAACTTTTCTTGTTAGCACAAATAAGAAAGGAGTGGAACGGACGCGGGAAGTGATCCCGGCGTATATTTTTCCGAACCAGTATAATCTCGGAGTCTTCAAGTCTAGAGTGAACTGGTTCTCAAGCAAGCGTGCTCCATCTTCGATCACACCATCACTTACCATCAGGTGAGGTAGTGGTCAAGCGCTTGGCTATGCTTGTTGAAAGAATAAAAATGAAAAAAAAAAAAAACAGTTTTGTCACAGGGTAAGACCGCCTGTCAGAATTGTACTACAATTTACTAAATATATAAACTGTTATTACAATATGTGCTCAACAATGCCATATAGCCTACAAATATGTAACTAGATCACCTGTTGAGTGAAAATGTTTGTTGAAAAGAAATATCTAAGAAGATTTCCACCGTTAAAAATTTGTAAATCATATTTTTAGTTGGACAGAAACTTGTGAAATTGTAGCATTTTACAAGTAATTGTACTCGTATTTCACAATTTGTAATGTTGGTTGAACAGGGACCTGGTTTTCTGTTATATACTTTATATTTTCATCCAGAGTTAATTATTGAAGCGGTTACGCGCCAATTAAAATTTTTGACATACTGAAAAATTTGAATATAACCAAAAGATTCGTTTATCGCACCATCAAACGATACAATGAAGACTCTAGTGTAGATGACAGGTCAAGAAGTGGTCGCCCTCGGTCTGTTAGGACTCCAGCAGTGATAAAAGCTGTGAAGGCGCGAATTCAAAGAAATCCCAAACGTAAGCAGAAACGGTTGGCCCTTCAGATGGGGTTAAGCAGAACCACGGTGAAAAGGGTGTTAAATGAAGACTTAGGGCTTCGGGCATATCGAAGAAAAACAGGACATCGTTTGAATGCTCGTCTAATGGACCTGAGACTGAAGAGATGCCGCGCTTTGTTGAAGCGGTACGCGGGAAAAAAATATCGGGAAATTCTTTTTTCGGATGAAAAAATTTTTACCGTAGAAGCGAGCTACAACAAACAAAATGATAAGGTGTACGCACACAGTAGTGAAGAAGCGAGCAACCGTATTCCGCGTGTCCAACGAGGTCATTTTCCATCCTCGCTCATGGTATGGTTGGGAGTTTCTTATTGGGGCTTAACAGAGGTACATTTTTGTGAGAAAGGTGTAAAAACGAATGCAGTTGTGTATCAAAATACAGTCCTGACGAACGTTGTGGAACCTGTTTCTCATACATACATGTTCAATAACAGGCACTGGGTATTCCAACAAGATTCGGCGTCAGCTCATAGAGCGAAGAGCACACAAGACTGGCTGGCGGCGCGTGAAATCGACTTCATCCGGCACGAAGACTGGCCCTCCTCCAGTCCAGATTTGAATCCGTTAGATTACAAGATATGGCAACACTTGGAGGAAAAGGCGTGCTCAAAGCCTCATCCCAATTTGGAGTCACTCAAGACATCCTTGATTAAGGCAGCCGCCGATATTGACATGGACCTCGTTCGTGCCGCGATAGACGACTGGCCGCGCAGATTGAAGGTCTGTATTCAAAATCACGGAGGTCATTTTGAATAAACTTTAGTGTCATAAGAATCTATGTTTTGTTAAGTTCATTTTGGTATATAAATGGTTACATAATGAATAAACTTGTTTCAATTATTTTATATTAAACATGTGACAGAATTTATGACCTGACTAGGTATAATATCATATAGTATATAGTTCATAAGCACAACAATATCGCGCACCATACATTGTTCTGGACACGTTCACACTGTACTGTACTATATATATTATTGGCTTACTTGGTTAGGTCCTTCTTTGCTATACTATATAGCACAATAGTATAGCGTAGTATGAAAGCCGCTTTACTGTATCTGCAGAAATGTTCATTTTCATTTGCTGCACAGTTGTCGGATTATGAAGGGGCTTATCCACCGGGTGTGGCGAAAAGAGGATTGGTTTAAACTGAATTGTAATTTGTATGGCGAATTTTTATTCTCTCCTAGCGTATCTTCGGTGGAAATGGTCTGTATTGGTGAGGATAAATTAATAAATATTGCAGGACATTTCACAGAGCGCTATCTAGCCCCAAACTAAGCAGAGCTTGTATTATGGGAACGAGATAACTGATGTGCGAAACGTGAATTTAAATGTATGTTGAATTAATGAAAATTCTTTATTAAAATATATAATAAATTAGTATACTAAACTAGACACAAAAACAGAAGGAGAGCAAATAATATAAACATATAAACGTATGACTAAAATGATAATGAATAAAAAAAAAATCTCGGATCAAGTCGGTTGAAGCTTCGACCAAATTCATCCAAGCTTCTCGTACGTGCGCGACTAAATATGTCTGCTTTCGGCTGATTTCGTTCGTTGAAATCCTTAACATACCTTCTGATCTATTTTGTACTAATACTCTGCAATTATTTGCTTTCTGCATATTTTTAACTATAAGTACCTCTCAATCTCGCAATTTATATTAATAGCTATTTTGTTGGAAATGGGCCAGCGAGGTTTCTATTCTCGTTTCGCCTCGCGGATTGAAAAACACTTTAAAACATAAGTAACATCAACAAATTGATGTTTAAATTTTAGCTTGTTCCTGTTTCAACCCCTCAGCTATAAGAGCATAGCTAAATAAGCAGCAGGTTTACTCATCAAAGAATTATTATTGAAAACAAATTAATTAATTATTTAATTAAATAAAATAAATTACATTAATTATTAGGGACAATTATTTTAATATATAGATTAGGCACTTAACCGGTGATGTGTATGTGTGTGTGTGTGTATTGATATCTCTTCTATTTAATTTATTTTCTCATTTTATGTGTCGTCTACCTTACCTGTTTATATATTACTATTCATATCTTACCTTATCTGCGGAAACTTATAATTGGCCTTCTTAGAATAAGTAGCATTTATTGTTGCTTATTTTCTACTCAAATACCTTTTCTGTGACCTAGCTGTAAGTTTGCCTAAAATTCTAAAACTTAAGTAAACAAATAATAAATAAAACACTTTATGGTACACCACAAAATAAACCCATTTAAAAATAAAGATTCACAAAACAACAAGTACAATGGGCGGTGTTATCGCTTAGAAGCGATTTCTTCCAGACAACCTTTGGATGGGAGAGGATTTTCTCATAATGTTTTTCTTCACCTTTTTGAGTTCTTCACCAACATTTTTTTAAGCTGAAAAATTGATCCACGTTTGGGATACCTCCTGGGAAAACCTCCATATCGGAATATATCTAATTAGGACAAAAAAGACAAGAGTAATGTATAAAAAGTCCATAGGTCTCAGCTGGGTTAAATTTTTTTCAGAAATCGGTCTATGCCTAGGTAATAAACTATTTTAGATTTATTCATTCAGTTAAATATTGTAAATAAGATATGTAACAAAAAATATTACCTGAACTATCTGAAATCTTCCGTCTCTTCGTAGTTGTAGCAAACAATATTACCTGAACTATCTGAAATCTTCCGTCTCTTCGTAGTTGTAGCAAAAAATATTACCTGAACTATCTGAAATCTTCCGTCTCTTCGTAGTTGTAGCAAAAAATATTACCTGAACTATCTGAAATCTTCCGTCTTTTCGTAGTTATAGCAAACAATATTACCTGAACTATCTGAAATCTTCCGTCTCTTCGTAGTTGTAGCAAACAATATTACCTGAACTATCTGAAATCTTCCGTCTCTTCGTAGTTGTAGCAAAAAATATTACCTGAACTATCTGAAATCTTCCGTCTCTTCGTAGTTGTAGCAAACAATATTACCTGAACTATCTGAAATCTTCCGTCTCTTCGTAGTTGTAGCAAACAATATTACCTGAACTATCTGAAATCTTCCCTCTCTTCGTAGTTGTAGCAAACAATATTACCTGAACTATCTGAAATCTTCCGTCTCTTCGTAGTTGTAGCAAACAATATTACCTGAACTATCTGAAATCTTCCGTCTTTTCGTAGTTGTAGCAAAAAATATTACCTGAACTATCTGAAATCTTCCGTCTCTTCGTAGTTGTAGCAAACAATATTACCTGAACTATCTGAAATCTTCCGTCTCTTCGTAGTTGTAGCAAACAATATTACCTGAACTATCTGAAATCTTCCGTCTCTTCGTAGTTGTAGCAAACAATATTACCTGAACTATCTGAAATCTTCCGTCTCTTCGTAGTTGTAGCAAACAATATTACCTGAACTATCTGAAATCTTCCGTCTCTTCGTAGTTGTAGCAAAAAATATTACCTGAACTATCTGAAATCTTCCGTCTCTTCGTAGTTGTAGCAAACAATATTACCTGAACTATCTGACATCTTCCGTCTCTTCGTAGTTGTAGCAAACAATATTACCTGAACTATCTGAAATCTTCCGTCTCTTCGTAGTTGTAGCAAACAATATTACCTGAACTATCTGAAATCTTCCGTCTCTTCGTAGTTGTAGCAAACAATATTATCTGAACTATCTGAAATCTTCCGTCTCTTCGTAGTTGTAGCAAACAATATTACCTGAACTATCTGAAATCTTCCGTCTCTTCGTAGTTGTAGCAAACAATATTACCTGAACTATCTGAAATCTTCCGTCTCTTCGTAGTTGTAGCAAACAATATTACCTGAACTATCTGAAATCTTCCGTCTCTTCGTAGTTGTAGCAAAAAATATTACCTGAACTATCTGAAATCTTCCGTCTCTTCGTAGTTGTAGCAAACAATATTACCTGAACTATCTGAAATCTTCCGTCTCTTCGTAGTTGTAGCAAAAAATATTACCTGAACTATCTGAAATCTTCCGTCTCTTCGTAGTTGTAGCAAACAATATTACCTGAACTATCTGAAATCTTCCGTCTCTTCGTAGTTGTAGCAAAAAATATTACCTGAACTATCTGAAATATTCCGTCTCTTCGTAGTTGTAGCAAAAAATATTACCTGAACAATCTGAAATCTTCCGTCTCTTCGTAGTTGTAGCAAACAATATTACCTGAACAATCTGAAATCTTCCGTCTCTTTTCGTAGTTGTAGCAAACAATATTACCTGAACTATCTGAAATCTTCCGTCTCTTCGTAGTTGTAGCAAACAATATTACCTGAACTATCTGAAATATTCCGTCTCTTCGTAGTTGTAGCAAAAAATATTACCTGAACTATCTGAAATCTTCCGTCTCTTCGTAGTTGTAGCAAAAAATATTACTTGAACAATCTGAAATCTTCCGTCTCTTCGTAGTTGTAGTAAACAATATTATCTGAACTATCTGAAATATTCCGTCTCTTCGTAGTTGTAGCAAAAAATATTACCTGAACAATCTGAAATCTTCCGTCTCTTCGTAGTTGTAGCAAACAATATTACCTGAGCTATCTGAAATCTTCCGTCTCTTCGTAGTTGTAGCAAAAAATATTACCTGAACAATCTGAAATCTTCCGTCTCTTCGTAGTTGTAGCAAAAAATATTACCTGAACAATCTGAAATCTTCCGTCTCTTCGTAGTTGTAGTAAACAATATTACCTGAACTATCTGAAATCTTCCGTCTCTTCGTAGTTTTTTGTGTGTTTGATACACACAAAAAACTACGAAGAGTCTTCTGTCTAAATTTTCTTACAGTCATTATATTGGATAGGGTAGATATTGACTTATTATTATTGACTTCTATTATTTAAATTAGGCATGTACGAGTATACCATTGGTTTTTAAGATGTTAAATAATTCTTATTTTAGGGTTTTTTTAGGAGACTAATAGCCGTATTTTCGTCACAATCGTAAAAAAAACTCAATCGTATACGTAGGTAGGTATTGCATACCACAATGTTCCATAATAAGTGGTAATTAATGTGATCTTATCTTATCTTTGTGTTAAAGTTGTAGCTGCTTGTTATTTCATCATACCCCATTTTTAGAGTTGCTTATTTAAATTAAATTTGTGTTATTACTGGTAATTTAGGTTTATAGTATGTAGATATGTTTTTAAATTTATATAGATGCACCGCCGTCATGTGTTACATTTTGATCCTTTCCATACATAATAAAGGTTGTCTGGAAGAGATCGCTTTTAGCGATAAGACCGCCCATTGTACTAAATCTATTTGTAAGAATTATGTTCTGTATTTTACTTTGGTGTACAATAATCTTATCTTATCTTATCTTATTGGGCTCTGTTGATCACAACAATTTAAAAGGATGATTTAATTAAATCATCGTGTATCTATTTTTGTTTGTACACACAGCTACACATCAAACTACATTACCATTTCCAATATAAGCTGACCTCTCATTCTACGAAAATCCTACACAATGCGAGGTCAGCTTATAATGGACATGTATAGCTTGATGTGTAGCCATGTGTACCTCATAAAGAGGAAGTAGCAGTCGCCGCACAATCTTTATTCAAAACAATTAAAGATAGTTAAACAAGGAAAGAAAATAAAAGCTTTTACAAACAACACTCAGAAACAGTCAACAGATGAATATAAATAATTCAGGTTCTGTTTGACACAGTGGCGTAGCGTGGGTGTCTGCCGCCCGGGGCGGAAGAAAATTTTGCCGCCCTCTTAGTTAGGTATTTTAATTTAATAGACTATAATAAATTCAGTCGTTAACTAAAACTTTAATCGTCTACTATTTTTAAGAGCAGATTCTTCTATTGCACTAGCAATGTCTATGCTATAGACATTGCTAGTGCAATAAAATCTATAGCATCACCTCTTGCTCAATAGACAGGATAGCCATCTGGCTATCCTGTCTATTGAGTCTATTGGTTAGCCTTAAAGTACCTACTCATTCTTGATCTTAAATAGTTTTTGATCAATTTCAATTTTGATAAACTTCTCTCACAGCTTTCCATTGCTTATGTGACAAAAATATGTAATGGTTCAAATATCTGCAAAATATTATTATTATTTATTGTTGAATTTTGCCGCCCCCTAAAGGGGCCGCCCGGGGCGGGCCGCCCCTGCCGCCCCTACTACGCTACGCCACTGGTTTGACAGTAAATCAACAAACCACTCACCTCGGGCGCCTGGATACTCGTAGGGAATTTTGTGAATCCAGGGAACTTAAAGTATCCAGACACGAGTGGAGAAGACATAATTAAGCATAACTCCGCGGCCAGACACTCGTCGAGTAGCGAGGGAAGGAAGCAGAGGCGTAGTGTAGCTGCTTTACTCGTCATACCCACACTGCTTCTTATTTATGTTTATTTTGTGGGCATGTGCGCATGGCGAAGTGTCGCGCGGATAGAGCGAGTGTGCCTGTGTGCCTACGGCAATATTCGCGGCACCGCGAGGATTTTTATGACCGAAGGAGACCAAATGATCTTGAATTTCATCGGAAATGATCGTAATGTTCGTCCAGTCTAAATACTCAAAGGCCCCGGGAAATATAAATTGCTTACATTTTTATTGTTTGAGAATGAACGTAATAATTTTATTGGTTTAATACCTATTACCTACTCGAGCACGTACACACGGCTACACATCAAGCTATAAAGTTCCAGTTTATGCTGATCTCTTATTCTACGAAAAGCCTACACAATGCGAGGTCAGCTTATACTGGAAATGTATAGCTTGATGTGTAGCCGTGTGTACCACCACTTCTTCTTTTTGGCTGGCACTACAGCGACTTCATTTTTATTTAAAAAGCTTGATTAAGATCCTATATTTCTGTCAGTAATACCGTATCGTTTACTTTGAAATAACTAGTGGTTCGCCCCGAACTGAGATCTCGCGAGTCTCCCAAAACACAAAATAAAATATTCTTAGGGCGACTCGCGCAACAATGCCTAAACGTATTTAGTGGCTAAATATGATTTTAGGATTTGTCAAATCAAACAAATACGTAAAATTGAAACATGTTTAGGCGCTAAATACGTTTAGAGATCGTTGTGTAAGCCAGACAATAAAATAGTGCCACAAAAGGTTATACCAAAATACTTGAACTACAGTTTTATTCAAATTACAGGTAACGGGAGTTCATGTATTGTGGTTATTTTTTTGGGGTACAAATTGCAGTTATTTTGGATTTCAGACTTTTGCCTATATTTGTGTCACTTGTTCAGTATTTATTATGGCCAGTAACATAAAAACTATACGGAATTTAATAAAACAAAGACGGAGTCTAAATGTACTAACGTAAACCTTTCATTTGACGTCCCACTTGACCTAAAAGTCTAATTATCATTTTGTTACCCCTCTTGAACCACAATATCTCAACAACTCCCCAACATTTTTAGCTCATTTAATCACAC
This sequence comes from Philereme vetulata, assembly GCA_918857605.2. Taxonomy (NCBI): domain Eukaryota; kingdom Metazoa; phylum Arthropoda; class Insecta; order Lepidoptera; family Geometridae; genus Philereme; species Philereme vetulata. The sequence goes on along the minus strand of OU975442.1, from coordinate 9,991,791 downwards.
CAAAATTGTGCCATCACTACCTACTTATGTATCAAATTTCACAATGATCAGATCAACGCTTCGACAATTATCCTCGGACAAACATACATTTTTTTTTAACTAAATATATCTTCGTTTGACCACAATCTCACCTGATGGAAAGCGATGATGTGGTCTAAGATGAAGCACGAAGATCTAGAAGAAACCTATTCACTCTTACCTTAAAGAGGTCCGGATTGTATTCTTTAGGAAAAACATACGACGGCAAAGCATACAATGCCGATGCCGATTGGCCCAAGTTGATTTGGAGATCTCGCATCGCTCGATCAAATATACGTAAACGTGGAGCATATACACTGAGTTATATGTGAACAAATGAATATGAAGCAAAAATACGATTCCATAATGTATGACCGTGAATAAAGACGCAGGTTTATGCCACTAAATATTAGTTTAAAATAGCACTTTATGCGAGCAAACAGTGTATAAAAGCGTGGGTCGCTTGCGAGCTTTGACTCACTGGCTGTAGGTACATACCTACTTACATATAGTTAGGCACAGCTTACACTACTTCGCACTTACTAACACTTAAATTATCTTGGTTTGAAAATAATTCTAAAGTCACGTCAAAAACTACCAATAAACCACCAAAATAAACTATTCAGTAAATACCATAAACGAGTAATTTTACTTAGAAAACTTTCGTGATTGGTTTCAATCATTATTATAAATACGGGATTTATCACGTACCGTCTTATCGGTGTTTCGACCGACAATGTTTCGGTTCAATTCGTGAACCTTCATCAGTGCGAGGCGAGACGTTATTCGGAGCGGATCGCACTCACCCTGATGAAGGTTCACGAATTGAACCGAAACATTGTCGGTCGAAACACCGATAAGACGGTACGTGATAAATCCCGTATTTATAATAATGACCATTAATGAGATTGTAAAGTTTTGCATGATTGATTATTGCATGATGACCAGACGCTCTCCGGTGCGCCACCGCTTGATAGAAATACCTCCCTTTCGCACAAAGCGGTTTTCTTCGACCTTTATTATGCGCACCGCCAAAGAGTGGAACGCCTTGCCAGAGTCTGTGTTTCCTGATAGCTACAACCTGGGTATCTTTAAGTCGCGAGTGAATAGGTTTATTCCAGGCAAGCGTGTACCATCGTAGACTACATCATTGCTTACCTACCATCAGGCGAGATCGTGGTCAAACGCAAGCCTATAATGTATAAAAAAAACTAGTTACTAATAGTCGAAATTCAACCGCAGTTTTTAGGGTTCCATACCCAAAGGGTAAAGCGAGACCCTACTACTAAGACTCCGCTGTCTGTTTGTCCGTATGTCACTAGGCTGTATCTCATGAACCGTGATAGTTAGACAGTTGAAATTTTCACAAATGATGTATTTCTGTTGCCGCTATAACAACAAATACTAAAAACCGAATAAAATAAATATTTAAGAAGGGGGCTACTATACAACAAACATGACTATTTTGCTCGTTTTTGCTCGATATTGATAACGGCAACAGGTAGACGCTTGAAATATTCACAGAATACTTAGTTATATATTCACTATAAAAATAAATAATTAAATTAAAATAAAACAAATATTTAAGTGGGGCTCTCATATAACAGACATAATTTTATCGCCGTTTTTATAGATAATGGTACGGAAACCTTTGTGCGCGAGTTCGACTCGCACTTGGCCGGTTTTTATAAACCTTAATTATGTATGAAAAAAAGATCATACTCCTGCACGCGCGCAACAAGCTTAAACATAGGTACAAAGGTTTCTCTTCGCGTATCAAGAACTAATAATCGTGTTGATTGCAATTCAATTCAAACAAATCTTTCAAAAGTCATCATATTAGTGGAATAATTACGGAAAAGAACCATTTGACTATTTGCTTAATTTAATCTGCTGCTAGAGCCAATGGTGGCGATTCTGTTGTTTACGCTGACTAACTAAAACTGTGTAAAATACGAACGGTCTTATTTTGTTTACGCTAAAGATCAAATTAGAATGACATTTAAAGTGACATTTCTAAAATTAAGTAATTTTTACTAATATGGCGTGTTTGCGAGCTAGTTTTAATCAACACCAATTTGCCTGCTGACTAAAACTAGCCCAAAAACACGCCGTCTTAGTAAAAAATTCTTAATTTTAGAAATGTCTATTTAAATGTCATTCTAATTTGATCTTTAGCGTAAACATAATAAGACCGTTCGTATTTTACACAATTTTACTTAGTCAGTGTAAACAACAGAATCGCCACGAGTATTTACACAAGAACATTGGATACGCTAGACGGATTAAAATAATACAAACATTAAGGAAATTAATTGAACCTCAATACTAGCACTACTCTCTCGATTTCCAATTACCAGCATGATTCGTGAAATCTTATACTATAGCCCACAGTCATACAGGGTGTTAGAGAAACTCTCAGGATAATATATACCAGCCTTTTTTGTAGTCAGCCAATTTTGTTGTTTCACTAGAGAAACTCTCAGGGATAAGTTATTATATATTTTATATATAGAAAAATAACTATGTAATTATTGATTAATTTTAAGTAAGCATTTATATTTTTGTTAATATGACTAGTCTGGGCTGGTCATTTATGCCGTATGTCGGGTGATCAGTGGGCTAAGCTCACCACCGAGTGGAACCCCGACACAGCCCTAAGACGTTGTGGCACACCAAAGAAGAGATGGAGGGATGAACTCAATAACTTCCGAGCGGACTGGACCATCTTAGCGCTTGAAAGAAGTGCCTGGAAAGAATGGAGGGAGGCATTTGCCCAGCAGTGGGACACAGTGGGCCGATAATAATAATAATAATGACTAGTCTAAGTACAAGTGAATATGCCTGTGGATGCATAAAACAATACAATAAGAGCTATGTTTGGTGTTTCTCTACAAGATCGAATCGGAAATGAGGAGTTTCGTACACGAATCAAAGTCACCAACATAGCACAAAGGGTTAGCAAGCTGAAGTAACAGTAGACAGGGCACATAGCCCGAAGAACTAACGGCTGTTGGGGCAAAAAGGTCCTCGAGTGGAGACCACGCACTGGAAAGCGTAGCGTATGACGGCCTGTTCAGCAGTGGACGTCCTATGGCTGATATGATGATGATGATGAATACAATAAGATCAACTTTATTTCTGCTAAAAACGGTATTGTTCAATCATTGAACATGAATGTTCATACATAAGTACGAACATTACCTTATCCATGCACACTCAAATTTATTAGTCTTTAAAAACTTCGTAAGCATTACTGAATTCCGCATAGCCTTGCAGTGTCAGCTCGGTTATATAGATTATTACAAGGTTAGAACAAAATATGCTGTGTGGAGTATTCAAACGTACGACACACAAAGATGAATTTGTACTAGATAACTTGTATATAAACTGTAAATATATCTAAATAAATCACTTACCATCAAGACGTCATCGAGTTTCATTCATCTCCAAGCTACCTAACAAGAAGACCCGGGGAACCCCTGCACGAGCATCCCAAGAAGTGCCTAGCAACCGCTAGAGGAACAACCCAGGCTCCAGCAAACCGCTGATCACGGAAGTACCTAGCAGCCGCTAGAGGAGCAGCCCTGACGTCCCCAGCACCCGCTGAACGACCAACCCGGACGTGGCCAGCACCCGCTGGAGGAGCTGTCCTGACGACCCCAGCGCCCGCTGGACGACCGCCCCGGATGTGCCCAGCACCCGCTGGAGGAGCCGCTCCATCTGACACTTCAGCTTCCTCTCACTGCAGCCAAGACACTTTTAGCCGTCAGTAGATCGGTCTTGTGAGTCTGCTTGACCGGCAGTGAGAAAATCCTATCCAGAACACCACCCCTTTCCTACCAACCTTCCGTCTGTTACCTTAGGTCTCATGGTAACAGACATCCCGTACTATCTATATATACATTATATATTTATATGGTAGGTTAGGTACACACCGTACGTAGACACTCTATCTACGCGACGTAATCAGGTACCTAACTTACCTTACTTAAGTAACTCCGTAATTTCACCTACTAGTCACACACACGTGCGTTCGCTTAGGGTCGCATGTGGGGTGAAGTGCCGGCTAGTGGGTGATATTATGACAGGGATATTTACCATGATTTGGGAGTTTTTGAGTATCCCGATATTTCTATATCGTAGCGCATGCAACTGCGTCAAAATATCAGGATACTCAAAACCTCACAAATCATGGTAAATACCCCTTTTTTAGTACAAATAGTGTTCATAACCATAACAGTTTCAAAAGTTAAGAACAACTTTGACCCCGTATAAGCGCTAAAAAATCACCTGTTATACAAAGGTCAGAGATTAACAGAGTATTATGGCCTGCGCAAACGAGGGATTTTTGTCCGCGGACTTTTTTATCCGCTAAAATAGATCGCTTACAACTGTATCGAGTAACGCAAACGAGGGATTAAAAGTTCCGCGTATAAAAAGTCCTCCGAATAACCGAGGACATGAAGAGAGCGGACCGGACAAAACTACGGGGGAGTCCGCGAAAAAAATGGAACTCGTGTGACTAGGAGAAGCAACGCACATGGCGGATATAGTCCGCGAACCGCGTTGTACGCTCAAGAGTGACGTACGTATTGCACGACGTATGCATTCGCGGTAAATCCGCGGCGGACTTTTTATTCGCGGAGCCTACTTTTTTCTCCGCCGCGGAGAAAAGTCCGTCGTCTGCGCAGGCCTTTAGGGTGACTTACGTAACGATGCCTAAATGTATTAGTTTAAACATGTTTAGTCGCCAAATATATTTATGGATTTGTGCAAGTCGGGCTAAAGCTTTGCCGTGTAGTCCCGGCGTAATAATAGGGCCACCCCTTCTCATCCCGCGGGAGCCGTGTGAGCCGGCAAAGGGAGTTGTTCCAGGGAATGGGCAGCAGCATTCTTCTGTGTACTAAACACCAACCACTGCGATCACCAAGCCGCCTGCCAAGCGTGGTGATTATGGCAAAACCCCCCCTATGACAGACACAACAGACAAACGGCCCCCAGTCCCCGGCGGCTCCGTCATCCCTGGAAGTGGTAGCAACCAGGGCAGTGGCGGAGCAGGGGGTGCTAAGAATCCCCGGCAGCGATCCAGCTACCACCACCGACGACTGGACCTGGCAACGTACAACACACGAACGCTCAGGGCTGACGAGAAGATTGTCGAGCTGGAAGAAGAACTGAGCAAGCTACGTTGGGACATCCTAGGATTGTCGGAAGTCCGAAGACAGGGTCAGGACACGATGATCCTTAACTTCGGTAACTTGCTCTTCTACCGGGAGGGAGATCAACTATCCCAGGGTGGTGTCGGGTTTCTCGTCCGCAAGTCCCTCGTTAACAACGTGACAAAAGTCGACAGTGTGTCGAACAGGGTAGCATACCTTATACTCAGAATTACCGAAAGGTATTCGTTGAAGGTCATACAGGTATATGCGCCGACCTCGACACACCCAGACGATGAAGTGGAAGCCATGTATGAGGAGATCTCCGAGGCCATACATACTTCCAAGACTCATTTCACGGTTGTAATGGGGGACTTCAACGCAAAGCTAGGCACACGGAAAGACGATGAGCTGAGAGTGGGGCCATTTGGATTCGGGCGGCGGAACCGAAGGGGCCAGAGACTGGCCGACTTCATGGAGAAGGAGGGCCTCTTCATGATGAACTCCTTCTATGAGAAGCGGCCAGCCAGAAAGTGGACGTGGATAAGCCCCGACGGTTTCACTAGAAATGAGATAGACTTCATTATGACGACCAAGAAGCAAATATTTGATGATGTCTCTGTGATCAGCAGGGTGAAAACCGGGAGCGATCACCGCATTGTTAGAGGCACATTGAATATCGATGTTAAGCTTGAAAGGGCACGTCTGATGAAGTCTGCGCTCCGTCCAAATCCTGCCCAAATCCAAAACCCCGAGAGCTTTCAGCTAGAACTGAACAATCGTTTCCAGTGCCTAGCCAGCTGCAATGATATTGACGAGATAAACAACGGGTTGGTGGAAACTGTCTAAGAGGTGGGATCTAAGTTCTTTAAGGCCCCCCGCCGAACTAAGCACCAGAAACTCTCAGACGAAACCATTAAGCTAATGGAGGACCGGGATGAAATGAGATTGCAGTCTTCAGCTGATATGTCGGCATACGGCGTGCTTAATAGACGAATCTCGAAATCTATGCGACACGATCTGCGTACCTTTAATACATCTCGTATTAAGATCGCAATAGAAAGGAACAAAGGTTCAAAAGTGTTTGCAAAGCATTCGTCTATAGGGCAAAGCCAAATGACTAAGCTGAAGACCGACAGCGGCACTATCATTTCGTCGAAACCGGAGATTCTGAGAGAGGTCGAAAAGTTCTATGGACAGATGTACACCTCAACACAAAACCCCGTTGGTCAGTTGGCTCAGGACACCAGAGCCAAACTAACCCGACACTATACCGAAGACATCCCGGACATCAGCCTGTACGAGATTAGGATCGCTCTGAAACAGCTTAAAAACAACAAGGCACCAGGTGAGGATGGAGTTACGACAGAACTTCTGAGAGCGGGTGGAAAACCGGTACTTCAAGTCCTCCAGAAGTTATTTAACTCCGTCGTCCTCGAAGGAACCACGCCAAAAGCGTGGGATAAGAGCGTGGTGGTGTTTTTCTTTAAAAAAGGTGATAAAACCTTATTATAGAACTACAGGCCCATCTCGCTCTTGAGCCACGTTTACAAGCTGTTTTCGAGAGTGATTACGAACCGTCTCGCACGCAGGTTCGATGACTTCCAGCCTCCCGAACAAGCCAGTTTCCGAAAAGGCTTTAGTACCATAGACCACATCCACACGCTACGCCAGATTATACAGAAGACCGAGGAGTATAATCGGCCATTATGTCTAGCGTTTGTGGACTATGAAAAAGCCTTCGATTCAATCGAGACCTGGGCGGTACTGCAGTCTCTTCAGCGATGCCAAATCGACTATAGGTATATCGAAGTGTTGAAGTGTTTGTATAGTAACGCCACTATGTCAGTCCGTCTACAGGACCAGTGTACGGAACCAATCCAATTGCAGAGAGGCGTGAGACAGGGAGACGTAATTTCTCCGAAACTGTTCACGAACGCATTGGAGGACGTTTTCAAACTCTTGGTCTGGGACAGACTTGGCATCAATATCAATGGCGAATACATCACTCACCTTCGTTTTGCCGATGATATAGTCATTATGGCCGAATCGCTCGAGGAACTCGGTACCATGCTCAACGACCCCAGTAGGGTCTCCCAACAGGTGGGTCTTAAAATGAACATGGATAAGACGAAAATCATGTCAAATATCCATCTTGCGCCCGTACCGGTAGTTGTTGGGGGCGATACTCTCGAAGTTGTCGACGAATATGTATACCTAGGACAAACTGTCCAATTAGGTAAGTCCAACTTCGACAAAGAGGTCGCACGAAGAATCGAACTCGGCTGGGCAGCGTTCGGGAAACTTCGCGATATCTTCTCGTCCAAAATTCCCCAGAGCCTGAAGACTAAAGTCTTCAACCAGTGTGTGTTGCCAGTGATGACCTATGGTACTGAAACGTAGTCCTTTACTCATGGCCTCATGACCAAGCTCAAGGTCGCTCAACGAGCTATGGAGAGGGCTATGCTCGGGGTTTCTTTGCGTGACAAAATCCGCAATGAGGATATCCGCAGAAGAACTAAAGTTGCCGACATAGCCCTCAAAATTAGCAAGTTGAAGTGGCAATGGGCAGGCCACATCGCTCGTAGAACCGATAACCGTTGGGGAAGAAAGGTTCTCGAGTGGAGACCACGGACTGGAAGACGCAGCGTAGGCCGGCCCCCCACAAGGTGGACCGACGATCTAGTTAGAATCGCGGGGAGCCGTTGGGCGCAAACGGCTACCAACCGCTCGTTGTGACGATCTAAGGGGGAGGCCTATGTTCAGCAGTGGACGTCTTCCGGCTGATGATGACGATGGGCTAAAACTTTGAAGAGGAACATTTTATTTATGCCATAGTGAAAGAGATTTTACCTACCTTCCAGTTTTAGGGAGCAGCCGTTAGACACCCTGTATTCTTACCAGAAAATTTCGTTCGCCTCAATCCACTTTATGCCACACAATTGTATTATTGGGTACCCAGTTCATGGCTGAACGTTGAAAAGTAAAATAAATTTATATTTTACTCTTTTATATATGCCAGTAAAATATAAAATATACCTAAGGGATCAGTTAACGATTATCGGTTTTGAAAAGAGGCAAGTAGACTAGTTTCAGACGTAGCCGACTCAAATTATTTTATGACCTACAAAAAGTTATACCTACCTGAAATGAAATGAAAACATTTATATGACACGACATGATATACAAAAGAAACACAGTAACATATGGTGGGATACCTTGCCTTCTGGATAATTACGTTAATTAGTACATAAAATATGAAATGAAAACATTTATATGACACGACATGATATACAAAAGAAACACAGTACCATATGGTGGGATACCTTGCCTTCTGGATAATTACGTTAATTAGTACATAAAATATGAAATGTAAACATTTATATGACACGACATGATATACAAAAGAAACACAGTAACATATGGTGGGATACCTTACCTTCTGGATAATTACGTTAATTAGTACATAAAATATGAAATGAAAACATTTATATGACACGACATGATATACAAAAGAAACACAGTAACATATGGTGGGATACCTTGCCTTCTGGATAATTACGTTAATTAGTACATAAAATATGAAATGAAAACATTTATATGACACGACATGATATACAAAAGAAACACAGTACCATATGGTGGGATACCTTGCCTTCTGGATAATTACGTTAATTAGTACATAAAATATGAAATGAAAACATTTATATGACACGACATGATATACAAAAGAAACACAGTACCATATGGTGGGATACCTTGCCTTCTGGATAATTACGTTAATTAGTACATAAAATATGAAATGAAAACATTTATATGACACGACATTATATACAAAAGAAACACAGTAACATATGGTGGGATACCTTACCTTCTGGATAATTACGTTAATTAGTACATAAAATATGAAATGAAAACATTTATATGACACGACATGATATACAAAAGAAACACGGTAACATATGGTGGGATACCTTGCCTTCTAGATAATTACGTTAATTAGTACATAAAATATGAAATGAAAACATTTATATGACACGACATTATATACAAAAGAAACACAGTAACATATGGTGGGATACCTTACCTTCTGGATAATTACGTTAATTAGTACATAAAATATGAAATGAAAACATTTATATGACACGACATGATATACAAAAGAAACACAGTAACATATGGTGGGATACCTTGCCTTCTAGATAATTACGTTAATTAGTACATAAAATATGAAATGAAAACATTTATATGACACGACATTATATACAAAAGAAACACAGTAACATATGGTGGGATACCTTACCTTCTGGATAATTATGTTAATTAGTACATAAAATATGAAATGAAAACATTTATATGACACGACATTATATACAAAAGAAACACAGTAACATATGGTGGGATACCTTGCCTTCTAGATAATTACGTTAATTAGTACATAAAATATGAAATGAAAACATTTATATGACACGACATTATATACAAAAGAAACATAGTAACATATGGTGGGATACCTTACCTTCTGGATAATTACGTTAATTAGTACATAAAATATGAAATGAAAACATTTATATGACACGACATTATATACAAAAGAAACACAGTAACATATGGTGGGATACCTTACCTTCTGGATAATTACGTTAATTAGTACATAAAATATGAAATGAAAACATTTATATGACACGACATTATATACAAAAGAAACACAGTAACATATGGTGGGATACCTTACCTTCTGGATAATTACGTTAATTAGTACATAAAATATGAAATGAAAACATTTATATGACACGACATTATATACAAAAGAAACACAGTAACATATGGTGGGATACCTTACCTTCTGGATAATTACGTTAATTAGTACATAAAATATGAAATGAAAACATTTATATGACACGACATTATATACAAAAGAAACACAGTAACATATGGTGGGATACCTTACCTTCTGGATAATTACGTTAATTAGTACATAAAATATGAAATGAAAACATTTATATGACACGACATTATATACAAAAGAAACACAGTAACATATGGTGGGATACCTTACCTTCTGGATAATTACGTTAATTAGTACATAAAATATGAAATGAAAACATTTATATGACACGACATGATATACAAAAGAAACACAGTAACATATGGTGGGATACCTTGCCTTCTGGATAATTACGTTAATTAGTACATAAAATATGAAATGAAAACATTTATATGACACGACATTATATACAAAAGAAACAGTAACATATGGTGGGATACCTTACCTTCTGGATAATTACGTTAATTAGTACATAAAATATGAAATGAAAACATTTATATGACACGACATGATATACAAAAGAAACACAGTAACATATGGTGGGATACCTTACCTTCTGGATAATTACGTTAATTAGTACATAAAATATGAAATGAAAACATTTATATGACACGACATTATATACAAAAGAAACACAGTAACATATGGTGGGATACCTTACCTTCTGGATAATTACGTTAATTAGTACATAAAATATGAAATGAAAACATTTATATGACACGACATTATATACAAAAGAAACACAGTAACATATGGTGGGATACCTTACCTTCTGGATAATTACGTTAATTAGTACATAAAATATGAAATGAAAACATTTATATGACACGACATTATATACAAAAGAAACACAGTAACATATGGTGGGATACCTTACCTTCTGGATAATTACGTTAATTAGTACATAAAATATGAAATGAAAACATTTATATGACACGACATGATATACAAAAGAAACACAGTAACATATGGTGGGATACCTTGCCTTCTGGATAATTACGTTAATAAGTACATAAAATATGAAATGAAAACATTTATATGACACGACATTATATACAAAAGAAACACAGTAACATATGGTGGGATACCTTACCTTCTGGATAATTACGTTAATTAGTACATAAAATATGAAATGAAAACATTTATATGACACGACATTATATACAAAAGAAACACAGTAACATATGGTGGGATACCTTACCTTCTGGATAATTACGTTAATTAGTACATAAAATATGAAATGAAAACATTTATATGACACGACATTATATACAAAAGAAACACAGTAACATATGGTGGGATACCTTACCTTCTGGATAATTACGTTAATTAGTACATAAAATATGAAATGAAAACATTTATATGACACGACATGATATACAAAAGAAACACAGTAACATATGGTGGGATACCTTGCCTTCTGGATAATTACGTTAATAAGTACATAAAGTATGAAATGAAAACATTTATATGACACGACATTATATACAAAAGAAACACAGTAACATATGGTGGGATACCTTGCCTTCTAGATAATTACGTTAATTAGTACATAAAATATGAAATGAAAACATTTATATGACACGACATTATATACAAAAGAAACACAGTAACATATGGTGGGATACCTTACCTTCTGGATAATTACGTTAATTAGTACATAAAATATGAAATGAAAACATTTATATGACACGACATGATATACAAAAGAAACACAGTAACATATGGTGGGATACCTTGCCTTCTGGATAATTACGTTAATAAGTACATAAAGTATGAAATGAAAACATTTATATGACACGACATAAGTACACAAGAAACACAGTAACAGATGGTGGGATGCCTTGATTTCTGGATAATTACGTTAATTAGTACATAAAATATGAAATGAAAACATTTATTTGACACGACATTATATACAAAAGTACCACAGTAACAGATGGCGGGATATCTTGACTTCTGGATAATTACGTTAATTTATTCATAAAATATGAATTGAAAACATTTATTTGACATGACATAAGTACACAAGAAACACAGTAACAGATGGTGGGATACCTTGATTTCTGGATAATTATGTTAATTAGTACATAAAATATGAAATGAAAACATTTATTTGACACGACATTATATACAAAAGTACCACAGTAACAGATGGCGGGATATCTTGACTTCTGGATAATTACGTTAATTTATACATAAAATATGAATTGAAAACATTTATTTGACATGACATAAGTACACAAGAAACATTGTAACAGATGGTGGGATATCTTGTATTCTGGATAATTATGTTAATTAGTACATAAAATATGAAATGAAAACATTTATTTGACACGACATTATATACAAAAGTACCACAGTAACAGATGGCGGGATATCTTGACTTCTGGATAATTACGTTAATTTATTCATAAAATATGAATTGAAAACATTTATTTGACATGACATAAGTACACAAGAAACACAGTAACAGATGGTGGGATACCTTGATTTCTGGATAATTATGTTAATTAGTACATAAAATATGAAATGAAAACATTTATTTGACACGACATTATATACAAAAGTACCACAGTAACAGATGGCGGGATATCTTGACTTCTGGATAATTACGTTAGTTTATACATAAAATATGAATTGAAAACATTTATTTGACATGACATAAGTACACAAGAAACATTGTAACAGATGGTGGGATATCTTGATTTCTGGATAATTATGTTAATTAGTACATAAAATATGAAATGAAAACATTTATTTGACACGACATTATATACAAAAGTACCACAGTAACAGATGGTGGGATATCTTGACTTCTGGATAATTACGTTAATTTATACATAAAATATGAATTGAAAACATTTATTTGACATGACATAAGTACACAAGAAACATTGTAACAGATGGTGGGATATCTTGATTTCTGGATAATTATGTTAATTAGTACATAAAATATGAAATGAAAACATTTATTTGACACGACATGACATACAAAAGAACCACAGTAACAGATGGCGGGATATCTTGACTTCTGGATAATTACGTTAATTTATACATAAAATATGAATTGAAAACATTTATTTGACATGACATAAGTACACAAGAAACACAGTAACAGATGGTGGGATACCTTGATTTCTGGATAATTATGTTAATTAGTACATAAAATATGAAATGAAAACATTTATTTGACACGACATGACATACAAAAGAACCACAGTAACAGATGGTGGGATATCTTGACTTCTGGATAATTACGTTAATTTATACATAAAATATGAATTGAAAACATTTATTTGACATGACATAAGTACACAAGAAACATTGTAACAGATGGTGGGATATCTTGATTTCTGGATAATTATGTTAATTAGTACATAAAATATGAAATGAAAACATTTATTTGACACGACATGACATACAAAAGAACCACAGTAACAGATGGCGGGATATCTTGACTTCTGGATAATTACGTTAATTTATACATAAAATATGAATTGAAAACATTTATTTGACATGACATAAGTACACAAGAAACACAGTAACAGATGGTGGAATACCTTGATTTCTGGATAATTATGTTAATGTGTACATAAAATACGTCAAAAATACCAGAAGTTAAGAATTTCATATAACGTAATATAAATAGTTTTTATTAACTTTCACCTGTTTTTCGAAGAGGTTGGCACCACGGGCTGACCAATTTTACACAGTAATTAAAGCAAAAGGCTCTCGTGTAATTAGATTTTTCCCATTCAACTCAAATTTGACAAACATTTTCCCAGATAAATAATATTTTCCTGAAAATGTAGCAGACTTGCAAAAGGAAATCCACAATCGACTTAACTTGAATTTCCTACTTTAAGTTTTAAAGAACCTGAAAACTTGTTAAGAATTTAGATAACTGAAACGAACTGAAAGAAATTGGCAGAAGCTTCAATTCTGCTAGTTATGTTAGCTTTTAAAAGATTCAATTGTGAATGGTAGAATTTTATTTTAGAATGTTCCGGATGCAGCCGCGCTGTTGGTTGTATAAATATAATAATCGAACTACTAATGCCTGTAATGCAGTATTAACGCTTATTATATAAACTGTCTTGTTTAATTTTTGTAATCCAATCTTTATAAATACTCATGTGATTTTTTCCAACAGAGTGTAATATTTCGCGTCATGCCACACCCTCGACTGGCTGGATTCGAGCAATGCGTTGCGTTTGATGCGTTCAGCTCTGAACAGCAGGAGGTGGCATACAACGTGTTCTGCATGTGCGCGATGTACTTCCTACCGTTGGTAGTCATCACTGTCTGCTACGTGTGTATCTTCTGCGAGATACGACGGAGCAGTCAGGACTTGCACGGTGAGTGTGTTAGTCATAGACATAGACAGACATTTATTTGCTAGCATAGCACACACAAATTCACACAATACAATCAAAAGGTATAACATCAACGAGAAAGTACAAGTAAGAGAAAACAAAAAAATACATAAAACAAACATAGGAACTAATAAATATAAAGTGTAGCTAGGGAAAAATTAAAAAGCGGCCAAGTGCGAGTCGGACTCGCCCATGAAGGGTTCCGTAGCAGCAAGTAACATAATATAAAAGTTCTTGTAGTTCGTTGTAACTTTTTTATATTTGAGTTGATTGAATGGAAGGTAAATTACGATTTATGATGTATTAAAAAAAACTACTTACTAGATCTCGTTCAAACCAATTTTCGGTGGAAGTTTGTATGGTAATGAACATCAAAATTTTTTTAGTTTTATCATTCTCTTATATTAGAAGTTACGGAGAAGTTACACACATTTTACCACTTTTTATGTTTTTATTTTATTTATTTCCGTAATCCAACAGCGTTATACAAAATATAGTACACCTTTTTATGTCTTATAGTAAGGCCTAAAATAGGATTACTTAATTTATCACATTTTACATAACAATAAACAACAGTGTCAAATTTGTTGGAAGATCCTTAATAAACAACAATAAGAGAGGAAAGACTAACTCCCCACATCTGGACTTTACCGAGGTAATTGTAGGGATGGACGGGTCGAAGTTCAGCAACAAGAAAGATGTCCTAAACGCAATGAACGGCCGGTTCCTGAGCGCGGCCGGGACGTGTGGCGCGCCGAGCGCAGATGTAGCTGGCGCGAGCCGTGCACTGAGCTCGGCGCGCGCGCCTGCCGACCGCTCCCTGCGGCTCCGCCCGTTCACTTCGAAAGAAATCTACAGGATCGTAACAACTCAGATACCCCCTAAAGTATCCAGAGATGTCTATGGCATATCGATGAAGACTATTCGTTCGGCTATAGCTGCACTTGCTCCTGTCCTGGCTTTTGCTTTTAACTACTGTATCGGGGAGGGTACGTACCCAATGCCAATAAAAATGAGTAAAGTAGCCCCAATATTTAAAGGCAAAGGTAAGCGGAGCAACATGGACGGATATCGGCCCGTCTCAATAATACCAGCTGTCGCCAAAGTATTTGAGAACGGTCTAAGCTCACGTCTCACAGCTTTCTTGACATCGACGAACGCCCTCTCCGATCGGCAGTACGCATACCGCGCAGGTCGCTCGACGACATCGCTGACGCGGGAGATCATCAGACTCGTCGTTGCCGCACGTGAGAAGAAACAGCATGTCGCAGTGATATGCTGTGACTTGTCGAAGGCGTTCGACGTAGCTGACCATACAACCCTAGCAGCCAAGTTACAATACTACGGCATCTACGGCCCTCCGTATGCCCTTCTGGCGGATCTGTTAAGAGACCGAACTCAGGTGGTGTCAGGGAGCGGAATCACATCTGATCCTTTAAAGTCGAGCATGGGAGTGGCTCAAGGATCCTCAGTCTCTAACATTTTATTCTCCTTGCTGTTGAACGACTTGCCGGAAGCTGTCACAAAAGCTGAGGTTTTTATGTACGCGGATGACGTGGCCGCGATAGTTACCGCGCCATCAGTCGATAGGTTGGAGGAAAACCTCAATGCCGCAGCGGGGCAGCTGGCGGAATGGTTTAGGGTGAACGGACTCGCTCTAAATCTAACTAAGACGCACTTTATTCACTTCTGCTTGTCGGGCCACAAGATCAGGTCGCTGTCGGTGACAGTCCATGGCAAGGCTGTCGATCAAGTAGAGAGCACGACGTTTCTGGGTTTTCAGATCGATAGGGGACTGCAATGGGCGAACCACATACACAAGTTATGCGGGAAATTGGGTAGTGCGTGCTATGCGTTGGGCCGAATCGCGCGAGTGGTGTCTACCGATGTAGTTCGCGCCTGTTATTTTGCCACGGTGCACTCGCTGCTGCAGTATGGCGCCGAGCTGTGGGCGCGCGCCGCTGACTGGGAGCGCGCGTTCCGATTGCAGAAAAGAGCTATACGAGCTATCGTGCGAATCCGTAGCGACGAATCTGCAAGACCGCACTTTAAGAGTCTATGAATTCAAACATAGTTAGAATATAGTTATATTAATAATAAATAATATTCTGTATAGTTATCTATCAAGTGGCAACCTACGTTAGAATCAACCTGGACTCTTATGAAAAACTCGGCCACTCCCATACGTATGGCACCCGCAATCAGCACAGGCTCGAGTCGATATCGAGATCACTTGCCAAATCGTCGAAACTGACGCATGTCATGGGTCCGGCCGTTTACAACAAGCTTCCAGACACAATCACGCAGGCTCCTAGCTTATTTATTTTCAAAAAAAGAATAAAACGCTGGCTTATTGAGCAAACTTTTTATAACTACGACGAGCTTATAGCTCTTAGAGGAAGGATTATTTATTTTGTATAAATTTATTGTTATTATTGTTGTGTAATTAATTTATTATTTATGAATGAATTAATTATATTGTATTTAAATTTTATTAAAATTGTATACAATGTACTTACGTACAAAACCAGATGTTGACTTATAATGTTTACTATCAATAAATTACTATTATGACTATTATTATAACCAAAGATGAATCCATTACTATGAAATGGGCCTATGGTCCACACCAATATGATCATTCACTATGCATACCACAGCAATATGTTATTTAGGTATTACTTAGGCATATGCCTAAGTAAGGTGTGTGTGTTATGTGTGTGCGTGTGTATTTTTTTGTAAGAAGGTGTGTGAGTGGATGTATTTTGCAATTGTGTGATGTTTTATAAATGTCCAAATAATTTAAATTGTAATACATACTTATGAAGTATATTAGTTATGCTGAAAATATTATAAAAAGCTTCATCGCTCCAATCAAACAACTGGGTTATAGGTACCTAATTGGATCGATGCAACCTTTTGATTTCATATTTTAATGTGTTTTTAGATAAATTAAATAAATCAAAGCCAGAATAATGTTTCTTGTGAGTCCGGGCTGTTCGACACAAAACAGAGTTTTGGGCGTAGTTCGTGCTGACGCCGGGTACTTGAAGTAGCGGTGTGTGCCGTGTACGATACAAAGGAACTTGTAATGCCACATTACCTAGCAGCTCACTGCAATCAATTTTTCCAAATAAAATATCATGAAGCAACACAACGTCATACTGTTTTCGTCTTTGCTCTAGTGAGTTAATACAAAAATGTTTACAGGCCTCGAAATACGAGTATATTTCATAATGAGTATACTCTTTGAAACCTAAGAATTTTATAAATTTCTTTTGTATTGCTTCGATTCTTTGTATGTGAACAATGTAACATGGAGACCAGATACCACAGGTACACTCTAAGATGCTCCTAACGTAGGCAAAGTATAAAACTTTAATGCAATCAATGTGTTTAAAAGAGCAACATACACGCTTAATGAATCCTAACTGCTTGTAGGCTTTATCGACAATGTTATCGATGTGTTCGGCTAATATCATTTTTGAATCTAATTTAACTCCTAAGTCATAGACTGAATTTGCTTTTTTAATGGCGGTATTATAAATATGATAAGTAACACTGATCGGTTTATTTTTACGAGAAAATGTAATCTGAAGACATTTAGATGCATTTACTGATATTCTATTTCTTACGTAGTAGCTATGAAGATTGTTTAGGTCATTTTGTATTTTAGCGCAGTCAGATATCATAATAACATTAATTTTTAAATATACTTTTTTATCATCAGCGAACATTATAAATTTTGAGTCTTTAAAACATGTATTAATATCAAAAAGGGTACGCGTTATAAAGTAACCGACCAATAATTGATCCTTGGGGCACTCTAGAGTCGATAGTAACGTAGTCGCTTCCGGCGCTCCCTATGACTACAGCTTGTCTTCTTTTAGTTATATACGAGCTGAACCATCTATAAAAGTCGCCACGAATCCCCAACGCGTGTAACTTGTGGAGCAGAATGATGTGTTCAACCTTGTCAAAGGCTTTCTCAAAGTCAGTGTAGATCACATCAACCTGCGCCCTTTGGTCCATGCTTCATAAGAAATAGTTAGTAAAAACTGTTAAATTAGTTACCGGTGAGCGATTGCACATGAAGCCATGTTGTTCATCTGGAATTGATTTGTAAATGACTGTATAATACTGTTTAATAAATAAGCTTTTCTAAAATTTTGGTGAATGTATATATAATAGATATAGGCCGGTAATATTCAACATGCCTTCGTGAGCCAATCTTATGGATCGGTACTATTCTGGTTTCTTTCCAGATTTCTGGGAATTCACCAAAAACGTTTACTGAGAGCATAAAAATTCTATGTAGCGGGTTAGCAAGAGACTGAGCCCATTTGTTAACAAAGATTGGTGGTATACCATCACTTCCTGACCCTTTATTAACATCTAATGTCCGGACCATTTTGAATACGGAATTTTCTATGATATTAAGATTACATCAAGATTAGATTAGATTAGATCGTTAAGTTCTGCATTATATAGTTGTAAATGGTTGTTATATGACAATGCTAGTTTTTGAAAAATACCTACTTTTGAAAAAGTCGTTAAATCCTTTACATGCATCTGATTCATTTTTGAAAGTGAAACTTTGGAAGTATCACTCGCGCAAACTATTTGGTTTAGAAAAAAATGGTATCAGAAACATCAATACCATTTTTGAAGACCTATCCATAGATACCCCACACGTATGGGTTTGATGAAATAAAATTGAGTTTCAGTTCTAAGTATGGAGAACCCCCAAAATTTATTGTTTTTTTTCAATTTTTGTGCGAAAATCTTAATGCGGTTCACAGAATACATCTACTTACCAAGTTTCAACAGTATAGTTCTTATAGTTTCGGAAAAAGTGGCTGTGACATACGGACGGACAGACAGACAGACAGACATGACGAATCCATAAGGGTTCCGTTTTTTGCCATTTGGCTACGGAACCCTAAAAAGAGGCAAGTAGGTATGTATGTGCTACTGCAGCAAATGAGTTTCAGCTCAGCATTATGCCTCGCCACCGATCGACAGCTCGGCGCTATTATTCTGCCGAAACCTTTTTTATCAACATTAGATCTTGTAAGAACGAATTATCTAAGAACGATTTGCTATTGATCTTACGGGCCATAATTAGATAATTATGATAGATAGAAGTAATACATATATTATGTAAGGAATAATAATAATATTGATAAGAAATGTTAGAGAACAAATTATAATAATACGAATAAATATAAATATACTAGGAAAACCCTCGCGTCAGCAAGTGAACGGCGCACTCTAACAATTTGTACCAGACAACCCAGTTTTTTGTTTTTCAATTAAATGTTTCTTATAATGTGTTTTAAATGTAAATTTTGATTTTGTGTTCATATTTATCTATAGAGTAGAGATGTAACAGATGCTATCTAGTGAAGGTGGAGGCGGGGGCGTATAACTGAGAGGTTGGTGGTGAGGTTTAACGCGCCGGCGAACCCTGAGCGCAACTTCAATTCGGCCGCGTCAAAAACTTCGGCCTGAATATCGCTATCCCTGTTTAGTGCCGAAGTTTGGCCAACCAGAGCGACAGTGATAGCAATAGAACGAGTCTAAATTTGATTAGATTTTGACCGTGTTCCGTAATACCAAAAATGATGACTGAAATCTTGTTGTATTTTTCTCTTTGTGTTGTTAATCTGTAACTAGACGATATAATCTATGTTCCCATGACTAGAATACGTAAGATGTTGTTGTTTTTAATACGAAACAATTAGGTTGAAAACAGGTCTTTTATGACGTAAAAACATGCAGAATGCGATACGCTTCTATTTCATGTTAGGTAAGTATTTTGATCTAATATATGGTTGGGAACCTAGATAAATACTATTCAAATTAAAATAATACCGTATTAAGGTAGAAATATGCTCCAATTACAAATAATCTTAGTAGTACGTGTTGTATGGGCGATTGTCCCTCCGGTGTCCCCTTAATAGAGGCAGGATGTGGAAAAAAAAGAAAAATATTAATTATGTAACCATTTATTACAGAAAATCTAAGTAAACAAAATTAAAATCTACCGTTATTAGATAACTGATAAATAAAAGTTCATTATATAAATACGCTCGCCAACCCGCCTGCCAAGCGTGGCGAGTATGGCAACAACCCCCTCATGGATTTACAACATAAAGCCAGGCCCCGAGTCCCCGGCGGCCCCGCTAATCCTGGCTACGGTAGCAGTCACGGTAACGGCGGGGCCAGGGGTGCTAAGAATCCCCGGGAGACGATCGGCTACCAAACCCTACGACGACCACTGGCCCTGGTAACACACAACATCCGCACTTTGAGGACAGACGAAAAGATTGTTGAGCTGGAAGAAGAAATTAGTAGATTACACTGGGACATTTTGGGGTTATCAGAAGTCCGTAGAGAGGGCGAGGACACGATATCCCTTAAGTCTGGTAATCTACTATACTACCGGGAGGGCGACCAACAGTCCCAAGGTGGTGTTGGGTTTCTCGTTCACAAGTCACTCATCAACAACATTATCACCATCGACAGTGTGTCGAGCAGGGTCGCGTACCTGACACTCAGAATATCTAAGCGATATTCGCTGAAGGTCGTTCAGGTATATGCGCCGACCACTTCACACCCAGATGAAGAAGTAGAGTCTATGTATGAGGACATCAGTAGAGCCATACATACGAACAAAACTCACTTTATTGTTGTTATGGGGGACTTCAATGCAAAGCTAGGCATGAGAAGCGATGATGAGTTAAGAGTGGGGCAATTTGGATATGGGCAACGGAACCCCAGAGGACAGAGGCTGGCCGATTTTCTGGAGAAAGAAGGACTCTTTATGATGAATTCTTTTTTCCAGAAGCCGCCTCACAGGAAATGAACCTGGATGAGTCCCAACGGTTCCACGAGAAATGAGATTGATTTCATCTTGACCAACAAGAAACGGATATTCAATGATGTCTCTGTAATTCACAGGGTGAAAACCGGCAGTGATCACTGAATTGTTAGAGCCACATTGAATATGAACGTTAAACTTGAAAGGTCCCGTTTGATGAAATCTACGCTCCGACCCACTCGCGCACATATCCAAAACCTCGAGAGCTTTCAACTCGAACTTGCAAATCGGTTTGACTGTCTAGAAGTAGATGCATCAGTGGACGAGATCAATAACAGGTTCGTAGAAACCGTCGATACGGTGGGGTCCCAGTTCTTTAAGACCCCCCGTACCAATAGACCTCAGAAACTCTCTGATGACACCCTTAACCTCATGGCTGAACGACGTTCTTTGCAACTGCAGTCTCCCGATGATGCTCAGTCACATAGGCAGCTCAATAGAAAGATTTGGAAATCCTTGCGGCACGATATTCGTACCTTTAATACATCTCGTATTAAAGATACGATAGAGCGGAATAAAGGCTCCAAAGTGTTCGCGAGAGATAATTCTATTGGGCAGAGCCGCATGACGAAGCTGAAGAAGGAAGATGGCAGCATAACGTCAAGTAAAGCGGAAGTGTTAAGGGAAGTCGAAAGGTTCTATGGACGGCTCTACGATTCGGTTACTAAACCTGTTTGCAGTGCGGCCAACGACCCAAGAGCCAAACTGACCCGACATTATACCGAAGATATTCCGGACATCAGCCTGTATGAGATCAGGATGGCCTTGAAGCAGCTTAAGAACGACAAGGCGCCGGGTGAGGACGGAATCACTTCAGAGCTTCTGAAAGCGGGTGGATCACCGGTACTTAAAGTCCTTCAGAAGCTTTTTAATTCCGCCTTGCTTGAAGGTACGACGCCAAAAGCATGGTACGGGAGCGTGGTGGTTCTGTTCTTCAAGAAAGGTGACAACACCTTGCTTAAGAATTACAGACCCATCTCGCTTTTGAGCCATGTTTATAAGCTGTTTTCGAGGGTCATCGCGAACCGTCTCGAACGCAGGTTCGATGACTTCCAGCCGCCCGAACAAGCCGGGTTCCGTAAAGGCTACAGTACCATAGACCACATACATACGCTGCGGCAAGTCATACAGAAGACCGAAGAGTATAACTTGCCGCTATGTCTCGCGTTTGTGGACTATGAGAAAGCCTTCGATTCGATCGAAACATGGGCAGTGCTTGAGTCTCTCCAACGATGCCGTATTGACTATCGGTACATCGAAGTGTTGAAGTGTTTGTATAAAAACGCCACTATGTCAGTCCGAGTACATGAACAGAGCTTGAAGGCGATTCCCTTAAAAAGAGGCGTAAGACAGGGAGATGTCATTTCTCCGAAACTGTTTACGACCGCATTGGAAGATGCCTTCAAGCTTCTGGAATGGAAAGGACTGGGCATCAATATTAACGGCGAATACATCACTCACCTTCGGTTTGCCGACGATATTGTGGTCATGGCAAAGTCGATGGAAGAGCTCAGCACGATGCTCGAAGGCCTCAATCGAGTCTCCCAACGGGTAGGACTTAAAATGAACATGGACAAGACAAAAATCATGTCAAATGTCCATGTCGTCCCTGCCCCAGTTATGGTTGAGAACTCGGCTCTTGAAGTTGTCGACGCGTATGTATACCTAGGACAAACAGTCCAATTAGGTAGGTCCAACTTCGAGAAAGAGGTCAATCGTCGAATCCAACTCGGATGGGCAGCGTTTGGGAAACTTCGCAACGTCTTTTCGTCCAACATACCTCAGTGCCTTAAGACGAAAGTCTACAATCAGTGTGTGTTACCAGTGATGACATATGGAACCGAGACGTGGTCCTTCACTATTGGCCTTATGAATAAGCTCAGAGTCGCTCAACGAGCTATGGAGAGGGCTATGCTCGGGGTTTCTCTACGGGATCGAATCAGAAATGAGGAGATACGTAGGAGAACTCAAGTCACCGACATAGCCCGACGGATTAGCACGTTGAAGTGGCAATGGGCAGGCCATATAGCGCGCAGAACAGATGGCCGATGGGGCCGAAAGGTTCTCGAGTGGAGGCCACGGACCGGCAAGCGCAGCGTAGGACGTCCACCCACAAGATGGGCAGACGACTTGGTAAGAACCGCAGGTCGGCGTTGGATGCAGGCCGCTTCCAACCGCAGTTCCTGGAGATCAATGAGGGAGGCCTTTGTCCAGCAGTGGACGTCCTACGGCTGATATGATGATGATGATATAAATACGCTAAGAGAAATGTCGTACTACGTGTGAGATTTGGTATAGTAAGTTGTTTTTGATTGATTGTCTTGGCTTGAATTATACTTACATGGCGTTCCGTGAAATAAACCTATAGATTGAAAATACTTTATTGCACTTATAAAACTAGTACAAAGGCGAACTTAATGCTAATGAGCATTCTCTACCAAATAACCTTTGTGTATTGTAGATAAAGATGTGTAGGTAGTGCACAGGAAAGGGAAGTAATGAAAAATTTGCACAGAACTAATAAAAATAGCATAGGTACATACTACTTAAATACTTTATATCATAGACTAAACTATACCTACCTACTACATACATGACAATAGAAGAAGTGATAAGGAAATATTAAGTTGCTCATTTTTAGTCGGTTTGACCGAGAAGGTGCCTATAGATTCTCAATCTGAATGCTTCCACTGAAATAGCCTCGAAATAGTTTGGTGGCATATTATTCCAGAGACGAGTAGCGGTTATATGGAGAACGCGTACAGAAAGCATTGATTAAGTGCACACGATGGAAGCTAAAATTTGAAATATAACTATTTATATTAGTTATATTTCAAGTTTTGGGTGTTCGTTTAGCTGGAGCCCGATTTCTTTATTATTTCGACGACTTCCGTGGTGTGGTGGGCGAACAGCCGAAGAGACACATGAGGTTGCGGGTTCGATTCCCGCCGCGGAACAAATGTTTGCATGATCTGCAGATATTTGTTCCATAAATAAATATGTCGCTTACCACAGGATTTTAGGATAGGTATAAATAAATAGTTTATTCTTTTGACAGAAAAGTGCACCCATCACAACGGCGTAGTGCGCTTGCGCCGGTCCGACCACAGCGTGCTGGAGCGTGCGCGCAGACGCACTCTCCGCATGACGGTGACCATAGTGAGCGTGTCCGCGGTCTGCTGGCTGCCATACGTCACAATGGCCATGTGGTAACTAACAAACCATCTTATTTAACAGCATGTTAAGTATGTGTGGAGTTCAATCACATACTCTTCGATCACTCTAGAAGCGAAGAAATGAACTTTGTGGCAAAGTGGGAAAGCTAACTGTGCTGAAAGAGTTGGTGGGTTCTCCGGCTCTTGAACAAATGTTTTCATCTATAAATATTTGTTGCGGGTCTGCCCACGATACATGGAATCCTAAAAATATTTTTTAAATTTAAATTTAAATATTGCTGGACATTTCACAGAGCTCTATCTATCCCTAAACTAAGCAGAGCTTGTACTATGGGAAGCAGATAACTGATAGAATACTTATATACATTTTTTATGTAAATACATACTTATAATATATAGAAAAACAACCAGACCCGGAACAAATATCTGTAGATCATGCAAACATTTGTTCCGCGTCGGGAATCGAACCCACTACCTCCTGCGTCTCAGCCGACTATACCCCCACTGCGCCACGGAGGTCGTCCTAAATTATTATCTTGTGTTTTTCCTCTGTTTCTTTATATAGTTTTTCTTTTTAATCATTTATTATCTTAAAGTAGGTATGTTTGTTTCTGTTCTGAATGGTCTGTCCTGTGGGTGTCTAAAATATTTTTTTTCTTTCTTTCTTTCGAGTGTAGGATAAAGACCATGCGACTGCTCGATGTTATTACTTTTTTTTGGTATTTTATTATTATTATTTATTAGAACACCAACACAGTATACATTATAGTGTGACCATTAGTGCTGTGCACTCCCTGAGGTATAGGTCATGTGCGTCTGACATAGACAGTCCGATACAAATAACACTACCTGCCGCCACGAGCGTTGACGGCGTACTGACAGAGCGCAGCAGCCGATTCTCCCCCCCGTCTCGCCGCGCGCATACCTCAGGGAGTGCACAGCACTAATAGTCACACTATAACACATTATAATGAATCAATTAATATTTCTACGACCTAAATGTTACTACAATTACAGTAGAAGACTACATTCACTAATTTATTGAGCGAGTAACAAAAAAAAGATACAAATAAGTAAAAAAAAAAAACACAAAATACACTGAAATAAATAAAAAAAACTTGACAAAAGACAATGTTGTCAGATGTCATCTCCCTATTTCATGCACTAAGTCAGTAACCAGCACAGATATTCTGATGGTGGATATGTGTGTTAAATGCTGTAAAAGCAGTGCGCTTAAAAAATGCCCGGATGCCAGATCTAAACTACAAACGAAATAGAAACTCAAGTGACAGTGACATCATTGAAATCTGAATAAATTCTAGTAATTTAAGTTTCCATCCACGCTTGAGCATAGTAGAATATGTATGATAACTTGGGACCTGCTAGGAATGCGACTCCCCGACCGCTTCCCCTGCACTTACCCGATGGCGCCCGTATTGTACCGTTCGCATCACTATATTTTACTAGGGTTTTTAGTCTCGTACTGGCCTACGTCACGTAACGACGCGCTCTGGAATTCTTTTAGTTTTCGTTTGTGTTATTGTTTTGTTGTCTGGAAAAAAGAAGTCAACCATGTGGACAGGCTTCGACAAAAGTATTGGGACGATGACCTCTTACAAGAGACGAATGAATCGCAATTAATTGTAAATTTATCGGATACCTCTTCGTCGAGTGATTATAGTGAGACTGAGGACGAAGAACGACCTCTAGAAGGCATAAATCCACTAAGTAGTGACGAAGATGAGATAATGTAAATAATAGATAAAAAAAATGTATAAACTTAAACATTGTATTTTTATTTTATTCAAATAGTGTAAAAAAGATTAGATAAAAAGCAGCGTCCTCCCTGAGTAACATAATAAATTAGGTTAAAAAAAACAAAGACGAAGCCGCGGGCGGCTGCTTGTTATATTCGCTTTTTTGCGGGCGGTACAAACACGCCAATATGACGTCACCGCGCTCAGGTCCCAACTTATCGCGCACGGGTAATATGAGCTTTAGTGCTCCAAGCAGCATGTATTCTTTAAGATGAGGTGACGGTACACTTGGCTATACATTTCTTGTGTTGTTCTTAGTTGTCCTAACGATGTTTTCCTAGTATTATACACATATTATCAGTCGAAACACGATAAAACGATACGTATAAATTCCGTATTTATAATTATAAACACATACATAGAAAATCATTTATTTGCTAATAGCACACATAGTACATTAAAAAAAAATATTTCAAATAATTAACATAAAAATAACTATTAAACAGTACCTATATGCAAAACAGAAACAAACAATCTATACTAATATTAAAAAGAGGAAAGATTTGTATTTTTGTGTGTATGTTTGTAATGAATAAACTCAAAAACTACTGGTCCAATTTCAAAAATTCTTTCACCATTGGAAAGCTACACTCAACCTGAGTAACATAAGCTACTTTTTACCTAACTGCGCAAAGGAGGGTAATGTTTTTATTGAAAAACTACGCGTGCGAAGCTGCAGATTGGTCAGTTAGTATATAATATAATGATTCATTTTAAACATGAGGTAGGTATGTTGTGTTGTGCAGCAAAAGGGCCTCGACTCAGCATTATGTCAACTGGGTTAGCAGTTGACGCTGTTATTCTGCCGAGACCGCATAATCACCCACTACACCCCACGAGAGCAAAATTATAATTCTGTGATGTCAATGATGAAGTATGTGATGTAATCAAATAATGATTGAGATAAATCACGAAAGTTTTCTAAGTAAAATTATACACATACTCGTAGTTGATTCTTACCCCTCTCGTAGGTACATGGTAGACCGAAATTCTGCCTCGCACGTATCCCCTCGGCTGCAAGACCTGCTGTTCGCGATGGCCGTCTCCAACTCCTGCATGAACCCCATGGTCTACGGCTCCTATACCCTGAACCTGAGGAATGCAACGAAGAGACTCTTTATGGACACCTGTTGTAGATCCACTGCTACTTCTGATACAATTGGTGAGCTGAATTTTTATCCGCAAAAGAAGGTAATGTGTTCAAATTTGTAAAAAATAATAACAATCTTTGATTCTTTATAATTTCCCTATTATGAAAAGAATCAAAAGCTCCCTTTGTGCTCCATCTCAAATTTCCACCCAGAACAGCTCAAAGTTATGCGCGAAAAAAATTATCGCCCTTAACAACGATATTTTTGGATAGATAGATAAATAAATAAATATTGCTGGACATTTCACACAGAGCTATCTAGCCCAAACTAATAAGAGCCTGTATTATGGGAACCATATAACTGATAGAATACTTATATACTTTTTTTTGTTAATGCATACTTATAATATAAATATCAATAGATCATATAAACATTTGTTCCGCGGCGGGAATCGAACCCGCTACCTCCTGCGTCTCAGCCGGCTATTCGCCCATTGCGCCACGGAAATCGTCATTTATAATCGGTGAATAAGACATTTATTTGCAACTACGAAGACACACATAGCACACAAACATAAAATTATTTAATGATATTATAAACACGAACAACTAAATTATATTTTTAAATAAAAGTTGGCCGTCACGGTGTCCCCCCGTGACGGCAGATGTGAAACATCAAAGTAGATCGAGAGCAGTGGTGTAGAGGGGGCATGACGGGATAAGATACCGTAATGCCGTTTGCCACCACAGCATACAAGTCGCCAAGACGCGCCAATATGTATCACATAAAAAATAACATAAACGATGAAAGTAACATGTGTGTGTGTGTGTTGCAGCATGACAAATAGGTCATAAGCTCAGTGCATTGTATTGCTTTAAAAGCAAACACTGATTTTCAGCTATGACCCTCGATGCGGAGAAGTTAAACGAGATGCAATACGACAAAACATAATAGACGAGTACCTACTTATGTGATGAGAAAGATTAAAGATGAGAATTGTTCTTTCAATAAGTGCATAAGTTGAGAAAAATAGGTATTCCTCCTCATTCCTTCAGTCGCTTTGGCGGTTCCTTCACTGTCCATGGAGTCAACCTGTGGAATTCTCTACCACACTCTATCCGCGCAAGTCCATCACTAAGCACTTTTAAGCTTAGAGTCAAAGAGCATTACCTGTCCTTGTAAGCTTTTAGGTTATTATGTATAAGTAGGTATATTATATATATTTTGTATAATGTATTATGTTTATCTATAATGTAGGTATAGTTTATAGGTATTATTATTTATTTAGTATGGGTAAGTGTTGTATTCATTTTAGTATATATTAGTATTTTACTCCAATGTCCTTCTCTGTGCACGTACCCACCACTATAATCAAATATCTCTATCTTCAAAGGTTCGCTGGAAGAAAACTCTTAGTAGGGTTAAGCTCGCCTTTGTACATGTCCATTTATTTAGATATTTTTGTCTGTAAATCTATTTGTGTAAGTACAATAAAGAATAAAAGAAATTCAGGATAAGAACTTACTAGATAACACATTTATACACTTTATACATCCGTAGTAGAACTTTTTAAAGTTGACAAACGAAGTTCAACAGGAATACCTTCTTATTGTTGTGGTAACAAATAGTAGATTATTAAACGAGGGGATAAAACAGTGTCTTACGTCACAGGCGCTATATTGAATCCCGAATGTAACGAAGGGTTCTAGAGTTAACTCACCAACGGAGCGAGGGAGAAAAAATTTCACACCACCTGCTCGACAAAGTCAAATGTCATGGAAAGGTGATTAAATCCATACTGCTGAGCCGGGATTAAAGTTGTACTGAATTTCATTATGCTTTGAATTATGATTTGAATTTAGAACTCATCTGTATTAAAATTTAAACCACAGAGACACACACAATACGAACTTATTCGTAAATCGAACTAACCTCTGCTGAAGGACGAGGGAACAGATGAACATTATATACTTACAAAGACATAACTCTCCTTTTACTTCACTGTAATCGGGTAAAAATGCTGCTTTGATGTCGTTCCCAGCAACGCAGCTACGAGGCGTAGCACTGAGGTAGCACCGCGTAGCGCAGTAACAGATAATGTGGGGACTTCATTATTTTCCTGCTTCTTACTTTATTCACACAATAAACAGAGTGCAGAGAGAGATATAAGCACGCCCAAGATGCAGACAGTTTTATCCACGAGGAGTATACTCTACTTTTCACACTTTTTGAGAGACAATAAAAAAATCTAGGTTGGTGCATTCTGTGCGGAGATTAGTTCGATTTACGAATAAGTTCTTATTATGTCGGTCTCTTTGGGTCCAATATTAACACAGATGAGGTTCCAAATTCAAATCAAATTACGCCCACGACGTCATAATGAAATTCAATACAACTTTACTCCCGACTCCACCGTTTAATCACCTGCTTTCGGTGAGGTTTACGTGACATATAATTTTACATTGTCGAGCAGGTATTGTGACAAATAATAAATAATATAAAACCTATATTTTATATTTTTTGATTATATATTTTAGTTACTTATCTACGTAAGTAGGCTCCTAATACACTTTTATTTATTAGGATTAGGAACCTATTAAATGCCAAGTAACTTTACCTATTTTGGTAAAATGTAAACTCACAATAGTACCAACACAAACCTTAGTGGGTTTTAGATACTATACAGGGTGAATTTTTGAGACGAGCCAGTAAGGGCAGGTACCTTAACCGTTATAGTTACAGGAAAACTTTTTAAGAGACTATCCTTAAATTTTTAATATATTCTTAACTGAATTCACAGACTTTGGAAAAAAATGTACGGTCTGCAAAAAAATGGTCATTTTACACAAAAACTTTTTTTGATGCCAATTGATCCTGTTTCTTATAAGGATCAAAAGTATTTTCTGGATCGACTGAGGTTTGAGTACTAAAAATGTCAGATATTGCGAAAAACATTTTCCATACATTTCGGTAAAAGAGTCAAACTTCTAAATTAGCCAAACTTTTTGTTATGGGTAGATCCGCTATAATCCGCTATAATCCGCTATAAATAAGACTGGCTGAAAAAAAAGACGAGTAAAAAAAAAATTTAAATTTCAAACTTCGAATTCGATTCGAATTCTTGGGTAATTTTTTCAGGTCATTCTTATGTTTGTGCTGAGTTAATTCTAAATTGTTAGTTGTAATTTATGTACTTCTTGTTAAAAAAATGTCTTGAAATCGCAAACGCTTGGACTTAATTAAAGCGTATTTTGTAAATAATAGGAACACGGAACCTGCAATGGTGTGGTACGCGAATAAGTATCCATTGCGACAAGTACCATCAAAAAAGGTTGAAACCTTTTGAAGAATCTCGAAGAAAATGGTTCGTTCAAAAAGATGTTAGTGCGGCAGCTTCGTGTACTGGACATAGACACGGAGATTGCTATTTTAACCTATGTGGAAGCTTAGATATCGTCCAGATATGTCGCTCTTGAAGTGGGTGTTGGTCTTGGTTTGTCTGTGTCTAAAATACATGTTAAAATGATTTATTTTATTATTATTTGTTTTAGTTCTAACGTTGTAGAAGATTATCAATGCAACTATGAAGATTTTCTACTTAGGTAGGCGCTTTTGCTTCTAGGTACAGTAAGCCACGAGGCCAGCTTGACAAAAACTGTAATTATCTTATGCCGCCTGTATTTCCGTACAAATGTATGGGAAAAGTTTTTCGCGATTTATGACATTTCTAGTACTCAAACCTCAGTCGGTCCAATAGAGACTTTTGATCCATAAAATAAACAGGATCGATTGGCATCAAAAAAAGTTTTTGCGTAAAATGACCGTTTTCTTGCTGTCTGTACATTTTTTTCCGAAATCTGTGAATGCAGTTCAAAATATCTTAAACATTTATGAATAGTCACCTAGAAACGTTTTCCTGTAACTATAACGGTTAAGGTACCTGCACTTACTAGCCCGTCACAAAAAATCAGCCTGTATTTCTAAACAAGTTTTTTTGTAGAAATGGTAAAAAATAAAATAATGACAGAAAAATATATAACAAAAATATTACTCTCGCCGATGCACAGCAAAGATATAGGCGGGCGATATGGAATAAACGAAATATTTTCGTATCTCCGTTTACTTTATAACTTAATCATTCTATATTTATACCTAATCCTGTTGGCTCAGATTACCGTATCCTGTACTCATCATCTGCGTACGTTTGATAGAATAACCGTAGCTTGGGTCATAGCTTTGATGCTTCGGTTCGATACTCGTTAGCTCTGTTAATCCGCTCACGAACAGTGACTCGTGCAGTCCGGATACGGTCGATATTGCTATGACCTAGTGGAAAGCCATTAAAGTATAAATAAACCGGTATTCCCTAGGGCAATAATTTTTTAACCATGCTTTAGAAGTAGAAAGCGCAGCATAACAAAGTCAGCCTAGGTACAGCTAGCGTCGCTAATTGTTAATCCGCTGCATTTCTAAAGATAGACACAAACATTTGATACAAGTATGATTTTTAAAATATTCATATCCATTTATTCATCTTTTGACATGGTAACATGCACTTAGACACGTCAAAGCTTACAAGGTATTAGTATGAACTTATCTGTAACAGTTCTAGTTCTGCGTTTTATTTGACACCGAATCTTATAATTTTACAAACAAAACAAACTACACAAAATAATGTTACCAACATTCAATAAAACTTCTACAATAGCATTATCAAATGAATAAAGAGTAAACACAAATTAATAAACAGTTTGAACAATAATAATTAATAAAAAAACATGTCAATAATTAAAATGAATAATAAACAATTTCAACAATAAAAAGTTTGTTTATTAATTTTACAGATTTTATCTATACACGCGATGCATAATCAAAAGTGAAACTATCATTCTACAAGCTTTTAATCGAGCGAAGCGTGATCTCCAAATCAACTTCGGCAAATCGGCTTTGTATGTATGTTTGTTTGTCCGAGGATAACTTTCGAAGAGTTTATCCGAACATCGTAAAATTTAGGTAGTGATGGCGTAATTTTGGTGTGACTAAATTAGCTAAAAATGTATGGGAGTTGTTGAGATATTGGGGTTCAAGAGGGGTAAAAAAAAAGCAAAATGGGACTATCCGGTTAAATGGCACGTCTAATAAAAGATCTTTGTGAGTAAATTTTGACCCCCTTTTATTTTTTGTTGAAACCTTGCAGTTAAGAATAAGAATAAATTTATTTGTCTTTTTATAAAACAGTAGTATACCTACCTACTTGATTATCTTAATAAGGTAAACTAAAAATAATGTAACAATCTTAAGTAAATCTACTAAACAATGAGGGTAGTTAGGTAAGTATACAGTTGAAGAACTTTACCTTCCGTGCTAGTTTACAACTATGCTACGGCAAGGTAAGTATTCTCGTCCCATGTACACACGACTCATTTTTGATTACAGTTTAACAGATAACAGTGGTATGGTACTGCAGGAGTACACAAATTGATACAGTAGTTATTGTAGTATACGACAGAAAAGCAGACAAAATGTGAAAAAACTAAAAATATAACTGAAATAAATACTATGTATGATAATCAACACTGACATACAATACATAGTTTGAAAAGTTAAACAATTATACAGAACTTAATAACTAAGTAATTTTATAATCTATCGACTTACTAAAAAACACGTACTTCTCTAATTTTACAATACCTAGGTACTAATAAACCTCCATAAACAAAACATAAGAGAGAAAAAAATATGCATACTTCTAGATTCATGTCTATATTCATACATATATATACTATTTATATCAGTACTTTAGTAAGCATATTATACATATATAAATAATACATTTATATATTAGAAAAAAATTAATTCAGAGATAAAGTAGGTATGGATAGATAAAAGCTTATATCTTTGTGTGTCATCTCATGTACTACAATATGTATACAAGTATCTTATCTATTACACCCTGAGATTGTCTGGTGGAGATCGCCGCTTAGCGATAAGACCGCCAAATGTATATATACATTTGGCGGTCTTATCGCTAAGCGGCCTAATAGTTTATAATAGTTTAATAGTAGTTTATAATTAATAGTAATAATAGTTTATAATTTTAACATAAGCGCATAAGTTAAAATAAGCGCAATTGAAATTTAACATATATGTTAAATTTCAATTGCGCTTATTTTAACTATTAGGTAAATTAATTACGAAGTTATGTTATATAAAGTAATTTTTATTATTATCATGTTATTCATAGTATTTCCGGACTATCGTCCGTTAGTACATACGTTCATTTATCATAATAGCCTTATGTTTTGAAAATTAGTTAAATTGTATATTTATGTTGCTATTCCAGTTCAAATGCAAACAAAGCGCATACAAAACAAAAAAATCTTGCCATAAGCGTCTATTTAATGGCCATTACTAGATTTTCAGTGTTCTCATAGTCATAATTAGATAAGAGGTCTTCCAGCGTTCGGCCAGTATAAGCTGACCACGCATTGTGTAGGCTTTTCGTAGAATGAGAGGTCAGCTTATACTGGAAAAATATTGCCATAAGCGTCTATTTAATGGCCATTACTAGATTTTCAGTGTTCTCATAGTCATAATTAGATAAGACGTCTTCCAGCGTTCGGCCAGTATAAGCTGACTACGCATTGTGTAGGCTTTTTGTAGAATGAGAGGTCAGCTTATACTGGAAAAATATTGCCATAAGCGTCTATTTAATGGCCATTACTAGATTTTCAGTGTTCTCATAGTCATAATTAGATAAGAGGTCTTCCAGCGCTCGGCCAGTATAAGCTGACCACGCATTGTGTAGACTTTTCGTAGAATGAGAGGTCAGCTTATACTGGAAAAATATTGCCATAAGCGTCTATTTAATGGCCATTACTAGATTTTCAGTGTTCTCATAGTCATAATTAGATATGAGATCTTCCAGCGCTCGGCCAGTATAAGCTGACCACGCATTGTGTAGGCTTTTCGTAGAATGAGAGGTCAGCTTATACTGGAAAAATATTGCCATAAGTGTCTATTTAATGGCCTTTACTAGATTTTCAGTGTTCTCATAGTCATAATTAGATATGAGATCTTCCAGCGTGAGCCTTAATCGTGAAGTCTGTGCTTGGTTGGTGGTTGTTATAAATTGAGAAAGGTATGAATTTTGTTTTATTTAGATTTAGTGTTAATAAATTATTATTGAGCCAGTCTATGACCACTCACATACCACTTTTGGCAACCAACTTAACTTCTTCTCACGAGGAACCTTTAAAGACTATAGCTGTATCATCAGCAAAGGTTATAATTTTTGCGTTTTTTAGTTCAATATTGCAGAGATTGTTGATATAAATGAGAAAAAGTGTTGGTCCAAGCACTGATCCCTGGGATACCCCAACATTTATTGTTTTTTTAGAGCTGTACTTGTCATTGTGACGTGCCATCCTTCTACAAGTTTTTATTTCAATCTTTAAACATACAGGGGGTTAGCGACGCTGTCTGTATATAGAAAGTCCACCTCTAACACATTCCGTGCCTACAAAATTAATAAAAATAATAGCTGGGAGCCAAAACTTTTTAAGGCGAATATTGATTAAGTACATATGTATGTTTGAAAATGAGTTTATTAGTTTGGGTAAAATTACATCTTAAAATCAAATATATATCTATTTAAAATAGCTTCATTATGTTGTTTCAACATTTAATTAAGTTTGGATAGTTAAATTAAATTGAAGCTCATAAATTGAGGGTTATTGAAGTGAGAAACAATTTTCAAACAATAAGTTTAGCAAATATTTAAATCATTAGTACTGGTATTGAATGGTTTGGGTCGCTTCGTTCATATTCCTAATACATTGTTATACAAGGGCTCAATAACACACTCGATTAGCGCCGGATTACCGAGTATAACGCGGGAAAAATTTAAATTATGCATTAACAAAAACATAGGACGTCCACCTACAAGATGGGAAGACGACTTGGTAAGAACCGCAGGTCGGCGTTGGATGCAGGCCGATTCCAACCGCAGTTCCTGGAGATCAATGAGGGAGGCCTTTGTCCAGCAGTGGACGTCCTACGGCTGATATGATGATGATGATGATTGATAAAAAATGTTCTTAGTGACTAATTAATTTAAAAAACGGGCTACAATCCCTAGACTCTCAAATTCTGAATAGAAATCTAGCTTAACTTGGGCAGTTCTTAGCTATGTCAGCTTTTAGTCCCCGACGCAAAAAAGGGAGTCGGGGTTTCTTAAATTTTACTATAAATGCTTTTTATTATTAGTTTAAACTTTAAACTTTTTAATACCTAGTCCCGCAGGTTCAGATTAGCGTAGAGATATCTACACGTTAGCTGTGTTTATCCGCTCACGAGCCGAACTGTGGTTCGTCGATCTACGGTTGGTATTGCCATGACCCAGTGGTAAGCTTTGCAACTTATTTAAAGCAATGGAAGACGTTTATTACATAAATAAACTGATAGTTCTTAGATCTAAATAATAATTTATACAAGTAGGGTATTCTCTTGAACAGGAAATCGCTCTTAATCAAAATAAAAGTTGTGGTAAATGGCAAATGTGGTAACATACATAACGTTGTTTTTTGTTAAAATGATTTATTTATTTAATACTTTCACACAAAATGGAATAATGCTAGGAGGACTTAATGCTAATAGCTACCGGTCATCCTGATCGTGCTAAAAGAAGGTATGGCCGTGACACAGGGAAAAAGGTATTTCAAAGCTACAAAAATACAGACATACAGAATCTATAAATACAGACCCATAATGATTAAATCATCATTTTCAGCCCGTGTCGACCCACTGCTGGGCATAGGTCTCTCTTGGTTTCTGCCGTTCTTCCCGATCTTGTGCCAGTCTGAACCACGTACGACCCACGGTCTTATGGATGTCGTCGACCCCTCTCGCTGGTGGACGTCCCCTATTTCGATGCCCAGTTCTCGGCCTCCACTCTGCTAGGGCCTTAGTCCACCTGTAGTCACTACGTCTGGCCAATTGTTCTGCCCAACTCCACTTGAGCCCCAATACTCGCTTGCTGACGTCTTATACTTTTTTGACTATATGATTAAATAAGAACGTAATAATAAATGTCGACCATAATAATTATATTTTAAGTAAAATCCTATATATAAGTAAAAAAAAATGTTTAGAAATTGCACTGCAAACCTAAGTCAAGCGCAATGATGGTATCTGTGGCTAAATTATCTTTAACTTCTCAAGGAAGCGCGGACGCACCAATCTCTTAAACGACTCTCGTGTTTCAGCCTTTTTAATGTATGAAATGATGTAGGTGTACTTACTAAATTTATAATTTATTATATGAATTTACATTATCTATGAAGGAATGCCTCTGCCCGTGATCCATAACAATATCTATGCTATGATTATGGTATATAAATAAACTACAGGCTCCATTGCAATTGTATAGAAAGGTCAATTTACACCTTCTATAATGGATTGAAATAAACAGTACTGAATACTTGTTAGGAAATGGGTTCCAGATAGGTAGTAAGAAAAGGTAAACGTTTTTACAGGTAGGTAAATATAACTAGGTAGGTAGGTAATAAACTAGGTAGGTATATAAATATATTAAATAAATTTATTAACAAAAATAATATTTACATATCTATTTAAAAAATACAACTACCCCAGACGTAAGTTGTATATTCTAACACGTCTGTGAACAACTAAGTTCAACTTTTACGCGCACTAAAATGGCCTGAAGCTTCTGAAGTAATAAAGCCTCACAGCCTGTAGTTTATAATAAGCTCTCAACTCAAGCATCCAAGAGTAAAAATTTATATAGAACTATCATAATGATGAGGTTGAACAAACACTACAAACATGCTGAAGACTACATTAAAATAACTAATTACGATCAAGCATCGTTGCGCAATTAAGCCACTCTAAGTAAGTGAACATCTAACAAGTCACATTTGGATGCAAAAAAGCAAAAGGCCAACGATTTTAATTCTTCTTCCTAGCGTATCAAGAGTTCTACGTTTTAATTTATACTATGTTGGAGAGGTGTTCAGCCACAACAATAGCATTAAGCAAGGCGGTTATTAGGTCCTCCATCGTGCAGGTGTTCGGACACGAAGGGCTCATTAGCAAGTGCTGAATTGACTGCGCGGGATCACCGCAGTCGCACTGCGTTAAGTTAGAGTCCCTGAAACCCCATTTGCACATATTCAGTCTGCAGCGGCCAACCTGGGTGCGGAGCCGATTTTAATAATAACTATGATTTAAATCCATAGATCTCTTACTCAGTATGCAGATCTGTGAAGCTAGGGGTCAGTACAGTAGGGGGAAGAAAGGGTCAGTACAGTAAGTCTAAACACTACATTTTATACATGACCAGTTTTTGCATGTAGATATTATGTATTGCATTCTGTCACGTATACATGGCGTTGCATACGGTAACAGTCAATCGCCGCTTATAGAATATTAACCGATGGCACATACCCTCGAACCATGAAGGCAATTATAGTATTCAAGTATAAAAAATAATATAGGTGCGTTTTAATTCTCTTGCACTACAGAAACAACTTTTCAGTTCAAATATTATTGAGCGAAGCGAGATCTGTTAAACAACTTGGGCAAATCGGCGTTTATGTATGTTTGTTTGTCCGAGGATAACTTTCGAAGCGTTTATCCGATCATCGTCAAATTTGGTATATAGCTAGGTAGTGATGGCACAATTTTGGTTTGACTAAATGAGCTAAAAATGTTGGGGGGTTGTTGAGATATTGGGGTCCAAGAGGACTGTAGAAAAGAGTGAATAAATGAGTATTCCTGCGGTAGCTAATGGGTAGCCACTTGAATTTCTTGCGAAAATCAGAAACGTGGTCATATTTTCGTAGTCCAAATATAAACCTGATACAAACGTTCTGAAGGCGCTCAAGTTTGTCAAAAGTGTTTCTGAGTGATATCCGGATAGCAGGCGTCAGCATAGTCAAGAATAGGGAGTAAGAGGGATTGTGCCAGCGCAACTTTGGTGAATGTCGGCAGAAAGTTCCGTAGCCTTCTCAATGATGCCGCCGAAGTGAACAACTTCCGACTTAGTTCGGCTAGATGAGGTCCCCATGACATGTCCTTATCAATAAGTACGCCTAACTTTTTCACGCAGTTACTTATAGGTATTGGAACGCCATCAAATATAATTGGAGGAAGACCATCCCAGTCAATCTTAGATGTCATCCTGGAGCTGCCTACAACGATAAACTGCGTTTTCAATGGGTTAACACTGATATCGTATGATTTACTCCATGTGAGTATCCGAGCCAAGTCTTTAAGTTGTTGACGGGTGTTTGTGTGTAAATCTGGAGATCATCTGCATAAAGGTGGTAGGAAGAAGAGAGAGTGTGAGAGATCGAATTTATAAAGATAGCGAACAGAAGAGGAGAAATAACGCCGCCCTGAGGAACACCGGCAGTCAAACTACACCACGAGTAATAAGTGTCATCAATACGAATACGCTGCCGGCGTCCAAACAGGTAACTTTGAAACCAATCAATAGCCGTTGAAGAGATGTTAAGAGATTTAAGAACAACCAGAAGAATGCCAAAGTCGACATGCGTTGCTAAAGTCCAACAATGACAACATAGTCATATGCCCATTGTCCATACCCTGAGGAATGTCCTCGGTGATTTTAGTCAAGGCCGTCGTGGTGCTATGACCACGGCGAAACCCGGATTGCAGAAGATTCATGACAGAATTTCTAGTAAGGAAATTACTTAGTTGGTGATGGACCAGGTGCTCTAGGATTTAAGAGAGAAATGGAAGGATAGATATGGGACGGAATTCAGAGAACAAGGAAGGATTGGGCTTTTTGGGCAGCGGAATTATCTGGGCATTCTTCCAGACTACGGGAAACTTTCCGCTAGTTATATAGAAATTAAGGATGTGGGTAAGGACATGAATGACTTCGCTGAGTATGGGCACCAGTATATTACGGCTAATGCTGTCATTGCCGACAGCATTGGATGTAATGGATGTTACACTTCTCCTAACATCAGAAACAGAGAATTCATTAAAGAGAAAAGGAGTAGAATTTATAGGAATCGATGAGAGGTGTTTAATAGTGACAGACTTTGTTGGTCCATCAATATTAGCAGATGATGAAAAGTGTTTATTAAGCAGGTCAATATCTAAATCTTTAGGTATGTTTTCAAGACGTGATTTTCCCATCCCTAAAGTTCCGAGAAACTTCCAAACCTTGGATGGGTCATCATTATCGATAGATATGTGAATGAACGGCGTTGTGTATCCCTACGCACCTTATTACAGAGATTTCGGCGTTCAATATATTTACGGTAATTTTCATCAGTAGGACGATACTTATTCATAAACTTAGCAACGTTTTTCCTAACTAAGTAGTTATGAAAAGTAGAACGCGATCAAATCTACTTTGATTGGACGCCGTCGGTCCAAGTGCGCTTTGATCAGTGTTGCCACAATCATGTGGAGACCACATGTCAACAATTTCTTTGTACAAGCCTTGCACAAGCCGAGCAATTATAACAAATTCTTCCAACAGAGGCTAAAAGAAATCCTTGACGAGTTAGGGGCCCATTATTCAACTGCCGCCGGACTGCTTCAAGAACTAGAATACTATAATATTGATATTGTATTAGGTAAGCTATAGAAGAACGCCCGTCGAGTAGACGAAGCTATGAGTACAAATTAAGTTTAACAAACCCCCGGCCCCTCCTTTTGCTTCGAAGGTTAAAAACTGACATAGTAAGTAGGCTAAGAACCACCCCAGATAAAGAAATAAATAAATAAATATTGCTGGACATTTCACACAGCGCTATCTAGCCCCAAACCAAGCAAAGCTTGTACTATGGGAACCACATAACTGATAAAATACTTACCTATATAATATTTTTTTTAAAAACATACTTATAATACGTATAGAGAAACAACCAGACCTGGAAGAAATATATTATGTAGACCATGCAAACGTTTGTTCCGCGGCGGGAATTGAACCCGCTACCTCCTGCGTTTCAGCCGGCTATTCGCCCACTGCACCACGGAGGTCGTCAAAAGAGATTAATATATTAGATTAGATTAATAGATAGATTATAGATTAGATTAATAAGTAACCTATCGTAATGAAATGTGAGTTAAATATATATTGCTGTAATTTATTGATATAAAAACAAATTGTCGCAACGTGCTGAAACTACAGTCCCAAAATTATAATCATATTAAATTAAATTATCATAATTTGTAGAGCGCGAATGCCGCTGCGGCGCGTGACGTCATCACCGCACTGCCCACTAACTGACCACTGTTCACTAACAGATGCTAGTTGAACAACTTGTTTAGAACTTGAACTTACCAGCTTGTATACGAACATGATGCCTGTAATACGATCCACTTGTGAAGTCTAAAGTGAATGATTTGGATGTTGTGGTGGACTTT
The DNA here is from genome assembly GCA_918857605.2 of Philereme vetulata. Lineage (NCBI taxonomy): Eukaryota > Metazoa > Arthropoda > Insecta > Lepidoptera > Geometridae > Philereme > Philereme vetulata. Next base: position 9,951,006 of record OU975442.1, on the reverse strand, counting down.
TTTAAATAAACACTTTATACTATCAGTAATCAGGTTTACTATCAGAATATTTCTGACTGACGACCTCCGTGGCGCAGTGGGCGAATAGCCGGCTGAGACGCAGGATTTAGTGTGTTCGATTCCCACCGAGGAACAAATGTTTGCATGATCTACGGATATTTGTTCCGGGTCTGGTTGTTTTCTATATTTTATAAGTATGTATTTACAAAAAAAAAGTATATAAGTATTCTATCAGTTATCTGGTTCCCATAGTACAAGCACTGCTTAGTTTGGGGCTAGATAGCATTGTGTGAAATGTCCAGCAACATTTATTATTTAGATGATAAAATGCTTGAGATGAAAATTGCTCCAACCCGATCAAAAACAAATAGCAATAATTTTACGTAACTTGTCTTATTTTCTATACTGCACTATGTTTATGTATTGTAAAAGGGCATTTAGAAAACATACTCGTAACTAGCCTTGTTTCTCACCTGATTCGTTACTGGCTTGGTCGCAGAGGAACAGGTGGTAAAACTTAGCAAATTAATCCTTGGAATTTTAATGAATAAATTAATTTTTCTTTTGTATTTATTTATGACATCTCTTTGGTTTATCGCCCTAGCAATAACAGTTCTTTAAATAGGAACTTAATGATGCCTTTATTCCTCCACCTCTAAAAAATCTAAAATCTATCTATCTTTAATCTCTTCTCTATAAAATCTGGTTTTATGATCCACTTCTATATTTTATTGCCAATGCATTCAAAATTCTTAAAATGATTATTAAATGTATTGCTTGTTATAAAATGTCTATTTAATATTATTATCGGATACTTATCGTATATTCTTACCTGTTTATTTAAAAAAGGTTAAAAAAAAGTGATTGCATAAGTTTGAAAAATCTATATACCTAGTCAGGTCATAAGTATTGTCACACAGTAAAAACTTTTCTTTTAGAATGCTGGCCACAAAAAAAATTTATAGAATTCGAATTTCGAATTGTTCATGAAAATAAAAATGTATACATTTTAGAATTTTACTCATTTTTAAATATGGAGTGGACGCTTAAAGAAGACCGTGTTGCAGTTATTGCGTTGCATCGTTGCGGTTACGCGCCAATTCAAATTTTTGACATACTGAAAAATTTGAATATAACCAAAAGATTCGTTTATCGCACCATCAAACGATACAATGAAGACTCTAGTGTAGATGACCGGTCAAGAAGTGGTCGCCCTCGGTCTGTTAGGACTCCAGCAGTGATAAAAGCTGTGAAGGCGCGAATTCAAAGAAATCCCAAACGTAAGCAGAAACTGTTGGCCCTTCAGATGGGGTTAAGCAGAACCACGGTGAAAAGGGTGTTAAATGAAGACTTAGAGGGCTTCGGGCATATCGAAGAAAAACAGGACATCGTTTGAATGCTCGTCTAATGGACCTGAGACTGAAGAGATGCCGCGCTTTGTTGAAGCGGTACGCGGAAAAAAAATATCGGGAAATACTTTTTTCGGATGAAAAAAATTTTACCGTAGAAGAGAGCTACAACAAACAAAATGATAATGTGTACGCACACAGTAGTGAAGATGCGAGCAACCGTATTCCGCGTGTCCAACGAGGTCATTTTCCATCCTCGCTCATGGTATGGTTGGCAGTTTCTTATTGGGGCTTAACAGAGGTACATTTTTGTGAGAAAGGTGTAAAAACGAATGCAGTTGTGTATCAAAATACAGTCCTGACGAACCTTGTGGAACCTGTTTCTCATACCATGTTCAATAACAGGCACTGGGTATTCCAACAAGATTCGGCGCCAGCTCATAGAGCGAAGAGCACACAAGACTGGCTGGCGGCGCGTGAAATCGATTTCATCCGGCACGAAGACTGGCCCTCCTCCAGTCCAGATTTGAATCCGTTAGATTACAAAATATGGCAACACTTGGAGGAAAAGGCGTGCTTAAAGCCTCATCCCAATTTGGAGTCACTCAAGACATCCTTGATTAAGGCAGCCGCCGATATTGACATGGACCCCGTTCGTGCTGCGATAGACGACGGGCCGCGCAGATTGAAGGCCTGTATTCAAAATCACGGAGGTTATTTTGAATAAACTTTAGTGTCATAAGAATCTATGTTTTGTTAAGTTCATTTTGGTATATAAATGGTTACATAATAAATAAACTTGTTTCAATTATTTTATATTAAACATGTGACAGAATTTATGACCTGACTAGGTACATAAAACTGACCTAGTGCGAGTTCGACTCGCGCGCGAAGGTTTCCGTACCATTATCTATAAAAACGTCAAAAAAATCACGTTTGTTGTATGCGATCCCCCTAAATATTTTCTTTATTCTGTTTTTAGTATTTGTTGTCATAGCGGCAACAGAAATACATCATCTGTGAAAATTTCAACTGTCTAACTATCACCGTTCATGAGATACAGCCTGGTAACAGACGAACAGAGAGACTGACAGCGGAGTCTTAGTAATAGGGTCCCGTTTGACCCTTTGGGTACGGAACCCCGAAATGTGGCGTCCTCTTCAGCATTTTAGAGACGGGGGGTATATTTTTTACGTTTGGCAAATGGAAACAACATAAATACTTTTGATTTATGGTTCTTTTAGGCGTTGTTGTAATGAAGTACAAGCGTAAAGTTGTTTATGTTCTTAGCAAGTTCTTAATGTGCCCGTGTCTCAGCAGCTCGCAGGCTACGCGTAGCTAGTGCACCGTGCACTCAGTCTCAAGGGTGTGCAAATCTCAAGAATTGCGCCCAGTGCCGTCTTTACCGGCCTATCCTAAGGGGGCCCCGAAGTACCGACAACTTCTCACACATAAGTATATTATCAAAACATTTTTGTCGAGCACAGTAACAGCGCCACCATCTAATTTGTTTTGTCGGGTTGTACCTACTAATTAATACTATTTCAGAACTCATCCTAATTTACTAAGTACACCATCTAGCGATCACTCATGCAAACCACTCCGATACCAAAGTCAAGCTGCACAGTCTAAACGAGGCCAATTGTAAGTCTATACATGTTGACATTCTAGTCTATGGTTGGGGGAATCCCCGGATGATGTTATAATGTTAGTATAATTCGCTTTCTTTGCTTTCCAAAAGGGCCCCCAATTCTTGTGTGTACAAGGGCCCCAGCATAGTTTAAGACGGCCTTGATTGCGCCCCCTTGAGGCTTACACCCCTGACGGCCGCCCCTAGCTACGAAACTATTGCGTTCCAAATCAAATAAATAATCGATAGTACGATGTGCGCTGGATTCTTTCTAAGCGTTTTGTGAAGCAAGTTTTTATCAAACATGAATTTGGTGTCCCCTGAAATTGCCGTCCGGGGCCTTGGTTTGCCTTCCCCTAGATCGGGGCCTGTCGTTAGTATGCGAGGCTATGCCATTTACGGTATTAAACTTCGAGATCCAAATAATTAAGAATTTACTTTATAAAAGTTTCTTTTTACTAAAAGTAGCAAATTCAAAAGAAGCGACGGTTCCACCCCTCTGTCAATTCATTGTCCCCCGCAACGCAGCAGACCTGGTAGTACCTATATCCGTGCCGACATCACTTTCCCATAATAACTTTCAATCAATCTAGTTTTACGAGAAAAAAAAATTACGTGTTATACAACCTGCCTTTCCATATTAAAGTGAAAAAACGAACATTAAGTGTTTTAGAGGCCTGGTTCTAGCTTCAATGGTTGCAATAAAGACAGAACGAAATATAGTCCTTTTTCTTTTACAGGTTCTTCAAGTTCATTAAGAAACAGAAATATGAACGCAGAAATACCTTTGTGTGCAACAAAAAAGGTAATTAACTCGCCATCTATACTTCTATACTAAAATATTATAAAGAGGAAAGATTTATATTTTTGTGTGTGTGTATGTTAGTAACGAATAAACTCAAAAACTACGGGTCCGATTTCACAAATTCTTTTACCATTAGAATGCTACATTATCCCTGAGTAACATAGGCTACATTTTACCCGATTGCGCAGAAGGAGGTTAATGTTTTTATTGACAAACCATGCCTGCGAAGTCGGAGGCAGGTCAGTTAGTCTATAATATAAAAATGAATCGCAAAATGTGTTGGTAAGCGCATAACTCAACAACGCCTGGACCAATTTGGCCAATTCTTTTTTTGTTGTATTTCTTATTGTCAGGAGAAGGTTCTTGTTCTTGTTGGTTCGCAGTTTACTTAATGTTTTATTTCAAACATTAAGTAAATTGCGCGTAAAATTAGAAAATTTAAGAATACTTAACCACCATATAAAATTATTTTGGTGTCTGTAACACAGTTTTCATACTAATACAGGCATCATCGTTTTAAACTGTACACATGACTGTATATTTGTTGTTCCTTAATAAATGCTTTTTATTTATTTATTTATAAACTAACCTTAGCGCTTTTATAATGTAACCATAAGACGTGTGACATAGAATTGACAGAATGCGTGCTGCAAATATCGTCAAAGAGGATGTAAAAAAAATGAATATCATTTGAAACAGATGCTTCGGTAGGAGTTATCCCGAGATATTATATTGTCTATATATATAAAAATGAATTGCTGTTCGTTAGTCTCGCTAAAACTCGAGAACGGGTGGAGCGATTTGGTTAATTTTGGTATTGAATTATTTGTGGAAGTCATTCATTTTCTTATACATAATGATGGCCAGGGACAACAATTGACAATTCTACCAGGGTGACTTATATTGACAGCCCGCGTTATACCTATGCATGTCAAGCCGATACGAAGTTCGGGGGGTCCACTAGTAATAAATAATTTTGTTTTGAAGCTATGTTGTTCTTCCTTAGTAGAAGAACAATTAGTCAGTTCCATCGATGGTACATGGCAATTTAATTTGCCGGAGTTCCATCTAAATAATTGCTGCTAGCAGTAATTTTAAATTACGCCCTTAATTTGTTTTTACATATATTACCACGGCAATGCAACGGTTCTTGTGTGTTGACTTTTCTTGTGTGTTCGTATCCGTTCGTAAAGTTTTATTCGCAAACTGGAGTAGAGGGCGACCTACAGATTCCTTTCACGTGTGACGAATTAACGTGCTATCTACATCATAACTCCAAAATTCCTTCAAATTGGTTCCCTGATTACGTCTGATGCGACCAGATTACAACAGGCGAAAATCACGGGATCCTTGCTGGCAAAAGCTTGCTTATCAAAAAAGTTACGTTTGTGAGTTATTGTCGTTCGTCAAACGTTCGCCTCTTGCAAACCTATCGCGGTTCACTGATTTTGAGGAAAAATATCCAAAATAACTTTCCCATTTATTTACTATGTTTGTTTCTTATACAGAATGGCCGACCTCGCCTTGGCGTGAGATTCGCAGAGACTTCTCTGACGACACCCGACAAGCTGGAGGTTCCCCGCCCCCCGCGCGGGCCCGCCTGACACCCTCCCGCGCGGCTTCTCTGCTCGCAGCGCGAGAGATTCCGCGTGTTGCACGAGTTTTACAGAGAAAGGGTCGTACCAGTGCCTATGTGAACTGTGGCAAACTCATTAGAACTTTTACCGTTTACTTAGTGCTTACTGGACAAGATGAGATAACGATTTTCCACCCATAAATAGTTATTATTAGATTGATAATATGATCACATTGTTATTCTAAGTTTTGGGACGTATCCCAGTTTTCCTCTTAGAGTGTACTACGAATTGAAAAATGAGGAAAACTCAGTAGTTATGAGCCTATTGCTTAATCGTTAAAATAACACACTGAATTTACCATTGTGCCGAGATTGGATATTGGGCTATAAAGGTTTTTTTTTTAAATTTTGTGCCCTTGCATGTTTGGCTGGTTTTTTTTTCATTTCGTACTTCCTTACTGAGGCTACCCAACATAACATTATAATATGTTGATGTTATAGTGTAATAGGGAGCTCTGAAGAGACGATAGTGGGGCAGCAAAACACGACCAAACTATCTGCTGATAGAAAGTCTGTGGTCTACGGGGGCTCTAAGCAGAAAATATCGATTATAATTAAGTACTTTTTTTCACACCACCCGCTTGACAATGTCAAATTATATGTCAAGTAAACCTCACCGAAAGCAGGTGATTAAATCCCTACGGCTGATTCGGGAGTAAAGTTGTACTGAATTGTGCTCTAGCGGGCATAATGGGATTTCAATTTGGAACCTCATCTGTATTTAAATTTGAACCAAAGAGACCCACGCAATAAGAACTTATTCGTAATTAGAACTAGCCTCTGCACATAATGTACCAACCTAGATTTGGTTTTATTGCCTCGCAGAAAGTGCATCTTGGGCGTGCTTATATCCCTCTCTGCACTCAGGATTCTAGTACTTACGAGCATTCTTCGTTACTTTCCGGATTCAATATAGCGCCCGTGACGCAAGACACTGCTTTGTTTCCTCGTTTAATAATCTACTTTTGTTGTGTTAATAGTTACTTTATTTTATTCTGATTAAATGGAATAAAATAAAGTTACTATTGTCTATGTCTACACACTTGGAGAAGCCTAAACCCAGCCACTGAAGAAAACGATCTGTGGATGATAAAGAAATACATAGTTCTACAAAGCTTAGTTCCTAATTATGAAACTTGAATTAGGGATATTCTACCCTTAATGTCAAAATCTCAATGTCAATCTAAATAATTGACATTGAGGCGGGTCCATATGGCTATTCTGCAAGATTAATTAAAGAGTTGGTAAAGAGACATTATTGACCGACTTGATTAAGTTCGAATTGCAATGTATGTTTGTGCGTGCTCACCTGAGTGAGATAAAGACACATTATTGCGTACCTATATATTACGCCAAGAACACACAACATTCGATCCGTTCTTACAACATATAGTACAAGTACCTATATTATAAACATACAACTTAAATATGGGAAAGCTCAGTGTTTTAATTACTGTGTTTTTAATATAAATTCCTTATCTTAATTTTGTTACACATACTGAAACACAGTTTTAAACTACATAGTTTCGGAGTCGTTAAAATTACTGTTTATAAGTCCATAAAGATATTTTTAATATTCTAATAAAAATGTTGGGAGAAAGAAAATAAAATAATGTCAAATAACCTCCTAGGACTTAGGTCACCTGGGCATAGTCTAGATTTTTTTGAACTCGTTTTTTAATTGTTTCCGCAGACAGATTTGTAAACCTGAAAGATTGTAAATTGGAACCCTGGTAGGCTAATTTGAGCCTTATGTAGATACTGAATGATGCGGGATCGCCTACATCGCTTACCGATATATGGTCTTAGCTATCCTGAGGGCTTAGCCAATAGTTACATTCGCTTCGAATCGATTCGATTTCTACATAGCTTCGTTGTCGATATATCACGTGATATTTCTATAGAATGTGTCAAATCTCATACATTTTCGGACTTATCGAGTAGCGTCATCGCTAATCGAATGTAACTTGACTAAGCCCTAGTTGTTAATGTTCCTACAAACTAAAACAGAAAGTGACTGTTCAAGTTCGAGTGAATTTGTTTTCGTGGCAAAACTAAGTAGGTAGTTAATTACAAGGTTAAAATAAGATCAAAGATACCACACGTATGTATACGTAATGATGAAAATTGCCCCAGTGTTTATATGAAGTGGTTTAGTAAAGACGATGTTTGTGTTTGATACTAGGTGCTTTGGAATATGTTAACCCCAAAAGGGTTTTGCGGATAAAAAATAAATACGTAACGTTTTATCAGTGTTTCGACCAACTATCTTTCGGTTCAATCTTTCGCTCCAAATAACGTCTCGCTTCGCACTACGCACTGCAGCCCTCTGCGCGCGAGTAGACGGACGCAGTGGTTCTGATTCGACGCACTACATACGTTTCGATAAAGCCCTTAGCAAGAGAGAAGTTCTTCGTTCCTCGCAAGATCCGAGAGGCGATAGAAATAAGTCGTGTGCCGAACTTTAACAGAGATAGAAGATGGGTTCTACCAGCCTGGAGGCCATGTCTTCATGAGGCAAGTGATAGAGGAGTGAGTGAACCTGGTAGAGACAGAGTTAGTGTTGTGTGTTTGTCTGTACTGAGAATTACCGAAAAGAGCTACAGTGATGATAAAAATGATGATGATGCAGCCTGTCAACACGTTGCGCAATCGTTGACGCAATCCCCACCACCGCGCCCGTCTACCCGCGCGCAGAGGGTTGCGGCGCGTTAGTCATGGGTACTCTTTATTCCTCAAAGTGAATATATTCACTTATTCCGACTCCGACATCCGATCTAATTCCTCTTAATGATTCCTCTATTCCTTTGATTCTTTTACTCGGTACTGTACCATTCCGTCCACAGTCGACCGTTAATCGTTTCTAGTAAGGTAGGAGTATCGGGGTGTGTCGTCTCGCTCTTGGCGCGTACAATAGTTCAAACCTTGCTTTGGGTTGGTAGGTCACAGAGTTTCTATAGGTAGGTGCTTAGTAGGGACGTACTCGGTATCGAGGATGACGCCACAGTAATAAAATTAACAATAAAATATAGCACTACGCGCGGCGCGTAGTGCGAGGCTAGACGTTATAAGGAGCGGAACTCACTCACCTTGTAGGTTAACGAATTGAAACGAAACATTATCGATTAAAACACTGATAAGACGGTACGTGATAAATCCCGTATTTATAATAATGATTAAAATTAATCAAAGTTTTCAAAGTAAAATTTTCATTTTAGCTTAAAATATTACATTGAATATACCTAGTCAGGTCATAAGTATTGTCAAACAGTAAAAACTTTTCTTTTAGAATGCTGGCCACAAAAAAGTTTATAGAATTCGAATTTCGAATTGTTCATGAAAATAAAAATGTATACTTTTTAGAATTTTACTCATTTTTAAATATGGAGTGGACGCTTAAAGAAGACAGTGTTGCAGTTATTGCGTTGCATCGTTGCGGTTACGCGCCAATTCAAATTTTTGACATACTGAAAAATTTTAATATAACCAAAAAATTCGTTTATCGCACCATCAAACGATACAATGAAGACTCTAGTGTAGATGACAGGTCAAGAAGTGGTCGCCCTCGGTCTGTTAGGACTCCATCAGTGATAAAAGCTGTGAAGGCGCGAATTCAAAGAAATCCCAAACGTAAGCAGAAACTGTTGGCCCTTCAGATGGGGTTAAGCAGAACCATGGTGAAAAGGGTGTTAAATGAAGACTTAGGGCTTCAGGCATATCGAAGAAAAACAGGACATCGTTTGAATGCTCGTCTTATGGACCTGAGACTGAAGAGATGCCGCGCTTTGTTGAAGCGGTACGCGGGAAAAAAATATCGGGAAATTCTTTTTTCGGATGAAAAAATTTTTACCGTAGAAGAGAGCTACAACAAACAAAATGATAAGGTGTACGCACACAGTAGCGAAGAAGCGAGCAACCGTATTCCGCATCTCCAACGAGGTCATTTTCCATCCTCGCTCATGGTATGGTTGGGAGTTTCTTATTGGGACTTAACAGAGGTACATTTTTGTGAGAAAGATGTAAAAACGAATGCAGTTGTGTATCAAAATACAGTCCTGACGAACCTTGTGGAACCTGTTTCTCATACCATGTTCAATAACAGGCACTGGGTATTCCAACAAGATTCGGCGCCAGCTCATAGAGCGAAGAGCACACAAGACTGGCTGGCGGCGCGTGAAATCGACTTCATCCGGCACGAAGACTGGCCCTCCTCCAGTCCAGATTTGAATCCGTTAGATTACAAGATATGGCAACACTTGGAGGAAAAGGCGTGCTCAAAGCCTCATCCCAATTTGGAGTCACTCAAGACATCCTTGATTAAGGCAGCCGCCGATATTGACATGGACCTCGTTCGTGCTGCGATAGACGACTGGCCGCGCAGATTGAAGGCCTGTATTCAAAATCACGGAGGTCATTTTGAATAAACTTTAGTGTCATAAGAATCTATGTTTTGTTAAGTTCATTTTGGTATATAAATGGTTACATAATGAATAAACTTGTTTCAATTATTTTATTTTAAACATGTGACAGAATTTATGACCTGACTAGGTACATACATAGGCTGCTATTTAAGAATCCGGAACTGGCCACTGCATAAATAATATTTAAAAAGAAATTATCACGTTTGAAAATGGAACTCTTTGGCTGTAGAATGCAGGTTATTTCGTCCGTCTGTCAATTGTTTTCATTGTGTGGCGCGATTTCAAAAATTGCGTGTCATTATCACAATGGATTTATCTCGAGAAAATTTTCGTGCGATGATTTTTTATGATTTTCGGCGTGGTCTAACTCAACAGCAGTGTATCGATCAACTCAGTTCGACTTTTGGGGATAAAGCACCATCGAAGACTACTGTGTATCACTGGTTTAGTGAGTTTAATCGTGGACGTCGTATGCTCACGGACGAAATTAAAGATGGTCGGCCTAAATCAGTTGTTGTGCCACGAAACATCGACGCAGTGCGTAAACTAATAATGCAAGATCGTCATGTGACATATCGAGAGATAGAGGCGATCTTGGGCATTAGTATGACGAGTATACATAAGATATTACACGAACACGTGGCTGCAAAAAAAGTTTGTTCGCGTTGGATACCGCACAACTTGACAATAGATCAAAAACAGGCTCGTGTCGATTGGTGCAAAAAAATGATAAAAAAATACAATCGTGGTGCATCAAAAGCTGTATATAATATCTACACAGGTGATGAATCCTGGATTTATGCATATGACCCCGAAACTAAGCAACAGTCAACAGTTTGGGTCTTCCAACATGAGCCGAACCCAACAAAAGTTGCTCGTGCGAAAAGCACTTTGAAGCAAATGGTCGCCTGTTTTTTTGGTATAGATGGACACGTGGCTACTGTACCCCTAGAAAATTGTAAATCTGTTAATTCAGAGTGGTACACGACCATTTGTTTGCCAGAAGTCTTTGCAGAAATCAGGAAGAATAATCCACAACGCAGAATCATTCTCCATCACGGCAATGCAAGCTGTCACACTTCGGGTGAAACGACCCGATATTTGGAGGGTGAAACGGTGGAATTAACGGGTCATCCGCCATATAGCCCTGATTTGGCACCCAACGACTTCTTTTTATTCCCAACCGTGAAGAATAAATTACGTGGTCAACGATTTTCAACCCGAGAAGAAGCCGTTGAGGCATTCAAAAATCATGTTTTGGAGATACCGTCTTCCGATTGGAAAAAGTGCTATGAAAACTGGTTTCACCGAATGCAAAAGTGCATTGATCATCATGGCGAATATTTTTAAAAGCAATAAAACCATATTTAACAGTCAATGATAGTTATTTTATTTTATTCCGGATACATAAATAGCAGCCCTCGTATAATAATTTGTGACCACAACGAATACCTAGCTAACAGTTTAGGTATTTGTTGTATAATATAAAGCATACAATATCCTGTAAGTTAAGTAAAATATATTTAACAAAATATTCAGGGTAATTTATAAATTAACACATACAAGGAACCATACCATATTATTATGGAGTATATTAAAAATAGGAGACACTTTTATGTGTCGGGGTGAGAGGCTCGGCTTGAAGACACTCTGTCTCGTGTTACTTTAGTGAAAAACGTCCAATATCCCATCCTACTAATATAATAAAAGCAAAAGTTTGAATGTTTGTTTCTTTATTACTCTATCATGTCGTAACTAATAAATAAATAAATAAATCTTTATTCATTTTTTCATATAGCTTAGATTAACATTAGGGATTAATATCTACTTATAGGTTAGATTTTATACATGTCATGTACATACAACTGCATAACCGTTGTCGATAATATTTGGTATATAGATAAATTATGACCTGAATTGAAACATAGGCTACTTTTTGTGATAAACCACACGTGCGGAGCCGCGAGCGGAAGCTAGTTGTATAATAATTTCAAACAAACAAAAATATTTTCCCGAGTGAAGACAATAACTGCTTTTCAGGGTTCCGTACCCAAAGAGTAAAACGGGACCCTATTAATAAGACTCCGCTGTATGTCTGTCCGTCTGTCACCAGGTTGTATCTCATGAACCGTGATAGTTAGACAGTTGAAATTTTCACAGATGATGTATTTCTGTTGCCGCTATAACAACAAATACTAAACATAGAATAAAATAAATATTTAAGGGGGGCTACCATACAACAAACGTGATTTTTTTGCTCGTTTTTATTGATTATGGTACGGAACCCACCGTGCGCGAGTCCGACTCTCACTTGGCTTGTTTTATTACGTTTACATAAATATTCGAAATTCTCCTGAAGTACAAATCCAAAGAGTTTATTGAAACAAAATTCCTCATTTATTCGCCTCATTACAGTCTATCGCCTCATTTATTGTATGCAACCATTAATTTATAACAAAGTGAACACTAACGCAGGAAACACAAAGCGCAAAAACATGCATCACGAATGCACGACTCGCCATCGCGTCGCGGCGCGTGTATGAAAGCACGTATACAAGTACATGGTCGAGTACAAAGGCGGTTCCAGAGTGACAGCGGAACCACCTCCGCGGCGGCACCGCTACACCGTGTGTAACTCGCCTAACACTAGATTATGTATGTAATGGTATGTACGCACGGCTACACATCAAGCTATACATTTCCAGTATAAGCTGACCTCGCATTGTGTAGGCTTTTCGTAGAATGAGAGGTCAGCTTATACTGGAAATTATAGCTTTATGTGTAAACGTGTGTACATACCATTACATACATAATCTAGTGTTAGGCGAGTTACACACGGTGTAGCGGTGCCGCCGCGGAGGTGGTTCCGCTGTCACTCTGGCACCGCCTTTGTACTCGACCATGTACTTGTATACGTGCTTTCATACACGCGCCGCGACGCGGTGGCGAGTCGTGCATTCGTGATGCATGTTTTTGCGCTTTGTGTTTCCTGCGTTAGTTTTCACTTTGTTATAAATTAATGGTTGCATACAATAAATGAGGCGATTGACGAACAGAAAGCGAACTCGTCGACGAACATTTAGACAAGCGACGTCTTGATTGACGAGCGCAAATGTGTAAATATGTATATTAAAACGTTGGTCTTTTTACAGAGCGCTAAACTTAGCAAGGCTATGGTAACCGGATAACAGATATTTTTTTGAAGTAAAACTTCTTTACGCACTCTTGACTTGGGGAGTAAACCAATGAATGCGTTACTATAGCGTTACGAAAAATGTGATCGGGCGAAGCGAACGGAAGTTGGGAGGGAGATGTAAGTTAGTGAAGATAGAAAGAGAGAGAGTTACGTTTCGTATATACTGTAGGGGCAAGAGAGAGAGGTGCGAGCACACATTTTCTTTCTCTCTCTCTCTCTCATAGCCAGTTACGTTTCGTATATCTAAGACACAGTGCAGGCCTATTGTCTGCATCACACTGTAGAAGCAAAGGAAATTATTTTTCGTAATTTCATTTCGTTCTTGAACAATTTTATAAATTAATATTTTGAAAGAGAAGTTTTACTTCAGTCGTGTGGTTTAAAGCACACTCGTTTTTGTTTTGTAAATAATTGTGTTATATAGAATAACACTTAGACTCGAAACAAATATCTGTATATACAGAATCTACATAAAATATATATGAATGGTATACTATTAGATATACTATTTGCATGGCAAATGTTTGTAAATATGACGAATTTTTTCTGTGTATGTAGTAATTATTCAGTTTCAATATTTGTAGAATAAAGTAAACTATTTGTTAGTACGAAAGACTAGTACTAAAGAATTAGAATTGCTGGTAAAAAAACGTGCCCCGTTACGGTTAAAGAAACTTTATTCTCAAAAAAGAATTATGCATTCACTTAATATGAGAACTTAAAAAAACTAAATAAGTTTTTAAAACTATGACAGTGCGAGCGCATTAAATTAACAATAAAATTAAGAAGGTACATTATTTCTGTTTGTTTCCTTCAATATTTGTATGGAGTGGGTAGTTTTGTATTACTCTAACAAAAACACACCACTACGTTCTGCGGTGACATTTCGGTACCAGCGAAGTGTAGTGAGCGAGTTTACATACAAGGATCGGCAACAACTATACTAGAAAAAACATAGCTTAATCTCTGGGCCAGCTGTCAGTAAAATCGCGCCTATGAAGTTCTGAGTTTAACAGTACGGACCAACGTACCAGTCAATGTCCTACTTTATGGGCATGCTGAGCTAATGGCAGCCGTTACGGGTTTTTGGAGCCCTCAAAAGTTCAACAATTGGTCTTACTGCAAAGCTTCTATCGATAATTACTATCGATATTTTTTTCTGTATTATAACAACCCTAGAAATGTCAGTTTAACAAATGTCGCAGAGATCAAGCTATGTTTTTTCAAGTATAGATGCGACAACGCCGTTTAACTATGAATTAAGTTTGAGTTTATGAATTTTGGTTGGCCAAATGTATTTTAAGCAATTTTTTGAAGTTATATAAGGTTTTACATTCTTTTATATTGTTTGGAAGTTTGTTATATATTTGTGCACTTTCATAAGTAATGTTGTTTTTACCATAGTTAGTTCTTGGTGGGCGTAATATAATATTATTTGTATTCCTTAGTCGTCGTAGCTGGCTATGTTCGCGTTTTAATTCAAAAATTATATTTGTGTGTATATCTTTTGAAAATATTTTTCTTATTAGGATACATGTATAATATTTGTATGTTTTATCTATGTCCATTAGTTTTGTTTTGTCGTATAATCTTAGTGTTGGCGTTAAGTATAAGTACCCCGTTATACTAGTTAACACGTTCCCTGCGAGAAATAATATGACTATTTTTCACGTAGGAGGCTGATAAGCCTTAAATGACTTTTTCACCAGTGCTATAAAGGCCTTTCGACCTCCTTTTATATCAATGGCTTCTAACTCTATTTTCTTCGCGAAAACCTATTTTCTGCTTATATAACTATGACTATGGTGTTTTAAAAACCTCAGTGCAAGATATTTTGGCTTCGCTTTGGGGTCCTGCTGGTAGAAATAAAGAAAAACACGAAAAATGTTAAGAGCCTGAGAGATGTAATAAGCCTGCTATCGCACTTGTTTATATGTACAGTTAAAAGTCTAGCTAGTGATGTATTGTATGGATAATGAAACAAATACTCAGTAATTTTTATTTTGAATAGTTATGATAACAAATAACAACTTACATGTGAGAATCATAAAAAACATTTAAGACACATAGCTGTATAACAATCATCGCAGAATGATATGACCTTTTTCCTTTTTTATTCGCTTCACGTCTACACAACGTGATACGTAGCTTTTCATAGCAGCCAGCACTCTTCCTTCTTTTGTTCCCTTTTTTTCATAGGTAAGAAAGCAGCCTTTTTCGTCTTATCTATAACAGTTCCGTCATATTGTTTGGCTTTCTAATAACTTTACCATTGCATAAACATTTCAAATTAAACTTATACTAATTATTCTTTAAACTATTCCATGCACTATTCAACCTATCAAACTAACACTTAAATAACGCCGTCCTGCACAGGTATGGTAGCATGCACTTTCTATCGACGCGTGTACAACACTAATTCGTAGAAAGAAAATAATTAAATAAAACAAGTGCGGTAGGGGGCACAAATACCTCACCCAGTGATAGGTCTATAAGGCCTATAGCCGCACTGATAAAGTTTTTTCACTTTCAGTGCTGTGCTGGGCCTAAAGACCTCTTACGTATATTTTTGACATGATGAGTCACAGGTATAAAGACAAACACAAACCTATATTTATCTTTTTCTTACTCCCATAAATCCCCAAGTTATGAGCTCCGCACAAAAGAGAAACGGCAGGATTTTGTTCCGCTTTGCGCGCGAGGACACGCAAGAGGTGTTTAGATCTACTACCGCAGCGAACGTGTTAATATTTAGTCCGGCTTGCACATCCCTAAACGTAAACATGTATAAATTTTTGCTGTTGTCAAAAACCAATAACTTCTCAATATACGAATACCTACATATCTGTTTCTAACTGATTTCTTGAAGCGTTTGTTTATGCATATGTTGACGATTGCACATCCTAATTTGTATATCAACTTAGGTATTGCTACTGTACCTACACTAAACGTTAATGTTAATATAAAATGTGGGTTTTACGTGTTTTACTGCCGTGGAAGATTTTCGTGTGTATCTATAAAAATGATTTATCTAAATCAAAGATCTACACTGATAATAGAAAGTTACTCTGTTTCGCTGTCCCTGTCTGTCTGTTAATTACGTTTTCATGATTAAACGACTGAACCGATTTCGATGAAGTTTGGTATATAGATTACTATCTGACCCAGCAAGATTTGTTCTGCCATATAAATTAACAAAGAAATCAAATGCAGAATGAAATGTCAAAGTGACGCGACCCTTCATGTAAATGACTTCACGTCAACTAACGATAATTAAATTATATGGAACTATCAGTCCCTATTTCCCCCCGTTCAAAATTATTTTTTAAACAAAAGATAGACTATGTCCTTCCTCAGAATATAATCTATCTTCTTGCCAAATTTTATTACGATTCGTTCAGCAGTTTAGTCGTGAAAAGGTAACAAACAAACAAACTAACAAACAAACAAACAGAGTTACTTTCGCATTTATAATAATAGTATGGATAGTAATAGATTACTTTTTACTGACACTACGCATGCAAACCCGCAGGCGGAAGCGTGTAGTCTTTACTTAAAATTATAAAGAAGTAATTTGGTTGAATGTAGGGGGTAAATATCGATAAGAAGTAAAGCAGAGATTAGATTAGATTAGATAATTCCTTTATTGCACACCATTAAATATAAACATATAACAGAAAACACACTTTAAATCATAGATACAATGGGCGGTCTTATCGCTAAGTGTAATCTCTTCTAGGCAATTTTTGGATGGACACGATCTATGTGAACAAATAAGGACGGGGCGGCGTAAATCAGATATTAGAGCACAAGTTTAAATTACATTTTATAAAAAAAATATAGGTCATATAAAATAAAATGCATAATATATAATATAATCATAAAATTACATGTTTTTTATCTAGCCTATGCTGTCCCACTGCTGGGCAAATGCCTCCCCCTCATCTCTCCACTTTTCTCGATCTTGTACTAAATCCCGCTAGTCCCTATAAAAAGCGTCCAAATCATCGCGCCACCGCTTCTTAGGCCTTCCACGGTGTCGCTGTCCATCCACAGGGATCCATCCAGTTACGACCTTAGCCCACCTATTTGGTTGCATGCGGGATACATGACATGCCCAATCCCACTTTAACTTGGCAGCCTTGATACCGACGTCAGCGATGACGGTCCTTGAGCGCAATGGTGTTCCGAATCCTGGCTATTCTCTATTCATAAAATTACATTAATATTAAGATACGTAAATATATATATTATAATAGCTACTTATATAAATTATTGCGACCAAAACCAGACCAGAGATTGTATTGCGACCAAAAAGTTGACTGACTGAGAATGATGTAAATTGGAGTACTGTAAATTGGAGTACAGGTTATGGGGATCGTTGTGTTATGGCATCCATCGTATGGATGTCGTGCAATGGATGTTTATTGTAAAGTAGAATATAAAATAACCTACATATATATGATGTTTATTTTAACTTCTATTAAGAAGCCGGCGAACCCCGAGCGCAACTTCAATTCGTCCGCGTCAAAAACTTCGGCCTGAATATCGCTATCCCTGTTTAGTGACGAAGTTTAGCCACGCAGAGCGACAGTGATAGCAATAGAACGATTCTAAATTTGATTAGATTTTGTCCGTGTTCCGTAATACCAAAAATGATGACTGGAAACTTGGTGTATTTTTCTCATTGTGTTGTTATTCTGTAACTAGACGATATAATCTATGTTCCCATGACTAGGATACGTAAGATGTTGTTGTTTTTAATATATAACAATTAGGTTGAAAACAGGTCTTTTATGGCGTAAAAACATGCAGAATGCGATACGCTTCTATTTCATTTTATGTAAGTATTTTGATCTAATATATGGTTGGAAACCTAGATTAATACTATTCAAATTAAAATAATACCTTATTAAGATAGAAATATGCTCCAATTAGAAATGATCTTGGTAGTACGTGTTGTATGGGCGATTGCCCTCCGGTGTCCCCTTAACAGTATTTACAGCTTCATTTAAAAGTTTTTGTTAAACTATTTTGTTTCGGATGGACAGTTGTATAGCCGTAGAATCTTCGTAGACACTGCGTAGACACCTCGTAGATGCTGCATTAGTACAGCGAAGGTATACGCAGCGGACGCCGTGAATACTGTACGCTGTAAACTCTTACGAGGAAGAAAGGCGAGGACAAAGGGTCTAATTTTAGCTCAAAATAATAAATATAGACTATCTTTGAAATATGGCTCGAAAGTCGGACATGCCGTATTCAGGGATTCGTATCTAGATTTATTTGCAAATACCCTTAGAAAATGGTTTGGCTCGATGCTAGGATAAAAATACGATAGCTTTGATCACGGAGAAACATTTATAGCAAAGAAACTCTACGGGGAACTCTACAAAGGAGGTCTATTCTTAAGTTTGTACTTATCTGTATTTTATGTTAGGAGGGTAACTGAAATGACTGTTTCGAATAAGTGAAGGCGAATTTAAGAATAACAAAAAATCCGTTTGTATAATGTATCTTTTTGTATTAGGTATATATATATATATATATATATATATATATATATATATATATATATATATCGTGTATATATTAGGTATATATTTTATTTCTATGGAAGATAGATATTTTTCAAATTAAAAGGTATTTTTAATAACTGCTGTTGTATGCCGGTTGCTATCATTAGTTATACTCAATGTTATGGTATCAGCCACTAATGTTTTTTTAAATCACGGCTTGCACAACGATCCTTAAACGTATTTAGTGATTAAATATGTTTAAATTTGTCGTACTCGTATGGTTTGAAAACTCATTAAATCATATTTAGCCACTAAATACGTTTAGGCATCATTGCGCAAGTCTCCCTAAATGTTGGTCAAATATTGAAACCAGGAATAATTCCTGGCAATTATTATCAAATGCTATCAAGAAAATAGATGAGGTAATAGTCACTGAGTGTTTTCAAGGTAAATAATGAAGATCAAGATCGAGAATGAAGAGACTGAACGACAAATAGATATGTCGCAGTAAAATAAAGATTCTAGAAATTTATTAAAATAAATATAACAAGATAAATCATTATAGAAAAAAAAATGAAAAAAGGTTGTGATTTTATTTTGAAAGAGGGAGAATATTTTTACTGAGATCTATAAAGCTTGCTGCGCCAGATGAAATATTTTTGTGATGTTTATCCACTTACTAAAATAAACTTTTGACATTGATCATAGAAATACTATTTTATTTACCTACCATCCATATAATATGTGCCTATTTTCTCGTCAAATGACACACATTATCGAGCGAAGCGAGATCTCCAAACCGACTTGGGCAAATCGGCGTTGTATGTATGTATGTTTGTCCGAGGATAAATTTCGAAGTGTTTATCCGATCATCGTGAAATTTGATACATATGTAGGTAGAAATGGCACAATATTGGTGTGACTAATGGCGGGTTCCTATATCCGTCGGCAACCTGCTACGACTTGTTTCTCCTTGAAAATGTGTCAAAAGTTTGACACTAGTTTGACACTTTTTCAAGGAGGTACGAGTCGTAGTCAGTTACCGTTGGATATAGGAACCCGCCGTAAATGAGCTAAAAATGTTGGGTTGTTGTTAAGATACCAAGGGGGGTAATAAATGAAAATGAGACTATAAGGTCATTTTCAAATTGGACATTAAATGAAAGGTTTTTATTACTACATTTCGATGCCGTTTTTATTTTTAGTAAAGTTCTTGTAGTTTTTTAGTTATTAGCCATAATAAAAACTGAACTTTGACAAAACTCAGAGGGTACACCAGTGACCCCAGAGCGCTGTAATTTGGTATGCGTGTAGCTTAAGTGACACAAATATAGGCAAAAGTCTTAAATCTAGAATAACTGCAATTTATACCCTATAAAAGTGTAACCAATTGACATGAACTCCCGTTACCTGTAATTTGAATAAAACTGTAGGTCATAGGCCGGGAGATGGTGACACAAAATTTCAGGTCATTTGTACCAGGGTGACCCTTCAGGGGTTTCATTACGTAATGACAAAAAGGAAAACGATGGTCATAGAGCTGGTACCGGCGGCCCAGTCGCGTGGGTGTCAATCGAACGTGTCGGTTAGATTACGAAAGTCGAACGATTTGTTCCACAAAACTTTTTGTATTTTCCGATAGTCGATAAAAAAGAAGTAGGCGGTAGCGTAATGACATACTTCTCCGGTGTGACTTACTGCCCGCCATACCGGCGAAAATACATTAATTTTTATAAAAACAATTCAACCATTTGTACCAGGCTAGTTTTTGCACAGCTAATCATCGTCGAGTCGACGAAAATCACCATGCCATACTTTTCCGACGGTTCCAAATGGCCGCCATACCGTAAAAGAGTATTTTTTTGCAAAACGATTTGTACAATCCTATAATTTTTTTTACTAGTTTTCTGTATGATCATAAATAGAAGTCTGTTATTGCCATACCTGTAAATGGTGGCGTATGTGTACAATATTTTTTCAAATTAGTAAGATTTTATACGTATATTATAGATAACATTACGAATAATATATTATTGTTTTTAGGGGAGACTCGCAAGATCTCAGTTCGGGGCAAACTACTAGTTGTAAGATCGACAAGTGTGAGTGTTTGAACTGGACGTAAGTACCTGTTGCTCATGGGCTAAAGTATAACATAAAGAAAACCGAATTGATGGTATTCAGGTCAGGACAAGGTCCAGGACGTGTGCCCGAGGTACACATGAACGGTACAACCATTTAAAATGGTTAAACAGTTTAAGTACCTAGGTCACTTACTGACGGAGACGCTGAGACATGATGACATCGAGCGAGAGCGGAGAGCGCTCGCCGTCCGGGGTAACATACTCGCACGCCGCTTTACAAACTGCAGTCCAGACGTAAAACACACCCTATTCCGGGCATATTGTCTGGGTATGTACACATGCCAACTTTGGTCTAATTTTACTAGAAAGGCCATCAACATCAAAAGGGTCCAGTACAATGATGCCTACCGGGCTCTTTTGAGGTTGCCGAGGTACTGAAGTGCGTCGAGAATGTTCTCCGAGGCGCGTGCTCCCGACTTCATCCGAACTCGCGTAGCGTCGTTTTGGAGTAGGCTGAGTCGCTCCAACAATAGCGTACTGAGGGCTGTCTCTGACCAGATATATAAAAATGGAATTTATAAGTATTGGATTTCCGTCCATTTGGACGGAAACAAAAAATGACTAGACTAGAGCATCTGCTCCGTGGCATAAGCTGTATTTTTAACCAACTTCAAATAAGGAGGAGGTTCTGAATTTTGTTGTTATATTTATTGTATTTTATATTTGTATGTGATATGGGTCGTATTTGTTGTGCCTGAAATAAACAAATTTTATTTTATTTATTTATTAATATTCCTAGTTTAATTACAAGCAATAATATTTGACAACCTAAACGACAATAAAAATAAATATCAGTGAAACAAAAAGAATCAATATCGTTAGGACTGGCAGAATGGACAACTAATTCGAAACATTATATGACTTGGTTAGAAATTTAAATTTTTAAATTGAAATACAGTTCTTACAATTGTCAATCAAATTGTGAATATTGAAAAAATTATAAAAAATTATATTAATATTTAAATTATTAATTTTAATTAATATTTCTAACTCATTACGAAAAGTTACTATTTTTTGTTGTTTTATTAAAAATGGGTAAAATTAAGAGCTGTGATGCAGCAACGAGAAAAATTATAGCGAATTTTCATTTAAAACAAAAATGGAGTTACAGAAAAATCGCCGATTATTTGTAATGTTACGTAAAGATAGAATTTAACTCCCTCGCACATTTAAAACTACACGGAACATCGGATAACGTGCCAAGAAAACTTCGACCCAGGAAGACAGTTCAAAAAGACAGGCTTATGCTTCGATTAGCTAAAGCGGACCCCTTTAAAGGATCCAATGTTATAAGAAAAGAAGTATTTTCAGAAGACGATCCTCGACACGTGTAAACTAGTTCGGAGACGGTTGGTTGAAGGAAAATTGTTAGTAAGGATCGCTAGAAAAGTACCACTACTAACCAGTCAACATAGAGAAAATCGTCTAGCATTCGCTCGCAAATATAAAAAGTTTTGTTTTCAGATAAAACTAAAATTAATTTGATTAATTCCGATGGAAAACGATATGTACGACGACCAATAAATGAGGCATTGAATAACAAGTACACTAAAAAGACAGTTAAGCACGGTGGTGGAAATGTAATGGTGTGGGGATGTTTCTCAGGGTACGGGATTGGTCTCGTGAGAAAGATTGAAGGGCAGATGGATCAATATCAATACAAAAAGATCTTAGAAGAGACAATGATTCTATATTCCGAGGAAAATTTGCCAGTAACTTGGATATTTCAGCATGACAACGACCCAAAGCACACAGCACGCAACGTTTAAGCGTTTCTCACGGAAAAATCCGTGACAGTGTTAGAGTGGCCTGCCAATAGTCCGGATTTAAATCCCATAGAAAATGTGTGGCACACTATAAAGGCCAAACTATCGCAGAAACATGTCACTAATATTCATGGACTTCACAGTTCATTTGAAAACGTTTGTAGAAGTATTCCTGTAGAAACCTGTAATAAATTGGTTGAATCAATGCCGCGTCGCTGCAAAGCTGTAATCGAGAACAGAGGCTATCCTACCAAATACTAATTGTTTAAGGTTGTAGCATTTTTAGTATTTTTCAAAACTATTAGGGTTTTGTTCAATTTAATAACGATTTAAGTAATGATTTTTTGGTGTTTCTAATTAGGTGACCGGTTTATATCTCGTATTTTATTTTGATATTAATATAAGTTTCAGTTTTGGAAAAACAACCGTTGTTTTCTATTATTATAATGGTATAAACGTTCTACAACGTTCTCGTGAAATTCAGTCCATCCAAAGGTTGTCTGGAAGAGATCGCTTTTAGCGATAAGACCGCCACTTGTATTTCTGATTGTATTGTTATTTGTTTTGTATATTGTTTTTTTTTAATTTAAGTGTGATTTACAATAAAGCGTTTTCTATCTTCTATCTATCTATAAACAATGCAATATAATATCCGATGCATCGATTTTAATACGTAGGAACACTCAATGATACGTTAAAAATTAGATAGAAAGGGAATTTGCAATAAAAATATAAACCCAGGTGGGTGTTTCTAATTAGATGACCGCCACTGTATATAGATTATAACCGGGATTAAGACATGATATAATTTTTCCCGATAATCAGTTCCCACGGGATGCGAATGGAAATCTATATAATAATATTTGGTCCCTGTTTCTCCTTCGCGCCAAATTACTGGGGAGATTGGGTTAAACGTGTTTTACTTAAGTCAGACCGATTGAAAATATCAAAATACGCTAGCTCGTTGATCTATTTCAGCTGGTTTTTTGCTTTATAAATAATATGTTTAAAGAAAAGAGGACCCGCCTCTACAACCAATGTGTCCTGTCAACATAACCTACGGTGCTGAGACATGGATGCTCACGAAGGAGACTGTGCACAAGATTAGAGTTGCACAGAGAGCCATGGAGCGCACCATGCTCGGCATCACACTGCTAGACCAAGTCCCCAATATCGTATCGGTGGCAGGCGCGGTGACGACAGGTGGAGCAGGGTGCTGACTGAGTGGTGGCCCCGAGATGGAACCAGGAACGCAGGTCGTCCACCGGCAAGATGGGTCGAAGGCATTATAAAAATCGCAGGTCGTATGTGGGTTAGAACAGCGTAGAACAGAGGCGAATGGCGACAACGAAGAGAGGCCATGCCCAGCAGTGGGATGAGAAGGGCTGACGATGGCGATGACGATGATAAAATAATATTTTTATAATTGTTCTAGATAGATATTCTTTTATTTTTCCTGCAACCTTTGCAAATATTTAGGATTTTTTGCTTTCCAATGCAAATAAAGAAGAAAGGTATTTTTTCGAAATTTTTTTTCGTAACTCAAATTAACCCCCTTTATTAAATACTGTAGTCGTAACGACGAAGGTTCGTGTTAAGCGTCGAAAAATAAGGTTACTAGGGTTAAGACAAAAAAAAATGGAATGTGTGAATTACTCTTTTGTTAAATTTGACTTAGTAATCCTATTTCAAAAATGACCAACACCATTTTAGCCTCTTTGGCAATCAAAATAAAAATATTTTTGAATTTATATAATTGCAATGGAGTTGGGCCAGTATTATTTATACCTATTATTATTACATATTATTTTATTATTACCTTTCAAGCCGATAGCTTGACATACGGATGGACGGACCCATAACAAACGTGAAAACATAAACAATCTATTAATATCCGATCAATTACAAGGTTCCAAAATATCCACTTTATTGCGGAAATCTCATCATGGATTTGAACGAACCCAAACAAAAAGTACCTACCCACTAGAGATTGGTTTGAGAGTGGTTCGCGGGATTGGATTTCGTCGATTCGTTTTCCTTTATAGTGGTCAGATAGTGCAGTACGATTCTACCTACACCCTTTATACCCGGGCAATGCATCTATATTGACGATTTTTTTGTATATAAAATAAAAAAATAATGATAAAAAACTTGTACTATGAGAACTAAATAACAGATAGAATACTTATTTCGTTTCCCATAGTACAAGCTTTTCTTAGTTTGGGGCTAGATAGCGCTGTGTGAAATGTCCAGCATTTTTTTATACTACTTATATGACAAACGAGCATGCAGTCCACCAGATGTTAAGTGGCTACTGCAGCCCATGGATATCCACATAGAATTCAAACAAGCTATTGTGTTGTCTTGATCTCTATGTGGATATGTTGCCATACTATAGGACTTAGCTGTTATGCCTATATGCCAGTAATTACAGGAACATACCATTACCATATAACCGGAACACAGCAGCACAAGTACTGCTATTTGCCGGCAGATAAAGGTAAGGTGGTGGTGCCCACTTCCTCGAGTTTGTCAGGAGAATACAAACAAACCGAGCAAAGAGCCCATGATTCCGGTTCCTATACCAAATTTGCCATGCAATAAAATTGGGACAGATTTATTTGAGTACCAAAAGAAATCTTATTTAATTTTAGTGGATTATTTTTCTGGCTTTGTTGAAGTAAGTCATTTAAGAGATACGTCGGCAAAGTCTGTAACGACCGTTATAAAAGAAAATTTGGCTCGGTATGGGATCCCCAAACTGTAATTAGTGATAACGGTCCACAGTTTTCATGTCATAACTTTAAAAAATTTGCTGATGAATGGGGTTTCAGTCACATAACATCATCCCCGTATTATGCCCAATCGAACGGTAAAAGCAAAAGGGCAGTACAAACTGTTAAAAAAATGTTAAAAAAGTCCATAGATAGTAACGCGGATTTTTATTTAAATTTGCTAAGCTATAGAAACACGCCGCGAGATAATTTGGATTCTCCTGCACAACTACTGATGGGACGACGATTAAACTGTAGATTGCCCGTTCATTCCGATTTGTTAAAACAAAGTTATAATTATAAAAATGAATCTCAGCACAAAATGCTACTAGATAAGCAGAAAAACAGTAAGATCCATTATGATCAACATTGCAAAGCGCTTCCTGAATTGAATGCCGGCGATGACGTAATCATGTTGGAAAATAATAACAAAAAAATTCGTGGTACTGTTTTTGGAAAAGCAACCACTCCACGTTCCTATATGTAAAGAACAGATTAGGTATTTATCGACGCAATCGACGACATTTAATTCACAATCCAACGCAAGAGATTAAACAGGCAGAATGTAAAAAACATGGTCTAAGTCCTATTGTTGTATCGGATGATGATGATTTATACAAATCTGGGGAGGAAGGAGACGAGTATGAACCTAGTAGGTCATTTGGTGAATTTGGTGAAGAATATTCACCTCCATGTCTCCGTCCGTGAAAGCTATAGTAAAGGTTGCTTTAATTATGCATGCTTAACTAGTTGTAAGTACATATGCACTTTAGGTCTGAGTAATTTAGTTGTTTACCTATTTATTTAGGGGAAGGTGTTGTGGGTAGGCAAGATAATAATGTATACCGAAGTACCCTCAGATAAATAAATTAGTTGTTAACCAGGCTCGGTCGTAACATTATACTACACCCGCTAACTCCTGCGTCTTAGTCGGCTATTCGCCCACTGCGCCACGGAGGTCGTCAGTCAGAAATAATCTGATAGTAAACCTTAATAAAAAGTGTTTATTTATAAAAGTCCACCACAACATCCAAATTATTCCCTTTAGACTTCAAGTGGATCATATTACAGGCATTATGTTCATATACAAGTTTGTAAGTTGGGTGTAGGCTATATATGGGAGCTATTGGGTGTAGACTGCACGAGATGGGATGCTCTGGAAGCAATGGGGAGGCCTATGTTCTGTGGATATAGCTTTTTAGATGATTTTGATAAGTAATGCCCATCTACTTACTATCCGTGCAAAGAGTGGGTTAGCTACTATCATTATCACCATCATTCTCAGCCCGTGTCGACCGACTGCTGGGCATAGGCCTCTCTTTGTTTCTGCCATTCTTCCCTGTGCCAGTCTGAACCACGTACGATCCGCGGTCTTATTGATGTCGTCGACCCATCTCGCTGGTGGACGTCCCCTATTTCGATGCCCAGTTCTCGGCCTCCACTCTATTTAAATCAAATCAAAATCAAAAATCTTTTATTTGTATATTATATACAAGAGTACATTTAATAACTAGGGTTGGGAACTCTTCTTTTAAGTTGCATTAACCTGTGTTAGCGCGCAGAACAGATGGCCGATGGGGCCGGAAAGTTCTCGAATGGAGGCCACGGACCGGCAAGCGCAGCGTAGGACGTCCACCTACAAGATGGGCAGACGACTTGGTAAGAACCGCAGGTCGGCATTGGATGCAGGCCGCTTCCAACCGCAGTTCCTGGAGATCAATGAGGGAGGCCTTTCTCCAGCAGTGGACGTCCTACGGCTGCTATGATGATGATGATGAACCTGTGTTAGAAGATACCTTGACTGTGGTCGTTTAGGATCACATCTTGCATAACATTAAGTGTAAACTAATATAAAATAAATAAATAGATAATATTGAGTGAGGACATGCTGTACTAATTAATTATAAATATTATATAAAGATCATTTTATAGGTTCTATATACATAAAACTGTAGTTATCGTTTAACATAAATAAATTTGCATAAGAAGTTTTAATTTAAAATAATTTAAAAGTTGTAGGTTTAAAAGTTATGTTAATTAAGTTGTTTAAATGAGTTGGAGTTTCAAGACAATAACTAATAGGTTGGGGAAAAAGTCTTTTCGCATTATAATATGTATGAACTTGTAATAAAATCTCTTTGGCTATACTATTTGTATCTGGCTGGTTTTGGTATCATTCAAAGTTTAAATTTTAAAGAAGATAATTCCAAATTCAAATTAGGAAAATGTGTGATTTTTGTTTGTTTTTCGTACTGTAAAGATGAGTGAATCTAATGAAGAAATTCGTAACATTTTAAAATTTTGCTACAAAAAAGGT
This sequence comes from Philereme vetulata, assembly GCA_918857605.2. Classification (NCBI taxonomy): domain Eukaryota; kingdom Metazoa; phylum Arthropoda; class Insecta; order Lepidoptera; family Geometridae; genus Philereme; species Philereme vetulata. Next base: position 9,923,452 of record OU975442.1, on the reverse strand, counting down.
AAAAATGCAACGCAAGCCGCGAAAAAAATTTGCGATGTTTATGGACCTAGTGCAGTGTCTGTGAGAGTAGCACAAATTTGGTTTAAGCGTTTTCAATCCGGAAATTTTGATGTCAAAGATGCACGTCGCTCTGGTCGCCCTATTACGGATAAAATTGATGCCATTTTTGAAAAAGTGGAGCAAGATCGGCATATCAGTAGTTACGACGTAGCTGAAGAACTGGGAATTGACCACAAAACAGTTTTGGCGCATTTGAAAAAAACTGGGTACACAAAAAAGCTCGATATTTGGGTACCCCACGAGCTCGCTGAAAGAAACATAATGAACCGTGTACTCATTTGTGATTCTTTATTACGACGTATTGAAACCGAACCATTTTTGAAGAAGCTGATAGCTGGTGATGAAAAATGGATCACGTACGACAAGAACGTGCGGAAAAGGTCGTGGTCAAAAGCCGGTCAGGCTTCACAGACTGTGGCGAAACCCGGGTTAACTCGCAACAAGGTGATGCTGTGTGTGTGGTGGGATTGGAAGGGCATTATTCATTATGAGCTGTTACTACCAGGCAGGACTATCGATTCTGAACTCTACTGCGAACAACTGATGAGATTAAAGCAAAGAAGTTGAGAGAAAGTGGCCGGAATTAATTAACAGAAGGGATGTGGTTTTTCATCATGATAATGCTAGACCTCACACATCTTTATCCACTCAGCAAAAATTAAGAGAGTTTGGCTGGGAGGTGTTAATGCATCCGCCGTATAGTCCTAACCTTGCACCTTCAGATTTCCACCTGTTTCGGTCTCTTCAGAATTCTTTAGGCAATGTCAGGTTAACATCTTGAGAGGACTGCCAAAACTACTTGTCGCGGTATTTAGATCAGAAGTCCCAAAATTTCTATAGCAATGGGATCATGACCCTACCTTCAAGATGGCAAAAAGTTTTCAAACAAAATGGTACCTACATACTTTAGTTAAATGTAAATAAACTATATTAAAAAATGTTTTGAATTTTCTTAAAAAATGCGAAGAAACTTTTTCCCCAACCTAATATAAGGCATAAATAAACATAGTAAATATTTATATTAATTAGGACAAGTATATAGATCATCTGCAACTATATTTGAATAGTCCATAATCTGTTTCATATTAGGTAGATAGATAGAAGATATAAAACGCTTTATTGTATACCACACTTAAATTAACAAATCATCATTAAAACACTTAAAACTAGACACGTGATAGTACAATTGGCGGTCTTATCGCTAAAAGCGATCTCTTCCAGACAATCTTTGGATGGACTGGATTTTACGAGAACGTTAAAGGACGGTAGCTTTATAACATGAGATTTTTATTTAATTGTACGTATACTTACCTAAGCAAAACAAAATAAATAGATACCAGGGTAGGTAATATTATACATAAATATTATACATAAACATTCTGTGATATTAAATATACTAACAATAAATAAAATATGAAACAGCTGTAATACAAGATATGTGTTTTATTGTATAATCTAACTGTAAATAAATATAAAATTATACTTATAACTTATAAATGTGAAGGATTAGGGATAGGTTATGGTTAGGCATACTACTATACAGAATTAAGGAAATCTTCAGTTTGTTGGTAAGTCTGCGGTTTTAACCAATTTGTTACTATTTTTTTACATTTAGCGTAGGTCATAATATAAATATTTAAGTTTCTGTTAATTTTATTATATATTTTTATTGTTTGAGTATTGAATTGTTTTGAAGCGAACACTGTACTTTGATTGCGTTTTTTTGAGTCTATAATTAGATTACCGTGGATTTTGATTATACATTGTAGGATGTACAACTGTCGGACAGTTAATACATTTGCTTCACTATATAGTTTATCAGTTCTAAACCTCCTTTTCTTGCGTAGCATTACTTTTAAAATGTGTCTCTGTGCCCGTTCAATACTAATAAATTTTGTTTTGTAACGCCGCATATTGAAATGCATCTTATGTCCTTCTTCATTATAAGAGAATTGATTGAACCAGTGTTATAAATAGTGGGTTATTAGTTCTTTGTCAGCAATATCTCGTAAGTGTTTAAAAATCTAGATTGATTTTCTTGCTCGGTTAGCAACTAGTTCCAGTTGAGGGTACCAAGAAAGATTTTTTGTCTAGCATAACACCCTGATATTTTGAAGTGTTTACTCTTTCTAAATTTAGGCAATCACAAGTCCTTGATCCCATTCCAGTACAGAAATGGGTTGTTATCTTTAGATTGAGATCAGGTTGTAGTGAATCTGAGATGGAAAACGGTATACAATTAGTGTTTAGCGCATTAAGCGAGAGTAAGTTTAGGTTTAACCAACTAATGATCTTTTGTAGTCCTGACTCAGCTAGTTTATAGACTTCAGGCCAGGACTTGCCATGGAATAGTAAGGCAGTGTCATCGGCGTATGAGAAGACTTTTCCATTTGTTAGATGTATACTTGTAAGATCTTTAATGTAGGTAAGAAATAATGTCGGTCCAAGGACGCTTGCTTGTGGGACGCCGTATCTAGAGGTATTTTTGTCCATACTAAAGATCTTAGTGTCCAGTTTAATTCTTTGAGTTCGGTCTGCTAAGTAGCTGGTTAGTAATGCGAGAAATTGACCTCTTATACCAAGCTTTTCAATCTTTCTATTATTATATCGAATACTATTAGTTCCTTAGTCCACCTACCGTCACTACGTCTGACCAAGTGTCCTGCCCAACTCCATTTGAGCCCCATTATTCGCTTGCTGACGTCTAGCTGGTATAATAAATGTTTAAATCCAGATACTAATTCTTTATTTCAGCTTTCAAACACATGTAAGTATTAGAGTCATATTAAAAGTTAGATAGATAGACACTTTATCGTACTACATAACAATCATTACTTTGTAGGTACTATTCATTTTAAGAGCAGTAGAGTTTTTTGTCCAAGACGAAGGTGCTCTCGAATGTCTCCGGTGTCATACCGGAGATGAGACTGGAGACAATCGACCAGTATGTTTATCTTGAACATATTCTATCGTTTGGTAAAGAGCATCAGCAGAAGGAGATCGCTAAACGGATCCAATTGGGATGGGCTGCATTCGGCAAGTTAGACGACATCCTTAGGTCGCCTAAATTTCCACAGTGTCTGAAGACCCGCTTATTCAACCAATGTGTTCTGCCCACCATGACCTACGGTGCTGAGACGTGAACGTTCACGCAGATGGCTGTGTACAGGTTAAGAGTTGCACAACGAGCTATGGAGCGTACCATGCTTGGCATCAGACTATTAGATCGAGTTCCAAACGTCGAGATCCGTAGACGAACGAAAGTTCATGACGTTGGGATTCGAGTTATGGAGCTCGAATGGTCTTGGGGGGGACACTTGGCTAGACGTGGTGATGACAGATGGAGCACGACAGTGACTGAATGGTGGCCGAGGAGCAGGTATAGAAAGGTTGGACGACCAGCAGTGAGATGGGTGGACGACATCGTAAAGGTCGCGGGCCGTCAGGATCGTGGTGGATGGTACAAACTTGGGGAGGCCTATACCCAATAATAGGTGAAGTCAGGCTGTGGATGATGATGAGAGTTTTTTTGTAAATCACCCGGGAAAACACTACCGCCTGGCTAGTGACGCTCACATACAGTGAAACCGAGCAGTTACTAGAGATACAATTGTAAACTGTATTATTATTAGTAGTTATAGTATTTTTATTTTGACGACCTCCGTGACGCAGTGGGCGTATAGCCGGCTGAGACGCAGGAGGTAGCGGGTTCGATTCCCGCCCCGGAACAAATGTTTGTATGATCTACAGATATTTGTTTCGTGTCTGAGTGTTTTCTAAATATTATATTAAGTATGTATTTACGAAAAAAATGTATGTAAGTATTCTATCAGTTATCTGGTTCCCATAATACAAGTTTTGCTTAGTTTGGAACTAGATAGCGCTGTGTGAAATGTCCAGCAATATTTATTATATTTTTATTATTTTATTTCTTGTTTCTCTAGTTTTTATTATTATGTTTTATTTAGTCGACGACTGTAATGTTTAAAGAATAAGTAACCTATTAAGTTGTTTATGTAGCAATAAATACATTTTTCATATTTTCATACCTATTTTTACCAATAAGCAGCATTGTTGCATTTCAGTGTTACAAGTTGATGGACGCAGGACAGTGCATCGCTAAGGTGCGTGACCTAAAAAGCAATAGGTACTTTGTTTTAGTCGATAGTTACCACTTACTAGCTCCACTGCTGAAACCTGACGGTACTCTGGCCCATACCGCTGAAGAGAAGCGAATCTGTTCGCCAATCTTTTTGCGGAATCTTCTCGTCTAGATGCTGCAAGCGGGACACCTCCGAGTCTACCGGATGGTGGGGTATTAATGCCGGAAATCCGCATACATCAGACCGAGGTTCGAAAAACGATGCAGAATCTGGACTTGAACAAAGCCAGTGGCCCTGACGGTTTTCCGGCAGTTGTTCTTAAATTCTGCGCGCCTGAACTCGCTCCTGTACTGACACGCCTCTTTCGCCGCTCTGTGAAGTCTGGACAAGTGCCGAAATCCTGGAAGCTTGCAAACGTGCAGCCCGTGCCTAAAAAAGGTAGTCGTGCCGACCCCTCTAACTACAGGCCGATCTCGGTCACGTCCGTCATCTGTAAGATTATGGAACGTATACTGAACAACAGGCTCCTGGCACACCTAGAAACGCATAACCTCCTCAGTGATAGACAATATGGCTTTCGCCAAAATCGGTCCACTGGGGACCTTTTAGCGCATGCTACTCACATATGGAGCGAAGCCGTTGAGAAACATGGAGAAGCGCTGGCTGTTTCTCTTGACATCTCAAAGGCCTTTGATAGGGTCTGGTCTTATTAGCAAGCTTCCATCATACGGTCTGCCCACTGGTTTGTGTGTCTGGATATCGGACTTCTTGAGGGACCGTTCGATACGACTCGTTGAAGGCTGCTCGTCCAATCAATTGGAGCTTAACACCGGGGTCCCACAAGGGTCAGTACTTTCCGTAACTCTGTTCTTACTGCATATCAATGATCTGCTAAAACTCGGTACCTTTGGGTATGCAGACGATAGCACAGTTATGGAAAGCTATACATCTAGTGCACGAGCCAGTAGAGCGCAGATTCAGTCACTCAGGGAGGCCATGGTCGAGCGCTTAAACTTGTCCTTGAAGGCAATCTCCGACTGGGGTTATGCCAATCTGGTCAAGTTCAATGCGAATAAGACCCAGGCGTGTCTGTTCTTCGCAAAACGAAGTCAATTTAATCTGACTCCTACTTTCCGAAATGTATCAGTGCCGATATCTGACCACCTCGAGCTTCTTGGTATCACATTAACTCCAACTCTCAATTTCGGCTCCTACATTGAGTCGAAAGCCCAGTTGGCTGCTAAAAAGCTTGGTATACTCGCAAAGGTGAGGCAACCCTTCACACCGGGACAGTTGCTCAACTTGTACCAAGCACAAGTCCGATCGTGTTTGGAGTACTGTTCTCACCTCTGGGACGGATCAGCAAAGTACCAACTTGAAGCTCTGGAATCAATTGAGAGAAGAGCCAAGAAGCTCATAGGCAATGATGAGCTAGTTGATGCAAGGCTCCTTAGCCTGGAGCATCGACAAAAGGTTGCTAGCCTCTCGGTTTTTTATCGAGTACATTTCGGGGAGTGTGCGGCGAAACTTTTCAACCTGATCCCACTATCTCCTTTCTATCAACGGACAACCAGACGCTCTGCGGTGCGCCACCGCTATATGGTAGAAATACGTCCCATTCGCACAAAGCGGTTCTTTTCGACCTTTATTATGCGCACCGCCAAAGAGTGGAACGACTTGCCAGAGTCTGTTTCCTGATAGCTACAACCTGGATATATTTACGTCGCGAGTGAATAGGTTTCTTCTAGGCAAGCGTGTACCATCGTAGACTGCATCATCGCTTACCATCAGGCGAGATCGTGGTCAAACGCAAGCTTATAATATATTTATGAAAAAAAAACTTCACATCAGATGCGCCATATGCTTGTTCAATCTCAGGGTCGCATAAATGAAAAGTTCAAATTAAAAAGATCTCATGAAATATTATAACACTTTGCAAGTCCATACGCTTGTTACATCTCCAAGTATAATAAAAAAATAATAAAAATACAGAACGCAGATAAAACAGAATACTGAAAACGAAAACAACAGATGTTTACAATGGGTGGCTTAAAATTATTTGTTCCAGACAACCTTAGGATGGAGAGGACAAGTAAGTTATGGAAGACAAGTAAAATAAAAATAAAAAAGCTCCCGACACAAAATATCAAATACAAATATATTTATTTTGTATCCATTTTTACATTCTATGAATACAACAGTTATACTTATACCAAATACAAGAATAGGTCGTCACTCAGCGGTGTGCCACTGTGACGTATAGCTACTGTAGCGCTGCTGGTATTATGTGACGCCTTTAGTGCGTGTGAGTAACAGAACATAGAAACACGCGTTTACATTATTATTTAACTTATAAAAGTTCACAATATTCAAAAAAACTAAAAAAATATATAAAATATTAACACAATAACTACTAAACATTGCAAATCACTTATTAAAGCAAGACTTATTGTGAGATCAAAAGTAACAGTATAATAAAAAACAAATTTCTGCAAATTATTAAATAAATAAAATATTAAATATGTAACAATTGTGGGGACTTTTTAATTTAACATACACAAAATAAAGTAATCTATGCAACTAAATCAAACTTAATGTAGGCTCAGAACGACTACCTGCAATGGAGTAATTTGTAAAATTACACATAAGAAAGAAAAAAAATACATTTATTTGACATACACACAGGACAGACCATTCAAAACAGAACAAATACGAAACAAACATACCTACTTACATAAAGATTATAATGATAAAAAAGAAAAATTATTTACAGAAATACAGGAAAATAAAAATTAGTACTTAAACATAGATAGGTACAGATAATATGGTGTTACGTGCTGTGTGGGCCAAACAGGCCCCGTCTCAGCGTATTGCTGCCAACCATCCGAGGAAGGTAAGCGGCGCTGGTTTTCAGATGGGACCCATGGGCAGCTTCACAAATGCAGAAAAATAAATGAGTAAACAGATACATACATACATATATTGTACGTAAATATTACTATTGAAGCTTAAGAAACTTTTATTGCATTTTTTAAGTGAAATTTTAAAAGAGTGTACCGATTATCAATAATCATAAATCATGCAAAAAAATGTTTTGAAGCTTTACTAAAAACCCGTAATAAATTTCCATTTTACAGCTGAAGTGCTTATGAAAAGACAAAAGGACAAGAGGTGTATTTATCGTGGAATAAAATCGACGTAAATGGGATGTGCGGGTCGCAACACCATGTCAGCAATTAATGCGGGCCGCGCGCCTTTCTCCACGGCCCGCAGCCTGAAAGCGCGCGAGATCTCACTCAGCACACACTTCATTTCCAGTATCGCGAACCGCTGACCTGAAATAATTCGAAAAGTTCAAAGGATCGTTTTGGTAAATGGGAGATTTAGTCCTACGAGAGGACATGTACTTAAAATAGGGTCAAATAAGTTGGACGTATGCACATCGACTATTTAAATTGGGTTACAATTCACACGTCATGGTACAGAAACGTGGCCTTTCACTATGGGCCTTAGTAACTCAGGGTGCTATGGAGAGGATTAGGCCCCTTACGCACTAGCGGTTGGCCGCCTAGACGGTTCGTTTGTTTGAGCGGCCAGCCGCCTATCGCGGCCAACCGCGATGAAACCGCGTTATAAGCAGTTGGACCGCTCGAAGGCGTGTTGGGCGCTCAAAGGCGCAACTCAAACGTACAAACTCATCGGCGGCTCGCCGCAAACTGAACCGCCAGGGCGTATAAACAAGATGGCGGCTAGCCGCGAAGCGGGCCGCAGCTCTTCATTGAACCGCCGCGGTTCATATTTTTGCGGTTCAAGTGCGTACAATCACAAGCGGTTGCTTAGTAAATTGGAAAAGCGGCTAGCCGCACGCTTAGCCGCCCCCGCGGCTAACCGCTAGTGCGTAAGTGCTATGCTTAGTATTTTTCTACGAGATCGAATTAAAAATAACGAGATTCGTAGACGAACCAAAGTCGCTGACAACTGAAGTGGCAGTGGGCGAGGCAAATTGCTCGAAGAACTAACGGCCGTTGGGGCAGAAAGTTTCTTGAGTAGAGACCACGCACTGGAAAACACAGCGTAGGACGGCCCCCCACTAGATGGAAATACGACCTGATACAAGTTGTTGAGGCCGCACGAGATCGGACATTTTGAAAATCTATGGGGAAAATCGAAATCTATTTGGAAAAACTATCGATCTATTTATCCTCCAATTTAAATTTTTCTTTTCTTATTTGACGCTATAAACAGTTAGTAGACCATGGTCTGAATAACGTTTGTTCTAGGAAAACAGTGATTTAAAGGACACCGTGTATATCTCTCGTTATCACTTAAAATTATCGTCCATAAACCGATTATACAGGCAACCAATTTTTTTGTAGCAAAGAAACATCATCACTATCCTCATCAGACGACATTTTGGATAAAATTGAATTCTGTTTCATGCCATGTATCGGTCGATGCAAGATATATCACACCATCGACAGAGTCATGCTACAAGCCATATCTAAATCACGTATTTTATTAGGTGGCCGCATGACCTAAGATAATTTGACTTATGAAAATGATTTTATTTATAGCAGAGTCACACATACATCTTAAACAGTAATCTAATTGGCTAGGTAACTAGTGAAGTGCACAACGCTGACAACTTACTACTAAGTATTATAATGTTGGAACCAGTAAGTTGGATAACTTAAATTTGTCACTTTAAATAACTTTGCTACTAATATCTTTTTATTTAGGAAACAATTTGATTTTACCAAAGGTTGTTTAACTACAGATGCTGCTACAAGCTTTATGAAAAGTGTTTTAGAGTCATGGGAAGGTAGACATGATATAATAGGGATTTTCTGCGACATAACTAAAGCATTTGATTGCGTAAATCACGACATTCTACTGGACAAACTGCAATTCTACGGTGTTAGAAATGGTGCTCTTCACTTAATGAGGTCATATCTATCTAATAGGACGCAGAGAGTCACTATTAATGATGTGCTGCCTGATGCTGTGGATTTACAAATAGGCGTTCCTCAGGGATTACCTCCTCAGGGGTTTTAAGTAAATGAATATGAATATAAGACGCCGGAAGATGGGCAGCAGCGTCTTTCCGTGTATCAACATCCCGTACTGCGCTCGCCAACCCGCCTGCCAAGCGTGGTGAGTATGGCAACTACCCATCATGGAGATCCATGGAGGCCTGTGTTCAGTAGTGGACGTTTTACGGCTGAAATGATGATAAGACGCCTCTATTTTTTCAGCGTTCTCAGCTTTTATTAAAACTCCTTGTCACACTACGGTAAATAGAGCTATAGTCTGATGCCAAAGCTTACCTATACAATTTCTGGGCCCAGCACTGAAAGGCACGTAAGCGTAAGGATGCCTGGTCTCTCCAGTCAGGAACCTCTCCGGTTTGAAGGCTTCAGGGTCTGTGTAGAGCTCTGGGCGACGGTGCAGATCGTATATATGCACCCCTACTTCTGTGCCCTTGTTTACTTTTAAGTCACCTTAAAAATAAACGACCAATAAAGTTGGAGCAATACTCGTATCATAAAAGAGAAAGAAGAAAGTACAGAAGCTAAGTTCAGTACAACATGTGAAAAAAGGTACACGCACACATAAACGCGTGTAAGTGGATCTCAGATCATCGTTCGACATCGTTCGACCAAGATCGCCTCAGTAGCCCAGGATGCTATGCAATTATCTTTTGTAATTTTAATCCCGTCAAAAACATTAATGTGAAATGAGAGCCAAGTTCAATATTATGATATATGCCTTGGTTGTTGACTTCCGCGACAAAAGAAGTGAGATCTAAATGGGTGCCAAGTTCAGTGGTCAATCCTGAAATTTTTTTGTAACAACTTATAATAACGCATATTGTATTATATTGTATTCATTTATTTCAGATAATTTTTATCCATAATCACAATAAGTTAAAACAAATTAATTACAATCAAAATAAATTAAATTAAATAAATAAGTATTATAATATAGTAGGTAAGTTAAAATTAAAATAAACAACAGTCAAATAAATAAGTTAATTAATTACCTACGTGTTTTAAATTGCCCGTAATTATCCCCACCCAGTGCCTCTGAATGGGGCAATCAAAACGACCAGCTCAAATCATCTTCAGAATACTGTTGGGACTACCGCGCAATCTGTGTAAAATATGGAGCACATAGATATGTATATCGCAAGTCTCAATATATGAGTCAAATTTGACATGTTTATGTGAAATAGTTTTTGAGTTAAGAGGTGGTCAAAAGTGGCTCCAAATGGTTCATGTAACACACTACATAAATGGTTTTGTTAGCTTGAACTTGGCTTGACAAGCTGCCGCGTGTTTAGATTTATTTTTCAATAACAACCGGTTTACATTAATAACCTATGTGAATTAAAATCTGTACCTACATGTATTGGTGAAGGCCTTAGTTAGCAAAACTCGATTTATGGCTCGATGTTTCAATCTTTACATTGTATAAAATAAAGTTGCTTCCGCTGTTTGTTCGCTTAGATCTTTTAAACTACTCAACGGATATTAATGTAGTTTTCAGCAATAGATAGAGTAATTCAAGAGAAAGGTTTATATATGTTCATATGTTCATATATAGGTATATATGTATATGAAAAAGCTTCCGCCAGCGGCTTCGCACGCGTTGTTTGTCAAGAAAAAGTAGCCTATGTGTTAGTCCAGGTTATAATCTACGTACATACTGATTTGAAAGTAACTCTGTCTCTCTGTCAGTTTGTTACCCTTTCACGACTTAATGGCTCAACCGATTTCGATGGAATTTGGTACCTATATACCTAGATAGATTATGAATGGACTTGAGAAATAGGATACACTTTACACGACTGCACAGAAGGTAATGTTTTATTGACAACTACGCGTACGAAGCCGCGGGCGGATCAGCTAGTAAATAATAAAATAGCTCACGACAAATATTAATACCTATGATGGTACAATCATGGGCAATAAAAAAAAAATTTTTACCAAGATTTCTATTTGCAAATTGAGATAAGTATTTGAGATTGAGTTGAATGATCTAATTTCAGAACTCTTTGAAAATAAATTGATATCTAGGAATCTAATTTCACACAGGTTATTATGATGTTCTGCAGGCGACATTGATTGGTTCAATAACCTTACCAAGCCTTAGTCTCCTCGCACTCGCCACAGCCACAAAGCGCCGCCACGAAGCTGAGTTCTGCTATTTTCGTACTTTTTATATGAACTCGCCGCAAATGGTTGACGCCGGCGCCGATGATCGTTACACGCCACGAGACGTCGCTGCACCGACCGCTTCGTGTGGTCACTCAACCCACCGAAAGTGAAGGAAAAAATTAACAGAAGTTGTTGTAACGCGATCCCGCTACTAAGTTGCCGCTTTCAGGTTTATGTGGCGGCGTTTTGTGGCTGCGGCGCGCGACATACGTGCGCTCGAACAAACGACGCACTACGACGTACGTTTGTAATGTTGTTCTCGAAATCAACGAAAGCCATTAAAGATTGAAGATTCAGCGAAGGAAAGAACGATTTTCGCAAGGCACTGCCTGGCAACAGTTAATCGTACTATTTTAGAAAAATAATTCCATTAATTACTTGCCTGCGGATTTACGGAATTTGATATAGCTAAATGCTAAATGTTTAATTATTAATTAGTCTAATATGTACTTGAAATATAAACCACTACAATTATGGAAGTTTTTGACGTCCCAAGTCGGGTAATGAAAATTTAGAACGATTGTATTAAACGGTGACCTTTACGTATTAAAAATTTTAAAGTAAGTAACTCTCTCTGTCTGTCTTTTACATTTTTACGATTAAACCGATTACAATGAAATTTGTCCGGATTAACATCGACCATTAGACATATACCTAGTTATAAAGTACACGTAATTTTTGAACTTATAATTAAACTCTTTTTCTATTTTAAACTGCATTTTTGTGCAACTACTGGGCGCACTCGTCATAATTGGCGCAGGCGGTGAAAATCTCTGGAAACACAAGGAATAAGGACTTATAACCCCACGGGAGCGAGCCAGGAGTGAATCCAGCAATCGATCTAGCATATTGGTGATTAACCGATATAAAAAGTTTTTAACATAATTATCACAGTAAGAAAGTTCACACAAGCTAGTGCCCAACTCTGCTCTCAGAGTTTATAGGTCTCCGAAAAATCAACAATAGTCGAACTCACCCATTATAAAATCTTCAGTGATCACTCTTGCTATGAACGGCACGCTAGGATACAGCCTTAGGGTTTCCTTGACTACAGCATCGAGGTACTTCATCTCAGACATATCCTGCATGCTCGGAGTACGACCAGAGTCACCGAAGATCTGCTGACACTCTTCGAATACCCGGTTCTTGGGAGAAAAAACAAAACTGAATTAAAAATACTCGACAAGAGATTTCGCAAGACCATAACCTCATCGTGGACTTCATAGAATCATTATTTAGATCATTATCATTAGACGACCTCCGTGGCGCAGTGGGCGAATAGTTGGCTGAGACGCAGGAGGTAGCGGGTTTAATTCCCGCCGCGGAACAAATGTGTGCTTGATCTACAGATATTTGTTGCGGGTCTGGATGTTTTTCTATATTTGATAAGTATGTATTTACAAAAAAAAAGTATATAAGTATTCTATCAGCTATCAGGTTCCCATAGTACAAGCTCTGCTTAGTTTGGGGCTGGATAGCGCTGTGTGAAATGTCCAGCAATAGTTATTTATTATTTATTTATTATCATCATGAGTCAACATTAGCCACTACTAGAGATGTCCCTCTCCCAATACGCGTTAGTGAGCCCGGTCTGCTGTTCTTCCATATTTTGCTCGCGTCAACGTTCCATCTAGCTTATTTAAACGAGTATAATTTCTCTGTGGTATTATACTATTTTTCTGTGTTATTAATTACTGACCACTTGCGAGAGAGACATCATCATAATTATTAGCCACAGGTCGTGCACTGCTGAACATAAACCTCCCCCATATATTTCCAGAGCGACCAATCTCGTGCGGTCTGCACCCAACGGCTCCCAGCAACCTTGCCTTTCCATCTATCATTATCTAAATATTATTGTGAAACTATATTGAATGAATGAATGAATGAAATACTTTGTTGCACACCAAACAAAAATACAGTAACAAAGGAAATAAACAATAAATGAAGGTAAAATGTTTGGTCTTATCGCTAAAAGCGACAACCTCCAGACAAACTTTGGATGGACAGGATAAACAAATATCAAAAGACGGCGAAGAGTAAATACATAAACATAACCCACAAAATAATATATACCTATGGATTATTTAGTTAGATGATAGAGAAGCTTGGGGTTGAAATTGCTCCAACTCGTTCAAAATGTTACAATTTAGACGTAATTTATTTTCTGTATTGTAATGTATTCTAAAAAGATCATTTAAAAACAACCAGCCTTGTTTTTGCATTTCTTTCCTGGCTTGGTCGCGAAGAAACAGGCATTAAAATAGACGTTTCAAAGTAATCCTTGTGATTTTAATGAATAAATGATTTTGACTTTGACTTTATACTAATAAACATAAACTTAAATACATACAAATAATATATAAATAAACTATACAACATATGGAGGATAAATAACATAAACACTAACTAGCAGTTATGAGGCAACGAAAGGATATGGTTGTATAACTTGATGATGGAAAATAGGAAGAGATTGGGACGACCTTATGGACAAAAGTGAGGCGTTCCACAGTAGCACTGCTTGTACTGTGAAGGAGTCACCATACAATTGTGAACTATGGACGGGAGTTCGAAGCTATTATTAATACCTGTAAGTAGAACAGATACTTACTTGAACTTCTTCGTGATCAGCTAACAGCATAAGTGCAAATGTTAGAGCCATGGCAGTTGTGTCGTGACCCTAAAAAAACAATAATTATTTTGTGCCTGATATAAACGGAACTAAATGAATGATAGAATAAATATAAACTACTTAGTACAAAGTCGAGGTACCTAAGTTAAAAGAATATTGGTTTATCTAATCGTAATGAACCGCATAATAACCTCTATAAAGATACTGTTACGTCGAGGCTGTTGTAACAGCCTCGACGTAACAGTATCTTCGAGAAGTTGTCTATTACTTATTCTGTAGAATAAGTAATAGTCAACTTCTCGAAGTTATACCTACTGTGTCACAGAATAGGTAGTGCTTGGTACGGAATATACCTACAGACCACGTTTTTACCTACGGTTGCACAGATTAAGAAATAGTAGTTAGTCGATATACCTACACTTTGTTAGTAATTAATAGAAACATCGGGAAGCTTCTGGAAATAATGTGCTGTGTAAATAGTGCGTAGAGACGTCCGCAGAGTCAGTCTTGATTTGGCGATACGTGCGAACATTTCGGTGACTTTTAGTGGTTTATTGTGTAACAGTGGTGTGATTTAGTGTGTTGTGAATCCCTGTGATTAAGATCGTGTATTAATCGTTGTAGTATTGAATAAAAGTGTTATTTTGGTTAGATTCACTTTAATTATTTTAGCTCCTAACAATACGTACCTCAAACATAAAAGTATTGACTTCTTCCCTGATCCCCTCTAAGTCGATCACTCCCTTACTCTCTTCTTCAAGTAGAAGATCCAGCATAGCCAGCCTCTTCTTGATGCCAAAATCTTCCCCTATCACTGGTGTTGTTTCCTTTCCCACGGTCTGAGCCCTACAACAACACAAAGCTAATTTCGTTTAGACTAACAAAGACTCGCACGGTCTTTCAGTCTTTGCTTCCATGCGTTATCATAACACGTTTCTTAGGGAACATAATATTTCCTTTGAACCGGGCGTGAGACATCCAGTATTTAATTGGGATTCAAATTTCCAATTTTAATTTAAGTATGATCTAAAGTTTATTATAAGTGTAACACAATTTGTGTCAAATTATGAAATGACACAAATAGTATATACATATAAATATGTATATGTATATTCAATATAATGAGCCTAATAGATTGGGGAAAAAGTCTTTTCGCATTATATTATGTATTAACTTGTAATAAAATCTCTTTGGCTATACTATTTGTATCTGGCTGGTGTGGTATCTTTCAAAGTTTAAATTTTAAAGAAAATAATTCAAAATTCAAATTAGGAAAATGTGTGATTTTTATTTAGAATAGAATATAATAGAATAATCATTTATTTGGTACACACAAAATGACACATGAAATAATTTAAAGGAACAGTAGATACAATTGAATCCAATAAAACAAGTTCGACTCATGTGTCTGCGAACCAAAATGGCGTTCAGCTCAGCATAATGTTATTGTTATTTCATTATTTGTTTTTGGTACTGTAAAGATGAGTGAATCTAATGAAGAAACTCGATACATTTTAAAATTTTACTACAAAAAAGGTAAAAATGCAACGCAAGCCGCGAAGAAAAATTGCGATGTTTATGGACCTAGTGAATTGTCTGTGAGAGTAGCACAAATTTGGTTTAAGCGTTTTCAATCCGGAATTTTTTGATGTCGAAGATGCACGTCGCTATTACATCATGGTCGCACTATTACGGATAAAATTGATGCCATTTTTGAAAAAGTGGAGCAAGATCGGCATATCAGTAGTTACGACGTAGCTGAAGAACTGGGAATTGACTACAAAACAGTTTTGGCGCATTTGAAAAAAACTGGGTACACAAAAAAGCTCGATATTTGGGTACCCCACGAGCTCACTGAAAGAAACCTAATGAACCGTGTATTCATTTGTGATGCTTTATTACGACGACGTAATGAAACCGAACCATTTTTGAAGAAGCTAATAACTGGTGATGAAAAGTGGATCACGTACGACAACAACGTGCGATAAAGGTCGTGGTCAAATGCCGGTCAGGCTTCACAGACTGTGGCGAAACCCGGGTTAACTCGCAACAAGGTGATGCTGTGTGTGTGGTGGGATTGGAAGGGCATTATTCATTATGAGCTGTTACCACCAAGCAGGACTATCGATTATGAACTCTACTGCGAACAACTGATGACATTAAAGGAAGAAGTTGAGAGAAAGCGGCCGGAATTAATCAACAGAAGGGGTGTTGGTTTTCATCATGATAACGCTTGACCTCACACATCTTTAGCCACTCAGCAAAAATTAATAGAGTTTGACTGGGAGGTGTTAATGCATCCACCGTATAGTCCTGACCTTGCACCTTCAGATTTCCACCTGTTTCGGTCTCTTCAGAATTTTTTAGGCAATGTCAGGTTAACATCACGAGAGGACTGCCAAAACTACTTGTTGCGGTATTTTGATCAGAAGCCCCAAAATTTCTATAGCAATGGGATCATGTCCGTTTCTACAAGATGGCAAAAAGTTATCGAACAAAATAGTACCTACATACTTTAGTTAAATGTAAATAAACTATACTAAAAAATGTTTTGAATTTTCTTAAAAAATGCGAAGTAGCTTTTTCCCCAACCTAATAAATACTAAGCCGAAATATAATAATACTTGTCTATGTGAAAACAAGCTTGCGCGACCCAATATGCGTCTTCTATACCTAATAATTTACTTATAATTGATCCTTATAATATAAAAATGAATAACGATTCTTTGGCTTGTCTTTATGAAATAGCGGGCATGCCATGAATATGATCTCTACCTACTATTACTGAGTGTACTTCGTACGAGATATTTCGGGGCTCAGTGGATTGCATGCTCCACAAATATTTGCCTTATGTCTGAACTATAATGTAGGTATCTGAAATGTGGCTTCTGATATTCACGACGCAAGGAATTTTTTAAACAGGGTTTAGAACACATGTCGATAAATTTCAGATTTGCGAAATTCGGTTATAAATGACACACTTAATAAAACATACCTTTGCTTCTTCTTTTCTAGAATGACGTCATCCGCAAACCCATGGACTGTTTCCAGACAATGCTGGAACTGTCTTCCGATCGCGGACCGGTTGAAGATGAAGTTGTTGTGAAGGAAGACGTTCGTTAGACGACTCATGACGAGGTGGCCAATTTCCTTGATAGCGGCTTTGTATTTTACAGTTTTGTCAGATTCGTCAGAGTCCAGTTGTATGCCCATGGCCGTTTCTGGGAAATAATTAATAAATCGATAAATTGTGATTGCATTTGTTTGGCCAGAGTCAATAAACGTCGTAAATCACACTAATATTATAAATGTGGAAGTTTGGATGTTTATTTATTTATTTGTTTGTTTGACTCGATCACTACTCAATCACGTCGTAACAGCTAAACCGATTTCGATGACATTTGGTATATACATATGTATATTATAACCTGGATTACCACATAGGCTACCTTTCATCCCATAAATCAGTTCCCATAGGATAAAAATGGGGTGTCAAGTCAAGTTGCAACAGCGAGCTTAGCTTTATTTCTAGGTTACCTACACATGTAGTAGTGTAACGTGTACGAAGTCGCGGGCAATAGCTAGTAAATCATAAATGTTTATTGTTTGTGGATATATCTGGTTAAAATTGTAGTCTAGTCTATCACAAGAGAGTGGTGTTTATAATACGAGAGCGCTATCCTGCCTCTCACCATACAAACTGGACAGAGTAAAAACATATTGTTAGGCACATCCTATATTTAAATTTACACAGGAATAAAGTATTTAATCCGTCGGGCTATGTCGGTAACTTTAGTTCTCTTACGTATCTCCTCATTTCTGATTCGATCCCGTAGAGAAACCCCAAGCATAGCCCTCTCCATAGCTCGTTGAGCGACTCTGAGCTTATTCTTAAGGCCAATAGTGAAGGACCACGTCTCGGTTCCATATGTCATCACTGGTAACACACTGATTGAAGACTTTCGTCTTAAGGAACTGAGGTATGTTGGACGAAAAGACGTTGCGAAGTTTCCCAAACGCTGCTCATCCGAGTTGGATTCGACGATTGACCTCTTTCTTATGCTCTTTGCTCTTTCGCACGTTGAAGTGGCAATGGGCAGGCCATATAGCGCGCAGAATAGATGGCCGATGGAGCCGGAAAATTCTCGAATTGAGGCCATGAACCGGCAAGCGCAGCGTAGAACTTCCACCTACAAGATGGGCAGACGACTTGGTAAGAACCGCAGGTCGGCGTTGGATGCAGGCCGCTTTCAACCGCAGTTCCTGTAGATCAATGAGGGAGGCCTTTGTCCAGCAGTGGACGTCCTACGGCTGATATGATGATGATGATGAAAGTATTTAAGAACACATCTTCCGAGGGATAAAAACGTTCTATTTTTTCTAGAATATGGAAAGAACCTCATTCATAGAACTTGTTTGAATAAAAAAATAAAAGTATGTATAAATGACTAACGTTCGGAGAGCCAATGTGCACTTTCGTGGCTTTTGAAAAAGACACGAAAGCCTTACGGCAATCGCGCATAAAAAAGGGACGGCCCACAAATAGATGGAAATTATACTAATATGAAATGAAATTATATTGAGACTAGTTGATAACGACGGATCAGGCAACATTTCATAACTTTTGCATCTCTGTAAATACAGATAGAAATCTTAAATTGGCCGCCCCAATAAGTCACTTCCAAACAATCCTCTATGGACTTATAGCACTAATGCAAATGATTATTTTAGACATCTGTTATTATACTTCAAGTATACATATAAATCTATGAGGAATTTGTTCAGCAGTGGACGTCTTATGGGTGATATGATGATGTTGATGAAACTTGTAGTGACGCAAAGCGGGTATTTCCAGTTGCCCCACCTCGAATAATCTCTTATCTATAATTTTAAAAGGGACTATCATCATATTTATGTTAATAACTAAACCATTTAATTAACTTCTTAATAGATTAGATAATTCAGGGTTCAAAATTATTGGAAAATCAATATACCCAAGTAGGCCATCTTTACCATATTTTAATGAGAAAATACCTATATTGCGTATTTGTTTTGCTCGGGGGGTTTAATTTTCAGTTTTTATGTAATTAAGCAGTATTTTCCTTTAGTTCTATTCATAATTTGTGTTCCTAAGCCTCATAGTTACGGCTCTACCCTGAAAAATAACAACCAGGTAAAGATGACACAATTTTGGCAACTTTACCTACTACTATTTTCTCCTTTGATCCTGTTAGAACTAAGCAAATTAAGTAAAGATAGTATTCGTAAATTTGTTGCCAACATGGCCTGTTATAGTGTGACCATTAGTGCTGTGCACTCCCTGAGGTATGCACATGACATAGACAGTCCGATACAAATAACACTACCTGCCGCCACGAGCGTTGACGGCGAACTGACAGAGCGCAGCAGCCGATTCTCCCCCCCGTCTCGCCGCGCGCATACCTCAGGGAGTGCACAGCACTAATGGTCACACTATAGTTAAATTACCGTTATTTTTCAAACAATTTTCAAGATTTTGACATCTGTCTATGTTACCAGCTTGAAAAAAGTTTTGGGATACCAGTTATTCATTAGAAAGCTACTAAAATAGTAATAAAAATTCTACCCTATTACCATTTAGTCTAAATTGAGTTTTTATCATGCAAGGAAGACTAAGGTAAAGTTGATGCTTTTGGGTAAAGATGACCCATTTGATCGGTACTCGTAGTTAAAGTACTTACCACAAATAGTAAATAGCGTGAAATCGCTGATAACAGGCAGGACACTGACTTTCCCTCCGTTCTGCTCCTTCAGTCTCCCTACTAGGTCTCGACTCTTCTCTTCCATGATGCTTGTGAAGTTCTTTAAGATGTTGAAGTGGAAAGTTGGAGTCAGTATCTTGCGCCGCTTGTGCCATTTGGAACCTGCATCAAAATAAAATCGTTCGTTGTACTACTGGATCAATTTAATCTAGCTTAAAAAATATTAACTGTAACAACCGGTTGACGTTCCATAATTGATAAAGCGAAGCGAGATCTCTAAATCAACTAGGGCAAATCGGCGTTGTATCTATGTACGTATGTTAGTTTGTCCGAGGATAACTTTCGAAGCGTTTATCCGATCATCGTGAAATTTGGTATATAGGTAGTGATGGCACAATTTTATTGTGACTAAATGAACTAAAAATATGTGGGGGTGTTGAGATGTTGGGGTTCAAGAAGGGTAAAAAAAACCAAAATGGGATTATCCGGTCAAATGGCACGTTTAATAAAAAGTCTTTGTGAGTACAACTAGAACCCGTTTATATTTTTAGTTTAAACCTTGTAGTTTTTAAGTTATTAGCCAAAATAAAAACTGAACTTTGCCAAAATTCACAGGGTACACCACTGACCCCACAGTGCTGACATTTGGTATTCGTGTAGCTTTAGTGCCACAAATATAAAGAAAAGTCTGAAATCCAGAATAACTGCAATTTCTACCCCAAAATAGATTAACCAATCTACATGAACTCCCGTTACCTGTTATTTGAATTAAACTGTAGGTCAAGTAATATGGTTATGCATTTCGTGGCACTATTTTGTTAATCAAAGACTAAAGGAGACTCGCGAGATCTCATGTCAGGGCGAACCACTAGTTAATAAATAGATATTTATTAGTCAGTTAGCGTCCTTGTCAGGTCAGACAAGTTTGATGTTTTGTAATCGATGTAAAATCGTGGCATGTCCAGATGACGAAATAATAAGTGATACTAATTTTGAGTCTCACCAACTGGGCACACAAGTGCCCAGTCTCTTGTGTCGAGTTAGTGAATAACCTAAAATGGCCGTGGTGGTTTTGGCCTAAGAATAAGACTCTTTACCTTCTTACGTAGATGTCGTAAAAGGCAACTGAGAATACTTATACCAGAAGATAGGCCACTGCGTTAAATCCGCATGCCAACTCTATCACCAATCTTCTGTGTTACAAGTTTCATTCTAATAATAAACCTCTTGCGAAATAAGATATTGATAAAATGAAGCA
Source organism: Philereme vetulata (assembly GCA_918857605.2). Lineage (NCBI taxonomy): Eukaryota > Metazoa > Arthropoda > Insecta > Lepidoptera > Geometridae > Philereme > Philereme vetulata. The sequence continues at coordinate 9,902,438 of OU975442.1, read as the reverse complement.
TGTATTAAGTACTAGTAGATTTAAAGCTAATTCTACTAGGCAATAGAAAATTCCCATTATCAAGCAGAAATTGGTTGAACAGTGACAATAAATGGCTCCGACGAAGGCTTTATTCCATCCAGATTATAATAATAATAGTGTTTATTATTTTCTTTTGATGGTTATAAAGAAATAATACCAGTGCAGTCTCGAGCAGGGAAAATGTTTTCCCAAGCGAAGTATTTATTTTTTGACGTGATAAACGTCTTATAAATCGATGAACGCCGGCTGCACGCACAAAAAAGCAAGACTCATTGTCACGTTCCGCCTGAGCCGAGCGTGCAAGCGAGAGCACGGAACAAGTGATAGAAATGCATGATCAGCCTAAGCGTTCGGCTTGTGACGCAGCTATCTGTCTCGTTATCACGCAAAATTATCTTCCGTACTGTACAGACAACCAATTTTTTGTTTTTATAAAACTTACCAGTGCTAAGCAGAAGTCCAGTGCCCAGCCACGGCTGCAGAAAGGTGTAGGGTTTACTCTTTGTAATATTCTTTGAATGGGACATCACAACCTGCAATCAGAAACAGAATATCAATATTATACTATACTACAATACTATACTTAGCTCTTCATTTTATTTGTGAGTACACTTGTATATTATCCAGGAGATGGAAACAAAAAGCAGCTACGTTAAAGTTAAAAGAATATGTTCGAGACTGACGCAAACTCTTTTTCGGTTGATCTTTCTTTTCCATCTACCCTGGCTATAGGTATAGGTAGCGACGATGGGGTTACAATCTGTCACGTGAGAACTAACTAAAAGAGGATCGGAAACCACGGCTATAGGCCCACATCCATTCCTCCCTCTACCTTTCACACAACTACGAACATGGATACGACGTCGTACTGTAAACCTACACAACGAACGTTGGGCACAGACCATGGACTGCAGACAGTCGAGGGCGACTCTGCCGGCCGTCTCGCCACGACTGAGACGTCGACTGCTCAACCTTCAGAGACTGGACCTTCGAATAATCGTGGGGACCCTTACAGGACATTGTCCCCTCAATAAACACCTCTACATCATGGGAGCAACAGACAGCCCACTTTGTAGGGGATGTCTTATCGAAGTAGAATCAGCAGCCCACGTAGTTCTGGAATGTGTGGGGTTACAGTACAACGTGCAGAAATCCTGGACAATCCAAGGTCACTCCGTGAAGCCTGCGAAGACCCCAGGAAACTTCTGCGCTTCTGGTCGGAGTTAGGCTGGCTATCCATATAGCCAACTCTCTCACGTATAATGGACCGCATAAACGTTCAAATGCGGAAAAGAGAGTCCACCAACATAACATAACATAACCTGTCACGTGAATGCAAGAAGTAGACATGTATCAAACGTAATGTTCGGAATTGCCTCTGACACCCTCATGGGATACCTTCACAGGTCTGCAACGCGTAGGTGTACTGAGCAAGAGATCCGAGAATGTCCATCATGGGGGGTTGGTTGATTGATTGATTGAAAATACTTTCATCATCATCATCATTCTCAGCCCGTATCGACCACCTGCTGGGCATAGGCCTCTTTTTGTTTCTGCCCCATTCTTCCCGATCCTGACCTACGGTCTTATTGATATCGTCGCTGGTGGACGTCCCCAAATACTTTATTTCATTTATAAATCTAGTACAAAGTATAACTTAATGCTAAAGAGGATTCTCTTCCAGATAACCTTTAATATAGTCGTGAGCTATAATAAGAGTATTATTTATTATATGGGTACTTTTATTCTTGTGTCAATGACTCATTAATCTAGATAGAATTAATTTGGAGCTACTGGTGTATATGATGACCATGTCTGATGGTACTGGTCGATATGGTCTATCTTCTGATACCTGATCCACCTCTACAGTCTCATTGGTTGTCTCATCGGAGACAACAGCATGTTGAACAGACAACGTCATCGAAATAAAGGTACTTGTAATAGGCACCCTATTTTTTTTGTGCAGTCGACTGAATTATAACAATGAACTATTTTCAATCAGTGAACCAATCCCACCTGAATTTTTCAATGAATGTGATAATCAAGCCTATTTGTTTTTCAGAGGTCGACCCACAATCGAATCATCCATTCGCTTTGAATCAAATAAGTAAACCTAAATAGAGTTGGAAATAATAGCTTCATTAGAGGTTGTGTTTACCTCGACGTCCTTCGGGCTATACACGTGTAAGATCCTCCTTTTGAAAACCGTTACCACATAGCGGTCTTCATAATCTTTTGCGAATTGCCGCAACAGAAGGAATAGTGATTCTGAAAATTATAACTTTTAGATTATAGGTTCAAAAACCCGTGAAATTAATGTCTACTTAAGTTAATTTTTACCTTAGGTCAAGTGTCATGATTTTAAAAATGTTATTTTATTTTTAGAGTACTATTTTTGTAATCCATTTATATAAGAAAACGTAAGTTATTTAGTTGCTTGAATGACACTTTTGCTATGTTGTTTACTTGACTGAAACAGCCAATAGAAAGAAAATGTCACTATGCATTATGTTGCCTGCTTGACATAACTAACCAATAGGAAAATAATTGATGTTATCTTGGAAAACGATCGAAAAGTGGGAGAAGCTTCGGCGTGCTCTGGGGAGCTCGTCGGAGATCCAGGCAATCTTCGATCATTCGCCATTTGGTAAAGACCTACAGATAGAAACTTCTGCAAAATTGTAATCCACTAAATCTAAGAGAATATAAATATAATTCTACCATATACAAGTAGTTTTTTCGTTTAACAAGAAGGCATCATTTACCTACAGATATTAAAGGCCTGGAAACTATTTTACCAAAGGGCATTCAACCCATGATTTGTACATAACTTTTCGTAGCATTTTTATAAAATAAATAAGATGACGTAATAAATTTATTAACATAATTAATAAATTTATTTCGTCTGACGCAGTGGGTGAACAGCCGGCTGAGACACAGAAAGTTGTGGGTTCGACTCCCGCCAGAGAACAAATGTTCGCATGATCTTAATTATTAAATCATGTGATTGGAGGCACATGCGGTTTTACATATGTATGTATGCAGTATATCTCAAGTTGATGGATGCAAGGCAGAGCATCGTAGGGCTCGTTCCTAAGGTGAATGATATTCGAGGCAGTACAACAGGAAGGTCATAAGTTAAAACATCTCCAGATCGTATTAAAAAATTACTTAAGATACCTATTTGTTCTGGATATGGGTGATTGTATGATGTGATGTGTTTAAATATTCTATCAATTATCTGGTTCCCATAATACAACCTTTGCTTAGTTTGGGGCTAGATATCACTATGTGAAGCGTCCCGCATTATTTTTATTTTATTTTACTAGGTATGAACAGATATCATTAACATTTCATGGCAATTAACTGTACTAGTATTCTTCAATTCTTCTTCCTTTCCATCATTCTTCAAGCAGGGCCCAGTGATGCAAACCTTTCTCAGTTGGTGTGACAAGATGGCACTTCACATTAATGCCAACTCTCTAAGTGCCTTGGAATTAACACGGATAGTATTCTCTTTGAAACGCCTATCTACACACTCAGCGCAAAATTAGCAATGAATGAATAAATTAACATTCTTTATTATACCTTACAAGCTAGACACAACAGATACAAAAAAAATAAACAAATAATTGTAAGCATAATGGGCGACCTTACGGCTAACAAAGCGATCTCTTCCAGACAACCTTTGGATGGAGATGATCATTGCTTAATGGAAGATTGGCCGAGGTGTATAAAGAATAAACTTAATAATAGAAAAAGAAACATTACTTAACTTTATACTACTTCACTTACATAGACAACCTCAGTGGTGCAGTGGGCGAATAGCCGGTTGAGACGCAGGAGGTAGCGGGTTTGATTCCCGCCGCGGAACATATGTTTGCATGACCTACAGATATTTGCTCCGGGTCTGGTTATTTCTCTATAAGAATGTATTTACAAAAAAAAAGTATATAAGTATTCTATCAGATATCTGGTTCCCATAGTACCAGCTCTGCTTAGTTTGGGGCTAGATAGCATTGTATGAAATGTCCAGCAATATTTATTTATTTAAAAAATATTTATATTAGGTACAATAGGTAGCAATGTTACTTACCCGAGCTAGTATTGAGGAATACCAAGGCAGAGCCAATGATAGGTCTCCTATTAGGACCGGGCAACTGATCCAGTGGGTTCTCATCATCCTTCACCACCAGAATCCAGAAAAGAAAGCCGATAATAACCGCTAACAGAATTGACAAAAACATTTTGAAAGTTCTTCGATTTTGGGTAATACTCTGAAAATGTGGAGCATTGACTTTAATAATCTAGGTAAATTAGAATACCTATATAGGTATTAAGTTCAACATTAGCATTAGTTAAACAAAACAATTGAACGTTATCATGAGAACTAATCTCTGCAACAAAGTGTTTAATAAGAAATTACTCACACACACAAAACTTATAGTAAATACCTAGAAATACACGAACTTAGGTATTTCACTTCTCTACAAAATATCAAATCACTTTAAAAACGTGCACTTGTAAAATGAACTTCTAACTAGAACATTGTGTATTCGCTCTAATCTCAACAAACACTGAACGGTCTGAGAACTGCATCAATGAGTTATACATTACTGTATGAATTGCGTTATTATTATATATACAGGTATAGCTACTAAACCGGTCCACGAGATTACTATACACTGAGACACACGCTATCGACACGCTTATATCTTACTGTGTTACGTACATTAACGATTATAATCAGAGAGGTGTCAATGGGTTCTATTGTAAACACGTAACGGATGTGGTAAGATTGAAACAAGCCAGCAGACAGAAGATTTTAATTGTTCAAGTGTTGCGTGTAAAAGATAAAATAGTTGATTGTTAATAAAATCAACAGTTTGTACCGAAAATAGATACCTATACCATTATCTGTCCCTGTGTTGAAGTTGCAACTGCTTGTTATTTCATCATAACCATTTTTATAATTGCTTATTTTAATATAATTAAATTTGTTCTATTAATATTATATATGTTTATGTTTGTGGACTCCCTTTTCCGCATTTGAACTCTTAAGTGGTCCATTATGCGTGATAGAGTTGACTATATGGATAGCCAGCCTAACTCGGACCAGAAGCGCAGAAGTTTCCTGGGGTCTTCGCAGGCTTCACGGAGTGACCTTGGGTTGTCCAGGATTTCTGCACGTTGTGATTTTACCCCCACGCATTCCAGGACTGCTGTGTTCGTGGGCTGCTGATTCTTCTTCGGTGAGACATCCCCTGCAGAGTGGGCTGTCTGTTGCTCTCATGATGTAAAGGTATTTGTTGAGGGGACAATGTCCTGTAAGGGTCCCCACGATGATTCGAAGGTCTAGTCTCTGAAGGTTGAGCAGTCGTCGTGTCAGTCGTGGCGAGACGGCCGGCAGAGCCGCCCTCGACTGTCCGCAGTCCATGGTCTGTGCCCAAATTCAAATTCAAGTTCGTTTATTACTCCAGAAATAACATAACAGTTTACAAAAACCAAAGCGTTATTACTAGTACATAAAACAAAAACAAAGCGTTCGTTGTGTAGGTTTAGAGTACGATGTCGTATCCATGTTCGTAGTTGTGTGAAAGGTAGAGGGAGGAATGGATGTGGGCCTATAGCCGTGGTTTCCGATCCTCTTTTAACTAGTCCATCTTATCTTAATAATTGTGTGTTATTATTAGTATTTTAGGTTTATAGTATGTAGGTATGTTTTTAATTTTATATATGTATATGCACCGCCGTCATGTGATAAATTATAATACTGTCCATACAAAGCTTTTCTGAGAGAGATTGCTTTTAGCGATAAGACCGCCCTTTGTATTAAATCTATTTATAAAAATTATGTTCTGTATTTTAATTTGGTGTACATTAAAGAGTTATCTTATATTTTTTTTCTTTCTGGTGCATATTTCGCGTTTGATGTAGGTTATCATCGAAAATAAATGTTTTTGTGTAACTAGTGGTTAGTTCCAATTAAATTTACAAAATACCAACTGCAGCCCCTAGACTCCTCGCAACGCAGAGCCGTTCGTATTGTCGACGACCCAGTAGTATCTAAGGATCTAGAGCCGCTTAGTCTGCGCTGAGACATCAGAGCGCTCAGCGTTTTCTATAAAATATATAACGGCGAATGTTCTGAAGAGCTGTTCAATTTAATTCCTGCTTCCCACTTCTACCATCAAACCTCCCGCAACCGGCAACGAACTCACCCACATATTGTAGATGCGTGGAAGTCTCACACGGTGCGTTTTACCCGCTCGTTTCTTCCACGCACCTGCAACATATGGAATGACCTTCCTCCGGAGGTTTTTCCGGTGGGCTTCAAAATGAGCGTCTTCAAGAGAGGTGTAAATAGGGTATTAAGTGGCAGGCAACGCGACTGCGGTACCACGAGTGCTGCAGGAGTTTATAGGCGGCGGTGACCACTTAACATCAGGAGGCCCGTCAGCTTGTGTGTCTACAAGTATAATATAAAAAAAAATTGGAAGGAGATCTGCAGAGTAGGCAGAAGTACCAGATACCAATTCTGTGAATATAATGATAATCGTGGGCCCATCATTGTACTTCATTTTAATAGGTAAACACTGACTACACTGTGTGTAAGAGAACCTTGGATATCCCTCAGTGTATAATTACGGATGGCTGCTGTAATCTATCATGCATGCCTATATGTATATATCTTCTTGTCTTGAATATCATCCGTAGTTACAGTACAAATAGTGGTTTTCTTTAACCAACTTAAGATAGATAGCTCGTTTTGCATCTAGCTAGATTTATTTTTACTAGCCTATACTATACTGTCCCACTGCTGGGCCACTTCTTCTTCTACTCGTCGTATTCATCATAGGCCTCGCCCATACATTTCCAGAGCGACCGATCTTGTGCGGCCCGCACCCAACGGCTCCCAGCAATCGTAATCAAGGCTTCTTTCCATCTAGTGGGGGGCCGTCCTATGCTGCCAGTGCGTGGTCTCCACTCGATAACCTTTCTGTCCCAACGGCCGTCAGTTTTCGAGCTACGCCCTACCCATTGCCACGTCAGCATGTTAATCCTTTGTGCTATATCGGTGACCGGTTCGTCTACGAAACTCCTCATTTCTGATTCGATCTCGAACAGAGACATCATGGTCCTGTGTTTAATCTGGCCAATCTATCCGGAAAACGTCCAAGTCATCGCGCCTGCGTTTATTTGGTCTACTTCAGAGTTTCCCGTGTGTGGGGTTCCAACTCGCCGTGACCTTAACCCATATGTCTGGTTGAATACAAGATACATGACCGAATTAAGTAAAATAAAAAAATGTATCTTTATTGCTATAACAAATTCTGTTATAACTAGGTAACATTCATTTCAGTACTTGTTACTGAATTTATAAACATAACTCCTTGTTAACTATTACTCTACGGAAACATATCTATTACACACTATTATCTCAGAGTCATATTATTCTACGTACGGCCTTCAGTAGTAATAGTCTCCTTGGCTTAGGTCTTATTTTCTTTTTAAGAATAAGAATAATTTATTTAGTTCTTAAAATTGTTTGGTACTAGTAGGTATATAGGTTACATGAAATGTTAGCCTAACTAAATTTAAAACAATTACAATGTCCAGATGACAATTTGATGTGGCATGTAAGGCATATATTTGAGTACAATACCTGACGTAGCTCTGTTTCTCACACTAGATAGATAGATAGATAGAAAATGTTGTGAAATGTTCTAAATAATCTTTTACTCACCTAGGCACTTGCCTCACCACCGGTAATGAGCGAGAAGCGAGTAGAGCTAGAAACTAGAAACGAGTTGTCTCGCAGCGAGAAGCGAGTGTGTAGTTCCTATAGATGTCTTGCTGGGCTATAAAATGAGTGAGCGAGTGCGGCGGGCGATACTCATCATCTCACGGGGCGGGCGTGTGTTCTGACCGCCAAGCGAGCATCGCTGAGCGCGTTTCGTTGAGCGAGTGTTTTAGTCGCTGCGACAAAATAGTGGAGAGCGAGTTCTCGCCGGCATCGGCAGTGTGAACGGTCGGAATCTATATATTTTGTTCGTTTCTTGAGCGAGAAAATAGTCTTACTCGCCGGCGTGTAAAAAACGAAGGTGAGTGATGTATTCGCCATTGATATTGATGCCAAGTCTGTCCCAGACCAAGAGTTTGAAAACGTCCTCCAATGCGTTCGTGAACAGTTTCGGAGAAATTACGTCTCCCTGTCTCACGCCTCTCTGCAATTGGATTGGTTCCGTACTCTGGTCCTGTAGACGGACTGACATAGTGGCGTTACTATACAAACACTTCAACACTTCGATATACCTATAGTCGATTTGGCATCGCTGAAGAGACTGCAGTACCGCCCAGGTCTCGATTGAATCGAAGGCTTTTTCATAGTCCACAAACGCAAGACATAACGGCCGATTATACTCCTCGGTCTTCTGTATAATCTGGCGTAGCGTGTGGATGTGGTCTATGGTACTAAAGCCTTTTCGGAAACCGGCTTGTTCGGGAGGCTGGAAGTCATTGAACCTGCATGCGAGACGGTTCGTAATCACTCTCGAAAACAGCTTGTAAACGTGGCTCAAGAGCGAGATGGGCCTGTAGTTCTTTAATAAGGTTTTATCACCTTTTTTAAAGAAAAGCACCACCACGCTCTTATCCCACGCTTTTGGCGTGGTTCCTTCGAGGACGACGGAGTTAAATAACTTCTGGAGGACTTGAAGTACCGGTTGTCCACCCGCTATCAGAAGTTCTGTCGTAACTCCATCCTCACCTGGTGCCTTGTTGTTTTTAAGCTGTTTCAGAGCGATCCTAATCTCGTACAAGCTGATGTCCGGGATGTCTTCGGTATAGTGTCGGGTTAGTTTGGCTCTGGTGTCCTGAGCCAACTGACCAACGGGGTTTTGTGTTGAGGTGTACATCTGTCCATAGAACTTTTCGACCTCTCTCAGAGTCTCCGGTTTCGACGAAATGATAGTGCCGCTGTCGGTCTTCAGCTTAGTCATTTGGCTTTGCCCTATAGACGAATGCTTTGCAAACACTTTTGAACCTTTGTTCCTTTCTATTGAGACCTTAATACGAGATGTATTAAAGGTACGCAGATCGTGTCGCATAGATTTCGAGATTCGTCTATTAAGCACGCCGTATGCCGACATATCAGCTGAAGACTGCAATCTCATTTCATCCCGGTCCTCCATTAGCTTAATGGTTTCATCTGAGAGTTTCTGGTGCTTAGTTCGGCGGGGGGTCTTAAAGAACTTAGATCCCACCGCTTGGACAGTTTCCACCAACCCGTTGTTTATCTCGTCAATGTCATTACAGCTGGCTAGGCACTGGAAGCGATTGTGCAGTTCTAGCTGAAAGCTCTCGGGGCTTTGGATTTGGGCAGGATTTGGACGGAGCGCAGACTTCATCAGACGTGCCCTTTCAAGCTTAACATCGATATTCAATGTGCCTCTAACAATGCGGTGATCGCTTCCGGTTTTCACCCTGCTGATCACAGAGACATCATTAAATATTTGCTTCTTGGTCGTCATAATGAAGTCTATCTCATTTCTAGTGAAACCGTCGGGGCTTAGCCACGACCACTTTCTGGCTGGCCGCTTCTCATAGAAGGAGTTCATCATGAAGAGGCCCTTCTTCTCCATGAAGTCGGCCAGTCTCTGGCCCCTTCGGTTCCGCCGCCCGAATCCAAATGGCCCCACTCTCAGCTCATCGTCTTTCCTTGCGCCTAGCTTTGCGTTGAAGTCCCCCATTACAACCGTGTAATGAGTCTTGGAAGTATGTATGGCCTCGGAGATCTCCTCATACATGGCTTCCACTTCATCGTCTGGGTGTGTCGAGGTCGGCGCATATACCTGTATGACCTTCAACGAATACCTTTCGGTAATTCTGAGTATAAGGTATGCTACCCTGTTCGACACACTGTCGACTTTTGTCACGTTGTTAACGAGGGACTTGCGGACGAGAAACCCGACACCACCCTGGGATAGTTGATCTCCCTCCCGGTAGAAGAGCAAGTTACCGGAGTTAAGGATCATCGTGTCCTGACCCTGTCTTCGGACTTCCGAGAATCCTAGGATGTCCCAACGTAGCTTGCTCAGTTCTTCTTCCAGCTCGAAAATCTTCTCGTCAGCCCTGAGCGTTCGTGTGTTGTACGTTGCCAGGTCCAGTCGTCAGTGGTGGTAGCTGGATCGCTGCCGGGGATTCTTAGCACCCCCTGCTCCGCCACTGCCCTGGTTGCTACCACTTCCAGGGATGACGGAGCCGCCGGGGACTGGGGGCCGTTTGTGTGTTGTGTCTGTCATAGGGGGGGTTTTGCCATAATCACCACGCTTGGCAGGCGGCTTGGTGATCGCAGTGGTTGGTGTTTAGTACACAGAAGAATGCTGCTACCCATTCCCTGGAACAACTCCCTTTGCCGGCTCACACGGCTCCCGCGGGATGAGAAGGGGTGGCCCTATTATTACGCCGGGACCACACGGCAAGTGCTATAAGTGCCTTATCTGTATATGTTAAATGATAAATTTATTTATTCACATTTATAAATTGAGTAAGAATTAAGTTACATAATCTTCAATCACTTAAGTATGTTCTTAAGAATCTTCAAATCCAAACTCTTTAAATACTTCACCTCTCTTCAAGATACCCAACAAAATTGAGCACTTTATGTAGATATATTTGTGTATTTCGTTTATGTATATATATTATTATTATTTTTAATTTTGTAAAATAAAGTTTATTTCTAAGCTAAAGTTGAATAAATTTTTTCTTTTTCTGGCACTACCATTTTCTACACATTACACAAAGGTTAGCTGAAAGAAAATGCTAATTAGCATTAAGTTCGCCTATGTATTATTTGATTAGTGCAATAAAGAATTTTCTAATCTAATCTAATCTATGTTTGTAACAGTTCAGAATGACCGTACTGCCAAATTCGCAAATAAAGTTTAGTGCTAGAGCGAACGACGCACGTTGTAGAAGGAATAGAAGAATTGTCTATGCAAATGGGCGTATAGATGAACATACATCCTACCACCTGTATGCTGACGACCTTCAAATTTATACTCATGCCACTATAAGAAACCTTAACCAAGCCATTTACACTATTAATTGTGACCTGGATCGTATACTCGAGTGGAGCAAGTCTTACGGCCTTGGGGTGAACCCCGCAAAAACGCAGGTCACACTCATTGGAAGCTCGAGGATGCTCTCTAGGGTTGACTGGTCTTGTCTTCACCACATTACTTTTGACGGCATTATCATTCCATTTAGCAAGACTGTCAAGAACCTGGGCATCATCATGGACAGTGAGCTGTCATGGGGACCACATCTTACCGAAATCAGTAGAAGAATTTTTGCGTCGGCTGCCTCAATGGGGAGACTTCGCAATTTTCTTCCTACCGCCACAAAAGTTGCGCTCGCTCAGTCTCTCTTACTCCCTATACTAGACTACGCTGACGCCAGTTTCCCCGATCTTACAGAAGAGCAACTTAATAAGCTTGAGCGCCTTCAAAACGTCTGCATTCTATTCATATTTGGCTTGCGCAAATATGATTATATTTCCGAGTTTCGCGTTAAACTCAAGTGGTTGCCAATCCGCTCTCGTCGGAATTCTAACTCTTTTATATAAAATTCTATTTACTTCTTCTTCTCCGCCGTATCTCAAACAATGCTTATGTTAAGCACTTTATGTAGATATATTTGTGTATTTCGTTTATGTATGTGTATTATTATTATTTTTAACTTTTGTAAGTTTATTTCTAAGCTAAAGCTTGATTAAATTTCCTTTTTCTGGCACTACCACTTTCTCCACACTACACAAAGGTTAGCTGGAAGAAAATGCTAATTAGCATTAAGTTCGCCTATGTATCTTTTTATTAGTGCAATAAAGAATTTTCTAATCTAATCTAATGCTTTGAATTCTTAAATCTATCCCATACCCGCAATCTGCGTTCTTCCACTACTCTCCAGTTGAAAACTCCATCCCATAATTCTAACTTCTTTAGTAACTCGTTTACGGTACGAGCTGTCGGATTATGGAATGACTTGCCCGTTTCCATCAGACTTGCTAAATCTTTACCTATTTTTAAAAATGAGGTCTGCAAACTATACTTAGCGGCTTCTTTAAAGTAAATAAGTAAGTATAATTATAAATAATTATAGTATAATTATTAAGTAAGTAAGTATTTCCTTTCGATATTTATTGTAAAAGTATATATGTATATATTTTATATTTATTTATGTAAGTATATGTAGGTATATTTTAGGTTTAGGTATTTATTTATTTTTATCCTACATAAATAGGTATTTATTGTAACACCGCCTCCTCACACGTCTTTTCAATCCAGTCCATCCAAAGGTTGCCTGGAAGAGATCGCTTTGAGCGATAAGGCCGCCCATTGTACCACCATGTATTAGTCTTTAAGTTTTCTAGGTTAAGTTAATTTAATTTGGTGTAACAATAAAGAATTATCTATCTATATATTCGAATTACTTGAGCGCGGGGAGGTGAAACGGGTTTTCCAAGTAGATAGTTTATAATAGTCAATCGAAATCGAGTCATTTTTTGGGAAAAGGAAGCAATATTTGTGAAAGTAAAGGTACGAGACTCAAGCTTGAAGTTTCGAGGATGCGAACGTAAACTAGATATTAAAACTTTTTGAACTTTAAAAAGTAAAGTCGGAAGGGATTTTGAATTAAGAAAATAAATTCGGACACGGAATGAAAGATCGAAAAAACAAGAGAAGAAAATCGGGCGAAAAAAAGACGTGGGGGATTCGCTTTTTGGCTTTCATTTTGAGAGGTCGGGTCGCCGTTTTTCGGTAATGTTATAGTATTGATCGGGAATACATCTTAGAATCAGTTTGTGAGTTGCTGAGAATTTGGACCAGCAAAGGTAAGATTTTCTTGGAGGTTTGGATTCTCGCAACGGGATAAATCTGGCTGTGAAGTTCTAAAAATCCAAAAAAAGCTTATTTGAGGAAGTTGTCAAAGAGGTAGACTGTTGTAAATTCATGTGCCGTAACTGTAAATTCAGGGATAAAACTTGAGCATAAATACTTTTAGCTCGTTTCCCCCTGTGCTTAGGAAATCCAATATATATTATTGGTTATATATCTTGCTAATTAAGTGGCTTGAATATATACCCATCTTGGACAGGTATTCTAGGTAGGTCCTGGTTTATGTTGAGGCGGCCCAGGCACCGACTATACCCTAGCATCAGGGTCGGTGAGTCTCCCACAAATCGTGTCCGATACCTCGTAGAGGGGCGTCAGCGATGTTGTCGTCTTTTATTTATATATTTATAATATACACTAGTTATCCCCTACTAAGTTGTCCTGCCGCATCCCAGGTTCGCGAACCAGTGGCAGGAAACACGCACACAAGTTATAGTGGTAGACAAAATCAGACTTTACTTAGTCTGTACCCTGAGCAGCTCAGCTAGAAGGCTAGCCATTGCACTCCGGCAGTCTACATCATACACTACACGATTTGTATTTAAATGTGAAGCTAGACTTCCAGTTTTGTACCATCACAACTTAGCTAGGCTAGGGTAGACCAGGTACACTTGCGGAATGTAGGGAATCATAGTGAGAACTCGGTTCAACGTCTGGTTTTATTTTGATAGGAGTTAATTGAAGTCATCCGGGCTTCTTAAGGTTTGCCGAACTACGTTAGGGATTAGGGAAGTTTACGACTGCGGCAACAGTAACGACCTTGTTTTGTCAAAGATACTTCTTTACGTGGGATGGTTTAGGATTTGTAGGATATCAACGGATAGTAGGCGGATACCATCTATAAGATAGGAATTCGTCGTTGTGGGTTCACGCTGAATTCTACTTAAACATTCTAACGTCCTAAATATTCTAAACTTTGGTCAATTAAATATCTTGTTTTCAATGCTAATACTAGGCATGATTTGCGCAACTACCTACGGAGAATGGAAGAAGGGTCAATGTTAAACTAGAATTCCTAAAAGTTCTAACAATAAATTGAGTCAGTTGGATAATTCCTTTATTATTGTAAAATAAATGGAGAATATTCGAAGAGTAATTTTAATTAGGATTAATTCTAATTCGTGTTGTTGAGGTGGCGACGGTTCTGGGGTGGATGACTCCAATTGCGAGTGAATATCTTGATTTATCCTGACTTGGCGGGCGAAAGACCAATATTCAAAGGTAAATCTCACGTGTGATGAGTTCTTTTCGACGAGGCCAAGGAGAAATAATTATCATTGGAGATATCAATCTATTATTCCATAAACGAGTGACGAACTCTGAAATCGGAACCATTTCAACAATAAAAGTTAGATATTTATTTGACAAAATCAATAACTTTGAAAGACAATGAAATGTCTAACTGGCTTGAAAAATAAATTATTCTGATGCCTGAGAGACAAAATACTCTCTTGTTCCATCTTCTTAAACGAGTTTCTTTATAAACTGTCAATAGACAATTCCATTACCTAAAGGAACTTAATCCTTGTCATCGCATAACTTTATAATTTGAACTCTTTGGTAATGGATGGGCGGTTGTCCCTTTTGAGGTAAGACTCCCGAGAGAGGAGCACTCTTTCTTCAATATCCATGATTCTTGATCCAGAAAGTCAGATCATTGCGAAAGCTGCAAACACAACTAAACTTTTATCCTCGCATTCTTTTATAATAGCAATAGCTAACTTGGGCAAGAGGGGATTTCTCCTACATTGATGGGAAGGTACCTGCGGGTTAATATGGGGCCACTCTCTGACATTCAAATGTCAGCGTTTAGCTCCGCAGATAAAAGAGGACTATTATGAAAGGTAGGAGTGTAAGGATTTATTATTAGTCTATCACAAGTAAATTGATTGAGAGAGTCGGAAAACGAACTGACGAAGACTTAGGCTGGTCAAAGAGTACTAGAACGGATACTTACTTACAAATATAGGTTTGGAAAAGAGTATGCCCTCATATTCTCTAAACTCTGCCACGCAGTGGAAAAAAAGTTGGGTTTAGAGCGTCTTTTGCTGACAAACCTACAACATACTAACTTGACTGTTTTGTGATAATTAAATAATTATCCCCATAATTGGCTTGCGGTTGATCAGCGCATTTCCCAGCCTTACACGGAGGAATCGCGTCCAGTTTGGTTGACGAGCGATACTGTCTGATAGCGCAAGAGGGGCTACGACCATAAGCCGTGTTTGTAGGATTCGATTACCAGAATTAGGAAAGAAATTAATAATAAAAATTGAGATAAGAACCTTAAAGTATGATTAGAGAAAGGTTACTTTTCTTTTCCTTGTAAACTAGGCAGTTAGCGAGTTTATTATACGCTTAAGTTGGTTATTGCTTTGTCTTAAATCTCCTAAAAGAAATGGGTTACTACGCTTCACAAATTAGGTCCTACCATCAACTAAACGATCACAGGCCATGTCGATCTTCTAATGTTTGGAAAGTAGGAGTCTCTAGGAATTTATTTAAGGTTAGGCGGAGATGAATGTAAAATTCTAGGTTTACTGTTTCTTAGGAGTTATTGTGATAAAATTTTAGAATGGGGGACGGGGTGTTACATGTTCCATCTATTTCCTCATATTAACTCAAGTTTATGTCTGCTATTCATCTAATGCAGGATGAAGGAATACTAGATTTAAAATAAATCTATCATTTCCTAGCGTTATGCAGACTTGGCGTGGCCTGACAATTATTACCATAACCGCACAGAAATAAGATAAATACTGAGCAAAGTATCACAATATTTCGTCATTTGCAATATAAACTGTTCCAAAGTCCGCTCACTCCCACCAACGCAGAACAAAGTCCAAACATTACGTCAGAGTTTTGATCTGTGCTTAAGAAGCCGGCGAACCCCGAGCGCAACTTCAATTCGGCCGCGTCAAAAACTTTGGCCTGAATATCGCTATCCCTGTTTAGTGACGAAGTTTAGCCACGCAGAGCGACAGTGATAGCAATAGAACGATTCTAAATTTGATTAGATTTTGACTGTGTTCCGTAATACCAAAAATGATGACTGAAAACTTACTGTATTTTTCTCACTGTGTTGTTATTCTGTAACTAGACGATATAATCTATGTTCCCATGGCTAGGATACGTAAGATGTTGTTATTTATAATAAGAAACAATTAGGTTGAAAACAGGTCTTTTATGACGTAAAAACATGCAGAATGCGATACGCTTCTATTTCATTTTAGGTAAGTATTTTGATCTAATATATGGTTGGAAACCTAGATAAATACTATTCAAATTAAAATAATACCTTATTAAGGTAGAAATATGCTCCAATTAAAACTGATCTAGGTAGTACGTGTTGTATGGGCGATTCCCCTCCAGTGTCCTCTTAATGCCGAAGGAACATAATTAAGTTGCAATACAAGTGGGCAAGGCCTAGTGTGAAGACCACCGACTAAACCTTTTAGTTATAAAATTATTAGTCATAAAGTGTACTTTTTGTTGCTAATTAAACTATTTTTCATATTCATTTTTTCAAGTATATTCATACACTTGTTATTATAAATATGGGATTTATCACGTACCGTCGTGCGAGGCGAGACGTTATTCGGAGCGGATCGCACTCACCCTGATGAAGGTTCACGAATTGAACCGAGACATTGTCGGTCGAAACACCGATAAGACGGTACGTTATAAATCCCGTATTTATAATAATGATTAAAATCAATCACGAAAGTTTTCTAAGTAAAATCATACACTTGTCTTATTAAAGGATTGAAGGTTTTAAGGTCTGGAAAACTGGAAAAATATGGGCATCAAGATAAATGGCAAGCACATCTCACACTTGCGATTCGCAGATGGCATAGGACTGGTGGCGGAGTCGCTGCAGGGTATGCTAATCCGCCTAACTAACGCCTCTTTGGTCTACGGATGAATAAACCCAAGGATAAGTTTAATGTTCATGCATACATACTTCTGGAACTAGTCGTCGTATACCTCGGCTAGACCGTGCAATTTGGTAGAAACAACTTTGAGGAGGCTAACAAGAGGAAGATTCAGTTGGGCCTGGCGTTAAAAAAATTAATAATAATAATAACAATATATATTGCTGGACATTTCACACAGCTCTATCTAGCCCCAAACTAAGCAGAGCTTGTACTATGGGAACCAGATAACTGATAGAATACTTATGTACTTTTTTCGTTTGTAAATATTTACTTATATAATCTATATCTAAGTATAATATACTATTATAATATTATACAGAGGAAAGATTTGTATTTTTGTGTGTATGTTTGTAATGAATAAACTCAAAAAGTACTGGTCCGATTTCAAAAATTTTTTCACCATTTTAAAGCTACATTCACCCTAACATAGACTAATTTTTACCCAACTGCGCAAAGGAGGGTAATGTTTTTATTGAAAAACTACGCGTGCGAAGCTGCGGATTGGTCAGCTAGTCTAATATATAGAAAAATATCCAGACCCAGAACAAATATCTGTAAATCATGCATACATCTGTTCCGCGGCGGGAATAGAACCCGCTACCTCCTGCGTCTCATCTGGCTATTCGCCCAATGCACCACGCAGTTTATTGGAGAATTAGGTCGAACCTTCTCGTCGAAACCACAACGACCTTACCACAATGACTGAAAACTAAAGTTTTCAATCAGTGCGTCCTACCCGTAATGACCTATGGTATTACTTAGATGTGGACGTTCACGGTAGGTTTAGCCTAGAGCTAAGGAACGAGCAATGCTTGGAGTTTCTCTGAATGATAAAATCCGTAACGAGATTAACTGACATAGCCCAGCGGATTAGCAATCTTGAGTGGTAATGGGCTGGCCATAGGTAGGTATATGCCAGAGAACAGTCAACCGGTGAGTTCTTGAGTGGAGACCGCGCCTTGGCCCGGCTAAGTGGAGCGATGACTTAAGAAAGGCGGCGGGCAGAAAGTGGACGCGAGAAGAGATGATATTACAAAGTTTGGTACTTATACAGAGATAGGATTCTTCCCCGAAAAGATGTATATGTATCAACAAAACTGAACAACTTTTCATAAAAATAAAGTCAACACAAATATAGGAGAGATCCTAATGATGAAACTCTTCTTAGAAATAAAAAGGCGAGAAACCGGTGCAATCAGGAGATTACGAATGCTAAGCGCCGTAGCATCTACGAAGCTATTGAGAAGTGTACTCCAAATAACATCTGGAAAGTGCTCAACAACTTAGAATTTGGGAAGAGTAAGGCTGCTGTAAACCCAACGGTTGATATCAATGCTCTCAACAATCATTTTTCAGTTGTTCCTTTTAAAATTGACCGCATTGTTAAGGCTGACACCAATAAGCAGTTGGCTAGGCAGTCACTAGGAAATTATACATCTTTTTATTTTGGACAGGTAAATGAAGGTGACGTTTCAAAGATTATTGCTTGCATTAGCAGCAAAGCGGTTGGTCATGGTGAATCGGTTTAAAGCTGCTATCTCCGATACTTGAACAAACTCTTCCATATATCACACATATTATTAACTTTTCACGCATAAGTAGCAATTTCCCTACTATATGGAAGAAAGCTTTCATCATACCCATTCCCAAAAAGTCTAACATAACTGAACTTAAAGACTATCGCCCAATATCTATTCTCCCTTTCCTTTCTAAAATTCTTGAAAAAGTTATGCATCGCTAGCGTTAATCTTTTTTCCATAGTAACAATCTTCTTAGTCCGTTTCAGTCAGGCTTTCGCCCTGTACACAGTACCTGCACTGCCCCTATTATAACTACAGATGACATCAGGCTTGCTATTGACATCAGTGAACTCACTCTTCTTTCCCTGTTAGACTTTAGTAACGCGTTCAACTGTGTGGATCACGATATTTTGCTGGCCGTCTTACGCTCTATTAATCTTTCTCAGTCTTCTTTAACTTGGTTCGGCTCATATCTCTGCGGACGCGAGCAATGTGTTCGAATTAATGATCTGTTCTCTGACTGGTGTAAAATAGAAGCAGGTGTACCTCAAGGAAGCGTTCTTTCACCTCTCCTCTTCTCTATTTTTATTAACACTCTGGTATCGATAATACATCACACATCCTATCACCTATATGCCAATGATGTCCAGTTATATCTCAATTACAATCCCGATGAAATTCTATTTGGAATTGAAAATCTCACTCGTTAGTGCGATTTTCAATTCCAAATCGAATTTTATCATTTTTTGGATCTCTGTGTATGACTGGACACAAAATTTGGTCTACTTATTAATCCCAACAAGACACAGGTGACAATAATTGGTGGTAACAGACAGATTGTCAAAATTAATCTTAACACTCTTCCTCCGGTTAAATATAATAAAATTCTACTGCAGTTCTGCAAGGAGGTTAAGAATTTGG
The DNA here is from genome assembly GCA_918857605.2 of Philereme vetulata. NCBI lineage: Eukaryota > Metazoa > Arthropoda > Insecta > Lepidoptera > Geometridae > Philereme > Philereme vetulata. The sequence continues at coordinate 9,883,082 of OU975442.1, read as the reverse complement.
GCCTATTCATTACTCATAATTTGTCATGGGACCATCATATTACCCAAATTAGTAGGAGTATGTATGGTACTATGCATACTCTGAAAAGCTTAAAAAATTTCTTGCCCCAATCTACGAGGACCTCACTGGTTAATGCGTTACTCTTACCCATCCTAGATTATGCAGATGTATGTTATCCCGATGCTACGGAAGAGCAACTGAACAGGTTGAAGCGTCTGCAGAATCTCTGTATTCGCTATATCTACAGCCTACGAAAATATGACCATGTGTCGGTATTTCGTCATAAGCTAAAATGGCTTGACATCAGAGCTCGTCGAGATGCGCACATGCTATCCCGACTGTTTAGTATTCTTTGCAACCCTCTATCTCCCAGCTACCTCAGAGAGCGATTTGCGTTCGTATCAACTGAGGACAGAGCTGTGCGATCGTCTCGTCGTTTCCAATTGATGACTCCACAGCATAACACGGCTACTTACTTCTGACTCTTACACCATAACCGCTACTCGTCTCTGGAATAATATGCCACCAAACTATTTCGAGGCTATTTCAGTGGAAGCATTCAGATTGAGAATCTATAGGCACCTTCTCGGTCAAACCGACCAAAAATGAGCAACTTAATCTTTCCTTATCACTTGTTCTATTGTTATGTATGTATTTTTATTTAATATTGGTATAGTTTAGTCTATGATAAAAAGTATTTAAGTAGTATGTACCTATGCTATTTTATTAGTCCTGTGCAAATTTTTCATTAGTTTCCTTTCCTGTGCACTACCTTCACATCTTTATCTACAATACACAAAGGTTATCTGGAAGAGAATGCTCTTTAGCATTAAGTTCGCCTTTGTACTAGTTTTATAAGTGCAATAAAGTATTTTCAATCAATCAATCAACACTTTTTCAGAAAAAGAACGTGCGCTTTACTTACACGAGAATAAATTTAATAATTATCAGTTTTTAATGTGTGCATGTAATCATTTACCTAGATCCAAAGTGGGCATGTCACAAACGTAATGGACTTGCCTCTGACTACCCCTTGCAGAATATGTTCACGGCTCTGCGTACCTATTAAGAAAATACTCAAAGGAATTATGAAATGTAGATAACGTTGACCTAGTTTCTTTCATTCCACGTGTATCAAAAGTTTCCAATGTTATGTAGAGTAGATATGGAGAGGGCAGTTTCTAAAAAGCGGTGATACATTCCAAAAAGCGGTGACGTTAGTTGATGTAGAGTCTCATACAAACTTACGATTAAATTACCGATCGTCTTTCTCGTTCTTCTCAACATCTTTTACTCAAGACGCCTGCGACTTCCAGAGCATGTTATTGAAGCGCCAAGCTTTACAAAATTAAAATCATGGCTCATCGAGAGGGCGTTCTACAATGTTGAAGATTTTGTCTGCAAAGTCTGCTAATTTTAATTTTTATTATGTTATGTTACCGATATCATTATTATTTTATTAATTAATCAATGTTTTTATTTTTTTTAATTTAATTTATTATTATTTTAATTAATTGTGAATTTAAATTAAATTATTGTTATTATTTATAATAATTTTGTTGAAATTAAATTTGACTTGTAAATTGTTTTTACCAAATAAATTGATTATTCCTGATTATTCCTGAGCATAAAACTTCTTTATTCACTAACTCTTACACTGTGACTGCTATCCGCTTGTGGAACTCTCTTCCTGTGGAAATCCGCATGGCCGCCTCTATAGGAATCTTCAAATTCAAACTCTATAAAACACTGCATCTCTCTTCAAGATACCCAACAAAATTAAGCACTTTATGTAGGTATATTTATGTATTTCTTTGTGTTTGTATTATTATTATTATTTAAAATTTTAGTAAGTTTATTTTATGACACGTAAGCCTTTTGTTTACCTTTCTATTTTCTGGCACTACCAAATTATCCACACTACACAAAGGTTAGCTGGAAGAAAATGCTAATTAGCATTAAGTTTGCCCAACTAACAATTTAGCGTTAAGATAAGCTATAGTAGACCTGTATTTGGGTTCCAATTAGATCTAAGTGTTAGAACATGACTTATAAGAGAGTTACAGTGTGTTATAGCACCTTTATATCTTCGATTTTGGCGCATAACTTGGCAGGAAAACCCTGTATAAAGCCTTTGGAGAGGTTATATATATATATATATATTCTTTAGTAGTGGTGCATAAGTGTTATTAAATTGTCAATAGCTGCATTAGGCTTTTTATAGTGGAGTTTAGGTACACTAAAGATCATATACAAGTTTCAAGTACCGCAACGAACTTTATAGAGTCGCTAATTTACTACCATACAACAGAGTTTGTTGAAAGCTTGTCCTATACGAAGCATTTAAAACGGTGTTAGAATTTTAGGTATAGTGTGACCATTAGTGCTGTGCACTCCCTGAGGTATGCGCGCGGCGAGGTGGGAGGCAAAGAAAAAACTGCATGAGTTCACATGAGATCAATACATGTCGGACATATCTTACGATATCAGTTTGCATTTCTAAGGCAAGACTTGTGGCGGGACGATGGTCGGAGGCTATCTATCTGTAATATATTATACTTACTTAGTTGATTAAAATGTAACTTAAAAATACTCATATTTTATTAAAAATATGCAGGTGATAAATAAGAACTAAACTTATAATTCAAAGGACTTGTTTTATTGAACATTTTTTATATTTACAAACAATTATATATTCTAACGAAAGTTATTCTGACATAGATTCTGTTTCAACTTCATCTTCCATTTCGTCATCATCTTCATCTTCCACTTCGCCACCGGAACTTGAATCAGAGTCTTGCAAATTTATTATGAATGAATCGATAACATTATCGCACGACCCATCTTTGAATATTTATCTCATGTGTGTCTGACATAGACAGTCCGATACAAATAACACTACCTGCCGCTACGAGCGTTGACAGCGAACTGACAGCGCAGCAGTCGATTCTTCCCCCCGTCTCGCCGCGCGCATACCTCAGGGAGTGCACAGCACTAATGGTCACACTATACCTATAGTTCTTTATTGCACTAATAGAATAATAGGCGCGCCTCTATGTATTATTTTATAAGTGCAATAAAGAACTTTCTAATCTAATTTAATTTACTATTTAAGTCGTGTACGAAAGCCGTGGCGCAAATAAATAAATTAAAAATAATAAATAAAGCTGGACATTTCACACAGCGCCATCTAGCCCCAAACCAAGCAAAGCTTGTACTATGGGAACCAGGTAACTGATACAATACGTATATACTTTTTTTTGTAGATACATACTTATAATATATAGAGAAACAACCAGACCCGGAACATATCTGTAGATCATGCAAACATTTGTTTTGCAGCCGGAACAAAACCCGCAACCTCCTGCGTCTCAGCCGGCTATTCACTTACTGCGCCACGGAGGTCGTCAAATGGGTCTGAGTCCCACGTTCTCAGACTCCTATCGATCTTCTTTGAGCGAACACTTGTTTTATTTCTTTCAGATTTAAATTCTGAATTCACAGGGCGAAAAGTAAGCATAAATAATGTAACCTTTTAAATTTAACTAATTCATCTAATATATATATTAGTTATACTAATACTATATCTATCTATACTAATATTATAAAGAGGAAAGATTTGTATTTTTGTGTGTATGTTTGTAATGAATAAACTCAAAAACTACTGGTACGATTTCAAAAATTCTTTCACCATTGGAAAGCTACATGCACCTTGAGTAACATAGACTACTTTGCGCACAAGGAAGGTAATGTTTTATTGAAAAACTACGCGTGCAAAGCTGCGAATTGGTCAGCTAGTAATTCATAAAGACGTTTATTTTTCTCTCACAAAATGGTACTTATGAACTAGGTATTCTTAGAGACTAAATAACCAAGTCTGTGTTTTAAATTGTATAATATTTAATTCATTGAATTAATAAGAATAGCGTTAATAAATAAAGAAACATTATAATTATTATAATTACTTAATATACATATTTAATTTTTGACATTTTTATTGTAATTTAGCCCCATTTTCATTAGGTATTATATTATTGGAATTATATTAAATTTTTGACATTTTTATAGTAATTTTGACCATTTTTAATTATGTTTTTTTTTATTGTAAAGTAATGTTGGTTTCAATTTTTTTTTATATTAAACACACAAGCTACCGGGCCTCCTGATGTTAAGTGATCACCGCCGCGCCGCCAATAGACTTCTACAGCACTCGTGGTACTGCAGTCGCGTTGCCTACCACTTACCTAATACCTTATTTACACCTCTCTTCAAGGCGTTCATTTTGAAGCCCACCGGAAAAACCTCCGGAGGAAGGTCATTCCAGATCTTGCAGGTGCGTGGAAGAAACGAGCTATTATTTTGTTATTTTTAACTGTGTGGTTTTTTATTTTTGTATTACTTCAAAATATATTATTTAATCTAATGTACATATGGACTTGTTCCGAAATAAATGAATTAATAATAATAATAATGGGTCCATCGGTCTTCAACAGGGTGCCAGAGAAGATCAGAGATGCAGCTTTCACATCCATCCAAGCTCAAAAAATGGCTTCTGTGAAATCTTTCTACAGCGTAGACGAATTTTATGAACAACCTTTTCTCTAATATGTATTTATGTGCGAGTATTTCATTATTGATTTAATTTGATATTTAGCGCTAATTTTATAGGAATCTATTTGACATGTAACAATGGTGTTAACAATAAATTACTGTGTCTTATTATAATTACAATGTTATTACACGGCGTATAATCTTATTTTTTCGTTTCGATCCACAAAACTTACTAGTTTCGTTTGTGAACGTGGTTTGGGGATGAACAAAAAAAGCATAATATCCTTATATGTTAATAGGAGATATTTGGATATAAATATTGCAGTTTCCAAACAGTGGAGGTTAGGATGAGGTATGCCAAAAGTTTTCAAACCTCACACCGCTTTACCTCGAAATATAAGTGGTTTTTTCAATGTTACTTGTATTAGAACTCGTGGGTTTATAATATCAGTAAGAGGGAGAAATAAGAGTATATTAACCATCTAACATCTTAATTCCTTTTTAGTTCAAGAAATAGTGTCTTTATTAAACTCTGTTTGATTAACAACTTTTTAAATTTTTTATTAAATACTTGATTTTATTTATAGACAAGACATTCAAAAGGTAACTAAATACTTAGATTTATGAAATGTTTTTATTTATGGATAAATTACGAAGACAAAACTTAACATTACTAAAAAACCGTTATTTTTTCCTAGCTATAAACTTAACCATAACAGGTTCAGCCGGCCGCAGCACCAAATCGGCTGCCAGTTTTGGTTTAAAGCCTTTCTTCAGGGGTAGCAATTTGAAGTTTCTGATGATTTCGCTGAGTACGCATTTCATCTCTTGCATGGCGAAGCGCTGACCTGCCACACAAATAATAATAGGTAAGTAGGTATCTAAATAACGGGCTAGAATGATCGAGCTAGATAGCAATATCGTGGGTGCACACGTACGCACATACTCGATCTCGAGCAAGTACGAACGTGTGTATCATACAAGTCTCAAGACAAATGCTCGAAGCCAACCAAAATGTTCGATTCGAACAAGATTCAAACGTCCATAATTCTTGCTCGATGTACGAAGCAAACATGTTTGTACGTGTAGCCGCGACATCGAGCATGTTAGTCGTCATTGATAAAAGCGCAGCTAAAATGTCGGACTTTCGTTAATTTTCTCGGGATTTTGTGGAACAGTTTATAAATATGCGTCGTCGTCGATGTGTTAGGCGAATGTTGCAAAGAAGAGAACGTCACATTCATGTTAATTTGATAAAAAAACGTTAGACTATTTACGAATAAATATGTCTCTAAGTATATATGAACTTACTACGATTGATAACGCCTAAATTGGTAAAACATGATACAGTGATGAGAATGATCTATTAGTTTAGTGTGGATGAGATATACCTAAATATAAAATACATATACCTATATTCTATTTACTATATTTACATATACCTAGCATGTTTATGTATTTTATATTTATATCTCATCCACACTAAACTAATAAATTTTTCTCATCACTGTATCTTTTTTACCAATTAAGGTATTACCAAACAAAGTTCTTGTTTATAGACATGATTTATTCGGAAATAGTCTAACTTTTTTATGTAATTAACATGACTGTGACGTTCTCTTCTTTGCAACATTGGCCTAATACAACGACAGCGACGCCTGCTTCGTGTAGATTTTCCCCGACAGTAAATGTAGCAGGCGATGCCCAGCAAACACAACACCGAATCCGTCAATTGCTCGAAAGTTTCAACGCACACTAAACATGTTCTTCGAGCAAGCTTTTTACGTGTAGACGCAGGGTCGAGCATGATTGAAGATAGCCATGCTCGGATGAAACAAGGTCATTGAGCATGTAGCTGCGTTGAGACCTACCAATACCTAAACAAACGCGTGCGTCATATCGTGCGCGCGACCATTGACTAATTCAAAAGCCAACTACGCGGCGATGTCAGCAAACACAACTGTCAATAATATACTCTTTATCTCTATCTTTAATATATAAATGAATCGCAAAATGTGTTACCATAGCGCTGTTATAATGTAACCTTATGACGTTTGACATAGAATTGACAGAATGCGTGCTGCAAATACCGTCAAAGAGGATGTAAAAAAAATTAATATCGTTTGAAACAGATGCTTCGGTAGGAGTTATCCCGAGATATATTGTCTATATATATAAAAATTTATTGCTGTTCGTTAGTCTCGCTAAAACTCGAGAACGGGTGGAGCGATTTGGCTAATTTTGGTATTAAATTATTTGTGGAAGTCATTCATTTTCTCATACATAATGATGGCCGGGGACAACAATTGACAATTCTACCAGGGTGACTTATATTGACAGCCCGCGTTATACCTATGCATGTCAAGCCAATACGAAGTTCGGCGGGACCACTAGTATCTATATATATATATGAATCCCTATTTCCCTTGGTCACGCCATCACGCGTGAACGGCTGGACCGATTTCGCTAATTCTTTTTTTTTTGTATTTCTTATTGTCAGGAAAAGGTTCTTATGAAAGAAAAAATTAAGAAAATTGCGCGCAAAATTAGAAAATTTAAGAATACTTAACCGCCACATAAAATTATTTATAATCTAACCTTAGCGCTTTTATAATGTAACCTTATGACGTTTGACATAGAATTGACAGAATGCGTGCTGCAAATATCGTCAAAGAGGATGTAAAAAAAAATGAATATCGTTTGAAACAGATGCTTCGGTTAGAGTTATCCCGAGATATTGTATATATATATAAAAATGAATTGCTGTTCGTTAGTCTCGCTAAAACTCGAGAACGGGTGGAGCGATTTAGCTAATTTTGGTATTGTATTATTTGTGGAAGTCATTCATTTTCTCATACATAATGATGGCCGGGGACAACAATTGACAATTCTACCAGGGTGACGTATATTGACAGCTCGCGTTATATGCATGTCAAGACGGTATGAAGTTCGGCGGGTCCACTAGTAGCAAATAAAATAAAAATACAGTAACAAAGGAAAAATACCACAAATATGGGTACAATAAAATATTTTATTATTATAACCTATATACATATATATTATTATTTTTGTAAGTAAACTGCTGACTGGAATTCTCCTGGTGCACATGAAGGTAAACTTCAATAACCGTTATATTACGATCTAACGGCCACCGCCTTTTTAAAAACACAGGGTAAAGATAAACCATGTTTTCAATTCTGAACTTTTTGTTTTGAAAGTAACAATCTAGTTATCTCTTAGTATACCATGTAAAAAGCCTTTTAACTTATTATCCTCATACTTGACATTATAACAGAATTTGGCCAAGTTTTTTATAGCAGGTCTACGGATTAAGTCAAAATCAAAATCTTTTATTCATTAAAATCACAAGGATCACTTTGAAACGTTAATTTTACTGCCTGTTCCTTCGCGACCAAGCCAGAAAAGAAAGGCAAGAAAACAAGGCTAGTTGTTTTTTTAATGATCCTTTTAGAATACTTAACAATAAAAAAAAATACGTCTAAACTGTAACGTTTTTGAACGAGTTGGAGCAATTTTAATCCCAAGCTTCTCTATCATCTACATAATCCGGTGTTTTATAGTAGGCTTTTTTATAAAGATTTTGCTTAAATACATTTTTAAATTTGTTATTGTCAATTTTTGTACATCACTTGGGAGTTTGTTATAAAAACGTACACCTTGCACTTTAAACGATTTACTAACTTTAAAAGAAACTTCAAAAAACTAACTTTTAACGTATAAAAGAATAAGTAATAATCAAAAAAGGCTCTGTGCGAATAAAAAATCTGTGATGCCTGTGAGAATTGACCGAAATGTTAACCTTATTTATAGACTTTAGACTAAGAAAGCCTTAAGTTTTCTGTATAGCATGGATGGATTCTGTATAGCAGGAGGGCTATGCTCGGGGTTTCTCTACGGGATCGAATCAGAAATGAGGAGATACGTAGGAGAACTCCAGTCACCGACATAGCCCGACGGATTAGCACGTTGAAGTGGCAATGGGCAGGCCATATAGCGCGCAGAACAGACGGCCGATGGTGCCGGAAAGTTCTCGAATGGAGGCTACGGATCGGCAAGCGCAGCGTAGGACGTCCACCTACAAGATGGGCAGACGACTTGGTAAGAACCGCAGGTCGGCGTTGGATACAGGCCGCTTCCAACCGCAGTTCCTGGAGATCAATGAGGGAGGCCTTTGTTCAGCAGTGGACGTCCTACGGCTGATATGATGATGATGATAATGCTGAGATAAAAATACAATACAATTCTTTATTTATAACGCCAAGTTACAAGTCAAAAACAAAAAGGAGATAAAGGTTAGGAATAAATTCAACTTTACTTAGAAAACTTTCGTGATTGATTTCAATCATTATTATAAATACGGGATTTATCACGTACCGTCTTTCGTGAACCTTCATCAGGGTGAGTGCGATCCGCTCCGAATAACGTCTCGCCTCGCACTGATCGCACTCACCCTGATGAAGGTTCACGAATTGAACCGAGACATTGTCGGTCGAAACACCGATAAGACGGTACATGATAAATCCCGTATTTATAATAATGAATAAATTCAATATTGACAATTAATAAAAATATCTAATATGCGTATAAGCAAAATTAATAAACAATAGTACTTAGTTCCAAACGGCTAAGTACAGTTTTCACAGTTTTCTGACATCTCCAATTAAATTGGCAATGCACCAATTAATAAGCATATTTGCCAAATATACTCGTGCCAAAACTGGAATGGAAAACTTAGAGAGGAAACCAGCATGCCCTAGGACGTAGCATTCAAAGGCTTGTGCCATTAATAAATAAATCAATAAAAAAATATTGCTGAACATTTTACACAGCGCTATCTAGCCCCAAACTAAGCTTGTATTATGGGAACTAGATAACTCATAGAATACTTATATACATTTTTTTTGTAAATATATACTTATAATATATACGGAAACAACCAGACCCGGAACATATATTGAAATATAATGCAAACATTTGTTCCGCGGCGGGAATCGAACCCGCTACCTCCTGCGTCTCAGCCGGCTATTCGCCCACTGTACCACGGAGGTCGTCATTGGTTAGTATTAGGTATTTTAAATAGTAAGAATTGCAGCTTGTTACTTCTTGAAAAAAAACTACTATATAAGCAAAATATAGGCATGTATCAAACGTAATGTATTTCCGTGACGGACTCGTGGTCACACCGTTTTGCCACACCAGTGTTACTACGAGTAATTTATATTCCTCGTGGTTACACTACTCTGAAAAGGATCGCACTTGACTGAATAGTAGGTATGTAGTGAAGTGCCCGATAGATAAAATACTTATTCGTAAAATAACTAGTACTTTGAAACTCCTTGATAAATACTTCATGAATCAGGAACTATTTAATAGTGACACGTAAATTGTCATTCTGAATTTTCAAATTATGGTTTAGGTTACGCTTAAATAGCACGAATTTTACTGTTGGGTACATAAACATGAAATAGTATTAATTTATTTACCATCTCATTACATTGCCTAACATTGGCATGTCAACAATATGCCAGTTACAAAATTTCAGTTATCAATAAAACTATAGTACATTCTTAAAGTAGAGAAAGCATATTGAATCCTGATTACAGCGAGGGATATAAGCACGCCCTAAGATGCAGACAGCTTTATCAACGAGGAGAATACTTTTTACACTCTCTGCGAGACAATAAAAACCAAATGTAGGTTAGTGCATTCAGTGCAGAGGTTAGTTCGATTTACGAATAAGCTCTTATTGTGTCGGTCTATTTGGTTCAAATTCAAGTCGTATTATGCCCGCGAGGGCATAAAAACGCGAAACCGATTAGTTAAAACTGATGCCACAAAGGTCAGAGGCTTGGTAAGAATCGGCGTTGGATGCAGGCCGCTTCCAACCGCAGTTCCTGGAGATCAATGAGGGAGGTCTTTGTCCAGCAGTGGACGTCCTACGGCTATGTGATGAAAGGTCAGAGGAAGACTTGTATGGTACAAAAGGTGCCTTTGTAATAAAAAAAGCAACCTATTATCTCAAAATGCTACGATAGTTTGCCTTGCAAGAACATGTAATAGGTACGAGTACATATATTACAGATTAGGTGGAGTATATAATACTTGTTTTTATGTTTTCTATGAAGACTTTTAAAATACTTTTGATAAATGTGTAAAACTTTAATTTAAAAGTTGCCAATATAGCTGTTTGATCTCTATAAATATTTTAAATAAGAATATTTTACCTATAATGTTTCTTTTTTAATGAAGGGTTCATTGCTATTAAATAAATAAATTCTCTGAAATAAAATATTCTCGTTAAAACTAGTTTTACCTAAAACTATTAATGATAAATATATTTTGGTAAGAAACTTCACAACACTAGGGTAGGTACATCAGATTCAGCATTTAAGTTAACTAGTGGTTCGCCCCGAACTGAGATCTCGCGAGTCTACCGTAAAAACAAAAAAATATTATTTGCAATCTTTGACTATCAAAATAGTGCCACAAAATACATAACCAACTTACTTAACCTACAGTTTCATTCCAATTACAGGTAACGGGAGTTCATGTTAATTGGTTTTTTTGGGATAGAAATTGCAGTTATTCTTGATTTCAGACTTTTGCCTGTATTTGTGTAACTAAAGCTACATGCATGCCAAATTTCAGCATTGTGGGGTCACTGGTGTACCTACCCTGTGAGTTTTGTCAAATTTTAGTTTTTATTATGGGTAATAACTTAAAACTACAAGGTTTAAACTAAAAATAAAAACGGGGTCAAAATGTACTTACAAATAACTTTTATTAGACGTGACATTTGACCTTAACGTACCATTCTGTTTTTTTTACCACTCTTGAACTCCAATATCTCATAACCTCCTACATTTTTAGCTCATTTAGTCACACCAAAATTATGCCATCACTACCTACCTATACACCAAATTTCACGATGATAAACGCTTCGAAAGGTATCCTCGGACAAACAAACATACATACAACGCCGATTTGCTCTAGTTGATTTGAAGATCTCGCTTCGTTCGATCAAATATTAAAAACCTAGTTGTAAGAGAAACATAGGCATATCTTGCTAATATTATAAACGCGAAAGTTTGTATGTATGGATGTATGGATGTTTGTTACTCTTTCACGCCGGAACGGCTGAACCGATTGTGTTGAAATTTGGTATGTACACACGGCTACACATCAAGCTATACATTTCCAGTATCAGCTGACCTCTCATTCTACTATAAGCCTACACAATGCTAGGTCAGCTTATACTGAAATGTATAGCTTGATGTGTAGCCATGTGTACGTAAATCAAAACCTGGATTAACACATAGGCTACTTTTTATCGGTAAACCACGCGTGCGAAGCCGCGGATTGGTCAGCTAGTATAACATAGTTTGGGTAAACTAGGAAGACCTGTAAGATGGCTGATGATAATTCAACCATGTGTATCAGTAAATTCTAGTTATTACTAGGAAATTCTAGTTATTACAAAGGCACTAAGAAAAACTTTAACTAGTGATAACGCGTTCTTACTAAAAACGGATTTTTACTGTAACTTAGCTATGGATATCGTGAGCATTAAAATGGTTATGAGCCTACCATTTTTTACTTAATTTTATCATCGCGGCTTACAGGGTGGAAAAGAAAAAAGTCTTCGTGCGATAATACACACTGTATAACGTATAAAATAAAAAAAAAACTTTAATATACGCAATTTGGCTCACACCACATCCTTTCGTTATCAGTTTTAAGTTTAGAAAAAAGAACTGCTTGTAGATACTTCACATTTACACTCTGTATGTACGTTATGTACTAGTTGTCCCAGAACTAGTAAGTTATCCAGAAAGGGGAACGATTCTCGGCACATACGAGAACAACAAAAGATATAAGTACTTTTGTGAATTCATGGATTTCATTGTAGTAATCTGCTTATTTCGATTAATATTTATTTTATCAGCTACCTAAGAACGAATATGTTAAAATTATATTTATAATTTTTTTGTTATTGTTCATGTTCGGGATCACCGCGTTCAGGCATAACATTCTTGTCCCGGAACACCCCGTATTGTCATTTCAAGTAGTTTATTTCACTCACCTATGCAATTTCTGGGCCCAGCACTGAACGGAATATAAGCATAGGGATGTCTGGTCACTCCGTTGAGGAACCTCTCGGGGTCGAACACCTCAGGATTCGGGAACAGATCCTCGCGATGATGCACGTCGTAAATGTGGACGGAGATCTCTGTGCCTTTCTTCAATTTAAGATCCCCTGAAAATAAACCAATATTAGGTAAATGTGAATCCGCTCCGAATAATGTCTCGCCTCGCACTAGTGCGAGGCGAGACGTTATTCGGAGCGGATCGCACTCACCCTGATGAAGGTTCACGAATTGAACCGAAAAATTGTCGGTCGAAACACCGATAAGACGGTACGTGATAAATCCCGTATTTATAATAATGATTGAAATCAATCACGAAAGTTTTCTAAGTAAAATGAGAAAACGTATTACTTACTTATCTGAAAGTACTCAGTGATGACGGAGCTCATAATTAGACTGAGAGAACGTATTACTCACTTATCTGAAAGTACTCAGTGATGAAGGAGCTCATAATTAGACTGAGAGAACGTATTACTTACTTATCTGAAAGTACTCAGTGATGAAGGAGCTCATAATTAGTCTGAGAAAACGTATTACTTACTTATCTGAAAGTACTCAGTGATGAAGGAGTTCATAATTAGACTGAGAAAACGGATTACTTACTTAACTGAAAGTAGTCAGTGATGAAGGAGCTCATAATTAGTCTGAGAGAACGTATTACTTACTTAACTGAAAGTACTCAGTGATGAAGGAGCTCATAATTAGACTGAGAGAACGTATTACTTACTTAACTGAAAGTACTCAGTGATGAAGGAGCTCATAATTAGTCTGAGAGAACGTATTACTTACTTAACTGAAAGTACTCAGTGATGAAGGAGCTCATAATTAGTCTGAGAAAAAGCATTACTTACTTAACTGAAAGTCTTCAGTGATGTCTCGTCCGATGAAAGGCACACTAGGATACATCCTCAGGGTTTCCTTGACGACCGCCTCCAGGTATTTCAACTCGACCAGATCAGTAGTGTTGGCTGTGCGATCCGAGTCCCCGAAAACCGACTGACATTCTTCAAAAACTCGGTCCTAGAAAGGAAAAAGGGGTTGTTGACCAAGCTGCATGTCGTTGTAAATTGTAGTTTTAAGTTTTTTTAAATACCTACAATCTACTGAAGTGTAATCGCACTTCAAATAATTAACATTTTCAAAAATTACAAATATTGAAATATTTATTTAGAGTTAAAACATATTTTATAAATTTACTGGTGGTAGAGCTTTTGTTTTACGGTGGTATAGCTTTTGTGAACGGGCTCAAGGAAGTGGGCACCACCGCCTTACCTTTATCTGCCGCCAAATAGCAGTACTTGTGCTGTTGTGTTCCGGTTAGATGGTAATGGTATGTTCCTGTAATTACTGGCACATAGGCATACCAGGCTAAGTCCTATAGTATGGCAACGTATCCACATCGAGATAAAGACAACATAATAGCTTGTTTTGAATTCTATGTGGATATCCATGGGCTGCAGTAGCCACTTAACATCTGGTGGACTGCATTCTCGTTTGTCATAATATAAGTATAATAAAAAAAAAAATTACGAAATCAATTACCTTCGCATAAAAGGCAACAAATTGGGTCAGGGTTGTGCTAACAGCACAGATAAACTACGATCATATTTAAAGCTGCTGCAGCACTTGTACGCGTTAGTTGTTAATAACACTGGAAGGCGTTAAAACTATATTTTTAGTACCATTCCTATTGCTACCAAGCATTAAACTTGGCATAGCAACATATTTGTTTTACTGAGCTCTAAAAAATTAGGAATTCCACGAAAACTGTTGAGATTCCTTTTCAAGGTTTACGTGCCAAAAAGCCGTGGGCAGTACTAAGTATTAAGTTAACGCGCCGGCGAACACTGAGCGCAACTTCAATTCGGCCACGTCAAAAACTTCGGCCTGAATATCGCTATCCCTGTTTAGTGACGAAGTTTAGCCACGCAGAGCGACAGTGATAGCAATAGAACGATTCTAAATTTGATTAGATTTTGACCGTGTCACGTAATACCAAAAATGATGACTGAAAACTTGTTGTATTTTTCTGTCATTGTGTTGTTATTCTGTAACTAGACGATATAATCTATGTTCCCATGACTAGGATACGTAAGATGTTGTTGTTTTTAATACGAAACAATTAGGTTGAAAACAGGTCTTTTATGACGTAAAAACATGCAGAATTCGATACGCTTCTATTTTATTTTAGGTAAGTATTTTGATCTAATATATGGTTGGGAACCTAGATAAATACTATTCAAATTAAAATAATACCGTATTAAGGTAGAAATATGCTCCAATTAGAAATGATCTTGGTAGTACGTGTTGTATGGGCGATTGTCCCTCCGGTGCCCCCTTAAGTCGGAGAGAACAATCTACAATTACTTAAACTTTACCTTTGTGAGCCCATTTATAATTTGTAAAGTCAAGTTTTGTTTTATGTACTTGGAAAGGAGATTGGCTAACAGTTCGTGGTCTCCACTCTAGAACCTTTCTGCCCCAACGGCCGTCAGGTCTTGGAAGTATGTGCTCCATCCACTGCCAGTTTAGCTTGCAGCAGATTTGTCTACAAATCTCCTCATTTCAGGTTCGATTTCGTACCGAGCATAGCCATGTGGCGAATAAATGCGCCACAACATAATATTGCCACCTGGCAATACGAGTATTCGGTCACTCATTCAATCACACCTCTGATGTATATTCTGTGACCGAATAATCGTATTCCCAGGTGGCAATATAATGTTGTGGCGCATTTATTCGCCACAGCCCTCTCCATGGCACGCTAAGCGACATTGGATATTGAGCCTTCTTATGATGTCCATAGTGAGAGACCACATTTATGTGACATATGTCATATTACATTTACAAAACGTTATGTACGTTATGAATGTAGTGGTTCGCCCGAGATCTCGCGAGTCTCCAATAAAAACAAAAAATAGTATATATCTTTGACTATCAAAATAGTGCCACGAAATATATAATCAAGAACTTGACCTACAGTGTCATTAAAATTACAGATAACGAGAGTTCATGTTAATTGGTTATACTTTTTTGGGGTAGAAATTGCAGTTATTCTAGATTTCAGATTTTTACCTATATTCGTGCCACTAAAGCTACATGCATACCAAATTTCAGCACTGTGGGGTCACTGGTTAGCCCTGTGAGTTAAAAACTACAAGGTGTATACTAAAATAAAAACAGGGTCGAAATTTACTCACAAATACCTTTTATTTTTCGTGCCACTTGACCAGATAGTCCCATGTTGGTTTTTTACCCCTCTTGAACCCCGATATCTCAACAACCCCCCCCCCCCCCCCCGCCCCTAATTTTTAGCTCATTTAGTTACACCAAAATTGTGCCACCACTACCTATCTATATACCAAATTTCAAGATGATCGGATAAATGCTTCGAAAGTTATCTTCGGACTAACAAACATACATACATACATACAACGCCAAGTTGATTTGGATATCTCGCTTCGATCGATCAATAATGAAGAATAAGGACGGTATTTTATATTGCTTGAGTCCAGTTACGCCAATCCTCTTTACTAAGTACTCGTATTTAGCGAAAATTTACGAGCGTGATTCTTAAATATTGCAAGTAAAAAGCGTATAAATCTTCCTTTCAATTTGATTTACTGTAAATAAAGGAATGGTGAATGAACTCTATACGGTCACAGTTCTATGGTAGATCGCGTTTTTGATTGCCCGATCTCAACTCTCGACTCAAAAAGACCGAGCGACAGGTCGCCAATATTGCACATTCTTTGAACAACCCTGTGTAAAGAAGAATGTGTCGTTTTTGCGAACAACATTTTTTTGATCGCTAAAAGTCAAACCTCTTTTATTATGGTCCGTATTCTTTAACCATTAATTATTTAGGTACTCAATCATGACTTGTAGAGCATCGAATCTGTGCTCGAGTAATGTTTTTATTCCAGTAGGGGGAAGTCCCTTAGTGGCGGACATATAAGGTTTTCTGGAAATAAAATGAAAACTACTTCGAAAAATATGTATTTATTTATGAATAAGTTAAGTGAACAAAATATAAAATCAAAATCAATTAACAAAATACAACTTCTGCGTAAACATAATCTAGGAACGTTAATTAAGTTTTCGTAAAAAAAATTAAGTCCTTAACATTGGCACCTAGTACCGGACGCATTAATCTTCAAACCCCAAGCGCCGGACATTCTTAAATCATTGTGCACCTATCACATATATAGAAATCTCCACATTCCGGAACGTCTGCACATGCTTCATGGGCCCATTCTTGGCAACTGGAGCATCGTATCCAGTCCTCGTCGTGGTCCTCTAAACACACTACACAAGTAGTTTTTTCCATATTAGATATCATAGTTCCTTTGGCCTTCACACCTTTGGTTTGTTTCCCCTTTTGTTCTATTGCCGCATTAAACTTATTTCCCATTCCTTTTTTTTGTTTTTTCTGGCTCTTTTCGTTCTCTTTTTCTTGAACAGCAATTTTATAGGGTTAAAATTTCACTTCTTTCACTTTTCCTCTTCCGAGCCGCTGATCTTTTTTTTGCGGCATCTGGCAATGGTGACAGTTTATTTACAGTCTGGACAACATCAAGATCAAAGCTCGTTGATGGTTTGGGACTGCTGATTGTTGGCACGTTGGTAGATTCTTTAGAAGGGTCTGTCGTTTCTTCTGAGACTAAATTATCACGAGACGATGAGCCAGCCAAGGCCAAATCAGTGGAAGTCACAGAAACTTTCTTGCTGCAACTTGGTGTGTTTAAGGAGGTTCCTGGCTCTTCTAGTGGAATATTGGTCATGTCTGAAGCCAAATAATCCAAGTCAGAAAATAAATGTCTGTCGAATGGGTGAATTCCTGTGCATTTAAACCCAGACACCGCAATATCCCGCCGAGCAACTTTGGTAAACGCATCATTGACCAGACCAGCAATATCGTAGTCGGTTATCCGAGATCCAGCGTTTGCTCTCATCCACATGTCGCATCGTTGGTTATAGGCATCTTTGAATGGCTTCATAAATGTTCTGTCTAGTGGTTGGAGCTTGTGGGTGGTGTGTGGTGGTGAGCTTATCAAATGAATGTAGTTTTCTCGGCAAAGATTTATCACCGCTAGCGTCTTGTGGCTACAATGGCCATCCAGTACAAGCAACACAGGACTCGCTTGAGTCGGGTGAGAGTGTTTAATAAATAGCTGCAGCCATTGGAGAAAAAAATCACTATTCATCCAACCCTTTGGCTGAGCCACGCCAACGCTTTCAGCCGGAGAATTAATCATGAGCCGATCATTCATTCTTTGCCTTGGAAAGACAAAAAAGGGTGGTATGAAGTGACCGTTAGCACTCATACAAAACAAAACTGTTATATTTTTGCCCCTCTAAGCAGAAGTGAGCTTTCCTACTTGACGGACAGCCTTCGGAGCCAGAACTTTTTGATGTTTATGCACACAGCTGACTCCAGTTTCATCACAGTTGTAAATTTTGGAGGGTGGAAATTTGTACTGTGTCATTAGCCTTTCCAGATTGTCGTAGAATATATCGACTTGTGGTTTATTAAACCCTACGGCTCGCATCATGCTTGTCGACTCTGGTGTCCTCAATGAAATGTCCGGATGTCTATGCATGAAATCATAATAAAAATGCTTACCAGCAGTTTTTTTCTCTGTATTAAAACGATGGGGGATCTTCATAGCTTCAGCCAAGTCGTAAGCTAACTTCAAAAACTCCTTTTTCATCAGCGGCAAACATCTATTAGACAAATCTTTTATGTGGTCTAGTAAAACTTGTTCATACTCTGGTGAGAAGGTGTTTGTAAATCTACCAATCTTTGGTTGCAACGTGACTTCTTCTCCACCATTCAATGCTGTTATTTTATCATGTAGAGTGCTTTTTGGGATATTGTAACGCGACGAAGCTTCTCTGAGACTCATTTCTTTGGACAAAATCTTGTCCATCGCAGTTTTTAAACTTTGCTGATCCCATTTTCCTTTCTTTTTTGTTTCTTCCATGTTGAAATATCTCCCTCCTTCTATCCTGTAAAGCAACAAACAATCATAATAATGATAAGTATAAATGCTTTGTAGAAAAGCTAACCTATAAACTGTCCGATGGTAAGGGACACCTTTGTGTCCGGAGTTAGGGGACAGGGAATGTCCAAAATTACGTATTTCATACTAAAGCTGTTTAGGTAATTAATAAAAACTTTCACAATTTACGAATTATAATGGAACATTGTCTTTATTAATAAATAACAAAAACAATTAAACCAAAAACCATAGCAGTAATACTTACTTGAAATTTACTTGACGCAACGCTTTCCCGCCAAAAACAGCAGTCGACCTCTCCCACTGCGGCTGTGCGCGTCACTGGCAAACCGCGTCGCGTGATCCTGTATTCCTACATTCCCCCGCGCCCCTTTCACCGATATTTGAATAGATCGCGTTGTCGTTTGTTGAGATAGTATGAGTGTCCGACGCTAGGTGCCGTCCGGC
Organism: Philereme vetulata; assembly: GCA_918857605.2. Lineage (NCBI taxonomy): Eukaryota > Metazoa > Arthropoda > Insecta > Lepidoptera > Geometridae > Philereme > Philereme vetulata. The sequence goes on along the minus strand of OU975442.1, from coordinate 9,863,893 downwards.
GCTACGGGACTTCCCCCTACTGTTTTTAAATGACGTTCAGTTGATCACGTTTCTAACTAGTTTATTCAAATTTATCTATGGATGGAGTTTTTAAATCTCTCAATCCATAGGTTGGTTTTAGACTTGGCCACAATAGAACACTTGGTTACGTCATTACTCATAAGTACTTAAATAATGATATAGGCTTTATCTACCTAGTAGCTCATTGCATCATAATTTTGGAGGTGCTAGACAGACAGACAAGCATCTTTATATACATCCAAACATTGATTAATAAATAACTATTTAAATTAAAGTAGATGATAGCTGTAGATGGGCATTTTCAAATAATTTGTTATAATTTATTTAGATAATAAAGCTATGTATACGTCAATGGTGGCGATTCTGTTGTTTACACTGACTAACTAAAATTGTGTAAAATACTAACGATCTTATTTTGTTCACGCTAAAGATCAAATTAGAATGACATTTAACAGATATTAACAGATAACAGATATATTTCAGAAAGAAGAATCATTTAAATATTATATCAGAATACAAAAGAAACAGTTTTAGAGTGACATTTCTAAAATTAAGTCATTTTTACGAAGATGGCATGTTTGCGGGCTAGTTTTAATCAACACCAATTTGACTGCTGACTAAAACTAGCCCAAAAACACGCCATCTTAGTAAAAAAATACTTAACTTTTGAAATGTCACTTTAAATGTCATTCAAATTTGATCTTTAGCGGAAACATAATAAGACCGTTCGGATTTTACACAATTTTAGTTAGTCAGTGTAAACAACAGAATCGCCACCATGTAACAAGTATAAACACTCAATTGAATTAGTCAATACATATTGAGGAATGTCAAGAAATAGGAACTTTAGATGACTAAATTAAATGTCAGATCGCAGCTGTTGTGCGACGTTGTCATAATATTGTTAAATCATTACATAGTATACCAGTAACTTTTTAACAAATATATAAGCGACTTCAGATAACAGTAAGAACCAAACTACTGAACCGATTTCAATGAAATTCCTATGGGACCAACCTGAAAGTATATCCTTTCAAATAATAAAATAATTTTCCAAATCGGTTGATGTCGAGTTCTGAGCTAACAAACATAATATAACATAAAAATTAAACAAATTTAAAACTTAGGTATATGGTTTTCTCTTGGATGCCATTGTCAGAACTGGGCCAAATGGAAATGGGGCCACACGGAAAGCACCAGCATTCAAATAAAAAAGAATCATCAATAACGATTCACCCAGTCGAAAGTTAACAAACATAAAAAAAAGAAATAAAATACAGTTGAATTGGAACCTCCTCCTTTTTTAAAGTCAGTTTAAATGAAGACGCTTCCGCTGTCTGTTCGCTTAGATTTTTTAAAATACTCAACGGATTTTATTGCAGTTTTCAGCAATAGACAGAGTGATTCAAGAAGAAGGTTTATATGTATAATACATAATATAACTGCGAAAGTAACTGTTTGTTTGTTAGTTTGTTTGTTACCTTTTCATAACTAAACGGCTGAACGGATCGTAATGAAATTTGCCAAGGAAATTATATCCTGGGGAAGAACATAGGTTACTTCTTACCCGAGTGCGCAAAAGGATGGTAATGTTTTATTGAAATACTACGCATGCGTAGCCGCGGGCGGGTCAGCTAGTTGTGTTATAAGTTAATGTCAAGATAATCTATGATCTAAATTGCCATGTCATGAAATTATATTGCATTAAAAGAGTCAAAATAAATTATGAGTAAGTACCTAACAGAAAATGCATTTTATAATGTCTAATCGTGGTTGCTGTAAAAGGTCATGCGCCAATTATTAATACCGTAATAATAATGAATTACAATAAATAACAGTAGCCTATGTTTGAATCCAAGCCATTTATCAACACACCCATTCCACACTCCTTCCCCATTCCACCACCGGACAAGCAGACGAACCGAGAAGTATCATACCTGTAGGTCTACTATAATTCAACGAAAATAGAAGTTTCGATCGAAATTTCGCACGATTCCTACTAAATACGTTTCCATTCGGTCCCGAATATTCGTCCGCACGAAAATTATTTGACATTTAGATTCTGTAACCCTACTCTAATGCGTTTTTGCTTCGAACGAAAATTTGAGTTTGACAGATCTATTTTCGGATTTTTAACCTCAAATTGACGAGACCAAAAGTCTTACTTTTTGATTTTCGTAAGAGAGGATTTTGTATGAAATTTTTACAAAATTTCTGCAAGGACACTTCTAATCGAGGCTGCTCTGCGTGAAGAACGCTTAGAGCGTAGAAGAAACCGGCGCCGCCTGCGCAACCAACTTGATGTTTCTCTGATTCCCGACATAGAGTTTGTAGGAAATTACAGACTCAGTCGGGAATTATTCGAAGAGTTGTGTCAAGATGTAGTGCCCTTACTACCTCCAAAGGCAAGGAGTCATGGAATTGAGCCGACAGTTAAGGTACTTAGTGTATATTTTTCATTAACATTCTTGATAAAATTCTGAAAAACTAACATTTCACTGTTCATAATCTTCATCTCTTTCAGATCCTTACAGCTTTGAATTTTTATGCCCGAGGTAGTTACCAAGGGTCTGTTGGCCAAAACATGGATGGGCCCATGGCACAACAGACTGTTTCGGCATACCACCTTGCCGTACCAAACGATTTGCTTCAACTTTTCTTGTTAGCACAAGTGAGGAGTGGAACTCACTACCGGCGTATGTTTTTCCAAACCAGTATAATCTTGGAGTCTTCAAGTCATGAGTGAATAGGTTCACTTCCATCACACCTTCACTTACTATCAGGTGAGGTAGCGGTCAAGCGCTTGGCTATCAGCAATAAAAAAAATACCAAAGTTCATCCAAATCGGTTCAGCCATTACGACGCGATTGAGTAACAAACAAATAAACAAACATCCAAACTATCACATTTATAATATTAGTGTAATGTTTTTTATTTGTTAATTCAAGTTTCAATAGGCACCTACCTGCACTAACACGTAACGTTGTTAACCTCTAGCTTTGTTCCTAGGAATAATATTACTTCCAAGTTCCAACATAAGTTATACAACCATACAACGTGTTAGTTCCAACATAACAACGTGTTGGGAATCCAATTAGGTGCTTATACACTGAAAATCAATTAATATAGGTTAGACCAGTAACTAACTAATACTTATAACAGCTGAATTTTATTTAGAAAACTTTCGTGATTTCTTTATTCTTTATTGTACACAAGAAAATACATAATAAAGTACAGAAATAGAGGACATGTAAAAAGGAGGTGATTGATTTCAATCATTATTATAAATACGGGATTTAGGTGGTTCAGTGCGAGGCGAGACGTTATTCGGAGCGGATCGCACTCACCCTGATGAAGGTTCACGAATTGAACCGAAACATTGTCGGTCGAAACACCGATAAGACGGTACGTGATAAATCCCGTATTTATAATAATGATTGAATTTTATTGTTATTCATATCACTCATTTATATATGCAATCGCATTTATCAGCTTGTCTTAATAAACCATATTGTTATATTAAGTATGTATAATAATATGTATTTATAATATTCTATATGTATATATATAAATATATTTAATGTAAGTACATATGTTCTACTTGTATTAGTATTTATTTATAAAATTTAGTATCTAGTTATATTTTTTATTTTGGTATTTGACGCACTCTCTTAATAAATAGTTTGGCCATAAATGTACACTCCCGACCATTATCTTTGTTATAACAAAATCCTCTCCATCCAAAGGTTGTCTGGAAGAGATCGCTTCTAAGCGATAAGACCGCCCATTGTACTATTTGCTTTATATTTTATATTTTGTTTGTATTTTTTTTTGTTTATACTGTGTACAATAAAGTGTTTTCATTCATTCATTCATTCACGGTAGGTACCTATTTACCGCAACTTCTAGTAGAAGTATAGGTACGAATGTAACTGGAGCTAGAGAGTTGTATTTAAATAAACTAGTGGTTCGCCCCGAACTGAGATCTCGCGAGTCTCCGGTTTAAACAAACAAAATATTATTTGACTATTCAAATATTGCCAATAAATAATAACCGCATGACTTGACCGACAGTTTCATTCAAGTAATTTGAATGAACGGTTAATTGAAGGTAACGGCAGTTCATTTTAATTGGTTCTTCTTTTTTGGGGTATAAATTGCAGTTACTCTGAATTACAGACTTTTGCCTATATTTGCGATACTTAAGCTACACGCATACCAAATTGCAGCACTGTGGTGTTACTGGTGTACCCTGTGGGTTTTGTCAAAGTTTCGTTTTTATTGAGGCTAATAAAGTAATAACTCAAAAACTACAAAAACTTTACCAAAAATAAAAACGGGATCGAAATGTACTAATGAAGTCCTTTCATTTGACGTCTCACTTGATCTAATAGTCTCATTTTCATTTTTTACCCTTCTTGAACCAATATCTAAACAACCCCCCCACATTTTTAGCTCATTTATTCACACCAAAATTGTGCCATCACTATCTACTTATGTATCAAATTTCACGATGATCGGATCAACGCTTCGAAAGTTATCCTCGGACAAACATACATACATACATACAACGCCGATTTGCCCAAGTTGATTTGGAGATCTCGCTTCGCTAGATCAATAATGTACCATTACTAAATCAGGTTTTTAGAGCCAACTCTCTTGGAGCATGAATTACTATGCAAAGTTCCGTGCGGTCATTATTTGCAGGGGCGTAGCATATTCGACAGGGCGCTCTCGTGATGGAGATGACAGTCCTCGCCAGCTACAAACAAAAGGACTTATTGGATCTGGGCCTAGAAGAATAAAGTATTTCCGAAAAATCTTGCATATTTTTCAACCTAGTTAAAATATCTAAATTTACAAATCATAATTAATCTGTCCATCCAAAGGTTAGATTAGATTAGATTAGAAAATTCTTTATTGCACTAATAAAATAATACATAGGCGAACTTAATGCTAATTAACATTTTCTTCCAGCTAAACTTTGTGTAGTATGGAAGGTTGTCTGGAGGAGATCGATTTAAGCGACAAGACCGTCTATTGTAACTGTTATTTCTTGTATATTTCCTTTGTTACTGTATTTCTATTAGGTGTACAATAAAGAGTATACCTAAGTACTCGTATCTAATCTAATCTTAGCTACACCTCCGGGATTCATTTTCCTTATTTTCATCTTATATTCTCTCAAAATGGTATTTTTTTAACAAAATACGATTCCATAAGTACCATTTTGGTAAATTAATAATAAAATCTCTACCTAAATCCTCTACCACTAATTCTTTTTCTACCTATTATTTGTACAACCTTTCGCTTTGCTAAAATGGCACGTTTTGAAATGTTTCGGTGCATTTGTTGTTATTCAGGTTTAGTTTATTTATTTAATAAAATGGCAGATATTCGGTGCATCAATTGCGCCTAGCAATAGTATGCTTAGGCTCGGATTATGGTATCCGGGCTTGTCAGGAATCGCTTTTTAACTGCCCCTGACCAATCCGTCGCACAACCAAATATTAGAATTTTTCCTGCATCGACTACACGCGATCCGAGGCCATCCGACTCCGATTTTGACCTGGAAGCAACCGGGGTATGCTCCGGATTTGCAGGATTGGGGAGACCCGGATGCCATATAGTATGACCTGAAGTCGGATTCGATATATTGGACAATAGAAATCTCAGAAGTAACATTAAAACCTATCTTACATCGCACTCTTTCGCTGCTAAATTAATACACGCCAATTTATAAGATATACAAATAAATGAAAATAAAATAAAAAAGCTTTTAGGCAAGTCTTAGGCCCGGCTCATATGAACGCGCAGTACCGCGCGGAACTACTAACCGCGCGGTACAAGATCAAACTAAATAGTGTTTATCGTCTACATTACCGCGCGCTACTCGGAGTACTATTTAGTTTGATCTTGTACCGCGCGGTACCGCGCGTTTATATGAACTGGGCCTTAGTGTTCAGGGTAAATTTTAATCACACTAAACACACTAATATTATAAATGCGAAAGTTTCGATGTTTGTTTGTTACTCAATCCCATCGTAACGGCTTAACCGATTTCGATGAAATTTGGTATATAGATAGACTTTAAATATAGCCTGAATTAAAACAAAGGCTACTTAATAATAACAAAAAAACGCATGCGAAGCCGCTGGCAGAAGCTAGTACCTAATTAAAAAATAATTTTTTGGCAAATATATTATTTAGTATTTATTATATTATTTTTTGTATTATGTAAATGTTTCAAAATTACTCAACATAGTTTTCAGACATATTTTTATAAAACTATTTTTTTACTTAGAAAACTTTCGTGATTAATTTCAATCATTATTATAAATACGGGATTTATCACGTACCGTCTTATCGGTGTTTCGACCGACAATGTTTCGGTTCACGAATTGAATTTTATTCGCAATCCCGTATTTACAATAAAACTATTTTTCTTAACTAAGGAACCACTCGACGGGTATAGACCTCCTCCACCAACTCAATCAACTACCTATTCAATCTGTCCAGCCCATGAAGGTCCAGCCAGACAAAATCCTCAAACTGATTTGACAATACAATGTTATCTAATAGATACCTATATAATCATATCTAAGACCCCCATCTTCTGGCATGATGACTCATATACGTATTTAAATCGTAAAAATTATGATTAGCATTTACGATTTTTTATCAGTTCTTTCTTGGCCCGGCAATAAGCGCCTTTTATGTCAAACCATTTTTTATCGTTCTTCATTTGACCGCAATCGAGGAATCAGGGTTGGCGACACGTATTTGCTCATTTGAAAACTTTTACTTGCTTATAATTATGGGAAAAGCCAATTGTGGAATCACCTAATGTTTGAAAACATCGTGAGGAATCCCACGGTTTAGCTAACTTTGCACGTATTGGACATTACTTTCCTGCGGATTCAGGCACTTGTCTCACCGCCGGCGAGTAAGCGATTAGCTCTCAACTATTTTCTCGCTCAAGAAACGAACAAAAGATAAAGATTCCCTATCAGTAAAAGAGACACGAGTATTAATAGTTGATCGCTGGCTGTTCACACTGCCGGCAAGAACTCGCTCTCCACTATTTTGTCGCAGCGACTACAACAGCGATACGCGCTCAGCGATACTCGCTTGGCGGTCAGAACACACGCCGTGAGATGATGAGTATCGCCCGCCGCACTCGCTCACTCGCTTTATAGACCAGCGAGACAACTATAGGAACTACCCACTCGCTTCTCGCTGCTCGCCAACTCGTTTTTAGTTTCTAGCTTTACTCGCTTCTCGCTCATCGCCGGCGGTGAGACAAGTGCCTAAGGCTAAGAGAGTGATTATATAGTAAACCCACGAATAACTATAAATACTCATAATACTCTTTAGAATAACAAGAGTACTAGATTTTCTTGTGAAAGGGCTCGTCCGGGGAAGTACTAACACCATACTTATTTCTTCCGCCAAGCAGCATTGCTGCGTTTCGGTTTGAAGGGTACGGTTGCCGGTGAAATTGCAGGCACATGTGGATACCTGGATGCCTCTGGTTGATGGACGCAGTGCATCGTAGGACGCATTTCTAAGATGCGTCACCTACGAGGCAATACTTTGTTATAGGCGATGGTTACCACTTAACATCAGGAGAACCATAGACTTGTTCCATCTCCAGGTGGTATAAAAAAAACTACACATATAAACGAAAACGGTTAGAATAACGTTAACGATTCGATTCCCGCCACGGAACAAATGTTTGCATGATCTACAGATATTTATACTGGGTTTGGATGTTTTTCTATATAATATATGTAAGTATTTACAATAAAAGTATATAAATATTCTACCAGATATCTGGTTCCCATAGTACAAGCTCTGCTTAGTTTGGGGCTAGATAGCGCTGTGTGAAATGTCTAGTACATATTAACTATTATTTATTCATTATTATTAAACAAAGGACACGCAGGAAAAATAGGCCGTTAATTGGCCGACGTCCGCGCTCTGAGTTTTATGAGGAAGGTGGTAGATGATGTATTTCTGTTGCCGCTATAACAACAAGTACTAAAAACAGAAAAGTCGCCGCCTATACGAGGTACAAGCACGTACCCGGGCGTTTCTCTCCTATCCTCATCCCGGCAACAGCCCAAGCCGAGGTTCGTACCTAAGTGGTGCCCTTGCGCTAGTTGCCTCATCAAAAATAAAATTACAGGGCTGAGCGCCTTCTGCGCTCGCCAAAAGCTCGGTTAAGCTGCAACGGCCTCAGAGGCCAACAGCGAGATAAGTCCATTTGAAAAAAAAAAACTAAAAACAGAATAAAATAAATATTTAAGGGGGGCTCCCATACAACAAACGTGATTTTATTTGCTCGATATTGATAACGGCAACAGGTAGACGCTTGAAATATTCACAGAATATCTAAATACAGACTACAGGTTGACCTCGAATGATAATCTAACTAAAGAGTTAAACACTGCGCGCGCTCTGCCCTCTATCTCGAAAATAATTCAAGAAATAAAAAAAATGTATAAACAAAGGTTGTAGAGAATTGAATCCTCTACAATATTTACTATTAATATAAATAGCATAAAACCCATAGGAAACGATATATTTGCAACAAATGTGTAAAAAATCGGTGGTAGAGATTTTGTGAACGGGCTCGAGGAAGTGGGCACCACCGCCTTACCTTTATCTGCCGCCAAATAGCAGTACTTGTACTGCTGTATTCCGGTTAGATGGTAATGGTATGTTCCTGTAATTACTAGCACATAGGCATAACAGCTAAGTCCTATAGTATGACAACGTATCCACATAGAGATCAAGACAACATAATACCTTGTTTTGAATCCTATGTGGATATCCATGGGCTGCAGTAGCCACTTAACGTCTGGTGGACTGCATGCTCGTTTGCCATATAAGTTGAATTAAAAAAAAATCGATTTTTGGACCTTTGACCTTGAAATATCTGTAGTCGCGGATACCCTACGATAAGTAGGTTTTAAGACAAGTTTTAGGGTGCCATAATAAAGGTTTATACAAGTTTATAGGCGGCTATCGCTCATTCCGAGATTCTTACCCTCATTTGACTAATTTTCTTGGACTAGTAAATGAGGCTCTCGGAAAAACAAAAATATGACAGCTTAAAATTGTACATACCTTTATTCGTGCGCTTGTGTGCGTGCGTGTTGGTGAATGTAAAACATGGCACTCACGCACACATTTCGATTTTTGTGGCCTACGTTTCGAACGATAATAAAATCCCGTCCTAGGTTATACAGCAGCCTCGTCCTTTACCGATTTACTGGTGCCGCTTGTTTGATGTGTAAAATACCTTGAATTCATGAATGTAAAATGGGGCGCAGGTGCCCATCGTGTTTTCAAAATTCTGCGTCCGGTCGAGGCGACGCGTCAGCTGTGGCTTACTTGGATCAACGCATAAGCATTGCAATTCGATGTGTCTTGGCGACATTTCCGCCTGGTAGTGATCTGAAGCAGTTGAGCTATCTATAGATCGTTTTTTTATTATTTTTTTATATATACTATATATAGGCTTGCGTTTGACCACGATCTCGCCTGATGGTAAGCGATGATGCAGTCTACGATGGTACACGCTTGCCTCGAAGAAACCTATTCACTCGCGACTTAAAGATACCCAGGTTGTAGCTATCAGGACACACAGACTCTGGCAAAGCGTTCCACTCTTTGGCGGTGCGCATAATAAAGGTAGAAGAGTACCGCTTTGTGCGAAAGGGAGGTATTTCTACCATATAGCGGTGGCGCACCGCAGAGCGTCTGTTTGTCCGTTGATAGAATGGAGATGGTGGGATTAGGTTGAAAAGATCCGCCGCACATTCCCCGAAATGTACTTACTGCGACTGTTTGCAACTGCATTTAGATGATTTAGCTGTTTCTTGTGTATTTTGTAGTCATACTAGCGGAACCATCCGCGGCTTCGCACCTGTGGTTTGTCAATAAAACTATTGCTCTCCTTTTGCGCAGTTGCTCCAGCTGTTTAGTCGTGAAAACGTAACAAACAGACAGAGAGAAAGAAAGGCAGAGAGACAGAGAGACAAAGAGAAATAATTACTTTCGAATATATTAGTAATATCTAATAATATTAGATAGTATAAGTTTGTTTGATACCACGTAAAGGTAATAGAAAGCTGTAAGCCATACTTTTATTAAACTTAAAATACTGACTTTAACCTCATACGTACTAGAATGTGTAAATTCGTCAGAAAGTCCCGCAATTAAAAAAAAAAAGACTGACCTACCACGTCGCTTCTAATGTAGGTACAAGTACTACCTACATCAACATTAAAAATGCACAGCTTGGGTCCGAATGTAACGGCAGTAAAATATATAACAAAATACCAGAACAAATTAAAGCACAAGAAAACGACATCATTTTTGTACATAGATTAAAACATATACCAATGGAAAATAGTTACTACACACTAGACGACTTTTTCAGCGACAAGACATGTAAATAGTTTTCTACAATGAAGATTTTACTAACCAATAAAATTCAAAACATAACATCGCTCAACTTCGTTTCCACTAGATCTGCCTAATTAGCTTTAATATTGCTACCCCCTTACTTGCAGGGTACATAATTATGAAGTGCTAGACTCTTGACTAGTCAACAAGATCTGACATGTAACAATTTAATCCACTTTGTATGAACGCAATAAAATACTGACATATACGCACAAATATGAAAGGGATAATTTTTATGAGCATAGTAAATACATTTGTGAAATGTTTACCATAGAAATGTAAATTCGATTTTGGAATGTAAAAACAAACACTTTATTAAACTTATGTTGTGATAGGGGAGAGTTGGCTAATACCGTGCCCCTAAGGGAATTATTCTATAACTCAGCTCAAGTTATTTAAAATAAATTTGAAATATTTATAGTATTCAAAATATATATAGTACTTGGAGAATTTATCTGGCTACACTTACAAATCTTCAAATTCATCAAAAAAACACACACAAAAATAATACAAGGGAATAACTAAAATTTGAGAAAGCGCGGTATTATCAAACTGGTCTGGTAATATCGTGCCCCAGGTTGGTAATTTCGCGCTGGGTCTGATAAAACCGCGCCTCTGCAAATGACAATGAAATCATCAATGTACAGTCTCCAGCTTTCACAAATGCTTAGTATTAGCCTATATGATTGATAAGTTAAGACATTTCTTTCGTTTATGTGTGATAAAAAATAAAATATACGAATGTAGGTAGGTACTTATGTATTTATTTTACAAAATCAAATCAGTCTCAACATTTTACATACTTTTCAGTTCTGTGTTTCCTTAAAAATAACTAATAATAGTTCTAGCTGATAGTCATGTAATCACAATTTTTGGTAAGTAAATGATAGAAATAGGCTCACATCAATAGCTTAAACGACATGCTAATCACATAAATCACAAATAAAATTTTCTGCAGACTCTTTTCCGCTACACTCTTTGTGAATCCAATTGGAACAGGAGCAGCAACGGAACCACATTTCTCTATCACGCCCAAATTCCCCACAAATGGCACACAGGTCATCGATTTCTAAATCATCATCTTCATCGTCGTTGCACAAATTAGCTATAGGTATGTTATTGCTTTCGCTGCAGCTGCTGCTAGAAACGTCTCTTAGTCTGCTTTTTGTTATTCTTTTTCCCTGGCTCTTTTTGTGTGTTTTTCTTAGACTTGTCTTCTTCCGATTCTTTATTGTTGGTTCATCATCACTATTTTCAGAATCACTAAAAACTTTCCTTATCACAGACTTTCCTTTTGCCAGATTTTTTCCATTAACATTTTTACCTTTAGTTTTATTTTCAATTTTAATATTCGTTAATATTCTTCTTTCTTCGTTTTGTTCCAATTGTTCTTTTAATGGCGTTGCTGTAAGAATCGTCGAGTGTTGTTTTTTTACACGTCTTTTCATTTTGATTACTTTTTCTGGCTTAATTCTTCTAAAATTTATCTTGATGAGCTCGGCTTAGAATTATTGGAATTATCAATTCTTGAACAAGTTTATCACCGGTTGATTCGAGGCACCTATCGACAGCCCTCATTGCAGTGTCAGAGTAGTCATCGCCTAATAACTCATCAAAGATCGTCGGTGATGGCGGGAGACTACGCGTGGAATCATCGTGGTCAATAAGTGGCTGGTTCTGGGATGATTGCCTGATTCTACGACATGTCCACAAGGTGCAGGCTCTTCAATAATTGGATTAGCTGTTAAAATTTCCTCATCGTCAAAAATGTGCGGGTTTATGGGATATATTCCAGTCACTTGAAATCCCTTTGTGGCCTTTTCCATGGTGGCCACCCGTGTGTAAGCCTTGTTAAAAATTGAAGCAAGATGATAGTTCGTGATCTTTTCGAATGGGTGCATCTTCATGTACAAATCACACTCGCGATTATATGCTGATTTCAGGGGCCCATAAAACGTTACATCGAGCGGTTGCATTTTATGAGACGTATGGGGTGGCAGTGACAAGATATGTATACCATTCTCTCGACAAAACTCGTAGGCGCTTAGTGATTGGTGGCTGCTGTGATTGTCAAGCACCAGCAATGTCGGATTTTGTGTATGAGCACCACAGTGTTGAAGCCATTTGAAAAAAAGCTCTTCATTTATCCAACCGGACTTGGAGCAATGGTAGATTGCCTCTGGTGGGCCACCAGTACTCAAAGTAGCTGTTAACCTCAATCGACGGTAAATAAACATCGGCGGGATGTATATGCCTGTGGCACTGAAAGCGCAGACCACCGTCACATTTTGGCCTCGTTCTGCACTGGTTGCTTTTCCTACTTGCTTAAGTCCAGTCGGGGCGTAAATATTACCAGGTTTTTGGACTGAAGTGATACCGGTTTCATCTACATTAAAAATGCGATTTGCTGGAAAGCTGTACTTCGCCATCAGTGTCTCAAGATTACCAAAGAATATATCAATTTCTGCTTTATTAAATCCCAGCACTCTGTTCAAACTCGTGGGCTCTGGAAGTCTTAAGGAAATTCCAGGATTCCTTTTCAAAAAGGCATATATAAAACATTTTCCAGCCATGCCCTTCTCTGTCGAAAAATTGTTTTTTATGTTCTTTGCCACGGCGAAATCATAAACCAATTTTCGTAACTGTTGCTGAGTTATTCCGTAAAACTTCTTGGCTGATAGTTTTATATACTCGCATATTTCTTTTTCTTCTTCATCAGTAAATGTGGTTTTTCGACCAATGGGAGGATTATAATCTTCTCCTAATCTTATACGATCTCTAAGAGAAGATTCCGGAACGTTGAAATTCCTAGGCGCGGTTTTTATCTTGCTGCCATTACTTACAGCCGCTAACGCAGTTTTCATGTCTTCTGGGTTCCATGTTTTTTTCTTTTTCGTTGGAGGATCAGCTATCTTTTTTACGACAGTCACCTACCGTGTCACGAAAGTCGCTTCCTGTAAATAAACAAATTTGCCATAGGTATTTTCATACTCGTTAATTTCGCGAGTGGTTTGATAATACCGCGCCCTGCGCGCGAAATTATCAAACAAGGTAATTTTATTTTGTAACCTTAAAAACAAAAACAAACTCAAAGTATTAATTTAAATTTATTTTACACATATGATCTACACTATTTCCCCTCCTATAAATGCGTATAATAAATAACTGAATGTGTAATATTCTTTGACTCACCTCTTATTCAAATCACCTGAAAAAATAGATCGATTGCGCGGGAAAAACAGAAGCGCACGACCTTCCTCTCTGATTGCTCGGTGGGAACTGACAGTGCTCGGGCGGGGTAAGAGGGGCGTGAAGCTATGATTTTACTAACATTGCGGGCACGTATTGTTGATAGTTTTAGAAAAACCAAGGGGCGCGAAATTATCAAACGCGCGTTAATAGCATACTCTCCCCTATTGCATAATGCTTGCCATCTAACAAAAGATACTGTATTGGTGACGTCTCGAGATATCTCTTGTTGTCCCTTTGGATGTAGTTTTATATCGAATTAATCAGCTAAACTTAGTAGATTTTCTTTAAAAATTGATAATATAACTAGTAGTTTTTTTTCTAGAACTCTTTTTTTATGTTCTGAGAACCCGTCACTTGAATATCGTCAGTATATTACCAAACACCCTGTAGAAGATGTAAAATGTATGTTTGAAATGTCTTGAAAGGAATCTTACCTGAATTTGATCGTACTCTGCTAGCAGCATCAGGCAGAATGTTAGAGCCATAGCCGTGGTGTCGTGTCCCTGAGAAAGATTCACATGAATTTTAATATTTATAGAGTCGTAATATTATAGAGACTTCCAAAAGTTATTTCTGATCAAATAGTGTTATTTGCTGATGATAGTACAGTGATCTTCACTGATACTTGCAAACTCCATCTAGAAGCTACCATCAACTCTACCCTAGAATTAATAATTGAATGGTTAAAACAAAATAACCGGGTAATAAATCTTGAAAAGACTAATTTGATGACATTTTCCAGCAAAGGCATAAATCTGACAATAATATTAATTATCTAAGACATGCAATTAATCATGTTGACATTACTAAAATTTCTAGGATTAAACCTTGACTTTAAATTGAATTGGAAAGCTAACGCTACCACTATTTGTTAAAAGCTTAGTCAGTTTTCATATGCGCTGTACATACTCCGTAAAATTGCAAATGTTTCTGCCGTCACAACTGCATGGAATTATATTCTGAGGGAATTCCATATTTAAAGACCGAGTAGTTATAAGTCAAAAACGATGTATCAGAGCCATATGCAAGCTCAAGAAAACTGATAGCTGCAGACCTTACTTCACTGAACATAAGATACCCACGCTTCCCTGCCTTTATATTTATGAAACAATGACATTTGTTAAAAATAATATTGATCTTTTATACTTAACGTGTATAAGTAATAGACACAACATCTTCAAGTAATAGACAGACATCTCGTCTTGTTTCGGGGGAAACAATAAAATTTGTTTCCCCCGAAACAAGACGGCTTTATACAATAAAAGTGTAATCTGCATGGCTGTACGTTTGTACAATCATCTTCCAAAGAGTGTGCTAGATGATCCTAATTTGAATTTATTTAAGTTGAAATTGAAAAAGCTATAGAAAAAGCATACTATAGTGTTAATTATTACCTAGCCGATGACAATTTTGATTGACCAATTATAGTTTTATTTTTTATGTTATATTTGACTAATATTATTAATACTTTTTATTGTTTTAAATATTATATGATAAATAAATAACCCTGACGTTGTGTTTAAGCTTTAACATTGCATGCGTTAACGCGCCGGCGAACACTAAGCGCAACTTCAATTCGGCCACGTCAAAAACTTCGGCCTGAATATCGCTATCCCTGTTTAGTGACGAAGTTTAGCAACGCAGAGCGACAGTGATAGCAATAGAACGATTCTAAATTTGATTAGATTTTGACTGTGTTCCGTAATACCAAAAATGATGACTGAAAACTTGTTGTATTTTTCTCATTGTGTTGTTATTCTGTAACTAGACTATATAATCTATGTTCCCATGACTAGGATACGTAAGATGTTGTTGTTTTTAATACGAAACAATTATGTTGAAAACAGGTCTTTTATGACGTAAAACCATGCAGAATGCGATACGCTTCTATTTCATTTCAGGTAAGTATTTTGATCTAATATATGGTTGGGAACCTAGATAAATACTATTCAAATTAAAATAATACCTTATTAAGGTAGAAATATGCTCCAATTAGAAATGATCTTGGTAGTACGTGTTGTATGGGCGATTGTCCCTCCGGTGCCCCCTTAAACGCTGAATATGGCTGTTCCTACACAAAAACTGTACAACGCCTTGTTATTACCCATATGATGCAATAAATACAATTTGATTTGATTGATTACGAGTTTAAACAAGACCGGTCAAGTACACACGGCTACACATCAAGCTATACATTTCCAGTATAAGCTGACCTCGTATTGTGTAAGCTTTCGTAGAATCAGAGGTCAGCTGATACTGGAATTGTATAGCTTGATGTGTAGCCGTGTGTACGAGTGAGCCTCGCGCACCGAGGGTTCCGTACCTACGATATATATGTCTACTAGCGACCCGCCTCGGCTTCGCACGGATGCAATGCTGATACTAATTATACGCAGAATGTCTTTATATACAACGTTCACAGCTTTTTTTTCAGTAGACAATACAAACATGTTTTCTTTAGAGGTTACTCTTGATAGAGTATTTGATTGAAGGAGTATTTTGAAAAAGTATTTACGACATCACATTAGAAACACAATAAAAAATTATCAGTGTTTCTATACTATACTATGCATATATTATACATATAAACTTTCCTCTTGAATCACTCTATGTGTTACAAAAACCGCATCATAATTTGTTGCGTAGTTTTAAAGATCTAAGCATACATAGGGACGGATAGCGGGAAGCGACTTTGTTTTATACTGTGTGTATGTAGTGATAGTGATTTAACAGCGCCATCTAGTTATGTGACTCAGAAATTACTTTGTTTCTTCTTTTAAGGCAAATTTCAAAAATTGTTCTAGCATTAAACTTCGTTTTATTTTCCTTCTAATCTTTCTTATAATCTTTCTTTCTATCAATCATATGAATTTCAGAATTTTGCTTTGCATACTTCGGAGTAACGAATAAATAAATATTGCTGGGCATTTCACACAGCGCTGTCTAGCCCCAAACTAAGCAGAGCTTGTACTGTGGGAACCAGGTAACTGATAGAATACATACATATAAAATATAAAAATATATATTTTTTTTTTAGTAAATACATACTTACAATATATAGATAAACAACCAGTCCCGGAACAAACATCTGTAGATCAGATCTGTAGATCCCTTATTGGGGAACTGTACTTTTTCGACATTTTTTATTTTTAACTCCAAAACTATATGACATCTATCTGTGACAGACGGACGGACAAAGTCGCACCATATGGGTCCCGTTTTCACAATTTAGGTTCGGAACCAAATACAACTTAAAAAAAGAAGCTTTTAAAATTTTTTCTGTCCATATAGGCACAGAACTGGAGAGAGCAGCATTAAGCAATCCCCAGGCTTTGCAAAGCCTTGAATAACTGCAAGGACATTGATGTTTTTTCTTTAAATTTAAATAAGTTCCGTCGTTACTTAGATGAGAACTTACACAATTAAAATAAGATTTCAATGTTTAGTTTAATTGTTTATGTACTGATGTACATCGCACATTACCTAATTTATTACCTAGTTTATGTCTTAGTTCTATTTTATAGTATAGTTATTCTAAGGTTTGTTTTTATTTGCATGCAGTGTTGACCTGTAATTGATTGTGCAATCAGCTCTAATATGTAATGTAAAATATTAATTGAATGTATCGTTTTACTTAGAAAACTTTCGTGATTGATTTCAATCATTATTATAAATACGGGATTTTAACAGGGATAGAGGATGGGTTCTACCGCCGGCCATGTCTTCATGATGCAAGTGACAGAAGAGTGAGTGAACCTGGTAGAGACATAGTTAGTGTTGTGTGTTTGCCTGTACCAAGAACTACAGAAGAGAGCAGCAGTGATGATAATGATGATGACACTGCGGGTCAACGCACTGTGCTTTCGTTGACCCCACCACCCCGCCCGTCCACTCGCGCGCAGAGAGCAGCGGCGCGCAGTGCGAGGCGAGACGTTATTCGGAGCGGATCGCACTCACCCTGATGAAGGTTCACAAATTGAACCGAAACATTGTCGGTCGAAACACCGATAAGACGGTACGTGATAAATCCCGTATTTATGATAATGATTGAATGTATCGTTGTAACTATCGTTGGTTGACCTAAATAAAATAAAATAATGAGGAGTGGGTGGATGTGGGCTGAGCAGCCGAAGCTTTCATACAGAATCGTAGCTTTAAACCTCGTCTAAATTAACATTTTGCAAAGGATTTTACAGTTTCAATCGCTTTTGTTGTTTTATCCTATATACATTTTAATATCACGTCTATAAAAGCCTTTGGTTTGCCAGACTAACAAAATATAGCGATCGGTAAAATTTACGTCAATAGTGGTTGCTGATATTGTATTTTAAGCTCCGTAGAGGCACACAATTAATAGGAACAGAAATTAAGTTTAGGACAACGAGCGAAAACAGACGCAAACAGACTCGCGCGTATACGAGGATCTCGCTATTCTTCGGTAGAAGGCAAACATATAAATATATCTATATATATAAAATAAAGTCGGGTTAGTTACACAATTTATAACTCAAAAACGGCTCGATCGTATTTGATGATCTTTGATTTGTTGGATTTGTCTCCGCCCCGAATAGTAGAATAACTAATGAAATTTCGGAAAAAATAACGCAAAAAATATTATAAAGAGAATTCATTTCATACATAGATGCAGCTAATGATGGCCGATTGGAAATTCTACCGGCGACGTACATTGGGAGCCCGCGTCACATGCATGTCAAGGTGGTACTAAGTTTGGCTGGTCAGCTAGTTAAATATAATTAAGTGAAGTTATGGCTCTGTACAATAAAAAACTAACTGTTATAAAATGGCACAAACAGATGTTTTTTTAAGTTTCGGAGTCATACTTTCCAGGAATTTTGCTTTGTTCCATCCCTTTAGTGCCAGAAGGGCTACGTCTAAAGAGAAAAAGTACAAATTAATACTAAAATACACATTAAAAAGCTTAAAATCTTTGGTAGGTAAAGTACCAACCTTAAATTTAATTCGTCTATTATTTTAATATGAAGTCTTAAAGTATTATCAGATACAGTTTTACCGTAGGCATACCATTAAACTAGTTTTGTGCATAGGGCACACAAAGTCGACATCATCATCATTTTCAGTCCGTGGTGACCCACTTTGGACAATACGCCTCAATTTATACCATTCATCCTGGTCGTATACCAGTCTATACAATAATGCAAAACCAAAAACACTACAACGTACCCGAAGTTGTGTTTGATAAAATAAATTATACCTCAAACATGAAAGTGTTGACTTCATCTCTGATGCCTTCAAGGTCGATTTCTCCCTTGCTCTCCGCTTCTAGCAGAAGATCCAACATAGCCAGTCTCTTTTTACTCCCAATGTCCTCTCCACCGAGTGCCGCTGTTAATTGCTTTTCATCACCTTAAATGAGTTACAAAATCATTGCACCGGGACCCTTCATACTATTGTAATCTATACTTATATTATTAAGAGGAAATATTTGTATCTTTGTGTGTATGTTTCATCATCATCATCATCATCAGCCGGTAGACGTCCACTGCTGAACATAGGCCTCCCCCTTAGATCGCCACAACGAGCTGTTGGTAGCCGTTTGCGCCCAACGGCTCCCCGCGATTCTTACTAGATCGTCGGTCCAACTTGTGGGGGGCCGGCCTACGCTGCGTCCTCCAGTCCGTGGTTTTCACTCGAGAACCTTTCTTCCCCAACGGTTATCGGTTCTACGAGTGATGTGGCCTGCCCATTGCCACTTCAACTTGATAACTTTGAGAGCTATGTCGGCAACTTTAGTTCTTCTGCGGATTTCCTCATTTCGGATTTTGTCACGCAAAGAAACCCCGAGCATAGCCCTCTCCATAGCTCGTTGAGCGACCTCGAACTTGGTCATGAGGCCATGAGTAAAGGACTACGTTTGAGTGCCATAGGTCATCACTGGTTGAAGACTTTAGTCTTCAGGCTTTAGAGAATTTTGGACGAGAAGATATCGCGAAGTTTCCCGAACGCTGCCCAGCCTGTATGTTTGTTCAAACATACAGTGTGTATGTGTTTCAAAAATTCTTTCACTATTAAAATGCTACATTATCCTTGAGTAACATAGGCTACTTTTTACCCAACTGCGCAGAAGGAGCTTAATGTTTTTATTGACAAACCATGCGTGCGAAGCCGGAGGCAGGTCAGCTAGTAATTATATAAAGTGTTAGGCAGGTTGGGCATTTTTTGGGATGGGAAAAACCATTGAACTCGCGACACTGTTACCGTTACCGACATCTCTGTATATAAGTATCTAGTAGTTATTCTAGTTTTCACTTCTGTCGGCACTCCCGGATTGCCACTATTTTTTAATCATATCATAATCATTATTGTTTATTTTTGAATATAATAAACACAGAATAGGTAGATACATAAAGGAAACACTGAAGAATGCAGTAATAATACGTTTTTTGTTGAAAAATTACTTTTTCATAACAAGCTTTTATAAAATTCATAATCGGAACCGCAAGCAGATTCAAATGAGCCCAAACACTAGTAGCCTATTAAAATCCATTCAGAAGTTCCTTTGTCTAGCATCCGTCTCCATCATGAGAACACCTCCATGGTACCATATTAATGCATTGTCACCGAAGTTACATAAGTATTCCAAATTTCAGCCCGATCGGTTGAGGGGTACGGGTTTAAAATTCAGTTGCAAGATTCCACCCGGACATACATACATACATTGTAAGTTTTTACTTACATTGGCACTTTTCAGTGCCCGATCATAAGACTAAAGGAGACATTGATATTCAAGAAGAAACAGTGATAGAAGAAGTGTACAGTGAATTTGATGCAAACGTGAAAAAGTACACCAAAACTTCAACTATGAATGAATTCAATAATAAAAAAACGAGTGTGCTTTAGACCACGCGACTGAAGTAAAACTTCTTTTTCAAAATATTAATTTATAAAATTGTTCAATTACAAAATTGTCTACACGTCTGTAGGTCGATCAGTCTGTTCAGAATAAACACGTTTAAAAACACATTAACGTTTAAAAATATACGAAACGTAACTCTCTCTCTCTTTCTATCTTCACTACCTTATATCTCTCTCTCAACTTCCGTTCGCACTTTCCGTAACGCATTCACCAGCTTACTCCCCAAGTCAAGCGTGCGTAAAGAAGTTTTACTTCAAAAATTCATACAAGCTAGATACAACAATGTGAGAAACAAAAAATGTATAACGGGCTAGGACAGGAAAGCATAGCGTAAGACGGTTGCTAGGAGTCGTTGGGTAGGTGTAGCCAATGCGCCGGGAATCGGGTGTCACAAATACCTTGTGTTCTCTTCTGTTTCTTCTCCACTATAACATTATCAGCAAACGAATGCACGGTATCCAAAGTCTTGTCAAACTTCTTCCCAGCGTGCAACTTCCTGAAAATGAACTCGTTGTGAAGCCAGATCCTGGTGATACGTTCGAGCAGGTACGTCCCTATGTCGAGAATAGCAGCTTTGTATTCCACCGCCGCTGACGACTTGTCAGAGTCTAGTTGAGTGCCCATGGCCGTTTCTGAAATACAGTATACTTTGCAAAGCTCTGCCTAAATAACAAAAAACCAGGCTAATGCGGTTCTGGCTCGGGCATCAAGAGTTCCGTAAAAAAATTTTATATAACTCTACTAAGATTATAATGAGGAAAAATTTGTATTTTTGTGTGTGTGTATGTTTGTAATTAATAAACTAAAAACAACTGTGCCGATTTCAAAAACTCTTACACCATTGGAAAGCTACATTCACCTTGAGTGACATAGGCTATATTTATTGCTAGAAAAAATTAGGGGTCCTTACTAAAACTTAAGTAACGTAACCCAAGGTGTAAAAAAAGTGCCTAAAAACGTCTTTCGTCGCATGCGCTGCGGAAACTATTGATGATAGAACAAAAGTATGTTCTACAATATTATAGAACATATCAATATCTACAAAAATAATATTATAAAGAAGAAAGGTTTGTTTGTTTGTTTGTTTGCATTGAATAGGCTCCGAAACTACTGGACCGATTTAAAAAATTCTTTCACCATTGGGAAGCAGGCTACTTTTTGCTCAACTGCGCAGAAGGAGGGTAATATTTTTATTGAAAAACTACGCGTGCGAAGCTGCGGATTGGTCAGCTAGTGTAGTATAAAGTTCAGTAGCTGCTAAGTTAATCAGCTGTGACAGACGAACGGAGAAAGTCGTATCATAAGGGTTCCGTTTTTACAATGGATTTTTATTTAAACATTTGTTTTATATGTGTATAAGTATATACAACAGTCACATACTGTATCTATATATCGATACTATCAATAATAATTAAAGTATATGTCTGTAATTTCAAAATCAATGCCAAAATTTAAGTGAAAACGACTATTTACACGATGTCTAATCATAAATGAACGCTTTTAGAATAGTTGTCCGTCTGAAAGTTTGTCTCGAATACGCTCCGAAACGGCTCAACGAATTATAATAAAAATTTTGGGGATTAACACTGGATTTTTTTTAACTAGTCCCATTTTGATATCTTACAGGGTTCAGATGAAAATAAATATAACAAACGACGTGTGCAAGGCCGCGGGAGTATCAGTACAAAATATGTTTCAACAGAATTCATACTGGATAGTTGAATGAGTTGAAATGTTTTGTTCGGTATTCTGATAATTAACCGTATTGAGCATGTTGGTATTGTTGGTATTTAGCTTTTGAACCGGATAATACAATGTTATGTAGAGGGTTGCTTTCTAATATAGAAAAATAATAACGTACGAAAAATACTATATTTTCATCGCTAAAATTTTAAAAACTCAAGAAAATTCGTAAAAAGCATGACTTTATGGCTAGGAGGTTCTGTGACCTATTTTGAACCTAACCTGAACAGGTAGTTAGGTAAGTGTATCGATTCTGTCTATATAGTTTTCTAGGATGGACTCTCGAAATTAAACAACTTGAGAGAATATTGAATTCTTTGATTTTAGTTAATAAATTAAACAATATGTATTTAGAAATAATAATTAAGGTTAATTAAATTATTTTAGCAAAGAACAGGATGTTACAATCTAAAAATACTGCTGGTAAATGGCCAATGCCTTTCAAAAGCACAGATAAACATTTATTTAAAACATTTTCTTTCTTCTCTCCATTCCTGCAAGTTCCGCTTTTACGGAAATATTTTTTTTCGTCATAGTGGCGAGAAGATAGAAAAATAACATATATTAATTTTTTTTATTCAATTTGGATCTAAATGGTACATATTTTTTGTATTTTGAATTTATTTATTTGATAAACAACACAATGTACACTACATTGTGGTGTTACGGCCCTAGGGTCGTAAAGTACATTTATGGAGCCGTTATGGAGTTATTAATGACCAACTTTTGGAGCACGAGTGATGAAAAAATATACAGCAATACCCTGATTTAAGCTACCCCGTTTTACACGAATTCGGAGATACGCTGTTTTCCTTCTTGATGACCGCGCGCATCAACTCTCCTCCTTCCTCCCGCGATCACTTCGCTTGTGGAATGGTCTACCTGCCGAGGTTTTCCCTAGGGACTAAAATACGGGGTTCTTCAGAAGGGCGTTTTTAAAATTTTAAAGGGTCGGCAACGCGCGAGTAATACCTTCAGTGTTACAAACGTCCATAGGCTACGGTAACCGCTTACCATCAGGTAGGCCGTATGCTTGTTTGCCAACTTAGTGGTATAAAAAAAACTCTCTCATTTCGCCCTGTTAGTGTGCGTTTAATTGATAACCTCTAATTATGTTATCCAAAAGAAAAAAATATGATTCATTTGAAAATAACATGAAAGTTGAACCCCGACGCGAATTCGACTTACACGGTTATCGCTCGGTCCCACCTATCGCGTCCGGGGTGTTACTGTATTTTAAAAATAGAACTCCAATTTTGACACAAAGGTTCAATTTTACACGACCAGACCGTGATAATTGTTAGTATTCGTTGCCAGGACACAATAAATGTCTATATTTTTGGTTAATGAAACTCACCACAGATGGTACATAACGTAAAGTTGCTGATGACGGGTAGTACACTGACTTCCTTGCCGTTAAACCCCTTAAGGGTTCCGATGAGATCTTGACTCTTCTCTTCCATCACGCCAGCGAAGTTCTTTAGGATGTTGAAGTGGAAAGTGGGGGTTAGGATGCGACGACGCTTGTGCCATAAATTTCCTAAAACAATAATATTGAAATTAAAGAAGATGGAATTTCTGGAGTCCCGGTAACTTTCTTTGTCACATACATAATGGGCGCAAGCCTCTGGGGGAAGAAATTGTTCAAGTTTCTAGGCTTGTGCAAAGCTTGCTTAAGGCGCTAACCGTAGCCGATGACCTTGAGTGAATGGGCGTGGCTATTGTTTCGGCCCCGCACCAACCGCACCTTCCGCCACACGCATGCCGCGCCGCCGCCACCGCGCCGGCCGGGAAATAGTTATCGCGCGTAACGTAAACGGCAATTGAAGAAAGTAAAAATCACTGACGTGTGGTGTGAATAATATACTATTACTGATCAAGCAGATTTTATAAAAGTACTAGCTGACCAATCTGCAGCATTATTTAACAATGTCTTAGCTCTTTGGCACGGAATCAGTAACGGGAAAAAGAATATTCTTGATATAATGGATAGATTTGCTGGGAGCTATAAGGATTATTTTTTATTTATTTTATTTATTAGATCTACCAACGATTGCAACAATATTTCATGCTTAACTAAAGATTAATTTAAGTAGGTACTAATTGCAAAACAAATTATAGGTAAACACCGCATGCACTAAAAAATATGTAATAATATAACAAAGTAACACTTGTAAATTTTGTCGAACAATGGAATAAGTGATGTAAGGAAAGAAAACACAAGTATAAAAATACACACTAATGATAGCAATAAATCCACATGACTATTCTAAGTTTAATAAAACCAATTAAAAGTCCTTCATTGAATAGATATTATTTATTTATTCAATAAAGCATACTACATTTAGTTTTCTAACGATCTATTTTTAACTTTTAGTTTCGCAAGTTCTTAGATAAGAACTGCCGGAATTTGAAATTATCCACATAGCTCCCAGCGTTTCTATCCAAAACTGTCCGGATCATTTTTACAACGTCCCCTCTTTGTAGCTATACTATTAATTGCTCACAAACTGGCATATTTGTTAAGTAAACTAAAAAATGATTAATCTTCCCCCTAAAAGTAAATAAATGTGAAAATTAATATATCTCAAAAACTAGAGCTGCTAAGAAAAAAATAGAATGATTTATTGAATTACCACATCAAAATACAATTACAACTGAGATCAATATTTTAGGAAAATTTCATTAAGTTGTAAATTGTTGACCAGTGTAATATGGAGCGTGTAAAGAGGTCATATACAATTTTGTATGATTCGATTCCCGCTAAAAACATGTATGGAACGAAAATCAAAATTATCTCTCGCTATCTCCCTTTCATGTTTATATGTGTCAAAAGTGTCATCAAAAGTTAGAATAAATCTTATAGTAACTGTCTTAATGTGTCTTATCCATGGAAGTATTATGTACTACGTACAACAGGAATGAGCTCTATCTGTGCATCTTGCAGCTAAAATAAAAAAAATAAAACCTTATGGTAAGGTCGTAAGTGTCTTGTTGCACGCAAAATAAAAATGAAGCCGAGTGAGAGGGCAACCACTGAACGCTGTGTCCCGTTCTAACATAGTACTTATTTTGTTAGTTTGTTAGTGCTTAGGTTAGATTTTATTGTTGTTGTGTTTTATTTTCCTTTATTACTGTGTAGTTGTTGAATAAAATGTTTTCTTTCTTTTTTTCCTTATATTACTTCCATGCCCCATATGAAATCGCCGACTCGGACGTTAATGGCGGAGTGTTTTTTGATTTCGTGATATTTTTGAAGAATTTAATTTAAAATGGGGAGAATTTGTATCGTGGAGGCTTGCGGAAGCGAGTATTATCCTGATTGTGGTTTATCTTTTCACAGGTAATAGTTTTAAACATAATTTCTTAGTGAAGAATTCCGGTGACCATCCATGACTATCTTCACAAGACTGTTTTATTTAGCAATGTCTGATTTAAATTAAACTTAAATGTAAACTTAACTGTTTTTTTTCTTACTTAATTAATTAAATATACCACAATAGGTAGCGTATCGTAATTTTATCTCAGTCCAGCTGCATGTCGTGTCCCACAAGGACCAGTAGGTAAGTGCCTACCTATATGACGCAAGTGTGAAAAGCAAACAAAAACAGGAAATGTTTAGTGCCGCAAAGGGCAAGTTTATCATTAGCATCTTCGATTAAAATCCATCTGTAGCATTGATCAGCTGACGTCAAATTACAAATATTTTTTTTATAAT
Organism: Philereme vetulata; assembly: GCA_918857605.2. Classification (NCBI taxonomy): domain Eukaryota; kingdom Metazoa; phylum Arthropoda; class Insecta; order Lepidoptera; family Geometridae; genus Philereme; species Philereme vetulata. Next base: position 9,837,785 of record OU975442.1, on the reverse strand, counting down.
TATTGTCCTTAAATCATATTTCAATATAGTCACCATCGTCAGAGAGGTATAACAGGTACAGTTACTGAGCTCTCGTTCGGCTTCAATTTTGCAACAACAGATCATTCCTGTTGTACGTAGTACATAATACTTCTATGGTCTTATCTCATATTTCTATCCTATATAAGTTACAAAATGAAATAAATAAAAATATATAAGTTAGAAAGGAGCGCAATCAATTTATGACTTCTTGAAACTGATAATCAAAATAATATCAAGGTGTTGCCAACGTCTAGAAAATCAATCAACATAAAAACACTTTTAGCAAGCTACCTACCAGTACTCAAAAGTAATCCTTTTCCCAGCCATGATTCCAGGAAAGTGTAGGGCAAACTTTTGGATATATTCCTCGGGTGAGACAATATTGCCTGAAAATTATAAAAATGTGATTTCAGAGATTTCATTTATCAGAACAAACTCGGGCTATAAAAGCATGACGACCTTCGTGGCGAATAGCCGGCTGAGACGCAGGAGGTAGCGGGTTCGATTCCCGCCGCGGAACAAATATTTGCATGATCTACAGATATTTGTTCCGGGTCTGGTTGTTTCTCTATATATTATAAGTATTTACAAAAAAAATGTTTATAAGTATTCTATCAGTTATCTGGTTCCCATAATACAAGCTTTGCTTAGTTTGGGGCTAGATAGCGCTGTGTGAAATGTCCAGCAATATTTTATTTATTTATTTATCTGCTGGCGATTTGCCCGCGTACGTTTGACCCCTTTAAACAAAAAAATCTAATTGGTAAATAATTCCTGATTAAAAATGTAAAAAAAACACACTATTGCAACTGAAAAGTATCTAGGTCGCTTGCACAGTCTGGGACTCCGAAAAGGGGGAAGATCTTAAACCTTGTATGGGTTTAAACTATTGTAGACAAAATCAGAAAGGGTCGCAAACAGACCTTAGAGGTACAACCTAGTAGGTACACACGGCTACACATCAAGCTATACAGTTCCAGTATAAGCTGACCTATCATTCTACGAAAAGCCTACACAATGCAAGGTCAGCTTATACTGGAATTGTAGAGCTTGATGTGTAGCCGTGTGTACGTACACCTTCTTTGTTTAAATTGTATTTTTTCTAATTTTCTCTATGTGCTCTGTTTATTGGTGCACAATTTATATATTTATTTATATTATTTAATCAATATGATGAGAACTAATTACATTAATTAAATATGCTCGGTACATTATCATTATAACAACAATTCATATAAATACAGTTCAGATAATATCATGTCCATAACTATAAAACAATAATACAAGAAAATAAAGCTAAGGATAACAGAAATCGAATTCATAACAAAAAAAAATCAAAGAACTAACCTAACATAAAACTAACGAACTGGCGTAGAGTTCATAGTGTTTATAGACATTGTCATTTGTCACCGTCTTCATAGTACCGATCAAAATTACCTTTGTTTATCGCAAATAATAAATTTAAATAAATAAATATAAAATAAATATTTCTGAACATTTCACACAGCGCTATCTAGCCCCAAACTAAGCAGAGCTTGTAATATGAGAACCAGATAACTGATAGAATACTTAAATACTTTTTTTTTTGTAAATACATACTTATAATATATAGAGAAACAACCAGACCCGGAACAAATATCTGTAGATCATGCAAACATTTGTTCCGCAGCGGGAATCGAACCCGCTACCTCCTGCGTCTCAGCCGGCTATTCGCCCACTGTACCACGGAGGTCGTCAATTTGAACTGGAACTTTGTGGTAAAAGTAAAACCTGGTAACTAAAACTAAAATATTAAACATGTTCTAATCCTACTTATATTATAAACGCGAACGTAAATAACGTAATAAACTCTTATTAGGGTTAAGCTCGCCTTCGTACATGTCCATTTTGTAAGCTACTTCTATCTGTAAATCTATGTGTGTACAATAAAGAATAAAGAACGTTTGTATGTATGGATGTATGGATGTTTGTTACTCTTTCACGCCGGAACGGCTGAACCGATTGCGATGAAATTTGGTATGTACGTAGATCATAACCTGGATTGACAGATAGGCTACTTTTTATTGGCAAACCACGCGTGCGAAGCCCCTGGCAACAGCTAGTATCAAATAAAACAAAAGATGTTCTCTGCTTTCAAAAAAGTTTTACTCACTTCGATGTCATCAGGGTTGCTGAGATGTACGATCCTAGAGTTGATATGTTTAATGAGGTACCGCTCTCCGTATTCTACGGTCCATCCGCGCAAGGCGTCGAAAAAGTCGTCTGAAACAACGTTGTATAACTAATGAGAAACATTACAATGTCTATTTAGATTTAAACAAAGTTTGTCAATATTTTGCGTTGTTGTTGTACTGACTTAAATGAGATTTTATTTAATTAAAAAAAAGGAATGTTTCCTTTGACTAAAATTTGCTATCTTCGATATTTAGAGTACCCTCCAGGTACGGCTCAAAATATCCATTCTGTATACTGATATGAAATCTTGAAGAGACAATTATCTAACCGCAGTCTATTTTGGTTTTTTAAACTGATTAGACTTTTTTTACGAAATGGCTTCATGTTATGTAAGTAAATAGTCGAAGAGCTGAGCAGGTAAAATTTTTAGGTTAGGGTTACGGCTCCGTAATACGGCCCATCCTCATGCATGATTCTGAAGCCTGGACGCTAACCATGAAGGAGGAGAATCAGCTTTTAGTAGCAGAGAGGAAAGTTCTCCGGAAAATCCTGGGTCCAATAAGAAGCTAAGACCCAAAGTCTCGAACACCGCCGTAAAGTTGCAAGCCTATCGATCTTTTACAGAATACATTTCGGGGAATGTGCCCAGGAACTTTACGATCTGATTCCGCCATCAAAGGACAAGCAGGCGCACGGCTCAGGACCATCCGTACTTAGTTGATATACCACCCATTCGCACACACCGTTTTGGTTCTACGTTCTTGATGCGTACAGCTGAGGTATGGAATGCTTTGCCGTCGTCTATTTTTTCTAAAGAATACAATCCGGGCCTCTTTAAGGTAAGAGTGAATAGGTTTCTTCTAGATCTTCGTGCTTCATCTTAGACCACATCATCGCTTACCATCAGGTGAGATTGTAGTCAAACGAAGATCTATTTAGTTTTAAAAAAAAAGAAGAGAAAATGGTAGCTTGAGGGTCCGTAAACCGCCGAAATAGAAGATCTTGTGGCTGTGCGTATGGTGTTATCATAGGAGAATACAAGTCCCACCGATTCCGCTGGCTCGGCCATCTACTGCGAATGGGTGAAGATCGAAGCGTAAAGAGAGCATACTTGGGCCGACCGACTGGCCGCCTACCGGTTGGTCGTCCCAAGTATCGCTAGAATGTCAGGATGGAGACTGATCAGCGCGACCTGGGAGCCGACAACTGGCAAGAGATGGCAATGGACAGTGGAAAGTGGAGAGTTCTCGTATCGGAGGCCAATACTCACTTTCGGTCCCTGCGCCAATGAAGTAAGTAAGTAAGTAAGGGTTACCAACCGTACGGTAAAAGCTCCTTATTCGCGCTTCCTTCATTCGCGTTTTCACTATTCGCGGATTAAAAATATGCGACCCAATTTTATTTTATATTAAACTTGTAGACATACAAGCTGACGGGCCTCCTGATCTTAAGTGGTCACCACCACCTATAAACTCCTGCAGCACTCGTGGTACTGCAGTCGCTTTGCCTAGCAATTAATACCCTATTTACACCTCTCTTGAAGGCGTTCAGTTTGAAGCCCACCGGAAAAACCTCCGGAGGAAGGTAATTCCACATCTTGCAGGTGCGTGGAAGAAACGAGCGGGTGAAACGCACCGTGTGAGACTTCCACGCATCTACAATATGTAGGTGAGCTCGTTGCCGGTTGCGGGAGGTTCGATGGTAGAAGTGGGAAGCAGGGATTAAATTGAACAGCTCTTCAGATCATTCGCCGTTATATATTTTATAGAAAACGCTGTGCGCTCCGATGTCACGGCGCAGACTCAGCGGCTCCAGATCCTTAGATACTACTGGGTCGTCGACGATACGAACGGCTCTGCGTTGCAAGGAGTCTAGGAGCTGCAGTTGGTATATTCCTATATTCGCGACGAAATATTTCTTTATTCTCGGATCTAAACGGTATATCGGTACATACATTTTAATAAAAAGCATTTGGTATCCTTTGTAAATGCGTCGGCTAATGGACTAATAAAAAATTAAAAAAGACCTTGTTACACCTACACCTAAAATATGTTGCTAAATGCTATCGCCGTTTTATAATTTCCTTTAACATAAGCCGCCGTCGCCGCGGTCGGTGTTTATGGTAATGTAAGATGAAGATTTGACTGAAACCGATTTAGAGGAAATGTTAAATTCACAGCCCATTGAAAAAGAGGCTTCAACAAACACTGTAAACCTAACATTTATTTTGTAAAAAAGGTTTAAGAATGGCAAATGAGCTTTGTAACCTCTTTATGTAAATTGATCCGTCTATGGAACAAAGTCTTATTTTTAAGAGGCAAATTTCTAATGCCACTGCTGAATATTAGTCTGAATTGAAAGAGCTTTTAAAACCAGCAAGATAAAAATACAAAATTCTTTAAACCATTGCCTAAACTTGAAGATAATAATTAATTAATATAGTCAAAAACTTCAATTAAATAGATTTTTTATATATATTTTTTTATTTTGTCGCCTAGGAACGTATCCCATAAAATCCCATATAAATTATCATTCCAAATTCACGGTTTCCTTATTCGCGGCATATTTACGGAAAATATACTCCGCGAATAAAGAGCTTTTACTGTAGGTACTTTACAAGAAGGCATCTTACGGTATTTTACATCTATGTGCTTTTAGCAAACTGTACTTAATTAGAACGAAACGTATAAGTAAGTAGGTAACATAAATGAAAACATTAACATTTTTTTGACGTGCTAAACGTCTTATAAATCAATGAACGCCGGCTGCACGCACGAAAAAGAGTCACGTCACGAGGAACAAGCGATAGAGAGGTACGATCGGCCTAAGCGTTCGGCTTGTGACGCATCTATCTCTCTTCCACTCGTTATCACGTAAAATTATCGTCCGTAAACCGACTTTACAGACAACCAATTTTTTATAAAATGCAGTGGACCCTACAAAATACAGAACCGCAAACTGAAACACGATTGAAACGATGTTTCAGTTCTGGACAGTACAATTTTGTAAATAAAATAGGTATTTATGTATTTTTTGTGCAACTGTACTTCATTTTCTAACCCCTGAAGCAATAATAAAATTATTTCTTTTATAAAAGTTGACAACAAAACCTACAGCAGTCAATCTCTCGAGAAAACAAATATAAAATAAGAGTTACAGTCATACAAATTGAATTGCAGCGATTGAAAAATATGAGTTCTATTCGAAAGCGAGGTTCGTTTATCGCTGCAGTATTAAAATTTAGTAGTTCTCTAAATTCATTTTTAAATTGTACAATATTTTCTCAATCGGGCTAAATAAATTTTACCTCCGAGATGCAGTGGGCGAATAGCCGGATAAGCCACAGAAAGTTGCGGGTTTGATTCCCGCCGCGGAACACATGTTTGCATGATCTACAGATATTTTTTCCGAATCTGGCTGTTTCTCTATTTAATTTATAAGTCATGTATTTACGAAACAATATGTATTAAGATATTATATCAGTTATCTGGTTCCCATAGTACAAACCTTGCTTAATTTGGGGCTAGATAGTGCTGTGTGCAATGTCTAGGATTGATTATTATTATTAATACATGACGAACCACCCGCCAACACGCAACTGGACCAGCGTGGCGGGTTATGGTCCAAACTTCCTTATATCTCATCCAGAACGATGGGCGAATTTAGTCACCCAGTGTGGACGCCCAGTGTGGACGCAGCCGCGGTAGGCCCAGAAAAAGATGGAGAGACGACCTGGATGCATTCAAACCAGATTGGTCAAATATGGCTGTGGACCGCGATGAATGGAGGAGAGATGGGGAGACCTTTGCCCAGCAGTGGGACAATATAGCTATATTTTATATGATCTTTAGTGTCCCTAAACTCCACTATAAAACTGATTTAAAGCTTAATGCAGCTATTGACGATTTAATAACTCTCATATGCACCGCTACTAAAGCATATAAATAACCTCTCTAAAGGCTTTATACAGGTTTTGCCTGCAAAATTCTGCGCCAAATTCGAAGATATAAGGTGCTATAACACACTGTAACTCTCTTATAAGTCCTGACACTTAAAGATCTAAGTGGAACCCAAATACAGGTCTACTATAGCTTATCTTAACGCTAAGTTGTTAGTTGGGAGGTTAGTAAAAAAAAATAATACATTATCGGGACGGACGAGCGGCTTCATTATCGGGACGAATGTTGGTACTGTGTGGCTCTCTGGTTCATAGGACGAATGATACAGATAGACAAGTGAACGTGAAAGTGAACCTCCGCCGAATCCCGATAATCGTCAATCGTTATGTTAGATTGTCTTGAATTAAAGTGATACGCGCTCAAATCCCTATTCGGTATGTTTAAAACCACTAACGTCTGACAAATAAATCGCTTATCAACTGTTCCAAAGTTAATATCGAGAACTGTCACAAGTCACCAGGAATACTCAAATCACTCGGTGACCAATTCTTGCTAAGTGACTTTCAATTTAGTGTATGCAGTGTGTTCCAGAAATAGTATGTTATCCAGACGGGGGGCAATTCTAGACACTAAATAAATAAATAGATTCCTATAGATTTACAGAGCGACCGATTTTATACGGCCTGCACCCAAAGGCTTAGGTCAAACATTACGTTTGTTTAAGGTAAGTTCTAGTTAAACTAATCAGAGGTCAAAAAATCCTGAAAAATATATTTAAAACTATTGTTTTTTTTTCTATGAAAAGTTGTAAAATTTTATAGTTCGAATTAGCCCGTTCAGGCTTAAATACTAGTTGGTAACTTCTGAGTTATGTAGCTAAGACACTTGTCCGACAGCCGGCGATTAGCGAGAAGCGAGTTGGCGAGCAACGACAAGCTTGCGTAGTAAGAATAGTGTCGCTGGTGTGTGAGTGCGACGCGACGGTCGATTACTCACTGCTGGAGCGTATGTACCAAGACTACCACAGTGGCGTAGCGTGGGTGTCTGCCGCCCAGGGCGGAATAAAATTTTGCCGTACTCTTATTTAGGTATTTTAATTTAATAGACTATAATATACAGTAATTTTAATTAACTTTTCGGCAAGAACAGGCATCATTATTGTGTATTGTACAGGTTACAAATAAGACGGTCATATTATATGTGTTTTACAATATAATAATCACATTTATTAGAAAAATGCTTACACATGTGCCACTTACATTGATGTAACAGTTATAGAACACTTATGATTATAGATACCTTGACGATCATCAGGATTACGTTATAAGCGAATTGAATATAAAACGCAAATTTACTTTCAGTTAGAACTACGACGATACTGTTGATATTTATATTTTTGAAAATTAATGTACTTGTTAGAATTGAAAACAAAAGTCTTTAACTCTATTTTTTAAGGGCAAAGTCTTTTATTGCACTATCAATGTCTGTGCATCACACACCTCTTACTCAACAGACAAGATAACCAGATTGGTCAGCTTTATAATACTCATTGTTGATCTTAAATAATTTTGGATCAATTTTAATTTTGAAATACTACTTTCACAGCTGGCATTGCTTATGCGACAAAAACATAAAATGGTTCAAATATTTACAAGCTATTATTATTATTTATTGTTAAATTTTTGCCGCCCCCTAAAAGTGTCGCCCGGGGCGTGCCGCTCCTGCCGCCCCTTTTACGCTACGCCACTGCTACCAAGCGAGAGTCCTTCAACGAGTGTTCTGACCGCCAAGAGTGCGTCGCTGAGCGAGTTTTTATGTGATAGCTCTTGTTGCTGCAACAAACTAGTGGAGCGAGAGTTCTCGCCGACAGTGTAACTGAATCCATTCATCAATTGTAAGTTTCTTGAACGAGAAAATAGTCGATAGCTATTTGCTCATCGGTGGTGGGAGTATATGTCTGATGGGGGGGGGGGGGGGGGGGAAGGATATGGTCCGCTGGTCATGCGCATTCGCAGGTTTGAGGTGGGTGGGTTATCTGGGCTTACCTGGAGCGATCTTCATCATCGCCCATCCGTTGCCGATGAAGGGTATATGTCGAGGTCCCGGCAGTTTGTCCACAGGGTCTGGCTCGGCCTTCATGTGCCTCCATAACAGCACTGCGAGGACCGCGCACGCGAATAGAACGACTATCATCTTAGTTACCCTTTGGAATAAGCTCCTAAAATCAACAAATAAACATTAATGATGGACATTTCATACAGCGCTATTAAGCCACAAACTGAGCAAATACCTAAATATAGACTAATATATACCCAACTAATAAACCTATATCATTATGCTTACAAATCTTCTAAAGTTGAGTCAATTAAAATAATAAATAAATAGGTAACTCAAATGACAAGAAAGCCTTAAGGGGACACCGGAGGGACAATCGCCCATACAACACGTACTACCAAGATCATTTCTAATTGGAGCATATTTCTACCTTAATAAGGTATTATTTTAATTTGAATAGTATTTATCTAGGTTCCCAACCATATATTAGATTAAAATACTTACCTAAAATGAAATAGAAGCGTATCACATTCTGCATGTTTTTACGTCATAAAAGACCTGTTTTCAACCTAATTGTTTCGTATTAAAAACAACAACATCTTACGTATCCTAGTCATGGGAACATAAATTATATCGTCTAGTTACAGAATAACAACACAATGAGAAAATTACAACAAGTTTTCCGTCATCATTTTAAGTATTACGGTACACGGTCAAAATCGAATCAAATTTAGAATCGTTCTATTGCTATCACTGTCGCTTTGCGTGGCCAAACTTTGTCACTAAACAGGGATAGCGATATTCAGGCCGAAGTTTTTGACGCGGCCGAATTAAAGTTGCGCTCAGGGTTCGCCGGCGCGTTAAGGCGGAAACATATTTACGTGTCGTGGCGTGTTGTGATGCTTACTGTCATGACGGTGAGTGTGCACACTAACGTGTCGTGTCGTGGCGTACTTTTTGAACAGTACTTAACGAACCTTTGCAGCGTTCAAACATACATAATGTTTTCTTCTGATTCGTATAGTAATTTTTATAAAGACCTTCAATTTCTCTTAGTAATGAAACTTCTTGGGAGCAAAAAAAAAAAAGAAAAGAAGATACTGGGTTCACCCTATAAACAGAGGGAGACAAGACAAAGGTGAATTTCATCGTCTTGTTAAAGAATTAGAGAGTGACGAAGAGAAATTTCATCAGTACTTTAGAATGAACAAAGCACAATATGAGGAAGTCCATTCGCCGATTGAAGGAGACATAAAAAAGTACATACTAGATTTCGTGAACCCATAGGTACCAAAGAAAGACTTGCGTTATGTTTAAAGTAAGTTTTAATGTTTTAAAAAAATATGATTGACTATGCTGTTGTATGAATTAGGTTAAACAATCATTTATCATAAAACTAACATATATGAAATCAACATTTAAGTAATCACAATCTGCTGTCTTATTTATTAGTTTAATAATAATTTTTTTATCATTAAATCATTAGTTCAACCTTCATTTTCAAGTTCATCATCATCAAAATGTATACTGTCATAGTATGCCTTCAAGTCATCTGAAACAACAGTTTGATCTGGATGGAAATGATGATGACTGTATATATGTTGGTGACTGAGCGTGTATAGGTGACTGGATGTATGTTGGTGCTTGAACGTCTGCAGGAGTTTGGATGTACATATGTTGTGGAGTTGATTGGATGAATCTTTGAGTTGTTATTTTTATAGGCGTTCTTAAAATCTGGTCTCTGTGTTCCAATTGCTGTATTACTGCTTGGGAAATAGCGGTGTGCAAGTCTTATTTTATTTTTGTTTGTTCAAGTTTTGGCAGCGCTTTTACTTCTTTGCTCATACTAAGGAAGAATAAATCATTTTCGTCTATGTCTTGTCTAACATTTTGTTTCTGACGTCCTAAATCTTGGGACGATTTCATTAAATCGTACTACTCTTGTAGTTTGGGCCCATGATTAGTTTTTCCACGTGACGAACTGGATTGAGATTGACTTCGAGTAGTACTTGGACTTGCTGGAAAACTTTCGTCGAGAGAGTCCTCTGTAGGTGGTGATTCCGGTGTAGGCATGACATTTGTTTTTGTGTTCCTACATTCCATATAAGAAAGAAGAACCCCCCATGCTCTCTTCATGTTTCCAGGGCACTAACGCTGCCGCAGCCTGTCCACTTTTCTTGTACCTTCGTCGCTTCAAACCGCTGGCGAAAGCATTCCTTAGTTTCGCCCAGTCATCCTTGCATTTATTTACTGTAACAAATAATAATAATTGTTTATTTCTTTACAGATATTTAGCTACTGGATACACTTTTCGATCGTTGGCGTTCAACTATCGCATGGGATTTTCGACTGTGAGAGTTATAGTACAAGAAGTGTGTGAAGCCATTTGGAAAAATATGACACCTATTGTAATGCCTACACCTTCAGAACAAATGTGGAAGGATATTGCAAATAACTTTAAACAATTTTGGCATTTTCCAAATTGTATTGGAGCATTAGATGGCAAACACGTTAACATAATTTGTCCAATAAACGCAGGTTCTACTTTCTATAACTATAAACAAGAACATTCCATAGTTTTACTTGCATTAGTTGACGCTCAATACAAATTTGTCATGATTGACGTAGGTGCATATGGTCGAAACAGTGACGGTGGCATATACGACAAATGTTTGATGGGAAGATTATTTGAGCAGAAACCATTAAATGTACCACAGGATGAACCATTGAGTGTAAACTCACAACCTATGCCATACACTATTGTTGCTGATGCAGCTTTCCCGTTGAAATCATATTTGTTAAAACCTTATCACAAAGGCAAGCTAGTTAACAATGATGCAAATAAAATATTTAATTACCGCTTATCACGTGCACGCCGGTGTGTAGAAAATGCATTTGGTATTTTACGGGCTCGATTTTGAGTATTTCATGGACCTATGCAAGTCCAGCCGGACATGGTAGACAAGATTGTGCTAGCTGCCTGTTGCTTACATAGTTTTTTAAGAACACAAACATTGCTAAGCACAGACAAACCTGAAGAAAATTTGGTGGATTCTATTGACCATAGCAGCAACATCGATTGTCTACTTAATATTGAATCTTTACCAAGAAACCCATCTCAAAACGCTGTTTATGTCAGAGAGAAATACAAAGAGTATTTTATAAGTCAAGAAGGGAGAGTACCATGGGAATTAGAAATGATTCGCCGAGGTAGACAAAATTCTTAAACAGTATTACCTAATCGTGAATTTTGTATAATTATTTATTTATCCCTTTTCAAATAAATAATAAAGTAAAATACTATTTTATTCACTTACCTGGTTCTTTCAAAATTTCAGCAATTTCTTCCCAAGCAGCATTTCTGATCAAATGATCCTTGTACTCTTTACACTTTGAGTCATATATAACCTTTCGTTGACGTACAAGTTCTATTAGATCGTCAATCATTTTGCTGCAAATATAATAAATTAAAAAGTGCCCGCTAGATGTTCGCGCCACGAGCCACGCGCCAGTATAGAAACATATTTGCCTGTTGTGTCGTGTCGCGTCATAACCCCCACCACCGCTCTGGCGCAATCGGTGGCGAGCAGTCGGCGCCACGACAGAACCTGTTGCGACACGACACGACAGCCAAATATGTCCCTAACCATATTAAATTTATGAAGCCGATATGCTTCTGGTGCGTCACGACACGCCACGACACGTAAATATGTTTCCGCTTTTATGGTAATGATGCTTTATTCTCAGCTTAAACGAGTGCTGTGACGGAGCCCGTCTAATCTCTAATATGACGACTGAAGTAGGAGATTGCACTGTTCCATCCAAGCCACACTGTCTAACGATGCATAAGTATGAGAAGGCGGATTTTCAACTTCATTATTGGATTGAAATAAACACAGATTTTTATCTATACAACTTCTGAATGTTAAGTAGTTGTTTTTATTATACATAGGTCATACTGAAAGTTTCTGGATTTTGATAAATAAGAACCGATATTATTATTTATGATACAGTTATAATCTTTCGAAGTATATGCCCCCACTATTTGTACATTTTTGCTTTCGTTGGAACCATTGTGTGAAGCAGTAGATCCAGTCTTCAGTGGGACCTCTTCAAAGGCTTCGTGAAAACCGCCGCTTGTAAATCGTAAACCTTTAGTTTTAGCTTTTTGGAAATAAAAAGAAGATGCAAGGTGCGATGTCCGAGCTGTATGGCTGATGCGTAATCAGTTTCACATACTTTAAAATACGAATTCGTTATCTTAGCGGAATGTGCGGACGCTTTATCGTGGTGAAGGTCGACATTCCTGCGATGGCACTTGTTGCTAACTTTTTCTAAAACTCTGGGCAAGCAATTGTTTACGTACTAATCTGCAGTCACTGTTCTTTGGTTTTTAAGCGACACTGTAATGCCCTGAATGGCCGAAAGAAGAAGGTTCGGAGCACCGGCAGGGAAATGGTTGCATTTTCTTGCATTGCTCCGAATTTTCGAGAACCCATTCTGCCGACTGGCTTTTTCTTTCCGATTCAAAGCAGTATCTACGCCTAGGTTTCATCACCTGCCACGATAATAATTATCAGATAGACAGTCATAAACTTTTTTATAATTTTACGGCACCACTCGACACGCAGTCATTTCTGTTGATCCGTTAAATCATGCGGTATCCATCTAGTGCAAAACTTCCGAATCTTCAGATGCTAATGCAAAATGTTAGGCACTTATCTCATTCCAATGCCTATTAAGTACGTACGAATTTGCTGATAAGTAATTTTTATCTCGGTTTAATCAGTTGTCGTAAGGTATCACCAAATGCCAATTAAGTTTCTGGCAACTCTCTTGTTGACTTCAGCCACCGTAAAAAAGTCATTAGCAGAAAATTTACACGTGTTATAAAATTAATTGCATTAGCGACACTTGAGCGACAAACAATTTTCGAATGGACGCCACAATGAAAAAACAAATGACAGTCTCGCAAATTAAAAAGTAACATGTTTCCAGAGAGATCCATTTTCGAATTCCGTAATTTATTTTTTCTTGTTTTTATTGTCGCCAGTTCCAGGAACTTTAAGTATGCCCCACGTATAGCTTCTAAACTTGTTGTAATAAAGAACTTTTATTCAAACTTTAGTAAAAGCAAAAGTGTAGGTTGATAAAATGATACGCTTGAACGGAAATTAGCAAATAAAAGCAATACCATCCCCACTAATATTATAAACGCGAAAGTTTGTATGGATGTACTCGTATGTGTGGATGTTTGTTACTCTTTCACGTAAAAACTACTGAATGGATTTTAATGAAATTTGGTATGAAAGTAGATTAGATTACATTAGATTAGATAATTCTTTATTGCGAACAAAAACAAATAATAAATAACAATGTAAATTTATGTATATAATTGGCGGTCTTATCGCTAAATAGCGATTTCTACCAGACAACCTTTAGATGGAATGGATATAACCTGGAGTGTAATGGTGTACCTGACTTACTATATGTACAAACATACTAATACTAATGATATAAAAATAAGAAAGTAAATGAAAATTACATAAATGAATGAAACTGTATATTAACTATTACTCGTGCGCGATAACTTGGGACCTGCTAGGAATGCGACTCCCCGACCGCTTCCCCTGCACTTCCCCGATGGCGCCCGTATTGTACCGTTCGCATCACTATTTTTTACTAGGGTTATTAGTCTCGTACTGGCCTACGTCACGTAACGACGCGCTCTGGAATTCTTTTAGTTTTCGTTTGTGTTATTGTTTTGTTGTTGTAGTTTTTGTTGTTATAGTTTGTGTCATTGTTTTGTTGTTCTAGTTTTTGTTGTTATAGTAAATGTTGTAAATTTATCGGATACCTCTTCGTCAAGTGATTATAGTGAGACTGAGGACGAAGAACAACCTCTAGAAGGCATAAATCCACTAAGTAGTGACGGAGATGAGATAATGTAAATAATAGATAAAATAAATGTATAAACTTAAACATTGTATTTATATTTTATTCAAATAGTGTAAAAAGATTAGATAAAAAGCAGCGTCCTCCCTGAGTAACATAATAAATTAGGTTAAAAAAAAACAAAGACGAAGCCGCGGGCGGCTGCTTGTTATGTTCGCTTTTTTGCGGGCGGTACAAACACGCCAATATGACGTCACCGCGCTCAGGTCCCAACTTATCGCGCACGGGTAATAGGTACCTAGTAGCTACCGGTCAGCGCGTTGACTATGTTGTAGCGCGTATATTTTTCAAAGACAAATTTCGTTTTGTTTTTTATTTTATGCTATAAACAGTTATTAGACCATGATCTGAGCAACGTTTATTCTGGTAAAACAGTTATATAAAGGACACCGTGTATATACATAACTATATTTATATAAAAAACATATTAATAATAAATACATAGATATTTAGCGACAAACACACAGAGAGTGTTCTCTGAGCATACCACAGAACACAAAAAACAATAGAAGTCGTAAGTAGGCGGGGCCCGCGTAACACCAAGTACGCGGAGTTCCGCGCACTCCAAGCTTCGCTCACTTCAGTCGTGTTTCAATTACTGTGGGGTAAAGGTACTTCAAAAAAATATAAAAATGCCATATTGTGCCGTTTTGGAGTGTAAATATTATAGCCGAACCAAAAAATTTCACAAAAGGGGGCATATCCTATTACCGGTAAGTATTATTTTATTGTTTTTTGTTAGTTTTGTTCAAAATGCAAAATCGTCAAACAAAATAGACTGTGAATCATACTCCTTATGGTCGCGTTTCTCTTAAACCTCAACTTAAGCTACTCAATTAGGGATGTGACCCCAATATACTGATGAATGTGTTATCGATAGCTTTAATTAGTTACCCCCTATTTAAAGGTGTATAAGTTTAAGGGCGTTAATTCCTTGTTGTTTTATTGATGATTTTCTGAATGTATTTTAGACCTATGGTGTGAAATAATATAATAACTTCTGTTTTCAGTTTCCCCAAGGCGGAAAAATTTAATAAAACACAAAAAAATTTAATAAAACGTACAACTTATGAGTCATCCAGCATACAGAGTCATGACCTGGCACCGTGTGACTTTTTTCTGTTTCCATAAAATTAAGAACCAATTACCCGATCAACGGTTTTCATCACCAGAAGAGGCTGTCGAAGAGTATGAATAACATGTATCTGACGTCACCACCGGAGGAGTGGCACAAATGTTTTCAAAATTTATTCAATCTTATGAAAAAGTGCATTGACGCAAAGGGAGAATATTTTGAAAAACAATAATTTCATTTTTGACCATTATTAGTATTTTTTTATTGATTCCGGAAACTTTTAGTGTGCCCCTCAAATAATAATTCAGTATATAATATTCCAGTAATATAATATTTTTAAAGTAAGTATTTATGAATTGGATACCTGTGATTATGTTAAGAAAGAAAGAAAAGAAAAGCTTTTTATTTCGACCACCACAAATATAACCTGACGTACCTATTTCGTTACCAGTAGTGGGTAGGTGATAATCGATATCGATACATTCGTCTTGTATGCTCATTGGTACATCACTAAGTGAGTAGCGCTGTTATTTGAGCATGCGAGTCACAGCTATTGCATTATCAATCTTATTCTTTGCAGTTAGAGACTATAACAAAAATCGTTTACGACAGCGCCATCTGTTGTTGAGTGGCTTTGTTTTGTGGGTAATCAAGTAACAGCCATTGCGTTATCAGTCATATTTCTAATTAATAGAGACTAAAACTTCAATTAAAAACTCCCCACCATACCTCAGTATTTTATAGTACCTCTTTTACTCTGCAGGCTACCAGACTCTGGAATGCCCTACCTGTCTCAATTCGTCATGCAAAATCTCTCCCTATCTTTAAAAACATGGTCAGACAACACTTTCTGTCATCCATTGCTCACTAGGCCATTTATTTATTTATACATTTTTATAATTTATGTATGTAGGTATGACAATATATATATATATAAATATATATATATGTATTTTATGTATCTTAATATTAATATTTATTAATTTTATGATAATATTATTTAATATAATTAAGCATTTTATTTTATATTAACTATATTTTTTATAAATTGTAATATATGCTTGTTTTTAAAAAAAAAAAAAAAAAAACTGATTCTAAAAAAATCTTATGCCGCCGTCCTTATTTGTTCATATAGATTCTGTCCATCCAAAGGTTGCCTGGAAGAGATCGCTTTTAGCGATAAGGCCGCCCATTGTACCTATGATTTGAAATTGTATTTTCTTTTATATGTTTGTATTTAATGGTGTGCAATAAAGAAATTATCTAATCTAATCTAAAATAAAAATATTTTCTAAAGCGCCATCTTTTGCCGAGTAGAAGAAGTAAACTTTATTTTTTGTTACTGTTTATTTTATTGAATTTTAAACCATGTTCCATAGTAACTAAGGTTTTATATCCGTTAAATTGGTTTTATGGTTTTAGGCCTCTTTAAACGTTCTCTTTCAACCAATTATAACTTTTATTTCTAAGTGTGCTAGTTTTTACATGTGTGAGTTTAGCTACACTGGTTTTCTTAGTAAAAAGTCATCAAGCTAGTTCTATTGTTTTTTATGTTCTGTGGGGCATACGTAAAATGGCAAGTGACTTGGCACATCTGATAGCTACCGGCAGCGCGTTCCATAACCGGACAGCCTGCACTGTAAAAGACTTGTCAAAGTAGTAGGAGGAGTGTACAGGTGACCTGAGTTGGAGTGTGTCAGATGAATGCAAGGATCGAGGATTGGATTGATGGAGGAAATGGAAGCGTTCTTTAAGATGGGAAGGTGAGGAAGGGTTAAACATGGTGTTATATAAATGTGAACACAGGGTGAAGGATGTGAGTATTCCGGCGAAGGCGTATAGGTAACCACTTGAGCTTACTGCGAAATTCGGACACAATATGGTCATACTTCCGCAAGCCGAAGATGAACCGGATGCCAAGGTTTTGCAAGCGCTCAAGTTTATCTAGCTGCTGTTCAGGGAGATCTAGATAAGAAGCATCAGCATAGTCAAGTATTGGGAGAAGAAGCGACGTATGTATGTAAATACACCGCCGTCTTTTGAATTTGTTTATCCGGTCCATCCAAAGGTTGTCTGGAAGAGATCGCTTTCAGCGATAAAACCGCCCATGGTACCTTTATTTATTGTTTATTTCCATTATTACTGTATTTTTGTTTGGTGTGCAATAAAGAAATAAAAAAATAAAATAAATATTGCTGTTCACACAGCGCTATCTAGCCCCAAACTAAGTAGAGCTTGTACTATGGGAACCAGATAACTGATAGAATACTTATATACTTGTTTTTTGTAAATACATACTTATAATATATAAAAAAACAACCAAACCCGGAACAAATATCTGTAAATCATGCAAACATTTGTTCCGCGGCGAGAATCGAACCTGCTACCTCCTGAGTCTGAGCCGACTGTTCGCCCACTGCGCCACGGAGGTCGTCAAGCAAAAAAAAAACGAGTATTTCATTCATTATAACCTGGATTAACACATATGCTACATTTAATTGACAAACCACGCGGGCGTAAGCTAGTTATAAATAATACTATATTTTATTTAATAAATATTAGCTAACAGATTAATAAAACAACTGTCACATTTACAGAGTGGCGACGTAATAATGTCAATATTTTTAAGGAGAGTGTATATTTAATTATTTATAACAACATATATTCATTTATTTCAAATATTAGGATAATTTTAAGTTATATTACAACATAAAATATTTTATAACAACTTAAAATATATATAAAACCCTAATCTAACAAGCCGCTGCCAGTGGGCAGCGTGCCCAGAATGCTGGCCGCATTGCCACGTTGAATGGCAATGCTTAAACGTTGGCCAAAATATAGGCCAGCATTTTGGTCACGCGTCGCCTCGACCAGGCGTTTTAAAAGTTCATAATAAATTTTGTGGGCGCTCGATCCCCACGGACCAAGGGTCTCAACCTCAAAAGGCTATATAAAGCATGTGTTTATACTACTATATTTGCGCCTTTTGAGGTTTTCAGCCGATTCAGCCGCCGCACCAGCCATATTTTGCGTACCGGAAAGATGTGACGACGCTAAAGTGTCAACACAAGTGGCGTCCCACACAACAATATAACAACATGAATAATTACATAAATAAAAAAATATTTGTGGTACTTTGTCGTACATTAAGCCCGTAAAGTTCTAAGGATGAATTGGAATCAGTTTCAATGGATATACTGATTACCTACATTCCTATGATACTTACCTAGCCTACCTACCTATCTTATTCAACGTGTGACGAGAACTTGAGGACGAGCGCAGTGCAGTAATGCACAAGAGTGTCGATATTTTCTCGTAATCGCCTTGCAAAGAGTTATGACTTTTTAGTGGATGGTTTTTTTTAGTTATTCGACCTAGTTATGGAACAAGCTAGTTATATTATGGCCCACCTAATGTTAAGTACCAAAGCCTTTAATCAAGTATTGCCTCGTAGGTTACGCACATTAGGAAAGTGCCCCACAATGCATTGCACTGCGTCCATCAACTTGAGGCATGCAGGTGTAAAGCGTTGCCTGTAATTTAACCAGAAACCATATCCTTCAAACCGAAACACAGCAATGCTGCTTGGCGGCAGAAATAGCTATAATGGTAGTACTTCAGCAAAAATAGTTGTCACGTGTCTTACAATTAGTGCTTTCCTGTATTTTCCTTAGAGTTAGGGTTTATCCCTAAATCGGCATATTTTCAGAGTTTATTATATGAGGGTTTATCCCTAAATCGGCATATTTCCATGTTTTCGCTGCTTATTTACTCAGTGACAATAAGGTTTTTGTATTGAAACTTTAGTTTAGGGAATAGAACATTTTAATGGCAATGTTCGTAATAGAACATTATATTTAAATTGTTTTTATCATCCGTCCAGAGCTGTTATCTTCCCACATCTTCTTGAAATCTTTCACATTAGTGGTCAACGAGTATTAATAAAGGTCGTGTACTCTAAACCGTACAGATTCTCAACAAATATGCTTTATTCTCTAAGCCAGTTATTGACAGTAGGAAAATTGTATATTTTAAATGTTATTCTAAAGAAGGACAGCTAGGACAGCTTTTTAGTGTATACAAAGCACAAGTCCGGTCTGGTATCGAGTAGGTACTGCTGTCACCTTTGGGATGGTTCGGCCAAATACCAGCTCGCTACCTTAGACTCAATAGAACGTAGGGCTTTTAGGCTAATAGGTGAGTAATATATGGCGGAGACTAAGACCCAAAGTCTCGAACACCGCCGTAAAGTTGCAAGCCTATCGATCTTTTACAGAATACATTTCAGGAATGTGCCCAGGAACTTTACGATCTGATTCCGCCATCTCCTTTCCATCAAAGGACAAGCAGGCGCACGGCTCAGTACCATCCGTACCTAGTTGATATACCACCCATTCGCACACACCGTTTTGGTTCTACGTTCTTGATGCGTACAGCTGAGGTATGAAACGCTTTGCCGTCGTCTGTTTTTCCTAAAGAATACAATCCGGGCCTCTTTAAGGTAAGAGTGAATAGGTTTCTTCTAGATATTCGTGCTTCATCTTAGACCACATCATCGCTTACCATCAGGTGAGATTGTAGTCAAACGAAGATCTATTTAGTTTAAAAAAAAAACATATTGGTGCAGTGGGCGAATAGCAGGCTGAGACGCAGGAGGTAGCGGGTTCGATTCCCGCCGCGGAACAAATGTTTGCATGATCTACAAATATTTGTTCCTGGTCTGGTTGTTTCTCTATATATTATAAGTATGTATTTACAAAAAAAAAGTATATAGGTATAAGTATTCTATCAGTTATCTG
Organism: Philereme vetulata; assembly: GCA_918857605.2. Classification (NCBI taxonomy): domain Eukaryota; kingdom Metazoa; phylum Arthropoda; class Insecta; order Lepidoptera; family Geometridae; genus Philereme; species Philereme vetulata. Next base: position 9,817,803 of record OU975442.1, on the reverse strand, counting down.
GTTCCCATAATACAAGCTCTGCTTAGTTTTGGGGCTAGATAGCGCTGTGTTAAATGTCCAGCAATATTTATTTATTTATTTTATTTTAGTTATGACCCTGGTATTGTAAAGCGCAGAAGAAAGGACAAAGTTGCTAAGGTTATTGGTAGCAAAACTAGTTTTGCCCGCAAGCAGTACTCTATCTATACAATCCGCTCACTTTTACAACATAAATAATAGAAAATTTAATATCTACCCTATGCAATATCATGACTGTAAGAAAACGTTGACAGAATGGATACAGACAAAAAAATACGAAGAGACGGAAGCATTTCTTCAAGTTATGTCCTGACTTTTATACTAAAGTACCTAGGTATTAACCACTATTTTTCATCATATTTATATTCATAAAATTGTTATCATAGTTAAATATTAAAATAACAGTGAAAACTGGACTAGAGGCAGAACATAAACACACGCGCATACACGCACATACACCCTACACACACACACTTTTACACATACGCACCCGCAACTCACGCATACACACCCGCACGCGTACATACACCCACGCACGTACACACACTTTTATATTTAATATTAATGAATGTCTAATTATTAAGGCCAGTAACTTGTAAAATATAAAAACATTTTGATTTTTTTTTCGAGTGCTCTTTTTGCCGACGGATTGACAAAAAAAGTATTTTAAATAACAAATCAGCAACAACATTATTGCAAAACATACATTATCGTCTCAACGTGTACAGGATAAAATAGTATAATTAAATAAATTTTCATAACAAAATAAAATAAAAGTAAAACCAGGATATAATCTATCAAAGTACTAAATTTAATCGAAATCGGTGCGGTCGTTTAGTCGTGACAACGCAACAGACAGAGAGAGCCTTTTTTATAATTAACTATAGTCTAACTTTTTATTAGCTGCAGTAAAATGACGTTTCTAAATGTCATTCCGTAAAATAATGTTGCCAGCCTAATCTCAATAGGGATGTGATTCAGTTCACAAAAATTAATTAAATAACATTATTATGACGTTTTTGTTTCATTTTGAATGTACCTCCCTATACTTCCACTAAAAAAGATCAATCCTCTAGTATAGTAATAATAATAGGTTAAAAAAATACATTACAACTTAATATTAAATCTCAAAAAAAAAAACCAAACTGATTATTCATTTATGATTCACTCATTTAGCTACATCCCTATTTATTTTTCTTCAAAAACCGGCAACCCACAAAACGTCATTTTACTGCAGCTAATAAAAAGTTATAGTGGTTTGCCCCGAACTAAGATCTCGCGAGTCTCCTATAAAAACAAAAAAAATATTATTCATAATCTTTGACTATCAAAATAGTGCCACGAAATGCAGATCCAAATTACTTGACCTACAGTTTCATTCAAATTACAGGTAACGGCAGTTTATGTATATTGGTTATCCTTGCTTGGTGTAGAAATTGCAGTTATTCTGGATTTCAAACTTTTGCCTATATTTGTGTCACTACACGCATACCAAACTTCAGCACTGTGGGGTCACTGGTGTACCCTGTGAGTTTTGTCAAAGTTCAATTTTTATTATGGCTAATAACTTAAAAACTACAAGGTTTAAACTGAAAATAAAACCAGGGTCGAAATGTACTCGTAAAGACCTTTTATTAGACGTGCCACTTGACCGGATTGGGGAATTGTCTTTTAGCTAATTAATGGCGGGTTCCTATATCCATCGGTAACCAGCTACGACTCGTTTCTCCTTGAAAACCAGTCAAAAGTTTGACACTAGTTTGACACTTTTTCAAGGAGATACGAGGTGTAGTCGGTTACCGATAGATATAGGAACCCGCCATTAGTCACACAAAAATTGTGATATCACTACCTACCTATATACTAAATTTCACGATGATCGGTTAAACGCTTCGAAAATTATCCTCGGACAAACAACCATACATAGATACACACATACAACGCCGATTTGCCCAAGTTGATTTGGAGATTTCGCTTCACTCGATCAATAATGTTAGTATAGAATAATATTACAATATTGCCCAAAATTATAGGAGTACTTACCTACTGAAATGATGGCAGATAAAGGAATATGGAAATATAAAACATGTTGTGTCAAGCCCACATAATGTGGAGTAAAGGGGAGGAAGAGATGACATGCCCACAATTAGTAAAATGGCTATGTTTGCATTTTTTTGTTATATACATGTTGAGCTTTTTACCCGCGACTTCGTTTTCTCGTACATACTTAAATTGTCATTAGTCATAAGGATTAACGACGTCATTTGACGACCTCCGTGGCGCAGTGAGCGTATAGCTGGCTGAGACGCAGGAGTTAGCGGGTTCGATTTTCGCTGCGGAATAAATGTATGCATGATCTACAAATATTTGTTCCGGATCTGGATGTTTTATAATATATTATAAGTTGGGGCCGTTCAGGTATAACGTAAGCAGATTTAGTCAATTATTTACTCCCCCCCCCCCCCTTCACTTTTGTCACCAAAAGTAAGCAAAGCTCTTACTTACTCCCCCTCCCATGCTTACGTAAACATTGGTATATGCATATTTCTTTTAATGTAAGTATTCTGTTTTTTATTAATTCATGAGCAGCAGTTTTAATTCGAGAAATAAGAAAATAAACTTAGGATAGAGGACTTCAGCGCACATAATATTCATTTAAACAAACTTTATGTATTCATCAAAGTAAGAAACAAATATTATAATCTTATGTAATATTACTGCTGACGTACGTAATCTCTCTCCCCCCCCCCCCCCCCCCCCCCTCACCATGTCATCTATACTAATATTATAAAGAGGAAAAATTTGTATTTGTGTATGTTTGTAATAGATAAACTCAAAAACTACTGTGCCGATTTCTTAAATTCTTTCACCATTGGAAAGCTACATTCACCCCTCCCCGCCCCCCTATAGCGCTTACGTAATAGATAGTTGAACGGTGCTTATGTAGTTACAAAAAAAAGTATTAAAAATTTATGTGAAATGGCTACCAATATTTATTTATTTATTCTTTACTTATATATTTAAAAAATAAGGTCTTAAATTAAATAATTCAAGTGATCAAAGACATTATCTGCCGGTTAGTGCTTGCAGCGTCAATGGGGACAACTGGAATACATCAATATAACAACGCCAATTCCGAACCAATTCCAAACAGTTCGGAAGAAACTTATCTTGACTGGACTCAACTAATATTTTTTTAATCTGTGGTGCAGTTCAAGCTTTTACCTTTGATTGATTTTTTATGGCAAGTAAAATTTAATTTACCTTAGAAAAATTATCCGAGATATGTTCTTTCTAATCATCATTATCTTCTTCAGAAGCCGGCGAACCCCGAGCGCAACTTCAATTCGGCTGCGTCAAAAACATCGGCCTGAATATCGCTATCCCAGTTTAGTGACGAAGCTTAGCCACGCAGAGCGACAGTGATATCAAATGAACGATTCTAAATTTGATTAGATTTTGACCGTGTTCCGTAATACCAAAAATGATGACTGAAAACTTGTTGTATTTTTCTCATTGTGTTGTTATTCTGTAACGAGACGATATAATCTATGTTCCCATGACTAGGATACGTAAGATGTTGTTGTTTTTAATACGAAACAATTATGTTGAAAACAGGTATTTTATGACGTAAAAACATGCACAATGCTATACGCTTCTATTTCATTTTAGGTAAGTATTTTGATCTAATATATGGTTGGGAACCTAGATAAATACTATTCAAATTAAAATAATACCTTATTAAGGTAGAAACATGATCCAATTAGAAATGATCTTGGTAGTACGTGTTGTATGGGCGATTCCCCTCCGGTTTCCCCTTAAGCATTTCAAGATTAGTCCAGCCGTCATTAAAACGTAACAAACATACATAGAGACAGAGTTACTTTCAAAAGATGAAGTCTTTTTTGGTCCAAATATGAAAGTGCCGGCCAATAAAAAAATATGCTGTATTCCGTTAGAACTTGTCCCCCTGAGTATTTATTATTATGACACCAAAGCTGTAGGGTCATTGTCCTTGGTTTTATTGGAGTTCAAAAATTCAACATCTTCATACATTTTCAGTGAATTTAATAAACAAAATCAAATGATTTGTTCTACCATATTTTTATTTAGAACATCGTTTAGTAATATATATTTAGAACATCGTTTAATAAGATATATTGGTTCTTGACCTATTTTGGACATGTTGATCTTGTTCTGTGTTTTTGAGGATTATAAATAAAATATATATGTAGGGGTTAGTTTGTTTAATTAAATACTATAAAATCATCGTCGTCTGGTATAACAATAATGTTCTCCAATCTATAAGCTGGAGGGGTTATTCCTGGCAAATGTCGTGCATGGCTCATGTACCATATTATGCACATAATATGGTAGCAGCATCAAATTGTTCGCTTTCCTATGCACGAACAATAATAGTGAGCGATTGCTTGTCGGCCTGATAACGACCTATCGACAAGTTCTAACGGAATACAGCATATTTTTTTATTGGCCGGCACTTTCATATTTGGACCAAAAATGTATGAAATCGGATATATATGATAAGTATGTATTTACAAAAAAAGTATATAAGTATTCTATCAGTTATCTGGTTCCCATAGTACAAGCTCTGCTTAGTTTGGGGCTAGATAGCGCTGTGTGAAATGTTCAGCAATATTTATTTAATTAGTATTTTAGTATTTATTTGTTACAATGCAACATACATCACAGGTTTCTTAAAAGTAATCTACAGAAGTATGTACCCTACAGGGGCGTGGCAAGGTAGACAAACAGCATACAGATATTTAGTAGGTTAATTGTTGCAAATAAAAAAAATATTCTGCTTTATACTTTACCTTATTGGCTAAGTATTCTGCGTCACTATTTTTAATAAATTACACAGAAATTAACACATATAAAATGTTTTATTTAATTCGTCTAGTTGCAGATTGCAACTGACCACTTTGCAATACAACGTTGTTATGACGAGTAACAAACGGTTAACTTCCTTAAATATAGGAATGTAATACTATTTCCTTAAGCTTCAGAGTTCAAACTTAAGTATTTTAATATCGTGTAACGAGTATTCGTGCTTGGCTATCAGTTTCTAAAGCAGCATTGAGAATGTATAACAAGAATTAAAATAATAATAAATACCCATCTTCTAATTATTCCATCCTCAAAAGAGATAAGTTTTTTTGTTGCAAAATTACTTTTTCAAAACAAGCTTTCAGGTCTTCACGATACAGGCTTGGCCTAGTGTGAAGACCACCGACTAAACCTTTTAGTTATTAAGCCCTCTCAACAATAAGTTCATTTAAAATTATCTGTTTTAAGATTATTAGTCATAAGGTGTGCTTTTTGTTGCTAAATAAAATATTTTTTCATTTTTTTTCATAAAATTCATAATCAGAACCGCAAGCAGATTCAAATAAGCCCAAATGCACGCACGGCACGCCGTGGAAGCAAACCTATCAAACATTTGATTTGTAAGCACAAATTATAGGCGTTTTTTATTAGATATTCATAAATATGTGATTGCAAACCAATGCTGTTGACGCCTATTTCGTTAAATTACACAAGTCAAAGTATAAATAACCCCTAGTGCCCCCTCACAAACAGAAAATACTAAAAAAACCATTAATATATATATGTCATAATTAATTATTATTAAATATATCAAAAATAAAAAAAAAATCCTAAACTATAAATTCCAAACTTAATAAAACAAAGTCGACTAAGGCATACTTTTGTTAAAATTCAGCTGACAGAAAACATCCTCCGCCTTCTTGAAGGTCCCGTCATATTAAATAAATAAATATTGATGGACATTTCACACAGCGCTATCTAGCCCCAAACTAAGCAGAGCTTGTCCTATGGGAACCAGATAACTGATAGAATACTTATATACTTTTTTTTTGTAAATACATATGTACTTATAATATATAGAAAAACAACCAGACCCGGAACAAATATCTGTAGATCATGCAAACATTTGTTCCGCGGCGGGAATCGAACCCGCTACCTACTGCGTCTTAGCCGGCTATTCGCCCACTGCATCACGGAGGTTGTCACTATATTATTATTATTATATATAGTATAAATCTTGGATGGTCCCCCATATCTTGGATTTATGTGACGTTGTATTAGTTTCCGTGTTCTCCTCAGCAAGCTTTCATTTGATACCCATACCGTGGTAGTGCAGAAAAAATAACTAGTCCGCCATCTTGGATGATCCGCCATATTGAAATTAGAATGACGTCACGTCGCAAGCATTGTCATCCAAAATAACTGTTTTAAAATTCAGTAAGATTCCACCCGGACAAATTAAACACATTGCATGTTAAATAAAAGCTTTTAAAAAATGTGATGAGGACTTCTTGTTATTTATATAGGTTTATTTTATGATAGCATTGCAGTAATCATTATCATCAACTAACCATGTGTCATCCACTGCTGAACATAGGCCTCCCGCATAGATTTCCAATTTGGTGCGTCCTGCACCCAAGCCATTTTCTATAGATCTTTTATCCATTTAATCAGGGGTTTGTAGTTAAAATACCTAAAGATACCCAACTATAAACATATCCTTCTTCCTTCTAATATTATAAACGCGAAAGTTTGTATGTATGGATGTTTGTTACTCTTTCACGCCGGAACGGCTGAACCGATTGCAATGAAATTTGGTATGTACGTAGATCATAGCCTGGATTAACACATAGGCTACTTTTTATTGGCAAACCACGCGTGCGAAGCCGCGGATTGGTCACCTAGTACCTATTATATATGCTTACAAATACTCTAGTGCAGCCGAATTTAGTTGCAATTTTGTCCACTCGAACAGATTAGTTGGTGGATTTTCTATAGATCGTTTATTTATTTTTAGTTGTTAAATTACAAAAAATCTCATGAAATCCAACCCCGGTTACCACTGAAACAAATTAATAATAAATAATGCTGGACATTTCACACAGTGATATCTAGCCCCAAACTAAGCAAAGCTACTATGGTAACAAGATAGCTGATATAATACTTTTTTTATAAGTTTTGTTTTAAGGTAAGAGCTGACAAGTTGAATATTTTAAAGAATTTCATCCATTCAATTTAATTTTGCAATGTTAGAACGCAGAATAAAATAGCTTGCTATAGATGTTAATTATAGACGAACTCAAACTGTATCACTAACCACCTGTTACTAAAAGTTTACAATTAGGTCATACAAATATTCAATAAAATACCTGAAGAACTGAAAGTATTGAATAATATAAGTTTTTTTTGAAAAATTACTTTTTCAAAACAAGCTTATATAAAATTCATAATCGGAACCGCAAACAGATTCAAATGAGTCCAAACACTAGCAGCCTACTATAATCCATTCAGAAGCTCCGTTGTCTAGCATCTGTCTCCGTCATGAGACCACCTCCATGGTACCATATTAATGCATTGTCACCGAAGTTACATATGTATTTTAAAATTCAGCTCAATCGGTTGAGGGGAACGGGTTTAAAATTCAGTTGAAAGATCCACCCGGGAAAACATACATACAGTCGCCAAGTGCGAAGACTTGCCTTTTTTTATAAAGATGTACCTACATTTCATAACTTACGCAAATACATAAGTAGTCAAATTCATAGCTTATATGGAATACGCGTATAAAAAGCGTCAAAAACGACCTAATTTTCTTAAATTATAAACGGGTTATTCCAATATAAATACAGAGAAATCTTTACTAGAAGAAAGAAAACTTTTTTTATTTAGCCTACATTTTCCCACTGCTGGGCAAAGGCCTCCCCTAACTCCTTCCACCTATCGCGATCCCTGGCAGATTCCCACCATTCCTTCTCGAATCCGCTGATGTCGTCGCGCCAACACTTTCGCGGCCGACCCCGACGTCGCTGTCCATCCTCCGGTACCCAAGGTGTTATGATATTGGCCCATTTCTCCGGAAGCATTCGACTTACGTGCCCGACCCAATCCCACTTGAGCTACGCGGTTTTGTCTCCCACATCGGCAATGCCAGTTAAAGAACGAAGTGTGGTATTCCTTACCCGATCGGTTCTCCGGAATCCTAGGACGCTGCGTTCCAATGCCCTTTGGCAAATCTTGAGCTTGGACTTCTGCAGCTCGGTCAATGACCATGTTTGTGCACCGTAGGTTAGAACTGGCAGGATACACATGTCGATGAGTTTGCGCTTCAGACTCAGAGGAAGGCCACCTTTCACGTGCGCTTTCTTGGACCAGTAGCTCTTCCAGGCATTTTCGAAAACTATTAATTATTTATCCAATGTAGTTGCAGTAAGGTTTTCTATATATTAAAACGTTTGTTTGTTAGGTATGTATATAAAACATAGGCAACCTTATCGTTACCAAACTTTTCCTGTTATTGCTTTAAGAGTAGGATAATTAAGAATGCAGTAGTTTCCTGCACAAGGACTTATTTATATTTATATAAACTATGTATACATAAGGGATAATGAGTTTAGTTCAATATTGTAACATAATAAACATATTTTAATTATTATCCTTAAGAAACAGCATAGTTATATTGAACGTATTTACCACGAACTCAAATGTGAAGGAAAAACTCGATAAGAAACCAACAGGGCAAAGTACAGCAAACATATCAAGATAATAATCAAATAAAAAATCCAAAAAGCCCGTATGCAGCTCGGTTCGGATCAGTTTTTAGGGTACATTTGTTAAAATATCTTGAAAAGTTCATATAACAAACGAACCAAAATCAATTGCAAAATTTACTTTGTATTTGTGCTGACTACAGAACCATTTTTTGTGCGTAGTCTGACAAGCGCTTGACCAATTATTGTTTTTTGAAGTGAAAACTTCATTAGGCTTTTCATTGGGCATTTTTTGAGATGGGAAAAAACCATTCAACTCGCGACACTGTTACCGTTACCGACACCTCTGTATATAAGTATCTGTGGTGCAGTCTGTTCAAGTTTTTTCTTCTGCCGGCACTCCCAGAGTGCAACTATTTTTAATCAGAAGTGTTTATTGTACCCTATGTTATCTAAGTGTACCAAAAGTGGCGTTCTATTGACATCCTGTTTATAGACATTCACTGAGTAGTTTGGTTGCTATGATGTAATACAGAATCTGCTCTAGAATTGGAGTACACATGCTTTGGGATGCAATCTACATCTGATAATTGTATTTTGTATCTTTTTGATTGTATTCTGTTATGTGTGCCACAATATTATACTTAAATTAAAATACAGAGTACATCTGACGCGCAAAAGATATTAACCCTCAGGCAATATTAAAAGCAGGTAAATTGCGTTTATTGCTTTTTAGCCGTGCTTAGTTTGGAGCTAGATAGTGCTGTTTGAAATGTCCAGCAATAGTTGTTTATCTTGTAAATAAATAAATAAATATTAGTAGACATTTCATACAGCGCTATCTAGCCCCAAACTAAGCAGAGCTTGTACTACGGGTACCAGATAACTGATAGAATACTTATATACGTTTATTTTTTGTAAATACATACTTATATTATATAGAAAAACATCCAGACCCGGAACAAATATTTGTAGATCATGCAAACATTTACTCCGCGGCGGGAATCGAACCCGCTACCTCCTGCGTCTCAGTCGGCTATGCGCCTACTGCGCCACGGAGGTCGTCAAATAAATGATTATCTAGACTAGCTAGAGTACACTTTTACTAGAGAGAAAATTAATACTCATTTTGTGTTACTAGGTTCTAGTTTCTAAGATCAAGTAATCCGTTAAAAACCCGATTGCATTGCACAAGAGATACCAAGGATTGCGTTGATAATAAGCATCAAGGAATTTTAGCAAACTGTATTTATACTAAAATTGCGTAGTTACTTAAATGTTCGTTTATCCTTCCTTTGTTTTCAATAACAATAAACTGTACAAAATTAAAAATAAATTCCACCATGGCTCATAATATTCAAGAGCAATGTTGGTCCACGCTCTTTGCAAAGATCCAGCAAAGTATTTAATAGGTTGGGGAAAAAGTCTTTTCGCATTATAGTATGTATGAACTTGTAATAAAATCTCTTTGGCTATACTATTTGTATCTGGCTGGTTTTGGTATCATTCAAAGTTTAAATTTTAAAGAAGATAATTCCAAATTCAAATTAGGAAAATGTGTGATTTTTTATTTGTTTTTCGTACTGTAAAGATGAGTGAATCTAAAGAAGAAATTCGATACATTTTAAAATTTAACTACAAAAAAGGTAAAAATGCAACGCAAGCCGCGAAAAAAATTTGCGATGTTTATGGACAGTGTTTTGCAGTGTCTGTGAGAAACGCACAAATTTGGTTTAAGCGTTTTCAATCCGGAAATTTAGATGTCAAAGATGCACGTCGCTCTGGTCACCCTATTACGGATAAAATTGATGCCATTTTTGAAAAAGTGGAGCAACATCAGCATATCAGTAGTTACGACGTAGCTGAAGAACTGGGAATTGACCACAAAACAGTTTTGGCGCATTTGAAAAAAAACTAGGTACACAAAAAAGTTAGATATTTGCGTACCCCACGAGCTCACTGAAAGAAACCTAATGAACCGTGTACTCATTTGTGATGCTTTATTACGACGTAATGAAACCGAACCATTTTTGAAGAAGCTGATAACTGGTGATGAAAGTGGATCACGTACGACAAGAACGTGCGAAAAAGGTCGTGGTCAAAGGCCAGTCAGGCTTCACAGACTGTGGCGAAACCCAGGTTAACTCGCAACAAGGTGATGCTGTGTGTGTGGTGGGATTGGAAGGGCATTATTCATTATGAGCTGTTACCACCGGGCAGGACCATCGATTCTGAACTCTACTGCAAACAACTGATGAGATTAAAGCAAGAACTTGAAAAAAAAAGGCCGGAATTAATCAACAGAAGGGGTGTGGTTTTTCATCATGATAACGCTAGACCTCACACATCTTTAGCCACTCAGCAAAAATTAAGAGAGTTTGGCTGGGAGGTGTTAATGCATCCGCCGTATAGTCCTAACCTTGCACCTTCAGATTTCGACCTGTTTTGGTCTCTTCAGAATTATTTAGGCAGTGTCAGGTTAACATCACGAGAGGACTGCCAAAACTACTTGTCGCGGTATTTTGATTATTTTATAGCAAAAAATTCTATAGCATTGGGATCATGTCCCTACCAACAAGGTGGCAAAAAATTATCGAACAAAATAGTACCTACATACTTTAGTTAAATGTAAATAAACTATATTAAATTTTATGTTAAATTTTCTTAAAAAATGCGAATAAACTTTTTCCCCAACCTAATATGTGAGTGCCACATATGAATTAAATAACCTACAATAGAAGGCGAAGATGGAAATCTTTATATGATTTAAAAGAAAAGCTAAGCTAAACATTATTCCACTTTGATGTCAGCAATTTTCTTTAGGCGTGGATTATTTTGGTTGGAAATCTCGCAGAGGCGTAAGTTAAAGGAAAAATAACATAGCTGGAAATTGTTATTTCGGGCAAAGTTATTAATATAAGACACCAACTTAAACATATTTTCATGGATGCTTATTTTATTATAATTAAATTTGTGTTAATATTGATATTTTAGGTTTATAGTATGTAGGTATGTTTTAAATTTTATATCGATGCACCGCCGTCATGTGATAAATTATAATCCTGCCCATACAAAGGTTGTCAGGAAGAGATCGCTTTTAGCGATAAGACCGCCCATGGTATTAAATCTATTTGTAAAAATTATGTTCTGTATTTTACTTGGGTGTACAATAAAGAGTTATCTCATCTTAAACAATCGCGGCCAGGCGCGAGTGAAAAATCGCATTTTGGTAACTACGAGTATATAATCAAACTAGCTGACAAATCCGCAGCTTCCCACGCGTAGTTTTTCAACAAAAACATTGCCCTCCTTCTGCGCAGTTGGGTAAAAAGTAGCCTATGTCACCCGGAGATAGTGTACCTTCCCAACAGTGAAAGATTTTTTTAAATCGGTCTAGTAGTTTCGGAGCTTATTCAATACAAACAAACAAATCTTTGCTCTTTATAATATTAATATAGATTGATTTTGTATTTGTGTACGAAATACTTGTCATAAATTGTCGTTTTACGGAGTACTGGATATAACAGCAATAAACAGTAGGATTTAATCAAATTTGACCCAATTAAAATCTCCAAGTTGAAGTACACTACCTTACCTAATAATCAAGCTTAATTTACCTGTCACAATCAGCACAGAGCGGACCCGAAGTTAAAACTCTTAGTTATTTACTTCATCATATCAGCCGTAGGACGTCCACTGCTGGACAAAGGCCTCCCTCATTGATCTCCAGGAACTGCGGTTGGAAGCGGCCTACATCCAACGCCGACCTGCGGTTCTTACCAAGTCGTCTGCCCATCTTGTGGGTGGACGTCCTACGCTGCGCTTGCCGGTCCGTGGCCTCCACTCGAGAACCTTTCGGCCCCATCGGCCATCTGTTCTGCGCGCTATATGGCCTGCCCATTGCCACTTCAACGTGATAATCCGTCGGGCTATGTCGGTGACTTGAGTTCTCCTACGTATCTCCTCATTTCTGATTCGATCCCGTAGAGAAACCCCGAGCATAGGCCCTCTCCATAGCTCGTTGAGCGACTCTGAGCTTATTCATTATTCGTTATTTACTTAGTAAAATTTAATTGGCAACAATTGTAGGAAGAAAGTATTTATCTTTTTCATTACCTACTAGTGTATTATTAAATTCTGGACATATCAATCAGCCCCAAACTAAGCAAAGCTTGTACTTTGGAAACTATTTATCTAACTTCAAGATATTAAAATTAAAGATTGCTGGTTTGTAGGTTTGAGGAATCATTGCATGCATCTTAGTTAAAAAATATAAATCAAATGGTTAGTATAACTGTTAGTCTATTCATTTAGCTTTAGCTAATGTTTAGTTTCAGGAGTATTATAGCTAACACAACAGAATGATTTGGAAGCAAAGGGCTTCTTGAAATAGGTACACGGTCTACACGGTTTTTCTTCCAGAGAATAATTACGCAATAAGTTTAAAGAAATAAATATTATGACATTCCCTTGTCAAAACATCTATGAAAATCTGATGTATGTTCACAAAAATATTAATTTGTTTAAGAAAAATAGCGATATTCATAATTTTAATACTAGAAATAAAGATAAACTCGCTGTGCCTTGTAGACCCTTGTAGACTCTATAAAGTTAGTAAATCGTTTAAAGGGCAAGGTGTTCGCTTTTATAACAAACTCCCAAGTGATGACAAAAATTGACAATTAACAATTTTAAAAACGCAATTATACAAAATCTTTATAAAAAAGCCTACTGTAAAATATCGGATTATTTAGATGATAGAGAAGTTTGGGATTGAAATTGCTCCAACTCGTTCGAAATGTTACAATTTAGACGTAATTTATTACCTGTATTGTTACTCGTATGTAAAAGGATCATTAAAAAAAACAACCAGCCTTGTTTTCTTGCCTTTCGTTCCTGGCTTGGTCTCGAAGGAACAGGCAGTAAAATTGACGTTACAAAGTGATCCTTGTGATTTTAATGAATAAAAGATTTTGACTTTAACTTTATAGAACCAGTTTTATCTATTTTGGTCCACACGGATCGTCTTTATCAGAATTAGGCTTGCATTTGTCGACTACATTGAATAGGTACCAAATATTTGATATACATTTTATTAAAACGTGACTAAAAATTAACCAGTGACAGGAGAATAGACCTCCAACATAAACCGTATAAAATAGTTTCTAACGTAAATATAACTTTGGCAAATAGTCTTGAAATTGGTTCATCCCATAGATTTGAGAAACGGAAATCATAATTTTCTTACATTTCCCTTTTCTGAGCCACAAACATTATGATAGGCGTCGAACGCTTATAAAATTCGGTCGTCGTAACTTTACCGAACTCGAAATAAGTCTCTCCTAAAGCCGAATGGCGAATATCTTGTCAAAACTTGGCTCAACGCGTTTAGTATACAGAGTGTTTTTTTTAACTGGGACAGTACGGCAGAACCCATAACCAGAGGAGATACAGGTGCAGTTTCTTTTAAAACATCAGCTCGTTTTCGAAGAAAAACATTATGGCATTAAATTTTTAATGGTTAAGCGTGAGTAGCGCCTTAAAATAAATCAAGTTAGTAATTTTTTTTTGATACCGATGGATGCAGTCCTATGTAAGGATCATTTTAGTTTATCGGATGAAAAAAATCTGAGCCGCGGAAGTTAGTTAAATTTGATAAAATGTATTCTCATACAACAGGACAAAGCAAAATTCCTTCAACAAACATTTTATTAGATTCTAATTACACATTAATGAAGTATTAATACTGTAGCGATTAAGAAGTTTAGGAACTCTATGCTCTCATGAGCAATTCAAAAACATTTCATATTTCAGAACAAATTTGAATTTCGAACATGGTTCTTGCATCTGTCGGACTTTTATATCAGTCATTGCATCATCTTATTTGTCCTATCATGGCATTGTTAAATACGCATAAAGTAGACTTAATTGAAGCACATAAAATGAAGATACAATAAAATGATTTTTACATAGGACTGCATCGATCAGCATCAAAAAATTTTACCAACTTGATTCATTTTACTCACGCTTAACCAAAAACATTTTATTGCCAAAATGTTTTTCTTCGAAAACGACCTGATGTTTTAAAAGAAACTGCACCTATATCTCCACTGGTAATGGGTGCTGCCGTACTGACCCAGTTAAAAAAACACTGTATATTTTTGTTAAATTTATACGATTTTGCATTTTATTTTGAATCCGTTTATTTTCTACATGATTTCTTCTTATTTTATAAAATAACCATATTACTTTAAAGAAAACTAGTATCATCGTGCCCTACCAATAAAACAATGTAGAGACTAAAGAAACAAGAATTCTACACAAAATAAATAATGCACGAAATTTCACACAGCGAGCGCCATCTAGCCCCAAACTAAGCAAATCTTGTGTACGTACTTGATACCAGATAGAATACTTTATTACTTTTTTTTGAAGCTATACCGACTTCTTTTGGGGCGTTTGGAAAAAAATATGAGAGTAAAATTTTTACGATGCGCGCGCACACGGACAACCAAAAAGCAACATGATGAAGTTAGCTTATAACTGTCACATGCGCGCGTGACAAGTTGCATTATAAAAAGCATTAGATTAACAATAACACTGCACTATTTTGTTTATTTACATTAAGTTCCTGTTTTAAACTTCAATTTTAACTGTCTTCAAGTTCCAAATGTCAATGTCAAATCAATGATTCGATGTCTTGGAGATTTTTTAGAACGAAATTATGATGAAACATGTTTCCGAACAAAACGTTTGGTCAATGGCTATATTTATAATACGATGACCTTTAATTAAGGCTTAGTTGATAATGTTATGTTGGTACATTAGAACAATAAATTATTTTATTAATATTATTGATATTTTAAGTCGTGTTTACATTTGGATTATATCTGTTCCTAAGATATAAGTTTTAAAATGATTATTTATGAGGTTTAATATGTATCATTGATGTGTTGTCATATGTTAGGAATACGATTTTTAAATAAAAAAAGTACACATTCTTTTTTTATTTAAAAATCGTATTCCTTCCTTCCTATTTATTAACTAATTTTTAAAAATGTTTTACTTAATTAGATTTTGTTAAAATTAACGACATGAGAATAATGCTGTGATTGGTGGCGCCCAAAAAGTAGAAATTTGTGCCCTAATAATACGATTTTGTAATTGTTAGGACTTGTAATAGTCATTAATTAAGTTTTAACATACTTTAAGTTCATTATATACTGTTGTTATAGCCAATATAAAAAGATATTATGATGTAAACAAACAATGCTTGTGATTGGCCAAAGATGTCGTGACTTTTCACGACTTTTGGGATGTATAAATAGCAATGTAAATGCACGAAGGGCACTTTTGTATTCCTGGCTCGAGAATAAGTTAAGTACCAACCAATTTTCTAATGCTGTAATATCTTTCTTTGTAAACTTGTACTTGTATTTCTGTGTGTTACCTGATTGGCTTGGGTGAGCTACCGTGTATTTAGATTATTGTAATAGACCGTATAGTTATTCAAACTATATCAGTTACACTGTCGCCCATCCAGCTTATTTTGTGTAGATAATTTTGGAATAGAATCTAGATACTTTTCATTATCGTCAGCCTTTCAATTTATTACCTATTTATAGTATGTAATGAATGAATACACATTGTTCAAGTATTTTGTGTTTATTTTGTGTAAGTATATTCTTTATTTAATTTAACAAATCCCCATTAGGTTGTGTATAGTTCAAGGCACAGTAGCTGTAAAAGTAGAATTGCGAGTCCAGCACAATGCTACTTTGGCTATTGATTTGTATTTCTAGATGGGTCATAGTGAAATTATTAGTAGACTGTTATACCCTTTCTATTACGCGCACACCGACGGCCAAAAAGCGAAAAGATGAAGTTAGCTGATAACTGCCTCTTAAGTTTCCATGAAAACTCGTAACTATATTTATTAATTTATCATAACAAAGAATTGTGGCACACGGGATGAAATCTTTAGCTATTTTTGTTCTGTTACGCTAAAGAAGTACTTATAACTTCTTACGTGCGTACATAAGTACACACACACGTTTTTTTGTAAATACATACCTACTTATATATTGAAAATAACCCCTAAATAGACCTGGGAATAACTCTGAAACACAAGAACCTTTCTAAACCCCTTTTATCTCCACAAAAATCTACACAAAGACATCGGTTATAACGAACTACCTAACTCAACCGCAAAACCTAGCTAAATCTGACAGCCGCGCGCTGCGTTCAGAAATCGTCCGCGTAAACAAACTAGATCCCAAGAAAGTTATTTTAATAAGGTTTTAATAACAAAGAACATGACTATAAATACGTATTAAATACTCAATTGAATATTATATTAGATTGGAATTTGCTTACAATATAAAGATAAATTCAAAGTCAAAATCTTTTATTCATTAAAATCTCAAGGATCACTTTGAAACGTCAATTTTACTGCCTGTTCCTTCGCGACCAAGCCAGGAATGAAAGGCGAGAAACAAGGCTGGTTGTTTTTTTAATGATCCTTTTACAATACTTAACAATACAGGAAATAAATTACGTCAAATAGTATTTTTATTTATAGTGTTATCCGAACACATGCGGAAAAAAAATTTTAGAAAATCTTGAAATTACGTCAAAATTGTAACATTTTGAACGAGTTGAAACAACTAGAGTCGTAACAAATATCTGTAGATCATGCAAACATTTGTTCCGCCTAAAATGTACTCTTGGTTTGGGAACGCGTGAAAGAGTTTTAAAAAAATATAATTTTGAATTAAATCTAAAATAAAATTAGAATTACGTTCACACCGATTTGAGGTGGATAGAGCCAACATGGTGGTCCATTCGCAGACTGCTGTGTTGACTAAAATGACAAAGCTTAACTTCTAAGAAGTGCATTTGCAAATGCAGCAAAATTATACTGGTAAATTAATCTAGGGCTGAGGGATGAGGGGCAACCATAACTCCTCCATCCCTAAGAGGAAAATTATCGGTTGGATCGATTTGAGATTTGTTCCGATAATTTTGCTTATAGGATAAGATTTTAAACAATTTTAAACGAAATACATACAGTAAAAATATAAGAAAACTACAGATAACCAAGCCTAAGGTTGCGTATCCTAAATTTTCACCGAAGCTAGAGTCCTTCCTTTCATTTAAAACACTTTCAATCACTGCACTATGATTTAAAGAGTACGCCATGAATTTAACTTCATCTAAGCTGATACCCTTCATGTTGAGTGCGCGTGCACTGGATAGACTCACGTCCTTAGGTAGCTGCGGTAAGGTGAAGATCGGGATCGGCTCCACAACATCTGATTCTATGATGATACGGTGATCAATACGGATTCCATTGATTTCCAAATCACAAGGCTCGTTGATGGTCACGAGGTAAGTTCCAAATACAGGATGCTTGGTGCTTACTTCGTTGTCACAATATTTGGTTAGAGTAGTCTTCAGTCTACTATACATATATAATCCAATCAATAGCGTTGACTTGCTGGACCTTGACCATCTCAATGTGGACCTGAAGCGGCGTACAGTGAGTGAGATCATCGTCGAATTTCATCAGCTGTTCCATACAAGTGAGCTCACTGTACAAAGCTCGGTTGTCTGCAGAACATAGAAAATGGTCGCCGGTAGATAACGGGCGGCACGGTTTCACAATCAGTAAGTATTTCGTCCCTTTCGCCAATAAGGATATTTAGGGAAAATGACAAAGTTTTTATTTTCGGATTGGTGGAAAATTGGTAAGGAGTACAATTTAAAATATTAATAAGTACAATATTCAGTAACTGGAATTTCCATAATAAACGTGATCTGCTTTTTCTTAATAAAAGATTTTACACAAATAGTTTCCTCTAAATTTAACAAGTTTTTATCGATAGGCGAATACACTAAGCTTTCTGAGCTAGCAATTAATTTCAAATGATACATAAGTTCTGTGGAGTTCACGATAGATTGATGTAATATAGAGACTTTACTTAATGCTAGAACAGTTTCAATTTCACTTAGTCTTATAAAGATAGTACGAAAACTGCTTATAAAAACGTTAAATAATCCAATAATGTATGTGTGGAAAATCCAATTATTTTCCTTAGCAGCTAAATCTCTTAACATTATCTCGGCCTTCTTTAAATGGTTCTCTAAATTTACAGTATTCTGATTAATCGTTTCAGTTACATTTATGAAGCTGTCAAACATTTTTGAAACCAAAGTTAATTTCTTAGAAATGATAATTTGGCCATGACTTAAATCAGAAGTGAGTTTATCAAATTTGATTGCATCGTCATAGTCAAGAAGTTGTTACCATCTTTTATACCTTTTATACCAATGCTCATACAATACTTTAGTTCGCTTAGCATGATCTTTAACCAATTTCTGGAGATAACGCTTTTCTAATTCTATGTCATAAGGGCTGCTTGTATCAGTGTGTCCAAATACTACTTCAAATGGAGTTAATTCAGTAACAGAATGAATGGTATGATTGTAAGCCATAATTGAATACGTCATAATTGATGCTGCATCAGTATATCGTTTTTCATATTTAGCCAATCTATAAATTTCAATTATTGTGGGATGGAAACGTTCAATAAGTTCTATTGAATTAGGGTTGTTGGGCGTACGAACGTGAACTTCAACTTTATGTAGACTAGAAAGTCTTTCATTAATTCATTATTAAACTCAGTACCGGGGTCTGAACTGATCTTTCGTGGGATTCCGTAATATGAAAAGTAGTTCATTAAAGCTTTGATTACTTCAGGTGTTGATTTTCCTTGAATTTCGATTGCCTGCCCTAACTTACTGAAAGCATCAATAAGTGTCAGATAGGTTTTTCCTTCAATGCTAAAAAGGTCTATAAATACTCTTGAAAAGGGGCATCTTGTGTTTACGTTAATTGTAAGATAGGTTTGATGGGTTTCCTATCATATTTCATTCTCTGGCATGCTTCGCAAGCATTTATGACTGCTGTTACTGTTTCTTGCATTCTATCCCAATAACAATTTCTACGAATCCTAACCAACGTTTCTTTAATACCGCGGTGACAAGTCTTTCCTTCGTGATATTTTACTATTACTGCCCTTTGTTCACTTTCATCTTCGATAGCAATTACCCGCTGTGTGCATTCATAGAAATTAATCATACCTTTCTTGAAAAGTTGAATAATTATATTTCCGAATAATTTACGATGTTCTTTTTCATCAAAGTAAACAAAATACTTAATTTTTGGCTTTATGTACTGTTTCAAAAATTCTTTAACTAGTTCTGAATTATCTGTTGGTAGAAAAACTTCTAAAACCTTTTGTTTAGTTCGAGAAAGATTCCTAACTTGCATCTCATTTTTAAACCATGAGTATACCAAAACTTGATTAGGCTTTGTGTCAATTGCCTCATGTAAAATCGGTATTCCAGTTGATTCTAATTCTACAGCTGAATGAATTGTTTGAGATTTACTTGATTCTGATCGCACAGGGTATTCATCATTGTCAATACTATGTCTTGACAGTGTGTCGGAGATCGCTATTGGGCTGACTGTCGCTGTCCTACTCGAATCTGATGCTGTTATCGTTGATGAGTCGTTACGTGCCGTTTTCTGTTTAGCTGTTATCCTTCCTATATCTTCGACTACTTCCTTTAGGTGTTTTTTAAGTTTCTGTTCTTTATCATCAACGTTAACTGCCATTGATTGATCCTTATTATCCGAATCTAGAGCATTGATCTTAATCCTAGACAAGGCGTCTGCGTTGGTGTTCTGTTTACCACTCTTATGAAATAGTTCGTAATCATAATCCTGTAAACGCAACCTCCAACGAGTGAGTTTACTACTCGGGTCTTTCAGAGATCGAAGCCATACTAATGGTCGATGATCTGTGTATATGAAAAATTTACGACCGTATAAATAGGGCCTAAAATGTTTCACAACCCAGATAATAGCGAGCATTTCACGTTCGATCGTGCTGTAACGTGATTCTGTGTCACTGAGTGTTCGACTAGCATACGCCACCGGTCTATCACTACCAATTGGTCCCTGGGATAGTACTGCACCTATCGCTACATTTGACGCGTCAGTCGTAAGCACGAAAGGGTTGTCAAAGTTAGGGTACTGTAATAATGGGGCATGCGTCAAGAGTTCCTTGCATTTATTAAATGCGTCAATGTACTTCTGGTCAATTACAATTCTGTTACGTTTTTTCAAACAAGCTGCCAAGGGTTGAGTTACCTTTGCATAGTCCTTTATAAATCGTCTGTAATATCCTGCTAGATCTAAGAAACTTTTAAGTTCAGTCGGTGTTTGCGGAATGGGATAATTCAACAATGCGTCAATTATATCATTATTCGGTCTAATGGCGGGTTCCTATATCCGTCGGTAACCAGCTACGACTCGTTTCTCCTTGAAAACCTATCAAAAGTTTGACACTAGTTTGACACATTTTCAAGGAGATACGAGGCGTAGTCGGTTACCGACAGATATAGGAACCCGCCATAAGTCCGTCCATCTTTAAGTCACATTCATTACCGTCATATCGTGTCACTGTAAAGGGTTGTCTAATAATCAGTTGCTTTGGTTGGTCTAAGGTATTCTGTATAACCGTAGATGTATATCCGTTTATACAGTTAACTATTGCACTAGGCATTTGTAATCCGTTTGTGAATTTGTGGAAGTCAAGTATAGCTTCACCTGAATATTGGTCTATTGGTAATTTGACTCGTTTTTCTGATCGTGGGGGGATATTGATCGTGTAATTTAAATTGTTATTGATTATTGGAATACAAGTCGTACTTGTCTTCAATAGTTGTTCCTTTAAATCAATAATCGCGTCTAATTGTTGTAACAGATCGTTTCCAATAAGTCCGTTATAACGCGCGTCAACATCATACATATAAAATTTGTGCCAATTATTGCTTACAAAAGTAGGCATAAGAGGGATTTCTATCACCTTATCATGTCTACTGGATGCGTGGGTGCTAACCACTTAAAATGGTTCGTTTCGAATAAACTCGCCAAAATACTGATAAGCTTTTCGGGGACTAATGAATGATCTCATACTTCCGGTATCAATCATCATTTTTGCGTCAATTTCTTCCAGATAAATGTACGGAAGTTTTAAATTAGGGTCACAATTTAGTTCTAGGACTTCTTGTCTATCAAGGCACTTTCGCGAAAATCCGTCTGAGTTTCGTCAGTCTGTTCTGGTAGTTCATATTGTTCGTCGGTATATTGCATGTTATCATAGTCACTACAATAGTTCAGTCCATTTACGTCACTATAATTGTAATCATCAGAGTAATAATTTTGATCATAGTAGGAGTCACATTCCTACTCGTTCATACTCAGTTCATTTAATTTAAAACCTTGTGGTGGTTGAGTTTTTAGAGGTGCGGCTGTCCTCATAGTTACATCAGTAGTTTGCAATTGAGGTTATTGTACCTGCGGAGTATACCCTAAAGGTTTATTACCAAACTGTGGTGGTTTATAACCAAACGGTTGTGGTGGTCTATAACCAAACGGCTGAGGGCCAAACTGTCGCTGTGGCTGAAGGCCAAACTGTGGCTTATAGCCAAATGTTGGTGGGCGGAAGCCTCCAAAATTTTGTTGATGTACTTGCCCTTGTAATTGGGGCACCTTAATCTGTAAATTTTGAGGATTGCCAAATTTGAATTTCGGCAATGTATCACTGTTAGGCAATGTGGGTTTTTACCCAGATGGTTTTTTTTTTAAAGTAATGTATTGTTGGTTGTGTTATCAATGGCCTTGAACCTGAACCTGTAATTTGGTTGCTGCCATGCATTTTATTCCTCATGTTATATTGCTCTAGGAAGTTAACTTCCTCAAGAACCACGCTCAATGCTTCTTCTAAAGTAGAGGGTGTTTTTAATCTCACTACACGCACCATATTTTCCGGAAGATTGTACAAAAATACATTCAGAGCCGTATTGTTGTAAATGATCAATTTAGCACGCTTTAAATCACTATCCGCAATCAAATTTACTTTCGACATTAATAAGGATCGCACACTTTGGATTCGATTACAAAAATCTAAATAACTCTCACCAGATTTAATTTTAAAAGATTCCAATTCAATATTTATACACGCTTCACTACGCGGATCTCCAAAATGCTGAATGAGTAATTCCTTTAAAGCGGACCAAGGCACAACATCCTCTCGTTCTGATAAGAGCGCAGCTGCGTTCTCCGTAAGCCTACTTGTTAAAACGTTGAAGACGTATAAATTTTATTCTTCAAAATCTTTTTTACTGAATCGATCGATCACATATTGGCATTTACGTAAATAAAGACTTAAATGTCTTTTGTTACCATTATACAATGGTATTAATTGAACAATTTCCTTTGGAATTGGCTCTACTTTCGCCAATGCCATAGAGTAGTAAAATAATCGGAGAAGGCAACTTCACTTAATTTTACACAGATATAAAAAAACACAAAAAAATACAATAAAAATACAACTAAAAGCACAACAAAAGTTGGAATAAGGGAATTCTTTTTTGTAAAAGTGAAAAAAAAATATTTTGTAAAAAATTGATTTTACCTAAATTTTAAAATTATGTTACTTACGATCAATTTAAAGATCAAGTAACACTAATTTTTACCTATATTAACTTACAGTACAAATCTGAATTATAAAATATGCACTATCTAATTTTTCTTAGCTCTATGGTGTTCTATTTTTAGAACTAGGTTAGCTTAATAGAATTACATACAAGTTAACCAGACACGTTATAATGAGAGAAGTCTTATCTCAATAATAACAAAAATTATAATCTTTAAACACGATTTTTATGAAGTTAGGAGATTATAGGAAAGGAATGGCGAAAAGTTTCACTCAGCAACCAACCGCTACTCCCATGCTCACTTTTCTAGACCCGTAAGAGAAATTTGTTTGGTTCGACACATATATTAATTTCGCGAATTTTCGTGAAAATTTTCCTGGCGGATTTTTACGTCGGGAAATCGCGGAAAACACGTGGATACTTAGAAAATCTGCTCCGGCTGCGCCACTCTTGGTTTGGGAATGCGTGAAAGAGTTTTTAAAAAATATAATTTTGAATTAAATCTAAAATAAAACTAGGATTACGTTCACACCGATTTGAGGTGGATTTAATAATGACGCTATTCAACGTACAGAGAGCCAACATGGTGGTCCATTCGCAGACTGCTGTGTTGGCTAAAATGACAAAGCTTAACTTCTAAGAAGTGCATTTGCAAATGCAGCAAAATTATACTGGTAAATTAATCTAGGGCTGAGGGATGAGGGCCAACCATAACTATGTAGTTAGTGTTTACTTCTCTTACGTATTTTCTTTATTTTTAGCAAAAAAACAAACAAAAACAAAAAGGTTAAAGTTGAATAAGTCGTCTTCTTCTTCTTAGTGAAAACGACCCCTAAAAAGACCTAGGAATAACTCTGAAACACAAGAACCTTTCTAAGCCACCTTTATTTCCTTAAATCTACTCAAATACATTGGATAAACGAACTACCTAATTCGACCGCAAAACCTAGCCTGAATCTGACCGCCGCGCGCTGCGTTCAGAAATCGTCCGCGTAAACAAACTAGATCCCAAGAAGGTTATTTTAATGAGGTTATAATATGAAAGAACATGACTATAAACACTTATTAAATACTAAATAGAATATTGTTTAAGATCGGGATTTGCTTACATTCGGCCATTCTGACCACGCACGCACGCGTCCCCGCGTTATACAAAATACAAAATTACACAAAACTCGAAACTATTTTTCCTAATATTAACATACCTATGTATTATACAACTTAAAAAAAATTAACTAAAATTATAAATGTAGATATTAATATACTCGTATTTCCTACACACATGTTTTAGTTGTAAATGCAAATAAACACCTATTTTAAGAAACTTCATTGACAACTACAAATTATAATGTAACTTTTTGTCATTGGATCCTGGATACGGAAGTCTGCGAAGGTGGAGCCCGACAGGGCTGGTGACGCCCGCCAGGGCTCGTGACACCCGCCAGAGCTGGTGATGCCCACCAGGGCCGGTGACATCCGACAGAGCTGGTGACGCCCGACAGGGCTGGTGACGCCTACCCGGGCTGGTGACGCCCTCAAAGGCAGGTAATGCCACAAAGGCTTGTAACGCCACACAGGCTGGTAACATCACAAGGGCTGGTAATACCACAAAGGCTGGTAACGCCACACAGGCTGGTAACATCACAAGTGCTGGTAATGCCACAAAGGCTGGTAACGCCACACAGGCTGGTAACATCACAAGAGCTGGTAATGCCACAAAGGCTTGTAACGCCACACAAGCTGGTAACATCACAAGGGCTGGTAATGCCAGAAAGGCTGGTAACGCCACACAGGCTGGTAACATCACAAGGGCTGGTAATGCCACAAAGGCTGGTAACGCCACACAGACTGGTAACATCACAAGGGCTAGTAATGCCACAAAGGCTGGTAACGCCACACAGGCTGGTAACATCACAAAGGCTGGTAACGTCGCAAGGGCTGGTAATAAATATTACAATGAATTATTTTTAAACAGATATTATAATCAAATATTTCCTCTTAGAGCTTTCTGAATCTGAATCACTATCTATGGGATCATTAGCAAAAACAAGCCACTGATGTATTTTATATACAGCAAATACAGATTTAAAATGAGGTTTGCCAAGTTTTTTTTTAGTTATTGGAGTATCTTCTATCTCGTATTTATCGTTGCCAAGTATCTGAACAATCCTATAAGACCCACAAAATTTAGGACGCAATTTTTTGACTGCCCTGGTATAGTATTGCCTATTTCTCTTTCAACACGCACCAAATCCCCCACCTTATACTTATGAGCTTCTTTTCGTATCAAAAGTTTCTTTCTATTTTTCTTGTTTTCTAGTAATACGTTCAATACCCTTCTTTCTGATATCTTGCCGATCCTCGTATTCATGTACCTTTGAAACTACCGAATTCATAGCTCGATCTGAAGTGCCCGTAGGTATAACACCAAACAACACCTCTGATGCCGTTCTACCTGTTCCTTGTGTTATTAAGTCCCCATGGAACGCGTGGAATCATAACATCCCATTTATTATCTGTTCATTTAATTGCTGTGAGAGTATCGACTATGGATCAGTTATACCGTTCAATTTGGCAATTGTCCCGAGGAGTCGCGACATCATTTAATACGTGACTGATTCCTTTCTCATTAACAAAACTGGTAAATACCCGACTTGTAAAACTTGTGCCCCTATTCGCAATTAACCGTCTCGGCACACCATTTAATGGCCAATATGTAACAATTTCTCTTTTTGCTTTGGGGAAATTGTGCGCACACTGTAAGCACGACTTACAGTATTATAAAACGACGCCTAACCTTAAACCAATAGAGTTTTCGTACTCTATCATATGTATTATCATAACTGAAATGTCCAACTTCGTTATGATTGGCTTTAACTATTTGCCACCGTACTGACTTTGGCACGAGCCGGACACTGTCCTCTTTTTTACCACTCGATATAGCTTATTATATTTTAGTGTAAAATTAGCTTTTACTTCAACTATATTAGTACTGTCCGATCGTTTAACATATCAACTATTCGTTGTAATTCAGTGTCCGCCTGTTGTACTGTTTGAAGCCATCTTTCGTCTTCTACATCAACATTAGCTATCCAAACATCAATCCGAAAGACATGATTATCATCATCGCAAGATGGTGGGTCCTTTGCATCAATTGCATTTCTATTAAGAGCATCTATTTGTGCCATTTTCATACCTGCCCGGTATTCTATTTAAAAGTTAAATTCCTGCATTGCAATGCACCATCTCACAACACGGAGAATCAAGTCTTTCTTAGTCATCGTACCTACTTTTAACTGCATTACAATCAGTAATCAATTTGAACTTAGTCCCTAGTAAGTACAGACGGAATCTGTTAAAGGCTGTAATGACGGTCAGTCTCCAGCTCATACGAGTGAAATTTTTGTTCTTCCGGCGAGGTTTGCCTGCTAGAATAAGTTATGGACTGCAAACCCTTACTACCATCCTGAAGCAGAATTGCTCCTATTCCTAACTTGCTCGCATCTGTATGCACTTCAAGTCGAGCTCAAGGGTCATAGAGGGCTAAAACTGGCTGACTTACTAATTTAGCTTTAAGTGTGTTATAAGAAGCTATTTACTCAGGACTAAAATATTTTCTCCATGGCTCGTTTTTCTTTGTAAGCAAAGTGAGAGGTCGCGCTATTACTGAAAAGTTTTTGAAGACGAACTTTCCCTAATAATGCCGTTTTTAAGTAGATCTTCTATAATTTCAGCCAACTGCTCCATTTCTCTGAGAGACATGTGATACGGATTTCACACTACTGGAGAATCATTAGTAAATCTAATAATCATTTCAGTCAAGTTCGTTTTTTCCTAAATCACGTGCAAAACAGTCTCTATACCTATCCAATAATTCATTAAAACGTTGCTTTTTTCATCAGACAACTTTGTGATATCATTAATATCTACTAAATGTAAAGTTGTTTTATCTTGAGTCGTAGTTATAGTAGTCCCAATAAATGCTTTCTCAACTTCATCATACTCTATTCCTCTCACTAATGTGTGACCCTTTTCGATAGTTAACTTTGTGTTCCCTAAATTAGACACTATGGTAAATCCTTTTTTTGTAACACTATTTGTAACTCCTGGTAACACTTTATATTTTTGGTCCCCGAAATCGCAAAAACTAGTTATAGAAAACGTATGGAGAACCAGAAAACTGCGTAAGTGTTACTACTTCAACTGGTGATGTTGTACAGGATGCAATATCAAACTTATCTGGAGTTATGAGTTTCAGCTTAACCCTTTCATCATCTGAACCCATATCGGGGCTTGGTAAAAATATAACCTGTCCGAAGTTTTGTAGATAACTATAATTGGCAGTTTAGTGAAAGTTTGGATGATAATAATATCACATGGCATATTATAATGATCCGACACTATAACCAGATCCACTTCAGCTGAAATATCATCGACCTTGATTTCACTCGCAATGGTTCCTACAAGTTTTACACTAGAGTTACCAAATCCACGTAGATTTGATAGATTACCATCATTCCTATAATTTTCATAAATTTCCTTCACTAGGCTTTCTTAAAGTACAGCTGCTACATAATCTACAAAGGCCCGTTTGATTCAACCATCTATTTTAACATCTTTGAAATACGTGTCACTGTCAATTTCATTTGATTGTATTCGCATAACGCTATTTTAAACAGGTGGAGCTGTGATCTGCAATAATTTATTGGCATTATTAGCATTAGCTGTCGTATTTGGAGTTAAAACGTTCGTAGCGTGACAGTCTTCAGCGAAATGCCCGATCCCTTGACAATCATAGCATTTTTGCACTGGTTTCATACATTTTATACGAATATGTCCGGTTTCACCGCAATTAATAACAAACAATGCCTGGTTTCGAGTTCCCCGGACCATTGTGAAACTGTATACGTGATTCTGGCTGTGAAACTGCATCCCTATTTGAAATGTAGTTTTTACGCATATTCATTGTATAGCCATAGCCTTGAGCAAGTTTTTATAAAGGAAAACAGCTGTTCTGGTTCTTCAAAACGCCATGAATTTCCACTCATCCTAACAAAATTGTCATCAATACCATGCACGAGGCATTCTACAGCTTTACGACCAAACATTTAGCATTTATTAATCATAATCATCTTTTCATATTAATAAGGGTATTTTACACCGTAAATGCAACATTCGCTGCAGTAAATCAACGTAATTTTCCGTAGACGGAAAAGCTAATTTTAATTTATCAATCCATTGATCCCATGTAAAAAGCAACGAGGGTAGACCCTCGTACCATCGTTTAGCAAGACCTGATAGTTTTGCCAACGCATAATGACGAATTTGCGGTTCAATCCATGAATATATTTGAGCGCACTCATTTACCTGATTTATATGATCCTCATTTCCATGATTCGATGTTTTGGGATCCATTACTAAGGTCAAATTCTGGTACCACATTAATATGAGCTGTATACGCAAATATTTTGACATTCCCTTGTCAATACATCTATGAAAATCAGAGGTATGTTCACAAAAATATTAATTTGTTTAAGAATAATAGCGATAATCATAATTTTAATACTAGAAATAAAGATAAACTC
This sequence comes from Philereme vetulata, assembly GCA_918857605.2. Taxonomy (NCBI): domain Eukaryota; kingdom Metazoa; phylum Arthropoda; class Insecta; order Lepidoptera; family Geometridae; genus Philereme; species Philereme vetulata. The sequence continues at coordinate 9,789,074 of OU975442.1, read as the reverse complement.
GCTGTTGCCCCTTGTAGACTCCATAAAGTTAGTAAATCGTTTAAAGGGCAAGGTGTTCGCTTTTATAACAAACTCCCAAGTGATGTACAAAAATTGGCAATAAACAAATTTAAAAACGCAATTAAACAAAATCTTTATAAAAAAAGTCTACTATAAAATATCGTATTATTTAGATGACAGAGAAGCTTGGGATTGAAATTGCTCCAACTCGTTCAAAATGTTACAATTTAGACGTAATTTATTTTCTGTATTGTAATGTATTCTAAAAGGATCATTAAAAAAAATAACCAGCCTTGTTTTCTTGCCTTTATTTCCTGGCTTGGTCGCGAAGGAACAGGCAGTAAAATTTACGTTTCAAAGTGATCCTTGTGATTTTCATGAATAAAAGATTTTGACTTTGACTTTGACTTGAGCCGGAAAGATATTCGCATTTTGTACGGAACTGCTATTGCTAATTTCCTGCAAAGAACCGGCAGTAATTGAGGTCGGTGTTGCTTGAGTAACATTAGCGGCAGCCAAGTCCACGAAACTCTGAGACTGAAGTGCCTCAGATATTGATGGAGTTTGTGTGTGTGGCCTATTTGTGCACGCAGTATCCCTAAGCGGACTCGAATTTTGACATCTCTTAGAATAATAATAACGACGCCTTTTGTCTTTCCTAAAACGCGTTTTCTACTTCTAATGTCGTTTACGAGAACTTTCGTAGACAGAACCGAGGAAGAAGTTCGGCTAACACTTTTTAAGAATCAACGACGACGATATTTTAAAACGTGCCTTTCTCGAAACCTACTACGTCTATCAGACCCCATGGCTAATAATTTTTAGGACTGAACATTCATAAACGATTTATAAATTCAGAAATAAAACAAAAAACAACTAATCCCTTAACATATAACATACAATCATTATTATAAATACGGGATTTATCACGTACCGTCTTATCGGTGTTTCGACCTACAATGTTTCGGTTCAATTCGTGAACCTTCATCAGGGTGAGTGCGATCCGCTCCGAATAACGTCTCGCCTCGCACTGCGCGCCGCTGCTCTCTGCGCGCGTGTGGACGGGCGGGGTGGTGGGGATTGGGTCAACGAAAGCACAGTGCGTTGACCCGCTGTGTCATCATCATTATCATCACTGCTGCTCTCTTCTGTAGTTCTTGGTACAGGGTAGTTCTTGGCAAACACACAACACTATGTCTCTACCAGGTTCACTCACTCTTCTGTCACTTGCATCATGAAGACATGGCCTCCAGGCCGGCGGTAGAACCCATCCTCTATCCCTGTTAAAGTTCGGCACACGACTTATTTCTATCGCCTCTCGGATCTTGCGAGGAACGAAGAACTTCTCTCTCGCTAAAACCCGGGCCTTGTCGAAACGTATGTAGTGCGTCGAATCAGAATCTAGGGAATGTTCCGCCACTGCAGAACTGTTTGAGTCAACATTCTTCATTGCACGTATGTGTTCAGTCAACCTAGTAGATACGTTACGCTTTGTTTCACCAATGTAGCATTTACCGCAGTCACACGGTATCATATATACGCCAGGGACGCCCAGAGGGTCTCTGTCCTTCGGCGAACGCAGCAGCTGTCTCAATTGTGTTTGAGGACGGAATATCGTCTTGGTGCTGTACTTATGGCGTAACAAGTTTCCGATCTTATCCGTTAATCCTTTCACAAAAAATAAATCCCGTATTTATAATAATGATTGAAATCAATCACGAAAGTTTTCTAAATATAACATACAAATTTACACCTTATTCGCTTTCGAACAAAACCCAAAACAAATAAGAAGAGTGTACTACTTACACCACTAAACTCACGAAATAACGACACAATTTTGTACTTGACTGCAACTAAAAATGATTATTTCGTTTCAACAAACATTGGCGTCACTAGGTCAAAATTGTTTCCTTTGTTATTGACGTTTTTAAAACTTACGATTTTTACTGGCCCCTAAAAAGACCTAGGAATAAGTCTGAAACACAAGAACCTTTCTAAGCCACTTTTATTTCCTTAAATCTACTCAAATACATTGGATAAACGAACTACCTAATTCGACCGCGAAACCTAGCTAAATCTGACAGCCGCGCGCTGCGTTCAGAAATCGTCCGCGTAAACAAACTAGATCCTAAGAAGGTTATTTTAATGAGGTTATACTATGAAAGAACATGACTATAAATACTTATTAAATACTAAATAGAATATTGTATTAGATCGAGATTTGCTTACATTAGCGTGACAAAAATTCTACGTTTTAATTTATAGTATGTTGGACAGGTGTTTAGCCACAACAATAGCATTAGGTGAGGCTGTTATTAGGTCCTCCATAGTGCAGGTTCGGACACAAAGGGCACAAGTTGAAAAAGTAATTAGGTAGGTACACACGGCTACACATCAAGCTATACAATTCCAGTATAAGCTGACCTCGCATTGTGTAGGCTTTTTGTATAATGAGAGGTTAGCTTATACTGGAAATGTATAGCTTGATGTGTAGCCGTGTGTATTCATGAGGGGCGCAACCTATACTTGTCCAAAATTTAAACAAAAGTTTGAACTGGGTCTCAAACGATCAGACTGTATGTTTAGTCGATAATGCGGCTAATAATTCCAATAGTCAAACATCTTAGTCGGCCTTTAGAAGCCGCAGCCGCTCATAAAATAAATAAGTTTAAGTAGAAGAGATACTTACTCCTAGCTTCTTATAACAACATGTCGTACCATGCGCAAACCACGAGTAAGTAAATGTTGAATTCGCAGGTTCAAAGCGTAGTTAAAAAATATAACTGTGTTATTTATACTCATAGTTTTATTATGTTGGTTCACATATTGAAACTATCTACATCCTCTCTCCATGTTTCCTTTTGGCAAGCAGACGCTTTTACACAGTTTTATTAGGTTGGGTCACATCACATGTCGAAACTTTCTCCATCGTGTTGAAACTGCATGTATCCTTATCCCTTTTCCTTCCTTCTGCATGTATCCTTGTTCTATTCCTTCTCAATTCTGCGTGTATCCTTATCCTTTTGGCAAGCAGACGTTTTTACTCAGTTTTATTAAGCCACACCACATGTCGAAACTATCTCTTTAATGTCGAACTATCTCCATTCTGCATGTATCCTTATCCTTTTGGCAAGCAGACGTTTTTATTCAGTTTTATTACGTTGGGTCACGTCACATGTCGAAACTTTCTCTATCATGGTGAAAGTCTCTCCTTGTGTTTTCCTTTGGCCCTTCCTTTCCCAATGTTTTCTTTTGGCAAGCAGACGTTTTTATTCAGTCATTATTCAGTTATCAGTTTTTATTCAGTTTTATTAAGTCACATCATATGTCGAAACTATCTCCATTATACATGCATCCGTATTGTACGACCTCCGTGGTACAGTGGGCGACTAGCCGGCTGATACGCAGGAGGTAGCGGGTTCGATTCCCGCTGCGGAACAAATGTTTGCATGATCTACAGATATTTGTTCCGGGCCTGGTTGTTTCTCTATATATTATAAGTATGTATTTACAAAAAAAAAGTATATAAGTATTCTATCAGTTATCTGGTTCCCATAGTACAAGCTCTGCTTAGTTTGGGGCTAGATAGCGCTGTGTAAAATGTCCAAAAATATTTATTTATTTATCCTTATCCTTTTGGCAAACAGACGTTTTTACTCAGTTTTATTATGTTGGATCACGTCTTATGTCGAAACTTTCTCCATCATGTTGCAACTCTCTCCATTCTACATGTTTCCTTTTGGCAACGTTTTTACTCAGTTTTATTAAGTCACATCACATGTCGAAACTATCTCCATAATGTCGAAGCTATCTACATTCTACATGTATCCTTATCCTTTTGGCAAGCAGACGTTTTTACTCAGTTTTATTATGTTGGATCACGTCTTATGTCGAAACTTTCTCCATCATGTTGCAACTCTCTCCATTCTACATGTTTCCTTTTGGCAACGTTTTTACTCAGTTTTATTAAGTCACATCACATGTCGAAACTATCTCCATAATGTCGAAGCTATCTACATTCTACATGTATCCTTATCCTTTTGGCAAGCAGACGTTTTTACTCAGTTTTATTAAGTCACATCACATGTCGAAACTATCTCCATAATGTCGAAGCTATCTACATTCTACATGTATCCTTATCCTTTTGGCAAGCAGACGTTTTTACTCAGTTTTATTAAGTCACATCACATGTCGAAACTATCTCCATAATGTCGAAGCTATCTACATTCTACATGTATCCTTATCCTTTTGGCAAGCAGACGTTTTTACTCAGTTTTATTAAGTCACATCACATGTCGAAACTATCTCCATAATGTCGAAGCTATCTACATTCTACATGTATCCTTATCCTTTTGGCAAGCAGACGTTTTTACTCAGTTTTATTAAGTCACATCACATGTCGAAACTATCTCCATAATGTCGAAGCTATCTACATTCTACATGTATCCTTATCCTTTTGGCAAGCAGACGTTTTTACTCAGTTTTATTAAGTCACATCACATGTCGAAACTATCTCCATAATGTCGAAGCTATCTACATTCTACATGTATCCTTATCCTTTTGACAAGCAGACGTTTTTACTCAGTTTTATTAAGTCACATCACATGTCGAAACTATCTCCATAATGTCGAAGCTATCTACATTCTACATGTATCCTTATTCTTTTGGCAAGCAGACGTTTTTACTCAGTTTTATTAAGTCACATCACATGTCGAAACTATCTCCATAATGTCGAAGCTATCTACATTCTACATGTATCCTTATTCTTTTGGCAAGCAGACGTTTTTACTCAGTTTTATTAAGTCACATCACATGTCGAAACTATCTCCATAATGTCGAAACTATCTCCATAATGTCGAAACTATCTCCATTCTGCATGTATCCTTATCCTTTTGGTAAGGAGACGTTTTTACTCAGTTTTATTAAGTCACATCACATGTCGAAACTATCTCCATTCTGCATGTATCCTTTTGGCAAGCAGACGTTTTTACTCAGTTTTATTACGTTCACGTCACATGTCGAAACTTTCTCTATCATGTCGAAACTCTCTCCAGGATGGAGAGAGTTTCGCATGTTTTCTTTTGGCAAGTTAACGTGCGATGAAACCTAAAAATAATAAATAAAGAATTTGCAAACCGTAATTACGCAGCTTAGCTGGATATGTCCCGTAAACAGGGCGAGTCCCTCACGCCTTTTGCAAGTATGCGACGGCATACACGACATGGCGTGCAAGAGCAACAATAGTATATTAGTTGCGTATCTATACGTTAGTACTAGGTACTTAGAAGTAACTGCTACTAGCCTACTATGAGTCCTTTAACGTTCTCGTAAAATCCAGCCCATCCAAAGGTTGTCTAGAAGAAATCGCTTTTAGCGATTAGACCGCCAATTGTACTATCGCGTATTTAATTTTAAATATGATTTGTTAATTTAAGTGCGGTATACAATAAAGAGTGTTCTATTCTATTCTATGAGACTTATTAAAACTTGAAAGCAAGGGCTTAATAACTTTTTATGAAAATTGGGCTAGAAAATAAATTTGCGTGGATCATTTTTATGACAAAGAAATTTTATTAAGTATACAACGCAAACATAAAAGTACAAAGCCCTAAGTACCTAATTACGCAGATTAATATTACTTATGATTCTAAGATTTAAATGTATCTACTGAAAGGTAATTTGGCGTGCCTTTAGTGTGCCTTCTTTGTTCAACGTGATTTTTTATATGTAGGTACATAAACCTTATTGATAATAAATGTTTTATCCTTGTGTTCTAAAAATATTATTGACTTTACACATCCAGCTTTGCAATTCCAGAATAAGCTGACCTCGCATTGTGTAGTCTTTTCGTAGAATGAAAGGCCAGCTTATACTGGAAATTATAGTTTGATATGTAGCCGTCTGTACAATAAATCTGGTAAACTGTAGGCTGATTTAAATGCTATACCAAGCGTACCGAAGCGTGTTAAACAAGAATTAAATTATCTTTTTCATTGTTTACGACACATTGTACACACGGCTACACATCAAGCTAAACAATTCCAGTATAAGCTGGCCTCGCATTGTGTAGGCTTTTCGTAGAATAATAGGGCAGCTTATACTGGAAATGTGTAGCTTGATGTGTAGCCGTGTGTACGAGTACTACCACAGGTTTTAAAATGTAAGATTGAATTATGCTATGTTAGATTAGATAATTGTTATCTAATAAAATAAAGTAAATAAAATCGGCCAAGTGCGAGTTGGACTCACGGACGAAGGGTCCCGTATCATTATCTATAAATACGGCAAAAAAATCACGTTTCTTGTATGGGAGCCCCCGTGAATATATTTTTTTTAATTTAAATATTTATTTTTAAAGTGAATAATATAAATTAAAATTCTGTGAATATTCCAAGCGTTTACCTGTTGTCGTTATCAATATCGAGCAAAAACGAGTAAAATAATCACGTTTGTTGTATGGGAGACCCCTTAAATATTTGTTTTATTTTATTAAAACTATTTATTTTTAAAGTTAATATATAACTAAATATTCTGTGAATGTTTCAAGCGTCTGCCTGTTGTCGTTATCAATATCGAGCAAAAACGAGTAAAATAATCACGTTTGTTGTATGGGAGACCCCTTAAATATTTGTTTTATTTTATTAAAACTATTTATTTTTTAAGTGAATATATAACTAAATATTCTGTGAATATTTCAAGCATCTGCCTGTTGCCGTTACCAATATCGAGCAAAAACGAGTAAAATAATCACGTTTGTTGTATGGGAGACCCCTTAAATATTTGTTTTATTTTATTAAAACTATTTATTTATTAAGTGAATATATAACTAAATATTCTGTGAATATTTCAAGCATCTGCCTGTTGCCGTTACCAATATCGAGCAAAAACGAGTAAAATAATCACGTTTGTTGTATGGGAGACCCCTTAAATATTTGTTTTATTTTATTAAAACTATTTATTTTTTAAGTGAATATATAACTAAATATTCTGTGAATATTTCAAGCATCTGCCTGTTGCCGTTACCAATATCGAGCAAAAACGAGTAAAATAATCACGTTTGTTGTATGGGAGACCCCTTAAATATTTGTTTTATTTTATTAAAACTATTTATTTTTTAAGTGAATATATAACTAAATATTCTGTGAATATTTCAAGCATCTGCCTGTTGCCGTTACCAATATCGAGCAAAAACGAGTAAAATAATCACGTTTGTTGTATGGGAGACCCCTTAAATATTTGTTTTATTTTATTAAAACTATTTATTTTTTAAGTGAATATATAACTAAATATTCTGTGAATATTTCAAGCATCTGCCTGTTGCCGTTACCAATATCGAGCAAAAACGAGTAAAATAATCACGTTTGTTGTATGGGAGACCCCTTAAATATATGTTTTATTTTATTAAAACTATTTATTTTTAATGTGAATATATAACTAAATATTCTGTGAATATTTCAAGCGTCTGCCTGTTGCCGTTACCAATATCGAGCAAAAACGAGAAAAAAATCACGTTTGTTGTATAAATATTTATTTTATTCTGTTTTTAGTATTTGCTGTTATAGCGGCAACAGAAATACATCATCTGTGAAAATTTCAACAGTTGAACTATCACGGTTCACGAGATACAGCCTGGTGACAGACGGACAGACAGACAGACAGACAGCCTTAGTAATATGGTCCCGTTTGACCCTTTGGGTACGGAATCATAAAATGGTGATGAGCTTTGCAATAGCATGTTGTTATTTAATTTCATTAAAATTAGATTGGTTTTTATCAATTACTTTGAAATATAATCTGCTTTCCTCTTTATATACATATTTATATTTTATTTACTGGAGATTTTTTTTTATTTTAGTTTCCAAAAAGCAGTTCGATTACACAAGAAGTTCGATTGCATGTATGCAATTTTTTTTTATGTCTTTTGTGGGGAAACACCGGCCCACCGTAAACGGTCACCGTCGCCTATTGACACCGGCAACACCCGGGGTATTGTCGATGCGTTCCCTACACTGTAGAAACCTCTTTACATTTCCCTTGAAGCGTGCCATGTCGTGGCCTAATCGGAAAACCTCAGATGGTAGCTCATTCCACATCTTGCAAGTATAGGGTAGAAAAGATCGCGTGAAGCGTGTGGTGCGTGATACCCAATTGTCGATGATATGTGGATGAATTATTTATATGTATAGTATTTATACAAATAAAAATATTTTCCCTTGAGCTATGCAGTTCGCTGTGACCCCACATACGTTTTGCTAGCCCACCCATGCCACGTGCTTTAATGGGCCAACTTATTGCGATCGGGTATTGCATATGTATATTAAGAGTCCACTTTACCTCAGCTAAATCTAAAAAAGCTTCATATGAACCTATATATATATATATATATATATATATTTATACGATTTGTAGATGAAACAAGCCTATGGCACACCTGATGTTAAGTGGTTACCATCGCCTATAACCAAGTATCGCCTCGTAGGTCACGCTCCTTAAGAACATGCGCTACGATGCACTATCCTGTTTCCATCAACTTGAGGCATACAGGTGTAAAGCCTCATGTACCTGTAATTTCACCGGCAACCATTCCCTTCAAACCGAAACACAGCAATGCTGCTTGGCGGCAGAAATATGTATGGTGGTAGTACATCCCCGGGCGAGCTCTTTCACAAAGAACTCTTCTACTCTTACCCTTAATATTTTTATGTACAGTAATGCTGCATTAGATTAGATAATTATTTAATACACACCATAAGACAATACAAATAACAACGTAAATCTATGGATATAATTGGCGGTCTTATCGCTAAATAGCGATTTCTACCAGACACCTTTGGATGGAATGGACTGTGTGGAGATTACTTGGGGTGTATTATTTACTTAAATAATGAATATATTTGTAAAAGTTGAGGATATAAGCGAAAGACGTAGCGAAAACACGAAAGTCACGTCGTAAACTTAATATAAAAATACTCCCTGGTGCGCAGGCTACGGGCCAGCGCCAACACCGTCTTAGCAATGATAGCCGGCAGAGTAGACTGCCCGTACACCAGACATTGCTGTCACAGGCATGCTCTTAAAAACCTTGTTTAGTATAAACCTTAGCATACCTTTTGTGTTGTGCCCTTCCCTATACGAGCTACATAATTGCTTGAAATAAATGTATGTTATTTGTTTTTTTTTAATACATAGTATTCAATCAATTAAACTAGCTGACTAATCCGCAGCTTCGCACGCGTAGTTTTTCAATAAAAACATTACCCTCCTGCGCAGTTGGGTAAAAAGTAGCCTATGTCACCCGGGGTAGTGTAGTGTAGCTTCCCAACATTGAAAGATTTTCTTAAAACGGTCCAGTAGTTTCGGAGCCTATTCAATACAAACAAAGAAATCTTTCCTCTTTATAATATTATAGTATAGATAAGTTCGTAAAACATTACATACTTATCAATATTTGTATGACGCATAGCGCCAGTGTTTCGGTTTCGTTAAAAATCACTATAGTATGCAATTTTATTTGGTTTTCGCTCTTGAATTAGTCCTTTTCGCGCTGCGGTCTTTTTCGCACTGCGGGTGCCTACTTTGCGCATGGAGTGACTGAGCTAGTTGCACAACACAACGTATAGTCAACTCAAACTGTATTAATTGAACTGATTTATCGCCAATTAACAGTGTACTGCAAATTGGCAATAAATCAATAAGAAACAGTTCACGTTCTCAAACATTCACTATCATGGGACTCACGTTTCATTTTTTAATGAACACCTATATTTGCATAGTAAAACCTACTCCCATATATTCAAGGCAATGCCACGTCAAATGTACATAATATGTCGAAGAGGCAACAGGATAGCGAGTGGTAATCTGAGCCTTGTATTACCACCGTTGGTGGTACAGATTTCTTTATATTACACGGTGGAAGTGAAATCACTATTTTTCCACCATTCTATACCATCAAAAACCCTTTTAGCAAACTTAACTAAGCGTTCGCAGGTAAGTTTTATGTTGCCCAAACATTAGACAAGTTCACTCACCGCGGTAGCGATTCTTTAGTACGGCGAGTAGGATTTATTTTCGTGTGTGGGAGGTAATGTTAATTGATCGAGCCAAATGAAAAGGCTTTGTATACATTCCGCAGCGGAATCTATTTTTATTTTAGGTATAGGTTGCTATCCCGAATGTAAAAAGTTAAATTGGGAAACCTCGAGAGCTCCCATTTATTAGAGTTTCGATCACTTCATACGTTATGTTTTGTTATTGCATTTGAATGAATGAATGAAAATTCTTTATTATACCTAGCTAGACACAACAGATATAAAATAACAAGAAAACAAATAAATGTAATCATAATGGGCGGTCTTATCGCTTAACACAGCGATTTCTTCCAGACAACCTTTGAAACTTTGCATACAATGTAATTCCGACGGCAATGCCTTAACATAACACCGAGATGATTAGATGATGGAGTCAGAAGCTGTTGCACAGAACTCCTCAGCGAGTTGTCCGATTGAGTTGTACTTTGCATACCAGTTGCAATGACACAAGCGTGTTTTTAGATTAATTATAACTTATTTATACGGACTAGCTCACGCCCGCGACTTTGCACGCGTGTTTTGTCATTGAAAAGTAGCCTATGTGTCAATCCAGGTCATAATCTATCGACATACCAAATTTCATTGGGGTTGAGACCCTTGGTCCGTGGGGACCGAGCGCCCACAAAATTTATTATGAACTTTCAAAACGTCTGGTCGAGGCGACGCGTGTCCAAAATGCTGGCCAGTATTTTGGCCAACGTTTAAGCATTGCCATTCAACGTGGCAATGCGGCCAGCATTCTGGGCACGCTGCCCACCGGCAGTGGCTTGTTAGATTAGGATTTTATATATTTTTTAAGTTGTTATAAATAAAATAACCAAATTACCTTGATGTTGGTTCTGCCATGATTGAATAACAAACAAACATCCGAACTTTCGTGTTTATAATATTAGAATAGAATAGAATAATTATTTATCGTACACCAGGAATACTTAAAAAAACTAATTTATGTTAAATATAGTACAATGGGTGGCCCTATCGCTGAAAGCGATTTCTTCCAGGCAACCTTTGGATGGAATGGAAAGTAAAGAGCGAAGCAGTAATGGGCAGCGGTGCACAGAGTATATTTACAAATGAAAGAAATACTTATAATCCTAATACATAAATTAATACCTAAAGATAGACTAATATATACCAAACTAATAACCTAACTAAATCAATATTCTTGCAAATCTAATAAAACGAAGGCAATAAGATTAAAAATGAAAAATATTTTATTTAGCAACAAAAAGCACACCTTATGGCTAATATGTTTAAAACAGATAATTTTTAATGAACTTATTGTTGAGAGAGCTTAATAACTAAAAGGTTTAGTCGGTGGTATTCACACTAGGCCAAGCCTGTATCGTAAAGACCTTGAAATTCAAGTCCCGTCTAGGCTTGAAATTTTTGAGATGATTTTAAAAATCTTGAAATTCTTATATAGATCTTATATAATTCTTATGTAGTTTACGCCTCGGACTAATAAATTAAATTAATAATGTTTGAATATAAATAAATTAATATATATATATATGTATAAAACAGTTTAAAATAACAATTGAAAACCTATATACTAATATAACCTAAATTTATAATGCATATATAAATATATATACATACAAATAAATACATATACAACTTCTAATAAAGTATTAAATATAAATATGTATATAATATATTTAAATATATATAGGTAATATAATGTAAATGCATAGGATAAATATTTGGGACAGAGTAGATAGCCACTTTTGTATTATTTGTTTTGCTTGTCTTACAGATTTATTTTTTAGATCGCAAAATTTTAAAACATTATTATAAACACATGCTTTTACATACTGACCAAAACGTTGCGCAAAGGATGTATTGATTGGCGGGGTAGGAATTTTAAAAACTCGTTTGCTTATCAGCTCCAAGTAATTTTCTAATGAAAGTAAATGCTTATGCGCTGATACCGATCTTTTTAAGATAAAAAGTTGCCGGACACTTAGAACACCACTTTCTTTGTACAATTCTGTAGTTGGATATCTATAAGGTTTCATAAGCATGACTTTGAGTACGGAGCGTTGCGCTCGTTCGACTTGAATATGGCAAGTTTTAGCGGCACCTCCCCAACATGTGATGCAATATGATATAAGGGACTGGTACATCGCAAGGTTTGGAGCAGTTCCCTGCATGCGACGTTTCGCAAATTGCGCATTATATTTATTACTTTTCTAACACGTGCCGATAGACCCTCAATATGTTTTTTAAGGTTTAGTTTTTCGTCTATAAAAATGCCCAAGTATTTAACAAACCTTTTCTATTTATAGAATCACAACTACAACAGGAGTTGTCAAAACAGGCAAAGTTGTGTATTTTAATATTCAGATTATTCATCGGAGGAGCAGAAGCAGAGGGAAATAAATAGGTAACTCAAATGACAAGAAAGCTAAGGATTTAGGTAATGTTGCTCTTTGAGGTAATCTCAGCTTAAAAGAGTGCTGTGAAGCAGCCCGTCTAATTTCCACAGGCAAAACATTCCACAGGCGCACTGCTTCGACAGTGATGATTCCCGTAGAAGGAACTAGAGTGTACGGGTGTTTTGAGGGATAAGTTGTCCGATGACCTGAGAGAAAAAGTATTGGGAGAATGGAGATAAGCAAACCTTTCTTTAAGATAACAAGGGGAGAAAGGATTGAATATAATAGAACAGAGAAGAGACAGAATATGAGAATCACGGCGAAGGCGAACAGGGAGCCACTTGAGAATTAGTGTGATGATTACTGTGATGGGCATCGTGAGATCTCAGTTCAGGGCGAACAACTAGTTTAGACGTGTTCAATTAGTAACTTTTGATATTTTTCAATAAACCAATGACATATATATTGTTTTTTTATGCTATATTACCCGGTAGTAAGTAGATCATCGTCAACTGGTATAAAATATAAATATAAATATTGCTGGACATTTCACACAGCGCTATCTAGCCCCAAACTAAGCAGAGCTTGTATTATGGGAACCAGATAACTGATAGAATACTTATATACATTTTTTTTTGTAAATACATACTTATAATATATAGAAAAACATCCAGACCCGGAACAAATATCTGTAGATAATGCAAACATTTGTTCCGCGGCGGGAATCGAACCCGCTACCTCCTGCGTCTCAGTCGGTTATTCACCCACTGCGCCACGGAGGTCGTATATACTTAGAGCATTAAGTTTAATGCTCTAACTAAGAATATTAGGAAAATTGCAGCATTACGGTGTAAACGGGAAAGAGCTGGAGATATTTCAATCTTACCTCAAAAGTAGAACTCAAGTCACAGAAATGAACGGAAGTCGTTCTACAGAGTGTAAAATTAATTTAGGTGTACCTCAAGGGTCAATTCTGGGCCCTTTACTTTTTTTGATTTATATCAATGACCTGTCAGTTGTACTAAAAAATGTAGATGTAATCTTATTTGCGGATGATACAAGTTTAGTTATTAGGGACAATACTTGCGAAAATGCTAGTAGTAAGATTTTAAAATCTATTCATAATTTAAAAACCTGGTTCTCTACGAATAATATGCTCTTAAATGTTAATAAAACAAATATAATTCAATTCTCATTAAGCACTAGACCAAATGTTTTAACCAATAGCATGAAAGAAACACTTGAAGAATTAAACGTGTCCTTAGCCAGCAGTGTAAAATTTTTAGGTGTATGGCTAGATACTAAGTTATCGTGGGCTGTTCATCTTGAAACACTGGCCAAAAAGTTATGCTCTGCTACCTATGCAGTTAAGAAAATTAGAGAGATAGGCGGAGTAAGGGCAGCACGAAATGTATATTTTGCGTATTTTCACTCTCTAATGACATATGGTATTTTATTTTGGGGAACAGCGGCAGATGCTAACAGGGTCTTTACTTTGCAAAAGCGAGCTATACGCTATATCTTGGGGATGGGTTCTAGGCAATCGTGTAGAGAAAAGTTTAAGGAACTGGACATCATGACAATGATTGGAGAATTTATTTTCCAAAACGTACTCTATGTTAGAGAAAATTTACATCATATGAAAAGAGCTATAAATGTCCACAATATTAATACTAGGTATAAAAATCGCCTAATTATACCAACAACCAGATTATCAAAAATTTCCAAAAGCTATTATTGCACAGCGATAAAATTGTATAATAGAATACCCAAAAATGTTGAAAGTCTTGCCGACAATGACTTCAAATTGTTTATCAAAGGACATTTAATTAACAAAAGTTTTTATCGTTTGGACGAAGCTTTTGCAGATAAAAACCTTTTTGCATTATAGTACATATTCATACATTGTAATTAGTTTTTAATTTAGTTATTAATTTTATTATACAATTGACAATGCTTTTGCAGATACTTCTAATTTTATTTATTATTATTATTTTATTGATTTCTTTTGTTTAAGTAGGTGTTTATTTTATATTGTAAAATTTGTTAGTCGCTATTGACATTATAATTAAGTTACTACCAATGTGACATTGTAAATTATGCTAACTATTTTTAATTTAATTTTTTATATTGTACCTACTGACATATCTAAGAACAATTAATTTGTCGAAAGATGAAATAAATGAAATGAAATGAAAATAAGGGTATATATGGTGTCGCGCAAACAAAATGAACCTTAACACTGACAAATATTTTTTCACTAAGTTTACACGAAGGCACAATGTCTTTAAATCCAACTATAACATAGGTGGTAAACCATTACAAGAAGTGGATAGTAAAAAAGATTTAGGGGTAACTTTAGATAGTAAACTGACATTATTATATCCCCCATATTGAAGATTTTATTAAGAGAGCAAATGTTAGGGTTCGTCTTAAGAAACAGTAAACTTTTTAGAAAACCCCGTACTAAAATACTATTATACACCACTTTGGTCCGAAGCATACTGGAATATTGTCCTGTTGTGTGGAGACCCAACTATGCAACTCATGTACTGAGGATCGAGCGGATTCATAAACGTTTTCTGTGGCTTGCCTGCATCTTGCCTACGCTGCAAAAATTGCAAAAAAAGTATCCTATGTAGTAAGGCTAAAGCATTTTAAAACATCGTCTCTGGAAAAACGTAGAACGCAGCTAGATCTCACATTTCTATATAAAATTATGAATTCACAAACAGATTCTCCTCAACTACTGGAAATGTTTCACTTTAGAACACCACGCAGAACGCCTCGCCAAAAGCCATCACTTGTCACGTCCTTCACTTTGACTCCTTAGTTAAAGTATACTATGCTTTAGCCCAATCTCTACTGACTTATTGTGTTGCAGCATGGGGCACCACTGCGAAAACTCACCTCATACAACTAGAACGATCACAAAGAGCTCTCCTTAAAGTGATGGTATTTAAGCCAAGATGGTATTGCACGGAAGAGCTATACAAGATGTGCTCTGTTCTTACTGTTAGACAATTATTTCTAAAAGCGGCTATAACTCGTCAACATAAACTAATTAATATGGATATTCTAGAGCTTCGCAATACAAAACGAAGAAAGGATAATATATTTAAGGTCCCTAAAACACGCACGAAATTTGCAAATAAATCTCTTTTGAATATAGGGCCTTTAATTTATAATCGAATAAGTAAAAATGAGACAATTGTGAACAATACGGCAAACAAACTAAAATGGACAATTAAGAATTATCTCAACAGGCTAAACTATAAAGACACAGAAAAACTTATAGATACAACTAACATATAACTTAAATAAATAAGATAGCAGCGAATATAATATTGTAAGTAGTATTATAACTGCAATTATAAGACCTTATTATAGTAAGTAGGTATGAAAAATATCATAACTACTTGCTCCGTACACTCAAGTCACACCTCTTACATGCTGGACCTTACACATTCTTTAATTTCATTGTTATTATTACCTAAGTACTTTAATTCTAGCTTCTAATTTAGATTATAATTTATGTATATAGCCAATCAAAGTGGGTCAATTACTATTTTTGTTTGACGTGAGTCCGAAGCGAATCACTGTAATCCTCACAACACAGGCTCGCTAGAGACCTAGTGTGAGAAACAGAGCTACGTCAGGTACTGTACTCAAATAAAATAGCCTTACATGCCATATCAAATTACATGCCTTACATGTCATCTGGACATTGTAATTGTTTTTAATTTAGGCTAACATTTTATGTAACTAAATACCTACTAGTACCAAACAATTTTAAGAACTAAATAAATTATTCTTATTCTTATTAACTTAGGCAAATGGTATGTATGTATGTATGTTTGTTTGTCCGAGGAAAACTTTCGAAGCGTTGATCTGATCATCGTGAAATTCAATACGTAGGTAGGTAGGGAAGGCACAGTTTTGGTGTGACTAAATGACCTAAAAATTTTGGGGGTTGTTGAGATATTGAGTTCAAGAAAAAAATGAAAATAAGGCTATTAAGTCATGTGGGACGTCAAATGAAAGGTAAGTACATTAGATTTAGGTACATTTAGACTCCGTTTTTACTTTCATAAATTCTTCATAGTTTTTGAGAGTTATTAGCCATATTAAAAACAAAACTTTGATAAATTCACACGGTACACCAGTAGACCCACAGTGCTGTAATTTCGTATGCGTGTAGCTTAAGTGACACAAATATAGGTAAAAGCCTGAAATCTAGAATAACTGCAATTCGATCCCCAAAAACTTTAAACCAAATAACATGAACTCATGTTACCTGTAATTTGAATGAAACTGTAGGTCAAGTTACTTGGTATTTATTTTGTGGTACTATTATATACAAATAATATTTTTTTGTTTTAATCGGAGACTCGAGAGATCTTAGTTCGGGGCGAACCATTAGTTTATGTATTGTTTATTTTTATTATAAAATACACGCAGTTCTGCATATCTGCTGTCGAATATGGCTATACGCATTTGTCACCGCACTGCAATCACCATGATAAACAAACTCACGCTCTACAATTAACGTTTAATAACTGCAGCGTTAAATGTAAACGGCCAAAGATTGAAAGTACGCGTCGACACCACACGACTGCACCAGACTGCATAAAATGTACGTCTACAAGTAGTAGAACGTGCAGTCTGTGTTACTTCATCCTTATAATTAATAAATGAAAAGCAAGCGAGTTATCTGAGAGTAAGCTATAATTTAAACAGGAAACTTCTTTGATCTGCTTGAATCTCATTTTAACACGCAAATAATAATGTTCGTGCCATCTGAAATAGATGCTGTAAACGGCCAACGATTGAAAGTACGCGTCGACACCACACGACTGCACCAGACTGCATGCAGTAAAATGCACGTCTATAAGTTGTGGAACGTGTAGTCCGTGTTATTTCATCCTTAGAATGAATAAAATAAAAGCAAGCGAGTTATCTGTGAGTAAGCTTTAATTTAAACAGGAAAATTCTTTGATCTGCTTGAATCTCATTTTAACACGCATATAATAATGTTCGTGCCATCTGAACAAGATTATATCTACTAGTGGTTCGCCCCGAACTGAGATCTCGCGAGTCTCTGAATAAAACTAATAAATATTATTTGTAATATTTGACTATTGAAATAGTGCCACGAAATGCATAACAAACTCACTTGGCCTACAGTTTCATTTAAATTACAGGTAACGTAGTTCATGTTTAGTTACTCTATTTTGGGGTACAAATGCCCGTTATTCTGGATTTCAGACTTTTGCCTATATTTGTGTTACATAAGCTACATGCATATCAAATAACAGAACTGTGGGGCCACTGGTGTACCCTGTGAACTTTGTAAAAGTTCAGTTGTTATTATGGCTAATAACTCAAAAACTATAAAAACCGAGTCTAAATATTGTAATATCACTCATCTTTTAACTTAGTCTTTGGTCGTGATATTCGCGTTATCTACTGTAAATACTTACGTGGGAAGATAGATTCTGCTCTTTCCATCCATATAAAAATGTAATAATGGGTATTTGAAGGGTTTTAGAATAAATTTAGAGATTTCTGACCAAAATAATGATGAAGATGTTAAAGTATGGTAAAAAGAAACACAGAATCTATCTCCCCATATAAGTATTTACATTATATAACGTGAATATCACGATCAAAACTAAATAAAAAGATAAGTGATATTACAATGTACTAATGAAGACCTTTTATTTGACGTGCCATTTGACCTAATAGTCTCATTTTAATTTTTTTTTACCCCTCCTGAACCTCAATATCTCAACAACCATCCAATATTTTTAGCTGATTTAGTCACACCAAAATTGTGCCATACCTATGTATCAAATTTCCCGATGATCGGATCAACGCTTCGAAAGTTATCCTCGGACAAACAAACATACATACATACAACGCCGATTTTGCCAAGTTGATTAATGGCGGGTTCCTATATCCGTCGGTAACCGACTACGACTCGAATCTCCTTGAAAAAGTGTCAAACTAGTGTCAAACTTTTGACACTGTTTCAAAGAGAAACGAGTCGTAGCCGGTTACCGACGGATATAGGAACCCGCCATTAGAGATCTTGCCTCGCTCAATCAATTATATATTATTATTAACAGTCCGTAGAGTCCCCCCCCCCCCCCCCTGCCGGGCAAAGGCCTCTCTTCCTTCTACGTGAGATAGATTGGTAACAAAAAAATACTTTTGCGCAATTTTTTCAAGCGAAAGAGCCATGGCATATACAGGGCATCCCAAGACTATGCGACATGAAGGGAAAGTACCTTAAATATTGTAGATAGGATATTTTGCAGAAAGGAGACTTTATTTAAAAAAAATACTTGCTTAGTCTGGGAATTGAACCGACTCAAATGTGAAAAAAACACCCCGTATTTTTATGACGCCACTCGAAAGAATGGATAAAAAGTAATAATTCCTCTTATGGAACATTGTATCTTAAAATAAAGGAATACCGTAAAATTAATAATTTTTATCAAATTAACATTTTAACATACTTAAAACTATCGAAGTCAATTGAGTATTTTTTGTAAATTAATTAATTAAATGCTCAAAATGTGATCGTCTTATGCAAATCGTCAATCTTTTAGTAATTTTGCAGCCTGTTCTTATCTGTTCGACCTTCGCTGTTTTCTTATCATAGATAGATAGATAATTTCTTTATTGCACACCATTAATAACAAACATATAAAAGAAAAAAAAACACTTTTAAATCATAGGTACAATGAGCGACATTATCGCTAAAAGCGATCTCTTCCAGGCAACCTTTGGATGGACAGGATCTATATGAACAAATAAGGACGGCGGCGTAAGATATTATTAGAATCCCTAGAACAAGTATATTTTACAATTTATTAAAAATATGGATAATATAAAATAAAATGCTTAATTATATTATCTAATATAATCATAAAATTCCATAAATATTAATATTAAGATACATAAAATATATATTGTCATACCTACATACATAAATTATAAAAATGTATAAATAAATGACCTAGTAATCCTAGTGAGCGATGGATGACAGAAAGTGTTATCTGACCATGTTTTTAAAGATAGGGAGAGATTTCGCATGACAAATTGAGACAGGTAGGGCATTCATATTATGGTGAATACTCGTTAGGTTGTCTCAATTCTGTTTCTAACACGCCGACGTTGTTTTATTGCTTTTTGTATAGTCAATTATTCACGTATCCCCATAAGACGTAATCTAGCGTTGTTAGATCTGGGGATCTTGCCGGCCATCTAATTGGTCCATTTGTGCCAATCCAAGTCGGAAAACATTCATTCAGAAACTCAGCTGCTACCCGACTATTATGAGCCGAAACTCAATAGAAAATTAAGTTACGTTGCTCCGCCGCGGAGAGATATCTTATCTTGTCTCTGAGAATTTGAAGTGAAATACGAGGAAATACGGAAAAATACAGGGCGTTTTTTTCACATTGGAGTCGGTTCGATTCCCAGACGAAGCAAGTAATTTTAAGAAAATCTTTGAATGCTAAGTTTAAATAAGTAAGTAAGTATTACTAAGTTTTAAAAATAAAGTAATGTCTCCTTTCAGTAAAATATCTTATCTACAATATTTATGGTACTTTCTCTTCATGTCGCATTAGTCTTGGGACGGCCTATACACGGCGTCCTTTAAATCACTGTTTTTCCAGAACAAACGTTGTTCGGCCCATGGTCTACTAACTGTTTATAGCATCAAATAAGAGAATAAAAAAATAAAATCTAGACCTCAAATAAGTCTAACTTTGTTCAATAACTAACCGTGACATAAAGTTCATTGCCACGCTAGCCTTACCTACCGGCGCGCGCTGACTATGTTATAGGGCGTAACGTTAAAATAGACGTTTTAAGTTCGCAACTTTTAATGTTTTTCAAAGACCGATTTCGTTTTGTTTTTTAATTTGATGGTATAAACTGTTAGTAGACCATGGTCTGCACAACGTTTGTTCTGGAAAAACAGTGATTTAAAGGACACCGTGTATACATGGTATATTATATATAATGACCATTGACAGGACGTTTCATCGTGAAAATGGACGATAGGTCCACTGGCCCAACTTAGTATTCACCGGAATAAACGTTAAAACAATAACAATTAACTTAGGCTAGACTGGGTTGGCAGCGATTGCTTTTTTAGGGTTCCGATTTTCAAAAAGGTAGAAACCGTTCATTCGTCAGCTTTACATTGTTTTTAAAATAAAGGAATGTTATCATTGAGTAAAATTTGCTATCTTCAGTATTAAGAGTACTTTCCCTCCAGGTCCAATTAAAATTAATTGCCGTGCATAAGTCTGACAAAAACTGAAAAAAAGAAAACATTGAAAAGGTGCTTGGGAAATTGGAAAATTATGGAAAAACTGAAAGTGCTTTTTTCTATGGAATTTTGTATGAACTCAAGACCGGCTATATTTTATTTTGAAATCCGTGCGATGCCGGGCGGTTCAACTAGTTTCTAATAATAACAAGACGTTTTAATGACTGATTCCCAAAATGCTAGTACCGTTATTACGATAATACGAGATATTATCTGGTTAACTGGTGTGGTTGTGGCAAATGCGTAAATTAATCAACTTAATATATTTAATTGAAACATTTGCAATAAAAATACAATTATTTAATGGGCCCTATTGTTTGTTTGCAAATGTCTTTATTATCAGAAATTCATAAATGGGTGTTTCTACGTTAAGAGTTCGCATCGACGTATTACATGAAAAAACAGGTATATTTCGAAAAATGTAAACCAGCAAACATATTTAATTAAAACTCATTGTCTCCTTTTCTGGCACTAAATTTTATCCATTTAATTTGATTAGTTTTGCTTCAATTGCACTGAAACCTAGAAAAAATGTCTCTTCCCTGGTCTGTCCCTTTACAGTATTTTCAGTAAATCAGTCACTTTTAAGTACTTCTCAATAAAATAAAATAGGTTTATATTATGAATCTATACACTAGAATAACTAATTAATGATAATCCATTGTTTTTGAATTCGAATACCTAAACTTTTTTATTAAAAAAATTCAAGACATTTTGTCCCGCGTATTTTAAGTCTCCTCCCCTGGTTTCTTTATATCTTCATTATTAGGAAAAATAATTTGCAGCTGGTAACGCAAACCTGAGAACGCTCAGTGACTCTCGTGAAGTAAGCAGTAAGCTTCACGCGAGCAGTCCGCGCGGTTTGATTGGCGGCCATTTTGACCACGCAGTTAGTTTTGTGCGAATGAAACCCTCGACGTCTTTACACTGGTAAGCTTATTTTTGTGATTTATTATTTAAAAAAATGAGTTCATCGTTAGTTAATTGTATTTATATGTCTAAATTTACATGTTTGCGTGTGATTTCTAAACGATAAATATTAGATTTAGAGGTAAATTCCATGTTAAGTTGAAAAAGTCTCTCCCCTGCTATATTTTTCCTGCTTCGAAAGATGCCAAGATCCAAGGTAGATACCAAGGGTGCAGGGAAGATACAATCTGTGAGCTAAGAAATATGAAGTTGGCTTCAACAGCTAGCACCGTAATGAGATAGTGTACCTATTCATTTTTAAATTTCAGTGTTAGATTACAGCTATAGATATTTCAAACAATCACAAGGTTTAATACTGTTTTTATGCTTGTAATGACAGTATGTTATAAGTTTTTGATACTTAGTTTTCTTTTAAGCTTGTGAATTTGAAGGATTGAAAAGATGACAGGCCAATTACATTTAGCATTTTCAGTTTTGCGATATTATTTTAATATTTTTGCTATAGATCATGGCAGCTCGAATAAAGTGTCTCGTGTAGAACGTTTAGAAAGAAAGTATGAAGCTGAGAAATTTCGCTATCAATGCATAAAAAATGATCCTGAAAAATACGCCGCACAAAAAGATAGGGTACTATCAAAACTGTAATCAAAATGACCCCTAGGGAACAACGAAAAGCCTGATAGTTGTGGAGAGAAAAAGCGGCAAAACGTAGACGTCGCTTAGCACTTAAGAATTCAAGTAATGCTCCTATAACTCCTCCTAGTTTGGATGATGCAGCACCCCGCCCTGAACTTATCCCTTTCAATGAAAATATTGACAAGCGAGCAGAAGCAGCTAAACAAAGATCGATTCGAGCAAAAAAGGCTAGAAATTTAGTTATATAAAAACAAGCTGATCAAATAGCCAAACTTAAATCAACAGTTACAAAAATCTACGTTACAAAAAACGTCAACAAAGATCAAGAAAGGTTGAATCACAGCCTGAAGAACCAACACCTAACACCAAAGTGAACCAGCTGATAGAAACTCCGAGCGCCAGAGAAACAATAAAGAAAAAACTACTGTTCGGTGAGGTTCTTTCGGAACAATTAAAAGAACGAAAAGGACGAAAAGTAATGAGTAATGGTGATTTTGTGCTAGTCAAACTAATACACAGAAAAACAGAATATCGTTACGTAGCCATGTGTACGGGTGTTGAAAAAGATGTTGAGATTCAGGTTATATCTTGTAAAATCTGCAATAATACCGGAGATATCTTTCCCTTCCCTGTTCTAATTGTACCCTACCCTATACACCATGTCCCTCCCCTGTACAAGATATCACCCCTGGTACCTTCTAAAACAAGAAAATAACGATTAAATAACTGGCCCTTTTAAAAGTAATTCATAAGTAGCTACTCAAATTTAAATATACTATTATTAAATTAAAATTAGCCAATTTTTGTTACGCCACCATCTTATACAGCCGAAGACCTCTTAACGTAGAAACACCCAAATAACAAAATATCGCTTAACACAGTATAGGTATTTTAAACATCTAACAATCCACTGACTCGACAGGCTGGAGCGCCTCAAAAAGACTTTTGACAAAATTTAATGCTTTTTATGCTCTTAGCTTGTTAAACATAATTTTATGTGCACTTTGTCTAGCACACATTTTAGCGCACTTTTACTCGGTCAGGCACCACAATACAACCAAAGAAAAATGTATTGGGGTGATCCCTGACGTGTTAAAAACATGTTTTTTTTTTTAATTAATCCTGTAGAAGTCCATAATGGATAACAGTTACTAGATCAGTCGTGTATGTGTTCTTTTAAATTGTTTTTGTGAGATGTTTGACGATATCGTCAACCAGGGTCTGATGATGGAACCAGCAGGGATACAACAGAACTATTTAATGTATAACAGTAGATTTATCGTGTTTGGATTCTATTGAATTGTTTTTGCGAGACTATAATGACTACTAGGGTCTGATCATGAAGCCAGGAGTAAATCACACTAACAGTTTTAAGTAGAAAAATTGTATGTTCGTTTATTTATTTGAATAAATGAAAGAATAAAATAAACACTTTAGTGTACACCATATTAACAAAAAAATACAAACAACATAGAAAATACAAAGACAAATAATTAATATTTGGATATGTGCTTTCTATGGGCGGTGATGATTGTGCCTAAGGTTCAGTTTAGCTTGCGGGAATTTATTTAAGAACACCACTGATACACGTGTGCGCTTGATGATGTTTAAAAACTACTTATAACAGGCGGTCTTATTGCGTA
Source organism: Philereme vetulata (assembly GCA_918857605.2). Lineage (NCBI taxonomy): Eukaryota > Metazoa > Arthropoda > Insecta > Lepidoptera > Geometridae > Philereme > Philereme vetulata. The sequence continues at coordinate 9,765,043 of OU975442.1, read as the reverse complement.
TCGTTTGTTTGTTTGTTAGTTACTCAAGCACGTCGTAACGACTGAACCGATTTTGATGAATTAAGTATTTACGTAGATTATAACCTGGATTAGTCCTGACGACTTCCGTGGCGCAGTGGGCGAACAGCCGGCTGAGACGCAGAAGGTAGTGGGTTCGATTCCTGCCGCGGAACAAATGTTTGCATGATCTACAGATATTTGCTCTGGGTCTGGTGGTTTTTCTATTAAATATAAGTAAATATTTACAAAAAAAAGTACAATAATTATTACTTCATAATTCATTTGCAAACATGGGTAAATATGTATAAAACAGGTGACAAATACAATATATAGGTTCCAGACATGTTTTACCATATTGGTTGGCATGCAAATGTAGTTAATATAATATAACTTAGTCTATTAGAAACATTTCTAGAATTGAATTCAATCAAAGTCAAAGTTTAAAAATAATAACAATAATGAAGATCAGGAAATTAAATTAAAAAAAAGGTATGTATATAAAAATCAATGCAATGTCAAAAATCAGTCAAATCTTTAAAAATTAAATAAATTACGCTATTATCGAGTTTGCATGTCTTTGTCCATAAGAAACTCATCCACAGTATAATAACATCTAATTCTCAAAAATTTAATCAATTCATGCTTGAATTCAGTCAAATTTAATGGTTTTATTCTATTTGGTACTTTATTATATATTTTTGGAGCCATACCACATACACTTTTATTAAGAAGAGCAGTGTTGCTTTTAACTAGGCACAGGTGGTATATGTCGCGTCTGCTGCGTAAATGGGTAGGCTTTTCAAATAAGTCGGGATTCATTTTGACAAAAATTGATATTTCGTAAATGTATAGTGAGGTTAAAGTTAAAATATTAAGTGATAGAAAGTAAGGTTTGCAGCTATCAGTTGTTTTCAGACCATACATTGCCCTGATGCATCTTTTTTGCGATTTAAATATATTTTCTCTCTCTGTACAATTTCCCCAGAATATAACACCGTAACAAAGCTTAGAGGATACGTAACTATGGTAAACTGTTTTAAGAACATCCAAACTGACTACTTTACGCGACTTATAGAGCATATACGCATATTTACTGAGTGCCTTAATTATGTAAATTTTCGGCTTGTATAGACCAGTTTAGTTTGTCGTCAATGACTAGTCCTAAAAACTTTGCACTCTTAGCATTCTCTACGCGCTGGCTTGTGTAGGTTATATTCAAATTCGGTATTCGACAGAGTTGTGTAAAATGCATAATTTTAGTTTTTCTAAATTAACCTTTAGGTAATGACAATCAAGCCAGTTAATTATTTGAGATATGGCGTTATTTATATCATATTCGTATATGTCACTGCTATTACATTTTATCATGGCAGTGCTGTCGTCAGCAAAAAGAACCATTGGATACTGGACATTTGAAGGAAGATCATTTATATAAATGAGAAATAATAAGGGGCCCAACACACTGCCCTGGGGGACGCCATAGGTAATGGTTTTTCCTTCAGACATGTATTTAATCTCTTCTTTTGCTGTTGTACATATATTATTTATTTCGGTATACTGTTGCCTTTTCTATCAGTTATCTGGTTCCCATAGTACAAGCTCTCCTTAGTCTGGGGCTAGATAGCGCTGTGTGAAATGTACAATATTATATATAGTTTTAAACCTAAACCTAACCTATTAAACATAAAATAACATAAATATTACTTTTTATCTTATAAATCAGTTTTCATAATCTCTATTGGTACCCCTAACCGCCAAGCTTAGTATAGATTTAAATACGTAAAAATAGAGACATATTCTCAAAAATAGGTAAGGTAAATTCATAAAAAAAATTTAGTTACATAAGCGTCCTGTAGTTAACTTTAGTATAGTCGCAATGGTGAGCCATACAAAATTCAGCCATCGATCGTAGTGACCCCAGTCCACTGTCTGCATCTTACATATAGGCGCAATTATGAGTCATAAAAAAACCAGCTACCGCAGTATCTGCCACTGTATCCTTAATGAAAATAGGTTCGCAGTGATGAATCATACACAATTTAAGTGACCGCAGCGTCCCCCAACAAACTCACTACAAGTTAGATAGGGCCGCAACAATGAATCATAAAAATAATGCAGCTACCGCAGCTGGAGGATGCTGCATTAGCTATATACCACAAACCACAATTGATAAACCCAATCATTTAAAGATTTATAATGTTGCAATGATTAGTCATTAAATAAACTGTTACCTCAGCATCCCCCAGTATATACCCTCTTCATCCAACAGGTGATCAACAGAATTCCTTAATGGATAAAAGTAGAACGGTTATGTTTGGGTTTTTTTTTAATTATTTGTGTTAGATGTATGATGGTAAATGTATACCAGGGTGTGATGATAGAATCAGGAGGGAATCAACAGAAGTCTTTAATAGATAACAGTACAAAGGTCGTGTGTGGGTCCTTTTAAGTTGTTTGTGTGAGATTTATAACGATAATACATATAATGTCTACCAGGGCTGATGATGTAGCCAAGAGGAAATCAACAGAGGTCCATAATGGATAACAGTTACTAGATCAGTCGTGTATGTGTTCTTTTAAATTGTTTTTGTGAGATGTTTGACGATATCGTCAACCAGGGTCTGATGATGGAGCCAGCAGGGATTCAACAGAACTATTTAATGTATAACAGTAGATTTATCGTGTTTGGATTCTATTGAATTGTTTTTGCGAGACTTTTAATGACTACTAGGGTCTGATCATGAAGCCAGGAGTGAATCACACTAATAGTTTTAAGTAGAAAAATTGTATGTTCGTTTATTTATTTGAATAAATGAAAGAATAAAATAAACACTTTAGTGTACACCTTATTAACAAAAAAATACAAACAACATAGAAAATACAAAGACAAATAATTAATATTTGGCTGTGTGCTTTCTATGGGCGGTGATGATTGTGCCTAAGGTTCAGTTTAGCTTGCGGGACTTTATTTAAGAACACCACTGATACACGTGTGCGCTTGATCATGTTTAAAAACGACTTATAACAGGCGGTCTTATTGCGTATCGTTTGTTTGTTTGTTAGTTTACAAAATACAGTACAATTAGTACACATTTAGTAGTGTAACGCGTACGAAGTCGCGGGCAATAGCTAGTTTAGAATAATAGTAATATTAGTTGCAATATCGATAACGCAAAAATAAAAATAAGAATATACACGGTGTCCTTTAAATCACTGTTTTCCCAGAACAAACGTTGCTCAGACCATGGTCTACTAACAGTTCATAACATCAAATTAAAAAACAAAACGAAATCGGTCTTTGAAATATATTAAAAGTTGCGAACATAAAACGTCTATTTCAACGTTACGCCCTACAACATACTCAGCGCGCTCACCGGTAGCTACTAGGTACCTAGGGTGTAGATAATACGCTACGGCTAGCGTACCCATCAATTTAATGTCACGGTTAGTTTTTGAACAATGTTAGACTTATTTGAGAAGGTCTAGATTTTATTTTTTTATTCTCTTATTTGATGCTATAAACAGGTAGTAGACCATGGTCTGAGCAACGTTTGTTCTGTGAAAACAGTGATTTAAAGGAGACCGTGTATATATAGTCCAGAATAAAAGGATTGAAATCGCGTAGCAAAATTTTCAATTCTCGAGGTCTGCGCAGGACAATTTTATCATTTTGCGGGTTTCTATTGATTTCTCAATAAAAAAAACTTAATTTTATGTAATTTGTGGATAACATTTAAGAATAAGTGTAGTAATATAATATTTAAAAAAAAGTTGGGTCTATACTAAGCAGTCAAAGGGACGGAGTACATTTTTGTAAATTATAAAGTAATTCCACACAATTTCGTCTATTTTAACTCCTCCTTTAAATTAATTGCAATAAATCGATACCTAGGGAGATGCGGCTGTGAAGAATACAATATAAATTAGCCAAAAATATTTAAGTTTCCACTCTTTGAATCCTCTGGGGGAGCCACGGACCTCACTACTCCCCTTGGAGCCTCTGCTCTGGAATACTTCATATTATTTATTCTCAGGGTGCTTGACCCTATATTATAAAATATTTTATTATTATTTATTAATTTAAACAGCCTGTGTTTTTCTAGTGCAGGCCAGTGATCTTCCTTCCTTTCCTCCCACTCTTTGTCACATGAGCACACAACCTTTTAAAGTAGGCACTATAAATGCTGTCATATTTCATCCAAGTAGCACTCAACTGTCTACGTTGTGGCGCCATCGCATACTAGACGACACTTTTATGTTGTCTACATTGAATTATTCTCCTTACTGGCTTTTAATAATACTTGATAATACCATGTCCGTTATTCAGTATTAATAATGTTAGAACTAAAGGAGAAGGCATACAGGGTGTCCCAAAGAATAGTGTCAAGCAGAGGTCCAAAGGTAGAGCATCCAGAGCCCATATGTTCCGCGTTTTTTTTTGTAGAGTATGATATTTTTGATCGAACGAAGCGAGATCTCCAAATCAGCTTTGGCAAATCGGCGTTCTATGAATGTTTTTTTATACATTATAGGCTTGCGTTTGACCACGATTTCGCCTGATGGTAAGCGATGATGCAGTCTACGATGGTACACGCTTGCCTAGAAGAAACCTATTCACTCGCAACTTAAAGATACCCAGGTTGTAGCTATCAGGCAACATAGACTCTGGCAAGGCGTTCCACTTTTTGGCCGTGCGCTTAATAAAAGTCGAAGAGAACCGCTTTGTACAAAGGATAGTATGGAAATATATATGTTTGTTTGTCCGAGGATAACTTTCGAAGCGTTTATTTGATCATCGTGAAATTTAATATATAGAAGGGTAGTGATGGTAGAATCATGGTGTCACTAAATGACCTAAAAATGTTGAGGAGTTTTTGAGATTTTGGTGTTCAAGAGGGGTAAAAAAAATCTAAATGAGACTATTAGGTAAAGTAGGATATCTAATGAAAGGTTTTCATCAATACATTTTGACCACGTTTTTATTTTTAGTTTAATCTTTGTCGTTTTTGAGTTATTAGCCATAATTTAAACTGAACTTTGACGAAATTAACAGGGTACACCAGTGACCCCAGTGTGCTGAAATTTGCTATTCGTGTAGCTTTAGTGACACAAATATAAGGAAAAGTCTCAAAACCAGAATAACTGCAATTTCTACCACTAAAACGAGCAGCCAACTAACACTACCATCCTACGAGTATGTATCAAATTTCACGATGATCGGATCAATGCTTCGAAAGTTATCCTCGAACAAACAAACATACATACATACAACACCGATTTGCCCAGGTTGATTTGGTGATCTCGCTTCGCGCGATCAACTATAAAGCAGAGAAACAGTACTTTTAAATAAGGAAGTTTATCTCTGCTTTTTATTTATGAAAATAAAGGTTTAATTATACTGAAATTAGAAAACTCTTCTATACTATGTGCATGTACCTATTTTCCTTTCAGGGCTTGTTCGTTCTTTCCACCCTATTTTCTGTACATAAATCCGTTGTAGTTAAGGACTTTGTGCTATTATTATGTGCCATACCTGAATTCCTTACGACAATATAACGCCTCTCCACTTTCGAGATATTTAATATCACGATGTATTACTCGTGCGCGATAACTTGGGACCTGCTAAGAATGCGACTCCCCGACCGCTTCCCCTGCACTTCCCCGATGGCGCCCGTATCCCGTTCGCATCATTATTTTTTACTAGGGTTTTTAGTCTCGTACTGGCCTACGTCACGTAACGACGCGCTCTGGAATTCTTTTAGTTTTCGTTTGTGTTATTGTTTTGTTTTGTTACATGTGTGACTTCAATCCAATAGAATACATTTGGAATTTGGTCAAGCAAAGAGTAGCCGATAAAAATATCAACCCGTCCGAAAGGGAAATAGAAAAATTAACGAGAGATGCAATTACCAGCATAAGTAAAAAACTAAACTAACTGGAAAAAAGAAATCAACCAGGTGGACATGCTTCAACAAAAGTATTGGGACGATGACCTCTTACAAGAGACGAATGAATCGCAATTAATTGTAATTTATCGGATACCTCTTCGTCAAGTGATTATAGTGAGACTGAGGACGAAGAACAACCTCTAGAAGGCATAAATCCACTAAGTAGTGACGAAGATGAGATAATGTAAATAATAGATAAAATAAATGTATAAACTTAAACATTGTATTTTTGTTTTATTCAAATAGTGTAAAAAAGATAAGATAAAAAGCAGCGTCCTCCCTGAGTAACATAATAAATTAGGTTAAAAAAAACAAAGACAAAAAAAAACAACTTCCACTTCGATGTCCTCTTTGATAGCTTCTTCCACTTCGATGTCATTTTGATTGCTTCTTCCACTCCGATATCCTCTATGATTGCTGCTTCCACTTGGATATCCTCTTTGATTGCTACTTCCACTTCGATATCGTCTTTGACTGCTTCTGTCACTTTGATATCCTCGATCTCTGTGATTGCTTTTTTATATTTAATATCCTATTTGATTGCTTTTTTACCTCGATATCGTCTTTGATTGCTTATTCTACTTCGATGTCGTCTTTGATTGCTTTTTCCACGTCGATATCCTCGTTGATTACTTTATCCACTACGAAATCTTCTTAACAAAATTATATTTTTGTCTTAAAAAACTTTAATCACTCGTATCTTCTAAACGGAAGCAGATAACCATAGTAAACTTTTACAAAATGGTAGTACAAATATTTGGTGGAATCGTTTTTTTATTGTCATCATCGACCTTGACATGCTTTTTAAATGCTTCTCTCACTTCGTCACCCCCTTTGAATGCTTCCAACACCTCGATATCCTTTTCGAAAGATTTTTTTCACTTCAATATCCTGTTTGATTGCTTTTTCCACTTTGATATCCTCATTTCTCTTGCTTCTTAAATTTCGATATCCTCTAATATTGCTTCTAACCACCTCGATATCGTCTTAAATCGATATCGTCCTCAACAAAATTATGTTTTTTTTCCTATAAAACTTTAATCGCTTGTATCTTCTAAACGGAAACAGATAGAAAAACTTTTACAAAATGGTAGCACAAACTTTTGGTGGAATCGTTTTTTTATTGTCATGATCGCCCTTGACATATATTTTGAATGCTTCTGTCTTCGTTATCCTCAATAAATGCTTTTTCCACTTTGAAATCTTCTTTGAATTATTTTTCCATTTGGATATCCTCTTTGATTGCTTCTTCCACTTTGATGTCCTCCTTGATTGGTTTTCCTACTTCGATATTCTTTTTTGTTTGCTTTTCCGTTTTTATATCCTCTTTGATAGCTTCTTCCACTTTGATAATCTCTTTGATTACTTTGTCATCTTCGATATCCTCTTTGATTGCATTTTTCTTCGATATCCTCTTTGGTTGCTTCTTTCACATCGATATACTCTTTGATTGCTTCTTCCACAAAAAGAAAAACACGCGACCTCTAGTTATACACATAAACATTCCTCTTGAATTACTCTATCTTTTGCTGAAAACTACATTAGATCTTAGATCTTTTAAACTACTCAACGGATTTGTTGAGTACTATAAAGATCTAAGCGAACAGACAGCGGAAGCGACTACATTTTATACTATGTAAAGATTGTTAATCCTGGATCTATATTTCGACAGGACGCTATTGCAATTATCATTTGGTTCTGTTGTCCGTTCATAGTATGTCGACACCTGTCGAATCAGACATAAGTAATATTTTCCTACGAGATAGAATGAACTCGAGACGTATTGACAAAGCCATACCTACGCTGACCGCCCACTAGGCAGCTTATTTGCGCCAGCCAACCGAGACGCCGACAAAAAGCCAGTCTTGACAGTCGTCTGATATCACATTAATTTTATAAATAAGAAAGTTTGCATGTTTGTTTGTTACACAATCATGCCGTAACGGCATACGTATTCGATGAAATTTGGTATATACGTACATTATAACCTGGATCACCACATAGGCTACCATTTATCCCATAAATCAGTTCCCATGGGATAAAAATGGGATGTCAAAGTTTATATATGTATTTTGCACCCAAGAACAACGCGGACGAAGCCGCTGGCAACAACTAGTAATGGATAAATGCGAAAGACTTCTAAAGACGCCAAACGCAAAAAGGTATACTTTTCTACTAGTAACTAGAATCTTCGGTATAATTTATATGGGATTTTCATTAATGAGGAAAATATGAGCTGATTAATGCATTAATTATTATTTACGTGATTACTATTCATGGCAATATTGCGGGATGATTATATGTATAAAACATTATAATATACTGTTTACAAACCCAACAGTTAGTTGGATGACTACTGATCGTAAAATTTGTGGAGTCTCATAAGTCATAAGTCTTTTGTTTTTATCATCATTAGATATTATATTAGCCGAAGGACGTCCACTGTTAAACATAGGCTTCCCACATAGATTTCCAGAGCGAGTGGTCTTTCGTGCAGCCTGCACCCAACGGCTCTCAGCAACCTTAATCAGGTCGTCTTTCCATCTACTGCGCGGCAGTTTCGTTGCGCTTTCCAGCACATAGGTAAAACAACTGACGGTCGTTAAGGGAGAAAAGTTTTCGAGTGGAGACCACGAGAGATGCAAAAATAATTGTATAAAAGTAGTAATACATTTTTGTTTCACTGTGAAGATTATAACACCTTCTTTACAGAGTATAAAATGAAGTCGCTTCCGCTGCAAAGTAAAAAGTACAAGTAAAATTTATTTCGAAAAAGTAAGTTTACAAACTTAAAATCTAGACAATCATGTTTCCTAGTGTAACTTAAGTTTGCAGTTATGATGAATACATAGTCAAGTGACTAACCTCCGTACTAGTTTTCACTGTATGATGGCAGGGCATTGTTGCTCTTCCATACAATGCTATCGACTTAAGAATTTGAACTTTTTAGTTAGAATAATGATGTATGTTATCGTCTTATAAATCTACTAATCCGTATTTAAATATACTATGTTAACTAGAATATCTGTTATATTATACGTTAAATCTACTAATCCGTATTTAAATATACTATGTTAACTAGAATATCTGTTATATTATACGTTAAATCTACTAATCCGTATTTAAATATACTATGTTAACCTAGAATATCTGTTATATTATACGTTAAATCTACTAATCCGTATTTAAATATACTATGTTAACTAGAATATCTGTTATATTATACGTATAATTACTGCTAGTTGTGAAATGATTAAATTTGAACTAATACCTATTACTAAATATAATCCTAGCTAATCCTAATATATTTTTAATTCACTATGAAGATTATAACATTTTCTTTACATACCATAAAATGTAGTCGCTTCCTCTGTCTGTTACCTTGGCTCTTTTAAACTACTCGACGGATTTTAATGTAGTTTTCAACATTAGATAGAGTGGTTCAAGAGGAAGGTTTATATGTATAATACAAACATAACTCTGTTAGTTAGTTTGTTTGTTACCTTATATCAATATATCCTAGTTGGCTTTTTACGTGGTTCCAGGCATTTAACAGCCCGGCTCTGGTTTACTACTGTAAAGTTAACAGCTGAGGCGCACTTCATAAATATTAAAGTTCACAGAGTGGGACGGACTGTGAAAGTAACGCGCCCTAATAAACAAATTTATTGGGCCATGACTCTGTCTAAATTATAATTGTCTCTAGCCTACCCAAACCGAAGTATGTTCCAAACTGCCTGGTAAATATACTTAACTTTTTTTAAAAAAAACTTGTAGACACACAAGCTGACGGGCCTCCTGATGTTAGGTGGTCACCGCCGCCTATCAACTCCTGCAGCCCTCGTGGTGCTGCAGTCGCGTTGCCTAGCACTTAATACCCTATTTACACCTCTCTTGAAGGCGTTCATTTTGAAGCCCACCGGAAAAACCTCCGGAGGAAGGTCATTCCACATCTTGCAGGTGCGTGGAAGAAAAAAGCGGGTGAAACACACCGTGTGAAACTTCCACGCATCTACAATATGTGGATGAGCTCGTTGCCGGTTGCGGGAGGTTCGATGGTAGAAGTGGGAAGCAGGAATTAAATTGAACAGCTCTTCAGAACATTCGCCGTTATATATTTTATAGAAAACGCTGAGCGCTTCGATGTCACGGCGAAGACTCAGCGGCTCCAGATCCTTAGATACTGCTGCTGGGTCGTCGACAATACGAACGGCTCTGCGTTGCAAAGAGTCTAGGGGATGCAGTTGGTATTTCGGTGCACCGTTCCAGATGTGAAGACAGTTCTCCATGTGGAGCCGGATTTGCGCATTGTAGAGCACAAGACGCTGCCTATTCGTTATCATCTTCGTTAGTTAAACCGCTCCGCTGTTACAAATAATAGTCTCTTCATAAAAGAATTTCATTACTGACTACGCAGTCAACGCAGTAGAACGTAGTACTAATCCAGCTATTTTACATTTGTGCGTAGGTACACACGTACGCTACACGTCTAACAAATCCTGTTCCAGGCACTACAACGGATTCTTCCTTCAGCCACTTAGTGCAGCAATTTTTTTTTGCAGCAATTTGCTGTCGCTGTCACTCTTAAGTGACCATTTCAGGTGATCATCATAATACTTCATCAGCAGCTTTGTAATTGGATCTGTATTCCTCTATTATTCGTAAAGTCAACGTACATTTTATATGTACTGCCAAAACAATAATATCTGAACCATTTAGATAACTTTTATTGATAGTAGGTACATGCATTAATAATTATAGATCGAGATCTCTAATGGCGGTTTCCTATATCCGTCGGTAACCAACTACGACTCGTATCTCAAACTAGTGCCAAGCTTTTGACACGTTTACAAGGAGAAACGAGTCGCAGCTGGTTACCGACGGATAAAGGAACCCGACATAAATCAACTTGGGCAAATCGGCGTTGTATGTATGTATGTACGTTTGTTTGTCCGAGGATAACTTTCGAAGCGTTAATCAGATCATCGTGAAATTTGATACATTGGTAGGTAATGATGGCACAATTTTGGTGTGACTAAATGAGCTATAAATGGGGGCGGGGGGAGGGGGGGGGGGGTTGTTGAGATATTGGGGTTCAAGAGGGGTAAAAAAATGAAAATGAGACTATTAGGTCAAGTAAGACGTCAAATAAAAGGTCTTCATTAGTACATTTAAACTCCGTTTTTATTTTTAGTGAAGTCCTCATAGTTTTTGAGTATCCATAATAAAAACTGAACTTTGACGAAATTCACAGGATACACCACTCACCAGTGACCTCACATTGCTGTAATTTGGTATGAGTGTAGCTTAAATGACACAAATATAGGCAAATGTCTGAAATCCAGAATAACTGCAAGTTGTACCCCCAAAAAAATGTACCACATACATGAACTCCCGTTACCTGTAATTTGAATAAAACTGTAGGTCAAGTTAACTGGTTTATTTCGTGGCACTAATGTCTGAAATCCAGAATAACTGCAAGTTGTACCCCAAAAAAATGTACCACATACATGAACTCCCATTACCTGTAATTTGAATGAAACTGTAGGTCTAGTTAACTGGTTATTTATTTCGTGGCACTATTATGATAGTCAAAGATCACAACTAATAGCTTTTTGTTTTAATCGGAGCCTTCGAGAACTCAGTTCGGTTGAAGCGAACCACTCGTTATGATGTGCTATAACTGGCCCTAACGGAACTGAAACGCAATATCAAACACTGAAAGCGCAATATCAGCCACTTTAGACTGCTTGTTTCTCTGTAAGTCAGATTATTATATTCATCCGCCCGTGGTACACACGGATACACATCAAGATATACATTTCCAGTATAAGCTGACCTCGCATTGTGCAGGCTTTTCGTAGAATGAGAGGTCAGCGTATACTGGATTTTATAGCTTGATGTGTAGCCGTGTGTACCTAGTGTAATATTTTGAACAAAAATACTATTTAAATTGCTGTGCATAAATTATTAATTCTACTTCAGTACACAGACCCGTGAGGATACCTTAATCAAATGGATAATATCCTATCCTAAAGCTATGTTTCACTAGAAAGATGGGGTACATCTTTTAATTAGTAACAAAACATTGAATTTGTTAACCCAGAATAAAAAAGGTACTCTGAATATACCCAAATAGGCTTTTCACAAAGAAGAATTACTTCAAAAATCCCAGATAAGGAATGAATAAAATATTAGATAAAGCAAACAAACCCTAATAAAGTTAAATTACTTGTTATATTTATCAAGGCAAAAAAACAGTCTGTGATTTGACCACATCCGAGGGGCGTTCGGACTTCGGTTCCTCCTAGGGTTATTGACCGACATCACCAATCTTTTATGGCGTAACAGTCCCGTAGCAATTCCATAACAGGCACTTACAACTGAATCAGTCGCGGAATCGTTGCGTAGCATCACTGACTTATCAATAGTGATCGGCATAGGTAGTGCTATTCACGGGAATTAGTGACCGTTAACTTAACATGGATGTGCCTTCTAAATCCTGGAAAATATATTTTATTTTATATAACAAGTTTTTTTAGGATTTCGTATTTTACATAGTAACTATTCGGTTTTATGCAAATACATGTTGTATTGGTCACTAAAGTCATCCATTTCCCTCACGCTTTTGTAGCTTATCGCGGGTGAGGTGAGGACTCGGTTTCACTATACGCACACATTTGCAGCGAGTACATACACAATACGCGGCGCTATGTATGTGACAATATATTCAGAAAAATATTGCCGGGAATCGCGGAATAAATCCCGGTGCATATCCATATTATCTTATCATTCAGGTTCATTGACCCAAAATAGCACTACCTACGCCGATCCCTACTTATCAATGAGGGCTTTTACGGTTATAGAAACTTTATTCTCAAAAAGAATTATGCATTCACTGAATATGAGAACTTAAAAAAAGTAAATAGGTATTTTAAACTATGACAGTAGCTTTTCATTCTCGATTTAAAAAAAAAGTAGTTTCAACTTAGCGTAACAGATGGCGCCTGCTAAACAAACACCCGAGACATGCCCCACAAAAAAAAATATTTCTTAACTTGCCAAACTGTCAAAGTCGCAAAACAACATCAACATTTCTAGAGAACATGCTCACTCCGTATTTGTTTCGTCTTGTGTGTGGAAATCAATGTTTTTTTGTGATCGTATTATTTCTTAGACCTGTGCTAGCCTAATGGGATCTGACTAATCGATACACTGTCTATCGATCTAGAATGGATGTTGGTGGTTATTCTGGAGAAGCTTTGTTCCAAGAACACTGAAGTTATAGCAGTTTTCTTCAATATTCTTTTGGCAGTATCTTTTAGAAAAGGATAACTTTTAGGAGGAAAAATGACAAGAAAATATTAAGGTAAGATACTTAATATTAAGGTAGAATATATTAGGGTAAATATCGCTAAAATATCTTACCGTAATTATTTCAATATGATGGTGTCACAAATAAATCAGTTAGGTACACACGGCTACACATCAAGCTATTTTTCCAGTATAAGGCCGAATGACAACAACCGATATACGATAAAAACCGAAAGTGATTTCATTTGAATGAGTTTTAACAGATTATGCGAAGGAAAATAATAGGTGTGACATACATATGATTCTTCATATATTAATCGTTTCAGCGATGGAGCAGCGTCATTTATTAGCAGTTGTAAAACACGGCCGTGAAAAGCCCTCATTGCGTAGCAATCACGTAGCAACCACGTAGCAGTCGTGTAACTGTCTTGTAGCTGACTCGTAGATGGAATACCTAGGAGCTTTAATACGTCCCCACTGTTGAAGTGAAAACTTCTTTAGGCGCGTTGGGCATTTTTTGAGATGGGGAAAAAACCCTTGTACTCGCGACACTGTTACCGTTCCCATTACCGATACCTCTGTATACAAGTAGTAAAAATTACTTTAGGCGCGTTGGGCATTTTTTGAGATGGAAAAAACCATTGAACTCGCCACACTGTTATTGTTACCATTACTAACACCTCTGTAAATAAGTATCACGTATTTCTTCAAGTTTTCACTTCTGTCGACACTCCCAGAGTGCCACTTTTTTCGCTTTTGATGTATTGCGTACCAATGAATGAATGAAAACGCTTTATTGTACACAATATAAACAAAAAAAAATACAAAGCAAATAGTATAATGGGCGGTCTTATCGGTTAGAAGCGATCTCTTCCAGACAACCTTTGGATGGAGAGGATTTTGTTATAACAAATATAATAGTCGGGGGTGTACATTTATGGCCAAACTGTTTATTAAGAGAGTGCGTCTAATACCAAAATAAAAATATAACTAAATACTAAATTTTATAAAAAAATATTAATACAAATAGATCATATATACTTACATTAAATTTATATATATACATATAGAATATAACATATACATATTATTATATATAATATAATAATCCTACTATCCTACTAATATTATAAACGCGAAAGTTTGTATGTATGGATGTTTGTTACTCTTTCACGCCGAAACGGCTGAACCGATTGCGATGAAATTTAGTATGTACGTAGATCATAACTTGGATTAACACAGAGGCTACTTTTTTTGGCCAACAATGCGTGCGAAGCCGCTGTAGCAGCTAGTATGGTATATAAAGAAAAGCTGATAAATGCGATTACATATATAAATGAATTGTGCGATACTACGACGTTTGTGACAAATACAATTTTTATTAGCATCTTATTAACCAACTTATTTAGCCCTCATTGCGTAGCAATCACGTAGCAATCACGTAGCAGTCGCGTAACTGTCTCGTAGCTGACTCGTAGATGGAATACCTTGGAGAATACTCAATGGCTACAACCTTACTGTCTGCTTTTGAGGTGATAAAGTTTGGAATAAGTGGTTATGCTGATCCGAAAGGAGGCATTTTCCTTAAAAAAGCAATGTTTGACCCATAACTTTAAAAAATCGATAATTATGCCAGGCGTCGAAAATTAAAGGCGAGTCGAGACGCGGTGCGCAGCCTATCTCAGCCCACTCTCTCCAAGCCAGATAGGGGTTTATGAGTCATAAAAAAATTGTAGGTACCGCAGCGTCTCCCAGCATACACTCTTCAAGTCACAGGGTCTAAGGGAAGGCTCATAAAAAACCGCAGCAAACGTATTTTAGGCCTCTTTCTTAAATTTAGATAGGGTCGCAATGATGCAATGATGACGCATAAAAATTGGCTGCTTTTCTCTCACTCTCACAAATCAGCTGTATGCTTTTTAACTAACTTCAAAAAAGGAGGAGGTTCTCCATTCGACTGATTTTTTATTTTATTTTATTTTCAAAATTTTTGGAAAACTTACAGCTAGGTCTTAAAAATACTTATTTACATAATACATGCCGGTATATACCAGCGCATGTGTGCTGATGGCCAATTAAAAAGTTTCCGCAGATATGTAAATACATAAATAGAATAAAGAACACAGTGAATGTAGACGACAGAAGATATAAAACATAAATCGACATAAAATATAAGTTATAGTTAATTTTAAAAAAAATCATCGCTTAGCGAGCGTTTAACCTTACTTGCAGATGTGTTAAATAAATCGACATCAATATTTTTATTGACCAATGAGTTGAACGATGATTTTTATGTTTGTTACCTCAGAACTTTCGGCTGGGTGAACTGATTTTGATGATTCTTTTTTTATATGAAAGCTGGTGCTTCTCGTGTGATCCCATTTCTATTTGGTCCAGTTCTGACAATGGCATCTATGAGAAAACCATATATGTCTTAAATTTGTTTATTTTTTTTGTTATGTTATGTTATGTTTGTTAGCTCAGAACTCCGTTATGTATAAAGCGATTTAAAAAAATAGTTTTTTATTTGAAAGGATATACTTTTAAATTAATAATATGGAAATTTCATCAAAATTAGTAGTGTAGTTTGGTTTTTGTGACGTCACGACAACTGACGAGTGCACAGTTGATCTATCGGTTATTTATTTATTTTATAAGTAATACTATTCGGAAAGTGCCGCTGACGTTCTTGGTACATGGATTACAGTGTTGTGTCGATCTGGTGACGTTTTTTTGCGTATTTAATAAGATATAACAGTATTATTAACAAAAACAATTTGTTGTGATCGATAAAAGTGTTTAAGTACCCTCTCTTACAAAAAAAGTGAACAAAGTCAATTATAAACAGTGTCTGGACATCTCACTCTGCGTAACAGAGCTATATCAATTTTATTGACCGTTTGTTCCCGATCTTTATACAGCGCCATCTGTCATAGAATAGCGGCATCACCCGAGTGACGACCATAATTAATTGGAATTTGGCGCCATTTACCGGAATTTGGTATTTACCACCACCTTTGGATTTCAAAGTGTGGCTGTGTCGGGGTAATAAGCAGAGCATCAGCTTAAAATATCCGCGTCTCATAATGGTGCAATGTATTGCTTGTGGGAAGTTTCTGAAGGGGGGCGTGGTATGTCCCCTCTGCAAGAGTACCAGTAACCACGAATGCGTTCTTCTGTCGTCGGGTGCTCAGGTTGCCGCTACTTGGCGCTGCTCCGATGCCAGGCCGGTGCTCCTAAGGGCAGAAATCCTGCAACGCCTATCCGTACGACGCAGCAGAGCTATGCCACCTCAGAGGAACCGATGGCGCTTGATGACACCGCCAACAACATTACGGCAGAATTTACTGAAGCAGAGCATCAGCTGCAGCTACGCACCTTGCTCGAGGCCATGATGTCGGAGTTCACAGGTGTCCACAGCACTTTGATCGCGGATTTAAACTTCTTTAAGACGGAGTTTCAGATGATGTTTGCCGAGCTGCGAGAGTTCCGGTCCGAGATAGCCGAGCTGAGGACCAACACGCCAAGCATGGTGCAGCGCGTGGAAGACTACGAGCGCAGGCTAGGGGCGGTCGAGCAGCGCCGAGCTGAGCCCGCCACCGAGGAGGTGGCTGCGCTCGAGCGCAGCGTCGCCGACCTAAAGCAGGAGCTGAACGACCGCGACCAGGATGCGCTCCTGGCCGACCTAACGATCGGGCAGTTGCCGGAGAACCGCGGGGAGAGCGTTCTGCACGCCGTCAGTGCTGGCCGCCAGGCTGGGCGTCCCGCTGGAGGAGCGCGACGTGGTGTTCGCGGAGCGGGTGGGGGCAGCGCGGACCCGAAGGAGGGATACCGCGTGTGCCGCGCCGCGTCGTGGTGCGACTGGCGCGGCGTGAGCTGCGGGACCGCCTGCTGCAGGGTGCGCGCGTGCGGCGCACGCTGACCACCGCCGATGCCGGCCACGACGCCGGCACCGGCGCTGCCACCGCCACTGCTGGGGCTGCGTCGTGCATCTTCCTGAACGAGCGGCTCACCGCCAGCTATTCCACCGGGTGCCGTGGCGATTCGCGTGGACCAAGCGGGGCAGAGTGTACGCGAGACAGGGCGAGGGCAAGCCTGCCTACCCCTTTCGCACGGAGTCTGACGTAGCGAGGGTTTTTGGCTCAGTACACGTTTGAGTTGCCGCCTCAATACCGGATATAAGAAAATAAAAATGGATAAGTTTTCATTTTTGTTTCTAATAATTAAAATAGGTGGCTGTTATTTGTATATAACATTTATATGTTCATGTTTAATGTCTAAATCTAAGAGTAAAAATGTAAATTTTGGTTACAAGTTAAACCATATTATTCTTACCTCAGCTAGTTGTACTTTAAGGTGGGTGCTAACTGGTATTCTATTGGTGGGACCAAGAATGAAAATCTCATTTACTACAACTGCACCATCATTTTTATTAATCTCAATCATGTCCTTATCTTCTTCTTTTCATATAAACCCTTTATTTATTATACACACTTTTTTGTTCCTACTCTAATTATTTTGTTGCACCTTGTTTACTTATTGTCTATAAATTTGTTCATTTTGATATCAAACAATCCTAATTTTTGTTTTATTATACTCCACCAATGCCATCCATTCCCGAATCTTTCCATTAAAAACCAAAACTTTCTTTGAAACACTTGAAAGTTCGTCTGTTTAATGCGGGTTCTCTTAATACGCGGCAGGATGAATTTGTTGTTGCGGTCGAGGAGCTTGGACCTGATATTCTTGCTATTAACGAAACCTGGGTGGGTTCTGAGCAGGACTATAAGGCACCTAACTATCGCTTTATTAATCAACCTAGGCATTCCAGTATTAAGAAAGGGCGTGGTGGAGGCGTTGGTTTCTATGTTAGGAAGGGTTTCAATGCACGCGCCTGCCCTTTCCCCGTTGTACCCTCAGTGGAACAGATGTGGTTGCGTCTTAGTGTATTGGGTAAAACTGTCATTATTGGCACTGGTTACCGGGCCCCCTGGCAAGATGCTGCCACTTTCTTTGATGCCATTACTGACTCTATCACATCCTTTCCCAAATGTGATAACATTGTACTAGTTGGAGATTTTAATATTGATGTGCTAAAACAAAATCACGGTAGGCTCCCACTACTGCAACAATTTCTGCACTACCTTAAACTTTCTCAGGTAATTACCGAACCAACTCACTTGAATATGCACAATGAACTAACATGCATTGATTTAGTCTGTACAGATGCAAAAGCTCGAAGGTTTGCTATGAAGCGCACTCCTGAACTGGGTAGGCATGCTATGTTGACAGTTGAATTTAATATTAAAAAAGATAAACTTCAACCTTACTTTGTGACTTATAGACCGCTAAAAAATATAATCCCTGAGCTATTTAATAATGATCTTAATAATGTTAATTGGTCACTTCTACCTGCTTCAAATTGTATAAATGAACTAGTTTTGACATTTACTTCCTTACTTAATATGTTATTTGACTTACATGCACCCATCAAAACCCCTAAATTTAGAGCCCCCCCTCATCCCTGGATTACTGATACTATTAAAACTATAATAGGTATCAGAGATTCTTACCACAAAGAACACACTTTACATAAGACTGACACACTAAAAAAATGCTATAAAAGTATGAAACATATAATCATACAAGCTATTGATAGT
This sequence comes from Philereme vetulata, assembly GCA_918857605.2. Taxonomy (NCBI): domain Eukaryota; kingdom Metazoa; phylum Arthropoda; class Insecta; order Lepidoptera; family Geometridae; genus Philereme; species Philereme vetulata. The sequence goes on along the minus strand of OU975442.1, from coordinate 9,746,121 downwards.
GAAAAACGTGCTTTATTTACCCAAAAAATTAATGATAATGTTGGCAGTTCAAAAAAGTTGTGGAAAAATCTGAAGAATAATATTATTCCTAATAAAAAGCAGACAACTGGGCTTCCCCCGCAGTTTAATGACCCTGACTCTATAAACTCCCATTTTCTCAATGTGCCTGGGCCTAACCACGTCGAACTCTCTCAGCTAACTTACTTTGAGTTTCATCGGTATGGCTCGCATAGTTTTTCGCTACAGCCTGTGAGTGATTACACAGTCCTTAGGTAATCGAGAGTATTAAATCTAACGCGTTAGGCATAGATGGTATCTCCATTGATATGTTACACTTGACATTACCTCAGTCCTTACTTACTATTACTAGCATTATCAATGGATCCATATCTAGTGGTATCTTCCCAGAGTCATGGAAAGTGGCAGTTGTTAAGCCCATCCCCAAAAATAATTAGCCATCTTCCTATAATGACTTAAGACCCATAAGCCTTCTTCCCTGCTTATCAAAAGTCTTGGGAAAAATTGTCTGCATGCAGATGATTAAGTTCGTGGAGGAAGTATCTGATGGTCCCATCAGATACTTCCTCAATACCAGTCCGGCTTCCGCAAAGGACATGGTACATCAACTGCTCTCCTCGATGTAGTTGATAATTTGCTGGCAGCACAGGATGAAGGAAAGTGCAGTGTCCTGGTTCTCTTGGACTATTCCAGGGCTTTTGATTCCATTAACATTCCTCTTCTTTTGTCCAAGCTGGCTTACTACGGTTTCGACTCGCATACAATTAAATGGTTCTCCAGTTACATGGATGGCAGACAACAGTGCGTTGAACTCCAGTTGCCAAGTGGAAAGTCATTTAGATCCTCTCCCCGCCTGGTACCACGAGGAGTCCCGCAGGGATCCATTCTTGGCCCCATCCTTTTCATTCTGTTTAGCGCTGACATAATTAGTAGGGTGACATCTTGTCAATAGCATCTGTACGCTGATGACTTGCAGGTATATAATTTTTTCCCCCCTTCGGACTATGCTCGTCGTGTAACTGTCGTTAATAAGGACTTAGAACAAATATTTCAGTGGTCCATTTCCAACTCCTTAGTCCTTAATCTCATGAAATCCAAGTATATGCTGTTTGGGACAAAGAAAGCGTTAAATAAACTATCCGATGCAGTTATAAGCATACAGATTAATGGAGAGCTGGTTGATTGAACATGTAACGGAAGCAAAAAACCTGGGGTTGATACTGGATACCCATCTCCGGTTTGAAACTCATGTTGCTGAATGTGTACGTCAATCTCTCTACCGTCTTCGACTTCTGTATAAAATCCGGCCATATCTCAGTGAGGAGGTACGTATCATACTGTGTGAATCCTTAGTACTCTCTTGCCTAAATTACTGTGACACAGTTTATGGTCCGTGCCTTCTGATTCGCACTGAACAGCTTATCCAACGTGTTCAGAATGCTTGCGCACGTTTCTGTTTCCCTGTTCCCCCCCCCCCCGCACTCATATTACCCCTTACCTTAATACTTCTAATATGCTGAAAATGGAAGCACGTAGGGAACATCACCTTGCAACTCTTCTATTTGGCCTTACCCATAACAGAGTACCTTCCTACCTTTATTCGAAGCTCAAGTGGGCTAGTGATAGCTCAAATTACAAACGATTGTGCACTCATCTGGTTTTTTTAACGCCGAGGCATAAATCCGTAGCCTTTCGGGGTTCATTCTGATTTGCGGCCACACGGTGTTGGAATGACTTACCCCCACCACTTCGAGTGTTAAAAACCGTAAAAACCTTCAAATCGGTACACAAAAAGGAGCTCATTCTTCGCCAGAAATGCATATAACGCCTGCTTCACTCACTGGACAATGCGCTTCGAGTATTGGTGGGTTTGTATTCTGCTCTATACTCTTCATAGATGGTCGTCAACCTGTTTTTCATTGGTCTCTCTCTATACTTTTTTTAATCGTTCCTTCCTTAATTCCGTCCTTTATTTATTTTACTTTATTTAAATTATTTATACGTAGTTACTTTATATGTATGTATTTTACTAATGCCTGTTTTCCATGTTTCTTCGGTTTCTCCCTCTGGTCGTGAGGTCACTATAACAGGCAGTCTGAAAACCAGCGTTGGTCTGCACTTAGTGCGTAAGCGTGGACCAACCCAAAGCTGAGACTGATCCTTTTTGGGACACCACACAGTACAGAACCTTTTAGCGGCCACGTATTTATGTAGCTCTTGTTAGGTACCTGCCTATAACGACCGTTTCTAATTCTGTTGTTTTTATGCCTTTCTGTGTTTTTATAGGTATTACTCGTGCGCGATAACTTGGGACCTGCTAGGAATGCGACTCCCCGACCGCTTCCCCTGCACTTCCCCGATGGCGCCTGTATTGTACCGTTCGCATCACTATTTTTTACTAGGGTTTTTAGTCTCGTACTGGCCTATGTCACGTAACGACGCGCTCTGGAATTCTTTTAGTTTTCGTTTGTGTTATTGTTTTGTTGTTATAGTTTGTGTCATTGTTTTGTTGTTGTAGTTTTTGTTGTTATAGTTCTTGTTAAGTGTTTTTGTTATCATTATGAAGGGTAAACCTTTGCATAGCGGAGAAAGAAACCTCGTGCTAAAAGTGTTAGAGTTTTTTGAAAACGAAAAACGGAACAAACAGTTTTGTTTACCTGTTGACCAGGCAGTAAAACGAACATGACGAAGATAGTGACGAAGATGAGATAATGTAAATAATAGATAAAATAAATGTATAAACTTAAACATTGTATTTTTGTTTTATTCAAATAGTGTAAAAAAGATTAGATAAAAAGCAGCGTTCTTCCTGAGTAACATAATAAATTAGGTTAAAAAAAACAAAGACGAAGCCGCGGGCGGCTGCTTGTTATGTTCGCTATTTTGCGGGCGGTACAAACACGCCAATATGACGTCACCGCGCTCAGGTCCCAACTTATCGCGCACGGGTAATAGGTACCTACCATTTTCATAATGTTATTTCTAATGTCTATTTCAATCTTTTCTTTTATTTTATTACCTTCTGTTTTATTTTGTCTGTACTGTACTGTTGTCCTAAATAAATGTCTTTTACGTTACTTTTTACTGTTATCTGAAGTCGCTTATATTCTTGTTAAAAAGTTACTTGTTACATCCCAAAACTACGCGGGCGAAGCAATCGACTTTACAACAATGATTTAAATAAATGACGAAAGTGTTCTTAGTAAAATATATAAATTTAAAACGTATTCGCGACTTCGAAAGACCTAAATTAATTTTAAACGTGACATCTGTACCCATTTTTAACAGACTTCAAAAAACGAGGTTTTGAATTCGACTGTATTTTTTTGTTTGTTACCTCAGAACTTCGACTGGGTGAACCGATTTGGATGATTCTTTTTTTATTTGAAAGCTGGTACTTCCTGTATGGTCCCATTTCCATTTTGTCCAGTTCTGACAATGGCATCCATAGAAAACTATATAAGTCTTAAATTTGTTTAGTTTTTATGTTATGTTATGTTTGTTAGCTCAGAACTCCGTTATATATCAACCAATTTGGAAAATTAGTTTTTTATTTGAAAGAATATACTGTTAAATTGATTCCATGGAATTTTTATCGAAATTGGTAGTTTAGTTTGGTTTTTAATGTTATCTGAAGTGAGTTATATTTTTGTTAAAAAGTTACTTGGCGTGTCAAGTGAAGTAATTCGGGATAATGTCAACTTGGGACTTTTTCTCAGTATTTTTGATATTTCTTTTGCAGTTATTTTCACGGCACAAATTATAGACCGTCTACTTTAAGTCTACAAAACCCTAATAATGATAATTAAAATAATTGTCAATTACGTGGAGGGAGGGAGGGGGTTATATGCCGAAAATGCAACTTTAAGGTTGTTTTTGAAAGCCCTATTTCAATGACCCCCAGAAGGCAACTTGCACAACGCAATTAGTATCGTATTTAGTGCCTAAATATGATTTAGAGAGTTGTGAAAACATACTGCAAACGTGAAATAAATATAAATTAATTAATTAATTTTAATTAATTTATTATTATTATTATTAATATTAATAAATATTAATTAATTTAATTATTTATCATTAATCTAAAAATGCGGTTGTTTTTTTTCTTTAAAATAAACCTATAGTTTCCTAAGAACAAAACTTCTAAATACAAAAGAAAAGGGAGCTGCCATAAATGAGACACAATTTTGCCCCAGCCTGTATGTCTCTACAGGGTGGGACAAAATTGTACCTCATACCTCAACAACAGCCACACCTACCAGTTATTATGTGTTTTTAGAATACTAGCTTCCGCCAGCGGCTTCGCACGCGGGGTTTGTCAAAAAAAGTTGTCTATGTGTTAATCCAGGTTTTAATATACGTACACACCAAATTTTATCTAAATCGGCTGAACCGATTTTACGACGTGAAAGAGTAACAAACATCCACACATACTTCCATACAAATTTTCACGTTTATTATATTAGTGGGAAGGTAAGAACTGGTTTTGCTGTAAAATGCAGGAGTTTCATTAGTAGGTTCCTGGTGGATTCTTCATTCTTCAGTAGTCCTTTGAAGTTTTTTGTATAAGAATAAATTAAGGACTCCACATTAGCAATAAGTGAAAATGAAAAATAATAGTAGTGATATTTGGCGGACATTACATTACAGGTTGAAAAAACAAACAAACGGACCCTTATTTCTATATTTGAAAAAAATAAGCAAGTAAAACTGCCAAATTTTTTGGGTTCCGTACCCAAAGGGTAAAACGGCACCCTATTACTAAGGCTCCGCTTTCTGTCTGTCTGTAAGTCTGTCACCAGGCTGTATCTCATGAACCGTGATAGTTAGACGTTAGTAAGATTCTTAAAAATCATCTCAAAAATTTCAAGCTTAGACGGGACTTGAACTCGCAACCTTTCTCTTGATACGAGGACGCACTGCCAATTGTGCTACAGGCTCTTGTCACGCCAGGGTCGAAATTAGTGAGATGATTCAGAATTACGGCTAAAGCGCCGTTAGCTCCATCTACAGGAAAACTTATGTAGTTTTTTGTACCTGCTCAATGCCAAATGTTGCAGTTCAGTACATTGACAAGAGATGTCGCGTTGCTTATTTCAAATAGTATTTTATTTATAGTGTTATCCGACACATACGGAAAATTCCAAGATTCTTAAAAATCATCTCAAAAGTTTCAAGCCTAGACGGGACTTGAACCCGCAACCTTCCTCTAAAAAAAAGATTTTTAAGAATCTTGGAATTTTCCGTATGTGTTCGAATATAAATAAAATACTAGACGTTAGTAGTTAGTTAATTACGTAAAGACATAGATAGTTAATTTTAAATTTTAATTATTTTATATGTAATATTTGCACACCAGGACACTATCTGGTAGAATGTTAAGAGCTTGAATTGTACATTAAGACAGTTGCAATTTTCCCAGATGATGTATTTCTGTTGCCGCTATAACAAAAAATACTAAAATGAGAATAAAATAAATATTTCAGGGGGCTTCCATACAACAAACGTGAGTTTTTTGCTCGTTTTAGCAATTTTTGGGTTTCCGTACCCAAAGGGTCAAACGGCAACCTATTACCAAGGCTCCGCTGTCTGTCCGTCTGTCACCAGGCTGTATCTCATGAACCGTGATAGTTAAACAGTTGAAATTATCACAGAAGATGTATTTATTTGTATTTATTGCCGCTATAACAACAAATACTAAAAACAGGATAAAATAAATATTAAAGGGGGGCTCTCATATGTCGTTTTTGCTCGATATTGATAACGACAACAGGCAGATGCTTGAAATATTCACAGAATATTTAGTTATTTATTCACTTTAAAAATAAATAAATAAATTAAACTAAAACAAACATATTTATATTAAGGGCGGCTCCCATACAACAAATGTGATTTTTTTTTTGCGGTTTTTATAGATAATGGTACGGAACCCTTCGTGCGCGAATCCGACTGGCACTTGGCCGGTTTAATTATTTATTTGTTAGTTTATCTCTGTAGTAAAACTCCTACGCCGCGCTACGCGATTCGTAGACACCATTCATCATCATCATCATCATCATATCTGCCGTAGGACGTCCACTACTGGACAAAGGCCTCCCTCATTGGTCTCCAGGAACTGCGGTTGGAAGCGGCCTGCATCCAACGCCGACCTGCGCTTCTTACCAAGTCGTCTTCCCATCTTGTAGGTAAACGTCCTATGCTGCGCTTGCCGGTCCGTGGCCTCCATTCGAGAACTTTCCGGCCTCATCGGTCATCTGTTCTGCGCGCTATATGGCCTGCCCATTGCCACTTCAACGAGCTAATCCGTCGGGCTATGTCGGTGACTTGAGTTCTCCTACGTATCTCCTCATTTCTGATTCGATCCCGTAGAGAAAATCCTGGTTTGGGGATCCCTGGTCTAGTATATAAGTAGGAATAGATCTTATCACATGATTTGTCGATGTTAGTCTTTGTAATTAAAATGGCTTTCAGAACTGGGACACTTGGTCCCATTTGGCATCAAATCGAGCTTCGCACTAAACTTGACCCCGTTATTAGTAAAAGCCTAACAGCTTGTAGCCTGTCGTAAAAGTGGAAATAAATAAAACCGGCTAAGTGCGAGTCAGACTCGCGCACGAAGAGTTCCGCACCATTATCTATAAAAACGGCTAAAACATCACGTTTGTCGTATGGGAGCCCCCCTTAATTTGTTTATTTTATTCTGTTTTTAGTATTTGTTGTTATAGCGGTAACAGAAATACACCATCTGTGAACATTTAAACCATGTAACTATCGCGGTCCATGAGATACAACCTAATGACATACGGACAGACAGACAGACAGCGAAGCCTCAGTAATAGGGTGCCGTTTTACCCTTTGGGTACTGAACCCTAAAAATAAATTTCCCGACAGCATTGCTTTTATAGCAGGGGCGTAGCTACCGCAGTATCTGCCGTATCAATGATACGGGGCCCCCGGGCTACAGAGGCCCCTAACGTGAATAAGCAAAAATTATTAAAATGTTATCCACAATGACACCTAATCTCTGTTTAGAAAAAACTGAAATCGTCTTCAGCTTCAGGTCTTCAGGTTCAAGATGATTTCATAAATCCATTTGCCGAAAAAAAGGCAAGAAAAGTGTATATTTAATTAGAATTGTTTGACTAGCTCAATTTCTAGGAGGAAGTGATAACTTATAATCAATACATATTTATTTAAGATAAGATAAATAAATAAATACTGCTGGACATTTCATACAGCGCTATCTAGCCCCAAACTAAGCAGAGCTTGTATTAAGGGAACCAGATAACTGATAGAATACTTATATACATTTTTTTTGTAAATACATATGTACTTATAATATATAGACAAACATCCAGACCCGGAACAAATATATGTAGATCATGCAAACATTTGTAACCCGCTACCTCCTGCGTCTCAGCCGGAGGTCGTTCACTGCGCCACGGAGGTCGTAAGATAAGATAAGATAACTCTTTATTGTACACCAAAGTAAAATACAGAACATAATTCTTACAAATAGATTTAGTACAATGGGTGGTCTTATCGCTAAAAGCGATCATTATTCATTTTTAATGCAAGCATTTTTGTTTCTTTTGTGAGAAATCTTTACCCTTCATTTGGGCTCCCCAACAAATTTTGATACAGGGCCCCTCAAAGGCACGCTACACCACTGTTTTATAGAATGATATGTAGGTGCCTACTTCGGTAAGCGGAATGCAATAAGTATTCCAATGTAGTTTTCAGTTTTAGCGTAGGCAGTAATTTTAACCCCACCACGACGTTGAAGCAGTCAACGTATTTAGACGAAATCCAGAGGCTGCTTTGATTTCAAACTTTATTAAGTACCTATACAATTTTATAGTTTGAATTCAAAATAGTATCTAGATGACACAACTGTTTCAGTAATAGATCTGTAAAATATAATTAATTTTATTTTATAATTTTATTAGCAGTACCTACTTGTGCTGCTGTGTTCCGGTTAGATGGTAATGGTATGTTCCTGTAATTACTGGCACATAGGCATAACAGCTAAGTCCTATAGTATGACAACGTATCCACATAGAGATCAAGACAACATAATAGCTTGTGTTGAATTCTATGTGGATATCCGTGGGCTGCAGTAGCCACTTAACATCTGGTAGACTGCATGCTCGTTTGCCATATAAGTAGTATAAAAATATATATAGATGTATATATATTATAGTCTATGTATCTATGTACCTATATTTTATTCAATTCTCTGTGACGTTAGTTGGTATCGCAGATAAATAAGTAACTAATATAATAAGTAATTTTCGTTAGGACAATTAATCGGCACTCATATCCCTAAAAATATATGCACGGTAGATTAATGGCCATAGATAGATATACATTTGCATTCATTACGTACGGATTCCGTGAGCGCAATTACCTACACGCAGAGAGATGTTTCATTAGCTTTTAGCACGTATCAGTCAGAATAATTGATCACATGGAAAACAGAAATGTGCAATGATATGCCTTGGTTGTTGACTTCAACGACAAAATAAGTGATATCTAAATGGGTGCCAAGACTGCCAAGTTCAGTGGTCAGTCATGAAATGTATTTATAACAATCTATAATATCATTTCTTCTTATACCTATAGTATTTCCATTTCTTTATTTTCTCGATGACAGCTCCTGTGAAAATTGAACGAGCGTCTTTTTTACATTATGTATGCATAACCTGACCATTCGTCCCGCTTTGGGCGGGACAGTCCCGCTTTCAGGCTGTCTGTCCCGTTGTCCCCAACCAGAGCAAAAATGTCCCGCTTTTACAATGGGACCAAGTGTGCCAGTTCTGAAAGCCATTTTAATTACACAGACTAACATCGACAAATCATGTGATAAGATCCATTCCTACTTATATACTAGACCAGGGATCCCCAAACTATTTTGGACAAGTGACCCCTTTTCCAAAATGAACCCCATGGCCAAATTACCTACTTTTAAGATCAACCCCCTTATTCATAATGGTCCGCTAACTTAAAACAGCTGATACAGTGTGTTATTTTTCATTCTGACTTAGGTCAATAGAAGAAGACAGAGTGAGAATTAGCAATGCTTTAAATTAGTTAGCAGACTATTATGAATACGGGGGCCTATCTTTCGTTTTTTTCTTATTAATACAAAATACCTAGGTACTAAGGTACCAATTGGAAAACTTTGCACTTGGTTAAGTGAGTAAAGTTGACTTCATCAAAATTTAACAAAATAAAACTACATACAATTCAGTAAATATCAAGTTTAATTTATAATGATTATTACAAATTAAGTACTTAAAGAATCTTAAGTAGGTAGGAAATTATATTTAAAAAAGTATTAATTCGCAAAGAGAAAATATAACATTCAGTGTCATGGATGAACCTGGTGACTATCTACCAATCTAGCTACATCCGGTTCAATATTGGTGAGTTGTAGCCTTAATTCTCCACGTTCGTTGATTTTCAAACGGTTTCTTTGTTTCGTCAAAATGTTTGTTACCATACTGAAGCTTTTTTCAACTAGGTATGATGATGGAAAAGCGATAAGGTATTTTTCAGCAATGTTCCACAATGTATGATACTGTGTTTCAATGTTGCGTTGCAACCAGAACTTCTGATAGCCTTGGTTGAACTTCTGCTTAAGCTCTTCGTCTGTGCTGATGGTAATCAACTCTTCTTGCATTATCACATTGGCTTCTTCTATGGCTGTGGTATTGTACGAATTTATTATCCATTGAGGAATTTGTAAATTTAAAAGATCCTCAAACATCTCCGTTAAATCCTTGTGTAATGCGTCCAAGTGAGTAACATATAATAAAATGTCTGGTAATTTTGACAAGTGCGGAAACTGCGAATATTCTTTTCTGCCTAAATTTTGTTTATAAAGGATTAGTTTACCCACGAAGGCCGATATTATTGATTTTGTTTTAATCAAGTTAAGATCGTCACCCTGCAGCTGCAAATTAACTTTGTTGAATATTCCAAAGATATCAGTCAAGTTATAAATATCTGTTTTACAATTGTTCAGATTTTCTTTCTAATTCAGATCTTTTTCTTGTAAAAACTCCAACACAGATTCAAAACTGCCTGAAAATCTTTCTAAGCTGGCCTCTTGATAGCCAGCGAACTTCAGTGTGCAGAAGTAATCGAGTAAAGACTTCGTCGTTTTCCTCACATAGCTGAGCAAATAACTGAGAGTTCAAAGAATTGCTTCGAATCTTGTTGATAGCATTTATTACATATTGTAAAGACTTATGCAATCTAGGACTCAGCTTTTTTGCTACTAAATGCTGCCTGTGAATCACGCAGTGAATGACCAGTACATCAGGCAGTTGTCGCTTTAAGTGAGCTATAAAACCACGAAGACGACCAACCATAGACGGTGCACCATCAGTCGCAACAGAAACAATGTTTTTCCATGGAATAGCTTTGTCAGTAAAAAAATGTTCCACGGCCAGAAAAATCGATTCTCCTCTGGTATCAGAATCTAAATATGTAGCAAAAAGCAGTTCATGGCACATATTTTCATCTTTGATATATCGAACATATCCTAACAACAGAGCTTCATTGCCGGGTAATGTAGACTCGTCCAACTGGAGAGAGAATCTGTTGGTCTGTAAGAACTTGCATAAAATGTTTTCCACATCCCGTCCCATCTCGTCTATGCGTCTCTGAACGGTGTTATTGCTCAAAGGTATTCTCTTTGAAATATCATGTGCGGGTTTGTGCAATACATTGTTAAGGACCTCCGCAATGGCAATGGTAAGATAAGCTGCTCTCCAATTGTGTGGGGTTTCCCCGACTTCGCTATTAGTAAAGATATATTATAGGACGCTCGTAAACCATCATCGTCTGTAATAGATGATGACGCAAACATCGATCTTATGGATGGTCTTTTGTCTAGTTTTTCTTTAAGTGCTTGAAAAAATGACAAGGGCTTACTTTTTTTGTCAGCATGTACTCTTGATAAGTGGTCATCCATTTTTGAAAGCTTCATGGCATCGTTACTGAATGCTTTTTCACATATGAGACACATCGGCAAGTGTTGATTTGATGGAGATGCAATAAATCCGAACATCAAGTAGTCCAAATTGTATTCTCTGCATTTTTTTTTCGTGTCCGCCATCATAAAACTCTCAGTAATCCTGCAAATAAAAAAAAAAGAAACTACCTAAATAAAAAACAATAATAAACTGTTAAATTTACTGGTAATTTTTTACAATTGAAACAACTGAGGCAACTGCAAACTGTTGCAAACAATCTACACATAGCTCAACTGATCACTATCACACAGTGGGGCAATGCAGACAGCGTCCTCAAGACGCTGGCTGCATTGCCCCATTGTATGGCAATGCTAATGCGCTCTACCAGATAAAAACTGTTTGGTACTTACCATGTTAATTTTTCATAAACTGCAGATATTGTATAGTTACGCTATTAACTCGCGTAGGGAGCTCAGCATTTTGTAAATTCTTTTTCAATCACTTTACTTCACTTAATTTAGCTATGTTATAACTATGTAATCTCTTGAAATAAATGAGTACTTATATGAGTTAGTATCGTTCAAGCTCCTACGAATTTCAAAACGCAAATAAACTTTCAACCTAAGTGCAAGCTCGTTAAATAGTAAAATATCGGGAACATGTTTGGACTTGCAACTTGATCATGAATTCGTTCGTATTTAATCGCGTAAGCGTCAAATAGAGAGCAAGTCAAAACGCGCCTGAAAGACGTACGCTCGAACTCATTATCTTGCACAAACTTGTCCACACTGACTTGCCGAGTTTTTCATCTTGTACGAACTTGAGACTTTACATTACTACAACAATGCTATTGCCTACAAAAATATTAATTATTCTAAGTACACGTAACACAACATAAACAATACAGTACCTACATACCTATCTTGAAAGATTTAAATAAGAACTTGTGTTAATTAAATAGGGGTCGATTTTTAGACCTCGTCGACCCCCAAAATCAGTTTTCGTTTATGTAGACCTCTAGGAAACCGATATCGACCCCTTGGAGTCGATATCGGTTTCCTAGGGGTCGACCATTTTGGGAATCCCTGTACTAGACCCTACATTTTAAAACTAATTTGCTCCACCGACAAATACAAAACATATGCGTCTTCAACCGCAATGTAATGTTAAAATTTCATATTAATATACCTAATATACCTAGTCAGGTCATAAGTATTGTCACACAGTAAAAACTTATCTTTTAGAATGCTGGCCACAAAAAAGTTTATTGAATTCGAAGTTCGAATTGTTCATTAAAATAAAAATGTATACTTTTTAGAATTTTACTCATTTTAAATATGGAGTGGACGCTTAAAGAAGACCGTGTTGCAGTTATTGCGTTGCATCGTTGCGGTTACGAGCCAATTCAAATTTTTGACATACTGAAAAATTTGAGTAAAACCAAAAGATTCGTTTATCGCACCATCAAACGATACAATGAAGACTCTAGTGTAGATGTCAGGTTAAGAAGTGGTCGCCCTCGGTCTGTTAGGACTCCAGCAGTGATAAAGCTGTGAAGGCGCGAATTCAAAGAAATCCCAAACGTAAGCAGAAACTGTTGGCCCTTCAGCTGGGGTTAAGCAGAACCACGGTGAAAAGGGTGTTAAATGAAGACTTAGGGCTTCGGGCATATCGAAGAAAAACAGGACATCGTTTGAATGCTCGTCTAATGGACCTGAGACTGAAGAGATGCCGCGCTTTGTTGAAGCGGTACGCGGGAAAAAAATATCGGGAAATTCTTTTTTCGGATGAAAAAATTTTTACCGTAAAAGAGAGCTACAATAAACACAATGATAAGGTGTATGCACACAGTAGTGAAGAAGCGACCAACCGTATTCCGCGTGTCCAACGAGGTCATTTTCCATCCTCGCTCATGGTATGGTTGGGAGTTTCTTATTAGGGCTTAACAGAGGTACATTTTTGTGAGAAAGGTGTAAAAATGAATGCAGTTGTGTATCAAAATACAGTCCTGACGAACCTTGTGGAACTTGTTTCTCATACCATGTTCAATAACAGGCACTGGGTATTCCAACAAGATTCGGCGCCAGCTCATAGAGCGAAGAGCACACAAGACTGGCTGGCGGCGCGTGAAATCGACTTCATCCGGCACGAAGACTGGCCCTCCTCCAGTCCAGATTTGAATCCGTTAGATTACAAGATATGGCAACACTTGGAGGAAAAGGCGTGCTCAAAGCCTCATCCTAATTTGGAGTCACTCAAGACATCCTTGATTAAGGCAGCCGCCGATATTGACATGGACCTCGTTCGTGCTGCGATAGACGACTGGCCGCGCAGATTGAAGGTCTGTATTCAAAATCACGGAGGTCATTTTGAATAAACTTTAGTGTCATAAGAGTCTATGTTTTGTTAAGTTCATTTTGGTATATAAATGGTTACATAATGAATAAACTTGTTTCAATTATTTTATATTAAACATGTGACAGAATTTATGACCTGACTAGGTATAGTTTTTCATTTTCTTTTATAATACATACCTAGTAAAATAAGTTAAATTGTTGTTAATGTTTAATTCCGCAAGCGTCCCGCTCTGACAAAAAAAATAAATGGTCACGTTATGAATGCATTATTTTATAAAAATATGACGCTTACGCACGTAGGTACAAGGATATACCAGAGTCGGAGAAACTGATATGGATGTAGCTATCGATAAACGTAACACGTTAACAGACCCGATATTTTTTTATAACTTTTTTTTTAAAACTTAGGACAACATATTGAAGCTTAAGGTGTGACTTGGCTAGATTTCATATATTTTATGAGACTAAAGTTGAAGTTTCAGAAATGATTTTTTACAACTAAAGTAGGTATAATTTTATTTATCTACGTACGAGTACATGTACTTAGTCTAAGTTTCGATTTAGGATACTAATGGATACTACGTAGGTAGGCTAACGTTTGATCTCATCGTCTGTGTGATGTGTCCTCTGATTTTTAACGCGACAAGGATCACACCAATACATTTTTGTACGGTTGCGGTGCCCGATCAATTTAAAATACAATACGTGGGTTAAAAAAATACTATGATGATGATTATGATCGATTTTAGGGTTCCGTAGCCAAATGGCAAAAAACGGAACCCTTATGGATTCGTCATGTCTGGCCGTCTGTCTGTCTGTCCGTCCGTATGTCACAGCCACTTCTTTCCGAAACTATAAGAACTATAATGTTGAAACAGTAGATGTATTCTGTGAACCGCATTAAGGTTTTCACACAAAAATCGAAAAAAAATCAATAAATTTTAGGGGTTCCCCATACTTAGAACTGAAACTCAAAAATTATTTTTCATCAAACCCATACGTGTTGTGTGTGACCTATCTATGGATAGGTCTTCAAAAAATAGGAGAATGATAAAACTAAAAATGATGTACATTACCATGCAAACTTCCACCGAAAACTGGTTTGAACGAGATCTATTAAGTAGTTTTTTTAATACGTTATAAATCGATCGTATTTAATTTATATATTTACAAAAAAAAGTATTCAATCAGTTATCTGGTTCCCTTACTACAAGCTCTGCTTAGTTTGGGGCTAGATAGCGCTGTGTGAAAGGTCCAGCAATATTTATTATTTATTTATTTAATTAACTAAAATTGTTGCCGTGAAAACCCCTCATTGAGACGACTAGTTTCAATGGCGGCAACCTGACTCCCAAAATTTTAACCGTCTGCACCACAGTGCTAAGAAATAAATTTGGTAGGTACTTAGGTAGCTTTTTTTAAATAAAAACTGACTCCATTGTTAGCATAAATATTTACACTGAATATATACCATAATATTAGATAAAACAACATTTAACTGGATATTTTTTTGTATTAAAATACTTATAGTTATTTAAATACTCTGTACCTACCAAAAGACACTCTCCTTACGGGTCTGGAGGTGCATAAGCTAGTCCAAGGTTCCTAAGCTCGCAGTCCTCTTGCATAAAGTCTTTGAGGAGTAACTTCTTAAGCGCTGTTCTTCGAACCTACACAGAGAAACTAAGTTAAGAACATAAAAAGTCGAGTCGAAGTTGAGACAAAGTTGCCATATGGCTTATTTGAGACAACAACGCAGAGACAACTTTTTTTTTAAACAAACCAGGCGCTTGCCCAGAAGAATAATTCTTCCTAGCTATGGCGCAAAAAATTTTTATGTATCTCCTGTATAATCTATATGTAGGTATACCTTAATTAAAAAATAAACTGGCGCAAATATCATCACCTGAAAACGGCTTGACTGATTTGGTTGTTTTTAGAGTTCTGTACCCAAAGGATACAAAGGGACCCTATTACTAAGACTCCGCTGTCTGTCTGTCCGTCTGTCACTAGGCTGTATCACATAAACCGTGATAGTTAGACAGTTGAAATTTTCACAGATAATGTATTTCTGTAGCCGCTATGACAACACATACTAAAAACAGAATAAACATTTAAGGGGGGCTCCCATACAACAAACGGGAATTTGTTGCTCGTCTTTGCTCGATATTGATAACGGCAACAGGTAGACGCTTGAAATATTCACAGAATAAGTAAATTAAAATAAAATTAATATTTAAGGGGTGCTCCCATACAACGTGTGTTTTTTTCCAATTTTTTTTTCGTTCTTAATAATTATAGATAATGGTACGGAGACCCTCGTGCGCGAGTCCGACTCGCACTTGGCCGATTTTTTTTAAATACTTACAACCTTTAGTTTACAGCACTAATAGTCAGTCTACTTACGTTACGAGTAAAACGACTACGAGTATACTCGTAACTGATCGGATGGACGGACGGGCGAAACAACATACCTACATGGTGAAACTTTAACAGTTCTACTACGGTACCCTGAAAAGTGAAGGAACTCACAACTCACAGCCAGGGTCTGCATTTTGGCCTGCCGCAGCTCCTCGCGAATGAACATCATCTCGGGACGAAGATCGCGGTGCGCTAACGGATCCATCTCGGTCTTCAGTTTTGGGTCTATTCTGGAGAGTTGCTGATCACTGAGGAGAAACACTTTAAATGTTGTAGGTAGGTAGGTAGGTTAGGTATTGGTGCAGATGGGTTGAAATGACGAGTACCTATGATGATGTGTGAAATTACCTAGCTAGGCTTAGCTTCGGCCTCGAGGTCGGCTGAGTTAATGTTGGCGGGACGATTTTGTGGCTTACGAGAAGATATGGTGGGAGAGCTCCGAAGACAGGAACCAGACAATGATTCGGAGAACATCTTTTATCCATCCAGCATGGCAAGTAGAGAGTAAGATAATGGTAGATTTTAATAGGTATTACATGCGCATTTTAGGCCCTACCTACCAGTTTTCGATTAGTATAGGTAACACTGATGGCCCCTCGACCATTCTTATGATTTTTTTTTGTGTCTAGCCTAACGCATTATGAGTAGATATACCTAACTAATTTGTTTATTATAGATAATGCTCTCCCCTCTCCGTCATAAAACCCTCATAGGAGGGTAGGTACAGGAGGGTAGGTACGTTTTATGACGGAGAGGGGAGAGCAAGCAAATAGACTCACAATGTAGCTCCAACATCTGCTTCCAGTACCCCAGCTTCTTCCAAGTTTTCCGGTGCAGCTTCATCTGTATCATCAGGTGCAGACATTGCAGTAGGTGGTTAGAATTTATATTAATCGAAGGAATAGGTAGTAATAAATTCGCTGAATACAACTATTAGGTAGGTACTTGTGTAGAAATGTAGAAAAGTATTTCTCTATGGTAGAAAGCAAGAGAAACTGAGAAAGCAAGAGAAACTGAGAATGCCTCAGAGAAAGCAATCTTGACAATAGTGTTTTTTCAAAACTCTTTTTATAGAATAGCTAGGCAATGATAAGCCAAAGAGGTCTTAGACAGAGTCCAAAGACGTTACAGCTAGGTGATGTCCTTTAGGGTTTTTTTGTGTTCTGTCTATGGTGCTGTGCCAGTCTTGTAAAAAGCCTACTACATTATTATGTTGATCTCTGATAACTTTTTAGGATGATCCATGCCGTGGATGGATGATCCTAAAAAGAGTGGTGGGGAAAGGATGGTGATGACGTGTCTATGGCACATTTTTTATTGTATCTGTCAACTAATAGGTGACAGTGATATTATCTATTGTGACGTATCGTGTTGTTTTTGCGTGTGTGACAATTTTGACTATCTTTGACATTTCAATCAGAGTTGCCAGAAAGCTACTTTTATAACCAATTAGGTTACTTTTACGTTTGTCAGGTTATTTCCAAGTTACTCGACTCGGATGGTTACTTGTTGGTTACTTTTCGAGATCATGGATTTGAGATTTTGTGGGATTATTCTTTATTTACATTATGCAGCGTAAGCATTCACTTACTTTTTGTAGTCTGCCTGGAAGAAAGCACCAGAAGCAGGATCGCTCGCTGGGTATTCCACCTCACCCACCATTGCTTTTTCATTATTAAACGAGACTATACTCGCCATTTCACTAGTTTTTCATTCAGGAACTTCTAAACCATGGACAACTTTTATTTACGAATACCACTTTCTCCGATCGTCCGACGACGTTCTCGTCGTATTGTAAATGTGTTGCCAGCGGGCTCTATTCAAAAGTAACCCTTATGTGAAACGGCATTAGCACATTAGTACTTTTTTCATCATTAGGTCGTCTACAGGCTTGTATTGCAATAAGTGTATGTATGTGTTGTGCACTCTGCTTTTCGTGAGCTGCAGGTAAGGGCTCAGATAAGTGAGACTCATTACCCTGGCATCTACTCGCGGGGCATACGAAACCTGAGTCACTAGGCTATGCTCTTCCTTGCCTGCCTATCTTGCAGGAGACAACTCTTTGGATATTTTCGTTTGCCATTTTGTGATCTCGCGGGCAGTGAATTAGTGACATTGACGTAACCCAATGCAGAATTGCGTTACATCTTTGATTTGTGTTGGTTCTTTGGAGGGTGGAAAGTATTTATCTTACGACAGTTCTTATTTCTTTATATTTTAGAAGGTAACAGAGATAGAGCAACAGAGTGTTTATAAGCTTTTTGTTTTGTATCATAGTCGGTCCACTGCCTGACGACAAGAAGGTAAACTTTACCTACCCTGTAACATATAGGTTGCGATTGTTGCCACCTATCATTTTGGTTTATTTTGTTTGAAAATGTAGGTAGATATAACCCAAGCAGTGGCTGATAGCTGGATATAATTGTGTTGTTTTGTTGACGTTTTGATTGAATTTAAATATAAAAAAAAAATCAAGTTCAGTTAGACGCTTATCTTTTACAGGCAAAAGTTTGCGCCCTAAAAAATTTAAAAGGTTACTTTTGTTTGTATCACACTAGGTTTACTTTTGACTAGAGCCCGCTGGCAACACATTTACAATACGACGATAACGTCGGACGTTCGGAGAAAGTGTTATTCGTAAATAAAAATTGTCCATGTTTTAGAATTACTGAGTGAAAAACTAGTAAAATGGCGAGTATAGTCTCGTATAATAATGAAAAAGCAGTGGTGGGTGAGGTGGAATACCCAGCGAGCGATCCTGCTTCTGGTGCTTTCTTCCAGGCAGATTACAAAAAGTAAGTGAATGCTTACGCTGCTTATTGAAAACACAAACAAATCTTGTAAATTATCTATACTTACAAATTATCTTATTAGGGGATCTTACTAGGGTCATATTCCTTGACTTTTGTCAAGTTCACCCTGGGCGTATTGCTTACTTGTTTCAGTCTACAGTAATATGGTTTATGTATTAATATGTGATAGGTGTTAATCGAAGAACTGATAGCCGTTGAGCGGAAAGGTTCTTGAGTGGAGACTAGGCACTGGAAGGTGCAATGTAGGACAGCCCCAACTAGATGGTAAAATAGTCTAATAAAGGGTGCCGATAGCCACCCTTTATTACCACAAAACATTGGTTGCTCATGAAATCTATCAGGAGGCCTATGTTCAAGATGACCCAATTGTCACCATTCTACCTAAAAAGTGTACCAGTAGTCTCACTAATCCGGCACTTCAGTAGTCTGGTACGTCCAATAACCCGGCACCCTCCACTCACACCTCCCTCATCCCTCCCTACTCTCTTTCCGAGCTTGCACACATATATTTTATTTACTTATTATGAATTTTTCTATACAATTGAATAATCTGGCACCCTATAGTTTTTAATAGTACTGGATTAGTGAGACTACTGTATATAACTTTTGTTTATTTATTTTTAATGGTGTACAAAACCTATCTATTATCTTGCTAAATATTGTATATTAACTATACGGTTTATTTACCTATTTCTTCAAGAAATGAGGATCTCAAAATGATGTTGGATGGCTCCAAAGACTCCTTGAAATTGGAGGCCATGAAAAGGATTATTGGAATGATAGCCAAGGGGCGCGATGCTTCTGATTTGTAAGTACCTACTATCCTATTGCCTAAGCCAGGGGTTCCCAAAGTGTGCGCCGCGGCGCCCTGGTGCGCCGTAGAGAGTAAAGAGGGGCGCCGTGAGGCGCTCTTGTTTACCATTCTTCGGAAACTAAACTTAGTCAATCGCGGTTATCAATGAACAATCAAAGATCAATGTGGAGCAAGAAATGAGAGTATCGGTGTCAAGCCTTATACCACGGTTTGAAATAATGTGTGGAGATGACCTAGCCCACACATCACATTGACTAAGTTGCCATTGTATTTTATTTCCTATTTTTCTTAAATAATAAAATGTTTTCTTGTATTTAAGTATAATAACTCAGCTTTATATTGTGGATGTTTTAATTTTAGTGCCTATCTACTTAGTATCATCACCCTATTTCAACTAGCTAGGGCGCCGAGACAAAATACTAAACCAGTAAGTGCACCGTAAACTAAAAAAGTTTGGGAACTCCTGGCCTAAGCCATACTTATATTTTCGGATAACATCATTTCTTATTCTGGTAATTGTTTATTTGTTAATTGTTAAACCAATTGATAGTTCACCTCTCACCACAATGATGTAGGCTCTCAATTTTAAATAGAACTTGCATAAAATAATTTTTAGACATGAAAATTATTTTTTGCGCATTTAATCAACATTTGATTAAAAGCTTCGATCTTTGTCAATTTCCATCAAAACTGTCGCATAATCCATTCATGCTTTAAGTTCTATTAATGAGTAAAATGTGTTTTATGCACAACCATTATTTGAAACTCAAGTCAACCATTATTATCCTCAAGATGATAGCTGCAGGTACGAAACAAATTGTTGCGGTTTTTGAAACTACCCACATTCTAACTTGCTTATTATTAATTTACATAATTGTATTATGAAAATGACTTACTCAAAATGTTTAAATAAATAAATATGGCTGGATATTTCACACAGCGCTATTCAGCCCCAAACTAAGCAGAGCTTGTACTATGGGAACCAGTTAACTGATAGAATACTTATATAATTTTTTTTTTGTAAATATATACTTATGATATATAGAAAAACATCCAGACCTGGAAGAAATATCTGTAGATCATACAAACCATTTTCACAAATATTTAATTCATGTGCCTAATAATTATTTGAACTGTTTAATGTACTTTACCTGTACTTGTACCTATTTTTATTCCAAATAGTTACATACAAACATCTGGTATTATGTACGGTATTATGTAGTATATTATAGTATTTCCATTTCTTTATTTTCTCGATGACAGTTCTAATTTGATAGTTGTAGTGTTGTGACCAAATAAGTAATGATATCGAGTGACAGTGACTTCATCAGATTTTGATTAAAATAAATAAATAAAGATTACCTGTCGTTATAATTATTTCGTTTCATTGTCGAGTACCTACGAGTACCTATACCTACTTTTTTTGTAACAGCTTCGAAAATTTTATAGAAGTTGGCATTATCAATCAAGAATTAATACGTGTAACATCATGTAATGATATATAATATTAGTTAATAAATTTGTACAAAAGTATCCGGCAGTAGTTTAGTTTCTTACATTTTGTAAAAAAATATCGGGTCTGCTATCGTGTTACGTTTATCGATAGCTACATCCCTATCAGTTTCTCCGACTCTGGTATAACCTTGTACGTGCGTAAGCGTCATATTTTTACAAAATAATGCATAAATAATGTAAAAAAGACGCTCGTTCAAGTTTTTACAGGAGCTGTCATCGAGAAAATAAAGAAATGGAAATAGTATAGTATATTATTATGGCATGTATTTTAATAAGTATAATTGGTCATGGCCGTTCTAGTTACACAAATAATAATAATTTATAGGTTCCCAGCTGTGGTGAAGAATGTTGTGTCAAAAAACATAGAAGTGAAGAAACTGGTGTATGTCTATTTAGTCCGTTACGCAGAAGAGCAACAGGACTTAGCTCTTCTATCCATAAGCACTTTTCAACGGGCACTGAAGGTATGATAATGCCAAGTTGATTGTTACAATATTACAAAAATAACTCTTTGGACCAACTGCACCAATCTCCTTTCATTGCTAAGACCTTCTAGAAAACACCAGCATTTAGATAAAGAAACCTCATTGAAGTGTGTCCAATTGAAAGATACTTTGCACCATGGATAATACTATAACGCCTCTACTAACTACTCTTATCAATCACTCTAGTAAAAGATGGTTGTCTAACATGAAACTAACATTATTCATGTTAGACAACTCCAATTAGACAAATCCAAGCAGTACATTTGTTACATGTTTTCATTTTCCCTTAACAATGACATCATTAGGCTATCGCTGACAAGATGCAGGAGAGTCCGCTGCGATGGTACGGTCACGTGAAGAGGAGGCCACCTGACTACGTAGGGATTTGGCACTACAATTTTCCATCCCCGGTCGAAGATCTATAGGTAGACCCAAGACAAGGTGGAGAGATGTAGTGTCAAAAGACATGAATTTCTGATGACGACGTCGAGGATATAGCGAAGTGGAGAAGAACGACCAGGAAAGCTGACCCCACCACCATGTGGGATACATACTCGTAGCTGGGAAGAGAGAGAGAATGACATCATTAGGCTAAGTTCACATGACCGCGCGGTACAAGATCAGACTAAATAGTGTTTATCGTCTGTAGCGCGCGGTAATGTAGACGCGCGGCTAAGCTACAGCGGTGTCGCGCGGTCATCTGTACTTAGCCTTTAGTTTGATCTTGTACCGCGCGGTTAGTAGTTCCGCGCGGTCATATGAACTTAGCCTTAAAGATTAACTTCATAGCCTAGTAGCCTATATTTTTTTTAACAGCACAAAATAAAGAGAACTTAAACAATTATTTCAGGATCCCAATCAGCTAATACGCGCCAGTGCTTTGCGAGTTCTATCGTCAATCCGTGTCAACATGATAGTACCTATTGTGATGCTAGCTATACGAGATTCCTCCAGTGACATGAGCCCATACGTCAGGAAGACGGCGGCACACGCTATACCAAAACTCTACAGGTAATTTACCATTGACATACAACTTGATGAGTAGTAATGTAGTGCACTTATTACAAATTGAGTTGCAGAGAATGCAAGTTCCCTAAAAAAACTTGAAGAAGATATTTTATCAAGACTCATATTTTCATATTTCCTTGTAAGGTGCAAAACAGATTGAAGTGGCACGGATGGCGTGGGCGTAAAGCATAAATAGAAGTGCTAATAAAGGGCGGAGGAGTAAATGTATTGAGTATTGGAAGGAAGGGTTACTTTCGATTCGGACAAAATATATTGGAACGCAATGTCCCAATTGACTTTTTTGATTTTAATATTTTTGTTACTGTCGATTCGGACACCATTAAAAATAGCTGCATTGTACAGTCAGTTAAAAAACACGTTTTTTCCGAGGCGCGCCTGCGGCACGAGATATTATTAAGTGATCAATAAATAGATGCCAAGTATACAAGAGGTTGATTTATACCAAATACACGCTATGAATGAAACTTGTGTTTTTTTAACATTAATGTAAGTCACCACACGCTCGCAAAGCAATTTGATTAGCTTTATCACATTATATTATATTTTCTTAACATTTTTTACCTGACTGTACTTAACAGCTTCAATAACTTGATGGTGTCCGAATCGACAGTAAAAAAATATTAAAATCAAAAATGTCAGTTGGGACACTGTGTCCTAATAAATTGTGTCCGAATCGTCAGCAACTCGGAAGGAATAGAGCGGTTGACGCCCACGCCATGTCGATGTGACGACGACGACTTTTTGCAACGATAAAATATCACTTTTCAGTCATCACGGGCCGCAATGATATAGACGCGTTAGTGCATTAGCCTATTAGATTCTACCGCGTTAAAAAAATCGCTATAGATGGTTGCTAATAATAAAACCGGCCAAGTGCGAGTCGGACTCGCTCACGAAGGGTTCCGTACCGTTATCTATAAAAACGAGCAAAAAATCACGTTTGTTGTATGGGAGTCTTAGTAATAGGTTGCCGATTTACCCTTTGGGTACGGAAACCTAAAAATGGAACCCATATAGGATCACATTGTTGTCTGTCTGTCTGTCTGTCAAGACCCTTTAGCTCGGGAACGCGTGGGTATCAAGATGAAATTGAAACCCTAGACTCAGGTCTACAGTCCCTTCAAGCTGTGAAAAATTCAAACTTCTAAGTTAACGTAAAAAGAGATACGGCCGTTTATGCCGCAAAAAACGTATATTTCGACACTCAAGGGAATCAAAATTTATAGGGTAATATAAATTATATTATAATTTCCGTTGACCTAGAACTATGAAATTCGGCAAATAATATCGTCTTATACTACAAGTACAGGGAAAATCTGAAAACCATGCATTTGTAATTAAATAAAAAAATATAGTCGTTATTTAAAGTACGCAATCAATCATCGAGTTTAGCAACGGTATGCAAGGTCATAATTGTATGGGTCACCAAATCTTTTAAATTATATTAAACTTTTACCCTAGTACGGAACCCTCGGTGGGCGAGTCCGACTCGCACTTGACCGGTTTTTTTTTAATCACCAGCCATTAGCTTACAAATAAAATCAGATTTTCTATCACTCTTTATCTTCCCACAGTCTAGACTCAGAGCAAAAAGAAGAATTAGTCTCTATAATAGACAAGCTTCTATCAGACAAGGCGCCGCTTGTGGTTGGGTCGGCGGCGATGGCATTCACAGAAGTGTGCCCTGATCGGATGACCCTCATACACAGGAGTTACAGGTATGTCAGTTGTCGAACTATACTATAATTCTAGAAATAAATGAACTCGTTTTCAACACACGGTATGATGAAGGATAAGACGATCTCGAATCGGCAATCGCACGATCCGCGATCCAGGATCAGGGATCGTACTCGTCCGATCCAGCGGCAATTTCTTGCGACCCTGACGGGCTGCTCCAACGTGCTCCATTCGATCCGTAGTGAATCAAAGTCAGTTGAACTTTGACTCGCTATGGAGTTACACGTGCTACAACGGCGACGAATTGCCGCAGCAGCAGCAACTTATATTTTTCCAAGTTTGCCGCCATGCATCTTCTCTCACACTTCTATTAGTATAACAGTTGTCGTTTGGGTCCCACAGGTATTTATGCTCCCTATACAGGGATATTAAACGTTCACAATCATGTAATCTACAGCTGGCGAATTTGAGAGACTTAATTCTCTCCTTAACCTCCTTTTGGCAAACCTTAAGTTTGGACTTAGACAAAAACTAATATATAGTAAATATAATAAAAAAACAAATGATAGGATGCGACCTATTCGCAAATATAGTAAATTCATGGTGAACAAATATTTATCTTCTCAGAAAGAAAGTTTCTTTACAAGTTTTCATTTTTGAAACATTTGTCTTTTCACAGAAAACTTTGTGCACTGTTAGCTGACGTAGACGAATGGGGACAGCTGGCGTTGTTGAATGTACTCACAGTATATGCCAGGACTTGCTTCCCTGATCCTAACAATGAGGTAAAATATAAACAAATGTTATTATAGTTATTTTATCAGAAAATCTTCATTGTTGAAAATGAGCCAGGGTCAACATTAGCCTGCCTTGGCGCCGTCTCGTCTTGTAGGCAACGAGTGAAGATATTATTCCACACCAGCTGATACGCCCGTCTTCGCTCGAGTTTTTGTCAAAGTAAATATAGGATTCAGGGATGTAGCTTTCTATTAGTGAAAGAGTTCTCAGAATCGGTTCAGTAGTTTTTTTATACATTATAGGCTTGCGTTTGACCATGATCTCGCCTGATGGTAAGCGATAATGCAGTCTACGGTGGTACACGCTTGCCTAGAAGAAACCTATTCACTCGCGACATAAAGATACCCAGGCTGTAGCTATCAGGAAACACAGACTGTGGCAAGGCGTTCCACTCTTTGGCACATGTAGTAGTTTCTGAAATTACCCCCTGAAATAACAAACTTTACCTCTTAACGCGCCGGCGAACACTGAGCGCAACTTCAATTCGGCCACGTCCAAAACTTCGGCCTGAATATCGCTATCCCTGTTTAGTGACGAAGTTTAGCCAGAGCGACAGTGATAGCAATAGAACGATTCTAAATTTGATTAGATTTTGACCGTGTTCCGTAATACCAAAAATGATGACTGAAAACTTGTTGTATTTTTCTCATTGTGTTGTTATTCTGTAACTAGACGATATAATCTATGTTCCCATGACTAGGATACGTAAGATGTTGTTGTTTTTAATACGAAACAATTAGGTTGAAAATAGGTCTTTTATGACGTAAAAACATGCAGAATGCGATACGCTTCTATTTCATTTTAGGTAAGTATTTTGATCTAATATATGGTTGGGAACCTAGATAAATATTATTAAAATTAAAATAATACCTTATTAAGGTAGAAATATGCTCCAAATAGAAATGATCTTGGTAGTACGTGTTGTATGGGCGATTGTCCCTCCGGTGCCCCCTTAATAATATCAGTATAGATTTTAGGATGCATTTTCGTGATATGACCACTTTAACTAGAATTAGTGGCTTAAATGATAGCCCATTGCTATACGGTATTATTATAAAGATACGCGTCCACAGATCCGCGTCGTACACATTGGACGAATCGTATCAAACGGATTAGTTTGTGGCAGTGCGTCCACTGTAACCGCAGAAATTGGATTGCCGACGCGACCGCTCATTCGGTTTTTCGTAGCGATTGAACGAGTGGAAATTGTGTGTGAGATATTACCGTACGATGCGGATCAGTGGACGCACTTTATAACTTCCTATTTTTTTTTTCAAACCGTTCGGACACTATAGAACACTTGGTTACGTCAGTAATATTACATAATTAATTACATGTCTTTATCTAAGTAGCTCATCGCACCATGGTTTTGAAGGTGCCAGAAACAGACAAGCTTAAGATTATAGCTGCTGCAGAAAACATATATATAAAATAAAATATATGAAACTAAGACAAAGAATTTCAGATCACTACAATACTAATCAATCTTAGGTATTATACGTAATACACTTTAATTTTAGGTTATGTATGTCTATTCGCAGATTTATCTCTCACTAAAACAACACGACTGTTGTAAATTCAGATAATATAAAACAACACCGCGTTATTATTTATGTCTGGACTGGACCGGTGAAGTCTCTAGACGATCATAATTAATTTGATTGTTTTAACTCCAAGTTAGACAGATATAAATTCCCAAACGGATCGTTAGGCTCGACTAGTCACCGAATTGATTTTAAACTAGAACAAATTTAATATTTCCATAAAGTTTTAAAGTTTTTATTTACTAACTAACTTCCGCCAGCGGCTTTGCATGCGTATTTGTGATGATAGATGTGTTAATCCAAGTTATAATCTACTTACATACCGAATTTCATCGAAATCGGTTCAGCCATTGTCAAAGAATTGTTTATAATACCTAATTTGAATTCTAAACCGCTGCGTATGTCAGTAAGTAACAATAATTATAAATATTAAATTGCATTAGTCATTGATTATATTTTAGGGGATTTCAAGATATGCATTTTATAATGTCAAATCGTAGCTGCTGTAAAAGGGCATTGTCATCTTACCTAATTAATGAATAACAAAAAAATGTATCTACCTAAATCTAATATCACAGAATACTATTCAAAGAATACTAAAATCCATTGATACAATCCGTCCGATGCGTACGATGATGATCAGTGGAAGCTTACATTAAGCCCTTCGAACGCAACTCAAACCCAGTTTTTCATACATTTTTTTTGTGTTGTTTTTGCTGGACGTTTCACACAACGCCATCTAGCCCCAAACTAAGCAAAGCTTGTATTATGGGAACTAGATAACTGATAGAATACCCAAACCCGGAACAAATATCTGTAGATCATGCAAACATTAGTTCCGCAGCGGGAATAGAACCCGCAACCTCCTGCGTCTCAGCCGGCTATTCGCCCACTGCACCACAGAGGTTGTCAGACCGAATATATTATATATATGGTTTTCAGGAGTATTCAACTGACAGTGACACAGATAAGCCCTTCTACGATAGTGACAGCGAGAATGCCCCACGCACTCGAAACTCGCCGGTCGTCGACCCGGACTTAAGACTGTTGCTGCGCGCGGCCAAGCCACTGCTGCAGTCGCGTAACGCTGGCGTAGTAACTGCGGTAGCGCAGTTGTACTACCATTGCGCCCCTGGTAACTACCACAATTGCCTGTAAAACACATGTAGGGCTATGTACTAGGCCTTGCTGTCACTTCCATATGTTCACACCCAAGCCGCACCAATCTGCTTAGCGATTATCAGTTGCTTATAAATGTTATGAATGGTTCGGGATAAAATAACTGATAATAATAATAAATACTGGTGGTAGAGCTTTTGTGAACGAGCTCGAGGAAGTGGGCACCACCGCCTTACCTTTATCTGCCGCCAAATAGTAGTACTTGTGCTGCTGTGTTCCGGTTAGATGGTAATGGTATGTACCTGTAATTACTGGCACATAGGCATAACAGCTAAGTCCTATAGTATGGCAACGTATCCACATAGAGATCAAGACAACATAATAACTTGTTTTGAATTCTATGTGGATATCCATGGGCTGCAGTAGCCTTACATCTGGTGGATTGCATGCTTGTTTGCCATATAAGTTGTATAAAAAAAATATTGCTGGACATTTCACCCAGCGCTATCTAGCCCCATACTAAGCAGAGTTTGTACAGTCAGCAACATAAGTTGATTAACAATTAGAGATTTCAAAATATATCTTTTAAGTGTATCATCAGATATACATTTATTCTTACACGACATTAATAAAAGGCTAAGGTGCGTAATCATTTTGTTGAATAAATGCCTTGTACCAGATTTATACCAGATTTTAAAAACAACCGTTAACCAACTTATGTTGCTGACCCTACTATGGGAACCAGATAACTGGTAGAAAACTTATATACTTTTTTTTAATACATACTTATAATTTATAGAAGAACATCGAGACCACGAACAAATATCTGTAGACCATGCAAACGTTTGTTCCGCGGCGGGAATCGAATCCGCTACCTCGTATCCTATAATGTTTATTCGTCTCTTGAAATTTTATATGTACTTAGTTACGTCATAAGAATAATATAAAGAAACTTGTAACGAATCACATGCAAGAATCACTATCACCACAGACCAGTATAATTTAATATTGATATTACTGGTCTCTGCTATCACTAAGAAAACATTTTATAAAAAAAACAAGACAAAAATTTACAAATAGTAATTTAAATAGATTTATCCAAAATAACGCATTTATTAAATACTTTAATAGCATTAATACAATTATTATTCCAGCTCAAGAATTGGCACCTGTCGCTAAAGCAATGATCCGGCTGTTACGAGCTCCATTAGAAGTGCAGAGTGTAGTACTCAACTCCATTGCATCTCTCACAGTTTCTAAACGGGTCAGTCAGGTTTAATAACTTGTATACACGGTGTCCTTTAAATCACTGTTTTTTCAGAACAAACGTTGCTCAGACGATGGTCTAATAACTGTTTGTAGCATCAAATAAGAGAATAAAAATAAAAAATCTAGACCTTCTCAAATAAGTCTAACTTTGTTCAAAAACTAACCGTGACATGAAGTTCATGGGTACGCTAGCCGTAGCGTATTTATAGGCCTTAGTTAGATAGGTACCTAGTAACTACCGGTCGCGCGTAACGTTAAAATAGACGTTTTAAGTTCGCAACTTTTTATATTTTTCAAAGACCGATTTCGTTTTGTTTTTTAATTTGATGGTATAAACTGTTAGTAGAGCATGGTCTGAAAACGTTTGTTCTGGGAAAACAGTGATTTAAAGGACACCGTGTATATGTATAATACTTGTTTCGTATGTACGACATTAAATGAAAACACGGGTAGGGCTAATGGCTAGTATTGTTGTAAAATAGGTTTTCTTCAAATTCATTGCCATAGAAAATTTTAAATTTTCAAATAACCTAAATATCAAGACTGAAACAGCATGTAAAAATAGGTAAGAAAATCATATTCATTCATAATGTACCTACTTACATTGTACATACCTGTTAAACTGACTAAGCGGCATCGTCGCAAAGCCGCCAATTTACGTTAAAACTTGTTTATTGGAAATGTATCGATTACTGGATAAATATTCAAGCTGCCGGTATTAAATCCACCTCTAAAATCAGTGAATATGATTCCGGATGTGTGTATTAAATTAATGTCGCACATAATAAAACAGGTTGTATAAAGTTATAGGCCGCGCGAGGGCTCTTTTATGGCTTACCAGGAATATTAGCTTCATTGCTAGTGTGTGGTACTTAGCAATTTAGAATCGAATTTTAACTTCTTTTCAGTCTCTCTTCGAGCCATTCCTCAAGTCATTTTTCGTCCGCAACTCGGACCCGACTCACATCAAGCTGCTCAAACTGGAGATCCTCACGAACCTCGCGACGGAAGCGAGCGCGGCCGTCGTGCTCAGAGAGTTCCAAACATACGTCACGTCCAATGATAAGACTTTCGCCGCTCATACTATACAGGTATAACTTTTGACGTGAATACGTCGTTAAAATTGCTTTCATAGTGGGAGTCTATTTAAGAAAACGAATGATTACAGAATCGGGGGTTACAGTGTGGTGTTGCAGATCATCTATCATCTCCATACAACATTTAATTACACAACTGGATAGCTAAAAGATCAAAGAAGTCGTTACGCTAAGTGAGGACTGTGACGCATCGCGCGTGGAGGAAGCGCCGCCATTTTGAGGTCTATTTGCTGCGTTTCTAGATTTCCATTTAGTATGACCCGAAAAATGAAAGAAAGAAAATACATTTATTTGACACACACACAGGACAGACCATTCAGAATATAATAACATACCTAGTTACATAAAGATTATAAATTATTCAAAAGAAAAATTACGTAACGAAACAGGAAAAACCACATGATAAATTATTCTGTGGATGATGTCGTGGGTATTTATTCATGTAATTATTAGCACTATGTTCTACTTCATAATGTATGACTGTTTATCTTCCCAAATAAATAAAATAAAAATTTAGTACATATTACATAAACAACGTAATAAAACTCATCCACATATAATCGACAATTGGGTATCGCGCACCACACGCTTCACGCGATCTCATCTACCCCATACTTGCAAGATGTGGAATGAGCTACCAACTGAGGTTTTCCCATTAGACTACGACATGGCACGCTTCAAGAGAAATGTAAAGAGGTTTCTACAGTGTAAGGAACGCATCGACAATACCCCGGGTGTTGCCGGTGTCAATAGGCGACGGTGACCGCTTACCATCAGGTACACCTGTTTCCCCACAAATAACATAAAAAAAAACATGGGCCAAACATGCCTTCTTAGTGTTTGAACATGATCATTACATACATAAAATAGCGTATTTTATATAAAAAAATATTACCTGTAACGTACACGTACTCACGTACAACACACGGCCGTGGCCATGACCCATTTTCTCCAAAGATTTAGCAAGATGAAGTGAATTGAAGGGCACATAACTCGAAGAACGCTTCAACACCTGGCTCGGTGTACGTCGGTTTTTCGAGGATTACCTGTAGCCTACGCGATCTTAAAGCTTCTTATAAAGTTAGAGTGCGATTCCAAAATAGTATATTTGCAGTGGATACCATCTCATATCGGCTTAGATGGTAATGAACACGTTGATTTGTTGTCTAAGCAGGCTATCTCAGATGGAATTGAAATTAATATAATACCCACATTTCAAAATTATATTCCTAATTTAAAACATCATTGCTATAATCTTTGGAAGAAGTATTTTGATGAAAAGTCAAGGGAGAAGGGCATTTGGTACCGCACGATCCAGCCACATCCACTTAGTTATTCATGGATAGATAACAGAGTGTTAAGCAGACGTGAAATTGTTACAGCTTTGCGACTCAGATCTGGACACATTCCATGCAATAAATTATCTTATCTAATGCGTAAAACTACCTCTCCAAATTGCTTGACTTGCAATGTTATTGACGATGTGTATCACATATTGATGGAATGTTTTCAGAATGCTGGTGCGAGAAATACTTCTAATTTTAATATTGGTGATTGTAATAGTATTTTGGCAGATCCGTTATCAGATAATGCCAAAAAACTATTTAAGTTGGTAGATATGAGGTAGCTAAATAAGTTTTGACCTGTATAATTAGTTAATTTTCTTATGTTTACATTACCAGGGTGTCATAATCGCATGAGCGACAAAGCACTTTTGATAATTGATAAAAAAAATTTAAAAAAAAAAACTCGAAGAACTGATAGCCGTTGGTGCACATAAGTTCTCAGTGGAGAACATGCACCGGAAAGCTATGCGTAGGATGGCCCCACTATAGATAACACGGGCGGAACACAATATTAACACTCGATCTATCTCGATGAGACGTGACGCGTGTTGAGCCAAATTACATTTGATTTGCTTCAACACGTGACGGGTCGCACCTGTGTTTCCGCCATAAAGGCTTTTGGTTGCAAGCCACACAAGATCGGTCACTCTGGAAACCAATGGAGAATGCCTATGTTATGCAGCAAACAAATAAAAAATAAAACTTGATTTTCAGTTTGTTTCTAATATACTTTAAACTTAATTATTGATTAAAACGGGTATTTATCGCGTATGTACCTTTTTTATTTGTTATCCCGACGTTTCGGCTGTGTTGCAACAGTCATGGTCTCGGATGGTCTCAGTCAGCCCGAGACCATGACTGTTGCAACACAGCCGAAACGTCGCGATAACAAATAAAAAAGGTACATACGCGATAAATACCCGTTTTAATCAATAATTATGTACAGTGATCGCGAAAGTTTGAAAAATACTACTTTAAACTTAGAATATAATGCAGTGTATAAAATGAAGTCGCTTCTGCTATCTGTTCGCTTAGATCTTTTAAACTACGGATTTTAATGCAGTTTTCAGCAATATATATAGAGTGATTCAAGAGGAAGGTTTATATGTATAATACATACATAGTAACTGCGAAAGTAACTGTTTGTTTGTTACCTTTTCATAACTAAACGGCTGAACGGATCGTAATGAAACTTGGCAAGGAGATAGATTATATTCTGGGGAAGGACATAGGCTACTTCTTACCCGAGTGCGCAAAAAGCGGGTAATGTTTTTATTGAAATACCACGCATGCAAGCCGCGAGCGGGTCAGCTAGTATATTGTAAGTGACATGCTTTATGCGAATCTTGAATTTATTTCAGGCTATAGGAAGACTGGCGGTCGCTATTCAGACTGAGACAGAACCCTGTCTGAACGGATTGCTGCATCTGCTGTCTAGTAAAGATGGTAAGCTTTTTCATTTACCTTTAGTAACTTTCATGACGCACGTTTTCACTCGCTTAAGCCTTGATGCATTAGCATACATGCAAGCATGTGCGCTTTCCGACATAACATTTCTTTAATTGTTTGTTATTTCGTTTTCATGTACTAGTAGACTGTAATATCCATGTCATGCCATTCAGGAGAGAACTGTTCCCTAGGCCACAGCTTACGCTTTTCTGGGAAACAGGGACACAACTCATCTATGTAACTTTTATGGTCACAATAAATATTTGTCTATTTCTAACTATTTTATTTAGGGAACGCTACTAATACAGCGTTAACACTTTCGTGCTCGTTATTCGCGTTGTTGCTCGTCTAACCGGTTCTGCTGCATTACACGCTCGCGTGAGACGAGTGACGAGCGTACCGATTTCATATAATGCACGCTCGCTATTCCTCTTGTCACTCGCCTCGTCGCTCGTGCGTATGTTAAAGGTCGTATAATGGTGTTGACAATACAAAGACTCGTTGTGGAATGTTATGTTTGTTACCTCAGAACTTTCGACCGGGTGAATCGATTTTGATGACCACACGGGAAGCACCTGCTTTCAAATAAAAAATATTTGAAAGCTGGTGCTTCCCGTGTGGTCACATTTCCATTTGGTCCAGTTCTGACAATGGCATCCATGAAAAAACCATATAAGTCTTGAATTTGTTTAATGTTTATGTTATGTTATGTTTGTTAGCTCAGAGCTCCGTTATATATCTACCGATTTGGAAAATTAGTTTATTATTTGAAAGGATATACTTATAGATTGATCCCATTGAAATTTCATCAAAATTGGTAGAGTAGTTTGGTTTTTACTGTTATCTGAAGTCGGTTATATTTTTATTAAAAGTTACTTGTGAATTATTGTTTTATTGTTGCAGAATGGATAGTTTGCGAGGCGGTGGTGGTCGTGAAGCGGGTGGTGGGAGGGGGCGCGGCCTCCGCCAAGGCCGCCGTCGCGAGAGCCGCTAAACTACTCAGAGCGGATAGGTAGGACCTTTACAAACATCACTTAAACAAAAAAAATGGGAAGTTGCTGTGTCATGGACACGGCTGGACGTGTACGTAACAGAGAAGATTTTCTATACTATAAAATACACTATATTACGTATGATTATATCATGTTTTAACACCAAGAAGTCCTTCGGGTCATACTAAATGGAAATTTCGAAACGCAGCTAAATGACCTCAAAATGGCGGTGCTTCCCCCTTCACCGCGCGCAATGCGTGACAGTCCTCACTTAGAGTTACGATGCTTTAGCTATCCAGTGGTGTAATTATATTTATAAATACCAAGCTGTAACCACTGATTGAATTGCCTCCCACTATGGAAGCAATTTTAAAAACGTATTCACGTCAATATAATTTGTTATGCAATATGCAATTTGCGCGGCCAACTCAAGACATATTTACAGAATAGACATATTTACATGAGTACGATATCATATATTATGTGATATACATCTAACTAAAATGTAAATAATACAAATAATAAACCAATAATTATATCTGCTTGCAAAGCTGCTGGCGATACCTCAGATCTATGGGAGTTTACTAACATATGAATTTATTTATTTATTTAAGTAAGGTACACAAAATACAACCAGTTAAGATAACAATACTAAGAAATACATAGGTTAATGGGCTAGATGGCATCCTAAAACATGCGTACACATCATCATTAATTAGAGCAGCTACAATTGTATTATGATAGTAGAGCAAAGGTAAATAAAAAAGTACCTATTCGACCAGTTAACATGTTTATAATTTGAATATCCGTAGGTTAGCTCCGGCTGCGCGCGCGGCGGGAGTTTGGTTGGTAGCGGAACATGGCGCGGAGCATCCAAGAGCCGCCGCCATTTTGGCGCATTTGGCTACCAACTTCCCTGACCAGGTATTTTGTTTATTTTATTCGTTTAGTAGCCTAAGTAAATAGTTGAAAATATATGTATTTTGAATCGTATCCTAATAAGGATTAAAATGTTAAATCTAAAGTTCGCTGCCCGTAAAGTAGGAGAGGGAAACCGTGTAAGACATTATTATACTCTATTTTTCCCCGCATTTTGTTTCTTGCTTAAATAAGTTTGTCGTATAAACAGATCTAGTTATACTGGTTATATTATAT
Source organism: Philereme vetulata (assembly GCA_918857605.2). Classification (NCBI taxonomy): domain Eukaryota; kingdom Metazoa; phylum Arthropoda; class Insecta; order Lepidoptera; family Geometridae; genus Philereme; species Philereme vetulata. The sequence continues at coordinate 9,711,238 of OU975442.1, read as the reverse complement.
AGTTATCTGGACTGCCCCATCCTTACCAAATGGATGCATATACTTTTAGGTAATAGTTAAGTTATTTATAATTATATGAATTTAATTAATAAACTATTGACATGCTATTAAATTATTAATTTTTATTTAATGTAAGTTTAATTATTTATGGTGTATGTATGTTAGGGGGCGTCCATTATTTATTAATTTTGTGACATTTTTAATTATTTATTTATTTATTTTATTGTAAAGTTATGTTGGTTTTTGTTATTTTTTAAGTGTGTGTTATTTTATTATTTTATAACTTCTAATTAATTGTATAATCAGATCTAATGTACACACGGCTACACATCAAGCTATAAAATTCCAGTATAAGCTGACCTCTCATTCTACAAAAAGTCTACACAATGCGAGGTCAGCTTATACTGGAAATGTATAGCTTGATGTGTAGCCTTGTGTACCTATGGACTTGTTCCGAAATAAATGAATTAATAATATACATAGTCTATAAACCTCCGTTTAGTATAAGGCTCGGACTATATGGCATCCGGGTCTCCCCGATCCTGCGAATCAGGAGCATGTCCCGGTTGCTTCCTGGTAAAAAATCGGAGTCGGATGGCCTCGGATCGAGTGTAGTCGATGCAGGAGAAATTCAAATGTTTGGTCGTGCGACGGATTGGTCAGGGGCCGTTAAAAACTGTCCCTGACAAGCCCGGATGCCATATAGTCCGAGCCTTATATAGTTCGAGAGCGTTTGGGAGAGGATCTTTGATGACCCTTGAAGCCTCTCAACCGCTAAATATATGTGAATAAAATTTAGTACCGACCGATATAGTTTGTGACGTGATATTTCCAGAGTTCCAATCATCACATACATTATTTTTATCAAGGTCAAACACTGCATAAGAATATTTCTTAAGTAAGTTGCAAAATTGTTATCTTTCTTTCAGGATGAACTAGTAAAGCTCCAACTGCTATCGCTAGCAGTGAAGCTATCCATCACTCAGCCCGATACGATCCCAGTGTGCCGCTACGTACTGGCGCTGGCTCGGTACGACGGCAGCTACGACGTGCGAGACCGGGCGAGGATGCTGCGGCGCTTCGTGGACCCGCCCGCTGCCAGCCAGCTGGCTAAACACGCCGCCCAGATATTCAGGCCGGACAAACCTAAGCCGACTATCGAGAGCAGTTTTAAAGGTAAACCACCTACGACCTCCGTGGCGCTGTGGGCGAATAGCCGACTGAGACGCAGGAGGTAGCGGGTTTGATTCTCGCCACGGAACAAATGTTTGCATGATCTACAGATATTTGTTCCGAGTCTGAATGTTTTACTATACATATATTATAAGTATGTATTTACAAAAAAAAAGAATATATGTATTAGGGTAAGTTCAAATGACCGCGCGGCACCGAGCGTCGCCACGCGGTGGGAGCGTTCACATGACAACATTGCACGCGAGCTAGTCTGGTATCAACATTGGACGTGGAGGAGGCAATATGCTTATGGATTCTGTACCAAAAACTGAGCCGTCGCAGAAGACAAAGACGATCCCGGGCGTATCCTATTTGATGTGAAAGATTTTCTTCAAGCCTGTTGATCGCTTTATATCCGGAGCTGAGAATATACGAAGATTTTTTCTAACTACTTCAGGAACTATTTCAGGATGTTGGTTGCATCCTATGATTTTTTATATGATTGCGTTGAAAACGATATCACCAAAAGCAAAACTCTGTAACATTAAAATAAGTAAACTAGCCATCACTTTTGAATTAATAACAATCAACCTAATTATAAATGAGTCTTACAGACAAATAATTTCAGGCATCTCTTTTCTCAATTTCACCGATAAGCAAGTCGATAGATACATCGTTTTCGCTACTCTTTTTTCTTAAATCAGTGCGTCGGTCCATAATTAAACAACATCTTGCGCACGGGACGGAGCGTGCCGCGCTGTGCCGCGCGGTAACGCTCGGTAATGTAGACGATAAACACTATTTAGTTCGATCTTGTACCGCGCGGTCATATGAACTAAGCCTTAGTAGCCTACCCGACGAAATTCGTACCGCCTCAGGATCAATAAATGTTGTGTTACGAATGTGTCGAATTTTAGCGAGACTAACGAACAGCAATTCATTTTTACATATATCTCGACAGACAATATATCTCGGGATAACTCATACCGAAGCATCTGTTTCAAACGATATTCATAATTTTTACATCCTCTGTGACGATATATGCAGCACGCATTCTATCAATTCTATGTCAAACGTCATAAGGTTACATTATAAAAGCGCTAAGGTTAGACTATAAATAATTTTATATGGTGGTTAAGTATTCTTATTTTTCTAATTTTGCGCGCAATTTTCTTAATTTTTACTTTCATAAGAACCTTTTCCTGACAATAAAAAATACAACAAAAAAAGAATTGGCAAAATTGGTCCAGGCGTTGTTGAGTTATGCGCTTACCAACACATTTTGCGATTCATTCTTATATTATAGATGTAGGTATAGCTGTTTTTGCGTGTAATCTATTTGTGCACAATAAATAATAACATCATTGCATCTTGCGTATCCAAGAGCCAAACTGACCCGACATGATACCGAAGATATTCCGGACATCAGCCTGTATGAGATCAGGATGGCCTTGAAACAGCTTACGACAACGACAACAAGCGAACGACAAGGCGCCGGGTGAGTACGGAACCACTTCAGAGCTTCTGAAAGCGGGTGGATCACCGGTACTTAAAGTCCTTCAGAAGCTCTTTAATTCCGCCTTGCTTGAAGGTACGACGCCAAAAGCATGGAACGGAGGCGTGGTGGTTCTGTTCTTCAAGAAAGGTGACAACACCTTGCTTAAGAATTACAGACCCATCTCGCTTTTGAGCCATGTTTATAAGCTGTTTTCAAGGGTCATCGCGAACCGTCTCGAACGCAGGTTTGATGACTTCCAGCCTCCCGAACAAGCCGGGTTCCGTAAAGGCTACAGTACCAAAGACCACATACATACGCTGCGGCAAGTCATACAGAAGACCGAAGAGTATAACTTGCCGCTATGTCTCGCGTTTGTGGACTATGAGAAAGCCTTCGATTCGATCGAAACATGGGCAGTGCGTGAGTCTCTCCAACGATGCCGTATTGACTATCGGTACATCGAAGTATTGAAGTGCTTGTATAATAACGCCACTATGTCAGTCCGAGTACAAGAACAGAGCTCGAAGGCGATTCTCTTAAAAAGAGGCGTAAGACAGGGAGATGTCATCTCTCCGAAACTGTTTACGACCGCTTTGGAAGATGCCTTCAAGCTTCTGGAATGGAAAGGACTGGTCATCAATATTAACGGCGAATACATCACTCACCTTCGGTTTGCCGACGATATTGTGGTCATGGCAAAGTCGATGGAAGAGCTCAGCACGATGCTCGAAGGCCGCAATCGAGTCTCTCAACGGGTAGGGCTTAAAATGAACATGGACAAGACGAAAATTATGTCGAATGTCCAAGTCGTGCCTACCCCAGTTATAGTTGAGAACTCAGCTCTTGAAGTTGTCGACGCGTATGTATACCTAGGACAAACAGTCCAATTAGGTAGGTCCAACTTCGAGAAAGAGGTCAATCGTCGAATCCAACTCGGATGGGCAGTGTTTGGGAAACTTCGCAACGTCTTTTCGCCCAACATACCTCAGTGCTTTAAGACGAAAGTCTTCAATCAGTGTGTGTTACCAGTGATGACATATGGAACCGAGACGTGGTCCTTCACTATTGGCCTTATGAATAAGCTCAAAGTCACTCAACGAGCTATGGAGAGCGCTATGCTCGGGGTTTCTCTACGGGATCGAATCAGAAATGAGGAGATACGTAGGAGAACTCAAGTCACCGACATAGCCCGACGGATTAGCACGTTGAAGTGGCAATGAGCAGGCCATATAGCGCGCAGAACAGATGGCCGATGGGGCCAGAAAGTTCTCGAATGGAGGCCACGGACCGGAAAGCGCAGCGTATGACGTCCACCTTCAAGATGGGAAGACGACTTGGTAAGAACCGCAGGTCGGCGTTGGATGTAGGCCGCTTCCAACCGCAGTTCCTGGAGATCAATGAGGGAGGCCTTTGTCCAGCATTGGACGTCCTACGGGTGATATGATGATGATAATGATCTTGCGTATATTCATGCATATGACGCGGGCTGCCAATGTACGTCGCCGGTGCAATTGTCAATCGGCCATCATTAGCTGCGTGTATGAGAAAATTAATTTTCTTCAATTTTTTATTTCGTCGGGGGTTCTTGAGATATTTAAGGTTCAAGAGGGGTAAAAAACAAACTAAATGGGTTTATCCGGTATCAGTACATTTCGACCTCATTTTAATATTTAGTTTAAAACTTGTGGTTTTTAAGTTATTAGCCATAATAAAAACTGAACTATGACGAAATTCACAGGGTTAACCAGTGACCCCACAGTGCTGAAATTTTGTATGCGTGTAGCTTTAGTAACACAAAATATAGGAAAAAGTCTAAAATCCAGAATAACTGCAATTTCTATCCCAAAAAAGTATATCCAATTAACATGAACTCCCGTTACCTGTAATTTGAATGAAACTGTAGGTTAATTTATCTGGTTATGCATTTCGTGGCATTATTTTGATAATCAACGATTACAAATACCTAATATTTATTTTTTGTTTTTATGGGAGACTCGCGAGATCTCAGTTCGGGGTGAACCACTAGTCGTATTATAGAGCAATTTATCGTAACAAATCACACACCCAACATATACAAAACTAGGATTAAAAACTACACTATACTATTTCCATTTCTTTATTTTCTCGATGACAGCTCCTGTGAAAACTTGAACAAGCGTCTTTTTTACATTATGTATTTTATAAAAATATGACGCTTACGCACGTACAAGGTTATACCAGAGTCGAAGAAACTGATAGGGATGGAGCTATCGATAAACGTAACACGATAACAGACCCGATATTTTTTTACAAAATGTAAGAAACTAAACTACTGCCGGATACTTTTGTACAAATTTATTAACTAATATTAAATATCATTACAAGATGTTACACGTATTAACTCTTGATTGATAATGCCAACTTGTTTAAAATTTTCGAAGCTGTTGCAAAAAAAGTAGGTATAGGTAGGTACTCGACAATGAAACGAAATAATTATAACGACAGGTAATCTTTATTTATTTATTTTAATCAAAATCTGATGAAGTCACTGTCACTCGATATCATTACTTATTTGGTCACAACACTACAACTATCAAATTAGAACTGTCATCGAGAAAATAAAGAAATGGAAATATCATCATCATCATCCACAGCCCTACTTCACCCACTGCTGGGTTATAGGCCTCCCCAAGTTTGTGCCATCGGTAATAGTATAGTAATTAATAATAATGTCCTATTCGTTTTCGATTATGGCAAACCCTTTACATGCTAATCATTGCCTATCATGAGCTCTTGTAATGGCTCGCCAAACCGAATTTGGGTTTGAATACCCAGTCGCATGACGAACAGTAAAGTTGACCTGCACTATTGTATATACAGCTGTATAGACGTTTCGTTCGTATTTAGTCTGCGCTTCTCGTCAAGGGTCGCTAGGCGAGTTTATACTGATGATATGTCTGGTTCTGGAGGACGTCCGGCAGCGAGATGGGTGGACAACATCGTTAAAGTCGCGGGTCGTCGAGTGAGACTAGCGTAGGATGGTGGCGGACGGCACAATCTTGGGGTGGCCTATACCCAGCAGTGGGTGAAGTGAGGTTGTGGATGATGTTGTATCTGGTTTCAGATCGTCAGCAGTGGACGCTCGGCTCTCTGTCGGCGGTGGTGGGCGCTGCGGCGGCCGGGTACCGCGCGCTGCCCGCGCCGCCGCCCGCCGCCCGCGACCTCGCACTCCGCGACGCCGCCGAACCACCCCCCACACTCGACACTAGCCACAATCACTCCACTAAGGTACTGTTGCGATCAACCAATTGCAATATAACAAAATCCACAAATACATTTTTGTTAGTAATAGTACATTGTTATACGAGGGGCGTACCCTCAACTCATTAGCGTCTAAATGGCAATTAATTGCTTACACCCCAGTTTAGCTGGTAGAGATCGCTACTTAGCGATAAGACCGCCAATTAAATATATAAATATAAATATTTCTGGACATTTCACTCAGCGTTATCTAGCCCCAAACTAAGCAGAGCTTGTACTATGGGAACCAGATAACTGATAGAATACTTATATACATTTTTTTGTACATACTTATATTATATAGAGAAACAAACAGACCGGGAACAAATATCTGTAGGTCATGCAAACATTTTTACTGCGGCGGGAATCGAACCCGCTACCTCCTGCGTATCAGTCGGCTATTCGCCCACTGCACCACGGAGGTCGTCAAATTGGATACTATCATTTGAATACTGTGTTACTTTTAATTGTTTTGTTGTTTATGGTGGGTAATAAAGTGTTATCTAATATAATCTAATCTTTAACACACTTTTCATCACAAATGCGAGTATATTAAAAAACCGGCCAAGTGCGTGTCGGACTCGCGCACGAAGTGTTCCGTACCATTATCTATAAAAACGAGCAAAAAAAAAAATCACGTTTGTTGTAGGGGAGCTCCCCTTAAATGTTTGTTTTATTTTGATTTAATTATTCATTTTTAAAGTGAATATATAACTGCATATTCTTTGAATATTGCAAGCGTCTACCTGTTGCCGTTATCAATATCGAGCAAAAACGAGCAACAAAGCACGCTTGTTGTATGGGAGCCCCTATTTAATATTTATTTTATTCTGCTTTTAGTATTTGTTGTTATAGCGGCAACAGAAATACATCATCTGTGAAAATTTCAACTGTCTAACTATCACGGTTCATGAGTTACAGCCTGGTGACAGTCGAACAGACAGACAGCGGAGTCTTCGTAATAGGGTCCCGGTTTACCCTTTGATTACGGAACCCTAAAAAGTATTTATAACAGTTTTTTGCTAAAAAGAACATTTTCAATAATAATAATAATTTTATTTTTAGTTTCCGGAAACTGCTTTAATCATAGATGGACAGTTATATATAGCTTGTACACCACACTTACTTAACAAATAATGTTTTAAACTTAAATATCTGACTAGACTTATATTAACTTTCTCACCAAGAAAAATCATTCTTTATTGTACACAAGAAAATACATTATAAAGTACAGAAATAGAGGACATGTACAAAGGCGAGCTTAACCCTATGAAGAGTTTTCTTCCAGCAAACCTTTGAGGCTAGAGAGAGAGGTGATTTTAAAGGTAGGTGCGTGTACAAGAATCATAAATATGTACATATACATATCTTAAACAAAATATACCAAAAGAAAGTAATAAAATTAATGAATATAATATATAAAATAAATAGACTAATATATACAAAAATAAATATACACCTACAATAAAATAAAATTACAGAGAAAGATAGTGCTCTTCACTTCAAATCTGCAAATCATGTAAATTATTTGACACTTATTACTCGTGCGCGATAACTTGGGACCTGCTAGGAATGCGACTCCCCGACCGCTTCCCCTGCACTTCCCCGATGGCGCCCGTATTTTACCGTTCGCATCACTATTTTTTACTAGGGTTTTTAGTCTCGTACTGGCCTACGTCACGTAACGACGCGCTCTGGAATTCTTTTAGTTTTCGTTTGTGTTATTGTTTTGTTGTTGTAGTTTTTGTTGTTATAGTTTTTAAAAAGTTTGTCGACAAAAGTATTGGGACGATGACCTCTTACAAGAGACGAATGAATCGCAATTAATTGTAAATTTATCGGATACCACTTCGTCAAGTGATTATAGTGAGACTGAGGACGAAGAACAACCTCTAGAAGGCATAAATCCACTAAGTAGTGACGAAGATGAGATAATGTAAATAATAGATAAAATAAATTTATTAACTTAAACATTGTATTTTTATTTTATTCAAATAGTGTAAAAAAGATTAGATAAAAAGCAGCGTCCTCCCTGAGTAACATAATAAATTAGGTTAAAAAAAACAAAGACGAAGCCGCGGGCGGCTGCTTGTTATGTTCGCTTTTTTGCGGGCGGTACAAACACGCCAATATTACTTTTACACAAGTATTACCCGTGCGCGATAAGTTGGGACCTGAGCGCGGTGACGTCCACCGCGCTCAGGTCCCAACTTATCGCGCACGGGTAATACTTGTGTAAAAGTAATAACTTGAGCAACATTGCTGGCTAAGTAATGTACGTTGCTCAAGTAATCAAAATGGTTTCTATTACTTGACTTAGTATTCTAGCTTTTGACAGTTCCTACTTAGACCGATTTCTTGTCTATGAAATACAAAGTGTTGCTAAAGTTATTACTTTTGCTCAAATAATTACTTTGACTTGACATAAATACGAGTGTAAGTAATTCATTACACTTATAACTAACTTCATGGTTATCAAAATCTTAAATTGTTCTCTGTTGTAGGATTTTTTTTGTGATAATTTACCTCTATCGAAAGAGACCTGGCTGAATAATGTCATTAACTAGCTATTTAAGACACTTTGTATTATAACTAAAGCTGTTGGTCTCTTCAATAAATAAAATTAATATAAGAAATATTTTAATTCAGGCAACAATAAAATAGTTACAGGATATTAACATATTCTACAGCCCATAAATATATAAAGCCTTAGTCTAAAATACATCTATAATATAAAAATGAATCGCAAAATGTGTTGGTAAGCGCATAACTCAACAACGCCTGGACCAATTTGGCCAATTCTTTTTATGTTGTATTTCTTATTGTCAGGAGAAGGTTCTTATGAAAAAAAATATTAAGAAAATTGCGCAAAAAATTAGAAAATTACGAATACTTAACCACTGTATAAAATTATTTATAATAAAACCTTAGCGCTTTTATAATGTAACCTTATGACGTTTGACATAGAATTGACAGAATGCGTGCTGCAAATATCGTCAAAGAGGATGTAAAAAAAATGAATATCGTTTGAAACAGATGCTTCGGTAGGAGTTATCCCGAGATATATTGTCTATATGTATATATAAAAATTAATTGCTGTTCGTTAGTCTCGCTAAAACTCGTGAACGGGTGGAGCGATTTGGCTAATTTTGGTATTGAATTATTTGTGGAAGTCATTCATTTTCTCATACATAATGATGGCCGGGGACGACAATTGACAGTTCTACCAGAGTCACTTATATTGACAGCCCGCGTTATACCTATGCATGTCAAGCCGATACGAAGTTCGGCGGGACCACTAGTTATATAATAAAAACATATTTATTTACTAAATAAACACTGAGTTCTCAGTGTTCGGTGGTATTGTAAATAAGTGTCTGTTACATAGGCTAATTAAAAGAAGTAACTTAAGGCTGAGCATTGGGGTAACTAATGGGTATTATTTCCACAGAAAAACAAAGACTTCTATTCCGAGCCAGAGAGTAGTGGCTCCGGGTCCGAATCGTCCAGCGCTGAGTCGAGCTCTGAGGAATCTTCTAATGAGTAAGATACTTTATAATTCACATTAAATTAAAATTAACTAGGTAATAACGGGATCGGCTTTTATTGTTTGTTTATTGTTTACTAGCTGTTGCCCGCGACTTCGTACGCGTGTAGGTAACCTACTATACTAAATGTGTAGGTAACCTAGAAATAAAGCTAAACTCGCTGTTGCAACTAAAGTTAAAGTCAAAATCTTTTATTCATTAAAATCACAAGGATCACTTTGAAACGTCAATTTTACTGCCTGTTCCTTCGCGACCAAGCCAGGAAATAAAGGCAAGACACAAGGCTGGTTGTTTTTTTAATGATCATTTTACAATACATAACAATACAGAAAATAAATTACGTCTAAATTGAAACATTTTGAACGAGTTGGAGCATTTTCAATCCCAAGCTTCTCTATCATCTCAATAATCCGATATTTTATAGTAGGCCTTTTTATAAAGATTTTGTTTAATTGCGTTTTTAAATTTGTGAATTGTCAATGTCTTGACACCCCATTTTTATCCCATGGGACCTGATTTATGTGATAAAAAGTAGCCTATGTGTTAATCTAGGTTATAATCCACTTACATACTAAATTTCATCAAAATCGGTTCAGCGGTTACGACGTGATTGAGTAACAAGCAACGAAATAAACAAACATCCAAACATTCGCATCTATAATATTAGTGTGATTATCTGATACAAAAAGCTGGTTATACAATAGTTCTATGATTTCTATAAACCTATACTAGGTTTGTACAGACACAAGGTTCTCGATAACGTGGGTTCTGGTCATGGGTATGTTAATCTTAAAAATGGGCATTCGTTACAGTATTTGTTGGTCCAATTTAATGTCGCGCGAGAAGTAGCAGTGGCGTTAAAGGAATGAGGTTTATACCCCGCAGTGGGCTATTACGGCTAATAATGATGAGGTAACAACTTTTATTTTGTTTGGTCAAAATTGCTAATGACATTCTGAATCGTAAAGGTAAAATTTTATGTTAGTTGCTTTTGAGAAGTTCGTTCAAAATGTTACAATTTAGACGTAATTTATTTCCTGTATTATTATGTATTCTAAAAGGATCATTAAAAAACAACCAGCCTTGTTTCTTGTCCTTCTTTCCTTGCTTGGTCGCGAAGGAACATGCAGTAAAATTGACGTTTCAAAGTGATCCTTGTGATTTTAATGAATAAAAGATTTTGACTTTGAAGACGCATTTTCTCCCCTTGAGTATTAGTTTTCTGTGCGCGTTCTGTTCCAATAGTTTCGGCGCTAATTGCAATACAATTTTGAACCCTTGGATGTATTGAAAGTTTTGACACTATTGGGTTAATTTGAGATATTTTTGTGCAGAGATGAAAGTACCAACGAGTCGGAGAAGAAATCGGACAAACCAGCAAAGGAAACCAACAACTACAGGTGAAAGCAACTTTAGAATAACTCTCACATCACAAAACCATATACCAGCTGTAGACAAGAGGAAAATATAAGGTTGACGACCTCCTTGGCGAATAGCCGGCTGCGGAACAAATGTTTGCATGATCTACAGATATTTGTTCCGGGTCTGGTTGTTTCTCTATATATTATAAGTATGTATTTACAAAAAAAATGTATATAAGTATTCTATCAGTTATATGGTTCACATAGTACAAGCTCTGCTTAGTTTAGGGCTAGATAGTGTTGTGTGAAATGTCCAGCAATATTTATTTATTTATCTTCTCTATCTTTCGAAGCCGTGAGGCCTAAAGATTTGAAACGATCTAAATCAATGATATTTGGATAAATCTCGTTCAAAAGTTGACGTCACATTCAAAGATATTACTAAAAAAAAGATATACAATAAATCTAAGCCAAAATCAAAGTAATCATAATCCTTTAAGCCACATGGCTAGATAGTAGGTAATTATTTTTTTTTGTCAACCTATATTGTCCCACTGCTGAGCAAAGGTCTCCCCCAAGTCTCTTCATCTATCTCTGTCCTGTGCGACACTCCACCACTCCTGCTCGAAGGCAACAAGATCGTCTCGCCAACGCTTTCTTGGCCGACCCCGACCGCGTCATCCATCAGGGCTCCAGATTGAGGCTAGATTAGCCCACCTATCGGGGTGCGTTCTGCTAATGTGTCCTGCCCAATCCCATTTGAGCCTAGCTGTCTTCTCCAACATCGGCAATGCCTGTCAACGAACACAGCGTGGTGTTTCTCACTCGATCAATCCGTTTGAATCCGAGAACGCTGCGTTCCATTGCCCTCTGGCAAATCTTCAGTTTGCACTTTTGTGACTCGGTCAGCGACCATGTCTGCGCACCGTAGGTTAGGACGGGCAGGGTACACATGACAATGAGCTGGCACTTTGGTGTAAGAGGAAGGTCACCCTTCATGTGCTCCTTCATGGACCAGTAACTTTTCCAGGCGTTTTCGATGCGGCGATCAATCTCCCTGTCCTGCCTGTTTTCGAAGCTTGCTAACTGGCCCAAGTAGATATACAGGGTGTGGCGTAATGAGTGGATAATAGGGTACCTGCGGGTAGGGGCCATTGTGGCGGTTCAGAAAAATATTTGTTATGCTCAGTAAAAGTGCCTCGGTTTTCGAGATATTCGACATTTTCGAAATTTAAGAAATATTTCACCCTTCGTCACTATTTTTGGCGCCAAGACTGCAAATGAAATTTTTTTTCTATCTAATTTTTGGATAGTATTCTTGGATAGATGTGCTATCGAATGGAAACTATTATTTTTATAACACAAGCACAGTTATGTTTTTAAAATAAGATTTCACTAAAATTTTACTTGCTTTCGTTTGTTTTCCTGACCTTCTGTGGTGTAAAAAAAATGTATGGTCATTTGAATGCCAAATTTTAAAAAAAATTAGCCTATTTCATCGAGATTCCGAAATGGTATATTACATAGTATTTCCACAAGTTGATTCAAAAGTAATTCCTATTAAAATGGGTAGAGCTAATTATTATAAAATTACAAATAGTACTAAAATTTACTTCATTACTTAAAATCACCTAAAAACGTTAGTTTAAATTTCGGTAATGAAATAAAACGAAACAATAAATTTTAAATGCATTTCATTTATTAAATTTACTATTACAAAAGGTGTTCGAAAAGGCCACCACGTGCTCTGATGCATGCTCTGCACCTTTTGATAAAAGATCTTTTAATCCTGTTCGCAATTCTTTGCTCTGTGATTTTCTGAGCAGCTAATCGCACACGCTCCCGTAGCTGGTCCACTGTATTGATTGGGTCTTTATAAACCTTTTCTTTAAGGCATCCCCAGTAAAAAAAGTCCAATGGGTTGAGGTCTGGTAAACGAGGTGGCCACAAAATTGTCCCCAAACGACCGATCCATCGTCGACGATATGTTTCATCGAGGTATTGTCGAACATTTCGGGCGTAATGAGCGGGGCAACCATCGTGCTGCAGCCACATTCTTCTTCTATCTTCTAATGAAACATCTTCTAATAAAAGTGGAAGTTCGTGCCGTAAAAAATGTAAATACGTTTCTGCAGTCAATGTTCCAGACAATTCGAATGGTCCGATGATTTTGCCATTTAGAATTCCAGTCCATAAATTAATTTTGAACTTGTACTGGGACCTGTCTTCTTTGGCCAAATGAGGGTTTGTACGCTGCCAACTGTGCAGATTGTGCATATTAAAATACCCATCTTTTTTGCACGTGGATTCGTCGCTCCACAAAATTTTATCGAAGAAATCGGGATCAGCGTTCATTTTTCTCAGCATTGTTTGGCAAAATGCAACTCGTGCAGGGTAATCTCTTGGCTGCAAACATTGCACGCGCTGGTAGTGAAAATGATGTAATTTTTCTCTTTTTAAAATTCGGTGCACTGTTCTTGCTGACATGCCAGTATTAGAGGCTATTACGCGCACAGATGTGGTCGGATCAGCAGCAATTTCATCAAGTACGTCCTCTTCATTATGTACTTGTGGTCTCCCAGAACTCGTGCCACCGATGCCACTTCCAGGAATTCGACCTTCCATGTAAGCATTGTGTACGCGAATAAACACACGATAATCGGGATGGCGTGCATTGGGAAATCTTTCCCGATACAGTGCTGCTGCTCGATTGGCGTTACCACCACACTCGCCGTAGATTAAATGCATTTGCGCATATTCAGACGCAGTGTATAGCTGAGGCATTGCAATCAATATGCAATACCAAAAAATCCAAGTTACAAAGCAAATCAAGTCCGAGATCACAGCACAAAATCGTTAGGTTCACAAAATTAAGACGTCCAAATCGCTAGGCAAAACAAAGTCCGAAATCACTGCACAAAATCGAAGAGTATCAATCCAAAACAGGATAACACGTTGTTGTACGGGAGTAGTATGATAGCACACTGACTCGAAAATCATAAAAATGCGTTACGCGAAACGATAGTTCTCTTTCACTCATAGCATGAAAGAGCAAGATAGACATAGTGTCGATTGCCGCTGGGCCGGGAACCAATCTGTTCCAAGAATTACTAGTAGTTCTGCGAACAGTAGACAATTATTGCTAATAATAGTTAAAAATATATCTTTAAATTACGCCTTGATAAGTTTGGTAGGAATTAATTTTGAATCAAGTTGTGACAATGATATGTAATATACCATTTCGGAATCTCGATGAAATAGGCAAATTTTTTTAAAATTTGGCATCTAGTGACCATACATTTTTTTTACACCACAGAAGGGTAAAGGTCAGGAAAACAAACGAAAGCAAGTAAAATTTTAGTGAAATCTTATTTTAAAAACATAACTGTGCTTATGTTATAAAAATAATAGTTTCCATTCGATAGCACATCTATCCAAGAATACTATCCAAAAAACAGATAGAAAAAAAAATTTCATTTGCAGTCTTGGCGCCAAAAATAGTGACGAAGGGTGAATAATTTCTTAAATTTCGAAATTGTCGAATATCTCGAAAACCGAGGCACTTTTACTGAGCATAACAAATATTTTTCTGAACCGCCACAATGGCCCCTACCCGCAGGTACCCTATTATCCACTCATTACACCACAGCCTGTATATTCATCGACATAGTGTATTTCTTGTAATTATAATACTAATAAGTATTTATAATACTAGGGTATTGTACATTTGTTTGACGTCTATAGGTATATATAGTTTTTATCCGAGCTTGTACATCACCTCAAGCTATTGTCCCACCTCAAACCAGTCTTCATCTAATAATTTTCTAAACTTCTAAATGTCGAGGAATTGTGTTCATAATTAAAAAGAAAACATTAAAAAGCTTGTATTATATGCGCTAGATATTAAAAAGTTACAATTGAGTGGTATATCACTGTATTCATAAATGATTATGATTGTATCTATACTGCATTCACAGCACAGTATAGCGAAGAACAAGATAGGTTTAACAATATAATTAAAGGGTTCAACCAGTGTGTTGCAGAGTATAAACTTTGCTAATAATCCCCATCCTTCCTAGGCCTCTTCTTGTACTCGCGCGCCCACAAGGAGCTGGATATCCAGCAATTCCTAAAATTCTCTTGTAAAAAAACGGTCGAAGAGTGGCTACGAAGTCTCAGCTACTCTGATACTGAACAACTTTTAAGCCCCTTAGAGTCTTACAATATTAACTTGTTGTGTCGCCAACCTTACGCTCACCTTCCACTGCTATCGCTCTTCGACTACACACACACACCCATCCACACACACACAACCACACACACACCCACGACACACACAAACACGCACCCTTACTTCACTAACAATATAGCATTTTGCAAGATGATTATGATTATCAAATGTAATGTACTTATTTGTTGTTTTGTTAATAAAATTAAATTGAACAAATTTCAACCAAAATTTTAAACTTTAGCTAGCTACTAGAAACTTTTAACTTTCTAATAACCATTTTTACTAAATTATTATATAGGTTGCTTATTATTATTATTGATTATTTTATTAAGTTTATTTCATGTTTCTTTTTTGGGCAGAGCCTAGCGACACAGCGAATCCTAGTGTGGGAGCTAGTGTTCATTATAATAATAAGTACCTACCTAAATGTCATCATCTTCATCAACATATCAGCCGTAGGACGTCCACTGCTGGACAAAGGCCTCCCTCATTGATCTCCAGGAACTGCGGTTGGAAGTGGCCTGCATCCAACGCCGACCTGCGGTTCTTACCAAGTCGTCTGCCCATCTTGTAGGTGGACGTCCTACGATGCGCTTGCCAGTCCGTGGCCTCCATTCGAGAACTTTCCGGCCCCATCGGCTGTTCTGCGTGCTATATGGCCTGCCCATTGCCACTTCAACGTGCTAATCCGTTGGGCTATGTTGGAGACTTTAGTTCTCCTACGGATCTCCTCATTTCTGATTCGATCCCGTAGAGAAACCCCGAGCATAGCCCTCTCCATAGCTCGTTGAGCGACTCTGAGCTTATTCATAAGGCCAATAGTGAAGGACCACGTCTCGGTTCCATATGTCATCACTGGTAACACACACTGATTGAAGACTTTCGTCTTAAGGCACTGAGGTATGTTGGACGAAAAGACGTTGCGAAGTTTCCCAAACCCTGCCCATCCGAGTTGGATTCGACGATTGACCTCTTTCTCGAAGTTGGACCTACCTAATTGGACTGTTTGTCCTAAGTATACATACGCGTCGACAACTTCAAGAGCCGAGTTCTCAACCATAACTGGGGCAGGCACGACATGGACATTCGACATAATTTTCGTCTTGTCCATGTTCATTTTAAGCCCTACCCGTTGGGAGACTCGATTGAGGCCTTCGAGCATCGTGCTGAGCTCTTCCATCGACTTTGCCACCTAAATGTGTATACCTACTAATTTAATATAATATCGTACCTACTAACTTTTTGTGTGAAAAATTCTGGATCAATTTATTTTATTATTATTACTAAACAAGGCTCTAAAACGAACATCTGTCTTGAAGTTAAGTGATGCTCAATAACAAAACACACTTCTTGGAAGAATGCTCGGCCACACACATTAACATCAGTTGATAGGGTCTTGAGCCAATCCTTGGAGGTTGTGATGTTCCTACTGTAACAATTAACTTGAGTTTGAAAACACTGATATCGTACCATAAAGTTTTTTTCAACCCATAATGGCCTAAAACTTTTCAGTTTAACTGCACTTGAATCGCAATAAGACGTAATGGTAGCCCACCTTTTGTACGCAGATCTTCCAACTCCGGCACTTCAGAGAGTGAATCTGACAGTGAGACGTCATCAGGCTCCGAGAGCGACACTGTATCCGCAGAGTCTAGTGAAGACGACTCCCCTAAAGCTGTTGAACAACGGAAGAATGACAAAAAGGTACGCTTGTCCATTAGACTTGGCGAGCTAGACAACCTGTTTTGTTATCATGATTATAAATACGGGATTTATCACGTACCGTCTTATCGGTGTTTCGACCGACAATGTTTCGGTTCATCAGGGTGAGTGCGATCCGCTCCGAATAACGTCTCGCCTCGCACTGCGCGCCCCAGCCCTCTGCGCGCGAGCGCGGTGGTGGGGATTGAGTCAACGATGGCCCCGCGTGTTGACAGGCTGCATCATCATCATTGCCATCACTGCTGCTCTCTTCGATAGTTCTCGGTACAGACAAACACACAACACTAGCTATGTCTCCAAGTTCACTCATTCTTCTGTCGCTTGCATCATGAAGACATGGCTGTTTTGTTATGTTCGACATTAATTTAAAACACACATCCGGAATCGTATTAACTGATTTTAGAGGTAAGTTTAATACCGGTAGCTTGAACATTTATCCAGCAATCGATACATTTCCAATAAACAATTTTTAACGTAAATCGGCGGCGCCTTTTGGACGATGCCGCTTAGTCAGTTTAACAGGTACCTACTTACATGATGAATGAATATGATTTGTTTACCTATTTTATACAGGCTGTGTCATTGATATTTTAGGACTTGATATTAAGGTTGATTGAAAATTGAAAATTTTCTGTGGTGACGATTTTGAAAAAAACTATATTACAACAATACTAGCCATTAGCCCTACCCGTGTTTTCATTTAATGTCGTACATAAAAAAACACGTAGTATGTAGTAAATTATAACATTTGAAGTTATCATGGTTATGAACACTATTTTCACTAAAAACGGAATATTTACTATGAGATGTGAGTTTTTGAGTATCCCGATATTTCGAAGCAAGTTGTGCATGTGCCATGATCCAAGATAATCTGAAGTATTTGCGAGTGGATGGTTAATAGATGGAAAGACAACCTGTTAAAGGTTGGTGGGAGCCGTTGGGTGCACGAAGCACAAGATCGGTCGCTCTGGAAATCTTATGAGGGAGGGAGGCCTTGTTCAGCAGCGGACGCCCTGTGTGGATATGATGATTTTTTTTTAATATTAAACTTGTAGACACACAAGCTGACAGGCCTCCTGATGTTAAGTGGTCGCCGCCGCCTATAAACTCCGGCAGCACTCGTGGTAGTCACGTTGCCTAGCACTTAATACCCTATTTACACCTCTCTTGAAGGCGTTCATTTTGAAGCCCACCGGAAAAACCTTCGGAGGAAGGTTATTCCACAACTTGCAGGTGCGTGGAAGAAACGAGCGGGTGAAACGCACCGTGTGAGACTTCCACGCATCTACAATATGTGGGTGAGCTCGTTGCCGATTGCGGGAGGTTCGATGGTAGAAGTGGAAAATGATATATTTTATGATTATGATATATTTAGTACTAGTTGTTGCCAGCGGCTTCGCTCGCGTATTTCTGGGGTGCAAAATACATATATAAACTTTGACATTTCATTTTTATCCCATGGGATAAATGTTTTTATTTCATGGGCTAAATGGCAGTCTATGTGGTGATCCAGGTTATAATCTACGTATATACCTAATTTCATCGAAATCGGTTCAGCCGTTACGGCGTGATTGAGTAACAAACAAACAAACATCCAAACTTTCGCATTTATAATATTAGTTTGATAAACAAATAGTTTTAATTTTTTCACACTTCACAGGCTAACCGAGAACCGGAGTCGAAACAAAATTCAGAACAGAAGAAAAACGAAAAGTCGAACTTGGAACTACTTTTGGAGTTAGATGAAGCGGCCGATACACTGCCCACTATGACGCCCACCTGTGGGGGATTCCTGTCGCCGCCTGACGCCGGTGGGATTGGGGATGGTAAATGCTGAATAATGCTTTATTATAATAGGCTTGCGTTTGACCACGATCTCGCCTGTTGGTATGCGATGATGCAGTCTACGATGGTACACGCTTGCCTAGAAGAAACCTATTCACTCGCGACTTAAAGACCCCTAGGTTGTAAATAATCAAGTCTAGCTTTAAAATCAGGTAGAGAACGTCGTTTTATGGCGGGTTCCTATATCCGTCGGTAACCGACTACGACTCGTATCTCCTTAAAAAGTGTCAAACTAGTGTCAAAATTTGGACACGTTTTCAAGGAGTAACGAGTCGTAGCTGGTTACCGGTGGATATAGGAACCCGCCATCAACAAATATTACAAGCGGCCGACATTTTTTGTGACGTTAATATCATTAAATTAATTTATTATTGCGAAAGGTTCGTTGCAGATGATAAAATAACAGATCCCCCATATTCTAATCATGTCAATCTAACCAAAAACAGGTCAAATGGAAGATTTTCAATCGAATGACTTTTGAGAAGCGTTACTTATTTTCGGATAAAGTAGTTCTCACATGTGCCAGTAGGAGTCGCTACATCTCTTCGGAACTATATATTAAGTGACATAAGAATTTTATATTGTTTTTGTGGCGTTCATGTGGTCAGAACCTCGACACACAATATTACTAAAATGGCCACTTAGGAGTTTTGAATGAATGGACATTCTTTATTATACTTTACAAGCTAAATACAAAATAAAAAAAGTAAATGTAAGGATAATTCATTTCAAATTATTTAATATTCAGTATTTACATCCATTTGTTAGTAAAAAAATAAATTCTTTAAGGGGACACCGGAGGGGAATCGCCCATACAACACGTACTACCAAGATCATTTCTAATTGGAGGATATTTCTACCTTAATAAGGTATTATTTTAATTTTAATAGTATTTATCTAGGTTCCCAACCATATATTAGATCAAAATACTTACCTAAAATGAAATAGAAGCATATCGCATTCTGCATGTTTTTACGTCATAAAAGACCTGTGTTTAACCTAATTGTTTCGTATTAAAAACAACAACATCTTACGTATCCTAGTCATGGGAACATAGATTATACCGTCTAGTTACAGAATAACAACACAATAAGAAAAATACAACAAGTTTTCAGTCATCATTTTTGTATTACGGAACACGGTCAAAATCTAATTAAATTTAGAATCGTATTATTGCTGTCACTGTCGCTCTGCGTGGCTAAACTTCGTCACTAAACAGGGATAGCGATATTCAGGCCGAAGTTTTTGACGCGGCCCAATTGAAGTTGCGCTCGGGGTTCGCCGGCGCGTTAAACTATGTATACAATTACAATTCGTAATCTTTACCTTAGATTTTTAACTACTCAACGGATTTAATGTAGTTTTCAGCAATAGATAAAGTGATTCAAGAGGAAGGTTAATAGGTAGGTATAATACATACATAACTCTGATTGTTTATTAGTTTGTTTGTTACCTTTTCAAGACTAAACGGCTAAACGGATCGTAATGAAATTTTGCAAGGAGATAGATTATATCCTTGGGAAGGACATAGGTTACTTTTTAACCAACTGCGCATAATGAGGGTAATGTTTTATTGAAAAACCACCCGTGCGAAGCCGCGGGCGGGTCAGCTAGTTCATTATAAATTAAGTAATGAGCGAATTAATTTAATATTGAACGGTCTTATCGCTCAATAAAGCTTTATATTTCGAAGACGTTTTTAGAATACCTATTCAACGAAACCCCAAAAATGTGGTGCGCGAGTAAAAAGAAATCAGCCCAACATTCATGAGAAGGGACACTCTAAAAAAACAACAGATATGGCGACACTAAAAACCAACAAAATCTGTTTATCCACACGGAGATCAGAAGTAACATTCACTGAATAAAAAATACAATGTCCAACCATTTTTGGAGTTTGTTACAAATAATTTTAACTATTTTAAAGAATGAAGTTTTATTTGTAACGGCACATTAGAATTTCAAAGCGAGACAAAAAATATAAATTACATAAAGATCATTACATTACAAATACATTAATTACAAAAAAATACATATAAAAATCTATCCATATATTCTATTGTGTCTCTCAGTGCCATCCACGTGATGACGTCACAAAATGGTATCCGAAAATGAATGAATGAAAATTCTTTATTATACCTTACAAACTAGACACAACCGTTAAAAATATAAAAAAAAAGGAATGAGTGTGAGCATAATGGGCGGTCATATCGCTTAACAAAGCGATCTCTTCTAGACAACCTTTGGATGGAGAGGATCATTGCTTAATGGAAGATTGGCTGAGGTGTTAAAAGAATATCCTACTAATACTATAAACGCGAAAGTTTGTATGTATGGATATTTTTACTCTTTCACGCCGGAACGGCTGAACCGATTGCGATGAAATTGGTATGTACGTAGATCATAACCTGGATTAACACATAGGCTACTTTTTATTGGCAAACCACGCGTGCGAAGCCGCGGATTGGTCACCTAGTACATAATAATGGAAAAAGAAAAATTACTTAACTTTAAATACATACATATTAGGTACATATATAATTGTAAATAAGTAAATATCATGTATAAAAAGGGGGAAAATTCCTTTAATGACAGAAATATTACACAATTTTTTACATGATTAAAATACAAAAGAAACAGTTGAATCAATCACTGAAACGATCTATAGATAGCTCAATTGCTCCAGATACCAGCAAGGCTAGCACAGCGATTTCCTTGTCTACTCTTCGAAGAGACGACAAGGCTCTGACCGCCATTTGTATTTTTGCGTGTATTGTTATTTGTTTTTATTAATATATTGTTTGTTAATTTATGAGCGATGCGCAATAAAGCGTTATTCTATTTTATTCTCTGTCGATTCTTCTAAAATTGTTTTTGCCCTGAGCAGGTTCAATAAGGTGTTTTTCTAGACAAGAGAAGGATACTCTGTCTATAGCAACGTACGTTGTATATATAATTAATTAACTACATATCTTACAAAAAATTGTTGCCAAGAGCGCGCGATTGATAAAGAGTGCGAAAGAAACAACTTGAGAAGACAGTGTTGTCTAGGCATCGCAAGACCTAGACAATTTCAGAAGAAAGTTGTCTATCCTTAAATGTCAAAGATAGAGAAAATGATGGATATCGTGTTTGGCGTTGTAGACTACTGCCGAGAAAGTGTCGACAATGTTTCTTCATGTTCATTCTCGCAATCGCCGTGATCGAGATGATCAACAAATGTCTTCTTTCTTCCGAAAAATGACTCAAAACCAAACCCATCTCTACAGTTACTGCGCTAGTCCTACAGGCGGACGTGCCACCTGACCTTAAATCGGTTTAATGTTATAGTTTCGATTGGAACAAATTACAGTTCACTTAAAATGAACTTAAATATATAACAGTAAGTTTAGATTAGTGTACAAAGCATGCATTCATTAAGTAGGTATTTAACTTAAAATATTACATAGTAGAAACTTGTTTAGATAAATAAAAAAATATATGTACTTACCTACATATCTATATATATATATATAAAAGAAAGTCGTGTTAGTTACACTCTTTATAACTCAAGAACGACTGAACCGATTTGGCTGAAAATTGGTTGAGAGGTAGCTTAGAACCAGAAGACGGACATAGGATACGTATCCCGTTCGACCGCGTTCCCGTGTGACGTGAAATAAAACATCAAAGAGAATACAAGTCACTATAAACATGGTATAACAAAAATGCATCTAACATGGAATAAGAAAACGCAAATGACAGCTAAACGTAATTTGGTCTATGGTTAAGTATGGTTGTAAATATATATATAAACAAGTCGGGTTAGTTACACCATTTATAAATTACGAAGAAAATTCATTTTTTATACATAATGATGGCCGGGGACAACAATTGACAATTCTACCAGGGTGACGTATATTGACAGTCGGCGTCATATGCATGTCAAGGCGGTACGAAGTTCGGCTGGTCAACTAGTATATTATATATTTCAGAAGATGATATAACCCCGGTGGGTCCATCATTCGTGCCGGCCCGCTCGGAGCTGCTCTCGAGGGTGACGTCTGGAGGCCTCGCCGCCAGCAAGACCTGGCTGCGCACCCCACACCTCTACTCCGGCAAGATGATCGCTGTGCAGATCACATTCACAAACACTACCAACAGAGAGATTACTGACATCAAGATTAGTAAGGTCAGTTGACTATCTGTTTTAACCTTCCCCCTTATTACCTAAGCCAAATTGCTCTCGCTATCGCTAGTCAGGCCATCCCTTTCACTCGTACAGTACGTACCTCTCGTGTAAAAGGGATGGCCTGAATAGCAATAGCGACACGAGAGCAAGTTGGCTTAGGTAATAAGGCTAATTGACTAGCATCAATAAAAAAAAATATGTACTACGTGTTTTGTTATGTACACACGGCTACACATCAAGCTATACATTTCCAGTATAAGCTGACCTCTCATTCTACGAAAAGCCTACACAATGCGAAGTCAGCTTATACTGGAATTGTATAGCTTGATGTGTAGCCGTGTGTACGACATTAAATTAAAACACGGGTAGAGATATTGGCTAGTATTGTTGTAAAGTAGGTTTCTTTCAAATTCGTTGCCATGAAAATATAAAACTATTAAATAACTTTATTATCAAGCCCCAAAATACTTATAAATGAAACAGCCCATATAAAATAGGTAAATAAATCATATTCATTCATCATGTCAGTAGATACATGTTAAACTGACTTACCGCATCGTCGCAATGGCGCCGTCGATTTACGTTAAACTTTTTTTTATTAGAAATGTATCGATTACTGGATAAATGTTCAAGCTACCGGTATTAAACCCACCTATAACATCAGTCAATACGATTCCGGATGTGTGTTTTAAATTAATTTCGTACATAACAAAACAGGTTGTATATATTTATGCCGGCAAGCAGCATTGCTGTGTTTCGGTTTGAAGGGTGGTGGCCGGTAAAATTACAGGCACTTGAGTTATTCACGCCTGTATGTCTCAAGTTGATGTGGATGCAGTGCAGTGGTCGCCTTTCTAGGGTGACCTACGAGGCGATACTTCATCATAGGCAATGGTTACCATCTAATATCAGGTGTGCCATATGCTTGTCTCATGTCCAGGTGCCAGCGCTGCAGTTGCTATGCGTTACAGTGTCACACCGCTGAGTGACGACCTATTTTGTTCATGTTTTTAAGACAAAACGGGTCTTTTCGCGCACAGATTTTTATCAAAATAATAATTTTGACTAACCTCGACGTTTCGACAAAGTTACATCGGCCGTGGTCGTCGAGGTTAGACAAAATTATAATTTTAATATAAATCTGTGCGCGAAAAGACCCGTTTTGTCTTAAAAACATGAGTATAGTTCGCGAAAATTTAAAAAGTTCGACCTATTTTGTTGTCTTGTATTTTGTATTAAGTATTACTAAGATTTTTAAAACCATCTCAAAAACTTTCAAGCTTAGACTTGAACCCGCAACCATCCTCTTGATACGAAGATGCACTGCCAATTGTGTTACGGGCTCTTGGACTCAGGGACGAAATTAGTGAGATGATTCAGATTACGTCTAAAACGACGTTAGCTCTGTAGCTGTGTTAGTTAAGTATAACTGATGTATAGAATTTAAAAATTGACACATCTTAAATATTTTAGTACTTGTATAATGTTTGTAGTTGTATGTTGCAGAAAGCGTCGAGCTCGCAAGAGATGCGCGGCTTCCAGCCGATTCCAGTGCTGCAACCAGGCGAGTCCACCGTCGTGCCTCTCGGCGTCGACTTCGCGGACAGCATCCAGCCGATAGAGGGCACCGTCAGCAGTTCTATAGGTAAATACATGTTATACCTCCTGCACAAGCATATGGCCCACCTGATGTTAAGGCGGGCTTTTCCTAGGCATTTTGCGCTATCTCAGCCCCCGCTAATCTAAACGCGACGTATATCGACTCGAAGCTAGGAGCCGCGCGTGACGTCACAGCCCGACTGTTAATTCGCGCGACAGTGTAAACGATAAACAGTAAATCCAACCAAAAATCTTCCATTGGTTTCAAGACTTTTTATTTTTGAAGTGAAAACTTCTTCAGGCGCGTTGGGCATTTTTTGAGATGGGAAAAAACCATTGAACTCGCGACACTGTTACCGACACCTGTCACTGACTACTACACTGATTGTAACTGACACTGACTGTTTATAAGTATCTGTAGTGTAGTCTGCTTTTATTCAAGTTTTCACTTCTGTCGTCGCTCTCGGAGTGCCACTTTTTTTTACGAACAGCACGCAGCACTCCTAAAACTTTAAATTATTATATCTTTTTTTTCGTGTGTCGATTTCGATGAAATAAAGCCTATATATTGCCCCAACCTACGCTCAAGTTACCTGTGAAAATCACATGCAAATACGTCAAGTAGTTTTAGCGATTAGCGTGTTCAACCAGTCAGACTACATTTTTAAAAATGATCTTATTGTATTCTGTTAGATTCCCTATATCACCCGCAATCAGTTTTTGGCAAATAGGTTCAATGTTCACACTACGTATCTACAGTTTTATTGATCGAGCGAAGCGAGCTCTTTAAATCAACTTTGGTAAATCGGAGTTGTATGTATGTTTGTTTGTCCGAGGATAACATTCGCAGCGTTAATCCGATTATCGTGTAATTTGATATATAGGTAGGTAGTGATGGCGCAATGATGGTGTGACTAAATGAGATAAAAATAGGGGGTGGGGGGGGGGGGGGGGGGGGATTGTTGAGATATTGGGGTTCAAGAGGGGTAAAAAAACAAAATGGGACTATAACAGTCAAGTGACACGTCTAATAAAAAGAATTTGTGAGTATATTTCGACTCCGTTTTTATTTTTAGTTTAAATCTTGTAGTTTTTATGTTATTAGCCGTAATAAAAACTGAACTTTGTCAAAATTCACAGGGTACACCAGTGACCCCACAGTGCTGAAATTTGGTATGCGTGTAGCTTTAGTAACACAAAATATAGGAAAGTCTGAAATCCAGAATAACTGCAATTTCTATCCCAAAAAAGTATATCCAATTAACATGAACTCCCGTTACCTGTAATTTAAATGAAACTGTAGGTCAAGTGATTTGGTACTCATTTCATGGGTTTTATTAGTCAAAGTTTAAGACTGGCTTGCACAACGATCCCTAAACGTATTTAGCGACTAAACATATTGTTGCATTCATTGTTTAGGCATCATTGCGCGAGTCGTCCTACAAATATTTTTTGTTTGTGTTTTGGGAGATCTCGAGAGATATCAGTTCGGGGCGAACCACTAGTGATACTATAGAAGACAATTTTTTTTCCTTCTTTTCATGTATCAGGTGAAGTAGCAATCTCAATAACGCCCCCAGTCGGAGAACTGATGCGTGCTGTCACGATGTCCGAGGCGAGGTGGATTACTGAACAGAAACGTCTAAGAGGAATGACCGAGGTAAAATAGTTATGTAAACCTTAAACACGTCTCGCCCATCATCTTTCTACCCTGCATTTTGGTCTTTTGACCTCGCCTCATACATTTATACATTTTGGGGAGTGCGCCCAGAAACTGATCTGATCATGATCTTATCCCGCCATCTCCTTTTCAACAACGGACAAGCAGACTCACAGCTCAGTACCATCCATACCTTATTTATAATATAATAAAATAATATAATAATATAATATTATAATATACGTTGTTTGATAATATACGCACAAAAATGAAAGGGGTTATTTTGATGAGCATATCTACACTAATATTAAAAAGAGGATAGATTTGTTTGTATTGAATAGGCTCCGAAACTACTGGACCGATTTTAAAAAAAATATTTAACTTTTGGAAGCTACACTATCACCGGGTGACATAGGCTACTTTCTAGCCAACTTCGCAGAAGGAGGGTAATGTTTTTATTGAAAAACTACACGTGCGAAGCTGCGGATTGGTCAGCTAGTAATAAATAAATTTGTGAAATGTTTACCATAGAAATGTGAAATTTATTTTGGAATGTAAAAACAAACACTTTATTAAACTTATGCAGTGCTATTGCATAATGCTTGCCATCTAACCACAGATACTGTACTGGTGACGTCTCGAGATATCTCTTGTTGTCCCTTTCTAACCCAAAACCCGCAGCCATTTCCAAGATATATCAAATCGGTCTTTATTTTTGTATGTCGACTGCAAGAGTAGACAGTAAGTTTTATATCGAATTAATCACCAGAACTTAGTAGATTTTCTTTAAAATTTGCTTATCTAACTAGATTTTTTTTTTCGAGAAGTTTTTTTTTGTGTTTTGTGAAACCGTCACTCCGTATAGTCCTATATATCGTCAGTATATTACTAAACACCCTAAATATCACCCATACGTTTTGGTTCTACGTTCGTACAGCTAAGGTGTAAATATCATCATCATCCACAGCCCGACTTCACCCACTGCTGGGTATAGGGCTCCCCAAGTTTGTGCCATCCGCCACGATCCTGCGCTAGTCTCACCCATTGACGGCCCGCGACTCTTAACGATGTCATCAACCCATCTCGCTGCCGGACGTCCAACCCTTCTACAGCCATTCCTCGGCCACCATTCAGTTGCTACCCTGCTCCACCTGTCATCACCACGTCTTGCCAAGTGTCCCAAGTGCCCAATAGGTGTAAATATATACAACCCGTTTTGCTATGTACGACATTAATTTAAAACACACATCTGGAATATTAAAGTATTAAATGATTTTAGAGGTGAGTTTAATACCGTTGTTAGCTTGAATATTTGTCCAGTAATCGATACATTTCCAATAAACAATTTTCAACGTAAATCCGCTTAGTCAGTTTAACAGGTACCTACTTACATGATGAATGAATATGATTTGTTTACCTATTTTATACAAACTGTTGCATTGATATTTTAGTACTTGAAATTAAGGTTGTTTGAAAATTTAAAATTTTCTATGATAATGAATTTGAAAAAACCAATTTTACAACAATACCCATTAGCCCTACTAGTGTTTTCATATAATGTCGTACATAAAAACCATGTAGTGTATAATTAGGTATATAAGGCACTTTCCGTCGTCTGTTTTTCTTATCCACAAGCCGGGTTCTCTAGTAAAAATGAATTAGGTGTCTTCTAAATCATCGAGCTCCATCTTAGACTACATCATCTCTTACCATCATTTGAAATTGTGGTCAAACGAAGATCTATTCGTGATAAAAAAAAACTCAATCTTCAATTCTAGTGGTTGAATTGAGAGACTTGAGCCAAAAAAATTTTTTTTAAATAATATAATATCACTCCTATTACTTTCAAATCCTAACGACGATATTTCAGCCCTGTGAATTTAGTATCACGACTGAATAAAAAAGCGCATTACTTGAATAAAATATTAGTTAAGGGGGCACCGGAGGGACAATCGCCCATACAACACGTACTACCAAGATCATTTCTAATTGGAACATATTTCTACATATTTCTAAGGTATTATTTTAATTTTAATAGTATTTATCTAGGTTCCCAACCATATATTAGATCAAAATACTTACCTAAAATAAAATAGAAGCGTATCGAATTCCGCATGTTTTTATGTCATAAAAGACCTGTTTTCAACCTAATTGTTTCGTATTAAAAACAACAACATCTTACGTATCCTAGTCATGAGAACATAGATTATATTGTCTAGTTACAGAATAACAACACAATGAGAAAAATACAACAAGTTTTCAGTCATCATTTTTGGTATTACGGAACACGGTCAAAATCTAATCAAATTTAGAATCGTTCTATTGCTATCACTGTCGCTCTGCGTGGCTAAACTTCGTCACTAAACAGGGATAGCGATATTCAGGCCGAAGTTTTTGACGTGGCCGAATTGAAGTTGCGCTCAGTGTTCGCCGGCGCGTTAACTGTTGCTCGCGACTTTGTAGTTGTGTACGCGTTACACTACTTAATGTGTAGGTAACCTAGAAATAAAGTTAAACTTGCTGTTGTAACTTGACACCTCATTTTTATCCCATGGGACTTGATTTATGGGATAAAACGTACCATAGGTGGTAATTCAGGTTATAATCTACGTACATAATAAATTTTATCGAAATCGGTTCCGCCGTTACGACGTGATTGAGTAACAAACAAACAATACAAATAAACAAACATCCAAACTTTCACATTTATAATACTAGTTGTTGCCAGCGGCTTCGCCCGCGTTGTTCTGGTGTGCAAAATACATATATAAACTTTGACATCCCATGGGAACTGAATTATGGGATAAATGGTGGTGGTTGTGATCCAGATTATGATCTACGTATAAGTATACCAAATTTCATCGGATTCGGTTCAGCCGTAACGGCGTATTGAGTAACAAACAAACAAACATCCAAACTTTCGCATTTATAATATTGGTGTGATATTTATTTGCAGTGTGATAAGAGAACACCGAAGATAGAAAGTGAAGCTACTATTTGCAAGAGAGTTTTCGAAACTGCAAACCTAGCGTTCATCAGTTCCACCGGAGAATTACTGAGGTACATCTTTACGTTATATGTTAAAGCCTTGGCGAAGGAGATATTTTTTTTTGAAACTTCGGAACAGATGGACATGGTATGATGGACATTTTAAACAGCGCCATCTAGCCCCAAACTAAGCAAAGCTTGTACAGTCAGCAAAAATTCCGCTCTGCCAGTTTTGAAACAGTTTCGCTTGCAAGTAGTTAGCTAGCTGACACCGCCTTTTTCTTTTGTCCTTTTATTTTGGCCAATCGGAGAGATGAACAATATTGAACATCTGTTTATTTTTGTGAAAGCCCTTTGTTTTAATGACTTTTAGAGTTTTATTAAAGTTCAAGGCGGGGTAACTGCTAGTCGCTTCATAGAAAATTCACCCTTAAGGTGGCAGAGCGGACTTTTTGCTGATAGTACGATGAGACCAGATAACTGATACAATACTTACATCATTTTTTTACCAGTACTTTTTTATTTATATGTAGAAAATACCCAAACCCGGAACAAATATATGTGGACTATCCAAACGTTTGTCCCGCAGTGGGAATCAAACCCGCAACCTCCTGCGTCTCAGCCGGCTTTTCGGTCACTACGCCACGGGGGTCGTCAAAACTATGGGAACAAAAGAACTGATAGCATACTTGTATACATTTTTTTACTGTATACGTACAAAAAATACATGAAGGGTGTTTTTCCATTTTATGTATAATACAAAATTATTCTTCCGCGGCTGGAACCGAATCCGTAACCTTCTGTCTCAGGCGGGTATTCGGCCACTGCGCCAGGGGGGGTGGTCAAACAAAAGACATACATTACACTTTTACAAGGGAGCTTCGGAATAAGTATGGTAACAGGAAAGGGTTGAGTGAGTTCGAGGAAGTTTCAAAAATATCTGATTTGAAGACCAACAATTTATTTTTTTGCTGAACAATTTCGTTTTTATGGTTTTTTTTATAAATATTACTGGGCATTTCACACAGCACTATCTAGCCTCAAACTAAGCAGAGCTTGTACTATGGGAACCAGATAACTGATAGAATACTTATACACGTTTTTTTGTAAATACATACTTATAATATATACAGTAACAACCAGACCCGGAACAAATATCTGTATTTCGCAAAACCAGCGAAGATCTTTTTTTCCTTTTTCCCTAGTTTTTTTGTCATACGAATTTAGTCTGTCAGAAAATGAATAGGTAGCAAGTTATTTTTTGAATAATAAGTCCGTCTAGATTTCCGCTTGACACATTTTGTGTCCTGGTTAGGTAATGCAATCCCGATCCCGCGGGATCCCGATCTCGTGTAATTTTTCGGGATCAATCCCGACACATCATATGACGAGATCCCGTTCGAGATTGACGGGATTGGGCGGCAGTGGTCAGCGACGCTACACACGTCCACTCGGGGCACAAGCGGCGCGCTGACTGACGGCCGCGAGCGGCAGGAACGCCAAACAGCGTTAGAAAACTATTCCGACTATTTCCGAATATTAGCGACAGGTGACGATAATTATTTAGTTGGTAAGATTAAAGAATAAACATTTTTATTTTCTTTCGAGTAATATGTTATTTTAGTTAACCTCACTATCACAAACGCTTGTTTGTTTCAATGTTAAATTCGGATGACTGAAAAAGCTAATAACTGCTTAGTTATTAGCTTTTTCAGTCATCCGAATTTAACATTTTTTTTTAAACTAGACGGGATCCCGCGGGTTTGATATTTCTAATCCCGCGGGATCTCGAATTTGCAATCTCGAGTCGGGATTGCATTCCCTAGTCCTGGTACACGCCGGTTATACTTGACAGCAAAATAATTTATCATCGCAGGTTTGCGGGGAGGATGCTGTCCTCTCAAGACCTAGTGCTGCTATCTGTGAGGGTAGAGTCCGACTGCGACCGCATCACAGCCAACTGCCCCAACATGGCCATAGCTTCCTTACTTGCCAATGAAGTGGCTCAGAAGTTTCTCAAAGCATAGAATATAATGCTCATTCAACCAGGAAGGAATCATTGAGTATAACAGAACAGATCATACAAATGTATGAGATTATGTGTGTATGTTGAACGTGCAATTAGAAAAATAAATAAAAATTATAATTTGTTTTAAGTCTATATTTAAGTATATCATTATATAGTATAATATTATACTTGGTTGATCTTATTCTAAAATTAAATATATCAGTTCTATTTACAATGATTTTCATTTCACAAAACTACGTATCAAAAATTGGCCTTTTATTTTAATGTGTACTTTGATTTCGTAACAAAAACAGTTCTTCAAAATGCTTTGCATAAAGATTTTCTAATACATTACAAAAAAAGTTAAAAAAAAGGGTCCATCTGACAAAACCTACTTAGCAAAATGACTAGCTAGCAATACATCAACACTTCATCTTCTCTTCATAGCATTTGAACTACATCGCTAAATTGACTTGGTAGCAAAAAGACTACTTTTTCAAAACAGGTACAGTCATTTACAAAAAGTTGAAATCCTAATCATGTCGTGTTTACTAAATACTGAAATTTTAAGACTTGTTAGAATGAGCAGTGGTTATGGTTTAAATATCATATATATTATAATGTTGCATCCTGATTCGGTTTCTGAAAAGTACTAGGGTTACAGAAGTTTCAAAAAGGTAATTATTAGCTTTCCTTTATGTACGCTAAACTAAATATAATTTCAAGTAAGTATATAGACATTAACTATTACCTCTTAGAAAATCATGTTGCTAACTAGTACTTTTTGAACAAAAAATACGAAATCGGCTACAACGGTGTTAATACTTCATGGTTTCAAACTTCGTAGTTTGAAAACAAGACTGGTCAATTATAAATTAAGAAGGAAGCTGTCATGTTGAAGTATGCTTGAAAGATAACATCGAATATTGTTTCATTGTTATTGATTCATTTGGTTGTAATAGAAGCGTAAGCAGTGAAAGCCAAGAAAATGCCGGATAACCTTAAATTTATTACAAATCAAAAAGGAAAACAAGCACTTCTTCATAACAGCCATAGATATAATTTTGCTAAAAACAATAAAAATGGAAGCTTGTGGAGGTGCGTAAATAAAGGTGAATGTTCCGCTTCAGTGACTTTAAATGACACTAAAGATAAGATAGTACGAAAAAGTTCTCACTGTTGTGCACCTCATACAGACGACAATAAGAGAGCGTTGATGATGGATTTGTGCCGTCAAGAAGTTTGTAGTAAAATGGAACCGGTTAAGAAAATATTTGAAAGACATGTTCTCATACAGTCGTCAATAAAAGGGTCCGAAAATTTAATAATGCCATCTTACTCGGAAGTGAAAGATAACCTATATAGAGCCCGGAAGAAAACGTTGAATGTGAAAAGAACGGAATTCAAGAAAATACAAGAAGTAGTCATACCCAAAATTATGGCGTCTGATTTTTTGGTAGCAGATGATGGCGGAGATGACAAAATATTGTTGTTTTGCTCCAAGATAGCCAAAAAAACTTTGAAAGTATTACGTAATCAATATTTCTTCGGCGACGGAACATTTAAAAGGTGTCCGAAACCATTTTTACAATTTTTTTCGATACATGTGGATTTGAATAGTTCTAGTGAGTACACTAATATATTGCCCGTTATATACGCCTTGCTCCCTAACAAGACGGAAGTCACGTACATAAGGCTTTTTACACTCATACGAGATGTACTCAATATTGATATTCGCAATTTCAAATGCGACTATGAAGCAGGTCTTATGAACGCCTTTAAAGCAGTGTTTCCAAGGGCAGTTGTTACGGGCTGTTTTTACCACTACAATCGAGCAGTTTGGAAAAAGGGCCGCGAACTTAAGGTTAAAAATGAAATTATTAGACATACAGCAAATTTGCCTTTATTGCCAATTAAATATATAGACGCTGGCTGGAGAGCATTAATGAATCGAGCTCCAAAAACCGCACGTAATGACAAGTTCATTAAATACTTCAAACGGCAATGGGAAAAATCATTTTCACTCATTTGTTGTGCTTATGAAAGGCATAGAACGAACAATGGCATGGAGAGCTGGCACAGACGCCTTAACGTCCGGATCCCACATAAGGCCACGTTGCTTTTATTTTTGTATATCCTGCGAAAAGAAGCACGCTTGAAAGATATTGCTATCAAGCAGCACTATTTTAACAAATCACGACGGTTGCGTCGCCACATACAATTTGATAAAATGCTCAAAAATGAAATTACATCACTGAAACATGGACACATCAATGAGATGCAGTTCTTAGAAAACATTTTTGAAATTAAAAAGCAAATTCTTCATCAGAACCATTAGAAACATATTTTTTTAAATTTTAGTAAGCCGATTAAATTTTTTTTTATTTAAGGGTAAAAACGACTCTTTCAATGAGGGGTTTAAAACTAATGTTTAAGTATAATTCTTAGTGTAATTTTTATGTTATAAAAACAAGAATAATCTTTTCTTTTTGTTGGTTATTAAACATATTTTTTCTAAATAAAATGTTTTTGTTACTAACAGTACTTTTGAAAAAGTAGTCTTTTTGCTACCAAGTCAATTTAGCGATGTAGTTCAAATGCTATGAAGAGAAGATGAAGTGTTGATGTATTGCTAGCTAGTCATTTTGCTAAGTAGGTTTTGTCAGATGGACCCAAAAAAAATTATATTATTGCTTTATGATGAACACTCGTTTAAGTCGTCAATTTTTATACTTAAATAAAATAATTAAGTATGGCAATTGTAGCAAAAAATTGATAATGAAAGTTTGGTATCAACATTTTTACGATAATACTTATTACATGAGATTCGTACGATACGTCTAACTCACTTGATATAGGTCTCGGAAACACCTGAATCAATAGGCTAAAAATATAGCCAGTGATCGCCATCAACTCTTATGTACCATATAACTTATAATATTTTATACAACTTGGTAAATATATTTGCCATGCATGAAATCGCAATAATGTATTGCTATGTTTACACAGATGGCGTCCATCGCCATGTATTTCTTACATCATAGTGGTTGTTTTTAGGGTTCCGTACCCAAAGGGTAAAACGGGACCCTATTACTAAGACTCTACTGTCTGTCCGTCTGTCACCTGGCTGTATCTCATGAACCGTGATAGTTAGAAAATTGAAAATTTCACAGATGATGTATTTCTGTTGCCGCTATAACAAAAAATACTAAAAACAGAATAAAATAAATATTTAAGGGGGGCTCCCATACAACCAACGTGATTTTTTGCTCGTTTTTATAGATAATGGTATGGAACCCTTCGTGCGCGAGTCCGACTCGCACTTGGCCGGTTTTTACTCTAACATTTATTAATAAGGCATTGTAAAATTTGTCTCTAAGACTTCGAAAATATCTTTCGATAGGGCACAAAGGAGCTTTACTTACAATCTGATACTTTTCAAAACGTCTGACAATTTAAAAGCTGCAAAAATAATTTTTAAACAATGTAATGTCTTCATCTTTTCCAAAATTGCTTATTCCCCTTTCCAGCATACCTTCACAGGTTCTTTATTCTGCTCATATGATTTCATAATGTAAAAAAAACTTCTCTTTTACAAAGGAACTATTAGCAACAATAGATTGAACCCATTTCCACTATATTTGTGTCAGGGTTTTCAATTTACGAAAATACTGGTTCAAGGATTTATTTTCGATTAAAGTTAATTTGTCACATTCCCAGAAACTAATCAATGCTGTGGGTGCGGATAGTGATGGCCCCAAACTGGCGCGGGCGGGACATTCAGCCCATAAGTTGGTGTATTCAATGTCATAAGTCTAGGTCTCTTGCTCAAATCCTCATGATGCTGCTGATGCATTTGATGGGGCTGAAGACATATGGGTTGGTTTTGGTGATGTTGGTGCTGGATTATTGGCTGAGGCGGCGGCGGAGGTGGCTGATGGCTTTCCACAACTCTCTCTTTAGGTTTAGCACGTTTCTTCGGCGCTGAGTTATCTGGTGTCAGCCGTCTCTCATTCCATAGCCGCTCTACTAGTCTGACTCGAGCTTGATCCCCATCGACAAAGACTGCGTGTTTCCGCGGCATGGGTCCATTTGCTACCTTTTGTTTCATAGCCTCCAATCGTTCTTCGGTTTGTGTCATAGGGTTTACAGGCAAACCTCGTTTGTTACAAATGTTATGCAACACACAGCAAGCAACTATGATCATGGCAACTGCAGGTGGTTCAAATTGCTTGTTGCAATTGGCTTGAAGTACTTTCCATCGGGTTTTGAGATGTTTGATTGTATCGATGATTGCACTATGTGTTTGTGCATGCATCGTAGAATAGTTTTTTTCTGGCGAGACTGGGGACTTCTTTGTAATTTTCGGGATGGGTGTCATTATGTATGGCATCTGTGTGTAGTGTGGTCCACCTGAAATAATAAAAGCACACTGATTAACCAATGCGCTATATTCCGCAAAAATTACTCTTGGTTCTTGGAACCGGCATACTTTTTTTATAATTTTAATTACATAACAGATAGAAGACTAACCAATAAGCCAGCACTGTTCTCCAGTCTGACATAGGCTGATGAGGTCTACTCTCACGCCATGCTTGGAAAGAATTGTGTCATGGGAGTTTGATCCGCCAGGTGATGCAAACACGCTTGTTATCATCATGTCACTATCACAGACCTGAAACAAAAACCACACATTGATTGTTGGTATAAATACCACATTATATTATACTAGTTGACCCGCTGAACTTCGTATCGCCTTGACATGCATATGACGCGTACTGCCAATGTACGTCGCCGGTAGAATTGTTAATCGGCCATCATGTATGAGAAAGTTAATTTTCTTCATAATTTCTTTTAGCGTTAATTTTTCCGATATTGTAATAGTTATTCTGCTATTCAGGGCAGAGACAAATCCAAAAAATCAAAGATCATCAAAATCGGTTTAGCCATTCTTGAGTTATATTAGAAATGATGTAACTAACTTGAATTTATTTTATATATAGATCGAGCAGATTTCGGCAGATTTACATTGCAAATTAAAACTGATTTTAGTGACATAGTCTGTGTAGTAAAAGAAATAATTAAGAGTCAACTCACAATCTGCACTTTCTTGGAATGGTATGACTTGTTGAAATGTATCTTGGCATTCTCCTCTGGTCTGGCTATGGGCACGTGTGTGCACTCCACACATCCTATCACATTTGGTATACCATACTTCATGTAGAACCTAAAAAAATTAAGATGTAACACAATATTCTTTTAATACCAATATTAATAATGCTGGGCTAGATCAATCATCAAGCTCCAAACTAAGCAAACTTGTACTATGAGAACCAGATAACTAATAGAATACTTATGTTCGGTTTTTTTTTCTAAATACATAACAGTACCAGCAACAAATATTTGCAGATCATGCAAACATAATGCATATGTAGGTAGGTATATACATCAAATATCCATGGTGAATTTGTAAGCACAAAATCTATTGCTCTGGAAATCCATAGCGGAGGCCTTTGTTCAACTCCTAGTTGAGTGATATGATGATGATGGACTTGCAAGCATTGTAACAATTTTTAAACCCCAGAATTATTTCAATCCAATTTTTTATATTACGTATATGGCAAACGAGCATGCAGTCCACCAGATGTTAAGTGGCTACTGCAGCCCATGGATATCCACAAAGAATTCAAAACAAGGTATTATGTTATCTTGATCTCTATGTGGATATGTTGCCATACTATAGGACTTAGCTGTTATGCCTATGTGCCAGTAATTACAGGAACATACCATTACCATCTAACCGGAACACATCAGCACAAGTATTGCTATATGGCAGCAGATAAAGCTAAGGCAGTGGTACCCACTTCCTTGAGCCTGTTCACAAAAGCTCTACCACCAGTTAAGTATAAGTTTAAAATCAATTATTCCATACAAACCCCATATGTGTCAGTAATTACAGGAACATACCATTACCATCTAACCGGAACACAGCAGCACAAGAACTGCTATTTGGCGGCAGATAAAGGTAAGGCGGTGGTGCCCACTTCCTCGAGCCCGTTCACAAAAGCTCTACCAGCAGTTAAGTATAAGTTTAAAATCAATTATTCCATACAAAACCCCAAGATGCCACAATGTACAAGATTAGATTTTCAACTTCTGGCTACTTAGTTAAAAAAATTCAAGGTAAGGAGCAAGTTCCACTCTCAATGTGTATTTTCATCCTTTATTTCTTCTAATTCAAACATCAAACTTACTTAGCCTTGACAATCTCTCTCTCCTCTCTAAGATGTGGAAAGTGGATGTACTTCTTCACTATACTTGGATGGTTCATTGCCTCAGTCACTTGCATTACAGCTACAGATACAAAGTACTGTGTCAGATTTGGGTCTGATTTGCCCCCAATAGTCTTCTGGAACTTGCCAGTTGCATAGAATGATAAGGTTGCTAACACCTGAAAATATAAATATTATTCTGAAACATATAACTTAAAACTTTTACGAATGAGTTAAGATATCTACATTTAATCTGGTAGCACCATATAACTTGATTTTAGTAGGTACTTGTTGTTTGTCAGAACTAAACTCTAAAACGAAACTGAAATTAATATCGGTATTTACATTGGAAACTGGCAAAAAATCTACGTGTGAGTAATTTTTGAGTCTCGGTTCCACACTCAATTCATAAGTTTATAAGGGGCATAATAGACTTACTTTGCTTTCCACAGAAAACTCGATAGATTTCGTAGATGTAGGCATTACAGGTTTTAACTCCTCGCAAAGGTTTCGAGCCAAATCCTTTGTCAGCCGGTAAGTTTCGATGAAAGAAGGTTCACTCAAATCAAAAGGGTCGGATTCGTGCGGTTTGCAAACTCTTTTGTCTGGACTTAGTGCTTTCTCCACTGGCTGTACCTCCTGCTGCTTCTGTGAGTGTGAGTTATCCCATTTCAGAAGTTCAAATATCTCCGGTTCCTCGTCTACCACTGATATGTAGCCCTCTTCGGGCGGCTTTTCAGCCATTTTCCTTGTATTTTTAGTTTATTTTCGCGTAAAATAAACGCAGCTTGGGTTTTGGTTTTGACAAAATGCTATTTGACGTTTATTTGACACTTTTGACAGATAAGACCAATGCTGCCAGTTCAGATAAAATATTTCTACTATGTGCTGTTAACTTTAGTAGAAATTAAGTAGGAGATAATGTATTTTTTTTCCTACTTACATACATAATACCATTATTAAAAAAGTACGGGATTTATGACGGATAAAATAAAAGGCTCAAATGTCATAAGTAATAAAAATAGATGATAAAAATAGAGAAAGAGATTTTTAATACACTAGCTGATGCGCCCGTGGCTTTACACGCGTGGTTTGACAATAAAAAAAAATATTACCCTACTTTTGCGCAGTTGGGTAAAAAAGTAGCTTAGCTCTCAATCCTGGTCATAATGTATCTATCTACCAAAGGAGAACGGGCATCCTGGTCTACAGTCCAATAAAAATGAGCAGCACATTTTCGAATTGGCATACAATAGTACATCAAAATATACTATTGGAACTTTCCCCAAAAGTCTGTCCGTTTTGAGTTACAGCCATGCAAACACCAGCATTTTTTGTTTTAAAGAACATAAAATAACGGTTTCACGATTACTATATCCATACATAAAGGCTCCTATACAATGCAGTAGCAAGAGCGAGAAGGGAGAAGAGCGATGTAAGGGCCGTGGGGAGAGGGATGCGTACGCGGGGGAGGGGAACGGTTGTGTACGCGCCGCGCCGGACGGCTACAATAATCAGTCGCATCGCATCAAGTGAGTGGCTACGTCACGTCTTGTTACGATAGTGCTGTGTTTGAACTTCTTTCTCTGTTTTTACTGACCCTGGCTTGCTTTTGGACCCTGTTTCTTTCCCTAATGTGTTAACTTTGGCTCGACTTATTGACTTTTGAACTGCCTACCGATAATGGAAGTTTTTCGAAACTGTGTGATGTGTCGTCGAGGACTTTACCGCGGACGGTACCAGCAGCATATCTTGGCTGATAACCTGCAAAAGGAACGACCAGAATTCGCCGCGTTTATACAACAACATGCTGTGTTGGAGGTTAGTTACCTTTTATTTTCATTATATTGAGTAGTTAGGCATAGGATTTATTTATTTTAAGTAATAATTGTTATTATTTTCAGGTGGTGTTCGACAGTACTCGAAGCTTGTGTCACCGATGTTGGCAGAGGACTGAGCGTGATCATAGACCTGGACAGCAAGCGGCGCGAGCGCCTGGTACATTGCACTCTCAAGAATACACGAGGGCACCGAACACTTCGGTGCATTGTATTTACAACAACTGTGCTAATATTACCCGTAATCATATACCAAACGCGATAAGAATTAATGTATTTTGTGAGAGCAAGCTTTTTATTCCTGATAGCGCTAGGGTGTGTACAGAATACTTACAAAATAATGAATGGAGCAACCTGCCGCAAATGTGTAATGTGACACATGATTTTAATGACGCTCAGTTTACATCGCTCTGTGACTTGATGAGAATGGCTGCTAACAACCAGCCCAGAATCGACTTCGAAAACAGAGGCACCTTGTCTAATGAAGAGATGCACTTATGGACTGGGCGCACTTACGATCAGTTCGAAGCTATATTAGAACAAACTCCGTCACTAAGTGAACGTTGTAACCAGCCTAGAACTGCATTAGGCATCTATTTAACAAAACTTAGAACTGGAGACTCTGATGAGAGACTGGCAACGTTATTTCATATGTCTCGTCGAAAACTAGAACGTTTTTTGCCTATAGTTCGAGAATGTCTGAGCAACGATTACGTTGTGCTGCATCTAGGTGTGGACCACATTACCAGAAATGATATCCTTCAAAGAAACTTAACAATTCCAAGGGCTTTATTTGGAAACGATGAAAACATCAAAGCCATAATTATATGTGACGGTACATATGTATATATATATTAACAAAAGCTCCAACTTTTTGTTTCAACGGCTGTCATACAGCTTACACAAATATCAAAACTTGTTGAAGCCGTTTTTAATGGTATTCACGGACGGCTATATATTAGATGTCAAAGGGCCATTTGCCGCTACCAGAACCGATGCCCAGATCATGAGTGAAATAATGAATAACGAAGATGAGCCGCTGCATTGGTTACTCGAACGTAATGATGCGTTTATCCTAGACAGAGGATTTAGAGATAGTTTGCAGGATATAGAAGCTTGTGGCTACGAACATCATGTGCCACCAACTAAAGACAGAAGAGAAAATGAACTCACTACAGAACAAGTTAATCAGTCTCGTTTGGTCACCATGTGCCGATGGGTGGTGGAAGTAGTAAATGGGAGATTTAAGCGAGATTTTAAACTTTTGCGTCAAAACTATTTTAATAAAACGTTGCCAAAAATGTTTGTTGACTTCAAAATAGCTGCAGCCATTCTAAACCACTTCCACGCCCCCATCGAAGATAGTTCACACGCAGCAGCCTTTTTGAATTCAATAAGAGCTAAAATACACATACCAAACACATTGCACAATTATGTGGAAGCAAAGAGATTGAGTTATAGGAGAGCAGACTTCATGCGAATCGAAGCAAATGAAATAGAAAACTTCCCAAGGCTTAGTGAAGAACAAGTCATACATTTTGCCTTGGGAACTTACCAGTTAAAGCTCGCTCGATCATATTGTAGCGAGCACTTACAAAATGGTCTTTATATAATCGAGACGTATAGAGATAACGCTCTAGAAGACTTGGCACAATATGATATCAACGAAGAGGCTTGGCTATTACGTGGACGTATACAGTCTCGACATGTCCGAGCCAGGAAATATTTTTGTTATATATTAATCAATAATATTAATAACAATATTACACAATATTATTGTACCTGCTTGACAGGGCGACGTACTTGTACCCATGTACTGTCAATTATATGGTACGTAGGTTATGCCCGTCATGAAGGGTTCAATGAACCTGCATTGTTCCTTAACAGTATTCTCATCGATGATGATGATGATGATAATGT
Organism: Philereme vetulata; assembly: GCA_918857605.2. Taxonomy (NCBI): domain Eukaryota; kingdom Metazoa; phylum Arthropoda; class Insecta; order Lepidoptera; family Geometridae; genus Philereme; species Philereme vetulata. The sequence continues at coordinate 9,670,125 of OU975442.1, read as the reverse complement.
TTAATAACATATTGTTTTGATTTTTTAAGAAGATGTCGTTTTTATTTGTATTACTACTTACCTAACTTAAATAAAATCATTACATTACACAAAATGTTTTTTTAATTACCACGATATTCAATGTTTGGCACTAAATATTATCAGATTCAATTTTTAGTAGAACTCAGATCGGACAATACTTAGAGAAATGCGACTTTCTACATATGAAAATACATAGAATTACCTTTATATTGACATATGACTCATTTTTATTGCAAGGTAGACCAGCTTCCATACACTTATGCCCGTTCTCCTTTCATTGATAGCGGTCTAGCCGTTTAGTATGAATGAAATATAGTTGTCATTCTGAGAAATTATTTAAGAATTGTCAATTTTTTATTTTAAAATTTACAACTGTTTTTATGGGTACTCCCTATTTATTTTTTCGCTTATTAACTATCGCGAATCTCATTAGAGCGAACAAAACAAACAAAAAAAAATTAAATCATTCATGCCGTTTTTTAGTTTTAGTGAGACATTTTGAACCACCCACTCTTAGTTTTATCGGTGGCATTTAAAGTTCTTTGATGTCTGGTGCATGTACATACAATAAGTACATCGCACGCGTCGTTATCGCGCTTTACGCACTGAACCCCGGTTCATACCTTGGCTAGAAGAAGCTCCTAACTTGGTCGGCCCCTTAGCTAAAAATCCTATTATCGAAGGGAATGGAATGCTAATGGGTGACGGGTGAATATGTGCCTAGAATATGAAGGTACCTACTTATCTAAGTATAGTCTATTCGCTATGTTCGTCCGTCTGTCCATCTCTCGATGTCGTGTCGTCGGTCGAACCGTAGTTACAGCCATTTTATCGTATACTATCAGTGCTAAAGCTGAAATTTGGCTAGATACATTTCAGTGACCTGAGAGATACTTACCTAATTAATTCTACGTCCAAAAATGTTATAAAATTTTAAAACGGAATTATCGGTCGCTAAGCGGTGAATTTTGGTTAAATTCGATGTTTTCATCCATTAGAAGATATTTTCGTGAGCAAAATTTTCGCGAGCATGTGAAGTAGGTTATATACTTACCTAATTCTACGTCCAAAAAATATGTTATCTAAGCACATGTTATTTAAGCACATGTCATTTATGCACATGTTCATGGCATTTCATAGTTGATATGTGTATTTGTACGTATTTTTCATCCAATTTCCATTCCGTATATAAGTATTTAGTACGTTTATTAACTTTTATTCATCCAAGTAGACAGTGACATCACACAATAAGTACCTAGGCAGATAAATAATTATGTCACACTAAAAGTTTCCGGAATTGGCCACTTACATACAGGTACATTATTTAAAAACACATTTGATTTATTTACATTTGAAAATGGAACTCTTTAGCCGTAGAATAAAAGTTGTTTCATCTGAAATAATCTGAATCTGATTGTCAATTGTTTGTTTTCACATTGTGGCGTCAATTTAAAAATTGCGTGATTACATTTTCCCGAGTTAAATCCATTGATTTAACTCTGGAAAATTTTCGTTGCATGATTTTACGACTTTAAGTGTAATTTGACAGCTCTGCAGAGCATCGTTCGGCTTCAATCTGCTTTTGGCGAAGGAGCACCATGCAAGACGACTATTTATAGCTGGTTTGCAGAATTTAAACGCGATCGTGTCAATCTCCATGATAAAATTCGTGAAGGTCGCCCGTGCACCACTGTGAACAACAAAAACATTGATGCTGTGATCCAATACCAACCAAAGTGGCGCGCGTGAAAAGTGCCTTGAAGCGAATGAATGCTTCTTTTTTTAATAAAACTGAACACGTGGCTACTGTTGTTTTAGAAATCGTTTTACCGTGAATAGTGACTGGTACACGACCATTTGTTTACCGGAAATTATTGACTAACTCCGTGAAAATAACGGTACACACCGTATCATCTTGCACCACAACAATGCAAGTTCCCACACGGCCAGACAGACAAATGAGTCTTTGAAGGCGAAAAACGTAAAAACTTATGAGTCATCCAGCATAGGTACAGTTCTGACCTGGCACCGTGTGATTTTTTTCTGTTCCCAAAAATCAAGAACCAATTACGCGATCATCGGCTTTCATCACCAGAAGAGACTGTCGAAGAGTATGAAAAATATGTATTGTATCTGCCGTCACCACGGAGGAGTGGCACAAATGTTTTCAAAATTGGTTCAATCGTACGAAAAAGTGCATTGACGCAAAGGGAGAATATTTTGAGAAACAGTAAATTCATTTTTGACCAATAATAGTATTTTTTTTATTATTGATGCCGGAAAGTTTTAGTCTGCTCCTTGTAGTTACTTTTGGTACACACGGCTACACATCAAGCTATAAATGTCTAGTAAAGCTGACTTCTCATTACATACTGGAAATGTATAGCTTGATGTGTAGCCGTGTGTCCATACCCATAAGCGCCGCCGCCCTTGGTCTAGACTGTCTAGTCTAGACAGACATAGTCTACCTACCTACCTAACACCGCGTAGTCGTTTGTCAAAATGTTCGCGTATTTGAGCCAATGCGTTTATAACATCATCACATATTATTGATATAAAGCGTGAAAAAACTGAAGAACATTTACAAGGAGATGTATAGGTAGGTAACGTTACTTACTACCCAAACCATTCAGGGAACAACGACCAGTGCACGAAACCGGGCGCGGGCGTGGGCGTGGGCGTGGGCGTGGGCGTGGGCGTGGGCGTGGGGGTGGGCGTGGGCGTGGGCGTGGGCGTGGGCGTGGGCGTGGGCGTGGGCGTGGGCGTGGGCGTGGGCGTGGGCGTGGGCGTGGGCGTGGGCGTGGGCGTGGGCGTGGGCGTGGGCGGGGGCGGGGGCGGGGGCGGGGGCGGGGGCGGGGGCGGGGGCGGGGGCGGGGGCGGGGGCGGGGGCGGGGGCGTGGGCGTGGGCGTGGGCGTGGGCGGGGGCGGGGGCGTGGGCGTGGGCGTGGGCGTGGGCGTGGGCGTGGGCGTGGGCGTGGGCGTGGGCGTGGGCGTGGGCGTGGGCGTGGGCGTGGGCGTGGGCGTGGGCGTGGGCGTGGGCGTGGGCGTGGGCGTGGGCGTGGGCGTGGGCGTGGGCGTGGGCGTGGGCGTGGGCGTGGGCGTGGGCGTGGGCGTGGGCGTGGGCGTGGGCGTGGGCGTGGGCGTGGGCGTGGGCGTGGGCGTGGGCGTGGGCGTGGGCGTGGGCGTGGGCGTGGGCGTGGGCGTGGGCGTGGGCGTGGGCGTGGGCGTGGGCGTGGGCGTGGGCGTGGGCGTGGGCGTGGGCGTGGGCGTGGGCGTGGGCGTGGGCGTGGGCGTGGGCGTGGGCGTGGGCGTGGGCGTGGGCGTGGGCGTGGGCGTGGGCGTGGGCGTGGGCGTGGGCGTGGGCGTGGGCGTGGGCGTGGGCGTGGGCGTGGGCGTGGGCGTGGGCGTGGGCGTGGGCGTGGGCGTGGGCGTGGGCGTGGGCGTGGGCGTGGGCGTGGGCGTGGGCGTGGGCGTGGGCTACGCCCACGCCCACGCCTACCTTAACACAAACAAACTAGCACGATTTATAAAGTTGTATCGTACGCCCACGCTGTGTCCGATAGAGCATATTATCTACCTAAAAAGTTTTATTACAGACACGTCCGTACTTTCATCCATCGCTAAAGAGAAGCAGTCAAAAGACTGCGCCTTATCCCTGAGTTGTTCACACAAATTAGCACCCAAATCTTCGGTACGTCGGGTGCAAGTTCTGGCAGAGAGACTTAGATTTTTAAACATTTTTTTCTGCTCTGGGCATATTTCTTCTGCGATAGCTAAGACACACTCTTTTACTAATTCACTATCGGTAAACGGACGTCCACTTTTTGCTAGAATCTCTGCTACCCTGTAGCTGGCAACTAACATTCGATTCGCTATTGTCTGCTTTGTTAAATATGCTTTGTTGATTTTGTAATGACGATTTCAATGTGGAAATTTTCCTTTTTCGTATTTCTCCTTCAAGACAGTCAAATTTAGCTTTGTGCTCAGTGTCGTAATGACGCTTCAGGTTATATTCCTTCACTACAGAAATACTCGTTTGACAAATTAAGCATAACTGTTTTCCTTTAAACTCGATAAAAAAGTATAATTCCGTCCATAATTCGTTAAAAACTCTTTTATCTTCTATCTTCCTTTTTCTTGTAGCCATGTTTCTAAATTATTTTATAACAATAATGAAGAAATTTAAATTCGGTGTAAAATTACAAATAAATATGTTGGATTTGCGACCTACAAATTCAACTCCCCATTTCAAAAATAATGAAAACATGACATAACTATCTTCATGTCATGTCTAGTACTATCCCCGTCCTTATAATATTTACCCATCAATCTGAAGGTTCACATAAACAAGCAGTAAACAAAATATAACAAATTGCTCGCGAGTGCATACAACGTACTTACCTCATACGTCGTGAGAAGCTATCAGCGAAGGGAAGAAAGGTGAAACGAAACGCGTAGCTGGCAACCAGATGAGACGTGATTTTCCGGCGAATTTCCACAATGGCGTGAGGCGAGAGCTGCGCGTGGCTGTAATTTTAACTAAAGCCGGTCGCTTTGAATTTTTTCGCCGCCGCGCACCTGCATCTAATCAAAGGAGCCGCCGCCGACGGCCACGTGCGGCGGATAAGCGCAAAAGAAATTGCCAAGAATTGAATACACCAAATCTTTATTTTCGGTAGAAACAATACATAACATCACAGTCTTGATAAACAGTTCTTAAGAAATGAAATAGGTACATTTTTTATCACCCCGCGTGGGAGCGAGCTTTCAAGTACTCCGGGGCCATGAGAGTACTTGCCATATAAAAAAAACATATTAATTCTAGTGAATTTATATGTTTTTTTTACGGACCTCAGGCTTGCGGGTCGCACCGAGATAGTCCACGGGCCGCCGGTTACCGACCCCTGCTCTAAGTCTTATACTTTCCGAAATACGAGGTGGATGGGAGCTAATGGGGGACAAAAGGGGGATCTAGAACCTCTCGCTCTCAGTATTTCTCTTATCCGTCCCAGAGGTGAGAACAGTATTCAGACATGATCGGACTTGTGCTTGGTATTATGGTGTTTTCATTTTTCCGGAAAACCTGCCACCACTCTGTTAAACTATATATCTTTACTGTATATCTGTTATCATAGATATAGATAATAACAGATTTGGAATAACCGATGGTATCGGAAGTTTGTATGCGGACTGTGAATGTGTTAACCTTTCAGCAATGACAGACAATGCTCTGAAACTCTGAATCACCAGACACACGCACACACATACACGGTCAGGCAGGCGGCGGGACCTACCCAGTCAGTTAGTTCCATCCATTACATCATTACACCGCACGGCGCGATACGCGCCCGTAGTAACGCGAGATAATTAATTCAAAAACTTTTTATAGTACCAACCATCAACAGTTCCGAAACTAGATAAACCAGTGCTAAGTGACAGTTTCGATGAATTATAGTCATACGGTACGTTTTAGTGTGTCATGTAAGGCGTTTGTTCTTATAATGTTTAATCATGTATGATGGATGCAACACAAACCGGTTGATTGCGACCGGTTTTGAATTTTGACTGTCTTGATCATCGGACTGCCAAAAGTTCGCTTGTACCTAGACGTCTTGTGCAAATTAAAAAGACTTGAAGAGTTTTTGACAAGTAGGTATGTAACTGTTTTTGTTGCGTTGGTCCACTTCTAAGAACGTATACCTACAACAGTAGTCTTAGCAGTTTTTAGTATACTTTGTAAACTTTTAATAAGCATAACAAAAAACAAAATGGTAGGTACCTAACTACCTAGGTACCTAACTCGCCGGGCCAAATTCTTACTCTTTTTGCACACTCACACGGTTTGAATCTTTGTAAATAATTGAGTTAGTCGCAAGTGTAAGTTATTGAATTGAATAAATCTTAGTACTTACTCACTTACATACATTATTGATCTTTTAGTTATTGGTCACAATATGAGGTTAATAAGTATTATGTAGTGGTGAGTTGACAGGCTAGTGTTAGGTAATTAATGATATTTTTAATCGAAAATGTGTAGATAAGTAAATAAATAAATAAGTTTACATTTATATCTAAAAAGTATTTTAGAGGAAATTAGCAATGAATCACGTTTCTAACAAATTCGCCCAAGGAGTTTAGTCGTTATCTAAAAAGTATATTATACTAAATTTGCAATGAAACAGTTTGGTCCAAGGTCGTGAACTTGAGGGCATTCGGATTTTGGAAGCGTGATTCAGACAGAGGCGAAGACAGGGAAAAACGGATAGATACTTAGTTCGGGGCTTATTTGGATTCTTTGTATTATTATTATTCTTAGTTAACTAGATAGTGCACAAAGTCTATATAAACAGGATAATTGTTTCATTGGTGTAACACTAATTGGTAACACACATTGGTGCATCACTAGGTACCCATTTCCTGTTGCTTTTGTGATAACGCCACCACGGGTGTTTGTACGAGTTTAAAAATACGCAGGCCTACCTACTGTTAAAATATCATCATCATCATCATCATCCACAGCCTGACTTCACCCACAGTTGGGTATAGGCCTCCCCAAGTTTGTACCATCCATCACGATCCTGCGCTAGTCTCACCCACTGACGGCCCGCGACCTTTATGATGTCGTCCACCCATCTCGCTGCCGGTCATCCTACCCTTCTATACCCGCTCCTCGGCCACCATTCAGTCACTGTCCTGCTCCATTTGTCATCACCACGTCTAGCCAAGTGTCCCACCCAAGACCATTTGAGCTCCATAACTCGAATCCCAACGTCATGAACCTTCGTTCGTCTACGGATCTCGACGTTTGGAACTCGATCTAATAGTCTGATGCCAAGCATGGTACGCTCATATATATAATAATATATCAAAATATCATAATTTAATATTATTCAATTCGAAAGTAGTTTGTTTATTCGTTTGTAACGCTTTCACATCGAAACGGCTAAACCGATTTCGATTATCTAATAAATAAATGAATAGCTGACCCACACGCGCTTCCCACGCGTGGTTTTTCGATAAACATTACCCTCCTGCGCAGCCGGGTAAAAATAGCCTATACCTCAATCTTGGTCATACTTGATTTGTTTGTCTTGGTAACAAACAGACAGACACAGAGACAGGACAGGACTTTCGAATTTATAATAGTACTAGCTGACCAATCCGCAGCTTCGCACGCGTATTTTTTCAATAAAAACATTACCCTCCTTCTGTGCAGTTGGGTATAGAGTAACCTATGTCACTCAGGGTGAATGTAGCTTTCCAATTGTGAAAGAATTTTTGAAATCGGCACAGTAGTTTTTGAGTTCATTCATTACAAACACACACACAAAAATATAAATCTTTCCTCTTTATAATATTACTATCTGACCAATTCGCAGCTTCGCACGCGTAGTTTTTCAATAAAAACATTACCCTCTTTCTGCGCAGTTGAGTAAAAAGTAGCCTATGTCACTCAGGGTGAATGTAGCTTTCCAATTGAAAAAGAATTTTAGAAATCGGCACAGTAGTTTTTGAGTTCATTCATTACAAACACACACACAAAAATATAAATCTTTCCACTTTATAATATTACTAGCTGACCAATCCGCAGCTTCGCACGCGTAGTTTTTTGATAAAAACATTACCCTCCTTCTGCGCAGTTGGGTAAAAAGTAGCATGTGTCACCCGGAGATAGTGTAGCTTCCCAACAGTGATAGAATTTTTTAAATCGGTCCAGTAGTTTTGGAGCCTATTCAATACAAACAAACAAACAAATCTTTCCTCTTTATAATATTACGAAGTTTTTTGTAGATATTGATATGTTCTTTAATATTGTAGAACATACTTTTGTTCTATCATCAATAGTTTCCGCAGCGCATGCGACGAAAGACGTTTTAGGGCACTTTTTTACACCTTGGGTTACGTTACTTAAGTTTTAGTAAGGATCCCTAATCTTTTCTAGCAATAAATATAACCTATGTCACTCAGGGTGAATGTAGCTTTACATTGGTGAAAGAATTTTTGAAATCGGCAAAGTGGTTTTTGAGTTAGTACATTACAAACATACACACAAAATACAAAAATACAAATCTTTCCTCTATATAATTATTAGTATAGATATAGAGTAGCTGACCTGCCTGCGGCTTCGCACGTATTGTTTGTCAATAAAAACATTACCCTTCTTGTGCGCAGTCGGATAAAAAGTAGCTAATGTTACTCAGGGATAATATATCATTCTAATGGTGAAAGAATCGTTTAAATCGGACAAGTAGTTATTGAGTTTATTCATTCCAAACATACACACACACACAAAATACAAATCTTTCCTCTTTATAATATTAGTAATTAGTATAGATGGATAATTTAGATTTTGTGTTATGTGAATACGATAAAAAAGTATAGCATGCATTAAAATGAAATTACCCTAAAACAAGAAACCGCAAATTTAGACTATATGTACATTTTTCTAGAGGCTAAATATATTCTTATCTTCAATCACCGGCAAGGAAACTTGGCCATTCACTGATTTTGAGATCATCATCATATCACCCACAGGATGTCCACTGCCGAACACAGGCCTCCCCCATAGATTTCCGATATTGTGCGACTTACACCCAACGGCTCCCAGCAACCTTTTTAGGTCGTCTTCCCATCTAGTGGAGGGCGTGGACCACACCAAGTTTTGTATGTTTCTGATGCCTGACAGATTAATAAGTAATTTTACATTTTTTACAGGCAAGTTTGCTGTACGGATTAAAATAACAGCCATGAATGAATCTGCGAAATACGAGATAACTCCAATAAACGAAACTAATAATAAAAACACAGATAGAAACACAATAAACTCTCTCAAATCAGAAAATGAAAATGATAATAAGCCCGACTCTGCCGTGGAAAGAGTGACGTTCCAGGGTTTGGGTGATGGCGATAGCATTTGTTCCAATGTTGAAGTTAAGCACAGGAAACTACCCCCGATACCAGATGGTGGGTGGGGATGGGTGGTTGTGGTTGCTGCTTTTTTAGTATCAGCATGCGCTGATGGTCTTGCGTTTTCTTTTGGTTTACTCCACGAAGAGTTCGCGAATTACTTTAAAGCCACGCAGTCAGAGACGTCGATGATCGGGAGTCTCTTTATAGCGACACCCTTGCTGGCTGGACCGATTATGAGTGCTTTAGTCGACAGATATGGCTGCAGAGTTATGACAATAATCGCCGGCGTGCTTTCAACGATCGGTTTCCTGCTGGCATCTTTAAGCAACTCTATAGGAGTGCTATGTTTAACATTCGGTTTTATGAGCGGATTAGCCATGGGGATTCTGTATGTGACTGCAGTTGTCTCTGTAGCCTTTTGGTTCGACAAGAGAAGAAATCTAGCGGTATCGCTAGCTTCATGCGGCATCGGCTTCGGAACGTTGCTGTACTCACCTTTAACGCATTGGTTATTAGGTTTATACGAATGGAGAGGCACTATCGTGATACTGGCTGGTACTTTGCTAAACATGTGTGTTTGTGGAGCTTTAATGAGGAATCCTGCATGGTTGGATATTAAACAAAAAAGAGAAAAAAGTTTAGCGAGAGCTAGATCTAAGGGGTCCTCTAGATCTGGTTCTGTATCATCACGTTCTATCGGAGAAGAATCAACATTTCTGGGAGCAGAGGAACTGAAAATGTTACTGGAAAGTGGGCAACGTCCTGAGTATATCCTGGCAAAGCTAGCGTCTAGTATAAAAGAAGCTGAAGAGTTAGAGGCGAATACAGAAATAAACTCTGATCAAACAAACAAACGAATGCACTCGGTTATACACTTGCCAACTTTTATACAACGAAATGATAAGGTAAATTTTAGTAGATAGATACCTAACGAAGTTTCTTTTATGTCCAATGGCTCATGATAAGTTTTGACAATGTAGTGTTTATGTTTTGTTGTTTTTGTTGACACTATTATAGATAACTGATAATCTCTAAATTATTCTCCAGATGACCATGACAAGTCCGCTTTTAGCCGACGAGATAAGATAAGATAGGGTTTTAATGATTAATTAATTAAATATAAATCTGTTATAGGTACCTCCGGAGGTAATCGAAAAACTGATGGAGAACAAACGACTGTACAACATAATACTGAACAACTACCCCGATCTAATTACCAGACGTCGATCTGATACGAATCTAAACGTCGAAACACCGCCTGCTGAAGCAGTTATCCAACCTGCTATACTGCCGATTGAAATTAAAGCTAAGAAGCCCAAGACTGAATCTGAAAGAAATGAACTTGAAGACAATAAAGTCGGAGGAGATGATAAAGCTACGATAGACAAAGAAGCAGGTGATGGAAATATTGAAACGAATAATAAGCATTTGGACAAATCAAATCCAGATACATCAAAACCAGCTTTACCAAAACCAGGATGGTTCCGTCAGATTTCTACGATGACGACGACGGACCATCACTACTTTCGAGATATGCCGTTGTACAGGAACACGATGATGCATAGAGGGGCCATGATGAGCATACCGCGTTATAGACTGAAGGCCTCGTCTCTGCCGGATATGTATAGAAACTCGATGGAGTCACTGGACTCTTTGTCTGATGATGAAATGGTGAGTGCCCTTTAATTATTTATTCAACAACACAATTCAGGCTTACAGGTTTCTCCAGATTGCCTAAAAGTTAAGTACTTATTAAAATACCATTTGAAGAAGAAAAAATTAAAAAAGTGACATTAAGTGGTAGTGTACATAGGTACACTACCACTTAGCCTCCACCTCAGCTATAGAGTACCTATACTCGAATCGTGCATGCTAGAGACGAACATTGATATAAGTAAGGATCCGTACACTTTCTTGTGCTTATCACGGATACTTGCATTGGTTTCATCCACTCAGGAAGGAGGTTTGAGAACTCCCATGTAGGCATAACGAACCGCGTGCATTGTGCGCCCGCGCACCATTAGATAAAACCATAAAATAATATTTTATCATGAAATAATATTTCATCATAAAATAATATTTATTGCCATGAATGCCTCTTTTTAAGAATAACATAGGTAACTCTTGACCAGAACCCACGTTATTCAGAACCTAGTGGCTGGAGAAATCCAGTATAGGTTTAAGACATTGAACTAGTATAACTAGCTTTTTATATCAGTTATTAAAACAATAAGACAAAAATGAAAAATATATTTATTTGCAGCCAAAAACTTAATCAATAAAATTACTTTGAAGACGTTCTTTGTAGTTAACTTAAGATACATTATGATAGCAATAAAGATGAGATATTATAGCAATGAACAATTAAGAAAAATAGTAGTAGTAGTAGTTTTAAGTCCAAAAATCTAGAGTTCTACAGGATTATATACAAATCTAGTTGATAGATTGTTAAAATTAAACTTGTAGCAAAATATCATAATTTATTGGAACCATGATGTTAATGTATAGGTATTCGAATATTTTTTTTTATTGCACTAATAAAACAATACATACGGAAACTTAAAGCTAACTAGAATTTTCTTGCAGCTAACCCTTGTGTAGTGTAGATTAAGTGGTAGTGATTTCTAGAAAATAGATGTTGCATATTATATCTCTGTGATAGAATGTTCAATATCTCTAACGACTAGGTAATTAGGTAAGGCACTAGTTTTCATAGAAAGAACATTTCATGTTGTATATTTTCTTGCAGAAATGGTACAGTCGCATCTGGCAGAAAATAAAAACCTCTTTCGATGTGAAGATGTTCACCGAGTTCCACTTCCTTATGTACAACCTCGCTTCTTTGATCTTCTCGATCTGGTTCATCGTGCCCTACTTCTTTCTCAAATCTTACATGACCGAAGCTAATATCGACGGAGAACCAACGATGATCTCCATTATTGGAATTTCCAGCAGCATTGGAATTGTATGTACTTTCTTGCCTACTTTTTTTTAGTGTATTTGCATAGTGTCTTGCATCAGGTTTTGGCCGAGTGATTTCGTGGTGTCCTCTATAATATTTTTTCTAAAGACCATTGCCGGGGGCGTTCAAATTCACGACAAACAAATCGTGAGGCAGTACAATACTTATATCATGACATTGCTGAAAGTATGTGATCTACATAAAATATACCACACTACAAAGATGCCAACCTACTCTGTCCTACAGGTTGCCCTCGGCTGGGCCGGAGATCAGCCTTGGATCAACGTAACGAAGACATACGCAGTTTGTATGATCATATGTGGCCTCTCCATCATGGCGTACCCTCTCGTGATCACCAGCTTCTGGGGCCTTGCCATTATATCGGCCATCTTTGGCCTGTCATTGGCCAGTTCTTATTCATACACTCCAGCAATTCTGATGGAGTTAATGCCAATAGATCGGTTCACAGTGGCATATGGCCTGATTCTGCTGAGTCAGGGTTTGGGGCATCTGATTGGACCACCTATTGGAGGTAAGAAATAACTACTTACTTACCTATAATACTCGTTTACATCTAACACTCGAGCCTAGAAAAAAAATAATAAGAAAAGGTCTAATCATAAAAATAACCAACGTGGCACTACCAATAACACTATTGACGTGTTGTAGATGCAGATACCTACTTGCCCAATTATTTAAATTAATGCAAGACACCTCGGTAAGTACCGAGTACCTACCCATTACAGAGACAGTGATATACCAACGTAGCTACGAATCATTATCTGCTCTCCAGAAGTCATAAGAAAGGAAATAGGTTTGGAAATACCTAGTCTGATACTAATTTCCATGTTTTCTGTTTATCAGGGGCACTTTACGATTGGACTGGTTCCTGGGAGCTGACGTTCTACATGGGTGGCATCTGGCTGGTGGCCTCTGGCATTTGCATAGGAGTGATAGCATACACAAAGGACATGCGGTTATGTGGCACCGACATTTTACTCAAAGAGGCTGAGGAGGCCGAGAAGGTGGAGAATGGACATTTGTGAACTTAATTTGTAAGTCGATGGAGGTGATTTTTTTAACTGTGACTGCTCAGTCACCGTTGAGTACCGTCAGTGTTTTATGCTGCGGTAATGACGCAGCTGTAAAAATAGAGCGGACAGTTTTTAAATGCAGGTAATGAGTCCTAATTACTTAAAACGTCACAACACGGATAGGTATACTTTGAGGTTATTTTTTTATAGTAAACCTTCTAATAAAAACTAATCAAAATCAGAAGACATTAAATTTAAGATTAGTCTGGTACAGATTTAAAAAAAATAGCCGAATACTTAAAAAGATGCTCATACAAATACGTGTAACGAGTTACGCTCTAAAATTAATATTTGCTTCCTGAACTGTCGTCGGGTTGAATTTAAAATTAAATGCCCCTTTGCTCAAAGTTATGTATCACAAAAGAAATACCGTAATATTATCGTTATTGGTTCGTAGACCACTTGCCATACAGATTTGACCTGTTTCCTATGTGTACTGAATACTGGGAATAATGAAATATGGCAAATCCTTAGAATGATATTACGTGCCGTGCATTTTTATCATAAGAATGTATTTATTGTATCATCCATCATCATCACCCGCAGGCTCCGCAGCCTGACTTCATCCATTGCTGGGTACAGACATACATTGCTTAGTTTGTACTTAGTTATTTATTTAAGTAATTTGTCTTCATTTGGAAGTATTTGCGTGTGTTATTTATCGTCATTGTGTACTAGTGTACTTAAATAGGTGTACCTACTTAAATGTATAATAATATTTAAATTCTAGAATAGAAAACTCAAAATCCCTGTTATAATAAATTGTGTTATCACTGTTACAAAATTATAAATAAATATATTATTATTATACAAGGTGTCTTTTAAATCACTGTTTTCCCAGAACAAACGTTGCTCAGAACATGCTCTACTAACAGTTTATAGCATTAAATAAGAGAATAAAAAAATAAATGCTAGACCTTCTCAAATAAGTCTAACGTTGTTCAAAAACTAACCTTGACATAAAGTTCACGGGTACGCTAACCGTAGCGTATTACCAACTCCTTAGTTAGATACCCGGTCAGCGCGCTGACTATGTTGTAGGGCGTAACGTTAAAATAGACATTTTAACTTTGCAAATTTTTATATTTATCAAAGACCGATTTCGTATTGTTTTTTTATTTGATGTTATAAACTGTTATTAGACCACGGTCTGAACAACGTTTGTTCTGGGAAAACAGTTATTTAAAGGACACCGTGTATGTGATGATGACAGAAGCCTATCTTTATTTCAGTTCTTACGTTCTTCCGCGTCAACAATTTTAAACGCAATGGTTAATGTAAATATTATATAATATATATACCTACTGAAATTGCCTGCTAAGATAAAATAAATATATATAAAAAAAAACGCAAACAGCGTTATCGGCAAACGTAATAAAACGGATGTTGTGGTTTTTACAGAATTGAAAAAAAAGATAATAAGAATACCTATTATTATCTTAATATTTTTAATTACTAGCGAATCGAGACTTCGACATCAACTTGGGCAAATCGGCGTTGTATGTATCTATGTTTGTTTGTCAGAGGATAACTTTCGAATCGTTTATCCGAACATCGTGAAATTTGGTATATAGGTAGATAGTGTTGTCACAATTTTGGTGTGACTAAATGAACTAAAATTATGGTGGGAATGTTGAGTTAGTGGGGTTCAAGAGGGGTAAAAAATACAAAATTTGAATATCCGGTCAAGTGGCACGTCTAATAAAAGGTATTTGTGAGTAAATTTTGACACCGTTTTTATTTTTAGTTTAAACTTTGTAGTTTTTAAGTTATTAGCCATAATGAAAACTGAAATTTGACAAAATTCACAGGGCCAGTGACCCTCACAGTACTGAAATTTGGAATGTGTGTAGCTTTAGTGACACAAATATAGGGAAAAGTCTGAAATCCAGAATAACTAAAAATTTCTACCGCAATAAAAGCATATAACATGAACGCCCGTTACCTGTAATTTGAATGAAACTGTAGGTCAAGTTTTTTGGTTATGTATTTCGGGGCACTATTTTTATAGTCAAAGATTAGTACAAATAATATTTTTTTTATGGGAGACACTCGAGATCTCAGTTCGGGGCGAACCATTATTTATTTTCAAGACAAGCAATGGTAGTCGAGTACCTACTGATTCATTGTTTCTAATACTAGAACGTTTCAAGACGTCAAGACGTCGGTAACAAGACTCGCAAGGCGAATGTGGAAACGCTATACATAGGGAAGTCCTCCAAATATCGGATGATTGCGTTCTATCCGAGATTTCTCAAAGCGACATCTGTTTTTATACTACTGCGACTTTGATAATACAGTTTTATGCCAAAAAATTGCTTACGCAAAATTACTTGAAAATTATAACATAAATTAGAATGTAATTAGAGGATATTGTCACACTACCATCAAAGGAACTATATTTTTAATTATTAATTTAATTAAAGAATATAAAGAGGTACACACGGCTACACATCAAGCTATTACTTTCCAGTATAAGCTGACCTCGCATTGTGTAGGCTTTTCGTAGAATGAGAGGTCAGCTTATACTGAAAATTATAGCTTGATGTGTAGCAGTTGTAAGAGGCCTGACTATATGAGTCTTACTTAGAAAACTTTCGTGATTGATTTCAATCATTATTATAAATACGGGATTTATCACGTACCGCCTTATCGGTGTTTCGACCGACAATGTTTCGGTTCAATTCGTGAACCTTCATCAGGGTGAGTGCGATCCGCTCCGAATAACGTCTCGCCTCGCACTGCGCGCCGCTGCTCTCTGCGCGCGAGTGGACGGGCGGGGTGGTGGGGATTGGGTCAACGAAAGCACAGTGCGTTGACCCGCTGTGTCATCATCATTATCATCACTGCTGCTCTCTTCTGTAGTTCTTGGTACAGGCAAACACACAACACTAACTATGTCTCTACCAGGTTCACTCACTCTTCTGTCACTTGCATCATGAAGACATGGCCTCCAGGCCGGTGGTAGAACCCATCCTCTATCCCTGTTAAAGTTCGGCACACGACTTATTTCTATCGCCTCTCGGATCTTGCGAGGAACGAAGAACTTCTCTCTCGCTAAAACCCGGGCCTTGTCGAAATGTATGTAGTGCGTCGAATCAGAATCTAGGTAATGTTCCGCCACTGCAGAACTGTTTGAGTCAACATTCTTCATTGCACGTATGTGTTCAGTCAATCTAGTAGATACGTTACGCTTTGTTTCACCAATGTAGCATTTACCGCAGTCACACGGTATCATATATACGCCAGGGACACCCAGAGGGTCTCTGTCCTTCGGCGAACGCAGCAGCTGTCTCAATTGTGTTTGAGGACGGAATATCGTCTTGATGCTGTACTTATGGCGTAACAAGTTTCCGACCTTATCCGTTAATCCTTTCACAAAAGGTAAGTACGCTACTGCTCTATTTACCGTTGTTATGCGTGATCTTGTGGATGTGTCCGCAATTCGACAGCTCTGTCTCCCTCCACCCGTAGCCGTTTTGTTCCAGCACTCCTTTTATGTGTGAGAGCTCGCGGTTCACGTACTGAGAGGCACATAGCCTTAGTGCACTATTAATCAGAGTACGCGGTACCGAGGCTAAGTGAGCTGGATGGTGGTGCGAGTCAGCTCTAAGATACCGGTCTGTGTGTGTTGGCTTACGGTATACTGTATGTGTAAGTCGTCCTGTCTGTTCTCGTATAACCAACACGTCCAGGAACGGTAGGCATTCATCTTTTTCCAGCTCTACCGTGAAGGATATCTTAGGATGTTTACAATTTAGATAGCTAAGTAAGGTTTCTATGCTATCTCTTCGTACTATTGCTAACACATCATCTACATACCGCCACCAGTATCTCGGTCTACAGCGTACGCTATCCAGTACCGTCCTCTCAAACCACTCCATAAATATATTGGCCACTACTGGAGCTATTGGTGATCCCATTGCCACACCCTCCAATTGTATGTAATAATCACCCCGCCATACAAAGTAACCACTTGTTAATAGATACTCAATTACCTTCATGCATCCGATAGGTGTTGATGAACCTTGTAACAGCTCTTGTATAATGGTTATTGTGTCCGCTATCGGTACATTGGTAAACAGTGACGCTACATCGAAACTCACCATACACTCATCTTCTTGTACTACTATTCCTTCCAAGAGTTGAGTAAAGTGCGTTGAGTCTTTCACGTAGCTAAATGACTTTCATGTGAAAGGAAGAAGTAAATCCGCCATGTAACGTGCTGTTTTGTATGTAGGTGAGTCTATCTGACTGACGATAGGGCGAAGAGGCCAATTGGGCTTGTGGATCTTAGGCAGGCCATACATTTTAGGTGGAGTTGGGTTGATGGGTCTTAAACGTCCATAGAGTTCGTCGGGCAACTTAAGTAACAACTCTCTTAACTTCGTAGTTACTCTAGATGTGGGATTGTAGTTGACCAGTTTATACGTCAAATCATCACTAAGGAGCGCATCTAGTTTCTGTTCATACGCAGCTGTGTCCACAACTACCGTCGCATTGCCTTTGTCTGCTGGTAATACTAGAAGGCTTGTGTTATTACGTAAGTTCTTCAAGGCGTTCATTTCTGACTTACTAATATTAGCTTTAGGCAGAATAGACTTACGCGCCATTGATGCAACGTCTTGTCGTAAACACTCAGCGTTATGTGAAGGGATCTTATTCTGCACAATCACGTTCTCAATGCTGGTAATAATGGCTTCTATGGGTACTTTTAGTGGTGTAGGTGCAAAGTTCAAACCCTTCGATAGCACTAATTTCATATCTTCAGTGATCGTTTGAGAAGACAAATTAACCACTGTTCTATCGTTCGCACTTAGACAACCCATGGGTGACTGCTCAGCATTACCAAGTCAGTGCGGGTCAACGCACTGTGCTTTCGTTGACCCAATCCCCACCACCCCGCCCGTCAACTCGCGCGCAGAGAGCAGCGGCGCGCAGTGCGAGGCGAGACGTTATTCGGAGCGGATCGCACTCACCCTGATGAAGGTTCACGAATTGAACCGAAACATTGTCGGTCGAAACACCGATAAGACGGTACGTGATAAATCCCGTATTTATAATAATGATATATGAGTCTTATACAGTTATACCTTGAGAGAAGGTCTTTGGTGTGGGACGTCACGTGCGTCGATACTCTTGCGCCATCTCATCTGTCTAGTACAGCAGTTGGGGCCGGTGCGACGGCAAATTCAGCCGAAGATATCAAGTGGTGCAAATATGGAAGTCTAGACAGAGCTTACGTATTTGAGCTATTTGGGGTCGAGACCCTGGGTCCATGCAGTACCGGGGCTCTTCGCGTTTTCAAAATTCATTCTTGGCGAGAGCTTGCGCATTATCTGGGTCAACGCATGAGCATTGCAATTCATCGGGGCAATGCAGCCAGTGTCTTGGGGACACTTCCGCCTGGTAGTGATCTGGAGCAGTTGAGCTATCAAATCTTTATTGTAAATAATTATAGGTACTTATAATCTTTCTGTTATTAAAGAATTGATAAAAAAGTTGTACAAACGAGTTGTGAAATATTCTCAAATAAAACACACAAGGTTTACTAGGTACGTAATAACAACTTTATTCAGAAGAAAACAAACATTCATGCGAGGATTTCAGAACTGGTCAGTGGAATGTAATCTTATAAGTTGATGGTAGGTAACATTATAACAACCGGAGGATATCCGTTGCCTCTTTTAAAGCTGACATTAACAGTGCGAGTGAGAAAGACAACACATTCTCTTTCTCTGTTTTATTGCATCGCGGGCAGCGAGTTTTGTGAGTTGGCCAGTATCTGACAGTAAAGGTAAAGCTGTCATTCATCATTTTGTCTATATATTATGTACTAATTCAATCGAACGGCATTACCTAACATTTGAATCGTTCGACTAAGTTCTTTCAATACGGATTTGACATAGCAGTCTCGGTCTTCCGCCTCTCGACGCGTCACATCAAAATGAGTACGTTGTGTTGTATGTCATATCAATCAAATATATTAAAGTCCTCCTCATCGATTTCGATGACGGCGACCCTAACTATATATAAATTTAAAGAAAATGATATTAAATGCATAATGCATAAAACACATATTAATGCATAAAAACACAATTACCTAGTATAGGTAAGTAACAGTTCACTGACTTGCTGGATGATGTACAAACAATATTTATTTTATAAATAAGTTAACGCGAACGCGAAGTTACGCGGTCGCCGGCGTTAACGCGCCGGCGAACCCTGAGCGCAACTTCAATTCGGCCGCGTCAAAAACTTCGGCCTGAATATCGCTATCCCTGTTTAGTTACGAAGTTTGGCCACGCAGAGCGACAGTGATAGCAATAGAACGATTCTAAATTTGATTAGATTTTGACCGTGTTCCGTAATACCAAAAATGATGACAGAAAACTTGTTGTATTTTTCTCATTGTGTTGTTATTCTGTAACTAGACGATATAGTCTATGTTCCCATGACCAGGATACGTAAGATGTTGTTGTTTTTAATACGAAACAATTAGGTTGAAAACAGGTCTTTTATGACGTAAAAACATGCAGAATGCGATACGCTTCTATTTCATTTTAGGTAAGTATTTTAATCTAATATATGGTTGGGAACCTAGATAAATACTATTCAAATTAAAATAATACCTTATTAAGGTAGAAATATGCTCCAATTAGAAATGGTCTTGGTAGTACGTGTTGTATGGGCGATTGTCCCTCCGGTGTCCCTTACGGATCTGTACTTAATAATGGATATAAATAAATCCAGACCTATTAGTAGTAAGAAGATACAGTTAGTATTTAGATCTACAAGAACATTGAGGAAACAACTGCGGTTAAACCTAATTAAATTAAACAAATAACACGAATTACCTAACAATAAAGATTGAAGATTTATTTGCAAGAACATGGGTAGAATTATATAGATGTTACAAAAATAAATAATCAATAACATGAAATATTAATTAAATTGACTAACTACATAATAGTAGGAGTTAATTGCACATGATGAAGGTTCACAAATTAAACTGAAACATTGTCGTTCGTAACACCGATAAAACGATACGAGATAAATCCCGTATTTAT
Source organism: Philereme vetulata (assembly GCA_918857605.2). Lineage (NCBI taxonomy): Eukaryota > Metazoa > Arthropoda > Insecta > Lepidoptera > Geometridae > Philereme > Philereme vetulata. The sequence continues at coordinate 9,650,068 of OU975442.1, read as the reverse complement.
AATAATGATTCGTGAAATATTTCTAAGTAAAATTCTTACATTATTACTATCCAGTAGGTAAAACGAAAGCGCGATTATCCGGTATGTATAAACGCGCTAAAGCCACAGCTCGCTTCGGTTTAGCGTTATTTCGGATAAAAATATACCTCTTTAGAGGGTAAACACGTTTATAAAAACACGGTTTTAAATTTCAACTCGCTAGTCATACTTTAACTTTTAATAATAAAATTTTCGCATTTTTTAACCTATTTAATTTTTAATAATTGTCAATGAATTTATATATATTTTTTTTTGATTTTTGTATGTTATTGAAAATTACATATTATTTTTATATTACTAATACGACAAAATCTGACTTCAAATACTAATCCGTGATTCAGCCCGGCTTGAACAACAAATCCGTTTTTCCTTTATTCAAAACGAGAGGTTATCGTTTTTCCTTAACAAACACTATAAAACATAAAAATTAAATTGGAATAGAATAGAATATTATTTATTTGCAACATACAGATTTAACACAGAAAAACAATTTAAAAAAACAAGTAAAGTAAAAAGGCACATAACACAAAACAAATCTAAATGTACTTATGCACGAAGTATAGTTGTAAAATGGCCCTTAACTCAGCATGTGAAGGTTGCAACAACCAGCTGCTGGTCTTCCGTTAAGGCCATTTCACTAGTTGCGGACATGTTTAACATAATAAGACCGCAAATAAACACAAACAAAATAAAATAAATAAATAAAAGTGTGAAAGAAATTTACATAAAAAACAACGATTAATTAGGACAACGTTATATCTCTTTTATATAACCTTTATATAGCATGGACTGTATTAATTATAAGTACATGAGATTTTCTAACTTTTGGTATTGCTTTTTTTTAATAATAGATTTGAGGTATACTATACATATATATTATAGTATACCTAAAATCTATACTGTACGTATAAGTACAGTCAGCAAAAATTCCGCTCTGCCAGTTTTGAAACAGTTTCGCTTGCAAGTAGTTAGCTAGCTGACACCGCCTTTTTATTTTGTCCTTTTATTAATAATTATTCTTCTCACAACGTAAGTATGTACATACTGTTAGTTGTGAGAAGAAGAGAGAAGAGAGCTGTTACGACTAGTTTACGAGCTGTAGTCGTCCAACTTATGTATGTAGTTAGGTTTGTAAACAGTTGATATAAAATGACTAAAATCAACAGCAAAAATAACTTTATATTCTAAAATGACGTATATACAACTGTAGGCACTGAATACGGAACCCGTCACTGTTTGTGTTCCGACCCGGGCTTGTCTAATAATTTGTATTGTACAAGCCGGCTAAAATTACAACATAATAATACTTTATAGATCCTATCTACAATATTTTATTTAGAAGAGGTAGATAGTTTTTAAATGTTTACGTATTTTTAAAGATTCTTATCGAATAAATTCATAAGAGATTTTAAAATCGAGGCGTAGAGTCATTTCATAAGTACGTTTATTGATCGTAATGTTCAATCATAACTGTGATTATTCCTACGTTTTAATTTTCACAATCAGTTCCACCGTTTCTAACTCTTTGGATTTCATAATTCATTCATCAATACTATGTAATTAGGTTCCACAATATGTATAAAGAATATGAGTCAGAATTCATGACGAGATTATAATAAGAACTAACAATAAAACATTGTATATATAATATTTTTGACTCTCGGCTCGGGTTATATGGCATCCGGATCTCCCCGATCCTGCGAATCCGGAGCATGTCCCGGTTGCTTCCAGGTAAAAATCGGAGTCAGATGGCCTCGGATTGTGTGTAGTCGATGCAGGAAAAGCTCAAATGTTTGTTTGTGCGACGGATTGGTCACCCGGATGCCATATAGTCCGAGTCTAAGACCATCACAATTAACTAAGTTTTTAAAGACGGGGTTTAAAAGACCTACACCGTTTTTAAAAACTTGTATCTTATGGCGTGAAATATATTTTCTAATCACTAACACGACCTTTAATAAATCAAATTTATTTCAGGTAATGTTAAAAAACATATATGTGATTAGTTTAAGACTAATTTTAAATACGAAGAAAATTTTCATGAGGTTTGCTTACAGTCCGATAATTCAGTTAAATATGTGTTATTTTTTATAACAAGTAGGTGCTAAACTGCTAATATAATAGTCACAGATGGTCATTCTCAACGTTAAGTATATTTTTTGGAATAATTTTAATTTTAAATAATCTCTAATATATTATAGCTTAGTAACAAATCGAATTATGTTAGCATAATCGAAAGATAACATCTTCAAATCTAAGACAACGCTAACATTAAATGCCATAGAAAAGGATGTAGAAAAGTTATAATAGGCGAATATTCTCACTTGAAATCACGTATAAGGTTACATCAGACATCACTCTAGGATACGACAATACAACTAAGATTATAACATTGTTATTTATAACTCCGTTTAACCTAACCACTTGTACATTTCTTATATAATCAACAAGTGATACATTATAGATGATTAATTACAAGGGACCAAGTGCACCGCCTCGAGGCACCCAGTCTTAAAAATCCTTAATTTGTGTAACAAGCACGACAGACAACAAGAAAATTTTAAAGAGTCATATAAAAGTTGTCGAAACGACAATAAATACAACCATGGGTAATCATTTAACAACCACTTTCATACAGGATATATGCAAGTTATTCTGTAAAACACAATAATAAATCCTTTATCACTCGAGGTCTTTCTCACCAATTCATTAGGAATGCGATGGATAAAGTCCACCGCATACATTAGTATTTGGTAAGAGATTTTCTTTGAAATCAAGATAAATTTTATATACGAACTGTTTTCATTTTTTTACTTGCATAATTCGCATCATTTCAAGGTTGTACATTTTAACACTCCTATCTAGCGTCATTTCATAACACATGTTTGCGTTTATAATTCCATAACCATTATCGTTATCGATCGGTGGCCATGAGATGGTTTTATTTAGATAGAATATACAATCCTTATATGTACTTTAGTCCTTTCGAATTATTAACACAAGCTCTTTTATGATGTCGTCTTGAAAATTAATACAGCTCAAGTGATATGTTATTTTTTCACATATTTAATTGACAATATATTACAAAAAATAGAATGACTGAGTAGGTTTAGTTTACTCGTGTGTGCGTCAATACTCACGATTTTAGGTTGGTATTAATTTGAGCTGAAAAACGTTCGTTTTCATAATTGCTAATACTTAAGGTTTGATGAAGATCATATGCTAGAAGATATGTAGCATTTGAAGGACTACAAAGATTAAATTTATTATTATTTTTCTTCCATAATTTTACTCATTCATTTTGTTTTAATTATTAAATACTTTTTGACGTGATAACGTCTTATAAATCGATGAACGCCGGCTGCACGCACGAAAAAGTGTCACGTTCCGCCTGAGCCGAGCGTGCAAGCGAGAGCGCGGAACAAGCGATAAAGAGGCACAATCGGCCTAAGCGTTCGGCTTGTGACGCATCTATCTCTCTTCCACTCGTAAAATTATCGTCCGTAAACCGACTTTACATACAACCAATTTTTTCATTCGCTTAGGCTTTTTTGTACTTTTAAGAGAAGTTCCTATGTGGTAATATTATTTTATTTTTTATTATTACTTAATAAATACCAACCATTCTCGTTTTAACTGTCATGGCAGGTATCAAGTGAGCATAACGTATTTCACTACTAAACGCCATATGAGCAACTCAGTATCGAGTGTGTTATTTGTTTGCGTTCAGTATCTTTGTACACAAAAACGTCAAACATTTCGTATAACCACTAATGGCGGGTTACTATATCTGTCGGTAACCAGCTAAGACTCGTTTCTCCTTGGAAACGTGTCAAAAGTTTACCACTAGTTTGACACTTTCTGAAGGAGTTACGAGTCGTAGTCGGTTACCGACGGATATAGGAACCCGTCATTATGGTACCAAATGCACGTTTCAAGTTAAACATTTAAGATAAAAATAACAATCCTTCGTAAAGGGGTTTTTAAAAAAGGGGTAAAGGTAATTTGCCGCGAGAAATAGGTGTAAATTGACAATTCAAAGTTATCTTAAAGATTTAATTGAATTGAGCAAGAATTTGAACATACCTACTGTAGTGTGCGAGTAAACGTTAGACAAGGTGATTTTGACCCATTCTGTCTGCGAGCATTCTTTCTGAAGGAATTAATTTGTAGATACATTTTACTTTATTTATTGCCTATCAGAGAATATGACGAGCTTAGCTGAAACTAACATAATTTAAAAATATTTATAGAATTTAGAATACGTTGTTTACGTTTTTGTACGAATTTAGAATAATTCTTCATCTTTTACGAGTGAGTTAGGTTAGGTTAGGTTAGGACTTTGATAACTTGTAATAATAATTACCTAATTTTACTTAAACCTGAGTTTATAAAATGCCTAAATTGGAAACTTTGATGGTTGCATGTTTTTTTTATTTATCGAGTAGATGCCTAGAAAAAAAGTATGTTAGGGAAGAAAGAATATTTTATCACAAAAACTGCGGCAAAATTCAAAGTAAAATAAAAAAAAATAAAGCAAAATTGATAAATCTATAATAAGCTATATATTGATGGCTAATGCCTAGATTTATCAATACACAATTTTGAGTATGAAGACGCAAATAAATAAACTTCAGCGCAAGATAGCGTCCGCATACACACGCGTCTATAAAATTATAAAAGCGTTTTTAATATTGCGCAGAAAAGTAGCTGAAGAGTATCGGGCGTCTGTATCTTTTAATGGAGGACGACCCGTAATTAAAATAAAATAAATAAATAAATATGGCTGGACATTTCACACAGCGCTATTTAGCCCCAAACTAAGCAGAGCTTGTACTATGTGTACCAGATAACTGATAGAATACTTATATACTTTTTTTTTGTAAATACATACTTATAATTATAGAGAAACCACCAGACACGGAACAAATATCTGTAGATCATACAAACATTTGAACCGCGGCGGAAATGGAACCCGCTACCTCCTGCGTCTCAGCCGGCTATTCGCCCACTGCACCACGGAGATAGTCAATAAGTGTAATAATTAAGTTATAATAAATTAAGTGATAATAATTAAGTAATAATTAAGTGAACTTTAGCGTAAATGATCACAAAAGCGTCTTTAATAAAGCACAAAAGACTAGTGTCGTGCGTTCGTATGTAAGCAAAATGGCGTCCATACCATACACAAGCATCTTTGATAATTACCAATGCGTCTCTGGTAATTACAAAAGTGTCTTTAAAAATTCACAAAACAAATATGTATACTAGTACCGCGCGTCTATAATCGCGGTAGAGTGCGCTCAGGAGCCGCAAATCAGTAAACTTTAGCGTAAAATAGCGGCCATACCGCGTCTTTGCTATTCGATAATCAACAACGCATCTTTATTAATCATAAATGCGTCTATAATAATGCACAGAGCGAAAGTAACGCGCGTCTTTGTTTTTAGCGTCTATAAATAAAGCAAAGAAGGAAGTATTGGTTCAGTGGAGTATCGCGCGTCTTTATGTCCGCATCGGGTCGAGTGCAGCGCGGGACGCGCGGCGCCGCCGCTAGGAGGCGGGCGATGGCGGGGGAAGCCCTGCGTTTGAGCTGCGCTCGGTACGAGGCTCGATCGCAAACGATATCGTAAAGGTCTCGTCTTCGGTTGTTACCAAACCTCGGTCTAGCAGAAAATCACATACCTGCAAGAATAACATAGCTATTATTAGCAGTAAGTTATTTTGAAAACGATACATCAATAATGCTTCAACATTGATTGAATCATTGTGTATACTGGCTCCTGATCATGCGCTATGTTAGCCAAGCCAAGTTACTGTCAATTATCGATGACGCTAGTCGATAAGTCCGAAAATGTATGGGATTTGATACATGCTATGGAAATACCACGTGATATATTCTACTACAAACCTATGTAGAAATCGATTCGAAGCGAATGTAATATGGCTACGGGCTCAGGTGGTTAACAGCTTAATTCCCCTGTTAGATGAAGGAGAAAACCTTCATGTACCTATACGTAATACGAAATGCAATACTATCACAATTCACCTTGGGAATGTGGTCAATCTTGTACGGAGTTTGTTGGAAATTCCTGATTTCTCGGATGATGTGTGCCATCTGAAAATATGACAGGGTATTTAGTACGAGTTGTCAAATTACACAAATCTCAATAGTTTTCGTGGACATTTTCGTTTTTTTCTATACTCTCATTTAGTTGCAACGCCCCAGAGCAAGTTCATAATAACTATTTGACGTTTACGTAATTTGTCAACTCGTACAGTTCACATTTAGTAATTTTTTTAGTGTAGTGCTACCAACATATTCGCGTCCAGTTCAGAAAGTTTAATTTTTATGTATTCCTTACTTCTTCTGATCCTTTCCTAATTTTGTGTAGTAATCTCCCGGGTTTTGTGTTTATTCTGTCTCTCTAATTATGGTAAACGCTAAAAACCGTGCAACACCAAACAAAAAAAAGTTTTTTTTCCAAGTTGCCTGAGAAATAAAATACTCTATTGGATGAAAAGAACAAAACACGTGACATTTCAATAATGGGCCGTAAACGTTGCTGTTCCTAAGGCGCGGACGAGACGAAGACTTTCATACAAAATGTATAGAAGCGTCGCTCCTGCGGCCCGTCTTCTCTGTATGATTTGCGGTCAACATTATTATCAACATACATGTATATGCCATAGGACCGTTGCTGACAATTAAATAGTAAAGTGAAACTTGGTGCTTATTAATATACTCATTTTTAGTGCATGGATAACATCATTATTTGGCATTTTGTCGTAGTGGTAGTTTTGATATCTTGTCTAGATATTCGTAAAAGGTTATCACGGCATGCAAAATGATGATGTCAATTCAGACTGATTAGATTTACTTACATAACACTTAGCTTAACAATTTATGAATTTTGACGTGATAACGTCTTATAAATCGGTGAACGCCGGCTGCACGCACGAAAAATGTCACGTTACGCCTGAGCCGAGCGTGCAAGCGAAAGCGCGCAACAAGCGATAGAGAGGCACGATCGGCCTAAGCGTTCGGCTTGTGACGCATTTATCTCTCTACCACTCGTTATCACGTAAAATTATCGTCCGTAAACCAACTTACAGACAACCAACTTTTTTAAATATTGCTGGACATTTCACACAGCGCTAGCTAGCACCGACCTAGGTTGAGCTTGTACTGTACCTACTATGGGAACCAGATAACTGATATAATACTTCTAAACTTTTGAAGAACTTTTTTCTTTCTTTCTTTTCTTTCTTTCTTTAAAATGTATTTTCTTTAGTATGTTGATATTTATTGGTGTGCAATAAAGAAATTACCTATCTACGCACGCTTTACGTGGGGAGTAAGCTGACGACGTAATGCATGACGAGAGTGTTACGGAAAGTGTGATCGGGCGAGGCGAACGGAAGTTGAGAGGGAGATATAAGTTAGTGAAGATAAAAAGAGAGAGAGTTATGTTTCGTATATTACTGTAGGGGCAAGAGAGAGAGTTTCGAGCACACATTTTCTTTCTCTCTTTCTCTCAAAGCCAGTTACGTTTCGTATATCTAAGACACAGTGCAGGCCTATTATCTGTATCACACTGTAGGAGCAAAAGAGAGCAGTGCGCGCGCACATTTCCTTTCTCTCTTCCTCTCATAGCCAGTGTATGAAATATATATATATGTATGTATACCTAGTCAGGTCATAAATTCTGTCACAAGTTTAATATAAAATAATTGAAACAAGTTTATTCATTATGTAACCATTTATATACCAAAATGAACTTAACAAATCATAGATTCTTATGACACTAAAGTTTATTCAAAATTACCTCCGTGATTTTGAATACAGGCCTTCAATCTACGCGGCCAGTCGTCTATCGCAGCACGAACTAGGTCCATGTCAATATCGGCGGCTGCCTTAATCAAGGATGTCTTGAGTGACTCCAAATTGGGATGAGGCTTTGAGCACGCCTTTTCCTCCAAGTGTTGCCATATCTTGTAATCTAACGGATTCAAATCTGGACTGGAGGAGGGCCAGTCTTCGTGCCGGATGAAGTCGATTTCACACGCCGCCAGCCAGTCTTGTGTGCTCTTCGCTCTATGAGCTGGCGCCGAATCTTGTTGGAATACCCAATGCCTGTTATTGAACATGGTATGAGAAACAGGTTCCACATGGTTCGTCAGGACTGTAATTTGATACACAACTGCATTCGTTTTTACACCTTTCTCACAAAAATGTACCGCTGTTAAGCCCCAATAAGAAACTCCCAACCATACCATGAGCGAGGATGGAAAATGACCTCGTTGGACACGCGGAATACGGTTGCTCACTTCGTCACTACTGTGTGCGTACACCTTATCATTTTGTTTGTTGTAGCTCTCTTCTACGGTAAAAAATTTTTCATCCGAAAAAAGAATTTCCCGATATTTTTTTCCCGCGTACCGCTTCAACAAAGCGCGGCATCTCTTCAGTCTCAGGTTCATTAGACGAGCATTCAAACGATGTCCTGTTTTTCTTCGATATGCCCGAAGCCCTAAGTCTTCATTTAACACCCTTTTCACCGTGGTTCTGCTTAACCCCATCTGAAGGGCCAACAGTTTCTGCTAACGTTTGGGATTTCTTTGAATTCGCGCCTTCACAGCTTTTATCACTGCTGGAGTCCTAACAGACCGAGGGCGACCACTTCTTGACCTGTCATCTACACTAGAGTCTTCATTGTATCGTTTGATGGTGCGATAAACGAATCTTTTGGTTATATTCAAATTTTTCAGTATATCAAAAATTTGAATTGGCGCGTAACCGCAACGATGCAACGCAATAACTGCAACACGGTCTTCTTTAAGCGTCCACTCCATATTTAAAAATGAGTAAAATTCTAAAAAGTATACATTTTTATTTTCATGAACAATTCTAAATTCGAATTCAATAAACTTTTTTGTGGCCAGCATTCTAAAAGAAACGTTTTTACTATGTGACAGTACTTATGACCTGACTAGGTATATCTGAGTCAGTAGTTCGTTTGCGAGTTTACTAGCGTTACGCGAACGAAGATTTCTTGATTATTTTTCGAATTTTCATTTCGTTCTTGAACAATTTTGAAAATTAATATTTTGAAAAGGAGTTTTACGTCGCTTTTTTTTTGTAAATACATAGGTACTTCTAATATATAGAAAAACATCCAGACCCGAAACAAATATCTGTAGATCATACAAACATTAACAAATGCCTAATATTATTTTTTACATGGATCAGCTAACGGCAGCAAAACAATTGTCTAATTCTCTTACCATTCTCATCTTAGAGAAGTTCAAGAGGCCATCGGGAGTATAGTTGGGGCTGCCTTCATCGATGAACGATAGATCCGACAAGTACAATCCCAGGTATGGAATCCCGGGAGGATCGCACCTGACAAACATTCACTAATTAGATAGGTCTAACAACAAAGAAAATTAAACACTGTTTAGCGCGTGTTTATAGAAACATCATCATCATATCAGCCGTAGGACGTCCACTGCTGAACACCGGCCTCCCCAAAGATTATCAGAGCGACCGATCTTGTGCGGCCTGCACATTTAACAAGTCGTCTTTCCATTTAGTGGGAGGCTGTCCTACGCTGCGCATTTCAGTACGCGGTTTCTTCTTGAGAACCATTCTGCCCCAACGGCCGTCAGTTCTTCGAGCTATGTGTCCTGCCCACTGCCACTTCAGCTTACTAATCCTTTGCGCCAGTTTTCCAGTCAGTGACTTTGGTTCGTCTACGAATCTCCTCATTTCTGTTAAAAAAATCCTATACGAAAGTTGGTAAGGATTTTTTAAACACGCGTTAAACAGTTGTTTACCTTTTTGTGGTAACAAGGTTAGTCTTTACCTATTGCACACCAAAACAATTGCTTTCTTTTTATTACAATATATATCAATGTCTTATCGCTAAAAGCAATCTCTTTCAGAGAGAAGAGGACACTTGAATGAATAGGATAACATGAAATTAGTACACAATTCTTAAAACTTTACCCTGAAAAGCTCATTAGGAGTGTTTATAGCGCATAGGTAAAAACAGTTCATTCAGATGTCATCAAATCACAGCGAAGATTTAAAATTAACTTAAAAATTGCGAAACAGGCTGAATTTTAATCTACAACCTTCCTTATCTCGAAAGTGACTGTGTCTCTCTGTTGCGTTTTCACAACCAGAACACAAGTTTCGATGAAATTTGGTATTATAACTGGGAGTGAGACATAGGCTACTCTTTACTTTAGGGCTCGTACACAAAACTGCGATGCATCGCGATGCGAATTCGCAACGCAGAAAATTGCGATGCGATTTCATGCGGCAAGGCGTCTCCCAAGGTGACCATTCCTTCGACGGCCGTCAACCGTACTGAACGTATTTTGAAAACAAGATCGTGACATGGATCGTAAAAAGAAGTGTGCACTTTTGTTATTGCTAAGGAGATACAGGAAAACGAAACTAAGAAGATTTTGGGTTCATCCATTTATTACTATTATGAATTATGAAGCTTTGAAAACCGACAAAATTATTCTTGATTATATATGAATGAGTATATCTTCATTCGAAGAGCTTTTAAGTTTATTAACACCATATCTTCAGAAACGATCGTACAAGCCCACACGCTGTCCCAGAGCGAACTAAAATGGCGTCAACGAGTGTGACGAAACATCGCAGGAATGCGCGTAGCGAATCAATTCACAAGTTCTTGCGATGCGTCGAAGGAGCCCGCAGATTTTTACGATGCGACGTCGCATCGCAGTTTTGTGTAGGAGCCCTAAAGTAAAGAGTAGCCTATGTCTCACTCCCAGTTATAATACCAAATTTCATCGAAACTTGTGTTCTGGTTGTGAAAACGCAACAGAGAGACACATTCACTTTCAAAATAAGGAAAGTTGTAGATTAATGTGTAACGAATTAATTAATTATTAACCTACACGCGTGTCCAGCAGAATACTAAAGCTAGTAATTAATAAGAGATAGCAGACTTACCTATGAAGTGCTTCTCGCAAAACCCTGAACCGACATTCAGACGACACCAGGGTCTGCAGTTTATCTATTGTTTGTCTGCTCTGCAAAGAGAAGATTAGATAAGAAAGAATTACCTACTCCATATAATACATAATGCATTCCACAATTTTATAAAAGGTATAGTTATTAGCACAAAATTGATATTTATTTTTGATGTGAAATATCTATTGGTGTGCCTTCCCTTGGCAGTAAAACTGACTCGTATGCCGTAACGGCAAACAGGATGACGACTCTCTTATGCCGTCATGCCCCTTCTACGCCACCGCTCTCGATCATCTTAACAGATCCAAATATACAGGTTGTTTGGTAATATACTGTCGATATTCAGGTGACGGTATCTCAAAACATAAATAAAGACTTCTCGAAAAAAAAAAACTAATAGTTATATTATCCAATTTTAAAGAAAATCGACTAAGTTTAGGTGATTAATTCGGTATAAAACTTACTGCCTACTCTTGCAATCGACATCCAAAAATAAAGGCTGATTTGATCTCTTTCGGAAATGCCTGCGGCTTTGGGTTAGAAAGGGACAACAAGAGATATCTCGAGACGTCACCAATACAGTATCTGTGGTTAGATGGCAAGCATTGATGAAGTGCTTGTTTTTACATGCCATAATAAATTTCACATTTCTATGGCAAACATTTTACAAATTTATTTATAATGCTCATCAAAATAACCACTTTCATTTTTGTGCGTACTTATATTATCAAACACCCTATATATGACCATCCATGTGGTACCCTCTTTCTGACTAAAATAATCATTAAAAACAGACAAACAGTGTTAAAGAATTATATTTGAACATACATAATACGTGTTTTGTTATGTACGACATTATATCAAAACACGGGTAGGACTAATGGCCTAGCATTGTTGTCAAATAAGCTTTTTCATATCCATTACCATAGAACATTTTAAATTTTCAAACTACCTTAATATCAAGTCCTAAGATATCAATGAAACAGCCTGTATAAAATAAGTAAACAAATCATATTAATTCATCGTGTAAGTAGGTAGCTGTTAAACCAGAGGTTCCCAAACTTTTTTTTCTCATAGACCACTTTCAATATTTTGCTGGTTCCGGTGGACCCCCTGCATCTACATTTCTAACCCTTTAGACAAAAAAAAGTGAAAATTAAATCTTACTATGGAAATTTGCGTTGCGGTTGAGTTCCAAGTCTCGGCACGTTGTACTGAATATGGAATATGCTAGTTTGTACCAGTAATAGTCGCTGAGCTTCTTAAAATATTATCCGCCTACATTGAAAGCTAAAGTCAAGCCAACATTTAGTTCTTCACTATCGAAACCAGATAAATTTTCGTGGACCCCCGCTTAAGAATAAAATTGAGAACCCCCATTTTTTTGTCAAGCCAACGTAGACCCCAGTCGAGTCCCTGGGCGTTCACCTGGACTACTTTGGGAATCAATGTGTTAAACTGACTAAAGTCTAACTTTTTATTAGCTGCAGTAAAATGACGTTTTGTGGGTTGCCGGTTTTTGAAGAAAAATAAATAGAGATGTAGCTAAATGAGTGAATCATAAATGAATAATCAGTTTGGTTTTTTTTTTGAGATTTAATATTAAGTTGTAATGTATTTTTTTAACCTATTATTATTACTATACTAGATGATTGATCTTTTTTAGTGGAAGTATAGGGAGGTACATTCAAAATGAAACAAAAACGTCATAATAATGTTATTTAATTATTTTTGTGAACTGAATCACATCCCTATTGAGATTAGGCTGGCAACATTATTTTACGGAATGACATTTAGAACTGCAGCTAATAAAAAGTTAGACTATAAGCGACATCGGCGCAGAGGCACCGCCCATTTATGTTAAAAATTGTTTATTGGAAATGTATCGATTACTGGATAAATATTAAAGCTACCGGTATTAAACCCACCTATAAAATCAGTTAATACGATTCCGGATGTGTGTTTTAAATGAATGTCGTACATAACAAAACAGGTTGTAATAAAACCGACGTATTAGAACTTCCTCCCTTTTTAAATTTCGATTAAAAAACAGTTCACTATCTGTGGTTTAACTTAGCATTTGTTCTGCTGGTGACACCGCTTTTATTAATTATAGTAAATAGTGTTCTGACTGACCGTCTTGGAGACTTTATCCCAGGTCTTCTTAAGGCGGAATATAGCTGTGTTCCCAAGCGCCGAGCAAATTTGCAAGACCCCGTTGAAATTATGCAGACATCGAGCGATATCCGCTACTGCTCCCCACTTTTCTATTGCTGCCACTCGACCTGAGTATATTTAGACGTTCATATATAAACTACAATACATTACATACACTTGAAGACTGAGAATGAGGTAGATAGTGTATCTACAATGCAATAAAAAGTGTGAAAAACCTAAAGCATTGATTTATAACTAAGAATATCTATATCACGCCGCATGCACTAGCGAAAACAGTGGCATGATGTTATATTACATTGAAATTACTATTTTCGCTTAAAGATATTCAAACAAATAACGACTCTATACTCTACACTACACGGTGAAATTGAAATTAATGTTATTCCAGTACCAACGTTATTTAGTTCATGGTCTACAGCCGTTCTGTAACATCAATTACGTTAATAAGAATTAACTTTATAACAAAAATATAACTGACATAATTGTTATGGTGGGTTTCTATATCCGTCGGTGACCAACTATATACGTGTCGTAGTCCACGACTCGTATTTCCTTGAAAAAGTGTCAAACTAGAGTCAGGCCATTTTAATGGTACTTAACATTTGACAATTCATCAAAATTCAACAACGTAACCTTGTAACGGCGACGGGCATAAAATAATATATTATTTCGTTTTGTTAGAACTGCACAGTTGCTTAACTTTTTTCAATTACGATTACATATTTATTGTAATAATGGCCGATATGAGTACGAGTTCGGTACGAGTTGTACCGAACTGACAGACGTCAACAGACGTCAAATGTTACCTATTAAAATGGCCTGACTTTAGTATCAAACTTTTGACACGTTTTCAAGGAGAAACTAGTCGTAGTCGGTTACCGACGGATATAGGAACCCGCCTTTAACCAACCTACTGAACTGATTTTGATGAAATTACTATGATACCATTATGAAAGTATATCTTTTCAAATAAAATAATAATTTCCAAATCGGTTGATAAATGACATAAAAACGAATTGCGTTCCTATAAAATTTGAGGGTAGCCCTCGATTTTTTTGGGATCCCATCATTATATCCTGACTTGGTGCCAATGGGACCACCTGGAAAGTAAACAAAAAAATAATTTTTCGAATCGGTCCAGGCGTCAACGAGTAATATGGAAACATAAATAAAAAAGTCTATAAGTCGCGAATAAGTCTATAAGTCGCTCGAACATCAACCGTGACGTAAAGTTCATTCATTGCAGTAACGATAAGGTACACAGAACATACGGTAGTACTATTATTTCTTTGGTGATGAGTAATACTCCGTGTGTGTTGTAGGGAGTACTTAATTCAGCCGTTTTAATTCGTAACTTTTTATGTTTTTCACAGACTAATCACTTATTGTTTTTATTCGATGCTACAATCCGATGGTAGACCCAACGTTTGTTATGGAAAAACAGTGACTTAGATTTCACCGTGTGTGTACTAACTATACGCTAAGGCTAATTTTGCACAGTTTGTCATGTTGACACCTCGACGCGTACCTATACGGGTGTACGGGGTAGCAACGCCCATGAGCACGTCCATATGCACACATAACTAAGTCATTTGACTCCTACATCATTTAACCCATCAAGGATCACGCCAATACATTTTTGTACATTTAGTTGGTGTGGTGCCTAAGCGATTACTATCATCGATAAAATATTTTTTTTAATATTGACTCTAAAATGACCTGCAAACTTATTTTACCAATAATCTGACTAGTCTTCTATTGATACGTTGTTTCCTGATGAAATAAATACTTTTAATTTTATCAATCTGGTTATTATTTACCTGCTAAAGTACATTTCTTCAATATCTCCGTGATAACGAGGCGAGAGACGTGGTTGAAATGCGCCGTCATCAGCACGATGTGCGGAGCCTTTTCTGCTTTATCTGCTTTGGTCCACGCCTGCCCCAAAAACTCTCTAAAAGATATAAATAAAGTTGTATTGTAGTTATATTTAATTTTATCAGCTTTGTAGGAAGATTATATTATGTGTGTTCATTTATCTCTACTAAACAGTGAATTTCCTCTAGTATCAGTAGTTCGATTGTTAGTCCGGTTTCCGAACTACTGATTTCTCTCTCAAAAGTCGGTTGGTACAAAGCACTGAACTACTGATACTATTCGATGTAACGACCTACTGCTAACCAGGCACACCGGATGGCAGTAGGTCGTTAGGTTTTTTCATACCAACCGGACTATTGACACCGAAACGTATCAGTAGTTCGGTTAGCCGGACTAACAACCGAACTAGAGGTTCAATTTAAGCTCAACGATTTTATATCTGAACGTCTCAATTCATCATCATCATATCAGCCGTAGGACGTCCACTGCTGGACAAAGGCCTCCCTCATTGATCTCCAGGAACTGCGGTTGGAAGCGGCCACTCGAGAACCTTTCGGCCCCATCGGCCATCTGTTCTGCGCGCTATATGGCCTGCCCATTGCCACTTCAACGTGCTAATCCGTCGGGCTATGTCGGTGACTTGAGTTCTCCTACGTATCTCCTCATTTCTGATTCGATCCCGTAGAGAAACCCCGAGCATAGCCCTCTCCATAGCTCGTTGAGCGACTCTGAGCTTATTCATAAGGCCAATAGTGAAGGACCACGTCTCGGTTCCATATGTCATCACTGGTAACACACACTGATTGAAGACTTTCGTCTTAAGGCACTGAGGTATGTTGGACGAAAAGACGTTGCGAAGTTTCCCAAACGCTGCCCATCCGAGTTGGATTCGACGATTGACCTCTTTCTCGAAGTTGGACCTACCTAATTGGACTGTTTGTCCTAGGTATACATACGCGTCGACAACTTCAAGAGCCGAGTTCTCAACCATAACTGGGACAGGGACGACATGGACATTCGACATGATTTTCGTCTTGTCCATGTTTATTTTAAGTCCTACCCGTTGGGAGACTCGATTGAGGCCTTCGAGTATCGTGCTGAGCTCTTCCATCGACTTTGCCATGACCACAATATCGTCGGCAAACCGAAGGTGAGTGATGTATTCGCCGTTAATATTGATGCCCAGTCCTTTCCATTCCAGAAGCTTGAAGGCATCTTCCAATGCGGTCGTAAACAGTTTCGGAGAGATTACATCTCCCTGTCTTACGCCTCTTTTTAAGGGAATCGCCTTCGAGCTCTGTTCGTGTACTCGGACTGACATAGTGGCGTTTTTATACAAACACTTCAGCACTTCGATGTACCGATAGTCAATACGGCATCGTTGGAGAGACTCAAGCACTGCCCATGTTTCGATCGAATCGAAGGCTTTCTCATAGTCCACAAACGCGAGACATAGCGGCAAGTTATACTCTTCGGTCTTCTGTATGACTTGCCCCAGCGTATGTATGTGGTCTATGGTACTGTAGCCTTTACGGAACCCGGCGGAACAACAAGCCGTCTCAATTATTTGCGAACAATATTTGGTAGGAAAAAATAGATGTGCTCTGTCTTGTATACCTTGTCGTGCGTAATTATAAGTTTTCGTTTGAGTGAGATTCCTGTGCGTGTATGTTATTCGACTAATATATTAATGCAGTTAAAAACTTACTCTGTTATAATTATTAATCCCTAGTTTATAATGACTGAAATAAGTAAAATAAGTTATGTCTATAAGTAAAACTTACTCTGTATTTATAGCCCTGAAGATCTGATAATCTAGGTACGTCATCTGCTCAGCTATTTCTAAAGCTGAAAGCGTCTCGATACTTTCGTTTGTTGGAACCTGACAATAGACAAATAACTTTTTAACAAAACAAGGCAACACAAGTAACTTTTTCACAAAAATATAACCGACTTCAGATAACAGTAAAAACTATACTACTCTACCAATGTTGATGAAGTTTCCATGGGATAAATCTAAAATTATATCAGTCCTTTCAAATAAAAACTAAGTTTCCAAATCGGTTGATATAATATAACGAAGTTCTGAGCTAACAAACGTAACATATTATAAAAATTAAACAAATTCAAGACTTATATGGTTTTCCTCATGAATGCCATTGTCAGAACTAGACCAAATGGAAATGGGACCACACGGGAAGCACCAGCTTTCAAATAAAAAAAAAGAATCATCAAAATCGGTTCACCCAGTCGAAAAATCTGAAGTAACATACATAAAAAAATACAGTCGAATTGAGAAACCAATGATGAGATTTATTTTATTGATTCTATAAACCGATACTAATTTATAGTCTGAACAGTTTTTTTTTTATATTTGTTCTGGAAAAACAGTTTTAAATTTCACCGTGCATAGTAAAAAGCTAAAGGAACTTTGTAGAAAATTATTTTGTCTTTGATCATGAATTCATAAAATATCTCGCTTAAAGTATAGGATATAAGAACATGCAAATAATAATGATCATAAATAAAGACCTTCCGTTATCAGTTATTTTTATCAATTACCTACTATTCTGGTTTTCAGTGGTCGTTACTATTTCATTAAAGGAGCATTTATTCATTTACCATAAGTACATTAAAAAATCTAAACAATTAAGTAAGCAAAAGAAAAGGGACCAGCCACGCTGCGTTTCTGTCTCATTTATTTATGTCTGCTGTCATCAAGTGACATCAAACTCAAATCCCACTCTTTGGTGATGTTTTATAAAACGTATTTTATACTAGCTTACCAATCCGCAGCTTCGCACGCACAGTTTTTCAATAAAAACATTAACCTCCTTCTGCGCAGTTAGGTAAAAAGTAGCCTATGTTACTCAAGGATAATGTAGCATTCTAATGGTGAAAGAATTTTTGGAATCGGACCAGTAGTTTTAGAGTTTATTCGGTACAAACAAACAAAAATACAAATCTTTCCTCTTTATAGTATTAGTATAGAAGTATAGAGAACGATCAACTTACTGGGTCATAAAACGATCTCCTAGTAACTTACAGAAGTTATAGCGGTTTCAGATCCACAGTCCTGTATGGAGATAGTTCTAGTAACCTTAACCGCTCAGTAAATTCTTCAGGCAGCAAGCCTAACCCGTTTTTGATGAACACCATATCACCACCATCATCATCAACCTACAGCAGTCCACTACAGTCCTCATCCTCAACACTTCTCATCGAGTCTCTGCCAGCCACAACGTGCAGATGATAGCCACATCATTTAGTCGGGGGGCGTCCTACACTACATCGGTACGTGGTATCTAGTTCAGTATACGTTTACACCAATGGTCATTGGTACTGCAGCAGATATGATCGACCCACTGCCACTTCAGCTTGCTGACCCTAGCAATGTCGACCAACTTGATCCTCTTTCGGAGAACCTCATATCAAGAATCAACTTACTGTTGGTGAAGCGAAGAGAACTTTCAGATCCACACCGCTTTCCGGAGGTCTTTCCAATAATCTCATCAGTTGTGCCGCGGTCTTATGTTCTACAGGCAGTAAGCCAGGACTGCCTTCGATCTCTTTGAGGAAATCCATTGTCAGGCCTTGTAGACGCTCGTCCGACGAGAAGTCGTAAGAATGCTTGCAGATCCAATGCCTGGAAGATAAACTGACTTGAAAATCGCGTCGTGATTTTTTTTGTTGACTAAATCAGTGATCAAGTTGTTCTGTATAATAGCTTGATTGACAGATAGTGTAAGAATTGATATAAATATTGTACCTAAGGATTCAGTGTCATAAAGTACCTGTGCACTGAAGTGGATAAAATATTTCGAGGAGCTAAGCAAATATTGAGTAATTTCGTACAGATTTTTTGTGATTGTTATGATCTCAGTATTTGAATAGGTCTGTTCTGGAAATAGACTGCTTTTTCATTAATATCCAAACTAATACAATTTAGAAACAATGTAATACAACCTACATGGATAGGTAAAATCGATATCAAAACCGATGTTGCTTTAGCTAACAAGTAATAAGTTTGTGTTACTAAACAGGAAAAAATAAATAAAATATAATACTGACCACATGAGGACGGATAATACCAAAGTATAGTTGACTCACTCGAGTCTCTTCGGTGTAATTAAACACCTAGGTATATTGATCACAGTAGTAACATCGAAATACCAGTAGATATATTCTATCTCGATACCAAAGAAGAAGGTCAATAAATTGATGATATATCTTACCTTAAAACATTGAGCACTCTCATAGTAGCAGCGGTGGATATAACCGAGTCCCGCCGTGTGGCTGTTGGTGAGGTTGTAGGCGGTGATCGCGGGTTCGATGATGCTGAAGTAGCCACCGCAAACGCAGCAGCTGCAGTTGACGTACTGCTCCTATACGAACCAATAGTATTACCACAATTGATGCAGAAGACAAGAACTTTTGAATTTACAAAAATTCAAGACAGGATTAGGAACGTTGGTAAGAATAGTGGAAAGACAATAGGCACTGGTGTAGGTACAGGCAGATATTATGTTTGTCAAAGTAGCAGACTAAGGAGAAGATTCTCTAATATAAAGATGTAAACGGAAGTGTAGATTTAAGATCATGCAGAAAAGTGAGAGAGAAACAAGCATAATACATAGATAAGAAATTGTCAAATATAAATGAAAAAACCGGCCAAGTGCGAGTCGAATTGGTACACGAAGAGTTCCTTACCATTATCTATAAAAACGGCAAAAAACCACGTTTATTGTATGGGAGCCACCCTTAAATATTTGTTATATTTTAATTTAGTTATTTATTTTTAAAGTAAATATATAGGTATAACTAAATGTTCTGTGAATATTTCAAGCGTCTACCTGTTGCCGTTATCAATATCGAGCGAAAACGAGCAATATAATAATGTTTGTGTAAAACAAACATTATTATTTTGCTCGTTTTAGCTCGGAGCCTCTCTTAAATATTTATTTTATTCTGTTTTTAGTATTTGTTGTTATAGCGGCAACAGAAATAATAAAAACTCTGTGAAAATTTAAACTGTCTTACTATCACGGTTCATGAGATACAGTCTGGTGACAGACGGACAGACAGGCAGACAGACGGACAGACAGACAGACAGCGGAGCCTCAGTAATAGGGTGCCGTTTTACCCTTTGGGTACGGAACCCTAAAAATAAATCGAAAAGCATGCATATAATCATTTAGCTTGATAATTAAATGTAACAGATTTTATATTAGTTTATTTAAATCCAAGTAATAACGTGCAGTTTTCATCTTGATCACTAGATCAATTCTAGTCTCTAGCAGTATCTTGACACAACTAACTTTGGAAATATATCTAGTAGATCTAAGACATTAACTATTTAAAATATGTTAAAACAATTGTTAGTGTTTTATTGATCCTCCAGACGCTATTGCTGAGATTGATGACAATGGAAGCGAAGGAAAAGAGATGACTGCAAATAGTTGCAAAGATTAACACCATTGTGAGTGGTTTTGTACCTTCAAAATCTAATTCAGAGATATTTATAACAATAGACAAATTGAGTGTAATGATTACCACGATCACGATTTCCAAATAAAATAACAAGGACGAAGACAACGATTATTCTGTCAAGTAATTTTCAAGCTCTAAAATCTATCCATATTGAACCAATTCAGGGTAAGTTTCGTAGAGATTTTGTGTTTTGTTGTGGTGTCATGTAATGGAGCATACTCGCCAATAAGGTAGGTACATTTAAAAAAAAAGGGATTCAACTCTTCTACCAAATATTTTAAAAACTTCGGCTAATTCGCTACAAACTCAGACCTCTAGTCGATTTTACCGCCGCAGACCACTCACCACAACTGGTCTTTGCCAAAGCTGTTGAATGAAACATTGATAGAAAAATCAGTTACTTACAAACCAATGGATATCTAAAAAATGTTAAGATACATCTAATGATATCGAAAATATTAATATCGATAGACGACGTGCAAAGCTACATCAATTGAAAATTTCGAATGATCGTAAAAAAATGAGTAGTTCATGCCAACATTGAGAGTTTCAGCCCAATATTGTGCCATTAATATTGAAAAGATTGTTTCAATATTAAGACGATAACATTGATAGAAAGAGATGAACCAGTTAACGACTGTTACTCTTCTTACCTGCGATGAGATTGTCTGAAGGATGTTATTACCACTCCAACTTTAGGTTGACCAGTTTCGCGGCGATAATTCTGAAAGTTATTGTATAACGTTAAGGAACTATTTGCTAGCAATTTTTCACAATTTTAGTACACTTCAGTACTAATATTTTTTTTAAATGATTCGCAAAATGTTACGTACTAGGTGATCGTTCTTAATAAACTATTATAACCGCGGTTATAGCCCGTCGGAGATCGAAACATTTTCGAAAAAGTATCGATCATAATTTTATTGTTTTTTCGAGAAGAATGGAAGAGAGGGCTTCGCCAAGCAGTGGTACCCTGTTGACTCTTTTTATTATAAGGTTAGATGAGAATTATTTTCTCAAAAAAACAACCTTTTAAATAGGCGCGGCCTATTTTATATCGCGACGTAGCGCGTAGGTCATTTATAAGTGGCAATACATTAAAATACGACGTATTGATAACCCCTTTGTAATCGATAACCTCCTCTTTTTTAAGTTAAAGAGGTGAAGATCACATTTACTATCGAAATGACCGATATGTATTCGTATTGCGGGTTGTTTTACTTTAAAACACACTCGACGCACTTAACAAAAAAACATAAAAAAATATTTTAAAACTCAAGTTACGCTAATAAAGAAAAATGGCAAATATCTTTATTGAATGGGCTTAGGTATATGTTTAAATTATTACTCAGATCAAAGCGGATAGTTTTTTTTAATATGACATGGCTCATATTTTATCATCCTAAAATATTACTACTATGTCTAATATTAATACTAACGTCTTGTTACATAGTACGATACGACACAATACAAGTCATATTGGTATTACGATCAACTATAATAGTAGTGCACGTAGATAGACCACGTGCATCTTCTCGCTGCTCAGCTTCCGTAAATACTAACCCTAAATCTCGTTCACAAGATGATGGTTCAATCAGCGACGACATAAGTTGAATAAAAAATTTAAATCTTCAAGCGCAACAAATCTGTAAGTTTCTCACTTTATTCATAGATACTTATTATGGTTCCTTACAGAGTATACGGGCCTTGTAAATTACCTGTGCAACTTGCGAGACTTGCGAAGTCACGGAGGAACGCGGCTCGGAGCCAACTCCCCAGTTCCGACGACGCTCGCTGTTGATCGAAGAGTTGGTGTAGCGTCTCTCACTGTTAATAGTAACAAGGATATGTTCAATAGTTTGTCCAACAATGTAACAATGAATATGGGCAGGCAAGTGCATAAGATGTAGTCGAAGAGGAGAGTAAAGTGAACCTCATATTAAATGTGTAAACGAGAGAAGCGAGTCAGTGCGTAGCATCAAGGAATACCCCGGGAATTCCATATTATGGAATTTTTAAATTCCATTAAGCTTGTTTATTAAAAAATCCATACAATTACAACCTTACTGGGATTAGCGAATTACATCTGAACGTCACTATAATTAAAAGTTAAGATATGAGATAAAAAATATGTTGCCTTCGAGCAGGAGTGGTGGAGTATCGCACAGGACAGAGATAGATGGAGAGACTTGGGGAAAACTTTTGCCCAGCAGTGGGAAAATATAGATTGACAAAAAAAATAATAATGTTGAACACAACGCTATCTAACTCGGAACAAAGGAAAACTTGTACTATGGGAACCAGATAACTGGAAAAGAACATTATTAAACTGTTTAAAATGATTTCAATAGGATCGAATATAAGCAACTACTTAGATTGATCGTGTGCTGGCTCTTACCTGACAGATCTCCTAGGTGTAATCCTGGCTATAGAATCCGAAGCCCTCCTCGGTTCATTAGAAGTAGCTGGCGTGTCTTTCGCACTGTCCGACCGTCGCCTAGCATCACTAGCCGTTCCAGGCGGTTGGAGACTGCGTCGTGGACTCTCAGACATGGTTCGGACGCGCTGGTGGAATAGTCGTTTCAGACTGTTGAGACTATTCTTAGAGTTCTATTGACAATGTTTTGTAATTTTAGAAACACCCTATCAATATTGCTGGATAGAACTAAAGGTGTGGGTGTGCAAGTCTACGTCTATGGTGCGGCGTACTCAGATATAGCAATAGCTTTGGTAGTAAAATCTTTGCAAAACACCTGTGTATAAAAAGCGGTCCTAAAATTATCAAAAGCTTTATACTGATCTATAGTCTATTTATGATGCCATTATCTTTATCACATTAAATAAAGGATGTCCCCTTCTGAATATAGGCATGTCCTAAAGATTTCCAAAACGACCGTTCTTTGCGGCCACTACACAACAGTTTCCAACAAACTATTTTAAGTTTGTCTAGTGAAGAACCCGCTATATTGCGTTTTTTAGTACGTGGTCTTTGATCAATAAACTTTCTTTTGCTGCAAGATCACACGGTCTCCTGAATCTATTAAGTTTTGTTTTTTTGTTATATGACTGGAAATGGAACAACCTTATGGCCCACCTGATGTTAAGTGATAACAAAATATTGCCTCGTAAATCACGCTCCTTAGAAACGTCCCCTACGATATAAGTATAGATTTTTTCAGGTGCAAATAAAACCGTAAGAACTTGTGAAGAACAGAAACTTGTGTTTTGATTGACGGCAACAAAGGATACACTACAACGTTACATTCTACAAGGACATCTCTTTAACACTTACCTCAGAAAACCTTTGCGACATCTTAAACTTCTCTTCTTTAAACATAGTTTTCTCCGGTTCCTCTTCCTTGTACTTTATATCTTCGTCACTCTGTTCGACCAGTTCTAGACTTTCGTCTTTCATCAAGATCTTAGCTGCCTCATCATTATCTTTTGTCGGTGACTCGTTATTGTCTTTCTGTTGGTCAAGTGAATTGGTCTTTTTGGGACTCCCGACTAGGGTTACTGAGCTTATCGCTCCGGGAGAGGATGGAGATGTTCCTTATAAAAAAAAACCAATTGTAATATGTTGTATTGTAATATGGCATTAGTCGGTAAGAGACGTGCTATGTGTAAATTACTAGGGTAATAATGATTTCGATTGCAGGATAGTCACACTGTTACAATCTCTGATATTTTAAACTGAAATCGATGTCTCAGAAGCAGAGAATGAAACTTTTGAAGAATATGTTTTAAAGACTTTATATAAACAATTTTGTGAATTATATCTAAATAAATACAAAAAAAAATCTAGAAATTTCGTCTTCCAACACGCTATGCATTACATAGAATCTCACCTTTCAACGTCTCATTGCTGGATGACGTCGCCATTATTTTAGGAATCGTTAAATGGCTGTTGTCTTCCTCCGGCTTTAGTAAGCGTGTTTGGAAAAATAATTTTTCACTCAAAGTTATAAGGATTTCAATTAAATAATAGCTACGTACATCTTGGGTCGTTACTTAAAGTTAAAGGTTCATTACATTGTTCTGTAGTATCTGTACCAAATAGTACTACATCAATGAAATGCTTCTTTAACTCACCCCCCTCACTTAATACACACATGCTCACACATGCATTCTCAACCACACACAACCCAAGACTCGTTCATACTCTTACACCAGCAAACTACTCACTCACACTTTAACCGTTTCATACATAAACACATTTACATTTATATCTAGATGTACCATTGCTGAACGGAAGAGAACTTATCTCCACAACACAGGTATTTACCTAGAGTGGAGGTAAGTGCACTACCAAATTGGCACCCATGTGTATATCACGTACTTCAAGTTTTATACCTTGTTTTGTACACATGTGTTATATATATTTTAAATAAAAATTATTATTATTAACTTTAAATAGGTAATATGCCAAGTAAATGGAGTATTTACTTGCCTACATAAACAAAAGGATACTTACAACGTCGCTAACTTTGCTGACCGCTGACGCTCGACGCGACGGTGCAGCCAAATACGGAGATAGCTTATCCTCATCCTCGCCTAGATTAGTAGAATATTGCATCATCAGTTAAAAAGACATCCACTTTAAGTCATGGGCTATAGAATCCTTCAACATTCCTTTAATAACATAACATTGATTTTTTAATACAAAATCCTCATTTGATGTTTTGTGATGTTGTAGTTGAGGATGAAGCACGTTTGTCATAAGTTAATTAAAAACTACGACAGTAAACAACTGACATTAGTTTCATTTCACAAACGTTTTTTAAAAGTGAGTCCCTACTATAATTTTGGTAGTTTGTAACATATCTATCAAGATAGAGAAGATAAATGACATCAATTTAGTACTACTAATAAAGGTCAAACTTACATTTTCGAGAATTCTTCCAAAACCTCGCTTGCCAGTCCTTTTCACTGTATTCACTGCCATAACCTGCATTTGATTCAAATCAATATAGGTACCTTTATTAGGCCAAAAATGATCAACAACAAAATATGTGCATCTAATTTGAGACATTAATTATATGTAGAAAACTCCGAAATGCTACTAATATTACGAACAAAGAGAATCTAAGCTTCGCTTCTTCTTTAAATGGCAAAAGTGCAAGCTCAACTCACAGCACCACATGAGTTCCAGCCACATGATTTTTTTTACAACTAGTATAAACTAGTGATCTACTGAACCGAACTGAAATCTCACGAGCATCCCATAAAAAAAATACTCTTAGGGTGACTCGCGCAACGATGCCTAAACGTATTTAGCGGCTAAATATGATTTAAGGAGTGGTCAAATCATACAAATACGTAAAATTTAAACATGTTTAGTCGCTAAATACGTTTAGGGATCGTTGTGCAAGCCGGCCTTAATCTTTGACTAATAAAATAGTGCAAAAACCAATATACTTGACCTACAGTTTCATTCAAATTTAAGGTAACGGGAGTTCATGTAAATTGGATTCTCTTTTTGGGGTACAAATTGCAGATATTTATGATTTCAGACTTTTGCCTACATTTGTGTTACTAAAGCTACACGCATACCAAATTTCAGCACTGTGGGGTTACTGGTGTACCCTGTGAATTTTGTCAAAGTTTAGTTTTTATTATGACTAATTACTCAAAAACTATAAAGAGTGTACGAAAAATAAACAAGGAATCTAAATGTACTAATGAATAACTTTCATTTGACGTCCCATTTGACTAGTTAGCCTCATTTCCTTTTTTTTTACCCGTCTTGAACCCCAATATCTCAACAACCCCCCAACATTTTTAGTTCATTTAGTCACACCAAAATGGTGCCATCGCTACCTACCTATGTATTAAATTTCACGATTATTGAATCAACGCTTCGAAAGTTATCCTCGAACAAACATACTCGTACATCCATACATACAACGCCGATTTTCCCAAGTTAATTTAGGGATCTCGCTTCGCTCGATCAATAAACAAATTAAAAAACCCTGCCGCCCTCTTTTTGCCTCAGGGATTAAAAACTGACATAGCTTAGAACCACCCCAGTTAAACAGCAAAAACTGCGTCCGAATCGGTCCATCCATTTGGGAACTACGATGCCACAGACAGACAGACAGACATAGCCATCAAACTTATAACACCCCTCTTTTTGTGTCGGGGTTAAAAAGTACACGTAAAAAGGCATTTTTTTCACCTGAAACAGAACTAGCTGCACTAGTTTTTCTGTTCGCTGCATCTGTCGGAGGCGCTAAGTCCATCTCCTGTTGCGATTGCTCATAAAACACTTGCTTTAAAGCCTCCAATACCGTCACTCCGTCGGTGAATACGCGGTACATAAGTAGGAACGTGTTCAGAAAATCCACAGAGAGGAAGCGTAGATCTGTAAAAAAATAATAGTAGAGGACCCAAGATCGAACCTTGTGGTACGTGGTATTAGATGAATTGGGTGTGCTGGTGCTATTAGTAATATGTAAAGTTTGCAATGATTTAATTTGATAGTTATTAGTATTTCCAATAGTATTGGATTAGAAAACTAGATTTAGAAAGTTTAAATCCAAAACGATCAAGTCAAAAGCTTTAGTTATATCAGTTAAACTGGTATTAAAACTAACAAAGTAAATGTTGATCTATACCGGTAAGACGTTGTAGCAACCGGTGTGGCGTAGCGGAGCGTATCTGTGGCACCTTGCAGGAATTGAGGGTCCTACTGAATCTGATATCCACGTCATCAGTAAACAGGGCCCTGTCAGAGCGACAGGCTGGTAGACTGGCAGAGGCGGCCCCACAGGCACCACAAGCTCGTAGTAACGCACAAAGTGCAGCGGATTCCATACATTGAGCTACTTCACTCGTCCAGGAGGCCTTTTCTTCGGATGTTGCGCACACTGCATTCAGAATTGGTTATTTTTACATCGTATAACTTGTGTTTAAACTGTTAGGTCAGACATGAATCAGCATATTGTTTTTTCTTTGACTTTCTTGAATAGAAGGAATTTCATCTTTATTGCCTGGCTTTAGGCTTGGTTCGAAACGCAATGGAACAGGAGCACCTAAGTCACTTATACTTGTACTACTTGTGATTTTACGAAATAAAATACTACTAATTGACTTAGACGCAACGCTTATCCCAATTTTGCTAAAACAAAATTGGCATTACAAAATGTACATTGCAGATCATTATTTTTTATCTAGTTTTGATATTTTGAGATGAAAGGAGAAATATTTGGACTTACCTAAATGTGCACAGATTGGCTCTCCTTTTACTTCCACAAGAATCTTGAAGTCCCTACCCTGGTATGTGTCACCTCCAGGGGAAGAGCATACTGAAGTGGTTTCTGAAATATTACGGTTTGTTTTGACAAGTGCATACACCGATCAGTAGCACTGTGCTACTTTAATGTGCTACAGAGCGCAGAAATATACTACGAATACTACAATTGCTACCAATTGAGATAAAATGGTCTGTATCTATGGGCCTCATAAGAAGCTCAAGTTTGCTCAGCGTGCTATGGAGAAAGGTCAAGAGGATTATCAAACTGAGGTATCAGTGGGCGGGACACATAGCACGAAGAACTGACAACCGTTGCGGCAGAAAGGTTATTAGATGGAAAGGCGACATAATGAAGGATAATGGGAGCCGTTGGGTGTAGGCCTCACAAGATCGGTCGCTCTGGATATCTATGGGGAAGTTCAACAGGCTGATATGATGATGATAATAACATAAAATGTGTTATGAGTTAGTGCGAGAAAACGTTGGCAATCTTTGAGAGAGGATAGTGGGAAAACACAAAGAACAGAGATAGTTAGAGGTATTTGGAAGAGAACTTTGCTCAAGTGTGACGATACAGCTAGTGACTAATCCATCGGAGATCTTGGGCTGACCTTCGGAGAACAAGTTTTAATAACTTTTGATCGTACGTTTTTATTATTTTTATGCTATCTATACAAAGACACAGTTTTGAAATTTTATATTATGTGTTTATGGTTTTTCTATGAACCTTTTATATTTTCCTGTTTGTGCCTCGCACAACAGGCACTCCTCGCACTCCTGTTGTGTTTTAGGACGACGGCACACATATTAGGACGACGACCACGGCCTTGTCGTCGTCCTAATATGTGTGCCGTTCAAAATAAAAACTATTTATATGTTTCTTTCTCAGTAACGCTGACTAACCTGGATCTGTTCGAATGATTAAGTTATCTACACTACGAGCGTATCGCAAGTAATTATGAACAGTACCTCCATTACCCCCAGCATCATGGCTGGAAGGGTCCTCGACCAGCAGTGCGTCGTGTAGCGGCAGTTTGCCTGTAGGCGGCAGGTGCAGTTTGCCTCCGCTAGCTCTCGTAGTCAGCAGCAAGTAATTGGAGAATAGATACGCTTGGCGCGCTTGCAGTGTGGCTCGACGACCTTTGCCTACCACTTGAGAAATTGTGCCTGAAAACGAAACACAGACAAATGAAAAGTTATCATGTTCCTTTTCGACGTCTTCAAAGGCAGTTTGTAGAAGTGAGACACCATAATATAAAGCGACTAAGTACCTTGACGTATGAAGATTTGGTTGACATCCAGTAGGATATCACATCCTTCGATGATCATGCGCTCTACCGACAAGTTCTTCCGTAAGTTTTCTGTCTCGCTAACCTGTTCAAATAGATTACATTTAATTACGTAGTCAGAGCTTGTGGCTTGATGTTCTGGTTTGATTCTGAACTTCGTGGTAAATTTATCCATCCTGATATTTACTTCACTTTTGTAAGTTTTGGCTTTCTAACTGCCAGTCAAGTAAGCTCGCTGACTTGACTCGCAGTAAAAGGAGCAAAGCTATCCGAAATAGGGCACTACTCATTGGCACGAGTACCTATACGACGTGTGGCATGGTCGATAGAAAGCATTTATCCAAGACACCGTGTTTACTGTTGGAGGGTAATATTGTAGCGGGGAATACTTGCGACTCAATACACATACCTCATCATGCATCTGCCGCGAAAGCGCCTCCAGCTGAACCCGCGCGTGCTTCAGACTGCGTCGCTCCACGTGGTCGTGCGGCGTGTGCGCCAGCAGCTCGTGGAGGGTAAGTATGTAGCGGGGAATCTGTGAAAACAAAGTACAACAATGAGGTAAACAAGATAAAGACAATGTCGATAAACCTCAAGTTATCACTTGTTTCGTCACCATGAACAGTAAAAGAACTAGTAAGTATTAAGTAACGTTAGAGTTGGTAAGCGTCAGCATATAAAGACGGTAGCATTAACCCTTCTATGTCTCTACTGTTCTACCTAAATATAAAGAAACGAACAATATTCTAAGACTGCAGTACCATCGCAGGCATTTTCTACAGATACCTTATTATATTTATCCATAGGGTACACGAGGAATAATTTCATATCACTCCACCTTCGCAAATAATAAAATTCTTCAAATAGCTGAACATGCTTGCACTCCGTAAGATTTCAAAGGCAAACTTAGCAAATCATGGCATAAAAGAATTATATACAGTGTCCGTCGAAATCACCTACCTGAGTCTGTACTGGATTTTCCCAGTCTCAAAGTGTTTAAGAGAAACTTAAAACAAAATTAATATTACAATAAGCATACTACAACTTAAATAAGTTTTTAGCGATAAATCTCTTGAATTATTTTATTAAATCTGACATTCTATTATTAATTTTCTATTTTCAGGGAAGAGCTGACATGTTAAATATTGTAAATAATTTTTTCTCATTAAATTTAATTTTTCTATGATAGCACGTTGCTTAAAATTGCATGCGACAAACCCTGATTATGGACGAACTCAAACTGTATCACTAACCACCTGTTACTAACCCATACTCGTACACACGGCTACACATCAAGCTATACTAACCAGTATAAGCTGACCTCTCGCTCTACTAAAAGCCTACACAATGCGAGGTCAGCTTATACTGGATAAGTATAGCTTGATGTGTAGCCGTGTGTACATCGCAATAAATAAATTGATTTAATTTGAAATTTTTCTGCTATACTAGTTACCTGATGCATAGGACATGTGAGGAATGTCTCCAGCGATCTTCCTTGGCAGGTCGGCTTAGACTCCAGCCTTGCTAGAAGCTGAGCAAACGGCTGCGATTGCTTGCACTCTGTCAACACTTGGAGCGAATAGTGGTGGTTCCGCACGTACTCTTGGTAAATCGTCAGCATAGGTAGCAGCATGTCGAATAGGTCTCCTGTGTGCAAGGCTTTTACTAAGATACTGTCTTACATTGGAAAACTGAAGGCATGCTATACAAAGTACTTTAGAATATTGTGCATGGTAATTAGAGATGGGCCGACTAGTCGGGCAAACCGATCATTGCTTTCGGTGGAATTTTGGTGGAATGTCCGTGGCGCTTCGTCGACAGAGTTGCTCGCATACGATGTGCTAACCGCAACGAAGCTTTACATAGTATTGTTTACGTACGGGCCAGCGTTACTGTTTGTTATTAAGGCAAATCAAATAATTAAGTGCGTAACAGATTTATTTGACAAAAAGAACAATGTTAAATTATTTTATTATTTAAAATAATCAAAGAGATGGAGGGATGAGCTCACTAATTTCCGAGCGGACTGGACCATCTTAGCGCTTAGAAAGAAGTGTCTGGAAAGAATGAGGGGAGGTTTTTGCCCAGCAGTGGGACACAGTGGGCTGATAATAAATAATAATAAAATAATCTAGCCATGTACGGCGTACAGAACAAACCATATCTATAAAAATTTCGTACATGTAAAAATAGTTAAAATATACTAAAGAGGAATGTCATACTTTCACTTAGGACAAACCTACTAAGGTTTTTAAAGTGTAATAATTTTATATATATATATGTTTTTTGTTGCCCACAAAAAAATAGTCGGGGTCGGCCAAAAAAGCGTTGGCGAGACGATCTTGTTGCCTTCGAGCAGGAGTGGTGGAGTGTCGCACAGGACAGAGATAGATGGAGACTTGGGGGGAGACCTTTGCCCAGCAGTGGGACACTATAGGTTGACAAAAAAAATGTTTTTTTAAAAATAAATAAATTAAAAAAAAATCTAAAAATTGACAGGAATTTGTCTCCTCAGAACTCCGTCATTTATGAATTGATTGATCCCATAGAAATATCATCAAAATCAGACAGTGGTTATTTCTGATTTCTGAAGGCGTTTATTTTTGTTGTTGTTTTGTTTTCCGAATTTTGACAGTGTCCGACAGTGAGAGAAAACTCACCTAGAACGAGCGTGGGCCAGGACTCCATACGCGATGTCAGACCCTTGAAGAAGATCTGATGCAGGAATAACACGGTCTCGCTATTCAGAAATATGGAGTTGACATCCTCGTGCGAGCAAGGCGGCTTCTTTGAGCTGGCGGCCATTTTAAAAGGCCGGATGAAGCAGGTCACCTGGGATTTTAACGAACATTAGGAACTCTTAGGACCGGTTTCCACCAAAGTGGAGCGGAGAGGAGATGAGTGAAATCAACTAATAGTAACACCAGGTAGATGGCGTAATACAATTTTGACGGGATTCTACTTGCTGGGTTTACACATCTCTTCTTCCTTCCGCTTTGGTAGAAATCGGCCCTTACAATGCGTCTTTTCTTAGACGTTTATGCCAAGTTATTGCAAGAAATAGGTCCTGTACACTGTTTTGACGACTTTTGTGACGCGGTGGGTTAGTATCCGTTTGAAATGAAAAACATTGCGGGTTCGATTATTGCGGGACAAAATTGTTTGTATGATCTGCATATATAGGGAGTTTGGTAATATATGCAAAAAAATTAAAGGGGTTGTTTAGATGACCATAATAAATAAATTTGTGAAATGTTTACCAAGGAAATGTGAAATTTATTTTAGCATGTTAAAAGAAACACTTTAATAAACTTATGTTGTGCTATTGCATAATGCTTGCCATCTAACCACAGACTGGTGATGTCTCGAGATATCTCTTGTTGTCCCTTTCTAACCCGAAACCCGCAGCCATTTCCGAAAGAGATATCAAAAATACATGCCTGCCTACGGTAGTAGGTACTAGCCTACCATAGATCTACGTTTTGAGTTATAAATAGGTAAGACGTAGCTACTAGGTAAAAAAATATCCCTACAGGTGCCTCTACATTCGCTTGTTCTTTCTTGGTCCAGAGTAGTACCTACAAGCGATCGGTGTCACTGACTCGAATTATGATAGGTCGGAAGACAGGTATTTTTGGCCTAACCTAGGTAGGTACCTACCTACATTAATTTAATTCGTCGTGTCACTCACTAGTTCTTTCTTGGTCACTGTGAGCTAGGTAGGTACCTACGTCAGTGCAGTGATTAGGTTGAGATAGATAGGTATTAGAGCCCAGGTGGCGTTTCACAAATGCCTACCGCTCACTCAAGCAGAGTGACCAAGACTAAATTAGATAGGGTAGACGTGATCTTTGCAATGACTAGCTAAACTACAGAGACAAATTTAAAAATAAAAAACAGCTGAAGTAGTATTTTAAAAGATTTATTCAATTCAAAATGAAGTACCTAATCAATTTAGGTAAACTCGAGCTTTCCAACACACTTTTATTAGGCTGTCGACAGATAAATTAACGTGAAAAAGTAGTAGGTAGCTCTTACCTCAAATCGAGAGGTAAGTAGGAGGTGCCTTCACTTTATCAACGATAATTTGGCGTGTTTAAAAGTTCATTAGCTACCTATGTACCTACAAAATATGTACAACACAGCTATCAGTTATTTACGACATTTAGTTGGTACCTATCTACAGAATGTACAGTTACACAGTAACTTACACTAGTTATCTACAGTTATTATCACAGATAGGTATAGCTACACTATTTTATTCACAAACGTTGTTGCACGTACCTTCTTGATCTAGAGTCTAGGAAGAATAGCACGGCCAAAGCAATGCACATGAACTCGTGCCAACCCGTGACTCTGTCACTTCGCACCACATTAATAGCGTTCACAATTCGCGTTCTAAGTCACTTTCTATTGTATGGCCATCGTTAGTCTATTGTATGGCCATAGTCCTTTACCCTACCCCACAAATAAAAGTCTTAAGGGGGTTAAGTCCGGTGAGCGTGCGGGCTGTGCAACTGGCCCTCCGCGCCCAATCCATCGATTACCATAAGCACTGCCCAGGTATTCGCGCACTCGCCGATCGTAGTCCTTGTCGATCTTCCAAGGTCCGTGCTGCAGCAGACACAAACAAAACCGCATTCTGGTCTCGTAGTCAGGAGTCCAGAGCTCCTGCACTGGTGTAAAACTATACGGGTGCTGGCCCTCCTCCCTAAGACTTCACCCATAGGTAGCGCTATCACCGTACACGCGGGCACAAGTGCTCGCCAGCGGATCCTCTTCAAAAAATTCCATGCGCGCTGAATAGCGAGGTGGCCTGCCCGCCTGAACATGGGGCTGGAATTCACTGCTCTCCCTGTGCCGCGGAACAGTCCGCGTGCCCTGCCGGGTTCCGTGCCATATCTGATAAAAGTCCTGCGCTCTTGACAGGACCACTTTCCGTGGAGTACCTGTAGTTAAGTATCGCAATTTTTCTAAATCCGTCCGCACAATCAGAAATGAAATCAACTACTGATTCAAAATAATAATTAATTGCACGAACGCCGACACGTGCCAAAGTGCCCGCCTTCTTACACTAGGGCTGGGAAAACATTACCGGAAAGGTATCAATACCGGTTCTGACTTTCAGTGTTGGACGATCCGAAATTGGATTAGCTAGTTAGGATACACAAGTCGACCTAATAAAAGCTTGTTCAAAACATCGTAAATCAAAACCGAACTAGTTTTACAAAATACGCATAGGTCAATCTGTCATACAATCTGTGAGTAGTAGTAAAGCTCTCTGTGAAAGAGTTTGTCCGGGAAAGTACTACCACCATACCTATTTCTGCTGCCAAATAGTAAACTCGCATTTTTGTGTTCCGGTTTGAAGGGTAAGGGTATCGGTGAAATTACAGGCACATGAGACTTAACCCTTTCGACTCAGAACTGTGGAAACAATGTAGTGTAATTATTGATCGAGCCAAGCGAGATCTCTAAATCAACTTGGGCAAATCGGCGTTGTATGTATGTATGTATGTTTGTCCGAGGATAACTTTCGAAGCGTTTATCCGATTATCGTGTAATTTTATACATAGGCGCAATTTTGGTGGCACTAAATGAGCTAAAAACGTTGGGGTTTGTCGAGATATTGGGGTTCTAAATGAAACTATTAGGTCAAGTGGGAAGTCAAATGAAATATTAATTGGTACATTTAGACTCCGTTTTTATTTTTGGTAAAGTTTTTATAGTTTTTGAGTTATTAGCCATAATAAAAATTGAACTTTGACAAAATTCACAGGGTACACCATTGACCCTACAGTGCTGTAATTTGGTATGCGTGTAGCTTAAGTGACAAAAAAGGCAAAAGTTTGAAACCCAGAATAACTGCAATTTGTACCCCAAAAAAGAATAACCACACAACATGAACTCCCGTTACCTGTAATTTTAGTGAAACTGTAGGTCAAGTTAGTTGGTTATTTATTTTGTGGCAATATTTTGATAGTCACGATGATCGGATCAACGCTTCGAAAGTTATACTCGGACAAACGAACATACAAACAAACAACGGCGATTTGCCTAAGTTGATTTAGAGATCTCGCTACACTCGATTAAAAAAAAAGATTTTATTCAAATACAATCGATTCAAACATTTACGTTAATACCGGTAACCGGTGTAGCGAGGTATTGTAAGCCGTACATCCCTTCGCGCGGCATATCAAAAAGAACTCGAAAGAATAAGCGGTTAGTCAAAGGTGCCGCTTCGATTCTTTGAGCTCGCCGCCCCCAATAGGTACTTTGTTTTGTAAACAGGGCTATGACCCAATGATACCTACTCATTAAATCACAGCTGTTATTGCCTTTGTTTGATGTAATTTGCATGTTCTTTTTTGTGAATTAAACTTTATTCTTCTTCGGCAGAAACCAGAATTGAAAAAAGACTCATCAATTTTGACAATGCACTAGATACCTATCTCTCAAAGAATTGGATAAAGTAGGACCTACCTAATTGGAATAATTTCAATAAGTTTACCGTGGCTAAAGTGGGCAGTTTGCAGATAACCAATCCCGGGTCCACAATTTCTAGGCGTTTCCAGGCCAATGTCCACCTAAGCGCAGATTTGTAGAGATGAGAATACTATGGGAAAATAACTAATAGCATATCGATATTCCGACATCTCTCCGCTCAGCTTTAGTGGAAACGGTCAAGCGGCATGTCTTATTTTCTACAGTGCATTCGCATCGTAGCAGAGAGCGCTCAAAGAAAGGATATAAGTAGCAAATCTACGCTTATGTGGATTAAGGCCTTTATGTCTTTGGATGTCGACTGCAAGCTTAGGCAGTAAGTTTTATATCGAATTAATCACCTAAACTTAGTCGATTTTCTTTAAAATTTGTATATATAACTAGTAGTTTTTTTTTCCGTGATGTCTTTTTTTATGTTATGAGAAAACGTCCCTTGAATATCGTCAGTATATTACCAAACACCCTGTATTTGTTCCGGTAGCAAGTACGTAAGCCAGTCGCTATCGCCCGCCTATCGTTCGGGTTAGGCCGTTCCTTTATCACGGACAGTGCGTATCTTACGCAGCCAACCCTACAGTTTTAACTGTAGATCTACAGTTTTTTTGTAAATTCTCTCAGTTTTTAGTTTAGGCCTCAAAATCTACAGTTTTTTAGATAAGAAGCTGGCATCATTTATATTAATTGCTACGTAGTAGTCCGTAAGTCGGTCAGCTTCCGATTGGAACCGATTGGGAACTACAATGCCACAGACAGAGGCGTCAAACTTATAACACCTCTGTTTTTGCGTCGGGTGTTAAAACTAGTCTTAACAATCAATAAACAAAATATTGTAGTTTGATAATATTACGATGCGTGTATTAAGAGCTCGACATTTATGTATCTTCTTAAAGATTGAGTCGCAACATACCAAAATTTCTATTTGCTCCAAATATTCTTCCTCAGCCTCCACCATTTTGAAGACAAGACTGAAAAGAAAAGCTGCTCATTACCCGATTAAAGAAAATAAATTCGAACGCAAATCCACATCTTAAAACTATAAACGATGGTTTTAAAAACATTTGTTTAAGCTTTACTTAGTTGCTTATTTGAGTTATAGCTTTCTTGTTTTCTATGACTAAATGGCATACTAACAGCTTAGTCTTTGAAAAACTAACCTGTTTCTCTTCCTCATGCTCTCAGCGTGTGGACTCTTTATGTACTGGTCCACAATTTGCTTCCATCTTCGTCGGCACAACCAGCCACGGAAGAAACTCTAGGGATGCCAGTAAAAATCATAATTAGCTTTATTTAGGCACTGTAGTTCGTGGGAGTATTTTTAGGACACAAAACACAGCACACATTTAGCGTTTACTAGTTGACCCGCTGAACTTCGTACCGCCTTAACATGCAATAACGCGGGCTGTCAATATACGTTACCTTGGTCGAGTTGTCAATTGTTGTCCCCGGCCATCATTATGTATGAGAAAATGATTTTCTTTGTAATTTCTTTTTGCGTGAATTTTTACGATATTTTTATAGTGACTTGTATTCTCTTTGACGTTTTATGTCACGTCACACGGGAACGCGGTCGAACGGGATAATAAGTATCCTATGTCCGTCTCCTGGTTCTAAGCTACCTCCCCACCAATTTTCAGCCAAATCGGTTCAGCCGTTCTTGAGTTATAAATAGTGTAACTAGCACGACTTTCTTATATATATATATATATATATATATATAGAATGGACGTAATTAGGCCGAAAATACAACAGTTGAATGAGTTTTGACAAAATATATAGCGCAGTGCGTGGCAGCGCACCCGCTCGCGAAAGTCGTTACATTAGCTTTATAAATATAAAGAATTTAATTTAAAAACTACCTACGGAAACTAAGCGCCTCGCTAACAGGTACTTTCTAGAACATAAGGCCATAAAGAATACATTTGACAAGTAATATTACATAACTTGGTATTTGAAACAAAAACATTATCTCGGGGTCGTAGGGACAAGAAAAATATGTATATGTTTATTTATTCTTTATTTAATGGAAAACCAACAGCTATATTAACCTAACAATTAACTAATACAAAACAGAAAGCCAATTATAGGTTTTCACGTATAGAAACTTTTTAGCAACATAACTAGGTAAGAACATAATTTGTACCAACACTCGGAGAAACAATTATCCACATGGTAATATGTTATTAATCTACTTATTAATAAATTAAACCATCCTAACATTACCGCTAGCAAAAAAGTATTTGGTCAATGGCTGTCTAGCTGAGTTTGACACTCGTAATAAATAGATCGTTAATATTAGGTTGGGGAAAAAGTTTCTTCGCATTTTTAAGAAAATTCAAAACATTTTTTAATATAGTTTATTTACATTTAACTAAAGTATGTAGGTACCATTTTGTTTGATACCTTTTTGCCATCTTGTAGGTAGGGACATTATCCCATTGCTATAGAAATTTTGGGGCTTCTGATCAAAATAGCGCGACAAGTAGTTTTGGCAGTCCTCTCGTGATGTTAACCTGACACTGCCTAAAGAATTCTGAAGAGGCCGAAACAGGTGGAAATCTGAAGGTGCATGGTCAGGGTTACACGGCGGATGCATTAACACCTCCCAGCCAAACTCTCTTAATTTTTGCTGAGTGACTAAAGATGTGTGAGGTCTAGCGTTATCATGATGAAAAACCACACCCCTTCTGTTGAATAATTCCGGGCGCTTTCTCTCAGCTTCTTGCTTTAATCTCGTCAGTTGTTCGTAGTAGAGTTCAGAATCGATGGTCCTGCCTGGTGGTAACAACTCATAATGAATAATGCCCTTCCAATCCCACCACACACACAGCATCACCTTGTTGCGAGTTAACCCGGGTTTCGCCACAGTCTGTGAAGCCTGACCGGCCTTTGACCACGACGTTTTTCGCACGTTCTTGTCGTACGTGATCCACTTTTCATCACCATTTATCAGCTTCTTCAAAAATGGTTCGGTTTCATTACGTCGTAATAAAGAATCACAAATGAGTACACGGTTCATTAGGTTTCTTTCAGTGAGCTCGTGGGGTACCCAAATATCGAGCTTTTTTGTGTACCCAGTTTTTTCAAATGCGCCAAAACTGTTTTGTGGTCAATTCCCAGTTCTTCAGCTACGTCGTAACTACTGATATGCCGATCATGCTCCATTTTTTCAAAAATGGCATCAATTTTATCCGTAATAGGGCGACCAGAGCAACGTGCATCTTTGACATCAAAATTTCCGGATTGAAAACACTTCAACCAAATTTGTGCTACTCTCACAGACACTGCACTAGGTCCATAAACATCGCAAATTTTTTTCGCGGCTTGGGTTGCATTTTTACCTTTTTGTAGTAAAATTTTGAAATGTATCGTATTTCTTCATTAGATTCACTCATCTATACAGTACGAAAAACAAATTAAAATCACAAATTTTCCTAATTTGAATTTGGAATTATCTTCTTTAAAATTTAAACTTTGAATTATACCAAAACCATCCAGATACAAATAGTATAGCCAAAGAGATTTTATTACAAGTTCATACATACTATAATGCGAAAAGACTTTTTCCCCAACCTATTATTACAAGGATACTAAAATCGTATATTATAGATACCGAACGATTAAACATGCATGCAGGATTAGTATGGACACTATCTTTGATCCATCAATGATCTAAATTCTGAAATAATAAATGGAAAATTGGAAAATAAGAGACAGACCTGAACTTTCTTGATCTTTCTCAGCTCAACGGGATCAATTTCAGGGGAGTGGCTCAGAGATGAACTGGAAGTTGAAGCGGCCCTGTTGGGCGGCTCGTGTTCTTTCTTGTACATGCAGAGCTAAAACACACGGATCGAAGTGAGATCCTTCTTCTTTTTAACAACCCTATATTTTTATCTAGAGTTCGTTAAATATTCCGCTTCAAATTACAAACTGAGACCAAGTTAGGCCACGAGGAAACGCCCTGCGTCGTTTGTAATTTGCCGAATATTCTAAAATATTTAGAGACTAGCAGTCAGCAGTCAAATCTTTATCTTCAAACAACTGTAGGTATATATTACGTATGTACAAACTTATCTATAGAAAATGATTAAATGATTAGAGCTAAAAGGATAAGTAACCATGATGTTACATGATTTTACTGGAAGTCGTTTAGTTTGTCGCGTGCACTTTTTGGTATAATGAAGTTGAGGGGCAATCTCGCTAATTTGAACGTTTCAAACGTTGGTTGTTATAAAACACAAAACATAGCAGTTCAGTTTTTAGTCCTTCAGGACTGTAAATGAGGATCAGTGGAGCACAAATGGCTAGAAGTACGAAATAGAACACAATAAAAGTACGGTTACCTCAGACCTAAACTTCTTAACCTCATTACTGAGTTCTTCGCACTGTTGCGCATATTGCCACCGCGAAGTCCTTTCGCTCTCCACAACTTGTAGGAGGTGCAACTGCTTCTGTTCCAGCTCTTCTTTTTGCAGTAGGAGTTTGTTGAAACTATTTAAAAAACGGAATAATGAAATGTCCAACTCGTCCAACAAATCATGCAATCTATACTAATATTATAAAGAGGAAAGATTTGTTTTTTTTAATTTTTGTGTGTATGCTTGTAATGAATAAACTCAAAAACTGCTGTGTCCATTTCAAAAATTCTTTCACCATTGGAAAGTTACGTTCACCTTGAGTGACATAAGCTATATTTATTGCTAGAAAAGATTAGGGATCCTTACTAAAACTTAAGTAACGTAACCCAAGGTGTAAAAAAGTGCCTTAAAACGTCTTTTGTCGCATGCGCTGCGGAAACTATTGATTATAGAACAAAAATATGTTCTACAATATTAAAGAACATATCAATATCTACGAAAAACTTCGTAATATTAAAAAGAGGAAAGATTTGTTTGTTTGTATTGAATAGGCTCCGAAACTGCTGGACCGATTTAAAAAAATTCTTTCACTGTTGGGAAGCTACGATATCTCCGGGTGACACAGGCTACTTTTTACCCAACTGCGGAAAAGGAGGGTAATGTTTTTATCTACGCGTGCAAAGCTGCGCATTGGACAGCTAGTTTAATATACAATAATAGTATATACGACAATCTATATGGTAAGTCTAAAATCTAGAAAGTCGGGTAGCAAGTTGGGTTGACTATATTTTTGTAAAACTACGTCCACGCAAGACCTTCCCGGGAGGCATTATATCCAGTAATCGGTGAAGTCGAACCGTTTATGAGAATCGATGATGTTGATGGTAAAACTACAAAGAGTGTCTTGAGTCTTGACCAAACGACATCTGACCGCTTTGTAGTGAAAGCTGTCAAGAAGATGGCCGTTTTTTTTTTTCAAAAATAAGCAGCAGCGATATTGAGCTGGAAAAATCATTTGATACAGTGCCTGTTGACTACTACGACTAGCTACGAATAATCTACCGCAGAAAAGTTAGTAGTTTTTTGTGCTTTTCATACGTGAATTGGATTTTTTTAGACTATTTTGTTGTGCTATCCCTGCTTTTTTACGGTCAGATTAGATGAAGTACTTTTGATTGTGACTAGTAATTGGATAGATATGGAAGGACAAAAACTTTGCATGCATAAAATTAGTAAAACGATTACCTATAAACCAGTTTCCGTTATTAGATTGGTTTAGAATTTAGCATGGCATATAATTATGGAAGTAAGTTCTGAAGACTATAATGAATAATCAAGGTTTCCTCACGACAGCTTCCTAGCTTTGTGTTCAGCAGCAAAGTATGTCATGTCTTCAAAGGAACCTAACAAACTTTCCAAATTAATTCCCGCTTAACTTTGTACCCTCAAAGTATTCCTAACAAGATTGTACATCATCTATCCATCCGCGTTCCAGATTGGCCGTTTAATCATTACGACATGGCACTTACTTTTCAACCCGTTTGAGTTAACTTATGACAGGATCGTAACAGAACGGTACGGAAGTAATTTTATGCATGAATAACGTCGGTTTCATTGTTTAGTGGTATTTGGCGGGGTTTGTAACATTGTTATCTTTGAGCTCCAGGATGTATTGATTTTTCTCTCTGTCAAATTAGCTGTTGAGAGAAAAGGTTTTTGAATGTGAAAATATCAAAATGTAGAGCAGAAAGTAGAAGCCTTGGTGATTAAGCTTTTTTATTTTATTATACTTGTAGACACACAAGCTGACGGGGCTCCTGATGTTAAGTGATCACCGCCGCCTATAAACTCCTGCAACACTCGTGGTACCACAATCGCGTTGCCTAGCACTTAATACCCTATTTACACCTCTCTTGAAGGCGTTCATTTTGAAGCCCACCAGAAAAACCTCCGGAGGAACATCATTCCACATCTTGCAGGTGCGTGGAAGAAACGAGCGGGTGAAACGCACCGTGTGAGACTTCCACGCATCTACAATATGTGGGTGAGCTCGTTGCTTATTGCGGGAGATTCGATGGTAGAAGTGGGAAGCAGGAATTAAATTGAACAGCTCTTCAAAACATTCGCTGTTACATATTTTACAGAAAACGCTGAGCGCTCCGATGTCACGGCGCAGACTCAGCGTCTCCAGATCCTTAGATACTACTGGGTCGTCGACAATACAAACGGCTCTGCGTTGCAAGGAGTTTAGGGGCTGCAGTTGGTAACTTTTACTGCTAGCTGGAGCTGGACTTAAAGCTGGAGTAACTTTTACTACCCTTATAACTTTTATTACCCTGGTATAAGTCAAATATAAGTAAAGAGCATCTTTGGGGAAAACATTATACACGATCTCTACATGACATCCCGGTCCTCTAAGTCCCTTCTCCTCAAAACACCTCAACACACTTCAAGCCGCTATGGTGGCTCCTTTACCGTTTATGCGGTGAAAATTTGGAATGCCCTGCCCCATGAAGTTCGCGCTAGCCCGTCGTTTAACATTTTCAAACGGAAAGTTAAAGAGCACTATCTTTCTCTGTAATTTTATTTTATTGTAGGTATATATTTATTTTTGTATATATTATTCTATTTATTATATTCATTCTTTTTATTACTTTCTTTTGGTATATTTCGTTTTATTTGTTTAAGATATATGTACATATTTATGATTCTTGTACACGCACCTACCTTTAAAATCATCTCTCTCTCTCTAGCCTCAAAGGTTTGCTGGAAGAAAACTCTTTATAGGGTTAAGTTCGCCTTTGTACATGTACTCTATTTCTGTACTTTATAATGTTTTTTCTTGTGTACAATAAAGAATAAAGATCTCCCCTATTTTCTATTTAAAAGGTATATTTAATCAATACTTGACAAGCCCGCGACAAGACCGGCCCTTAACATAGTCAGGACTTTATTGCACAAGATAATTCTTCGATTTAAAATAAATAACAATTTTTAAAAAAAGTAGCACAATTTCGGTTTTACTCGTGTTATATTTCAAATGTTTCCAAGCAAATTGTGTAACCACATTTAGAGCCATCTAAATCAACAGCTCGGCACTAAGCAGATCACGTATTCGCGCTCTCTGAAATTTGATTTT
The DNA here is from genome assembly GCA_918857605.2 of Philereme vetulata. Classification (NCBI taxonomy): domain Eukaryota; kingdom Metazoa; phylum Arthropoda; class Insecta; order Lepidoptera; family Geometridae; genus Philereme; species Philereme vetulata. The sequence goes on along the minus strand of OU975442.1, from coordinate 9,606,918 downwards.
GCATTACATGTTTCTGCACTTTGGCGGTTTATGAAAAGTGCTCTGGGGGAATCAATTCGTTTTTGATCAAGCCAAATTTTATTTCACTTTCTAAAAGTACTTATTCCTTCTCATCCCTGTCTCTGTATTTTATATATTTAGTATGAAAATACGAATATTTTCATCTATTAGTTCATATACGAACGAATACTAAAACGTGTATTTTGAAGTGTGTTCAGGAATAACAATCAATGTTTTCATTCAACCACATTGTGTTTATTATGCGTCACAGTGCGTCACTTCCAAACTGATGCTGGTGATCATCATCACCATCATATCAGCCGTAGGACGTCCACTGCTGGACAAAGGCCTCCCTCATTGATCTCCAGGAACTGCGGTTGGAAGCGGCCTGCATCCAACGCTGACCTGCGGTTCTTACCAAGTCGTCTGCCCATCTTGTGGGTGGACGTCCTACGCTGCGCTTGCCGGTCCGTGGCCTCCACTCGAGAACCTTTCGGCCCCATCGGCCATCTGTTCTGCGCGCTATATGGCCTGCCCATTGCCACTTCAACGTGCTAATCCGTCGGGCTATGTCGGTGACTTGAGTTCTCCTACGTATCTCCTCATTTCTGATTCGATCCCGTAGAGAAACCCCGAGCATAGCCCTCTCCATAGCTCGTTGAGCGACTCTGAGCTTATTCATAAGGCCAATAGTGAAGGACCACGTCTCGGTTCCATATGTCATCACTGGTAACACACACTGATTGTAGACTTTCGTCTTAAGGCACTGAGGTATGTTGGACGAAAAGACGTTGCGAACTGATGCTGGTAACTGCGGCAAATAGGGTAAAATTTAAATTTAAATTCCACCGCTTCTCACGTGCACAGTCATTTCCCTAGCTCCTTTAATAAATAAACAATGAACCAACTCAGTCATACGCATTCTCAGTGTTTCTCCCAGAGAATTTGTAATTAATCCAAACAAAACACTCAAAATTGCATTACAGGCTAGAAATAAAACCCTTTAAAAAACTTGGGACAAATATTGTAACATTTCATTTGCTTCGCTTGCACTGTAATTTCCCTGGTCCCTTGTATAAATATATGATGAGCAATCTTACACGCCGGCCTTGTGAATAATTCCCCAGGCTAAATATCTGAGAATACGTAATGTGCGTTTCCGAAGGTAAGTGCCTCATCCCTTCTGCACTAAAAGCCGAGTTACAAACTTCAATTAAGCAAAAAATGTTCAAACGAGTACGGTAGTAATACTTTTTTAGCACCAATTAGTGATTGATACATTGCATTACCGTCTAGGTACCAATATCAAGTGTAATCGTACTCAATTATTGATTAAAATGGGTATTTATCACGTATGTACCTTTTTTATTTGTTATCCCGGCGTTTATAAGATAGACTGTAGCTGTGGCCGCTCTTACATCGGGCAAACCAATCCGAGCGAACAAAGCTGAGCGTGTCAAAGAGCATATCGCAGCTGTCAAAAATCGCCAGGTAAACAAGTCTGCGATAACAGAGCATCTGGTAGACTCGGGACCGAATCATTGGATTGAACTTCATGATCCTAAGGTTCACTCTAGCGAACGCCATTATTACAAGAGAATAGTTCGTGAAGCGATTGAAATCAAGAAATTTCCAAATTTCAATCGGGAAGATGGCTATAGACTCTCAGCGTCTTGACCCGGTGATTGCTAGGTGTGCGCGTCTTAATCGGTCGACTCAGTGCGTAGATACGGTTAGTGTAGTGTGTCGTAATATGAACGAGCACATTTCTAATTCTGAAGACCAAGTGAGGGTAGATGCTGCAGCTACCCACACTTCCCGACGGTAGCTCCAAGTACTCCAGTCAGCTCGAGACCATGCCTGTTACAACACAGCCGAACCGTCGGGATAACAAATAAAAAAGGTACATACGCGATAAATACACGTTTTAATAAATAATTATGTACAGTGATCGCGAAAGTTTGAAAAATACTATATTCGTACTTCTTATCTAAAACTGTTACAAAAATAAAATCATTTGGTTTTTCTTTTTTAATTTACACAGTCTCGTGTCTGGTTCTAAACTGAGATCTCGCGAGTGTGAATAAAAGTCCTAATTAATTAGGATTAAATAGATATTTTATATGACATGCTTACATGTACATTTTCTATACTTATAATTTAAGCGGGAGTACATACCTATATGCAACCTGTTTGTGCCCTCTTAAACCCTAATACATATATCTCAACCCCCCCCCCCCCCCCTACACACTCATTTAGGTCATTATTAGTCACACCAGGATTGTGACATCACTATACATACAAACGCCGATTCGTCCAAGTTGACTTGGAGATCTCGCTGCGCTCGATCAAAGATGATTTACTCAGCGCCTGGGTGGCAGGTTGCAGCGTTAACTTTGTGAAAAACTAAGCCCTATACCGACAGAAATAACGACAGTTATTTCTAAAACTCGTGAAAATGTTGATGTATATATTTCGCGACTGGAATAACGATGGTAAATACAAATCTCTTCGGAAAGGCTTACACGAAGTCACCGGAAGAAAAAAGAGAAAATCGATGTTTTAATTATCTGAAAGAGTATTGTTCTACTGAGTAGGTTTAAAAAGGCTTTGTTCAACTTGGTGAGTTTGAAAATGTACTTTTGAAAAGTTTCGATAAGTCGACTCGGCAGAGAGGGTCACAGATCTATTAATCTACACAGGACAGAACACAGAAAATTTTTGATATGTTGTATCGAGGAAAATTATGATTTTTTCATAATTTTATTGATAAATACTGGAAGAATATTGTTACGCCGAGGCTGTTACAGAATAAGTAATAGTCGGCTTTTCTCGAAGTTATACCTACTGTGTAACAGAATAGGTAATACTTGGTATTGAATATACCTACATGCTACGTTTTTAGCTACAGTTGCACAGAATAAGAAATAGTAGTCGGTCGAAATACCTACACTTTTCTAGTTACTAGTGGAAACGTCAAGAAGGTTCTGGAAATAATGCGCAGTATAAATAGTGCGTAGAGACGTCCGGAGGATCAGTCTTGATTTGGCGATACGTGCGAACATTTCGGTGACTTTTAGTGGTTTATTGTGTAACAGTGGTGTGATTTAGTGTGTTGTGAATCTTTGTGATTAAGATCGTGTACTTATCGTTTTAGTGTTGAATAAAAGTGTTATTTTGGTTTGATTGATTTTCATTATTTGACCCAGAACCCTCAGCTCGTAACAATATTATGTAGATAGTCAAGGAATTCAGTGAATGCAATTATGCGTCGGAAATCCATCGCTTATCATGAGGTGGGCCGTAAAAGGGTTTTGTAATAATTTCTTCATAAGTAATGGGATTACTTCTACAATAAGGTATTACGCTGCTCCAGTGTAAATCAGAACCAACATGAAGATTCGTAGACTATATTTTTTTTTAATTAATATACGTATATACTTAGTAATAGTTCTCAATCACTGTTTTGTTTTATGTTAAGATTTTCAAACAATATCTAATTTCACCATTATTCTGTTACCGAACCACAAATCTACAACAAACAATGTATGCAATTGTATATATATATTTCTGGACATTTCACACAGCGCTATCTAGCCCCAAACTAAGCAGAGCTTGTACTATGGGAACCAGATAACTGATAGAAAGAAAGAAAGAAAGAAAGATAAACATTTATTTGTGACGGTACAAAACACACACAGCACACAAGTAAGATACACACAAATGTGTGTCTCACAATTACTTATATACTTTTTTTTGTAAATACATACATACTTATAATATATAGAGAAAAAACCAGGTAAAAAGGTAAAGAGATGATTACAAAGGCAAACATGCCTTTATATTTCAGAAACAACGCATCCCATTTTCAGTACCTACCGTAGTTTGTTAAGAAAGGAAGGGTTTTACATCGAAGCGTGAAAATAATATAAATATCAAGAGAATTATTTAATTTGAAACAGCACCAACATGTAGTTACAACTTGGAACACAAAACTTAAAATAATAAAACCGGCCAAGTGCAAGTCGGACTTGCGCCCGAAGAGTTCCCTATAAAATATAAAAACGGCAAAAAAATAACATTAGTTGTATCGGAGCCCCCCCCCCCCCCCCCCCCCATAAATATGAATTTTATTTTAATTTAACTAGTGGTTCGCCCCGAACTGAGATCTCGCGAGGCTCCGATTAAAACAAAAAAAATATTAATTGTAATTTTTGACTATCAAAATAGTGCCACGAAATATTTAACCAAATAACTTGACTTACAGTTTTATTCAAATTACAGGTAACGGAAGTTCATGAGAAGTGGACATTTTTTGGGGTATAAATTGCAGTTATTCTGGATTTCAGACCAAATTACAGGCCTGTGGAGTCACTAGTGTACCCTGTGAATTTTGTCAAAGTTTAGTTTTTATTATGGCTAACAACTCAAAAACTATAAAGAACTTACGAAAAATAAAAACGGATTCTAAATGTACTAATGAATACAAATACTTTCATCTGACATACCATTTGACCTAATAGCCTCATTTTCATTTTTTTACCCCTCTTGAACCCCAATATCTCAACAACCTCCCAACATTTTCAGCTCATTTAGTCACACCAAACTTGTGTCATCTATACCTACCTATGTACTAAATTTCACGATGATCGGATCAACGCTTCGAAAATTATCCTCGGACAAACAAACATACATACATACAACGCCGATTTGCCTAAGTTGATTTAGAGATCTCTCTTCGCTCGATCAATTATTTATTTTTAAAGTGTATATTATAACCTCAATATTCTGTGAATAGTTCAAGCGTTTACCTGCTGCCGTTTGTTGTATGGGAGTCCCCCCTAAATATTTATTTTATTCTGTTTTTAGTATTTTTTGATATAGCGGCAACAGAAATACATCATCTGTGAAAATTTCAACTGTCTAACTCACGGTTCATGAGATACAGCCTGGTGACAGACGAACAGACAGACAGAAAGCGGAGTCTTAGTAATAGGATCCCGTTTTACCCTTTGGGTACGGAACCCTAAAAACTAAGTTACCTAATGTGTGTGGTTGCACAAATATCCTTAACTCAGCATAATCCATGTGGCAACAGCCAGCGTTAGTTCAATTTCAGTTCGTTTATTTTCCTCTGTATGTACTCGTACATAAAGGACACTAAGTTATGTATGATTCAAAATAACAATTACAATATATTATTATATTGTAATTGTTATTTTGAATCATATAATTAACTCTCAACAAACGGTATCGGGCGGGACTAAATAACGTATTGTGTCACAAACAATGCAAAATCGTAAATAATGTATCCATGTCGAGATAGAAAAAACATGTCATATTCCGTTAAAACCATTTCACTAGTTGCGGACATGCATCGCATAATAAGTACTTAGTACTTTCAATATCTATACTATTTCCATTTCTTTATTTTCTCGATGACAGCTCCTGTGAAAACTTGAACGAGCGTCTTTTTTACATTATGTATGCTTTATTTTATAAAAATATGACGCTTACGCACGTACAAGGTTATACCAGAGTCGGAGAAACTGATAGGGATGGAGCTATCGATAAACGTAACACGATAACAGTCCCGATATTTTTTTACAAAATGTAAGAAACTAAACTACCGCCGGATACTTTTGTACAAATTTATTAACTAATATTACATTTCATTACAAGATGTTACACGTATTAATTCTTGATTGATAATGCCAACTTCTTTAAAATTTTCGAAGCTGTTCTAAAATAAGTAGGTATAGGTACTCGTAGGTACTCGACAATGAAACGAAATAATTGTAACGACAGGTAATCTTTATTTATTTATTTTAATCAAAATCTGATGAACAAACAGAAATGTAGTGACTAGAACGACCGTCTTGTTGCGAGTGACAGATTAAAACAAACACAAAATGGCGGTGGGCCATTGAGTGTTCCCACTTTGAAAAAATATATTTGAATGTTTTTATTGTATGTGTCTTTGTTCAAAATATTATAAATATATTCGATCGATATCATTAATTATTTGGTCACAGTTATCAAATTAGAACATGTCATCGAGAAAATAAAGAAATGGAAATAGTATAATTAGTTTTGTTCTTCACTTGTGTCAAACGGATACCGAATACCAATAATACCGGTGCGGTACCAATAATTTAGGTGAAGGCCAAACACCATCTCACGTCCTTCGGGATAATATTTTATTAACATAACTATCAAGTATCAACTTTCAACTAGCACGAGTATGCTTAGTCCCTACAGTGGAAATAAATACATATATTATTCTTAACATCGCACCCCCTCGAGGGGAATGAAAGCTAAGGATTAATGTTCTCTAGAGATCATTGAGTTTCAATGTGAATTGATATTTAAGGCCGCGGGCCTTAGGCAATTTTTGATGGTACTCAATTTTATTTTATCTCTAACGATGGCAAACATTTGGTAGATGGAGTTTTTAATGGGTTTATAGTTGTTCCAAGAACACTTTGATTGTACCTTTCTCTCTTAAGGTAAGTATCTAACTTAGCTATTTATTCCAGCAGCATCAGTTTACTCAAAGAGCGTAGCTATTAAATGCACCGAAGTGAAAACTAGTAAATCCACTAAGAAGGCTGCGTAAATGAATATTAGACCAGCAGTGCATATAAAGAACTTATCGATCGACCGATTGACGTGTAAATTCGACAAAACCGTTAAAAATATCTCGACTAGTCGGGTTTATTTTCATCTTCTGTCGTGATCGGAGAAGCTCAGAGATAGATACATTCAATTTTGTTGTTTAGAAAACAAATATAGTAAAAATACAGCACTAAAAAGCAATTTTTTTAATAAATTTAGGCTATCGTTTGACCACAATCGTCGCCTGGTGGTAAGCGATGATGCAGTCAACGATGGAACACGGTTGTCTAGAAAAAAAACCTATTCACTCGCGACTTGAAAAGTCTAGGTTTTTATATACAGTCTGTCACCGCATTAACGACATTATTTAAAAACACATGCAGACTCGTATTGACTGATTTTAAAGATTGGTTTAGTATCGGTAGCTTGAATATTTATCCAGTAATCGATACATTTTCAATAAACAACTTTTAACGTAAATCAGCTGCGCCGATGCCGCTTAGTCAGTTTAACAGGTACCTACTTACATTATGAATGAATATGATTTGTTTACCTATTATATACTAGCTGTTTCATTCATATTTTACTTGAAACTAAGGTAGATTGAAATTTACGAAAAATTCATGATAATGAATTTGAAAAAAAACTATTTTATAACAATACTACCCGTGCCGTGGTTTAAATTAATGTCGTAAATACGGTGACATGCAGTATGTATAATACATTTTATTCAAATAAATAAACACTTTCCACCATGGTATCACTCAGTAAAACCAACATTTAAGTTAGTGTTCATATTGCTAGTAAACTGATTTTAAAACAAACGATAAGCGTGGAACACATGCAACAGTTGAATACAAATATGCCGTTTTATTCCTACTTTGAAAATGAAGCTTATTGAAATGAAAGGCGTCAGTTCGTTGCGGATATAATAACGGCATCTATTTCTACCGTGTAACAGTGACACTAATCCTGTGCCCTAGATCAAAAACTAGAAAATATTATGCTAAGGGTTTTAGCACTATATCTTTTAGGTAGTACAAATAGTGTTCTAGTATATATTAGTCAATATTTTCGAATCTAGTAGTGGAAAGAGGTAAGGAAAACCTTTGCTCTGAAGTGACACTCTACTGGCTAAATATAAATAATTAGTATAGTTGTAAGCTCTCTAAGGATTTTAGGGTATCGTCAGAACTCGGCCCGGCTCTTATATCTAAAAATACAGATAAACCTGAAAATTCTAGAGAATGTTACATGACAAGAAAAAATCATGTCAGCGACGTAAGCATTTGTTCGAGCTAGAGAATTTTAGCAAATCCACAAAAAAATGCTTCGAGTTCAATTAAAGCTGATTGATTGATATAAAATTCTTTATTACACAAAATACATAAATCAGTACATAGGCGAACTTAATGCTAGCAAGCATTCTCTTCCAGTTAACCTTTGCGTAGTGTTGAAAAAATATTTTTGTAGGTAGTGCATGCCATAATGTAGCAGGAAAAGTTTTGTAATAAAAAAATAAGATTAAGATATACAACAAGGGCAAGCTGGCCAGTCTCTCAGAAGAATAAATTGTTAGATATGTTTAACAACAAGTCATATTTGACGAGTGTTTAGTAAAAAAGCGTTCGATAATTTGATCGACAAAATATTATTACAAAAATTTATATATATTTTTAAGTGCAGTTAAACAAAAAAAACCGCTAATTACTCACTGGTCTGTTACAAGAGAATGCGCATTTTAACACGGTAAGTGCGAAATAGGGCTTGAAACACCCTGTCCGTGTCTCGTCTTTATAGCGATACGTAAGAAAAAACTTAAACGTCTCTGTCGTGCGGGAGGCATAACTTCCATCTGGTTCAGTGTAGGAAAAAGATAACTATATAATCTGAGATGTGCTATTGATTCCTAAATCTATGGTATACCCACCTCAATGCCGGGTTTCTTAGACACAGTGCCGCACACAAAAAGAAGCCTACACTTTTTCTTATTTGGGACCAAAAAAAAGATTTTGGTCTCCTACGGGCGGTGGGGCTTAATATTCCTCGTGCCGCCACAATCTCTGGTTTAGAACAAGGCTTAAAACGACCCGTAACGCAGTAATGGAAAGTACAGATAAATCTTTGCCACTGGGAACGTGTTAAGCGCCTTTAAGGTACCTATCTCTTTTTTGTGAAACAGACAATTTTAGATGTAGTTTGAAGTCATCAGACATCTTATGATTTACAAGTCGGTAAACTGTTAAACATTTTATTCTATAGGCCCCTGTGTTTATTTAAGCAAGAGAGGGTTGAATTTTGGGTATGTTTGTGTCAATATTTTTTGTGTAACTTGAATCTGTTTGAAGGACATTTGGCAAGAAATATGTGAGGAAATTTCTGAACCCATTTCTGATAGACCTTCTTTGCTGAGCCCTCTTTGCAAAGGCTATGCAAAGGAATCGAAGCGGCAAAAACAAGGGACTATGATTAAAAACTGTAATTGAGATCAATCTAACGAATCAACATGAATTAAATAATCGTAAATTTTAAATGAATTAAGTTTAAATTAACTTGTAGGATCCAAGCGTCAGCAAAGTAGCCTTTTCTAAGTGTTTCCAATTTCGCACCTCAGCCCTTATTCATTTATTTTAATTACAGTTAAAAAACCATGGAAGCAACAGTGTCCTACTAACTGTGCTGGGTCAGGGTGTGGTCAGGGTCAACGCGTAATCTCGTCGTCATGGTGACCAGAGAGCAAAATACCATAATATATTTACAGAAGCGCAAGTACAGATACAGATACAGTTTTCAACTAGTTTGGCGTGTAGGGTGAATCCAATTCTACTACTTGTCGTCGAACTACCTACACGCAAATATAAAATAATATGTTTACTTATATTATGAACTCATCATCATATAACTCATCGATAACAATATAAGTGCCTACTAATATGCTACTAATGCATAACCGTAAGTAAATATTCATTCAATCTATACTAATCTATACTAATATTATAATGAGGAAAGATTTGTATTTTTGTGTGTATGTTTGTAATAAATAAACTCAAAAACTACTGGTCCGATTTCAAAAATTCTTTCACCATTGGAAAGCTACATTTACCTTGAGTGACATAAATTATATTTATTATTAGAAAAAATTAAGGTTTCTTACTAAAACTTAAATAACGTAACCCAACCTAAAAAGTGCCCTAAAACGGCTTTCGTCGCATGCGCTGCGGAAACTATTGATGAGAAAACAAAAGTATGTATTACAATATTAAAGAACATATCAATATCTACAAAAAACTTTGGTATACAATATGTCCAACTATTATAGTTATGTCACAATAACCACTTTTTACATTTTAAAAGTTGATAAAAATACCGACAAAAATTATAATATCATAAAAGGAAAGATTTGTATTTTTGTAACGAATAAACTCAAAAACTACTGAACCGATTTAAAAAAAACTTTCATAATTAGAATGATACATTATTCCTGAGTAACACAAGCTACTTTTTATCCGATTGCGCAGAAAGAGGGTAATGTTTTTATTGCCAAACCATGCGTGCTAGTAAGTTATAATTATATCTATTATCATCACAAGTAGTTTGCGTTTTAATTTTGGAGAACAGAGTTTATTTGCATTCGTAAATTATTTGTTGCAGTAATTTTTTTTTGCTGGACATGTCACACAGCGCTATCTAGCCCCAAACTAAGCAGAGCTTGTACTATGGGAACCAAATAACTAATAGAACACTTATATACTCTTTTTTAACTATTTATTATTCATGCTTGTAGATTCGACACTGACACCTACTACTAGATCAGATCGAGGTTAGAATAAAGAGCCAGATCATCATAAAATAACATTTAATCTCTCCGCAAATACTTCTTCAAATTTATGCCCAAAGCGAGTCATGGTTTTTTTATGAATTGCACCGATTTTACCTCAGCCTTGTAACATAACTATGTTTTTGTGCAAAACCATTTAGAACATTATTAGATGCATTAAGATGATCCACTGTATTTTTAAACACACTATGTGATACTAACCGTGAGCGGGGATACAGATATAATACTGTACACAAGAATACTACGCCTGTACGATTCCAACGACAGTGAGCAGAACGGTAGAACCGTTTTACTGAATAGGGTTACCACTGTACAAGGTACCTACGACCTTTTGATAAGGCTTTTATGACGGGAATATGGAACTTTATAGAACCTTCTGGAATATTACTTGGAACGGTATGCATATGTATACTCAGAGATGATTCTTCCGTTCTATGAGAGTAATTTCTTTTTAAATTTACTCCTTTATTAGTTTAGATGCCAAGTGCAGTCACCACATCATAATACAGGTTGTACATTCTTGAGATATCACATTTCAACTTTCAACAGAATAAACGTACAAGAAATGCAATACTTTGAACCTTAAAAACATATTTCTTTTTTTAAATTTGATAGAACTACGTTTGACCACAATCTCACCTGATGGTAAGCGATAATGTGGTCTAAGCATGACGATCTAGAAGAAACCTATTTACTCTTACCTAAAAGAGGCCCGGATTGTATACATTAGAAAAAACAGATGACGGTAGAGTGTTCCATACCTTAGCTGTACGCATCAAGAACATATGTAGGCCAAATGGGTGGTATTTCAACTAGGTACGGATGGTACTGAGCCGTGCGCCTGCTTGTCCTTTGATGGAAGGGGGATGGCGGGATCAGATCGTATAGTTCCTGGGCACATTTCCCAAAATGTATTCTGTAAAAGATTTTACGGCGGTGTTCGAGACTTTGGGTGTTAGTGTCTGCCATATATTGCTCACCTATAAGCCTAAAAGCCCTACGTTCTATCAAATCTAAGGTATTTGGCTGGTATTTGGCCGAACCATCCCAAAGGTGGCAACAGTACTCCATACAAGACCGGCCCCCTAATTACCTAAGCCAAATTGCTGTCGCGTCGCTATCGCTTGTCAGACTATCCCTTTCACACGTGAGGTACGTACTGTACGTGTGAAAGGGATGGCCTAACTAGCGATAGCGACGCGAGAGCAATTCAGCTTAGGTAATAAGAGGGCGGACCTGAGCTTTGTAAAAACTAAAAAGCTGTCCTGGTGTGGAGTATCTCCTGACCTTGTTGAGGATGTCCAGCTTCATGGCAGCTGTTTTAGCCTTAGACTCAATGTATGAGCTAAAGTTGAGAGTAGGCGTGAGCGAAACCCCTAGGAGCTCGAGGTGACCTTTTACAGATACCGGTACATCTTGGAAAATGGGAACTTGGGGAAACTGACGCGCTTTCACCGAGAAAAGACATGCTTGCGTTTTTGAAGCGTTGAATTTGACAAGATTTGCATCGCCCCAGTTAGAGACGGCCTTGAGTGTCAAATTCAAACGCTGCAACATCTCGTCTCTCTGCTTCTGTATTTCAGTTCCGCTGGCTCGAGCATTATGCGTCGGTAACCCTAACCATTATGTGGTGATATTTGAAAGCCCCGCTGCATTATAAATAAGAATCGTTTTTGCGAAATTAGGCGTTGTTCATTGTATGCCTGAATGTGAATAAATAAACATTAACAAACCTGGAGTTGTATTGTTATGACATGTGTTTGTATATGCTTGTGTGAAATTTAATTCCTAGTAAAATACTATAGGATACCAATTCTGATTTAAATGATACTTAAATGTTTTAAAAATGGGTAAACTCCGAAACTTCGTAGAGTGCCTACGTGACGTAGAACAAGGTCTACGCCGTAGCAAGTCGTAATGTCAAACTCATCCAGAGAACTAAATCACTGCTGTTTATTAGGTATTAGCTTATTAAGGACCTTATTGCCGAACTAACACTTATGGGTCCTTATTATTTCTTTCTAAAAATATATTTAAAAAAAACTACGAGCTGAGAAACTACGAACATTGGTCGAATCAATTAGCCCGCGCTTCCCCAGTTTCCTGTTACACATGTCCGTCACTTTTGACAAAATCACTCCTACAAACCGAGAGGAAAGATGTTACACATCAAAAATGTTTTGATCAAAAGAGTAGTTTTTAGAAAATTATACCGACTTGCGCATGTATGCCAAAACTACACTCATCGAGGTTTATGCATAGGTTTTTGACAGTTATTTCATTGCAAGCTGTCAAACAATATATGCGCTCGATGCACGCTTGACCAGCATTAGCCCTGGCATATACCTGGCGTAGAGGTTCATTGTAAGTACACATATTTTTATAGATAAACCTTATCCAGTTTGTTCAGGCAACATAATTGAAGTTCCGGGTAAAAACTCTCTTATTTACGTAAAACAAATGAATAGGTGAATGATAGACAAAGAACCGCTCATCTCAACATTTATAATAATACAGCAGGCGACAATAAAATCGATTTGTATTATTATTACAGAACATTTCTATCATATCAGAAAAGTAACAGTCAATTGCACCGATGATAGTCCACCGCAATCATTTATCATTGGGGCAATTATTTTAAAATGCCCGATTCATTCGTGTAGAGATGGCGTAATGTTCGGATTGCGTGCGTGGATGTCACCATGGGTTTAGCGGCATCATTGTACAGGTGAGAACATAAGAATTACAGAACGGCTGTTTTAACTTCGCGGCCTTAAGGGAACACCGAAGGGGAATCGCCCATACAACACGTACTACCAAGATCATTTCTAATTAGAGCATATTTCTACCTTAATAAGGTATTATTTTAATTTGAATAGTATTTATCTAGGTTCCTAACCATATATTAGATCAAAATACTTACCTAAAATGAAATTGAAGCGTATCGCTTTCTGCATGTTTTTACGTCATAAAGGACCTGTTTTTAACCTAATTGTTTCGTATTAAAAACAACAACATCTTACGTATCCTAGTCATGGGAACATAGACTATATCGTCTAGTTACAGAATAACAACACAATGAGAAAAATACAACAAGTTTTCAGTCATCATTTTTGGTATTACAGAACACGGTCAAAATCTAATCAAATTTAGAATCGCTCATTTGCTATCACTGTCGCTCTGCGTAGCTAAACTTCGTCACTAAACAGGGATAGCGATATTCAGGCCAAAGTTTTTGACGCGGCCGAATTGAAGTTGCTCTCGGAGTTCGCCGGCTTCTTAAGTTAGCAGTTAGGGTACGCAAAGTATCTCCTAGGGACTACATTAGCAAATATTCCTCGCCTCTATACTACTACTCATTTAAGGGCTCAAGGTCGCTCAGCTTGTTACGGAAGTATTTCTCTATGAGATCGAATTAAAAATTAGGATATTCGTAGACAAACCAAAGGCACGTAGTTCAGAGGATTAGCAAGCTGAAATGACAGTGGGCGGGACACATAGCTCTAAGAACTGACGACCGTTAGGGCAGAAAGGTTGGGATACATAGCTGAAAGAACTGACGTCCGTTGGGGCAGAAAGGTTGGGACACATAGCTGAAAGAACTGACGGCTGTTGGGGCAGAAAGGTTGGGACACATAGCTGAAAGAACTGACCGCCGTTGGTGTAGAAAGGTTTTTGATTGGAGGCCGCACACTGGAAAGCGCAGAGAAGGACGACTTGATGAAGGTTGCTGGGAGGCGTTGGATAGAGGCCGCACAAGATCGGTCACCCTGGATATCTATGGGGAAGAATTATGTTCAGCTGTGGATGTTTGGGGCTGCTAAGATGACGTTTATGATATAGTCATCGGATGTACTAACACTACTTCATTATTTGAATTGAAGTTAAATACCTTTAAACATTTTAGCCGATTTTCGACCCTCTGTATTCAGTTTAGTCGTAAAATAAACGCATTTGTATAAATATGATACACAAATATGATAATATGATATACTTATTTATTTATATAGACGACATCCGTGGCGCAGTGGGCGAACAGCCGGCTGAGACGCAGGAGGTAGTGGGTTCAATTCCCGGCGAGGAACAAATGTTTGCGTGATCTACAAATATTTGTTCCGGGTCTGGTTGTTTCTCTATATTATAAGTAAGTATTTACAAAAATAAAGTATATAAGTATTCTATCAGTTATCTGATTCCCATAGTACAAGGTCTGCTTAGTTTAGGGCTAGAAAGCACTGTGTGAAATGTCCAGGAATATTTATTTATTTATTTATGATAATTAGTAGGGTGAAAGATTGAAATGGCCGTTTTGTGCCTACTGAAAAAATCAAACAATTTTTTTACTAAGGTAAAATATATTTATTGACCGAGCGAAGCGAGATCTCTAAACCAACTTGGGCAAATCGGCGTTGTATGTATGTATGTTTGTTTGTCCTAGGATAACTTTCGAAGCGTTGATCTGATCATAGTGAAATTTGATACAAAGGTAGGTGGTAGTGATGGCACAATTTTGGTGAGACTAAATGAGCTAACAATGAGGGGAGGGGGGTTGTTGGAGATATTGGGGTTTAAGAGGGGTAAAAAAAATTAAAATGAGATTATAAGATCAAGTGGGACGTCAAATGAAAAGTCTTTATTAGTACATATAGACTAATACACAGGGCACAGGGTACACCAGCGACCTCACAGTGCTGTAACTTGGTATGCGTATAGCTTAAGTGACACAAATATAGACAAAAGTCTGAAATCCAGAATAACTGCAATTTGTGATGGCTTCTAACTGCAGGTCCTGTAGGGCTAAAACGGTTTCCCGAGCAGTGTGAGGTCTTGCGTTATCATAGAGCAATAGTGGTGAAGATCGGTTGACGAGTCGGGACTGTCACGCTGCGAGTTTTGTCATCATTGTTCTGTACAGTAGACATCTGCTGTTATTGATTGACCGGATCTAAGGATGTTGTAGTGAATTACACCTTGAAGTGGCCACCAAACAGTTACCATCACTTTTCTATGGCTAATCTACGCTTTAGGGCATTGTTGCGGCGTTCGACCTGGAGTCAGCCATTGCGTTCTCTGCTTACGATTATCGTAAAGAATCCACTTTTTATCACACGTCACAATTCGGTCCAAAATCCTTTCATTTCTGTACCGGTTCAAAAAGATAAGGCAAGCTTCAACTCGCGCTTCTTTCTGCGATCAGTTAAATCATGGGGCACCAATTTTTCAAGGTTTGTTACCTTACCGATTTGATGCAAATGAGTCAATATTGTGGGTATGCTAAGATCAAACCACACCGCTAATTCCTAAGTAGTTTGATACGGATCGGCTTCCATCATCACTTTTAATTCATCGGCGTTCTTTACCTTAGTGGCTGGTCTTCCTCGGGGTTCATTCTAGACGTCGAAGTTTCCATTACGAAAGCGCTCTAGTTTTCGATGTAAGTATCTATCTATACTTTAAAAGTTGAATGAAAAAACAATTGAAAGTCAAATAATCAAATGTTGTACTTGTTTCAAATTTAGAATGTTATAGAAAAAAGTTTTACTTTGAAATCTCACACCATTCAGGTTTAATTTTAATTCAAACTGACCACTATGTTAAAACGGTAATTTAATCCGTGCGACGCCAAAAAAACGGTAATTTCATATTTAAACCCCTATTATGTTACTAAACATTTTTAATATAGCATTTTCAAATATTATCTGAGAAACATCGTAAGCACATTTCTGTGAGTTTATTTTCCGCGGGGTTTACTCTCAAAGAGATTTTATAAACTTTCAAAGTTCTGCCTTTGCGCTTTGCCGTGCCAATCTAAAATAGGCGAATCTATTCTACGCTTTTACATAAAAGTGCTTTTACCCCTCACAAAGGCATTGTCCACTTTTTGTATGGAGGTGGGTTTTTTGTTTAACAAAAATTTAACCAGTTCAAAACAGCTCTCATTTGAAAGAGTCTGCATTAAAAAGATCGGCCAAGTGCGAGTCGGACTCACGCACGAAGGGTTTTGTACCATTATCTATAAAAACGGCATAAAAATCATGTCTGTTGTATGGGAGCCTACTGAAATATTTATTTTATTCAATAGCACAATTTTATTCATTTAACTTATTTGAGGTTGGTGCCTCTAAATTATATTAGCGCCCATACAACTCAGAGGACCTAATTCGCATCAACTATGTATGTATAGGTAAGCCTTTATTTTTTTTTAGGATTTTTCCTTTATTTGTGCTGCTTAACAAACAACCTTGACTTTGATTTTTGGCAAATTTCGTGATTCTAGGTCAACGGGACAAACCATATAAGTTTTCGACACGTAACCTATGGGGTACTTCCTGTTGACCTAGAACTGTCAATTTTGGTTAAAAGCAAGGTCTTACAGCACAAGTAAAGGGAAAATTCCGAAAAATATTTTTTTTTAAAGTTAAGGTAAATTTTGATACTTACAAGTTTTCGCGAAAATCAAAATTTGCCTATATCCTTTTATCGCGTTGACTTTGATTTTTATACACCTAATTGGGATAATAGACCTGGAATAAATTTGACATGACTAATATCTATATGACTAATATCGTGAGACTAATATCTGGTATAAATGTCAACTTGCTAGGTCCACCGCTGACACACGGACAGACAGACGGACAAGAGAGTGATCTTATTAGGGTTCCTTTTTTACCTTTTGAGGTATGGAACCTTATAAACCCAAACATATTAAATAACTAATTCATAGATAAAATTATAGCGATTATTGAACAATACTGGCTTAAAAACGGGAGTGTCTATTTTAAAATATACATATGTTCAATTTTTATATATAAATTAGATAAAGATTGTATTTCATAATAGAAAAAAATTAATGTAGCCAATTCCATTTTTAAATAGAAATATAGATATATCTTGGAAATTATATTTAATTTTAGCATAATTATTATGAATTTAATGGGCCGTAATACGCGTTTACGTACTTTCAGATCATGAGCGAAATGAATGAATGAAAACACTTTATTGTACACATAACTACACATCAAGCTATACATTTTCAGTATAAGCTGACCTCTTTTTCTACGAAAAGCCAACACAATGAGAGGTCAGCTTATACCGGAAATTATAGCTTGATGTGTAGCCGTGTGTACACAACAAAAGAAATAAACATAAAGATAAAAATTCACAAAGCAACAAGTACAATGTGCGGTCTTATCGCTGAGAAGTGATTTTTTCCAGGCAACCTTTCAATGGAGAGGGTTTTTGTAATATTACAATAATGGAGGGGGTGTACATTAACAAAACAAAAACTAAATGTATTAAGTACTAGCTTCCGCCAGCTGTTTCGCATGCGTTGTTCGTCAACAAAAAGTAGCCTATGCGTTAATCCAGGTTCTAATCTACGTATCTAACAAATTTCATCGAAATCGGTTTTTCGAATTTAATGAAATTTAACAAACAATCAAACAGCCAAACTTTTACTTTTATAATATTAGACTGATTCAACTTCGAGAACTAAAATGTAATGCCTACTTATCTAACAACGGGCGTCGCATATGATGACATCAATAATGATGATGATGATACTAAAAACAAACGATAGTATGAGGTATTACCTTGTCATTTGACATTGCACTTTTGCGCTCGTCTGTGCTTCCGTTTGTACGTATTTCCGTGTGAGTTTATTTTTATTCGGCGTGAAATTTTATTAGCTTCCAAAAGTTCAGCCTTTGTCTTTTGTCATGCTGATCCAAAATAGACGAATAAATTCTAAACTTTGCCTCTACAAAAGGTTGGTTTTAGTTGGTGCCTACTTAAATGATAATAATATATGTATGTTGTGCTTGAAATTATTTTCTTTGATGTCCTATTTTCTGGTGAAACCATAATACCAAACTATCTATCAACGTGGGTACATTCCTTTGTCTTTTGCCATGCCAATCGAAAATAGACGAATAAATTCTAAACATTGCCTCTACAAAAGGTTGTTTTGATTGCTTCTTACATAATGTATCTTGTGCTTTAAAATTAGTTTCTTTGATGTCCTGCTTTCAGTAGAAACCATAATACCAAACTATCTATCAACGTGAGTACATATACCCACGTTATAAATTCGTTTATATGTTTGGTGCATTTTTTTAGAAAGTGGCTCTTGCTTATTGTTTCATTATTTTATCAAACCACACTCATATGTCCAACATATTTCCATACATATTTCAACTATATCTTAAATTCTCAACAAATTTATAAAATTCATGTTAAATAGTATAGACATAGACATCATTTATTTGGCAAATAGCATACATAGTACATAGTCAAAAAATTATTTAAAATAATGAACATAAAAATAACCATTATACAGCACCTACATGCAAAACAGACACGAACAATAGTATATTATGATACAAGTGAGCTAAGTTGCTCATTATACACGAGGCTGTGGTTTGCAGCCCGAGCTGTAGGCAAGGGTGTAAATAAGCCGAGCATAACTTTTTAAAGTTGACAAACGAAGTTCAATAGGAATACCGTCTTATTGTTTTTTTAATAAATAGTAGATTATTAAACGAGAGGATAAAGCAGTGTCTTACGTCACAGGCGCTATATTGAATCCCGAACGTAACGAAGGATTCTAGGGTTAATTCACCGGCGGAGCGAGGGAGAAAAAATTTCACACCACCTGCTCGACAATGTAAAATGTCATGTAAACCTCACCGAAAGCAGGTGATTAAAACCCTACAGCTGAGCCGGGATTAAAGTTGTACAGAATTTCATTATGCTTTGAGTTATGATTTAAATTTAGACCTCATCTGTATTAAAATTTAAACCACAGAGACACACACAATACGAACTTATTCGTAAATCGAACTAAACTCTGCAGGAGGACGAGGGAACAGATGAACATTATATACCTACAAAGAAATAACTCTCCTTTTACTTCACTGTAATCAGGTAAAAATATGCTGCTTTGACCTCGTTCCCAGCTACGCAGCTACTCGTACGAAGCGTAGCACTGAGGTAGCCCCGCGTAGCGCAGTAACATATAATGTGGGGACTTCATTATTTTTTCATTAATTTCATTATTTACCTCTGTGGCGCAGTGGGCGAACAGCCGGCTGAGACGCAGTGGGTAATAGGTTCGATTCCCGCCGCGGAACAAATGTTTGCATGATCTACAGATATTTGTTCCGGGTCGGGTTGTTTTTCTATATATTATAAGTATGTATTTACAAAAAAATGTATATAAGTATTCTATCAGTTGTCTGGTTCCCATAGTACAAGCTCTGCTTAGTTTGGGGCTAGATAGTGCTGTGTGATATGACCAGCAATATTTATTTATATTATTATTTATTATATTTTCAATATCAATACCAACAAAACTAAATAACACAAGCATAATGATGAACGCTTCGAAGACACACAGATCAAAATAACTGGAGCTGAATCACGAATGAATAATATAAGATTTTGGTTACTTTATTAATCCTTCTATTACTTTATTAATTTCTAGTAGAATTGTAGAAAATCGGGCTGGAACAGGATGAACTCTTTACCCCCCCCCCCCCCCCCCCATTAATATCATCACCACCGTGTGGTGGTAATGATATTGATAGTGTGCTTCACGCGATCTTTTCTACCCTATACTCGCAAGACGTGGAATGAGCTACCATCTGAGGTTTTCCCATTAGGCTACGACATGGCACGCTTCAAGAGAAATGTAAAGAGGTTTCTACAGTGTAGGGAACGCATCGACAAAACCCCGGGTGTTGCCGGTGTCAATAGGCGACGGTGACCGCTTACCATCAGGTGGGCGTTACTCGAGTTAAAGACCCAACAAACGCAGTAAACTAAACTCACTTTAAAAACTTAAACTGTAAACGTTTAAAAAAATAAAGACAGGTGATATTAACACCTACCTTGCTGTATGAGAATGAAAACAATGTATTCGTTAGATGGTTAGATGTATCTAAGCAAGTACGTCAATGTTATTGTCTAGACCAGGGATTCCCAAAGTGGTCGATATCGGTTTCCTAGGGGTCGACATAAACGAAAACTGATTTTGGGGGTCGACGAGGTCTAAAAATCGACCCCTATTTAATTAACACAAGTTCTTATTTAAATCTTTCAAGATAGGTAGGTAGGTACTGTATTGTTTATGTTGTGTTACGTGTACTAAGAATAATTAATATTTTTGTAGGAAATAGCATTGTTGTAGTAATGTAAAGTCTCAAGTTCGTACAAGATGAAAAACTCGGCAAGTCAGTGTGGACAAGTTTGTGCAAGATAATGAGTTCGAACGTACGTCTTTCAGGCGCGTTTTGACTTGCTCTCTATTTGACGCTTACGCGATTAAATACGAACGAATTCATGATCAAGTTGCAAGTCCAAACATGTTCCCGATATTTTATTATTTAACGAGCTTGCACTTAGGTTGAAAGTTCATTTGCGTTTTGAAATTCGTTGGAGCTTGAACGATAATAACTCATATAAGTACTCATTTATTTCAAGAGATTACAAAGTTATGACATAGCTAAATTAGGTAAAGTAAAGTGATTGAACTTGGTAAGAAACGCAGGTCGACGTTGGATGCAGGCCGCTTCCAACCGCAGTTCCTGGAGATCAATGAGGGAGGCCTTTGTCCAGCAGTGGACGTCCTACGGCTGATATGATGAAAGTGATTGAAAAATTGCTGAGCTCCCTACGCGAGTTAATAGCGTAACCATACAATATCTGCAGTTTATGAAAAATGAACAGGGTAAGTACCAAACAGTTTTTATCCGGCACATCGCATCAGCATTGCCATACAATGGGGCAATGCAGCCAGCGTTTTGGGGACGCTGTCTGCATTGCCCCACTGTGTGATAGTGATCAGTTGAGCTATGTGTAGATTGTTTGCAACAGTTTGCAGTTGCCTCAGTTGTTTCAATTGTAAAAAATTACCAGTAAATTTAACAGTTTATTATTGTGTTTTATTTAGGTAGTTTCTTATTCTTTTATTTGCAGGATTACTGAGAGTTTTATGATAACGGACACGAAAAAAATGCAGACAATACAGTTTGGACTACTTGAAGTTCGGATTTATTGCATCTCCATCAAATCAACACTTGCCGATGTGTCTCATATGTGAAAAAGTATTCAGTAACGATGCCATGAAGCCTTCAAAAATGGATGACCACTTATCAAGAGTACATGCGGACAAAAAAAGTAAGCCCTTGTCATTTTTTCAAGCACTTAAAGAAAAACTAGACAAAAGACCATCCATAAGATCGATGTTTGCGTCATCATCTATTAAAAACGATGATGGTTTACGAGCGTCCTATAATATATCTTTACTAATAGCGAAGTCGGGGAAACCCCACAAAATTGGAGAGCAGCTTATCTTACGAGCCATTGCGGAGGTCCTTAACAATGTATTGCACAAACCCGCACATGATATTTTAAAGAGAATACCTTTGAGCAATAACACAGTTCAGAGACGCATAGACGAGATGGGACGGGATGTGGAAAACATGTTATGCAAGTTCTTACAGAACAACAGATTCTCTCTCCAGTTGGACGAGTCTACATTACCCGGCAATGAAGCTCTGTTGTTAGGATATGTTCGATATATCAAAGATAAAAATATGTGCCAAGAACTGCTTTTTGCTACATATTTAGAGACTGATACCAGAGGAGAATCGATTTTTTAGGCCGTGGAACATTTTTTTACTGACAAAGCTATTCCATGGAAAAACATTGTTTCTGTTGCGACTGATGGTGCACCGTCTATGGTTGGTCGTCATCGTGGTGTTATAGCTCATTTAAAGCGACAACTGCCTGATGTACTGGTCATTCACTGCGTAATTCACAGGCAGCATTTAGTAGCAAAAAAGCTGAGTCCTAGATTGCATAAGTCTTTAAAATATGTAATAAATGCTATTAACAAGATTAGAAAGATATTCTTTGAACTCTCGGTTATTTGCTCAGCTATGTGTGGAAAACGACGAAGTCTTTACTCGATTACTTCTGCACACTGAAGTTCGCTGGCTATCAAGAAGCACTTGCTTAGAAAGATTTTCAGGCATTTTTGAATCTGTGTTGGAGTTTTTACAAGAAAAAGATCCGAATTTGAAAGAAAATCTGAACAATTGTAAAACAGATATTTATTACTTGACTGATATCTTTGGAATATTCAACAAAGTTAATTTGCAGGTGCAGGGTGACGATCTTAACTTGATTAAAACAAAATCAATATTATCGGCCTTCGTGGGTAAACTAATCCTTTATAAACAAAATTTAGGCAGAAAAGAATATTCGAGTTTCCGCATTTGTCAAAATCACCAGAAATGCTTCAAGATGATGACATTTTATTATATTTCAATCACTTGGACGCATTACACAAGGATTTTACGGAGAGGTTTGAGGATCTTTTAAATTTACAAATTCCTCAATGGATAATAAATCCGTACAATACCACAGCCATAGAAGAAGCCAATGTGATAATACAAGAAGAGTTGATTACCATCAGCACATACGAAGAGCTTAAGCAGAAGTTCAACCAAGGCTATCAGAAGTTCTGGTTGCAACGCAACATTGAAACACAGTATCCTACATTGTGGAACATTGCTGAAAAATACCTTATCGCTTTTCCATCATCATACCTAGTTGAAAAAAGCTTCAGTGTGGTAACAAACATTTTGACAAAACAAAGAAACCGTTTGAAAATCAACGAACGTAGAGATTTAAGGCTGCAACTCACCAATATTGAACCGGATGTAGCTAGATTGGTAGATAGTCACCAGGTTCATCCATCACACTGAATATTTTATTTTCTCTTTGCGAATTAATACTTTTTTAAATATAATTTCCTATCTACTTAAGATTCTTTAAGTTCTTAATTTGTAATAATCACTATAAATTAAACTTGATATTTACTGAATTGTATGTCTTTTTATTTTGTTAAATTTTGATGAAGTCAACTTTACTCACTTAACCAAGTGCAAAGTTTTCCAATTGGTACCTTAGTACCTAGGTATTTTGTATCAATAGGAAAAAACGAAAGATAGGCCCCCTTATTCATAATAGTCTGCTAACTAATTAAAAGCATTGCTAATTCTCACTCTGTCTTCTTCTATTGAACTAAGTCAGAATGAAAAATGACACTCTGTATCAGCTGTTTTAAGTTAGCGGACCATTATGAATAAAGGGGTTGATCTTAAAAGTAGGTAATTTGGCCATGGGGGTCTGAGGTAACAGTTCATTTTGGAAAAGGGGTCACTTGTCCAAAATAGTTTGGGGATCCCTGGTCTAGACGCTCGTCTGGTTGTTTACATTAAAACAGACATATTTTTATTTGGAACCGGAACGATGTAGGTACACACGGCTACACATCAAGCTGACCTCTCATTCTACGAAAAGCCTAAACAATGCGAGGTCAGCTTATACTGGAAATGTATAGCTTGACGTGTAGCCGTGTGTACTAAAGTAAGTGTAAATAACTAAACGGTTAGTGACTTTATCTTTCTTTTTGGTATTTGAAACCTGGGTACCTACTTATTTACATCGACTAGGTTGACTAGAACTAGGAATCTATTAGAACCTACCTATTAGAATAAACAAAACTAAAGTCTATTATTGGCAGAGTAATTAGATTTATAGAATAGAATAGAATATAATTATTTATTTGACACACACAAAGAAACATAGAACGGATCACAAACAAAATAGGTAGATAGACAGGAAAATTACAAAACAATGAGATTATATTAGACCTACAGCTAGAACACATACGTACCTACCCAACCAGTAGGTAGTAGGTAGGTGCACCAACTAGTCCCGCTCCATGTCACGCGTGGCCAAACTGGCTCTGCCTCAGCTTTATGCTTCTTTGCAATTAATGATGCAAGCAGCGCTGGTTTTCAGGAAGAGCCTTATGTAGGGTGACGTCACAAATTTAAACAAAATAAACATAATAAGACCAATTATACAAAAATAAACATATTTATATAATATATAAGCAATGATAACAATATTTATAACAAATACCTACATGATATACAAAAACAATAAGATGTTATATATAGTTACATATACAGAATGTTTTTTTAACTGTAACAGTTCGTTCGTTCGTTCATGGCATTGTCAAATACGCAAAAAGTAGACTTAATTGGAGCATACTTCCTCAATCGCGGTCTGGGTAGCGTTCCTGATACCACTTCAGGGCATTAGTTGGGCTTCGTCGGTTAAGGAAGTATGCTTCAATTAAGTCTACTTTTTGCGTATTTGACAATGCCATGATAGGACAAATAAGATGATGCAATGACTGATATAAAAGTCCGACAGGTGCAAGAACCATGTTCGAAATTCAAAATTGTTCTGAAATACGAAATGTTTTTGAATTACTCATGAGAGCATGGAGTTCCTAAACTTCTTAATTGCTACAGTATTAATATTTCTTTAATGTGCAATTAGAATCTAATAAACTGCTTGTAGAAGGAATTTTGTTTGTCCTGTTGTATGAGAATACTTTTTATCAAATTTGACTAACTTCCGCTGTTCAGATTTTTTTCATCCGATACAATAAAATGATCCTTACAAAGGACTGCATCGATCGGCATCAAAAAAATTTTACCAACTAGATTCATTTTAAGGCGCTATTCACACTTGACCAAAAAAATTTTAATGCCAAAATATTTTTCTTCGAAAACGAGCTGATGTTTTAAAAGAAACTGCACCTGTATCTCCTTTGGTTATGGGTGCTGCCGTACTGTTACAGTTAAAAAAACACTATATAATATAATTATTTAACATAAGAGGAGAGGAAAAGGGTTAGTTTGTGGCTGTTTGTAAATAGTGTCTCCTGAAAGCAGTAAAAAAATAAAAATAAATTAGTTGAATAAAAATATAAGAAAGAAAAGAGTAAAAAAGAAAGAGATAAGAAAGAAATTATAGTTCATGTTAGTAGTAGTTTATAGTTAAAATATCGATAACATTGATAGTATGAAACCCTACCATGATCACGATCCATAGAATAACATTCCCCATACGGGAAATTACAATATTATACACATAAGACTAGGTATAGGAACGTCAGACCTGTTGCGGTCAAGTCTTAGCTAGTAGGTCAACTTAGCGGTGGTCAACCTATTGGAACTTCAGTGGAAAGGCGTTTGTGCACTACAAGTAATTTTATCTACTGTCCGGCAGTCCGACTTGTTACGGTCCCAAAAAAAAACGGATGATTAGCTTGTGCACTACAAGGAATTTTACGGTCCGGCATTCCGATTTTAGAAGTAAAACTTATTTACGCACGCTTGACTTGGGGAGTAAGCTGGTGAATGCGTTACGAAAAGTGCGAACGGAAGTTGAGAGGGATATATAAGTTAGTGAAGATAGAAAGAGAGTTACGTTTCGTATATTTCTAAACGTTAATGTGCGAGTGCGAGTTGCGTCTGTCCTACAGACGTGTGGACAATTTTGTAATTGAACAATTTTATAAATTAATATTTTGAAAAAGAAGTTTTACTTCAGTCGTGTGGTCTAAGAAGCACACTCGTTTTTTGTGCACTTTCCGTCTTTACTCGCAGGAGCGGCGCAGTTTAGGCCGGCTCTCTTTGAAACTACGCGTAAATACGCTAGGAACGATGAATTTCTTGGAACGTCAGCAGTTGCTGGCTTTTTTACCTACTCTACGTGCGAAGACGTAGAAGACAAAAAGAATTTTGGATTCATCCCCTTTTATGTGAAAGGTACCTGACAGGGTCATTTTACATAAACCACATTAAATTGAGGCAGGACGAAAGATTATTTTTTTAAACGGTCCGGAATGGGGAAAAGTAAAATGTCAAACCGTAAAATTACGTATGATGCACAAGCTAGTATATACATTTATGGCTTGCCATATAAGACCGTAAAAAATTGGACTGCCGGACAATAAAATTCCTTGTAGTGCACAAACGCCCGAAGTCGGCTTTCTCTTACAAAAGTCACATAAGACTGAGGTAGACACTTGTACCTGACCATTCGAATACAAACTGCAGTGATTATAGTTCTATGGTATCAATATTAATTTTAATATTAAGAATCGGATAGGCCTCCTCGCATTTGCAAGTGCTTTTAACGTGAGTACAAAGCTCAGTGGGATCATTGACGGCAGGCTGTAGCTCATGTGGTTTAAATCCAGCCTTCACTCTGCTCAGCTCAAAAAAAAAATAAGCACACCTAACTCCTAACACCTAATTTATTACATCTATCTACTTATCATAATTATCTATTTAAGCCTATCATAAAGGTTGTCTGGAAGAGATCGCTTTTAGCGATAAGACCGCCCATTGTACTAAATCTATTTGTAAGATTTATGTTCTGTATTTTACTTTGGTGTACAATAAAGAGTTATGTTATCTTATAATTTTATGCAAACGCCAATTAGTGCCTATTCGTTCTTACGAGTTCTAATGACTTGCCTAAAAAAGGTTTCGGCAGAATAACAGCGCCGAGCTGTCGATCGGTGGCGAGGCATATTGCTGAGCTGGAACCCATTTGCTGCAGTAGCACATACACACCTACTTGCCTCTTTTTAATTTATCCCTGACTAACATTGTAAATTTATTATTTCATTCTATTGTTCCTATGTATGTTGTTTGTAATTTTCAGTTTTCTCTTACTTGTGCGTTCTCTTTGATGTTATACCTTTTGATTGTATTGTGTGAATTTGTGTGTGCTGTGGTAGCAAATAAATGTCTGTCTATGTCTATGTCTAATATACGTGCCTGGAGGAATAACACGATGTTATAGTTATTTTATGTTTTTCCACATCATCTTTCCCGCGGTTTGGTTGACTCTGCACATATAAACCATGAATTTTAAACCGACTTCAAAAAAGGAGGAGGTTCTATGTTCGACTGTATGTTTTTTATGTATGTATGTTCACTTCACAGATTTCTGCGTCAATTTTTTTTATTTGAAAGGATATACCTACTTTTAGATTGGTCCCATAGAAATTTCATCGAAATCGGTTTAGTAGTTAGTTTTTTCTGTTATCTGATGTCGGTTATATTTTTGTTAAAAATTTACTTGTAACATATATTTATACGACGACCTCCGTGGCGCAGTGGGCCTATAGCCGGCTGAGACGCAGGGGGTAGTGGGTTCGATTCCCGCCGCGGAACAAATCTTTGCATGATCTACAAATATTTGTTCCGGGTCTGGTAGTTTCTCTATATTATAAGTATGTATTTACAAAAAAAGATATATACCTAGTCAGGTCATAAGTATTGTAACACAGTAAAAGCTTATCTTTTAGAATGCTGGCCACAAAAAAGTTTATAGAATTCGAATTTCGAATTGTTCATGAAAATAAAAATGTATACTTTTTAGAATTTTACTCATTTTTAAATATGGATTGGACGCTTAAAGAAGACCGTGTTGCAGTTATTGCGTTGCATCGTTGCGGTTACGCGCCAATTCAAATTTATGACATACTGAAAAATTTGAAAATAATCAAAAGATTCATTTATTGCACCATCAAACGATACAATGAAGACTCTAGTGTAGATGACAGGTCAAGAAGCGGTCGCCCTCGGTCTGTTAGGACTCCAGCAGTGATAAAAGCTGTGAAGGCGCGAATTCAAAGAAATCCCAAACGTAAGCAGAAACTATTGGCCCTTCAGATGGGGTTAAGCAGAACCACGGTGAAAAGGGTGTTAAATGAAGAATTAGGGCTTCGGGCATATCGAAGAAAAACAGGACATTGTTTGAATGCTCGTGTAATGGACCTGAGACTGAAGAGATGCCGCGCTTTGTTGAAGCGGTACGCGGGAAAAAAATATCGGGAAATTCTTTTTTCGGATGAAAATTTTTTTACTGTAGAAGAGAGCTACAACAAACAAAATGATAAGGTGTACGCACACAGTAGTGAAGAAGCGAGCAACCGTATTCCGCGTATCCAACGAGGTCATTTTCCATCCTCGCTCATGGTATGGTTGGGAGTTTCTTATTGGGGCTTAACAGAGGTACATTTTTGTGAGAAAGGTGTAAACACGAATGCAGTTGTGTATCAAAATACAGTCCTGACGAACCTTGTGGAACCTGTTTCTCATACCATGTTCAATAACAGGCACTGGGTATTCCAACAAGATTCGGCGCCAGCTCATAGAGCGAAGAGCACACAAGACTGGCTGGCGGTGCGTGAAATCGACTTCATCCGGCGCGAAGACTGGCCCTCCTCCAGTCCAGATTTGAATCCGTTAGATTACAAGATATGGCAACACTTGGAGGAAAAGGCGTGCTCAAAGCCTCATCCCAATTTGGAGTCACTCAAGACATCCTTGATTAAGGCAGCCGCCGATATTGACATGGACCTCGTTCGTGCTGCGATAGACGACTGGCCGCGCAGATTGAAGGCCTGTATTCAAAATCATTTTGAATAAACTTTAGTGTCATAAGAATCTATGTTTTGTTAAGTTCATTTTGGTATATAAATGGTTACATAATGAATAAACTTGTTTCAATTATTTTATATTAAACATGTGACAGAATTTATGACCTGACTAGGTAAGTATTCTATCAGTTATCTGGTTTCCATAATACAAGCTCTGCTTAGTTTGGGGCTAGATAGCGCTGTGTGAAATGTCTATCAATATTTATTTATTGTTTATTTATTTGTTTACGCTTGATTGATTACAATGTCTTTTTTCCAGGTCCAGACATACCCGGCTTCCTCCTCCAGCCGTTCCGCGAACCGAAGAGGATTAGGATAACTTTCTCTCCCTCCCAGCTGCTGAAGCTGGAGCACGCCTTGAAGAAGAACCACTATGTGGGCGCTGAGAGGAATCAGCTCGCTCAAGCGCTAAGCTTGACTGAGACAAAAGTAAGATACTCAATTTATTTATATTTATTAAAATCTGAAGGTCTAACTCGCTGTTGGCCTCTGAAACCAATGCAGCTTAACCAAACCTTTGACGAGCGCAAAGGGCGCTCAGCCCAGTAAGTTTTTACGAGGTAACTAGCACAAGGGCAACACTTAGATACGAACCTCGGGTTGGGCCGTTGCCAGGGGGATGGGAGAGAAACGCCCGGGTACATGGCTGTACCTTGTGTAGACCGCAATTTAAGGGGATATAGATCCTGTCGTTCTTGTGGTTTAAGGCATGATTAGGCGGACGTAGCACCTATACCAACTTGGGAAAGCTTAATCCAAAAATCACTACAGCGAGCGGTAGAGCCCTTCACTCCATTACCAGCTTATTACCAACTTATTAGCAACTTCAGCTTTATAACTTACCATCGAATGATAGATAATATCTATAGATCTAGGTGTATTTTTATATTAGCATGTGTTTACGAAAAATAATGTAGCCATCACGGGACGTCCATGGACGTGAATCATCTAAATTTATGGTTATTGAAAGAATTTATAATAAAAAAAACTTGTTAACAATCAATAATAAAATCTTAACTTTTTTTACTAGCCTGTACTGTCCCACTGCTGGGCACAGGCCTCCGCCTCTTCCTTCCACTTATCACGGTCTAGAGCCGTCACTCCAGCGCTTTTTAGGCCTTTCTCGGCGTCGCTTTTCTTCTTAGTCCATATGCTCGTGATCTTGCCCCCCCCTCTTTTATCTTAACTTATCATACGCAATATAAATAGGTACGTGTGACGGCAAACAATTATTTAACTATACTTTAATTATTAGAAATATTACCCTAATTCTATTGGACGCATGCATGAGTTGGTGTTAGCCTCAAGGTACGCCAATAAATGTATCGCATCAAAAAAATTATAATACACGGTATCCTTTAAATCACTGTTTTCCCAGAACTAACTTAGTTCAGACCATGGTCTACTAACTGTTTATAACATCAAAAAAAAACAAACAAAACGAAACCGGTCTTTGAATAATATTAAAAGTTGCGAACTTAAAACGTCTATTTTAACGTTACGCCCTACAACATAGTCAGCGCGCTGACCGGTACCTACTAGGTATCCAGTAGATAATACGCTACGGCTAGCGTACCCATGAATTTTATGTCACGGTTAGATTTTTAACAATGTTAGACTTATTTGAGAAAGTCTAGATTTTTTAATTTTATTTTCATATTTGATGCTATAAACAGTTAGTAAACTATGGTCTGAGCAACGTTTGTTCTGGGAAAACAGTGATTTAAAGGACACCGTGTACAAGTATTCTATCAGTCTATTATTCCCATAGTACAAGTTTTGTTTAGTTTGGGGCTAGATAGCGCTGTGTGAAATTTACAGCGGTATTTATTTATCATTATTATTAACAGAGACCTCAGCTTTAGTATTAGTAATTATTTAGTAGTAGTTATGTTCTTGAAAACGTTTTTCCTTTTGTTTCCTCGATGAGTATATTTCTGTTTTTCTGTCATAAGTTACGTTTCAAGCCAGATAAAAGTGTTATTTTATTTAAGTTATATTTTTATTACTTGAAATGTGTAAAGTGTGCCTTATCAAATAAATAAAAGTTTAAACTCCAGCCAGTGAGCCGGTTTTTGTTGATAAATGTTGTAAGCTTTATTTTTGTCCTACTGTGTCCTACAGTTTTGTTTTAGTCTGAATAAATATGATGATGCAAACAAAGAAAAATCATTGACACGATAAAGATGAATCTGTTCTTCATATCGAGAATCTCACATACCTTTGTAGTTGTGTTACTGAAACAAAATATTCGCATTGTATTGTACTAACCTTGCCTCCCGTATGGCGTCGACCCAGTGAACGCAATCCACCTCGGAAGCAGCCCGCAGCTCGTATTGGCGCTGGCTGTCCCGGCGGTACGTTATCGTAAAGCAGAACTGCGTGCAAAACATTTTCTATTAAACCGGATAGACCTGTCCTTAAACATACTGATTGGGAATAGTAGGTATATTATGATACGAGTAAGCTAAGCTGCTCATTATACGTAGGCGAGGGCGTAAATCAGCCGAGTGTCTAGTGAGCAAGTTGCTCACGAGTTTCATACGCACTTTTTCAACACACTTGCGAGAAAAAAACAAATCTTCTGTACTAAAGTTTGACATTTTTACATTTTTTTACCACACAGCAACCAATGCGATACAAACAAAAAAATAGGAAATGATGCGCAAGTTTTTTTTTGCACGCGCCAAATGTAAGGTGATTGATTACATATAGCCATACAGCCTACTTCAAAATTATAATTTTAGTGATAAAATGCAAATATTTTATAACAAATTATTGTGAATTATAAGTAATTTGATAATAATACATGTTTTATCGTCATAATTAGGGATACATTAATTTATTCCAAAAATGTAATAGGATTGTCAGCGGTATAAAATCTCTTTGTTGTTACAAAAACTGTATTACCCGGTTAAATTGAAAATGCTCTGTTTACTCGCATATAATTTGCAGTTAGGTACTAACTTAACTTTGTAGGGATAATTCTATTATGCACTAGTGTGTTATATTATTACGCACGCGTGTGTTATAGTGCGGTTTATGGCCCTAAGAACGATGTACTATGGCTCACTTTACGAGCAAGTGTGTTGAAAGGACTATTAAACTAATACCTTTTAAACTTTACATAATGGAGACGCATCTACACACGTTAATTCCTGCGAGAATGTACAATCACTATGGAATGAGCGTCAGTGGATTAGTAGA
Organism: Philereme vetulata; assembly: GCA_918857605.2. NCBI lineage: Eukaryota > Metazoa > Arthropoda > Insecta > Lepidoptera > Geometridae > Philereme > Philereme vetulata. The sequence continues at coordinate 9,574,864 of OU975442.1, read as the reverse complement.
GCGAGAAACAATGACTGTATTACTCAAACCAATTTGTTATTTTTTAATGTTCCGTGCCCAAAGGGTAAAACGGCACCGTATTACTAAGGCTCCGCTGTCTGTCCGTCTGTCACCAGGCTGTATGTCACGAACCGTGATAGTTAGACAGTTGAAATTTTCAAAGATGATATATTTCTGTGGCCGCTATAACAACAAATACTAAAAACAGAATAAAATAAATATTTAAGCGGAGCTCCCATACAACAAAAGTGATTTTTGTTGCTCGTTTTAGCTTGATATTGATAACGGCAACAGGTAGCCGCTTGAAATATTCACAGAATATTAAGTTACATATTTACTTTAAAATTAAATAATTAAATTAAAATTAAACAAATATGTAAGGGGGGCCTCCCATACAACAAACGTTATTTTTTACCGTTTTTATAGAAAATGGTAAGGAACCCTTCGTGCGCGATTCCGACTCGCACTTGGCCGGTTTTATTTTATCCCGTCACGTTTCTGTACAGATTGAACGACAGTACACGTCAGAAGGAATAAACGTTTGTGGATGAGCCGCTAATCATAGCCATAAACAACATGTTTATTTTTAACAGAATAAGGACCAGACAGGTACAATACCTAAATACTCGTATAATAGGTATAGGCAGGTACCTAGAATAATTTTGGCGAAAGACCTTCCTTGGCCCACGTGGAAATCAGTCAACCGTCTCAGGACACAAGTGGGTCGCAGCAGGCAAAATATGAGTAAATGGGGCTACATTGGAGAGTCGTCGACTTGTTGCCCATGCGGTATATATATATATATATATATTAATAGTGGTCCCGCCGAACTTCGTATCGGCTTGACATGCATAGGTATAACGCGGGCTGTCAATATAAGTCACCCTGGTAGAATTGTCAATTGTCGTCCCCGGTTATGTATGAGAAAATGAATGACTTCCACAAATAATTCAATACCAAAATTAGCCAAATCACTCCACCCGTTCTAATTCTCCACTAGTTCTCGAGTTTTAGCGGGACGAACGAACAGCAATTAATTTTTATATATATAGACAATATATCTCGGGTTAACTCCTACCGAAGCATCTGTTTCAAACGATATTCATTTTTTTTACATCCTCTTTGACGATATTTGCAGCAGGCATTCTGTCAATTCTATGTCAAACGTCATAAGGTTACATTATAAAAGCGCTAAGGTTAGATTATAAATAATTTTATATGGTGGTTAATTATTCTTAATCTTTCTTATTTTGCGCGCAATTTTCTTAATTTTTTCTTTCATAAGAACCTTCTCCTGACAATAAGAAATTCAACAAAAAAAGAATTGGCCAAATTGGTCCAGGCGTTGTTGAGTTATGCGCTTACCAACACATTTTGCGATTCATTTTTATATTATAGATAATTATTAATTATGCATTTTATTTTGTGTCTTCTAAGGAGGTATATTTTTTTGTTTTTTAATTATAATTTAAACATGCTTTATATGTATTATCTGATTTACGCCACCGTCCATATATGTTCACATAGATCCGGTCCATCCGAAGGTTGCCTGGAAGAGATAGCTTTTAGTGATAAGGCCGCCTACTGTACTTATTATTTAGAATTTTGTTTTGTATTATATATGTTTATATTTAATGGTGTGCAATAAAATAATTATCTATCTATCTATCTATAGACCCTCAGACTATGGCACACTTACTAGGCTGCCTATTGTGCCCTTATTCTTTCACCCTGAGGGATACTTGGTGGTCAAGCGCTTGGCTATCATCAATATAAAAAAATACTTGTTCCGCCACAGAAAACCTTGTTGCAGTGGCTAAGTATTGGCAGAGTAGCAGAGTAGAATTGTAGGTACTCTACGTATAACACACAATTATATATCTTGAATCTATTCTATGTTACTAATGGTTTTGAATGGTAAAAACTTAAAAAAAAAGATCTGCTATAATCAGTACCCATATCGAAAATATAAATTCTAAAGTAACTGTCTGTTTGCTACGATTTCATGACTAAAGGGCTGAACCAGCATCAATGAAATTTGGTATATATCTAGATAGATTAAAACTGGGTTTAAGATCTAGGCTACTTTTTACCCAACTCCACAGAAGTAGAGTAATATTGTTTATGACAAACCACGCGTGAGCAGCCGCGGACGGAAGCATGCATTCATATATTTAGGGCGACTTGCGTAACGATGTCGGATTTAGTGATTAAATATTTTTTTTATAATAATCTTGTGGACACATTATACATATATATTATTATTCCTAGTGTAGAGGCCAAAGTTAATGCATAATATTGTTAGGTATATAATTATTACTTAAACTGATTTGTATAATTTTCAAATGATTAAGCATACATAAAAATTATAATTAGTACCTATATGTAAACTAGCACCTATGTTTAAAATTGTTCATGACATCTTTTCTGGTTCCAATAAAAAAGTTTTTATTTATTTATTTAATAATACATATATATATTTATACATTTATAATTAATCTTGTTTATATTAATCTTTTAGAGCTTCTGTGAACGAGCTCAAGGAAGTGGGCACCACCGCCTTACCTTTATCTGCCGCCAAATAGCAGTACTTGTGCTGCTGTGTTCCGGTTAGATTGTAATGGTATGTTCTTGTTATTACTGGCACATGGGCATAACAGCTAAGTCCTATAGTATGACAACATATCCACATAGAGATCAAGACAACATAATACCTTGTTTTGAATTCTATGTGGATATCTATGGGCTGCAGTAGCCACTTAACATCTGGTGCACTGCATGCTCGTTTGCCATATAAGTTGTAAAAAAAACACAAGCTGACGGGCCTCCTGATGTTAAGTGGTCACCGCCGCCTATAAACTCCTGCAGCACTCGTGGTACTGCAGTCGCGTTGCCTAGCACTTAATACCCTATTTACACCTCTCTTGAAGGCGTTCATTTTGAAGCCCACCGGAAAAACCTCCGGAGAAAGGTCATTCCACATCTTGCAGGTGGATGGAAGAAACGAGCGGGTGAAACGCACCGCATATGTTTTAAGAAGTTGTCAAATCATACAAAAACGTCAAATTTAAACATGTTTGGTCGCTAAATACGTTTAGGGATCGTTGTGCGAGCCGGCCTTAGCTTTCGGAACATTGGGAACACTGAGTTATGTCACATTGCCAAAAATGTCACATCATATGAAAAGATGCAGCTGCATATAGGCTTTGTTAAGTTATCACAAGTAAAGTAAAAGTCGTCTTCTTATTAAAACATTAACTATTTTACATTGTTCTTGTTTATTAACTAGTCCTATTTAACACCACAGTTACCCAATGAATAAATCGATCAAGCACTTCCGTTGTTCAATTTCCGTTCGCTCTCGGTTACGAGTACCATTATTATGTGAGCAATTAGCTACTAATCACTGTATGACCAAAATACAGAAGCTTTTGAACTCACTAAATGATTCAAAGCAATCGTACGCTGAAGCTAAATGAATGTGCTATTGATCTCTTACGCCCGAGTTTATCACATAACTTTTCATCACTAAATCGAGGAAACTAAAAAATACTTTTTAAAACAGTTTGTTGGTAAAACAAAACTTGTTTCTGGTATCCATTGTTTTTGAAGTGAAAACTTCTTTAGGCGCGTTGAGAATTTTTGAGATTGAACAACTATTGAACCGGTGACTTTGTTACCGATACCTCTCACAGACTACTGACACTGAATGTTGACACTGACACCTATGTTGACACTGACACTGACACCTCTGTATATAAGTATCTGTAGTGTAGTCTACTTTTATTCAAGTTTTCACTTCTGTCAGCACTCCCGGAGTGCCACTTTTTTATTTGTTTCACTCCTAGGCTACGGCCTCTTTTATTTTTAAAAAGATATAAGGATTTTTGAAATTTTATTTCATTGTAGCATATATGAATGTGGTCTATTTTAATCCCACTTCCCACAAATATTATAAACGCAAAGGTTTGTACGGATGTATGTGTGGATGTTTGTTACTCTTTCACGTCGTAACGGCTAAACCGATTTTGATGAAATTTGGTACGTACGTAGATTATATCCTGGATTAACACATACGCTACTTTTAGTTGACAAACTACGTGTGCGAAACCGCTGGCGGAAGCTAGTTTCAAATAAAAATAAGGTTTCGTCATAGACATTGTTTTTCGGCTTCGGTTTAAGAATATTTATTTCTAATAAATTTTACATATTAAATCGCTTACTCAGATAAACATGCAATTCTAATCTACTGACATAAGTTAGGTACACAATTAATAATACAATGAGCTAACTTAACAAAACATGAATCATCATCAACATCAGCCGGCAGACCTTCACTGCTGAACATAGGCCTCCCTCTTAGATCGCCACAACGAGCGATTGGTAGCCGTTTGCGCCCAACGGCTCCCCGCGATTCTTACTAGATCGTCGGTCCACCTTGTGGGGGGCCGGCCTACGCTGCATCTTCCAGTCCGCAAACTTGAAACATGAATACTGTACATATAATATCTACTAAAAACATAATATTTACTTGAGAAAATCATCATCAATTTCATTTAAGCATTTATGCATGTAGCTTCTTTTTAACCAATTTCAAAAAAGGACGAGGTATTCAATTCGACTGTATTTTTATGTGTGCTACCTCAGAACGTTCGACTGGGGGAAACGATTTTGATGATTCTTTTTTTATTTGAAAGCCGGTGCTTCTCGTGTGGTCCCATTTCCATTTGGTTCAGTTCTGACAATGGCATCCACGAGAAAACCATATAACGGACGACCTCCGTGGCACAGTGGGCGAATAGTCGGCTGAGACGCAGGAGGTAGCGGGTACGATTCCCGCCGCGGAACAAATGTTTGCATGATTTGCAGATATTTGATCCGGGTCTGGATGTTTTTCTATATATTATAAGTGCCTATGTATTTACAAAAAAAATTTATATAAGTATTCTATCAGTTATCTGGTTCCCATAATACAAGCTCTGCTTAGTTTGGGCTAGATAGCGCTGTGTGAAATGTCCAGCAAAATTTATATTTATTTATGACTTTTTGTTTAATTTTTATGTTATGTTATGTTATGTTTGTTAGCTCAGAACTCCGTTAAATTAGTTTTTTATTTGAAAGGATATACTTACTTTTAGATTGATCCCATGGAAATTTCATCAATATTGGTAGAGTAGTTTGGTTTTTACTGTTATCTGAAGTCGTTTATATTTTTGTTAAAAAGTTACTTGTACTTTTAAATATAAATAAGGATTTGTATTGGAGATTATGCAATGAGCCTCAATCTATAATACAATTTACATAAGGCCCTATTAAATTTGAAAATAGAATGAGCCAGCCTTAAATCGCATTTACTAAGCCGTTGTCGAACTCATAATGACCAACTTTCAGAGATTGAATGATTAAATCGCTTTTTACAACCTTACTGATTTTTTGATAGAGACACAAGATAATATTTTTTCATATCACGTTGAACATTTTGCACGAGTAATCATTTTGTAATATAACTTTATTTTCCAAGTTATAATAAATATTTTTTACACTGTATAGATCTTCGTTTGACCACAATCTCACCTGATGGTAAGCGATGATATTCTTTACGAAAAACAGACGACGCCAAAGTGTTCCATACCTTAGCCGTACGCATCAAGAACGTAGAACCAAAACGGTGTGTGCGAATGGGTGGTATATCAACTAGGTACGGATGGTACTGAGCCGTGCGCCTGCTTGTCTTTTCATGGAGAGGTGATGGCGGAATCAGATCGTAAAGTTCCTGGGCACATCCCCCAAAATGTATAAAAATTTAAATAAGTTATATGTTAAATTTCTAAAATGAATAAGCTGTGTAAACCTGTACCCCATATCAATAAGATTCATGTTGTACAACAGTTATACTATACAATAAACTTCTGATTCTGCTTCGTTGCCAAATATCATCAGAACTCGATGTGCAAAAATGCTATAATTGGTATTGGGTGAAAACCATTTTTTAGGGTTCCGTACCCAAAGGGCAAAACGGGACCCTATTACTAAGACTCCGCTGTCCGTCTGTCTGTCCATCTGTCACCAGGCTGTATCTCATGAATCGTGATAGTTAGACAGTTGAAATTTTCACAGATGATGTATTTCTGTTGCCGCTATAACAACAAATACTAAAAACAGAATAAAATAAATATTTAAAGGGGCTCCCATATCAACAAACGTTTTTTTTTGCTCGTGTTTGCTCGATATTGATAACGACAACAAATAGGCGCTTGAAATATTCACAGAATATTTAGTTATATATTTACTTTAAAAATAAATAATCAAATTAAAATAAAACAAATATTTAAGGGGGGCTCCCATACAATAAACGTGATTTTTTTTTGCTCGTTTTTATAGATAATGGTACGGAACCCTTCGTGCGCGAGTCCGACTCGCACTTGGCCGGTTTTTTTTAGATTTAAATGACAACTAGTTCATTGTTTATCAATCGGATTTAGCTTTATTTTCACAGAGTAAAGACGCCGGTTAAATTTAATTTCCGTTTCCGTGAATCAAGAACTGCTAATTTCCCGAGGGAGGATCTAATTCCAGAAACCAGTTGCTGAAAGGATCTACCTTACCTCTTTCAAGCTAGTTACTCTACGCTTTATCATAAGACATCGGCAGTATTCATCCTGAAGTTGTCTGGAAGGGATATCTTTTAGCGATAAGACCGCCCATAGTACTTACCTTTATTTTTTGTACATTTTTGTCATGTAATTTTATTTTGTTTGCAATAAAGATCTATCTATTTGGTGCATTGAAGTGTGTGGTGTATTTAGTGGTAAATAAGTTGAAACTGAATAATGATACCTAAAACCTAGACCCAATATTAAGGATTCACATTTAGACTAATTTTATTCTGAAAAACGGTAAGTTTCCTAAAGTAAAAAGGGGTTGAAGTTTGTATGAAAATAAATTAAAAAATGCGTTGATAAAATTGAAAATAAATTTTAAAATGAGCTACTAAACAAATAATTAAAACATCTTGTGTAACATCCTTGCTCTGGGCTTGTGTGAGTGATTTTGGCAAAAGGGACGGAAATGTGTAACAGGAAACCGGGGAACCGCGCGCTATTTGATTTAACCAATGAGCGTGCGCGGTGGTCAGACGTTACACATCATATGCGACTACTGCAAGGCTCCTAGTTTTTTTTATCTTTGTTTATGTGGGTATAAGGGGTAGTAAGTTTGTATATAATGGGTAATCTCCGGAAATACAGAACCGATTTTCAAAAATCTTTCATTGATATAATGATATCAATTCGTCCTCTTGATACGAGGACGCACTACCATCTGTGCAACAAGCCAATTCACGTCTAGGGGTCGCGAACGGGAAGGTCGCGGGTTCAAGTCCCGTCTAGGATTGAAATTTTTGAGATGATTTTAAAAATCTTGGAATTTTCCGCATGTGTTCGGATAACACTATAAATAAAAATACTATTTAGAATACTACACTATCCCTGAGTGCTAGCAATTGGTTATATTTTATGTTGATAACAATACGTGCGAAGCCGGGTCTAGTACTTATAAAAATTCTATACACGGCGTCCTTTATGTCACTGTTTTCCCAGAACAAACGTTGTTCAGACCATGCTCTACCAACAGTTTATAGCATCAAATTAAAAAAACAAAACGAAATCGGTCTTTGAAAAATATATAAAGTTGCGAACTTAAAACGTCTATTTTAACGTTACGCCCTACAACATAATCAGCGCGCTGACTGGTAGCTACTAGGTACCTATCTAACTAAGTAGTAGGTACGGCTACGGCTAGCCTACCCATGAACGGCTCATGCCACGGTTAGTTTTAGAACAAAGTAAGACTTATTTGAGAGTGTCTAGATTTTTATTTTATATTCTCCTATTTGATGCTATAAACAGTTATTAGACCATGGTCTGAGTAACGTTTGTTCTGGGAAAACAGTGATTTAAAGGACACGTGTATAAATTCCAAATTAATTCTTACAAGCAACAATGGCTCTTTTGCAAACACACATTAATTTTACTAAAGACACTTCTATTTCTATTACTGTAAAGTCCAAGTTGACATACGTACTACTGTCGCGAGTTACTAACAAGCGGTGCAGTTTAGATCGAACATTATCGATTGGCATTACCTAGGCCGAGTTCAAGGCTTAGTGAAGGTTCCATTATTATTAGATAGGACATAAACATCAATACTAATACTAGTGGTTCGCCCCGAATTGAGATCTCACGAGTCTCCCAAAACACAAAAAAAAATCTTAGGGCGACTCGCGCAACGATCCCTTATTTACGTATTTAGGGACCACATGTGATTTAAGGCGTTGTCAAATCATACAAATACGTACATACGTTTAGGGATCGTTGTGGAAGCCGGCCATAATCTTTGGCTAATAAAATAGAGCCACGAAATGAATAACCGAATTATTGACCCACAGTTTCATTCTAATTACAGGTAACGGGAGTTCATGTTAACTGGTTATTTTTTTGTGCCATAAATTGCAGTCATTCTGGATTTTAGATTTATGCCTATATTTGTGTAACTAAAACTACACGCACACCAAATTTCAGCACTGTGGGTTCACTGGTGTACCCTGTGAATTTTGTCAAAGTTCAGTTTTAATTATGGCTAATAACATAAGAACTACAAGGTTTAAACTAAAAAGAAGAAAGGGGTCGAAATGTATTCACAAAGACTTTTATTAGAGGTGCCACTTAACCCGATAGTCCCATTTTGGTTTTTTTTACCCTTATTGAACCCACATTTTTAGCTCATTTAGTCACACCAAAATTGTGCCATCACTACCTACCTAATCTAACTATATATCAAACTTCACACTGATTGGATAAACGCTTCGAAAGTTATCCTCGGACAAACAAACATACATACATACCTACAACGCCGATTTGCCCAAGTTGATTTAGAGATCTCGATTCGCTCGATTAATTATAGATCAAAAGTCTGTCTGTCTGATTGTTACGTCCTCACGAATAAATGGCTGGACCGATAACAGAGGCTCTGATGTCTGTCTGTCTGCCTGTCTGTCTGTCTGTCAGTCTGTCACCAGGCTGTACCTCATGAACCGTGATAGTTGGACAGTTGAAATTTTTACAGATGATGTATTTCTGTTATCGCTATAACAACAAATACTAAAAATAAAATAAAATACATATTTAAGGGGGGCTCCCGTACAACGTGATTTTTTGCCGTTTTTATAGATAATGGTACGGAACCCTTCGTGCGCGAGTCCGACTCGCACTTGGCTTTATTATTGACACACCACATTTGCAAATCCGCTGGCGGAAGCTAGTAAATGTATATGTTTATTTATTTATTTTAGCATACTGTAGAAGGAATTTTAGGTGTGACATAGCCAGGTGTTTTAACAAAACGTTTATTTTTGGCGCGTCATGGCTAAAAACAAAGCTAAAAAAATATTTTACATCACTCATGCTCTGAAAATTGGTCATTGTAAGTTCGATAACTGATGCGTAGGTACATGCGATTTACGCCCCTGAGGGAGTAAGTATATTTGAAAATAGAATGAGGCTCATTAAAACGAAATACAACCTCCATGGTAAATCATTATTTATATTTAAAATAAAAGAGGTTATTCATAAATACTGAAATTAAAAACAAAGTCCATGGCAAATCCTTATACCTGCCAAAAATCAGAAACCACCTTATCGAATTGTCCACCTTACCATATGTCTTGCCTTGTTAAATCAAATAATCCTTAACATTACTAATATGATTAATTCGAAAGTAAGTCTGTATTTTTGTCTGTTTGTTACATTTTCACGGCTAATCGGCGGGACTGATTTCGATGAAACTTAGTATATACTTAGAGGACGGAATTGAGACATATGCTACTTTTTTTTATCCAACTTATATGGCAAACGAGCATGCGGTCCACCAGATGTTAAGTGGCTACTGCAGCCCATGGATATCCACATAGAATTCAAAACAAGCTATTATGTTGTCTAGATCTCTATTTAGTTATACCTATGTGCCAGTAATTACAGGAACATACCATTACCATCTAACCGGAACACAGCAGCACAAGTACTGCTATTTGGCGGCAGATAAAAAAGGTAAGGCGCCCACTTCCTCGAGCCCGTTTACAAAAGCTCTACCACCAGTACTTTTTACCCGACTGCACAGATGGAGGGCAATGTTTTTATTACCTAACCACGCGTGCGAAGCCGCGGGTTTTTGTGTACATCGTTTATTTAAACTCTGAATTAAGTAACAGTAGAGTAATTAAATGAGTATTTGGTGACTATGTTTAAAAGAAAATTACATCTGTTGATAGTCGCATCGGTCTTCTAGACATAGAAGCACAAGGCTACGGTGAACCAGGTTGGGAAACAAACACGGCACATAAATATACCTAACTTATTAACCTTATTACCCTAACCTACTAACTTATTAACTAACGTATTTAACTAACCTGTAGATAACGTTGTGCGTGGACTATAAGCTCACACATGATATATCATTAAATATACCAAAAATTTACTTTTCCAAGTGTGCTGTGGTGTTGAACAAATAGAAAAAGAACTTATAACACCCCTCTTGTTGCTTTGGGGGTTAAACTCACAGAAGGGTTCCTCTCCATAGGAGCCTTGCTGAGTCGCTCGCAGTACGACCCTTCCAGGAGAAGTACGCCAGTCGGGCGATTGTTGTTCTCGGATTCATAGTAAAACAGCATATTCTGTCAACAAAAGCCATAACTGAATATATAAAACAAGGAAAGGTGGAATTTGTTTATTTAAATTCACAGTTATATTAAAATTAATTACATTATAATATAATTCAACTCAAGAAAGAAACAAATGCCAAGATGGAGGCGACCTTGATCCAGAAATGGATGGCAACTAAAAAAAGAAAAAATATGAGTGAAATGAATTTAATGGAATATGATTTTATTTAACTTACGAATAACTAATAATTTAATGAATTAAATTTTATTTTTATTTAGAATACAACACAGTTTTTGTTTTTTTTTTATGTTGTTTGTGGGTAAACTGGCTTACGGTCCACCTAATGTCAATAGTCGATAGTCAGTTTTCATGTATTCATTAAAATCACACGAATCCCTCTGGACCGTCAATTTTACCGCCTACTCCTTCGCGACCAAACCAGGAAAGAATCAGGCAAGAAACAGTGCTGGTTATTCTTTTTAATGGTCCTATACACAATACAATCTTGAATAATACTAAAAACAAGGAAAGTATTTAAAAATGTATGCAAGTATTCTATCAGTTATCTGGTTCCCATGGTACAAGCTTTGCTTAGTTTGGGGCTAGATAGCTATGTGTGAAATGTGCAGCATTAATATTTTTTAATTGTAAAACAAAAGAAAATGTGCACTGATACTGATATTTCAAAATTGTCACAATATAATATAGCCTCTCGACGGTAAGCGTCGAGGCAATGACACATGAATGAGACCTATGAGGCAATGCTTAGTTACAGAAGATAGTTACCACTAAACATCAGGTCGGCTATTTGCATATTCTATCTGTATAATATGAATACTGATGCTGTATAATAAGAAAAAAAACAATTTTAATGAAGTATAAGCGGTTTACATTACTTACCTGATACAAGATGAACCATCGGAGCTGCCACTTGGTGTTGTCCGAACTTCTCTTGTGAAGATACCCAGCCTGAAAAAACATTTAATTGAGAAACAAAACTCTTTACGATCTCTGTGCACTGGGCGAATAGCTGGCTGTAACGAGGTTGCGGATTTGATTCTGGCCACGGAACAAATGTTTGCATTTACTATATTTGTTATAGGTCTGAATGGTGCTCATACATTATAAGTACCCATGGATACAAAATAAAAAAAAATGCCACTCCGGGAAGGCATTCCCGGAGTGCCACTTTTTTTTGTGTGACACAGAAGTGAAAACTTGAAAATTAAGTGTGTATTTTTTAATCGTCAGGAATGGTGTCGGTAACGGTGTCGCGAGTTCAATGGTTTTTTCCCATCTCAAAAATGCCCAACGCGCCTAAAGAAATTTTCACTTCAAAAACGTATAAAAGTCATCAGTTATCTGTTCCCATAATAGGTAAAAGTTTTATTAGTTTAGGGTTAGATAGCGCTGTGTTAAATGTTCAGCATTATTATTTATTCAAAAGGGTGCTTTAAATTATGTTTTTTTCTCACAAACATGAAAAACCGGCCCCCTTATTATCTAAGCCAAATTGCTGTCATGTCGCTATCGCTAGTTAGGCCCTCCCTTTCACACGTACAGTACGTATCTCACGTCTGAAAGGGATGGCCTGACTAGCGATAGCGACACGACAGCAATTTGGCTTAGGTAATAAGGGGGCGGTTTTACTCTAAGACTACGAAATGTTTTGTTGTTTGTGTCGAATGTTTTTCCTTGAATAAAAACTTGGTAAAATCTGCTAGTGTTGCGGAAAACTCAGTATGCTTTATTAAATGCGGAACCCAAAGTCAAATTCTCGTACGTTTAAGTCCTATGGCACACGGCCTGAGGAACAGTTGAATTTGAAGGTTTAGTACTAAGTACAGATTTATTTCCTGTACTTGTACCAGTAGTTCCAGTAACTTCTACACAATGTTTACGTAAAGTTATTCAGTTTTATGCTAGAATACAACAAAGTGAAAAGCAGGTTTATAATCAAAATATAAAGTCAAAACGCAATAAACTGATATAATCAATTATTTAACACCGACCCTGACATGATATTTGACGACCTCCGTGGCGCAGTGGGCGAATAGCCGCATAGGCTAAGGCGCAGGAGGTAACGGGTTCGATTCCCTCCGCGGAATTCCCTCCACGTATTTAATGCCTGGGAGAAGTCTCATAACGCTTTAGGTGTTTTTTTGTGATTTGTCCAAGGCATTTGATTGCGTAGACCATGACACATTGATCAGGAAACTACACCATTATGGCATTAGAAACGTTGCGCTAGACTTTCTCTCTTCTTATTTAAGTGACAGAGTGCAAAGAGTTGACGTGAATGGGAAGCGTTCTCCGGGGTCTCTGGTTAAAATGGGTGTACCACAGGGATCAATTCTGGGACCATTTTTGTTTTTAGTATATATTAATGATCTTCCCCATCTTGTAAGGGACGATCATGAGGTTGTATTGTTTGCAGATGATACGTCACTTTTATTTAAATTTAAGCGACGACAAACCGATTTTGACGATGTAAACAATGCAATCTCTAAGGTCGTAAAATGGTTCAATGTAAACAATTTACTTCTAAATGAAAAGAAAACAAAGTGTATTAGATTTACACTACCTAATGTTACACAAGTTAAAGCAGATATAAAAATCAAAGACGAGGAGCTTCAATGGGGCCCTCACATTGATAAGTTGTCGAAGAGACTTAGCGCTTTTCTGCGGCATACGCAGTCAAAAAGATCCGTCTTTTTACAGACGTAGACATAGCTAGACTAGTTTACTTTAGCTACTTCCACAGCATTATGTCATACGGTATACTGCTGTGGGGGAGTGCTGCTGATATATACACCGTTTTTGTGCTGCAGAAGAGGGTTGTTCGTGCAATTTATAATATGGGCCCCAGAGAATCATTACGCAATAAGTTTAAACAAATAAATATTATGACATTCCCTTGTATCTATGAAAATCTGATGTATGTTCACAAAAATATTATTTGTTTAAGAAAAATAGCGATAATCATAATTTTAATACTAGAAATAAAGATAAACTCGCTGTTGCCCTTTGTAGACTCCATAAAGTTAGTAAATCGTTTAAAGGGCAAGGTGTTCGCTTTTATAACAAACTCCCAAGTGATGTACAAAAATTAACAATTAACAAATTTAAAAACGCAATTAAACAAAATCTTTATAAAAAGCCTACTATAAAATATCGGATTATTTAGATGATAGAGAAGCTTGGGATTGAAATTGCTCCAACTCGTTCAAAATGTTATAATTTAGACGTAATTTATTTTCTGTTCTTCTTGCCTTTCTTTCCTGGCTTGGTCGCGAAGGAACAGGCAGTAAAATTGACGTTACAAAGTGATCCTTGTGATTTTAATGAATAAATGATTTTGACTTTGACTTTGGAATAAATGTTTGCATGATCTGCAGATATTTGTTCTAGGTCTGGATGTTTTTCTATATATTATAAGTATGTGTTTACAAAAAAAAAGTATATCAGTTATCTGGTTCCCATAATACAAGCTCTGCTTAGTTTGGGGCTAGATAGCGCTGTGTGAAATGTCCAGCAATATATATATATATATATATATATACTTATTGGCTACGAGGATATTCTCTACTACCTCATATGGAGTACTACTCGGAAACCAATCACGAGTCTGGAGGTTGGCCGGAGATTAAAATTCCAATCATCCATAATTTTGAGTCGAATCAATGTATCAGTGGATAGAGATCTTTCAATCTTAAATTGCCCCACTTCTTCTTTGCATTACGGTTACTTCTTCACCTTTATTGATGTGTTACATCTTTCCTCTCGGTTTGTGGGAGTGATTTTGGCAAAAAGGGCGGAAACCGGGGAAGCGCGGGCTATTCGATTTGACCAATGAGCGCGCGCAATGGTCAGATGTTACACATCATATGCGACTACTGTAAAGCTTGATAAAGCTCGTAGTTTTTTTGCATTGCTGTCATAAGGATACTTTTGAAACGGATGACTTAACTGTATACTTTAAAACACACGCGGTGAAGGAGCTCGCAATCTAGGACTGGTAATTGTTAGTCACTGCTACGGCGTAGCAGCTCGTAGCTTTTATTTTTTTAGATGACTAGCTGACCAAGCCGCAGCTTCGTACGCGTAGTTTTTCAATAAAAACATTACCCTCCTTCTGTGCAGTTAGGTAAAAAGTAGCCTATGTCACCCGGGGATAGTGTAGCTTCCCAACAGTGAAATATTTTTTTAAATCGGTTCAGTAGTTTCGAAGCCAATACAAACAAACAAATCTTTCCTCTTTATATCTATTAGTATAGATTAGCACGCCCATAGGTCACCCGATGTTTTTATTTTGTCTTATGCATCTAAGTTTTGTCAGAAAGAGATCTCTTTTAGTGATAAGACCGCACATGCATTTTCCTTTGTATTTTCTTTGGTGTAAGTACAAAAAAAAGTTAATTTGGATCAAGATGGTACTGGTAGCTACTGCGGTATAGGTCATTGCTTTCTCGTGGCTCAGAGAGCAATCCTTGTATACGGGGGCGAAGTTTCAAATCCCAATCAAGCTTAATAATTTAATCATAGACTGTATCTGCTACGCCGTAGCATATTGTAGCATGTTCGTAGCTCGAAAGTTTTCTAATAATTTTATTTTTTGCTTCGGAAAATGATCGAATTTTTTCTTTTTTGTATCGTCTCGCTGATTTATTTTTGATTACTCTGCGTAACATGTATTCATATTAACAGCCTCCGCGGCGCAGTGGCCATATAGCCGGCTGAGACGCAGGAGGTAGCGGGTTCGATTCCTGCCACGGAACAAATGTTTGCATGATGTACAAATATTTGTTCTGGGTTTGGATGTTTTTCTATATATTATAAGTATGTATTTACAAAAAAAGGAAAAAATGTAATATATCAGTTATCTGGTTCCCATAGTACAAACTCTGCTTAGTTTGGGGCTAGATAGCGCTGTGAAAAATGTCCACAAATATTTATTTATTTATTTATATTTGTAACAAGACATCATTACTTAAATGGCACTGACAAAGCCCTGTTTTCCGAGTAGAAACATAGCCATGTTCGGCTTATGATTTTGACTTTAAAATAGTTTGGCAGGCCTTGCAGAGGATGTTATATATCATACATAGTTTATCTGGTCAGTGCCTAAAGTAGTAAAAAGTATATTCTAATATTAAAAACCATATAGGTGTTAAAAGATGACACATTAAAACCGTGCTTACCTGTACGTGGTCATACTGCGCTCGGTCTGACAGCGCGATGAGCTGGCCATCGTTCACTCGAACTGAACGGTTCATCTTCGGAGACAGCATCATTACAAGGCTTCTGAAACAACTTGTAGAATTAATCTCGCTTTCAGGGTTAGATGCTGGACAAGGCTACTCCATCTTAATCCTGTCACAGAAGAAATTCTTCTCTTTAATTTAATATAAGATAACAGGTAAGCTATTAAAAATCATCTTTTTCCGTGTTGTTGTCCGTGTTCGTAACTGGGACTAGAAAATTTGAAAAGGGGTAGAGACCCCTATTCAAAGGGAATTATTTTATCAGGCTTAGTTTAGGCAGAGACTAGTAGTGGTTTAGGAACGATCGCACATAATAGGGGCTTACAATTATTAGGGGTAAAAGTATGAAATTGCCGTTTTGTACTGAAAAAATCAAACAGATTTTTCACCCTCACTGTCTATACATTTCTGCTATATCATGGGAAGGTCATTTATGCCTTTGCGGTAGAACTCCGGGGATCTGGACTCAACAAACTGTGTAAAGGCATTTTGTACTGCCTCCTGGGAAGAAATTTTTTCGCGGAAAAAATGGTAGTTGGTTGGGGCCAGGTCCGGCGAGTACGGAGGATGATGGATGGTTTCTAACTGCAGGTCCTGTAGTGCTAAAACGGTTTCCCGAGCAGTGTGAGGTCTTGTGTTATCATGGAGCAATAGTGGTGAAGATCGGTTGACGAGTCGGGACTGTCACGCTGCGAGTTTTGCCATCATTGTTCGAAGTTCTGTACAGTAGACATCTGCTATTATTGATTAACTGGATCTAAGGATGTTGTAGTGAATTACACCGTAAAGTAGCCACCAAACAGTTACCATCACTTTTCTATGGCTAATCTACGCTTTAGTTTAGGGCATTGTTGCGGCGTTTGACCTGGAGTCAGCCATTGCGTTCTTCGCTTACGATTATCGTAAAGGATCCACTTTTCATTATACGTCACAATTCGGTGATAAATTCCTTCATTTCTGTACCGGTTCAACAAGGTAAGGCAAGCTTCAACTCGCGCTTCTTGCTACAGATCAGTTAACTCATGGGGCACCCATTTTTCAAGTTTTATTGTATAACCTATTTGATGCAAATGGGTCACTAATGTGGGTATACTAACATCAAACCACGCCGCTAATTCCTTAGTAGTTAGATACAAATCGACTTCCACATGATTGATCTTCCTAGGGGTTCATTCTTAAAGTCGAAGATTCCACTACGAAAGTTATTAAACCAAAACACCAAACACAGCATTGATATTGCGAGCTCTTTCTACTGCGTTAGTTCCACGTCGGAACTCGTTAATTCGGAATTCAAAAATTACTCTAGTTTTCGATGTATGTATCAAAAACAATTGACAGTCAAACAATCAAATGTTGTACTTTTATTCAAACTAAGAATGTTATAGTTATCGTGCGAAAAAAGTTTCACTTAGCAATCTCACACCATGCAGGTTTAATTTTAATTCAAAGTGGCTACTATGTTAAAACGGCAATTTCATATTTAAACCCTATTAAAGAATGGTCTTATGCCATTTGACATAATTATGTAATTTGTGTGATAGTTATGACGTAGGTACAGGGGTAGGGTTAGGGGCTAATAGTTAGCGTTGGTTTGTGTACATAAAGCTATTTTATATCTCAACGTAACACAAAATCCTAAGCCGTGTCCCCTACATGGCTTAGGATTGTGTGTTACGTTAGATTCGGAATAACACGTATCATTTTTGATAAACGTAATGCCCAAATGCGACCGCAGACCGCAGCGGCAAAGTGCAAATCCTCTATAAAGCTTGTTGTTTCACCACGAGTTAATCAATAGCTACTACGACTTTCTGGGGTTTGGAGCTCATGTCACATCCGAGGTATGACAAGATACGACTTATAATTTGAACACTAAAGCACGAAAGGCTAATTAAAATAGACTAGCGCGCCACTAACTTGAAAGTAAAGCACCTAAGATATGCCGGCTCGCTTGTAAAACCTATGCCGATCGGCCACCGGCCGCATGGCAGTAGTTGCAATGTGTGGGAGCTTGTTTTTTTTTTTATTTTTTTTTTGTTTTGGACAATTCACAATCCATAACACAAATCACAATAAAATTATTTAAATTAAATTAAATTACAAAAGTTAAAATTAAATCAAAACAAATTAAATTAAACCAAAAACCAATTAAATTAAATTTTGTACAATGGATCATAATGGATCATGTTTTGCCATTGGATCATAAAACAAAAACAAATTGGGTGCTTCAGTTAGCGATGAAGTGGCGCGGCGTCCTATCTTTTTTAATTATTCCGTGTCTGAGATTTCTTCTAGTAAATTCGTATAAGCTTGTGGCCAGCCAAGATGCTGGAGTTCCTAGTAAGCGCTAAAGCCGCTGACGTGGCTTCACGACTATCATAGCCAAGACGTGCCTTCCAAGGCAATTTCGTAGCAAACCTTCTCTGTTACGCATAAAGCTGGATTTCTACAGTGTGAAAAATTCACGTAGAAGTAAAGAATACGAAAAGGCAGTGGATTTTTTATAATTTCTCCCACAGGTAGAAAACCAGCTTTATGTTTAAAAGAAAATATTACATTAATTAAATGAGAATAAAAAAGGCGCCTTCTTGCCTGCGGTGTAAAGATAAGGTAATATCAACATCATCAAACTTCCAAATAAGAACTCTTACTACATACATACAGTAGGTAAGTTGTGGGTGGTGTGATTCAGTAAAATAATATGTATGATAACACATTTTTTTAATGAAAAACTTCTATGTATTGCTAGTGCTCAGACTTGCGTTGCTCGTAATTGCGTGTCAACCGTCTAATCCATAATAATATAATAACTATCTGCAGATCAGATACGATTGAATACTTAAAAACCCCAAGGCAATATGATAAATAAATTTTACTTAAAACTCACCTTTTAAAACATTTTAATCGCAGTTAGATAGACCCTAGTATCTAGTTCAAGAATAACATCTTCCATTTAATCATACACCAACAATAGAAATAAAAATTTGATAGAACAGACAACACTTGATAAATATTTAACAAGAGCGTAGACTAAAGACGATTGCAATTACTATCCTCCGTTTATTTACACTAAGGTTACCAATACACGAGCCTGTTGAATTCCCACGCGCGACACAATCAAATTTAATATCATATTTAACACAGGGCTAGCCGTCAAACGTTGTATGGTTTGAGGAATCAGTTAATTACCGCGTCCTTCTCTCATGATTATGGTAATTTATGGTTAATGTTTGATATGACAAGAGTAGTAAGGTGTTCGAGATAAGGCGGCGCCGATGCGACTGCCGGGACATCACCTGTAGGGCTGTACCGAGCTGAGACCGCTGCGGCGCATGCGTCCCTTTGATGACGTACGAGAGCTTCTATAGACTTGGGAATGGATAGAGGGTGGTAAAGTTCAACTGTTTTATAGGTACTGATGCGAAACCCTGTTATAAGCCTTTGTTATTTAGGAAAACAAATTAGTTTCGTAGCATGTCACCGCAATCGTAGCATAGCGTAAACTGTAGCAATCGCAAAAAACCGAGTGTGCTTTAGACTACACGACTGAAGTAAAACTTCTTTTTCAAAATATTAATTTATAAAATTGTTCAAATACAAAATTGTTCACACGTCTGTAGGTCGATCAGTCTATGTTCATTCTGGACAGACGCAACTCGCACTCGCACATTAACGTTTAAAAATATACGATACGTAACTCTCTCTCTTTCTATCTTCACTAACTATCTCCCTCTCAACTTCCGTTCGCACTTTTCGTAACGCATTCACCAGCTTACTCACCAAATCAAGCGTGCGTAAAGAAGTTTTACTTCAAAAATCGAAAACCGACAGATTTTCTATTTAAATCTACATCTTCCTACAAGTAACATAACGTGGCGGAGATTTTAAGTAGTTTTTTAGGAAAACATAATTTGTATCAGTTTTTTAGCAATGTCGAAGCATGTTCGTAGCAATCGTAGCTCTGCGTGTGCTCAGCGAGACGTAGTTTCCGCGGCAATAAAAGCTAAACTCGCATCTTTGTTCTACGCTTTCGTAATAAGCACCACTCACGGCCCTCGAGCTCAAAGGAAGGTGTTTTAGGTAAAGTAGGTAAAGGTGTAGCAACTTTTATTTGAAATTGTGACTATTATTTTAAGCTGATTACATATGAAACGATGTAGTATATTAAAATTTCATTGGATTAAGATAACAGTTTATAATAAACTCAAGGGGAGACCGGAGGGGAATCGCCCATACAACACGTACTACCAAGATCATTTCTAATTGAAGCATATTTCTACCTTAATAAGATATTATTTTAATTTTAATAGTATTTTTCTACGTTCCCAACCATATATTGGATCAAAATACTTACCTAAAATGAAATAGAAGCGTAGCGCATTCTGCATGTTGTTACGTCATAAAAGACCTGTTTTCAACCTAATTGTTTCGTATTAAAAACAACAACATCTTACATAATCATGTCCTAGTCATAATCCTAGTCATGGGAACATTGATGATATCGTTTAGTTACAGAATAACAGCACAATGAGAAAAATACAACAAGTTTTCAGTCATCATTTTTGGTAGTACGGAACACGGTCAAAATCTAATCTAATTTATAATCGTTCTATTGCTATCACTGTCGCTCTGTGTGGCTAAACTTCGTCACTAAACAGGGATAGCGATATTCAGGCCGAAAATTTTGACGCGGCCGAATTTAAGTTGCGCTCGGGGTTCGCCGGCTTCTTAAAAGTTTCCACGACAACTATTTTAGTTTAACTTAAAAAAAAAGACAAGGTTCTCTCCTTCGTCGAAATATTTCATGCATAGATTTTTACTGGGTGAACGAATTTAGATGATTATTTTTTAATTGATAGGTCGAGGGTGGTCCCATTTACATTTTATTAAGGTAAAACAATTTTGAAGGTACTTTTGATTGCAGAAAAAAGGGGATTTAAAAAATGTATCTTGAACCCCAGTATGTGTGGTATTATTAGAAAGCTAAAAAAATATAAATGAATATTATAAAAATAAATGAAGTAGACGTTGCATTATATGTATGTAGTGTTCCGTTTCCAAATGTTTTAGGATTATGTATATGTTTTCTGAAATAGGTTATATTTTTGTTAAAAAGTTATAAATCAATAAATATTGCTGCCCCCTCCACACGGCGCTATCTAGCCCCAAACTAAGCATAGCTTGTACTATCGGAACCAGATAACTGATAGCATACTTATATACTTATTTTTTTTGTAAATTCATATTTATATACTACTCAAAACAAAATAAGGGCCACCTGAGTATTTTTGTTTTGACACCATTTTTTGCTGACCTTCGTTGCGTGAATTATTTTTTATGAATGCCACTCTGTTCTCAAGTGTCAAGTAAACGATAACAGTGAAGCAATATTGGTGTTGACGGTAGGTTGATGTCTCAGATATCGTGAAATGGGTAGAGTTTTGTTTATTTTGTCATTTGATTTAAGATTAGTTTAACACAAGTCTACTGACCGCTACGGTTGTTTTCGGAAGTTTAACGTGTAATTTGATCATTTAACCGTAAAATGCCAAGAATTCGACTCCATATGGACAAGGCTTCTGCTACCAGAGCCGTGACGATGATAGAGGCTGGTCAGTCGCAACGTTCCGTGGCTTTACAGCTAGGGTATTCGCGAAGGGCTATTCAAAACCTTTGGAACCAGTATCAGGAGACCCGAGAGTATATCCCAGCGTCGTGGCTCTGGAAGAAATCGTGCTACCACCGCCCAGGAAGACCGGTACGTGCGACTTACTGTGATCGTGCTGTGACAGTGCACGCATTACAAAACTGATTACGCCGGACTACTGGTACCTTTGTCAGCGACCAGACCATTAGGAATCGTTTGCACGAAGACCAGCAACGTTTACGAAGGCCTGTTACCCGCACTAAACTGACCGGGACTCATCGTGCAAATCGATTAAGGTTTGCACGCCAACATCTTGAATGGGGCATGGAGGAATAGCGTAAGGTGCTTTTCACGTATGAGTGTAAGGTGAAGTTTTCCAGTGACGATCGACGTATGCGAGTGTGGAGAAGAAGCGGAGAAAGATTTTCAGATCCTTGCATTCACGAACGTGGCAGGTATGGTAGTCCCAATGTCATGGTCTGATGCGGGATCAGCTTACAAAGTAAAACTGACTTTTTTTCTGAATGAGGGTACTGTGACATCTCAGAGTTACATTGAATGGGTTGTTATGCCATATGTCAGCCATTTTCACAACGAGCTGTGGACGGTTTTATCCTGATGCAGGATAATGCACGACCGCACACAGCCTGGGCGACAAGGTTAGGTTAGGTTAGGTTATGTTTTTTTTTGTCATGCCCGTACCACCGTATCTATAGTTGGCACTAAGTATGACGGCTATCACTCTCTGATTCGGTGATCAAAGATCATTAATTACGTAAATTGTATTTATTTGCTGCCTTCATTGACATTAGGCTTTACATATTAAGCTAGATTAAAACTACTTACAAACTATTTCACATGTTCTTTATTTTCTTATTTTTTTTTATGCTATTATTTATTTCTTAAGATTATCTTACTAGCTATGGTTTCTATAAAATTAAGAAACTTAGGTCTAATTTCCTTATCACTAACTATTATGGTAATATTATCTACACTGAAAGTTATATTCAATTCTTGCTCAATTTTGTGTCGTTCATTGCCGTAGACGAGGCATTCAAGTATTATGTGTACTACTATTTCCTCTTTTCCGGGTTCACAAATGCATGATGGGTCTTCCTTACACTTGAATCGTCTAAGGTATTCAAAAAACCCTCCATGACCCGTCATCAACTGCGTTAGTACTCCGGTAGGCTCTATTACTCTAATCATCTTAAACGCTTTCACTGCATCGGAAAAGAATATTTTTGTTACCCCCGCGCGGTTTCGCCCGATTTGTATCTCCGGTTCCATTCATCAATAGACTCCAAACGGTTTTGCCGCTTGATGAATGAAACCGGGCAATTATCGTAATCTGGCTTCGTTTTCGACTTAAGGGCTGCTTCCTTCGCTAGTTGGTCTGCTCGCTCATTCCCTTCCAGTCCGGCATACGCTTTGATCCAAAACATGGACACCTCCTTGTTTTGGAGTTTACATGTTGATATATTTTGTCGGATTTCCACTGCAAGGGGATGAACAGAGCCTAGGTTTGTTATTGACTCAAGCGACGACATAGAGTCGCTGAAAATTCCGAATGACTTTTCAGTACGGTTAATTATTTATCTGGTAGCCCTACATATAGCCAGCAGTTCAGCTTGGTTCACAGTGCAATAAGACGACAGCTTTAGTTTGCAGGTTTTAATTTTACCAGCACTATTCCATAGGGACAGTGCTGCTCCTACCTTGCCCTCGACTTTACTACCGTCCGTGAAAATTCGTACTTCTTGCATACTGTGAGTGTCGAGCTGTTCCTGGTCCAACAGGCATGTGAAACCCAAGGCCATCCGCTGAGCTGGGTGTGGTGCTGTGGTGACTGCCACTATTCTCTCCACGTCACTATCTCATAGTCCTGACTGTGATACCCCTCTCTTCGTTTCATACAGAGCGGCTGCTTCCTGTATTCTTATTTCGAGAGGAAGTATTCCAGCGAGCAGCAGGGCCGAGTTAAGCGATACTGTGCGGTATGCTTTGCATATTTTTTGGGCAAATCCTCTTTGCACCACGTTTAGTTGCTTTTGCACTCCTAGTTTCTTGGCTGCTAGTGCCCAGACGCTGGCTGCGTACAAAACCGTTGGTTCCACGACTGCTGTATAAATAGTGCGTATAACTTCCGTGTGAAGGCCCGAACTAATTTGAGCAGCTCTGGCTAGTTGCTTATACCTATCCAGCGCCTTCTTACACACACTCGCCGCATGGCTGTTAAACGTGAGCTTACTGTCAATAATGACCCCCAGTATCTTAATCTCTTCTGACAAGCCAATTTCGATTCCGCCCATATTCAGGAGTGGCACGTCGTATTTAAGTTTTTGCATTGGTTTTTTTCGGTGCAAATTTCATTTTGTTCCTAACGCCCCACTCGTGAACATAGGCAAGAGCGACATTGGCACGTTGCTGTACTTCCATCGCCGTGTCCCCGTCAAATACCAGTACGACATCGTCAGCAAAGACCTGGCAGTAATCGCCCCGGTTCTCCAGACCTTTGAGCAAGGGGTCGAGGAGCAAATTCCATAAAATCGGGCCCCCAATTGATCCCTGGACACATCCCTTATTGGTTTCTCTGGATATTTCTTCGCCTGCATATCTTAATTTTACTTTTCTATTTTTCAAGTAGCTGACCATGATTCTCCTGATGTTTTTAGGGCACTGTTCCTCCGCCAGTCTTTTGCCGATTGCAGGCCACCATGCTCCATCAAAAGCTCCTTCTATGTCCAAAGAAATCATTGTGACAAGTTTTTTCTGTTCTATTTTTCTACGGATGTGTTGAACTAGAACATAAAGGGAGTCTTCCGTACTTTTTTGGGGCATAAATGCATACCGACGTGTACTGAGTTTGGGGAGTAAATACCACTTTATCCCGCCCATGACTATTTTTTCGAGTATTTTTCCCATCACTGGCAAGAGTCCAATTGGTCTGTATGACCTAGGGTCAGTGTATCTTTCTTTCCCTGGTTTCCTTAATACTACCAATGTTGCCTCCTTCCACGTAACTGGAAAGTGGCTTAACTCTAGGCATTTGTTTGCCAATGATAGAAAAAATTCCGGATCCTGGAGTATTGCGTGCTTACAGATGTCTGCAGTAAGACCATCTGAGCCCGGCGCCTTTTTGGGATTGAAGCTATCTACGGCGGCTTTTAGTTCAACAAGGGTAAATGGTGGATCGTGGTACTCGTCATTTTCCAAGTTGTTTACTTGGTCAGCTTCTTGCCTTATCTGCCGGTGTTCTGCGTTATCGTCCTCTTGCTTGTCTTCTGGGTAAAAAGTACTTGCTAACATTTCTGCAGATTCTTTCCCACTCATTACTCTTCCTTCTTTGATGAGAGACAGATCCTCCTGTCTTTTTGTCGTCCTCCCTATGATCCGGTAAATGCCATCCCACATCCCTTCCTTGTCTTGTTTCTCACAGAATCCTTTCCAGCTATCTATTTGCGCCTTTTTTGCTTCTAATTCATAATCTTCTTTTGCTTTCAAGTATTCTTTGGCGACTTTCTCTTTCCGGATCGGCGCTGCCCAGCGGATTCTACGCTTCATGGTGACAACCTTTTTCTTCATTTGGGCTAGCTCTTCTGACCATCATGGCAAGTTAATTTTGTCTTTGTTTTTCTTTTTGGGGATACTACTATTGCATGCTTGCTTGATTACATCTACGTATGATTCTATCTTTTGATCTATTATTATTTGGTTATTTAATTTATTTATTTGTTCTTTGTTTAAATTTGCTTCTTCTTGTAGTTTGGCCAGTTTCTCATGAAATAGCTCCCAGTTCGCTTTTTTGTGTTAT
Organism: Philereme vetulata; assembly: GCA_918857605.2. Lineage (NCBI taxonomy): Eukaryota > Metazoa > Arthropoda > Insecta > Lepidoptera > Geometridae > Philereme > Philereme vetulata. The sequence goes on along the minus strand of OU975442.1, from coordinate 9,549,424 downwards.
AGATCCTGGTGGTTCTGCTAATGTTAATGCCTTTTGCTTTTGTCAATCTAAGTTTCAGCGTTATTGCATTGTGGTCAGAGCTTGTTATTCCTTCATCTACACTCCAGTCTTCTACCAGGTTTAGCATCTCCGTCGTACAGGCTGTTACATCTACAAAACTGGTGTACACCTTGTTTCCTCTTACAGTGTCAAACGTTGGCGTGTCACCTTCATTAAGCACCTGCATGCCCATTTCATCCAAAGTTCCCGCCATTTCTTCTCCCCTATAATCTACTTTTATACTTCCCCACCAGGTGCTCTTAGTATTGGCGTCACCACCAATTAGGATTTTTGTTGATCCAGTCTTCTCTATCTGTCTCAATTGCTCCAAGTAAGGCTTTATGTCCTGGTCTGGCTCAAAGTAATGAGACGAGTGCGATCTCCTAGGCACTTGTTCTAATTTTTACCACTACGATGTTGGATGTGGTAAAGTTAGGGCACTGTATAACATCAATCTCATCGTCAAAAACAGCTATAGCTGCTTTGATGACCTTTTCTCCTGGATTTGTGCACTGAAAAATCCTTGCTCCTCTGTAGTCTCTCATTATACTTATTCGCCCCACGTATGGCTCCTGGATTAGTGCAAACGCTATTTTCCTTTTTTCCGCCTCTAGCATCAGTTCCTGGGTTGCTAGTTCTTTTCGCTGGAGATTAGCTTGCACTACTAAATAATTTGGTTTGCAAAGTTTTTTGCTAGGGACGCCCTTAACAATAGGCTATAGTTGCCCTGGCCAATGCATCCCATCTCCTTCTAACCGGGCATTCTTGGGCAAAGGCATTATGACCTGTCCTATCTGTTTTTGCCTGCACGCAATTACAGCACGATGGGGCCGTACCAGCGAGCCAATCAACACACTCTCTCCTGGTGTGTGGTCCTCCACAGTGGCTGCATTTTTCTTGGGTCTCCCTACAGAAACGCCTGCTATGACCATATCCCAGGCATAACGAGCACTGTACGAGTGGCGACTGATCAGTCACTCGTACACGTTGCAGATCTATAAAGAGGGAACCCACATCGACCATGCGCTGCCAGATCGCGGGGGACACCCTCATCACGATGTGATTGGTGTGTGGGTTAGGTTAGGTTAGGTTAGGTAAGGTTTTTTTTTTCCTCTCTGGACGCAGCGGTCCGGCCCGCGAGCTATCCTACATGATGGCTTCTCCGATATGGGGGTCAGAGAGTATTCTTATACTATGGGATGTAATATTACTACACTAATATTACCATATGCAAGGATTTGTTTTTTTTATTTAGGGTAAATGCTACAATAAAAATGAACCTAACCCACCCTGGGTTAGGTTAGCATTTTTATTGTAGCATTTTGTTTTACATGAGGTAACAACTTCTTATTTCTATGCATATTTTACACAGTTTTTTAATGGAGCTTATCTTTAACTTTCTTAATTTTACTTAATTAAATATTACAATGTTTTCTTAGTCTTAAATTTAGGGTGGGAGGATTCGGTACACATTTTATTTTAACATTTTGTTTTTCATAAGTTTTTAACTTCTTATTTCTATACCTACATATTTTTACATAGCTTTAAAGTGGTGTATAGCTTTACATTTTAGTTGTCATGGGGTGACAGCTTCCCGCTTATTAACATTTACATTTTCTATTGGTACTAATGGTGCTAATCTATACATATACAGTATTCTTAGTTTTATATTACAATCTACTTTCTTATAATCTATTGGGTTACATGTTAATGGGCACTTGTCATATATTTTACATATATGATAATGCTTACTTGTTTTTATTGACTACCTTACTTACTACAAAATTACAATATTTAATAAATCTATCTCGTATATATTTATCCTCCATTATCCTGTTTATATTTTGTCTTTCGATATCTATTCCTATTTCAAATTCAACGTCAAATTTATACCGTGCATAAATGGGACAGTCCGTAATAACATGAAGAGCGCTCTCTTCCACCTGTGGATCACAGTCACACGCCGGGCTCTCCTTGCACTTGAAGCGATGCAAGTACGAGGAGAATCCGCCGTGTCCTGTCATGAGCTGGACAGTTCCTGGGGCCAACTTCAGGTTTCTAAGAACTGGGTACGCGCGAACAGCATCCGGAAAGAACACTTTAGTCGCTGACGCGGTTTCGCCGGTTTTGTAGCGCCGGTTCCATTCCTCCAGCGACTCCAGGCGGATTTGTCGCTTGGCAAATGAAACCGGACACTTGTCGTATTGTGGCTTTGTTTTCCGGTGTAGCGCTGCATCCTTCGCCAGTTCATCCGTTCTTTCGTTTCCTTCCAACCCTGCATGCGCCTTAATCCAAAATAACCTCAGTATTTTGCCGTTATCGTTGATCTTTTTGATATTAGCTTTCGTCTCCACGGCTAGGGGATGGAAGGAAGTGCTGTCCACCACAGCCTCCAGGGCGGACCTGGAGTCGCAGTAAACATTGCAGGAAGGCTCTCGGGACTTAAGCGCATACTTCGTCGCTCCAGACAGGGCCAGTAGTTCCGCCTGGTACACGGTGCAGCACTGTTCCAACAATAGCTTACGGGTACTTGTCTCCGTCGCGTCCTTCCATACGGAGAACGCGGCGCCGACTTTCCCCTCTATTTTACTGCCGTCTGTATAAATATTTAGGCCATCGTTAATGTGCTGTTCCAGTGCCGCCCCGTCCACCACGCACTTGAACTCTAGCTGCGTCTGTTCCGCAGGATGCAGCATATCCGCATATCCAACTCTTCTCTCCATCTCTCGGTCTCCTATTAGTCACTGGGTATAGCCTTTCTTTATTTCATAAAGCAAGGCTGCTTCCCGGGCTCTGATGTTTAGAGGAAGCAGCCCAGCGAGCAATAGTGCCGAGTTTAGAGAGACGGTTCTGTGCGCTTTTACCATTTTTTGTGCAAAGCCCCGCTGCACTGCGTTAAACTGTTTTTGTATTCCCAGTTTATTAGTGGCCGTCGCCCACGCACTCGCTGCGTAAAGGATGGTTGGCTCAACTACTGCAGTATAGATGGTCCTTACTATTTCAGGCTGCAATCCCCAATTTACCTTAGCAGCTCTCGACAGTTGTTTGTAGAAGTTGAGCGCTTTTCGGCAGACGTTCGCCACATGCGGATTAAAAGTCAGTTTGTCATCGATGATTAGGCCCAAAATTTAGATTTCTTTAGAAATCGGAATGCCAACACCTCCCATTTCCAGATGTGGGGTGTCGTACTTAAGCTTACGTGTTAATACCATGGCCATGGTTTTTTGTGGCGCAAATTTCAGTTTATTTCTGAAACCCCACATCCGTCCGTATTCAGCTCACCGCACTCCGAAAGGAGTTTGCGGAGTTAAGGGCAGAGCTGCGGCCGGCCGGACCTGCAACGGAGCTCCAGGATGGGAGTCAGCAACTGGACGTGGAGGGGTTGTCGCGCGCCATCATGGTCCAGGTAGGGACCATGGTGAACGCTAGGCTGGAAGCCCTAGAGAGTAGGCTTCTACCGGAAGTGCGTCTGCGGCCACCGTTAGCTGCGGACAAAACCCGCCTAAGCAGAGCGGAGGCTGAGCCCGAGCGTGAGGTGCCGACTGTGGTTCCGAAAGCATCCACCTCATCTCAGAAGAAGGGGAAGAAGATGAGCCTGGCGGCTAAGGAGGCGGCTACAGCAAATGTGCCGCGGTTAGAACTCTCTGCGCCTTCGCCGACAGGCGAGGCGTGGAGTACAGTGGTCCGTAAAGGCACAAAGAAGACGGCCAAAAAGACTGGCAAAAAGGTGGCTGCCATTCCCGCGTCTTCTCCTAAAGAAAAGCTCCGCCCACCCCGCTCGGTGGCCATCACCCTCACCCTGTTGCCAGGTAATGTGGAAAGCGGAGTGACGTATAAGGCGCTGCTCAGGAAAGCCAAGGAACGCGTTGACCTCAAGGGCCTCGGCATTGAGGAGATTCGTTTCAGGACGGAGGCAACAGGGGCTCGGGTGCTGGAGATACCCGGCGCCACGGGTGCTGTAAAAGCCGATTCTCTGGCGGAGAAACTCAGGGAGGTTTTAAGCGCGGACGTGGTGCGCGTACAGCGGCCGGTGATGCGCGCTGACATAAGAGTCACGGAGCTAGATGACTCCGCGACACCAGACGAAGTAGCGTCGGCCGTAGCAGAACAGGGTGGCTGCTCTGTCGACAGCATAAAAGCTGGCGTTATAGGCCCTCGCGGCTCACTGTGGCTGAGTTGCCCAGTCGCGGCTGCTAAAAAGGTGACGGGAGTTGGCCGGCTCAAAGTGGGCTGGATCTCAGCAAAGGTGGTGCTGCTTAACCGCTTGCCCATGAGATGCTTCCGTTGCCTCGAGGCCGGCCATGTTGGGAGCATGTGCAAGGCTGAGGTGGACCGCAGCGGTCTTTGTTACCGCTGTGGAAAACATGACCACAAGGCGAGGGACTGCCAGGCTGAGCCAAATTGCGCTGTATGTGCAGCGACCGGCAAGCCTGCGACGCACCCAATTGGTGGGAAAGAGTGCCCCGACACCGTAACCAGGTCCCAAAAGAGGCCTCGAACGAGTCAGAGAGGCCAGAAAAGGAGGGGGAAGGTGAAAGCGGGCTCCAAAGTCGCTCAGCCGTCCCAGCGCAACTCTCTGCGGAAGGAGGAGCAGATGGACACCGCAACTTAGATGGCGCTAGCATTCCTGCAGGCGAACGTCATGCACTCTGCCAGGACTCAGGACCTTTTGGTTCAGAGCATGGCAGAGTGCATGATAAAGGTAGCTGTGGTTGCCGAGCCGTATGTGGTCCCTCCCCGGAATGACTGGGTGGGTGACTGCGATGGCTTGGTGGCTATCGTAGCACCGGCGGCCGCGGGCGCTCCGTCGTATTGATCGAGTGTCCAAAGGTCGAGGGTGCGTGTTGGCTGTTGTGGGTGGTGTGGCGGTTGTGGGGGTGTATTTTTCGCCTAATTGAGGCCTCGCCGACTTCGAGCAAATGCTTGTAGACGTCGGGATCTTGATTGGGCAGATACCCTCCTACCCCATGCTTGTTGCTGGAGATTTCAACGCGAAATCAACTGCGTGGGGATCCCCAGCAACAGATACTAAGGAAGAGGCACTGGAAGAGTGGGCAATGTCCATGGGACTCACCCTTCTTAATACGGGGTCGGTTGACACATGCGTGCGACAGCAAGGGGGGTCTATCGTGGACTTAACGTTTGCGTCCCCCTCCCTGGTAAATCGTGTCCAGGGATGGAGAGTGTTGGAGGATGTGGAGACGCTATCGGATCACCGCTACATCCGCTACGAGGTGACCACATCCTCCACCACTCCACGAATAGGTTCTCGATTTCCTCTTGGAGGCGTCCCGCGTTGGGTGCTACGGCGCTTGGACCGGGATGTAGCAATAGAGGCGGCTCTGGTAGAGTTCTGGACTATGCCCGATCCTATTGAGGAGGTGGATGATGCGGCGGAGCGGCTACGGAGCGCTTTGACCCACGTCTGCGATGCCGCGATGCCGAGGGCCAAACCATTCCCGCCTCGGCGGGAAGTGCACTAGTGGCGCCCGAAGTTGGGCGAGTTACGCAGAGCCTGCGTTGCCGCGCGCTGTGTCTACACGCGGTACAGAAGGAGAAAGGTCCGTATTCAGAGCCAGGAGGACTCTATATACCAGGCTTACAGGACCACCTGCACAGCTCTGCAGATAGCCATCGCTCAGGCTAAGGAGGCAGCATGGGAAGAGTGGTTAGGGGTACTCGACCGTGATCCATGGGGGAGGCCGTACCGCGTTGTACGGCAAAAACTGCGACCTTGGGCCCCCCCGCTAACTACGAGTCTGGAGCCTTAACTACTGGAGCAAGTGGTGAGCACTCTCTTCCCTCAACGGGATGAGTGAGTGCCACTACCTATAGGCACCGGGTTGAGGGCACCGGGTTGAGACGCGAAAGTGACGCTGAGGCGGAGTTTGGGGTAGCTGTTATGAAGCTTCGGCTGAAGAACACTGCCTCAGGACTAGATGGCGTACCGGGCCGAGCCTTGGTGCTCGCGCTTGGAGAGATGGGGGAGTGGGTGTGGGCCTTATTTAATGCGTGCCTCAACGAGGGTAGATTTCCGAGGGCGTGGAAGACGGGAAAGCTCGTACTTCTTCGGAAGGACGGGCGCCCGGCTGAAATGCCGTCGGCCTATCGCCCCATCGTGCTTTTAGATGAGGTAAGCAAGCTCTTCGAGCGTGTGCTCGCTGCTCGACTCATCGAGAGCATGGACCCAGGGCTTGATGATGCGCAATATGGCTTCCGCCGGGGCCGTTCTACGGTGAGCGCGATCGCCCGGGTCAGGGACTTGGCAGAAGAGGTGGTTTCCGAGGGTGGAGTGTTATGGGCAGTATCTTTGGATATATCCAACGCGTTCAACACTCTGTCCTGGGAAACGGTTAAGGCGGCCCTCGAGTATCACGGCGTACCAGGGTATCTGCGGAGAGTGCTGGCAGATTACTTTGACGGCAGGGTCGTAGAATTCCCGACGAAGGACGGCTGGGGGAGAAAGGCGATGTCGTGTGGTGTTCCACAGGGGTCGGTCCTTGGACCACTCCTGTGGAACATCGGGTACGACTGGGCGTTGCGAGGTGTAACACTGGCGGGTATACACGTCACGTGTTACGCCGATGACACGCTCGTGACGGCCCGCGGAAGGACTCATCGGGAGGCGGCTCGCCTCGCTACGGCGGGCGTTGCCCAGATGGTCCATAGGATCAGGGCTCTGGGACTGGAGGTGGCCCTTAGTAAATCTGAGGCCCTAGTTTTTCATGGGCCTCGGAATGCGCCACCGCCCGGTTCCTCAATAATGGTAGGGGGAACTTCCATTGCCGTCGAGTCGACGATGAAGTACCTAGGAATCGTCCTCGACGGCACTTGGAAGTTTGACGAGCACTTCCGGCGGTTGGCCCCAAAACTTTTGGCTGCTGCCGGAGTACTCGGGAGATTACTCCCTAATGTAGGGGGTCCTGGAGGGGCATGTAGACGCCTATATGCCGGAGTAATAAGGTCGATGGCGCTCTATGGTGCGCCGATCTCTATCGTGTGTCCTTGCCGGTGTCCCGCCGTGGGAGTTTGACGCACAGGTGCTCGCGGCGAGGTATTGGTGGGGCGTGGAAGCGCAAGAGGAGGGCGACCGACCACATCCACAAGAGATCGCGCAGTGGGAAGAGGAAGCACGCGACAATCTCTTCCGAAAGTGGACAGCGCGTTTAGAGATCCCGGGGGCTAGCTGGGAACTGGTGGAGGCAGTTTGACCCATTCTTCGGGTTTGGGTCGAACGGAAGCACGGTGCACTCACCTATCACATCGCGCAAATGCTGACTGGACATGGCTGTTTCGGCAAGTATCTGTGCGAAGTGGCGAAACGAGAGCCGTCGGTGGAGTGCCACCATTGTGGAGGGGGAGTCGCTGATACGGCGCAACATACGCGCGAAGAGTGCCCAGCTTGGGCGGTGCCTCGCGCTGCCGTATCGGCTATTGTTGGAGGAGACCTATCGCTGGCGGTCCTGGTCAAGGCCATGGTCGAAAGCGAAGAGGCGTGGAGTGCGGTAGAAACCTTCTACGAAACCATTCTGACGCAGAAGGAAGCGGCGGAACGGGAGCGGGAGGAAGACCCGAACTCTCTACCGATTTGCCGCAGGCGGCACGGCCGGCGGCGCCTGGCCTACATAGCTAGAATGCCGCCATAACGAGGACCTGCGTGCGACGGATCGGGGGGTCTGTCGCCCGCGCTATGAGGTCCTGAGCTGGAAGACAACTTATGTGTTCCTAAGGTGCCTTAAGCGGAGTGAAAAAGAGCTTTCGAGCCTAGAAGAAGGGCCCAATAGGGCAGACGCTAAGGGAGGTGGCTACGGAAGAGTGTATAACTTACCCGCGGCCTCGACCGGAAGCGAGAGAAGGAACACCCAGGTGGATTTAGTCGGTATGGCACTTTAAGCTGAGTCCGACATATCCTTTCCGCTCCCCGGTGGGAAGGAATCCATAAAGAATTTCCCCTGGTAAAAAAAAAAAAAAAAAAGTTAGGTTAGGTTAGGTTAGGTGAGGTTAGAAGAAGAAGGTCCAGAGAGTTCAAGTCCAGGAGGTCCATGTCCAGTTGGTCTAGGTCCAATAGAGGGTCCAAGTCCGGGGGGTCCTGATCCAAGGGGTCCTGGTCTAGGAGGTCCAGGTCTAGGAGGTCCAGGTCTAGTAGGTCCAGGTCTAGGAGGTCCAGGTCTAGGGAGTCCAGATTTAGGGCGTCCAGGTCCAAGTGGTTTAGGTCTAGGTCTAGGGGGTCCAGGTCCAGGGGGTCAAGGTTTACCAGAAGTTTCAGGTCCAGGTAGTCCAGGTCCAGTAGGATCCAGGAGGTCCAAGTCCAGGTCTAGGGAGTCCAGGTCTAGGGTGTCCAGGTCTAGAGAGTTAGGGGCCAGGGGGATCCCGGATGTCTAGGTCTAGTGAGTCCAGGTCCAGAGAGTCCAGGTCCAAAAGGTCCACGTCTAGGTTGTCCAGGTCCAGGGAGTCCATGTCTAGGAGGGATCCAGGGAGTCCAGGTCCAGAGAGTCCAGGTCCAGGGGGTCCAGGTCCAGGGAGTCTAGGTCCAAAAGGTCAAGGTCTAGGAGGTCCAGGTCTAGGGGGGAACCAGGGGGTCCAGGTCCAGTTCCAGGTGGTCCAGGTTCAAGGGGTCCAGGTCCAGGGAGTACAGGTCCAGGAGGGATCTTGGGGGTCCAGGTCCAGGGAGTACCCCTTGGATCAGGACTCCTTGGCCCTGGACCCCCTGGACCTGGACCGCCTGGACTTGGACTCCCTGGGTCTTAACCCCCTGGACCTGGACCCCTGGATCAGGACTCCCTGGACCACCTCGATATCCTCTTTGATTGCTTCTTCCAATTTGATATACTATTTGATCGTTTTTTCCACCTCGATATCCTCTTTGATTGCTTATTCCCCTTTGATATACTCATTGATTGCTTCTTCCACTTAGACATCATTTTTGATTGCGGCTTGGATATCCTCCTATATTTCTACTTCCACTTAGATATCGGCTATGACTGCTTCTTCCACTTTGATATCCTCTTTGATTGTTACTTTCACTTCGATATCATCTTTGACTGCTTTTGTCACTTTGATATTCTCTTCTCTTTGATTGTTTTTTTTTTATTTAATATTCTATTTGATTATCTTCTTTTATCTCGATATCGTCTTTGATTGCTTCTTCTACTTCGATGTCCTCTTTGATTGCTTCTTCCACGTCGATATCCTCTTTGATTGCGGCTTCTACTTGGATATCCTTTTTTATTGCTACTCTCACTGATATCGAAGTGAGAGTAGCAATAAAAAAGGATATCCAAGTAGAAGCCGCAATCAAAGAGGATATCGATATCCTTTTTTATTGCTACTCTCACTGATATCGAAGTGAGAGTAGCAATAAAAAAGGATATCCAAGTAGAAGCCTTTGACTGATTCATACACTTCGATATCCTCGTTGATTACTTCATACCTTCTTAAGATACCTATCAATTTATAACAGCGATTGTCTTAATTATTTCTACCTACGTCTACGCTGCCTAACTACTATCAGTACGATCGCATTTGTTGCTGTGTGGTAAATAATTGTAAAAAGTCAAGTTTTAGTACCTACAGAAGATTAACAATTGATAGATTGAACTCCGCCATAAATACTAAATGCAGCACAATATGCAAATGAAAGCCTAATACGTGCAAAATATAGAGCAAAGTACTTAGCTGCTTACGATAGTTTCATACAATGGAAAAGCAACAAAAAACCCAGTCATTTTCTGAAAATGTGTTTTGGCGTATTTCTCTGAACTTGCCAATACTACATACAAACCCAGCTCCCAGTGGTGCATCTATTCCATGTTAAAAAGCATGGTTAGGCTCAAACATTGTGTTGAGATATCATAACGTACTGTAACCCACAACCATGTACCTACATCTCGTAACATGAGTTATTTGGTGCCTTCTCCTTCCAGTAATTTGTATGATTTACCTTTGTCGCCGACATTTACACAAGAAGTAAGTAAATGAAGATACCTACTAGAGAAGTGGCAAGTACCAATGTAAGACAAACTGAAATCGCCGTCAAAAACAATTCAATATCGTTTTGAAAATGGTACAGTCACCAATTGTTTTAATAATTAAACGAATTATGCAATACATGTTTGTTATTTCCTCGCAAGTGTGTTGAAAAAGTGCGTATGAAACTCGTGAGCAACTAGCTCACTAAACACTCGGTTGACTTACGCCGACTTACTGCAAACCACAGCCTCGTGTATAATGAGAAACTTAACTCACTTGTATCATAATATACTATTATTATATACTAGCTAACCCGCCCGCGGCATCGCACGGGTGGTTTTTTAATAAAAGATTACCCTTATTTTGCGCATTAAACTAAAAAGTAGCCTATGTCCTTTCCCAGGAAATAATCTATCTCCTTCGTGGACTTCACTGTGTATTGTCCATGATCTCCTTGCAAAATTACATTACCATCCATTCAGCCGTTTATTGGTGTAAAGGTAACAATCAAACAGAATTATGTATGTATTATACATATAAACCTTCCTCTTGAAACCTCACTCTATCTATTGCTGAAAACTGCATTAAAATCCATTGAGTAGTTTAAAAGATCTAAGCGAACAGACAGTAGAAGCGACTTCATTTAAAATATATTATGTAAAGAAGCTATGTCGTTTTCGTTTCACAAGAAAATCGTGGCATCAATGGTATATAGATAGAAATCATGCTAAAAAATAAAATCTGCACATGGCAGCATTACTCTGATAATTTGACTGTCAGTCAGTTGTCATGTCAAATGTCATGTCACTTTCATTTGTTTGTATGGACTGGACGTACGCGTCAAAAATTTAAACATTAACAAAAACCACAAATTACTCGTATTTAATCCAGATACTAAATTGGAAAAGCGACATAAAAATCGGACTGAGAAACAACGATTTGCGGTTGCGTTTTCCCCGCCGACACGTTTTGTTATGTATCTTGTGTTAAACTTGTAATTATGGCATCGGGATCAAAGAATGATATAGTGCAGAGGCTCCTGAATATAAGAATGGATGAAGGAGGCGCCAATGCCGCCGCTGGGGACCAGCAACCGCCCCAGAACATGCTGCCTTCCAACCAGATCGCGCGTCTGGCTCAGAGGGAGAGACAAGCAAACGAGGATGAAAGCCAAGCAAATGAGCCAATCGCGTCTTCTTCAGGCATCGAGAATCTACAGCCGTCCAACACCGGCGGACGTCTCCACAACTGGCAAGCAACTAAAACCACCGTCAAAGAGCGACTATCCTTCCTTTTCAATAATGAAATACTTTGCGATGTTCATTTCATTGTAGGCAAAGATGCTAACCAGCAAGTGATACCGGCGCATAAGTTTGTGCTTTCTGTGGGGAGCGCAGTTTTTGACGCGATGTTCAACGGAGTTCTAGCCACAAAGTCTGATGAGGTTGAGTTACCGGATGTCGAACCAGCAGCATTCTTGCATTTGCTAAAGTTCCTATACTCTGATGAAGTGAGAATTGGTCCTGAGAGTGTCATGACTACACTTTATACAGCTAAGAAATATGCAGTGGCTGCTTTAGAGGAGCACTGTGTAGATTTTCTGAAAAGTAACTTGGGTACTGACAATGCATTCTTACTCCTGACTCAGGCACGGCTGTTTGATGAGCCACAACTGGCTGCACTGTGCTTGGAGATGATTGATAAGAATACAGCTGATGCCCTCAATGCAGAGGGCTTCACTGATATTGATCAGGATACCTTGAATGCTGTGTTGGAAAGGTGAGGGTAACATTATTGTTTTTATACATTCCAATGTGATGACAAATTCAATGTTAGCACTACAATAAACTGTACATACCTTCTAATTTTCTTGTGTTGATTTAGTATGATAAACCTAATTGTGTACTGAATATTTACACTGCCAAACTTTTTATAATTCTGGCACATATTCAAGAAAATTACACAACTAAAACAGTCTCACAATAGACATACAAACCTAATAGTTTACAATCTTACAATCTTTTTGGGGTTCCGTACCTCAAGAGGTAAAAAAGGAACCGTTATAAGATCACTCTCTTGTCCGTCTGTCCATCTGTCCTTCTGTCTGTCCGTGTGTCACCACCGATTTTCTCAGGAACAGGTGGACCTAGCAAGTTCAAATTTATACCAGATGCTGAGGTCTATAGTCCCTATTACGTGTATTAAAATCAAGGTCCTGAGTCAACACGATAAATAGATATGGGCAAATTTAGATTTACACGAAAACTTGTAAATACCAAAATTTACCTTAATTTTAAACTTTTTTTTTTTTTTTCAAAATTTTCTCTTTACTTGTGCTGTAAGACCTTGCTTTTAACCAAAATTGACAATTCTAAGTCCCTATAGAAGTACCCTATAAGTTTTGGGTCGAAATCCTATATGGTAGTTCCCGTTGATCTAGAATCACGAAATTTGGCAAAAAGCAGAGTCTTACAGCACAAATAAAGGAAAATTGCAAAAAATAAAAAAAGGTGAAAATTAAAGGGTGTCCCTATACATACATAGTTGACGCCAATTAAGATAGTCCTCTGAGTTGTATGAAATTTAGAGGACAATTACATACAATTTGGAGGACTAGCTTAATCGGCACCAACCTCAAATAAGGTAAATAATAAAAGGTAAATAAATAAAATTGTGCTATTGAATAAAATAAATATTTAAGTCCCATACAACAGACACAATATTTTTTCCGTTTTTATAGATAACGGCACTGAACCCTTCATGCGCGAGTCCTTGCACTTGGCCGGTTTTATTAATCTATGTATAAATCAATTTCAGGGACACCCTTCGTATCAGAGAGGCTAAGATCTTTGCTTCAGTGCTTCGGTGGTCAGAAGCTGAATGCATCCGTCGCCAACTTCCAGTCACACCAACCAACCAGCGTATGGTCTTAGGCCGAGCCTTCAATGCCATCCGTTTCCCTCTCATGTCAGTTGAGGAATTCGCTATGGGGCCAGCTCAGAGTGGCTTGTTGGACGACAGAGAGATAGTCCAGTTATTTCTGTACTTTACTGTCAATCCCAAGCCCAACGTGGGATTCTTAGACACGCCAAGATGTTGCATGACAGGCAAAGAGTTGACAGTGAACAGATTTCCACAGACAGAGTCTAGATGGGGCTATAGTGGAACTACTGATAGGATTAGGTTCACTGTTGATCAGAGAATCTTTGTGGTTGGATTTGGTTTGTATGGATCTTACTTTGGACCGTCAGAGTATGAAGTTCATTTGCAGGTAAAGTTATAGACAGGTTTATATTTAATTATTGGACTAATCCACTGTGTCAATCGTGATTAATAAATGCAATAATTCCCTAAGGCGATGTGTGCTTGCGGTTTTGTGCATGCGGGACGCGTCTATCCGAGGATGCGCCGCAGCGTGCCGTCTCGCTCTTACAGCTCATATTACAGCTTGTCCATTTCATAATTCACAATAAAGTAATATTAGGTACAAAAAAATGCAAAAGTGCGTTTGTGCTTCTTTCAACAATAAACTATCTATCAATAATCATCATCGTTATATCAGCCATAGATTGTCCACTGATATACATAGGCAATCAAAGAGATTTGCACTCTGCAATTCAGTGTCGGTTTTCTAAGAGTAAGTTCATACTCCCGTGCCACATTTGGTGACTATGTAGGTATTTGCGTAGTTGAAGCCAAGTCTAGCGGCGCGCCGGTAGCATTATTACAGCGGATTTCAGGCACGTTCCGAATGGCCAATAGGCCTAGCACAGTAGCTTATAGACAAGGGTTTTGTCTTTTAAGTTGGAATCACTCCTAACCAAAAGGTAAACATATTTTTCGATAGCTAAAAAAAACCTTAAACTTACATACATATAAAAGCATCTTAAAAATATTAGTAGGTAGCACGTTGGGTAGGCTCACAAGCACACAGTCCTGAACCCACACTAGGATAATTTTTGCTTGACATTGACAAGACAATTATTTGACAATTGACACAAAGTAAATACGTTTCGTTACATCTAGGTGGGCAAAAGGCACCAATATTTTATAGATATGGGTCGTGTAAAAATATTTTGTGTGTGCACATTGTTACCTGAAATAAACGTTAAATTATATTATATTTAATTTATATCGAGCGAAGCGAGATCTCCAAATTAACTTAAAAAAAACTGAACTATGACGAAATTCACAGGGTACACCAGTGACCCCACAGTGCTGAAATTTTGTATTCTTGTAGGTTTAGTGACACAAATATAGGGAAAAGTCAGAAATCCAGAATAACTGCAATTTCTACCCATAAAACTAGTAACCAATTAACATGAATAATAACATTACATGTAATTTTAATGAAACTGTAGGTCAAGTTAGTTGTTTGTGTGGCACTATATCATTGATCGAGCGAAGCGAGATCTCTAAGTCAACTTGGGCAAATCGGCGCTGTGTGTATGTATGTTTGTCTGAGGTGGTTTTTCATTTCGTGACACTATTTTATTAGTCAAAGATTAAGGCCGGCTTGCACAATGATCCCTAAAAGTATTTAGTGGCTAAATAAGATTTAAAATCATATTTAGCCATTAAATACGTTTCGGCATGGTTGCGAGAGAAGCCCTAAGAATATTTCTTTTTGTCTTTTGGAAGACTCGCGAGATCTGAGTTCGGGGCGAACCACTAGTTAGTCAAAGATTTTGAATATTTTTATTTGTTCTTGTGAGAGCCGCGAGTTCTCAGTTCGGGGCGAACCACTAGTATATTATATTGTTTAATTAAATTAAATGAACCTAAATTAAATTTAACTAGACTTAACTTAACTAAACAAAACGAAACCAAACTAAACAAAATTAACCAAACTAAATTAAATTATATTACCTACATAAAATTGATAAATACATTTTTTTTTTTTTATTTTATTAAATAAATTGGAATGAAATGATTTATCCATATATCTACGTCGTATTTATTAAGAATCATGGGGAAAAAAACTTTATTGAAATATTTTTCATAACAAACGAATGTAGACGATATTTCACCGGACAGACGTACTAAAATATGATGATTTTGAGAAAACTTGCGATTTTTTTTATCGAGCCAAGTTTAGTCAATCGTGTTTCGGTTTCCATATTTCTATAATCTGTATAATCAATAATAATAATAAAGCCTTTATTAACAATCTTAAATACACATTACATATTTCTACTTAGTACCTACTACAAAATTTGTTTATGTATAGATATAAATAGAATAGTTTCAGATTAGAGGCCGGTTTTTGATTGTCTTGCTTTTCAGCATAGGCCTCCCCGAGTGTTCTCCACAAAGATTTATATCTTGCTTTTCTCGCCCAAGTCGTTCCCGCCACGGTATATACAATAATCATTATCAATTTAAAAAAATATATGTTTTTTTAGTATAAAACATTATACATGCGGATTTCCGTCAGGTCGAATTGCCTATTTTGTCTCCCATAGAGCCTTAAAGGTGAAAATAGACTGCAGCAGTTTCACTATTGCATATGGGAATGTATGCGACTAGCTCAAATGCTGCAGACACTTTTGACAGTTTACTTATATATTTTCCATCAAAATGTCGCCTGGAAGAAATCGCTTTCAGTGATAAAGCCACACATTGTACTATATTTAACATAATGTAATTCTTAACATCATCTTGATGTAAAATACAGTGTCTTATCAATCTGTCACCAAGTTTCAATAAAATGAACACAATTTGTTATATTCAGGTCATCCACCTAGCTACTAAGAAAGTATGTGGCTCAAACACCACCACATTTTGTTGCGACGGCACAGACGACACATTCAGGGCCATGTTTAAGGAGCCTGTTGAGATACTGCCGAACACTTCCTACATTGCCAGTGCTAAATTGAAGGTAAGTAAAGCTTGTGATGACATTCTCGACGCCTATATAATTGAGTTCATTAATACAGTTAGTTTATGGATACACATATCATTATACATCATACACCCCTCTTTTAACGTTACCGTAAAAATAGAAAGCTACGCCAATAAATAAAAAAAACCGTACCATTAACTATAAAAATGGCAAAAAAATCATGTCTGTTGTATGGGAGCCCCACTTAAATATTTATTTTATGCAATAGCACTATTTTATTTATTTACCGTACTCTAAATTGTATGAGCGCCCATATAACTCAGAGGACTATCGTAAATGGCGTCAACTATGTATGTATGTATGTATGGGGACAACCTTTAATTTTCAACATTTGTTATTTTTTGTATTTTTCATTTATTTGTGCTGTAAGACTTTGCTTTTTGCCAAATTTCGTGATTCTAGGTCAACGGGAACTATCATATAGGTTTTCGACCCAAAACCTATAGGGTACTTCCGGTTAACCTAAAATTGTCAATTTTGGTTAAAAGCAAGGTCTTTTACAGCACAAATAAAGAGAAGATTCCGAAAAAAAGTTGTAAATTAAGGTAAATTTTGGTACTTACAAGTTTTCGTGATAATCTAATTTTGCCCATATCTTTTTATATTGTTGACTTAGGACCTTAATTTTTATACACCTAATAGGAACTATATACCTCAATATCTGGTATAAATTTCAACTTGCTAGGTCTACCCGTTCCTGAGAAAATCGGTGGTGACACACGGACAGACGGACAAGAGAGTGGTCTTAAAAGGGTTCCTTGTTTTACCTTTTAAGGTACGAAACCCTGAAAAATATGCGTATGAATTTTATCCCCCTGGTGGAAATCTGATCTCCTACTCAGTAGGTATTCCAGGATATTCAACATTTGGAATTTAAATTAAACATTTCCCTCTACCAAATATGTTCTACCTATAATAACTGTTTGTCTGGATTACACAAAGGTTAACTGGAAGAGAATGCTATCTACCATTAAGTTCGCCTATGTACATATTATTTTTATTTTGTGCAATTAAGAGTTT
Organism: Philereme vetulata; assembly: GCA_918857605.2. Taxonomy (NCBI): domain Eukaryota; kingdom Metazoa; phylum Arthropoda; class Insecta; order Lepidoptera; family Geometridae; genus Philereme; species Philereme vetulata. The sequence continues at coordinate 9,532,491 of OU975442.1, read as the reverse complement.
TCATTCATTCATTTTGAACCATGAACTTTTGCTTAATAGTTAGAATCCATACAAGACAGGTTGAAAGAATCAAGCTCATCACTGCTTATGGATATTATACATAATCAACACCATATCTTTACACAGTATAAAATGAAGTCGTTTCCGCTGTCTGTTCGCTTAGATCTTTTAAACTACTCAACGGATTTTAATGCAGTTTTCAGCAATAGATAGAGTGATTCAAGAGGAAGGTTTATATGTATAATACATACATAGTAACTGCGAAAGTAACTGTTTGTTTGTTACCTTTTCATAACTGAACGGCTGAACGGATCGTAATGAAATTTGGCAAGAAGAGTGCGAAAAAGTAGGGTAATGTTGTTATTGAAAAGCCACGCATGTGAAGCCGCGGGCGGGTCACCTAGTATTATATATATAGTTTATGTATATGGCGTAAAAAGAGAGATTTTATAAGTTAAATGGCTCCCACTATGTGTCAGGTCTCTGGCTGGTATCATAGCTCCCTAGGACCATTTTCAAGATTGATTGAAACTGGGTTAGGGGTGGACTTAGAGTTAATTGTTGTTCCATCCGGTCCTTTAAATTTCATAAAAATGTACTGTTTAATATTAATTTTCCAGGGCACTGACTCGTATTACGGCACCAAAGGCCTCCGCCGTGTGACGGTCGACTGCAACAACGGCGAGAAGGTCGTCTTCCAGTTCTCCTACGCAGCCGGGAACAACAACGGAACGTCGGTTGAAGACGGACAGATCCCCGCGATCATATTCTATATCTGAAGGTAGAGAGGGTTGTTATTTAGACCAAAAAGCATTCTTGCATACTTTAATCTAGATAAAAATCTTTATAATTATTATTTTGTCAACTATCGCTGTGTATCATGGACATAGGATGGAGTAACCAGACTTAAAATATAAAAATGATGTCGCTAACAGATCAGAATATTCGACGGTGCCTAAGTTCTTTTGATTTCATTTCAAATGATGATTGCCAAATAATGTGGGTTAGGATAGCGTACTAACCTCCAGCCTGGTCGCTCATCTCTTCATCTGACTGTACATTTCATTTATTTACCGGTACATCGTCAAAATTAGTAGTAAAAAATTACCGATACCCAAAAATCGATACTGCATGAACTATAGCTAAACGTTTATGGTATCGGTAATCAATTACAGTTATTTTATCTCTAGCATTAAGTATAGCTCAGGCAAACGTCATTGTATCGCTAATATAATATCGATGCGTTATTTTTCCTCGCAGTAAATGCCGATGAAAGGTATCGTTATATTTTATTGGTATGCAAAACGACACTGATATATCGACTTTTTAATTGAAGCTTGTATACTTTATGTCGGTATTTCCAGTACAAAAAAGTTACTAAGTTAATTCAGATTTCCGGAAATCAAGTGAGGGCGTTTTGTTGGGTAGCCTCCTCTATAGTATTTATAACAGAATGTGTGGCTACTCTTAAATTCTTAACTAATATTCATTGTAACCAACCCAGTACGGGTCCAGTCTTGCAAGAAAAGTTAGCGTTGATATGACTTGCGTGAAGAGTAAAAATAATGCCAGGTGAGACTGATGCAATCAGATTCAGTTTGAACTGGTAAAATCTGATAATAAGGTTGATTAAAATTGATTAGTACCTCTTTACTTCATAATTTTTGACAGGTTTGCAACCGACTGATTGAAATTGATTGTCACAAAGTTAAAGACTCCCATGGACTGACATCATTTTCATACTTGATATCGCATATCCCGGCCAGGCCACAACTTCTGTAGACCGAGCTCGATATACTATAAAGTTTGTGTATACCGGTCAAATGCGTCATCTTTACCCAAAAGGATCAACTTTACCTTAGTCTTCCTTGCATGATAAAAACTCAAATTTGACAAAATGGTACTAGGGTAGAATTTTTATTACTATTTTAGTAGCTTTCTAATGAATAACTGGTATCCCAAAACTTTTTTCAAGCTGGTAACATAGACAGTTGTCAAAATCTTTAAGATTGTTTGTAAAATAACGGTAATTTAACTAACAGACCATGTTGGCAACACATCAACGAATATTATCTTTACCTAGTTTGCTTAGTTCTAGCAGAATCCAAGGAGAAAATAGTAGTAATTAAAGTTGCCAAAATTGTGTCATCTTTACCTGATTGTTATTTTTCGTGGTAGTGCCGTAACTATGAGGCTTAGGAACACAAATTATGAATAGAACTAAAGGGAAATACTGCTTAATTACATAAAAACTGAATATTAAACCCCCCTAGTAAAACAAATACGCAATATAGGTATTTTCTCATAAAAATATGGTAAAGATCGCCTACTTGACGGTACCTTATTTTCTATGGAAATGTGAACAGCGCCCCTAGCAGGAAGTATAGATAACTTAGTTTTATAAACTTCCTGCTAGGGGTGCTGTTTACTACATCTCCGTAGAAGATAAGGTATACGAAAACTTTATACTTTAAATATATTGAGCGTAATTTTCGCACTCAGCCTACCGAACAACTCAAAAAGAGTTTTGTCTTGAGAACTATCGGTTCTCTTCCTATCCAACTAGGGTTGCCACATTTTATTTAATCAAGTGCGTTGTGTTTTCTCCTCATTTCCCTCTGTAAAACTAGTCAGCCAAAAAAATATTTTATCTAGAAAAAATTAACAACCCCACATCCTCTTATTGATCTCTTGTATGGTTTCATGTTCCTTATTAAATTGAATGACATATCAAAACACCAACTACAATATACTGATTTAGGGGCGTGTCATAATTTAAGATCTAAAATGTGACTTTAAACACTAGGATACAATCAGCGCGACAAGGTAATTGACGTTCTGATATCTTATGCAGTCTACACACCAAAGCCGCGGACTCGCCGACACAGCCCGGCGGCATTGTTGTTGGGTCATGCCGCCGACACGTGCCGGGTAGCACGCGCGGGTTCAAGTCGTCAAGATGATTGTCTAAATAAATCAGCCCGATTGTGTCGGCGGCTCGGCGACTTTGGTGTCTAGACTGCTTTAAAATCCAAGGCAAGGATCTTTAAGCAGACCAGCCATTGCACGTCCTTTGCTGAACATAGGCTTTCCCCATACATTCGCAGAGCGGCCGATTTGAGGCATTAAAAGAACTGAAATTGACTACACGCCAAAGCCGCCTACACAGCCCGGCGGCATTGTTGTTGGGTCATGCCGCCCACATGTGCCGGGTAGCACGCGCTGGTTCAAATCGCCAAGATGATTGTCTAAATAAATCAGCCCGATTGTGTCGGCGGCTCGGCGACTTTCGTGCTGTAAAATCTAAGGCAAGGATCTTTAAGCAGACCAGCCATTGCACGTCCTTTGCTGAACATAGGCCTTCCCCATACATTCGCAAAGCATCAAAGGAACTGAAATTGTTAATCTATCTAGTAGCTGAGTGTACCAGAGCTAACTAGTTCGGTGTTTGTTAAAGATTGTTTAGTTTTACGCGTATTAAAACTCGTAACTCACATCTTCCTACATTTTGTGGTGCTTTTACATAGAGCGGCGAACCCGCTTCTTTTTGAAATTACTAAATAATGTAATTATGTTATATGGCCAAGGCATAAGTGGCTAAATCATAAATATGAATGTACAAAACAGCCATTTCAACTTCAGGGCCCTGAAGTTAGCCGTTAGACTGCAAAATTTCCTAGAAACTTAATTGTCTATAGCCTACCTATGTTTTCACCTGTTATGATTCACTGGTAGAAAATGCTGCTTAGCATTAAATTCTTTTGTAATTTTTTCTCATTGTGCAACAAAGAATTAAATAAATTAATATTGCACAGTCTCGGCTAACTTCACGTTTGCCTAGATCCGCCGTCGGAACCGTAAGAAATTAAAAATGTAGATCTAAATTATATTTCATAGAAGCACTTTATTTTCACATACCAAGATCTCTATCATTGAATACTGATACATTATAAATAAATAAAATAAATATTGCTGGACATTTCACACTATCTAGCCCCAAACTAAGCAGAGCTTGTACTATGGGAACCAGATAACTGATATAATACTTATATAAATTTTTTTTTGTAAATACATACTTATAATATATAGAGAAACAACCAGACCCGGAACAAATATCTGTAGATCGTGCAAACATTGGTTCCGCGGCGAGAATCGAACCCGCCACCTCCTGCGTCCCAGCCGACTATTCGCCCACTGCACCACGGAGGTCGTCATCATTCATACTAATATATATTCAATGTTGGAGATCTTGGCTCAAATTGCGCGCCCCATAATTCGCCAAGTTCGCCTTACAACTTACGCCTTTTCCCGCTCAGTGTGAATATGTCATTACATTTTAATAGTGTCCCACGAGATCCGCTTAAGAAATCTCTTTGCTCGGCTAGATTTCGATCAGATATAAAATATCTTCATAGAAGACGAATGTTGCCTTTGATGAACATATCTTTAAACCCGGTATACTTACTGAAAGAATGAAAAGAGTGAATAGATTGAAATCTAGCTGATTGAAAGATATCTTCAGCGGCCATTTTGAATATAGTAGGAAAAACTGTGATAGGATTGTAGATGTAAGTATTTGGATTGAATAAGAATATCACTGAAAGGGTAGCTTGATTGCTGGGGCCACTATTTGGCCATCAGTTATCAAAATTTGATTGAGAGTATTGGAAAGATATTTTTGTATTTTCATTTTAACATAAATTTAAGTCTTGCGTCTACATAACTGCGTCGCGCCAGTTAGATTACAAGATAATTACATGAACAACTAGTATTTTTTGAGAAATAAATTGCGGCGGTTTGTCGTGATATCAAAAGTCAAATATACAATGCGTGCGATGAGGCCAGAGCAACATTGTGGACGCAAGGTATACTTAGAGCTTTTAGCTAGTAAGTCTCATTTAATGTAATTCGTTATTTGTAATGCTAATATGAACAAAAACTGCAATATATCAAATATCTGCAAAAAAAATAAGGTGCCAAATAACAGTCACAATTATTTTTTGTCAAACATAGTATAAAAACATTAAATCCCCCTAAATTTAAAACTAGAATGTATAAAAATTGTTTTATGTCTTCAAAGAAGTGTATTTTTGTTGTCACATCTTTATTTGGTATTTTCTAGTCGTCCCTTGTATTAAATTCTCAACTTTCTTATTATCTTTACGACTTTTTTAAAGCCAATTAGTTAAATATTGGTTTCCTCGACTGAATACAACTGGAGCGGTCCAGGGAAATAGGAGCTAGTTCACATCTTTTCTTCCCTATCAATGTACAGTCTGGATTCATAATTGCAGTCATAACTTACCCCTGCTGCTGCTGACTATTTTAACTGTAAACTATGACTGCACTTATGCCTACTGTACCTACTGTTAAAGCCAAAAATACTGCCAAACTGGCGACGGGCCACAGTCGTTACTTCTATAACCTCTTCTCTTTTCCCTTGTTAAGATAGAAAGTCTGAACGTCTAATTCCCTGTATCCTTCAAACTCCACAGTAGAAATAAAATTTATAATTTTCTCTTATGGGAAGTATTGGTACGAGATGTATTCAAACGGAATTGATGTGCGTATTCCTAAGTGTGTTATAGTATTTGTAATTTTGTATAGTGGAAACTGTTTGTTTAGATGTCATTTCAATAAATAACCTCTGTAAAATTAAAGAGTATTTCTATACAAACAACCCAATAACCTAATGTATAATTGTCTGCCATTGAAAAGTTCTGCTTAAATGGATCCTAGCTGTAGTGCTGTAGTAGTGTCGCATCATTATTCTTCCGCGTTTCTAAGGGAATTTTTGTAAGAGAACAGACGTTATTTATCATAGAAAATAATATATTCACTTGATCAACACACTAAAACTCTCAAAACGATGTAAAACCATTACAACATAATTTTATGGTTCTATGAGCAGCCCATGTCGTTCTGCCATTCCAGATGTTTCTTAGCCAAATTCTTAGAGACAGGCTTTGTCTTCTCGATGGCAGACAGTATATCAGATGGGTCTAACCTATCTCTCTTGCCAGCATTCGTACCTGGGGATAAAAATAGGTATCAATTATATAGCCCGCTTTGCTCTCGGTCTCAAGAGGTGACGATGCTCGCTCAATCTCTGAAAATTTTGGTTCGTTGCGCACATAGGCCAGATCGTAATGCCTACCCGATTAGTTAGGAACTACTCGTCTCGCTTCTATTTAACTTTTTATGTGTTTTATAGTGGCTCGCTTAGCTCGCCTCGCTCTATGGTGGTTACGTTGATGTCATGTCATAGTTTGAGAAATCGAGGGCTATAACTTACTTTGTCCCATCATATGAGGTAGTATCTTCCTTACAGTGCACATAAGAGCCTCCTTGCAGACCAGCTTGATATCACTTCCTGAGTAACCCTCAGTCTTCGCAGCCAGCTCCTTGAAGTTCACTTTAGGAACTAGCTCTATGCTCTTGGAGCTAAGAAACTTCTCGAACAGTTCTACGCGTGTCTTGAAATCAGGGAGAGGGATGCTGATCCGCTTCTCTAGCCTTCTTAGCATAGCTGGGTCGATGTCCCTGAATATAAATGCAAAAAAAAACAAAATTGTGTTATAGAATCAAATCATGTTTGACGTATTTTAGATAGATAACTATAGTCAAGTTCATCTTCTTCTACGAGTCGACGATTCACTTCTCAATCACAATAAGGATGAATAAAAATTTTGCAAGTATCTACTTACCATGGCATGTTGGAGTTTGCCAGAAGAAATACAATGCCATCACGCCCTTGTATACCATCTAGTTCAGTTAGGAGTTGCGCTTGCAGTCTTCGAGAAGCTTCGTGCTCGCCTGGAGACGATCTCGATCGAGCCAATGTTTCTACTTCGTCGATAAAGATGATTGACGGGGAGTAGTATGATGCCATTTCAAACAGCACCTGTAGGTAATCGAAATAGTAGTCTAAATGCGATTCTGTCAAAAACGACAGCACGGTGTATGGGCAAAGGTTATTTTATTCTACTCGAGGCCAACTGCTTATAAGGGCGGTACCGACCGGCTTATGCACTAAAGCATGAAAGCGTTCAGATGTAAATGCTGCTTCCGATAATTCTGTAGGCAAAGTCTTAGTGCATCCTACTATGAAAACTGCCGAGGTTTGGAATACCTTGACCCACCAGAGGAGTATTCTGGAAGAACAAGTACCTTGACAATCTTTTCAGATTCGCCCCGCCATTTGTTAACCACAGTGCCGCAGGTGATGTTGAAGAAGGTGCACTGACTTTGGTCGGCCACAGCCCGAGCCAACTGAGTCTTTCCCGTTCCAGGCGGTCCATGCAAAAGCACACCTCGCCACGGCTCTAGCAAATCCGTGAACATTTCGGGATATCTGAAATTTGGAGTTAGCTAATTACTGGTACTAGAACTTATTGCTCGGCGGAGTAGGTTGACCTTCCAATTACAAACCTCGGGTGTGGTCAAAAGTAGGTGCCTGTTTCTCACCTGACTGGATAAACCACAGATTCCATCAGCAAACTCTTTGCTTCAGGCAGACCTTTGATGTCGTCCCATGACACACTGGTCGGTCTGATTATATCCTGGTACAGAAGCTCCACCAACTCCCTCTTCTCACAGCCGGCATTTGATAGGAAACCAGCCAGAGATTTCCTTTCGATTGCTGGGATTGCGTTCTCAACAATGACATGATCTTCCTGAAATATATTGAAAACCATAATGATTTTGTGCCTCTGCTTCAGCGTGAATTTTGGCTCTATGTTATCGTCAAATAACTTATTTACACGGACCATACTTTATTGTGAAAAAACAATAATCATGGGTACACACGGCTACACATCATGCTATAATTTTCCAGTATAAGCTGACCTCGCATTGTGTCGGCTTTTCGTAGAATGAGAGGTCAGCTTATTCTGGAAAATATAGCTAGATGTGTAGCCGTGTGTACCTGTAACAACTTGGTAACGGCTAAGGTCCCCGGCAGATCAGGTTCATCTTTCAAATCCACATAGGTTTCTACTCTTGGACCTTTCCTGGTAGGCGGACGACGTATGGGTGGACGCTCCTCCGCCTTCCGGCAGAACTGTGGCTGCTTGTTGAACCGGATGAGATAGTAGCTGCAGTAGTCCTGAAACGATGTCCATGGCCTAGTTTTCCTCATAGTTTTAGAGAACAGAAATATATTAATTGATCGAGCGAGCGAAGATCTCAGTGGCAACTCGGGCGATTTTGCTTTTGTATGTTTGTACCTATGTACATAGGCTGCTATTTAAGAATCCGGAACTGGCCACTGCATAAATAATATTTAAAAAGAAATTATCACGTTTGAAAATGGAACTCTTTGGCTGTAGAATGCAGGTTATTTCGTCCGTCTGTCAATTGTTTTCATTGTGTGGCGCGATTTCAAAAATTGCGTGTCATTATCACAATGGATTTATCTCGAGAAAATTTTCGTGCGATGATTTTTTATGATTTTCGACGTGGTCTAACTCAACAGCAGTGTATCGATCAACTCAGTTCGACTTTTGGGGATAAAGCACCATCGAAGACTACTGTGTATCACTGGTTTAGTGAGTTTAATCGTGGACGTCGTATGCTCACGGACGAAATTAAAGATGGTCGGCCTAAATCAGTTGTTGTGCCACGAAACATCGACGCAGTGCGTAAACTAATAATGCAAGATCGTCATGTGACATATCGAGAGATAGAGGCGATCTTGGGCATTAGTATGACGAGTATACATAAGATATTACACGAACACTTGGCTGCAAAAAAAGTTAGTTCGCGTTGGATACCGCACAACTTGACAATAGATCAAAAACAGGCTCGTGTCGATTGGTGCAAAAAAATGATAAAAAAATACAATCGTGGTGCATCAAAAGCTGTATATAATATCTACACAGGTGATGAATCCTGGATTTATGCATATGACCCCGAAACTAAGCAACAGTCAACAGTTTGGGTCTTCCAACATGAGCCGAACCCAACAAAAGTTGCTCGTGCGAAAAGCACTTTGAAGCAAATGGTCGCCTGTTTTTTTTGGTATAGATGGACACGTGGCTACTGTACCCCTATAAAATTGTAAATCTGTTAATTCAGAGTGGTACACGACCATTTGTTTGCCAGAAGTCTTTGCAGAAATCAGGAAGAATAATCCACAACACAGAATCATTCTCCATCACGACAATGCAAGCTGTCACACTTCGGGTGAAACCGATATTTGGAGGGTGAAACGGTGGAATTAACGGGTCATCCGCCATATAGCCCTGATTTGGCACCCAACGACTTCTTTTTATTCCCAACCGTGAAGAATAAATTACGTGGTCAACGATTTTCAACCCGAGAAGAAGCCGTTGAGGCATTCAAAAATCATGTTTTGGAGATACCGTCTTCCGATTGGAAAAAGTGCTATGAAAACTGGTTTCACCGAATGCAAAAGTGCATTGATCATCATGGCGAATATTTTGAAAAGCAATAAAACCATATTTAACAGTCAATGATAGTTATTTTATTCCGGATACATAAATAGCAGCCCTCGTATGTATCTTTTTTCGGAAGAACCTATCAAACCGTTAATTCGATCTGCATGAAATTTAGTCATAATTTAGTAGATCGATAGCTTGTGCTATAAACAGTTGCTGGTGAGTATATGAGCTGAATTGATAGAGGGGTTGTTAAGCTATAGGTTCCGAAGGAAGGTAATAAAAAATAAAGTGATACAAATATACCTGTCAAGTGGTTTATCTTAAGAAATAAAATATAAAAGAAACACATACCTGGTACCTGGAACCAAAGGTACCTTTTACATACCTTGTCCTGAAAATTATAAACACAAAAAAATCAGCCAAATCGGTCGAGCCGTTCTCAAGTGATAATCTTTCATACAATTGATTTTTATAAATACAGTGTAAACTCGCATGTAACGACACTCGTTTTAACGACAAACTCTCTAAAGCGTCGAAATCACTCGGCTTTGGTTGGTTTAGCTTGTCTTGCATACAATGGTACACTCTGTATAGCATTACACCCACTCTAAATAACGACAACAATTTGTAATAAAAAGTTCTTTTTAAGTTGCCAAATTAGTAAAAACTGCGCAGCTGTGTATATCCTTTTGTCGTTTTATTATCCTAGACCATAATAAACTCGACTGTCGGCATCATACACACCAAACTTTCTAAGAAATCCGTTCTTTTGTTTACAAAATGGGATTGCTTGCACGTGTAGCTGCAGACTGTTGTTAGTAGAAGTGATGGATTTTATCTATACGCTGTCGTATTCTTAGTAGCTCACAAACTTTCAAATTGTAAACATGACTAGTAAGAGAAAATCACTGTGACACACACAGATTTTACTTCTCTCCATTTAACGACAACTCTCTATAACGTCAAAATATGCTCAGTCCCTTTAGTGTCGTTATATAGAGTTTACACTGTATGTATTATCGAAGACATTGCCACATTTTTTTACCCATACAAATTGATGAATAAATATCAGCTAAACTTGAATTAAATTAACAAATTTAGACCTCTACTTCGCACTTGTCGATTACAAGGAGTTAATCATAAAATCATAACGGTTTCCAATATTATACCTACCTAATATCAATGTAGGACGTTTATCTTGGACATTGTTTATTACTTGGCCCGGGCTCTCAGGTGAATTAAATATCCAGTCGAGTTCAGTTAGGATGGTACTTATTGGTAAAAGGATTAACCAGCTGAAGTGGAGATGGGCGGGCCACAGTAACCGAGTGGTGGCCGCGTAAAGGGCGCAGATCAGTTAGGAGACCACCTGCCAGATGGTCGGACGACATCGCGTACATTTTTTTTTTTTTATAATGCTTATATGACAAACGAGCATGCAGTCCACCAGATGTTAAGTGGATACTGCAGCCCATGGATATCCACATAGAATTCGAAACAAGCTATTATGTTGTCTTGATATCTATGTGGATACGTTGCCATACTATAGGACTTGCTGTTATGCCTATGTGCCAGTAATTACAGAAACATATCATTACCATCTACCCGGAACACAGCAGCACAAGTACTGCTATTTGGCGACAGATAAAGGTAATGGGATTGTGTAGGCAATTTTAGAAAATCCAAGTTGAAAAAAGCTACAAATTCCATAATCATAGCCCTAAAAACCTGACTAAAACCGTTCACAACAAACTGTAACTTCGGTTCTACTTTAGTTAGCTACCTGATTAATATTCAGCAGCCTATATTAGTTAGAGAGAAATTTCGAAGTCCCACTGACCTATAAACCTACTCGTTCCAACAAAATACAAACAACCCAGTTACTTATTGTGTAAGTGTGTCGTCATAGACTGCAATCACACATAAAACAGACAGTCGCCGATGTCTACAAAGCTAATGTTTACAGATAGGTAATACAAAAAGCCCCGTTGCGAGATCTTCAATCGTACAATCTCCGATAAAGAGGCGCCGATATCGAATTTTACGTAAATGCAACCATCGACTGGCGTCTAAGAGTCTGTTGTGCAGCCGGCAAATCTCCAAGGGATAAATCAAACACGAACGTATACGGGAAACTAGTACCTAAATGGCGTATCATCATCGTAAATCGGATGGACCCTTAAGCCATAGGGAATACCAATAAGCAGGATTTCTTTTTATATCTTGATCGTTTAGAGGTGGTTGTTAATAATTCGGGCTAGTTTACCTCTGAAATATCCTTGGATTTCCCGATAAAAAGCGCTAATGCGTAGTAGAATGCAACGAAAGTAAAAGGAGTAATCGTTTTAGAGTTCCTCCAATGAATTATACTAAGCTCAAACGAGAAACCATTTTGTCCGCTAAAATTTAATTCAGGTGGGTAAATGGAACGTTTGGCAAATGGGTTGCAAGGCAATCGTGCGAACGAAAACTGTGAATTTCTTTTCGGGAAATCATGTCACACAATTTCCAGCAGCCTCAACACAAATAGATTAATCATTCTGAACACTTATCCCATGTTTAAAACGCTTTTTTCGTATGTATTATCATGGTATGTAGTTTATGCTGTGTATGTTTATGTTGTTATATTATTTTTAAATCCGAACATGTATTGTTATCTTATTAGGCACCGTCATAGATAACTTAGTTTAATTTATATAATGGTGACTGGCAATATTTATTTAGTATTATATAGGTACTCGTTTACCAGTGTTCGTGTCCTCACTTAGGCCCTGTCAGAAAACCAGCGCTGCCTCGTACCCAACAAGGTCCGAAGCAGCCCATGCTGATACAGGGACCATTTTGTCCCCACGCAACACCACCATTGTCTGTGTTATTTTATTATTGTACACTGTCTGTGGGAGCAAATAAATGTGTTTTCTTTCTTTCTTTCTTTCATCATCATCCACAGCCTGACTTCACCCATTGTTGGGTATAGGCCTCCCCAAGTTTGTGCCATCCACCACGGTCCTGCGCTAGTCTCACCCACTGACAGCCCGCGACCTGGGGGGAAAATAATCTTGATCAATTATTATTGATCATCTTTCACTTTTCCAGGATATAGGGATAAGTAAAAGCGTAGCTGCTAAAGGATCTGTTTATTAAACCAATAATAATTCAAATACCTAGTACACCTCCCTAGTACGACACCCATGAGGCAGTCAATTCATTTGGCTGTAGAACACAAGAAGTTACGAGTTTGACGCAAGTAGAGCGGATATATCCTAAAGGAAACTGTCACATACTTTGTGTATGAGAATATGTAGCGCCTAGCTAGACCAAGAGTTAAAAGATCCGCTATCTAATCTAGAAGTCGTGGGTTATAATCACAACAGACTGACATAAGTCCTTGCATTTTATTTTTAGAATCATCCGTAATAACAACTGATCTAGGACACTGTAAATACCTATTCATCGTGTTTCTGTCTTTTTCCCACGTTAGTTATATTATGCACAATGGATACGTATGTCTTTTTCTAGCATATCTCTCTATCAGTCGTCATCTTAGTTTTGTGTGTTTTAGTTGTATTTAGGTAATGCTTGGACCGAAAAATGATCATCAACCTTACAGTCAGACGAAATGGTTCTCAATGATCTATTCCAATATTGGATATATCGATGTCGATCTGATCGATATCATCTGATGTTAATGAATATGGCATACCCATTAACATCAGACGGATAATTTAGATAAAAACTACATACAGATTAAATTAACTCATTTAAAAAGTAAAATATTCTTCCTCAACAAGGAAAAGGCTATGCTTAGTATCTCGTTTCAGGAACCACTCAGAATATGCATTCTAAATACAGTTAAATTATTATACTAATACTTTAACTATACTAATATTTTATAGAGGTAAGATTTAAATGAATTAATTAATGAAATACTCTTTTCGCACCACTTGCTCAAAAAAGTGACATTCTATGCCACAAAAAGCGAACATAACAATAGTCATTTTTAATCTGTTAAAAACAGGGAAAGAAAATTGTACTGAATTTCATTCATCCTCTAGGGGAGAATGTGATTTAAATTTGGAATACTTACCGAAATTTATACTGAACTACATCTGTGTTTACAGCATTGAGTTTGTATATAAAGCATTATACATCTTTTTGAAAAAGGAATACGCATTTATTATGCAGTTATGATTATTAAATAAAATTACGAAAACCGACGAGGCCGTATGAGCTTGATGCCTTTGCTTTTCCGACAAAAAAATATTAGTCTAGGAATTTGCCGCGTTTTTGTTTTCTTCAAATACATAAACGCAAGTTCCTCAGACGCAAGAACAGAGAAATACTCAAATCAACTCATCAACAATAAATGTACCAAACAAAAATGTATCTCTCTCTATCAATAATTGGACCAATGTTTCGAATGGTAACTTTTAATTGTCATTATTTTTAATAAATGCTTTACTCATATTATTATTGTGTTCATTGTTTCGCAAATGGTACGAAAAGTAGAGTATTTTCCTCGGTGATAAAGCTGTCTTAGTCTTGGGTGAACTTAAATCCCTCGCTACACTCAGGACTCGTCTTAAATCCCTCGCTTCGCTCGTGATTTATGTTTTTAACACCCTCGCTACACTCGGGAGTAAACCTCGAGTCCTTCGTTACGCTCGCGATTTAAATCGTCACCCGCGACAGAAGACACTGCTTTATCCCCTTGGTTAATAATCTACTATTATTGCACACCAAACAAAAATACAGTAATAATAAAGATAATTTATTTTCAGTAACGAACTTCACAACACTAGGGTAGGTACATAACGGAAATAAACAATAAATAAAGGTACAACGGACGGTATTATCGCTAAAAGCGATCTCTTCTAGACAACCTTTTTTTTTGAGAAGATTTGTTTGTTTGTATTGAATAGGCTCCGAAACTACTGGACCGATATAAAAAATTCTTTCATTGTTGGGAAGCTACACTATCCCCGGGTGACATAGGCTACTTTTTATACAACTGCACAGAAGGAGGGTAATGTTTTTATTGAAAATCTACGCGTGAGAATTGCCAGCTAGTATTAATATAAACTAATACCTCTGAAAGCAATGGAAACTAAACCGCTCGAGTTATTCAGTTGTGTTGCGTTCTTGTAATAGTTTTGAAGTAAAACTTCTTTACGCACGCTTGACTTGGGGAGTAAGCTTGTGAATGCGTTACGAAAAGTGCGAACGGAAGTTCAGAGGGAGATATAAGTTAGTGAAGATAGAAACAAAAAGAGTTACGTTTCGTATATTTTTAAACGTTAATGTGCGAGTGCGAGTTGCTTCTGTCCAGAATGAACATAGACTGATCACTTACAGACGTGTGGACAATTTTGTAATTGAACAATTTTATAAATTAATATTTTGAAAAAGAAGTTTTACTTTAGCCGTGTGTTCTAAAGCACACTCGTTTTTTTATAGAAGACTTAATATTAAATCAAAATAATTCGTTTATTTGCAACTGTCCCAACTCAGCGTATGCTGTAATAACCTGCACTTTGTGTCGCGGCATTCCTAACCCACATCTTTCAATTACACAACTAGGGCTGCAAAATTTATTCAATAGCACAATTTTATTTATTTACCTTATTTGAGGTTGGTGCCTATTAAGCTACTTCTCTAAATTGTACGAGCGCACATACAACTCAGAGGACTCTCATGTATGCATGGGACACCCGTTAATTTTCAACGTTATTTATTTTTTGGAATTTTCCGTAATAATGCTGAGCTGAAACCAATTTGCTGCAGTAGCACATACATACCTACTTGCCTCTTTTTAATTTTCTTACTTGTGCTTTCTCTTTGATGTTATACCTTTTGATTGTATTGTGTGAATTTGTGTGTGCTATGGTAGCAAATAAATGTCTTGTCTATGTCTAAAAAGACGTCCTTATATTAGTACCCACCTTGGGACCAAACTGTAACTTTATCGGTGAAGGCAGGCACCTCTGTTACCAAACATTTATGATCCTGTAGATAATGGAGTGTTGTGCTTGGTATCGGTTCCTTCTGTTATAAATGTTTAGATAACTAACTTTTGTTTCCCAATAAAAGTAAAACCAATATCAGTTTTAGCGCTGAAATTCGGCATGTGAGAGTAATAATAGACCGCTATCTTCAGATGAGCGAAGAGAATCGTCTAAATTGAGTGTATGAGGTAGCTCAGTAATAGTGGTGAACTAAAGATATTTAATCCAAATTCAGTGTACGAAATTGGCAAATGCCTGCTAAGAGACTTCGCTTCTTTAATCACGCTCAAAACCTAGATCATGTGGGGGACCGCTATCTTCAGATGAGCGAAGAGAATCGTCTAATTGAGTGTATGGCTCAGTAATAGTGGTGAACAAAAGATAATCCTAATTCAGTGTACGAAATTGGCAAATGCCTGCTAAGAGACTTCGCTTCTTTAATCACGCTCACAACCTAGATCATATGGGGGGCCGCTATCTTCAGATGAGCGAAGAGAATCGTCTAATTGAGTGTATGGCTCAGTAATAGTGGTGAACAAAAGATAATCCTAGTTCAGTGTATGAAATTGGCAAATGCCTGCTAAGAGACTTCGCTTCTTTAATCACGCTCAAAACCTAGATCATGTGGGGGACCGCTATCTTCAGATGAGCGAAGAGAATCGTCTAATTGAGTGTATGGCTCAGTAATAGTGGTGAACAAAAGATAATCCTAATTCCGTGTACGAAATTGGCAAATGCCTGCTAAGATACTTCGCTTCTTTAATCACGCTCAAAACCTAGATCATATGGGGGACCGCTATCTTCAGATGAGCGAAGAGAATCGTCTAATTGAGTGTATGGCTCAGTAATAGTGGTGAACAAAAGATAATCCTAATTCAGTGTATGAAATTGGCAAATGCCTGCTAAGAGACTTCGCTTCTTTAATCACGCTCAAAACCTAGATCATGTGGGGGACCGCTATCTTCAGATCAGCGAAGAGAATCGTCTAATTAAGTGTATGGCTCAGTAATAGTGGTGAACAAAAGATAATCCTAATTCCGTGTACGAAATTGGCAAATGCCTACTAAGATACTTCGCTTCTTTAATCACGCTCAAAACCTAGATCATATGGGGGACCGCTATCTTCAGATGAGCGAAGAGAATCGTTTAATTGAGTGTATGGCTCAGTAATAGTGGTGAACAAAAGATAATCCTAATTCCGTGTACGAAATTGGCAAATGCCTGCTAAGATACTTCGCTTCTTTAATCACGCTCAAAACCTAGATCATATGGGGGACCGCTATCTTCAGATGAGCGAAGAGAATCGTCTAATTGAGTGTATGGCTCAGTAATAGTGGTGAACAAAAGATAATCCTAATTCAGTGTACGAAATTGGCAAATGCCTGCTAAGATACTTCGCTTCTTTAATCACGCTCAAAACCTAGATCATATGGAGGACCGCTATCTTCAGATAAGCGAAGAGAATCGTCTAATTGAGTGTATGGCTCAGTAATAGTGGTGAACAAAAGATAATCCTAATTCAGTGTACGAAATTGGCAAATGCCTGCTAAGAGACTTCGCTTCTTTAATCACGCTCAAAACCTAGATCATATGGGGGACCGCTATCTTCAGATGAGCGAAGAGAATCGTCTAATTGAGTGTATGGCTCAGTAATAGTGGTGAACAAAAGATAATCCTAATTCAGTGTACGAAATTGGCAAATGCCTGCTAAGATACTTCGCTTCTTTAATCACGCTCAAAACCTAGATCATATGGGGGACCGCTATCTTCAGATGAGCGAAGAGAATCGTCTAATTGAGTGTATGGCTCAGTAATAGTGGTGAACAAAAGATAATCCTAATTCAGTGTACGAAATTGGCAAATGCCTGCTAAGATACTTCGCTTCTTTAATCACGCTCAAAACCTAGATCGTATGGGGGTTTGATCGCGGTGCTAATAAACTAACATAAATATAGGTAGGTACTTAGACACGGAACCACAACCATCGGTCAAGTTCGAGTCAGTGCGTGAGTATTACTCGTACTCAGCTGGTGACTCATTGGTTGTATTTAAACGACTTCAAAAAAATTACATTCGATTATTTGATACACTAGTGGTTCGCCCCGAACTGAGATCTCGTCGTAATATTTGACTATCAAAATAGTGCTAAGAAATCATTAACCAACTAACTTGACATACAGTTTCATTCAAATTACAGGTAACGGGAGTTGATAAGACTAAGAATATTTATTTTGACAAAATGTACAAATACAAAAATTCAATACATAATTATTAGGTAGGTACATATAACAAAAATTAAGATGATTATGTGACAACAATTATGTATGAGCCCCAGTTGCCTAAACTAGACTGAAAAGTCTGTAATTGGTTATTCTTTTTTGGGGTAGAAATTGCAATTATTCTAGATTTCATACTTTTCCCTATATTTGTGTCACTAAATCAACACGCATACCAAATTTCTGCACTGTGGGGTCACTGGTGTACCTACCCTGTGAATTTTGTCAAAGTTCAGTTTTTATTATGGCTAATAACTTAAAAACTACAAGGTTTAAACTAAAACCATAAACGGGGTCGAAATGTATTCATAAAGACATTTTATCAAACGTGCCACTTCATCGGATAGTCCCATTTTGGTTTTTTTTATCCCTCTTGAACAATATTATATGTCGATATCTCAACATCCACCCCAAATTTTTAACTCATTTAGTCACACCAAAATTGTGCCATCACTACCTACCTATATTACATACCAAATATCACGATTATCGGATAAACGCTTCGAAAGTTATTCTCGGACAAACAAACATACATTCATACAACGCCGATTTGCCCAAATTGATTTAGAGATCTCGCTTCGCTTCAATAAAGGTAGGTACTTAGATACGGAACAACGACCACCGGCCAAGTTCGAGTCAGTGCGTAAGTCTTACTCGTACTCGGCTGGTATTGTTTAATGTAATGACTCATCGCTTGTATAAAACCGACTTCAATAAAATAACATTCGTTTATTTAACACACTATCAAAGCAAACTCTTCTTAAGGGTCAGCGCAGTCCATAGGTGGAGCACTGATATATTTTTTCACTAATTAATAAACAACACTCATATACAATTCAAATAGAGTTTATAATCCTGTCAAGCCGTGTACTGGCTTGTTTGGACTGACCACTAAAGACCACTAGAATAGACCAATTGTTTACCTGCAAAATTATATCCAGATCGATATTATCACAGACCTCGTACTCATCAGTCACAGATGCTTCCGATGCAAACGTCTCCGCCGTATGGAAGAATCCTTCCTGCTTCAGATAACCCTTCACCAGGTACTTGAGTATACGCTTGCGAGACCGAAATACTGCTTCTTTCTGTTGAAGTAAACGCCTTTGCATATAGAGATACTTTGACGACCTGCGTGGCGCAGTGGGCGAATAGCCGCCTGAGACGCAGGAGGTTCCGCGTTCAATTCCCGCGGAGGAACAAATGTTTGCATGATCTACAGATATTTGTACCGTAAGTATATAAGTACCTATTCTATCAGTTATCTAGTTACCATAGTACAAGCTTTGCTTAGTCTTGGGCTAGATGGCGCTATGTGAAACTTCAGCAATATAAAAAAACAGAATGTTTTCCCATCCCTATTATCCGATGTTGGTGATTTTTCAGTATATTAGGTAAACAATAAAATGTAGGTTCTTATCCAGATAAGTTTTTTATTTGGTATTTGATGGCTCTAATTTTGAATTAATTACTGAAAAAAAAGGAAAACATATAAGAATAGTTTTCACATTGTATGTATATCACACAGAACTGGGCAAAATACATGCTTTGCGTTAATTAAAATACAAATTACAAAATACTATCTCGCACGTATTTAAAATACGAAATATTGCTGAATGTATTTATGTTCAGATGTATTTTAAAGGAATAAGTATTTGAAATACTAATTACCAAATACCTCAGCGTCAAGTATTTGAAATACCAATTACAAATTAAGTACATTTTTACGAAGTAATCGAATTAAAAATACAAAATATGTATTTGTATTTCAATTACGTATTTTAATTACAAGTGCCATTGCCATTTAAATACTGACCCCTAATATCACACTAAAATAACATCGAAATCGTTTAACATTTAGGATTGGGAAAACCTTTTGTTTTTATGTGTGCAATGTATTTGGAATACCCTCCGTGTACTAATGCTATCTATATCTTATTTCTCACAATACCAGTTGTCTTGTGGCCGAGAGATAAAAGCGATAATACTAGACTTTAAAAATGGGCTTTTATTAGATCGACCTTTCTTTTCGTCCCCACACCCAGTCCAGTTGTTTACAAATTAACAGTAGGTATACATATACCCTTGGTCAAATTACTTTTAGTCTGATAGATCAAAGCGTGGGCTTCAAGAGTGTGGATGTTGAATCTATTTAGACGAACAAACACATTATAACCACTTAAAAGTAATGGTGAATGTTCTAGTAGGAATATTTTTTATCAATAATTACATAATAGATCTCAAACAAAGTGGTTTTTATAAGATAACCTTTATTATATTATCAGAAACTTTTGCCGGGAATATAATTGGTGTTAGGATCATGGATTGATTCAAATAACATTATATTTTATAATCAATTCGCCGTCTATCAATAATGTACCCTACGGTGTTATATCACAAGGTTTTCCCAAGGGCATTGTGACCCACGGAATCTTTATTAAAACCTGCCATAGCGCTATTTCGTTCTAAAACCAGCTCAAGTGTTTGTCTTACCGTCTCAATCTTCCTCAAACGGCTCATAGGCCGAGCACACGCCATCACTCCACAAAACACGTGTCTTCAAAACAGTTAAAAGAATTTTTAATGACAGACTGTCAGTGACCCCGTCTGCTAGGGTTGTTATCCGTTGCTAGGCAACCGTATTCTAGAGTTATCAAAAAGATCAAATATGCCTTGTCACCTGGTAACGAAGAAGGTTTGATTTTTCATTTGATTGATCGACTACACTTTGGGAAAAATGGATTAGCCTAGCCATCTAGACGTAAGTTCAAGTGGTTTGAACCAAGATACATAATGTTTAACATCCCACGCAAAAAGAGTGCATTTATGTTGAAGCCTTTGTCTGTTTTCCCAAACGGATAAATAGATTTTAATTGTATAAAAGCCGGTATTTGGATGATTGTTTATGTTCTATCCAGTGATTTGAAGATTCTAAATATTAAGATTTTTTTTTTTTTTTAAAGTAATTTGTAATCTACGGCGTAGCACGGCCGCGTAGCAAAACTAATCCTTGATTAAATTTTAATAGTTATTATCTACGCGTATTTACTAGATCAAGTGTGTTATATTGCGATTGGTACAATGTTATCCTTGCACAAAGTATGGAAATTCTGGATATACAATAAAACCTTGCCCACTATGGTGCTACGGTCCTACGGTGCTAAGGCGTTATGGCATAGCAAATAACACGATGTTTTAAAATATCAGCCCTCCTTTCGCTACTCGCCGCAAGTAGACTAACAAGTGCGGAAAAAATTTTTGTTATAAGAGAGAAATATACTAGGCCAACGTAGCCGATGACCTTGAGCGAATGTGCGTAGCTATTGTTTCGGCCCCGCACCTTCCGCCACACGCAACTAATCGACCAGCAAAAAGGAGAGCGCGAGGCAGACAAGCACAACAATCCCGTACGACAGTCAGTGGTACACTGCCGCCCGTCGCCCACGCAACCACCTTATACGCCCGCTAATTATTCGGAAAAATAATTAATAGCCACGTAAAAGACCGTCGCAGCACAGCATCATATGTTCAACTTGAAGGTATAGTCTTTGCCCACATTTAGGTGAAAGAAAAATTACAAAATTTTACGTCGTTTAGAGGTTGAATCAAATTGAAAGTCGAAAACAGCTACATTTTGTAATTTTTTTTTCTCATAGTAAATAAACAGGTAGAACTTTTTTGTATGTTCATTTTGCAGATAAAAGGTCAATGAATGACATATAATTTTTTGAGCACATAAAACTGATTCCTCCCTGAGGAGAAAGCCTCCAAATAAGACCAATCAGCTACTATATTCGCCTTAATGAGTTGCGTTTTTTTAGCGTGTCAACAGTTCTACGTTTTGTTTTATATTACAGGAATAATCTTACTTAAACTACATTAAGTTAATTTTTGCCAACTTTAATATAATTTAACCTGCATTAACTTAGTTTTATTTAACCTAAATTCTTTTATTGGTCAATATTGATATTTATTTATCAATATCGATATTTATTTGTAGTATATACTTAATAGGAATAACCGAATTAACGGAAGAGCGAGACGTTCTAATACAAGTATTTTATACTTAAAAGAGGGTCCCAAACTAATGAAATGTATATAGACTAGTGGTTCGCCCCGAACTGAAATCTCGCGAGTATCCCAAAATAAAAAAAATATTCTTAGGGTGACTCGCGCAACGATGCCTAAACGTATTTAGTGGCTAAATATGATTAAAGGAGTTGTCAAATCATACAAATACGTAAAATTTAAGTATGTTTAGTCGCTAAATACGTTTAGGGATCGTTTGTGCAATTCGGCCTAAATCTTTGACTAATAAAATAGTTCCAATACCAACTTACTTGACCTACAGTTTCATTCCAATTTCAGGTAACGGGAATTCATGTGAATTGGGTACAATTTTTTTGGGTCCAAATTGTTATTTTGGATTTCCGACTTTTGTCTATATTTGTGTTACTAAAGCTACACGCATACCAAATTTCAGCATTGTGGGGTCACTGGTGTACCCTGTGAATTTTATCAAAACTCAGTTTTTATTATGACCAATAACTCAAAAACTATAAAGAGTTTACGAAAAATAAAAACGGAGTCTAAATGTACTAATGAATACCTTTCATTTGACGTCCCATTTGACCAGATTGCCTCATTTTAATTTTTTTTACCCCTCTTAAACCTGAACATTTCAACAACCCCCAACATTTTTAGCTCATTTAGTCACACCAAAATTGTCCATCACTACCTACCTATGTATTAAATTTCACGATGATCGGATTAACGCTTCGAAAGTTATCCTCGGACAAACAAACATACATACGCCGATTTGCCCAAGTTGATTTAGAGATCTCGCTTCGCTCGATCAATTGAGTTTATTCAAATAAATATATTTGATATTAAGTCGGGCAAGTGTTTGGCCACAACAATAGCATCAGGTGAGGCGGCTATTATTTTACGATCGAATCATATTTATGGCTTAATAATGGGGAATGTTCTGAGGAACTATTTGATCTCATCCCGTCGTCGTCAAGATTTTACCACCGCACTTCTCGACAACGTAATAAAGCTCATCCACATATAACCGACAATTGGGTATCACGCACCACACGCTTCACGCGATCTTTTCTACCCCATACTTGCAAGATGTGGAATGAGCTACCATCTGAGTTTTTCCCATTAGACTACGACATGGCACGCTTCAAGAGAAATGTAAAGAGGTTTCTACAATGTGGGGAACGCATCGACAATACCCCGGGTGTTGCAGGTGTCAATAAGTGACGGTGACCGCTTACCATCAAGTGGGCCGAGAGCCTGTTTCCCCACAAATAACATTAAAAAAAAACAATCCAGCCGATTCGGCTGAACGTAAGTAGGTAATCTGACAAAGTCGTCTTCTAAATTTGTTTCTATTTACTGAAAACATGCCCACTTCCGTCGCAATATTATCATTGCCAATCCTTCACTCTACAAAAAATATATTCTACAGCATAAATAAATATATTCCGTAAAGACGTGTAACCAATTTCCATTGATAAAGCTAAAGGGAAGGAAAATACCCAGTGTCGTAACAGTACAGTACAGTGAAGATTAGGGAGCTCCCATCAATCTATTCATTCATGAGACGGCACAGAGCATGAATGACTGTATTTATTTGCCAGAGTGACTTTATTGTGTGAGAAAGTAGGCCAATATGAAATACTGTTCTACTTTTTAGGTGTTTGTACATAACTAGCTAGTAGATTTTTACGGACAAGGGTTTGTCATATTATTTAACTAAAGGCAATGTTTTTGGCCGGTATCTAAGTAAAAAGTATGTTTATTCCATTAACTACACAACAGTTTGGGTGCTAATCAGAGGTGAAAAATAAGGTAATATATTTATTTTAACTATTTATAAATAAGATGACGAAAGAATAATTGAAATCTATTTATTTTATTCACTTTTTGAAGGGGCTAAAAGATAAAACGACGTCCAATAAGTAGGTATACAATTCTGTTTCGTATGTGAACTTATTTCTTAATTTTTTCACATTACAATGAAGATATTGATGAGACAATATCAAAAAGAGCAAGAAAACGAGCTAAAAATTATCAACAAAAAAGATTTGTTTCAAAACTCTTGTAAAAATATTATGTACACATGTTTTTCGGACTTTACGTGCTAACGAACGTAATACGTAATACACTCGTCCATCCCTCATTTTACCCTAAGCCTTATTATCTATAGGAGCTCTTAAATAAGCAATTATGCTGGAGGGTCACCTAATGGCTTGTTGGCAAGGACCTAATCTGGCGTTCCTTTCATAATCGACCACTTAAATTGGTAACTTCTTACGGAACGGACACAAAAAAGGAGGCGAAATGGAAATAGCAGAAAATTATTAGCTTTTCCACTAAAACAAGATTTTTCATTAGAAACAAGGGTAACGAATAAGAAGAGCGAGCAAATTGAGCCCGATAATGTCAGTAGGTAGACCGGAGACGACTTCCATTCACAGTTTCTCATCATCAGATCAGTTCAAGAACAAATCAATCTTGAGTTACAAATTTACTTAGAAAACTTTCGTGATTGATTTCAATCATTATTATAAATGCGGGATTTATCACGTACCGTCTTATCGGTGTTTCGAATGACAATGTTTCGGTTCAATTCGTGAACCTTCATCAGGGTGAGTGCGATTCGCTCCGAATAACGTCTCGTCTCGCACTGCGCGCCCGCCGCTGCCCTCTGCGCGCGAGTGGACGGTCGGGGTAGTGGGGATTGGGTCAACGAAAGCACAGCGTGTTGACCAGCTGTGTCATCATCATTATCATCACTGCTGCTCTAAAACCAACTCTGAAAACTCTGAACTCTGCTCTGAAACACCGATAAGACGGTACGTGATAAATCCCGTATTTATAATAATAAGTTACAAAGTTCATAAAATAGTAGA
Organism: Philereme vetulata; assembly: GCA_918857605.2. Classification (NCBI taxonomy): domain Eukaryota; kingdom Metazoa; phylum Arthropoda; class Insecta; order Lepidoptera; family Geometridae; genus Philereme; species Philereme vetulata. Next base: position 9,507,880 of record OU975442.1, on the reverse strand, counting down.
TTATTAACCAAGGGGATAAAGCAGTGTCTTCTGTCGCGGGTGACGATTTAAATCGCGAGCGTAACGAAGGACTCGATGTTTACTCCCGAGCGTAGCGAGGGTGTTAAAAACTTAAATCACGAGCGAAGCGAGGGATTTAAGACGGTCCTGAGTGTAGCGAGGGATTTCAGTTCACCCAAGACTAAGACAGCTTTATCACCGAGGAAAATACTCTACATTTCGTACCATTTGTGAAAAAATTAACACAATAATAATATGAGATAAGCATTTATTAAAAATAATGACAATTAAAAGTAAAAGTTAACATTCGAAACATTGGTCCAATTATTGATAGAGAGAGTTACATTTTTGTTTGGTACATTTATTGTTGATGAGTTGATTTGAGTATTTCTCTGTTCTTGCGTCTGAGGAACTTGCGTTTCATTGTAGATAGTATACGTCGGAGATAGTGGTGGTGGTGCATCGTGAGTTACGGACGAAGATAAGATGCCGGAAGTTGATGGTTGTGGCTCTGATAGATTAAGTTTTATATTTTTGTTAATTTGACTGCTTAAAAATAAATGAATATAAACTTAACGTTTATGTATTTGAAGAAAACAAAAACGCGGCAAATTCCTAGGCTAATATTTTTTGTCGAAAAAGCAAAGGCATCAAGCTCATACGGCCTCGTCGGTTTTCGTAATTTTATTTAATAATCATAACTGCATAATAAATGCGTATTCCTTTTTCAAAAAGATGTATAATGCTTTATATACAAACTCAATGGTGTAAACACAGATGTAGTTCAGTATAAATTTCGGTAAGTATTCCAAATTTAAATCACATTCTCCCCCTAGAGGATGAATGAAATTCAGTACAATTTTCTTTCCCTGTTTTTAACAGATTAAAAATGACTATTGTTATGTTCGCTTTTTGTGGCATAGAATGTCACTTTTTTGAGCAAGTGGTACCTACGAATATGCTATTTACGTAGATTATTTTATAATATTTATTACGAAGAACAATATAACAATTATAGGTCGTCTGAAAGAAATCGCTTCCAATGATAAGGCTGCGCATTGTATTATGTTTAGCATATCAATTTTTTTATACGACTCAAGCAATTAGGTGTTGATCTATTTGTACTTATATGTAGTTACTTATCTATTCATGTTTAAATATCTTCTTGGTTAATAACTCTTCGTTCAATTAACTTACTTTTAAATGTTCCCCTGTCCCGTTCCGTCCCGTCCCTTCCCAAGTAAAGCGCTTGACTAGTCCTTATATCAGCAACGAACACCCTTAGAGAAAACACCAGGATGATACCGAGACCCGAAACTAATGAGGTTTTACGCGATAACAACTTGCAAGCAAAAACAGCCCTTAAAATAAGATTTACTTCGTAGCTCTAGCAAAAATCCCTATAAATAAATAGGATTTACTCTACCTAGTAAAGGTACCTACGTCTGGAGGTATATCTACGCTAAAATATTATTAAATAAATAAATATTGGTAGATATTTCACACAGCGCTATCTAGCCCCAAATTAAGCAGAGCTTCTACTGTGGGAACCAGATAACTGATGGAATGCTTATATACATTTATTTTGTAAAGACATACTTATAATATATAGAAAAACATCCAGACCCGGAACAAATATTTGTCATGCAAACATTTGTTCCGCGGAATCGAACCCGCTACCTCCTGCGTCTCTGCCGGCTAAACGTCCAATGCGTCACGGAGGCCGTCATTGTAGCTTTAGTTAGCATCATTAAAGTGAGTAACGAAAGAAAAGCGATCCTTTATCAATAAATAGAGTCCATACCAGTGTTTCTCTAATTATAAGACTATCTATTTTTCTACGTCTGTGATATTTCGGTCGGAGCTTATTCATAAAAATTTAATTTACATGAAAACAAAAACCTTTTTTTTTAATATGAATTACTTGCTTGTAAGTACTTACTTAAAATATTACTTATAAATTTATTCAAAAGCTCGATGTTTTCTACTGTACGGCAAAGGCCTCCCTTCCCACCTTTCATTAAGATCATGAGAGAAGGGGATTAGACAAGATTTCTCCTATATTTTTTATGTATAAATCACTTATATGTAGTAAAATAATGATGTTAATAAAAATAGAAACGCCGCCAAATGCGGTCCCTTTTGCAAATCCGATAAATAATATTAATAATCTTATTTCAGACTCATGAGGTCAATACACATTTACTACACACAATACAATGCACTACACATAATTCACAATAAATCACCTTAAGTAGTTTAGGTGGCAATGCCCACCCACCGCCGTCTTTACATCTTAGAATGTATAAGCCTTTCTGCCAGACTTCTAATGATAGCGTTATTACAAGTGTCAACTCTGGACATGAAAGACGCTATCCTCCTACGCTGAATAGCATTGAACGTATCAACGCGTGCTTCGTTAAACATTTCGGAGGCACTACAGTAGCGCTTTAAGCACATCAGTTGTCGAAAAATGTTATTATAGGCTACCCTTATACTGTCATGTGACTTTTTAGTATACTCTGTCCAGAGTATGCTAAATATATATAATACTATATATTATCAGATCTATTCCGTTGAAAATCTCATCCATCATGAAAGCTGACATCGCACCTGAAAGCGCATCCACGGCACCAGCCAAGGACATAAAAGTTCCAAAGAAAAGAAAGAATGGTTCCAAGCGAGAGCGCATTGCCGCATTCGGGGGTGCGGGGCATTGCGGGCGCCGGCAGTCTCGAGTGCTTCCAACTCCGCTTCTTCATCGCCACATCCAGCAACCTTTACGATGTTTAAACCACTTTTAAAAATATTTTCTAAATGTTTGGCTTACAATATATTATAAGGATACCTATATATGATATAAAAAAATGCATATTTAATCACTAGAGTTTGGTTTTCTAAAATACGTATCGATGTTTATAAAAAAATATACATAAAACATACCTACCAAAAAAATTATAACATCCAAAAATTTTGGATGTAATTAAAATTCAGCTTTAAGCTATAAATTCATATTCACTCTATCACAATAAAATGGCTACATGTATTAGGACACCTCGTATATCTAGGTTTTGTTATTACGTTAGTAAATGAAAATTGATTTTTAAGTTACCTACGTGCCATAATAAGATAGATAGCTCTATATTGAATTACCACACAGAAATAATTTAAACACTATTATTAACTAAACACGAGGCTTTATTGCTGAGAGCGATCTCTTCCAGGCAACCTTAGGATGAAACGAAATTGAATTTGAATAATAGCTAAATTAGTGAGCGTTGTTGGCAGCACTGGGCGGGCAGTCCGGCCGGCAGTCATGCCTCGCGCCCGCTCCGTGCCGGCCGCTCTGCTGGCGGCCGCGATAACGCTGCTCGCCGCACTCGTCTGTGAGTTGCAATTATATATTTTCCATTAATAAAAAAAATGGTAGAATACACGGCTCTTGATTAGCCGTAACTGCAAAATATGTTTGAATTAAGAATCGTTTGTTTTTATAATTTTCCGGATATTTTAATTACAAAAAAAAATCCTGATATCCATGACTACACCAGTATTTCAATGCTACAGAGTTGATTTTTACCAAGAGTAGTTATTTGTTTTTTTTACAATTCTTTGTTTAGGTCCGGGAAAGTAACACGAGTCCCGCGATAAAAATAATATCAGAGGTCCTTTTAGTTGTTTTATTATCATGAATATCCTGGAAGGGTTTTACAGTACCGTGTATTCTGAATACAGTACATACAAATTTATGTAATTGATTGAAATAACAGTGGCAACGAGTACCTATATAATCAGAGCGAAAAACATGAGCACCTTAGCAATTTTATTGTTTTGTTAGTCAACCTAATTATGATCCAAGTAGGTCACAAGCCATGGGTAAGTCCCTGACTTTCTGATAAATTAAATTATGCTCTCTTAATATAATATCTTCGCTAGAAATTCCCGTTATCTAAGCATTTAGAGCGTTTGTAATCAGTAGAGCAAACATGTCTCCGTCGTCTACGAGTATATTAGTGAAAGCATTATATATGCAGGAATAGACGGTGTGTCACCCAAACATTACTCGCGTAAAAGGTAATTTCGACATTGATGATATTTTGTAAAGTTGCTAATGCGCAAATCAAAATAAAAGCCTTTGCAGTCGCCGAATAAATAAATATAAATATATAAATAAATATTGCTGAACATTTCACACAGCGTTATCTAGCCCCAAACTAAGCAGAGCTTGTATTATGGGAACCAGATAACTGATAGAATACTTATATACATTTTTTTTGTAAATACATACTTATATAAATAGGGAAACAACCAGACCTGGAACAAATATTTGTAGATCATGCAAACATTTATTCCGCGGCGGGAATCGAACCCGCTACCTCCTGCGTCTCGGCCGGCTATCCGCGCACTGCACCACGGAGGAAGTCGCGAGACAAATGTTTGCGTAATCTGCAAATATTTGTCACAGGTATAGTGGTAGCATAGTGCTGGGATAATTTGTTATTATACGTCTAAGGATCCAATTGGGATGGGCTGCATTCAGCAAGTTAGACAACATCCTTACGAGTAAGTCGCCTAAAACTCCACAGTGTCTGAAGACCCGCTTATTCGACCAATGTGTTCTGCCCACCATGACGAGACATAGACGCTCACGCAGGAGGCTGTGTACAGGTTAAGAGCTGCACAGAAAGTCATGGAGCCTACCATGCTCGGCATCAGACTGTTAGATCGAGTTCCAAACGTCGAGATCCGTAGACGAACGAAGGTTCATGCATGACGTTGGGATTCGAGTTATGGAGCTCAAATGGTCTTGGGCGGGACACTTGGCTAGACGTGGTGATGACAGATGGAGCAGGACAGTGACTGAATGGTGGCCGAGGCGAGTATAGGGTAGGACGTCCGTGGAAGACATCGTAAAGGTCGCGGGCCATCAGTGGGTGAGACTAGCGCAGGATCGTGGTGGCACAAACTTGGGGAGGCCTATACCCAACATGGGTGAAGTCAGGCTGTGGATAATGATACGTCTTACGTTTGGATTTGTGCTTCGAATGATTTCAGTTTTTGCTGGGGTACCCTTTACAAGATTCTAAGATACTATGGGTTGCACAATCATAAATTTTGAAATAACGACGACCTCCGTGGCGCTTTGTGCGAATAGCCGACTGAGACGCAGGGGGTAGTGAGTTCGATTCCCACTGCTGCGGAACAAATGTTTGCATGATCTACAGATATTTGTTCCAGGTCTGAATGTTTTTCTATCACACTATTCACACTAGTTAAAAACACACTATTATAAATGCAATAGTTTGGATGTTTGCTACTCAATCACGCCGTAACGGCTGAACCGATTTCGATTAAATTTGGTATATACTTAGATTATAACCTGTATCACCACATACGCTACCATTTCTTCCATAAATCAGTTTCCATGGGATAAAAATGGGGTGTCAAGTCAAGTTGCAACAGCGAGTTTAGCTTTATTTTTAGGTTACCTACACATTTAGTAGTGTAACGTGTACAAAGTCGCGGGCAACAGCTAGTATATTATAAGTATGTATTTACAAAAAAAAAGTATATAAGTATTCTATCAGTTATCTGGTTCCCATAGTACAAGCTCTGCTTAATTTGGTGCTAAATAGCACTGTGTGAAATGTCCAGCAATATTTATTTATTTACTTAATACCTACTCACTTATATATTTTTTGTAAGTTAACATACATAAAATATATAGTAATAAATATACTTGCTTATCTATAATATAAAAATGAATCGCAAAATGTGTTGGTAAGCGCATAACTCAACAACGCCTGGACCAATTTGGCCAATTCTTTTTTTGTTGTATTTCTTATTGTCAGGAGAAGGTTCTTATGAAAGAAAAAATTAAGAAAATTGCGTGCAAAATTAGAAATTTTAAGAATAATTAACCACTATATAAAATTATTTATAATCTAACCTTAGCGCTTTTATAATGTAACCTTATGACGTTTGACATAGAATTGACAGAATGCGTGCTGCAAATATCGTCAAAGAGGATGTAAAAAAATTAATATTGTTTGAAACAGATGCTTCGGTAGGAGTTATCCCGAGATATATTGTCTATATATATAAAAATTAATTGCTGTTCGTTAGTCTCGTTAAAACTCGAGAACGGGTGGAGCGATTTGGCTAACTTTGGTATTGAGTTATTTGTGGAAGTCATTCATTTTCTCATACATAATGATGGCCGGGGACAACAATTGACAATTCTACCAGGGTGACTTATATTGACAGCCCGCGTTATACCTATGCATGTCAAGCCGATACGAAGTTCGGCGGGACCACTAGTAATATATAGAAAAACTTTCAGACTCGGAATAAATATCTGTAGGTAATGCAAACATTTGTTCCGCCGCGGGAATTGAACACGCAACCTCCTGCGTCTTCCCCATTCGCCCACTGCGCTACAGAAGTCATTTATCCCAACATCATGTTTAAGCAGTGTTAACTCGATAATAGCTCATTAAACAAAGAAAATATATTTTTGAAAACTACTGTTAATCTCAGAATGTTTAAAAAAAAAACAGTGCTTCTTTTGTGTTTTAGTAAAAATGTTTTACCAAGAAAAGTTTCCTCAGTGTTACGCGTAGTAATAGTACTTCTCCCTCTGGTTATAATCTATCTGTGTACCATTATTGACATCGGTCGAGCAGTTCAATCGTGAAAACGCATGATACAAAGAAGATTTACTTTCGAATTTATATTATTGGTATGGATGGGCACTGCAATGTCAGAAATAAAGTATTCTATGCCATACCTGGTCGGCATACCACCTTGCCGTACCAAACGATTTGCTTCAACTTTTCTTGTTAGCACAAGTGAGGAGTGGAACTCACTTCCGGCGTATGTTTTTCCGAACCAGTATAATCTTGGAGTCTTCAAGTCCAGAGTGACCTATTCAATCTTCTTTCTAGGCAAGCGTGCTCCATCTTCGATCACACCTTCACTTACCATCAGGTGAGGTAGTGGTCAAGCGCTTGGCTATCATCAATAAAAAAAAAATATTCTATTGCACAATATAAAATAAGAAAAAAAGAATCTTTATGAAAAACTTTTCGCCCCCAAAATGAAACGGTAAACAACGCTAGAGCGGAACTTTTTTCTAACCTCAACAAAAAACGGAGCGAAAAATTTGCAGTAATTTATAAGAATAAATATAAAATAAAATACAATATGAAGTAAAAACCCTAAGTTTTTTGTTGAAAAATTACTTTTTCAAAACAAACTTTTATAAAGTTCAAAATCGGAGCCGCAAACAGATTCAAATGAGCCCAAACACTAGTAGCCTACTATAATCCATTCAGAAGTTCCGTTGTATAGAACCCGTCTCCATCATGAGACCACATCCATGGTACCATATTATTTCATTGTCACGGAAGTTACATATTCCATATTTCACCTCAATCGGTTGAGGGGAACAGGGTTTAAAATTCAGTTGCAAGATTCCACCCGGACAAACATACATTATTGCAAGTTAATAAAAATCTTGTAAAAAATAGGTTGTTTACCTTAGGCGTAGGCTTTGATTCAGAATGAGTAGATTATCCCGAATATGTTATCATTCTAACTATAAAATGAATAAAATTTTATATTAATAAATTAGTATTTCAATAAAATAAAAAAGTGCCACTCCGGGAGTGCCGACACAAGCGAAACTTGTACGATTACGAGATACTTATATACAGAGGTGTCGGTAACGATAACAGTGTCGCGAGTTCAATGGTTTTTTCCCATATCAAAAAATGCTCAACGTGCCTAAACAAGTTTTCACTTCGGTGTCGGTAACGGTAACAGTGTCGCGAGTTAAATGGTTTTTTCCATCTCAAAAAATGCTCAACGCGCCTAAAAAAGTTTTCACTTCAAAAAAGTATTTTTTGTAAAGATTTTTTTTAATTACGTAACTCCTTTGTAATTTTACAAACTTAAAACCCGCTTCGCACTTGCTATTTGTCACAATAAAATATTAACCTTCTTCAGCGCAGTCATGTAAAAAGTAGCCTAGGCATATCTCAATTCCGCTCATAATGTATCTTTATACCAATCATCAAAATCGGACCAGGTGAGTTGTGGAAACGTATCAAAGAGACGAGAGTTACTTTCGAATGTAAAATAAAAGTATGGTTATTAAACGAGGGCGACATAGACCGGGACGTTAAAATAGAATAAATGCGGGATTGTTGAAATAACGACAGGTTACAGGAACAACGTGCGATCCTCGAATGTCCCATAAACTTAAGGGGAAAATTTACAAGACGATCTTAAGAAGCCGGCGAACCGCGAGCGCAACTTCAATTCGGCCGCGTCAAAAACTTCGGCCTGAATATCGCTATCTCTGTTTAGTGACGAAGTTTAGCCACGCAGAGCGACAGTGATAGCAATAGAACGATTCTAAATTTTATTAGATTTTGACCGTCTTCCGTAATACCAAAAATGATGACTGAAAACTTGTTGTATTTTTCTCATTGTGTTGTTATTCTGTAACTAGACGATATAATCTATGTTCCCATGACACGTAAGATGTTGTTGTTTTTAATACGAAACAATTAGATTGAAAACAGGTCTTTTATGACGTAAAAACATGCAGAATGCGATACGCTTCTATTTCATTTTAGGTAAGTATTTTCATCTAATATATGGTTGGGAACCTAGATAAATACTATTAAAATTAAAATAATACCTTATTAAGGTAGAAATATGCTTAAATTAGAAATGATCTTGGTAGTACGTGTTGTATGGGCGATTCCCCTCCGGTCTCCCCATAAGACCTGTCGTAATGTATGATTCTGGGTGTTGGGCCACGAAAGGGACGGATGAAAGAACAGTGCACGCGGCGGAAATGCGAATGTTGAGATGGATGTGAGGGGTAACCAAAATGGATAAGATAAGGAATGAGTATATTAGAGGAAGTTTATAAGTAGCGCCAGTGCTAGAAAAAATAGATTTAAGATTTAGGCAAGTGGGGCTACATCGAGCCATTCCGGAGCCAGTGCCACTGCGGGGCCACCTCACAAACAATGGCCCACCTGCTCTCATGTCCTCTATGTCCAACCACCTGCATACGGAATGACTTGTACCAGGCAACAGAGAGGGGTGTGGAAGTTCCTCTCTATTGGGCTAATCAAATTTAGAAGTCAAATAGCCATTGACACGATAGAAGAAGAAGATAGAAAAATTGAGGAGTAAGAGGCTAGCGTGGTATGGGCATGTCATGCGGAGGGAAAAAAATCATGTGAGTAAAAAAGTGTTATTAATGAGTGTGGGTGGATATAGAAGTAGAGGAAGGCCGAAGAAGAGATGGATGGACTGCGTGAAGAATGACATGGGTAAGAAGGAAATGACAACTGAGATGACGGCTGATAGAGAGAAGTGAAGGAGGAATACATGTTGTGCCGACCCCGCGTAATCTGGGAAAAGGGCAGAAAAGACAAGAATAAAAGTATGGGTATTATTAGTATGGATAAATGACTAAAATGCAGATTTTTCTTAAATGAATAAAATTTTGAAAAGTCGTCGAAGAATAAAAGAAAAGAATAAAATTTTGATAAACATTGTTCTTGTAAGTGAAGGTCTCTATGCTTGATTTCGAAGCATTCTGTGTTTAAGAGCAGTATTATATCATTATAATATCCTTCCTACTTAATATTATAAACGCGAAAGTTTGTATGTATGGATGTTTGTTGGATTTTCACGCCGGAACGGCTGAACCGATTGCGATGAAATTTGGTATGTACGTAGATCATAACCTGGATTAACACATAGGCTACTTTTTATTGGCAAACCACGTGTGCGAAGCCGCGGATTGGTCAGCTAGTTATCACATATGTGATCATACGACAGTTAACCTATACTTGTCTAATTATATGCTGGGTAATGGTTAGTACATACGTAGCGGAAACTTCCGCTTTTATAATAAGTTTTATTTTCTTTATTGATTTGCAATATTTTATGCTAGCTAAAGTAAAAGTTGACCTCATTTTCATCCACTTTTTACTTAAACAGAAGCTACCAGGTCCTTCACAAAATATAACATGAAAATCCCATACATGTTACACGATTCTTACCATATATTATTTTGTTATGTTGTTTGATTCTTTTTGTTCCTGTGTGTGTTTGCTCTGTTCGTACTATTGGTGTTATCACAAAGAAATGTTATTTGATTTGATTTAAATAAATAAATAGTATTTTTATTTATAGTGTTATCCGAACACATGCGGAAAATTCCAAGATTTCCAAGATTCTAACGGCGCTTTAGTCGTAATTCTGAATGATCTCACTAATTTCGACCTAGACGTGAATTGCCTTGTAGCACAGATGGTAGTGCATCCTCGTATCAAGAGGAAGGTCGCGGGTTCAAGTCCCGTCTAGGCTTGAAGTTTTTGAGATGATTTAAAAAAATCTTATAAATAATTAAGTTTGCCTCTAAATATAGTGGCATAACAACAATTTTTGAAGTGAAAACTTCTTTAGGCGCGTTGGGCATTTTTTGAGATAGGAAAAAACCATTGAACTCGCGACATTGTTACCGACACCTGTCACTGACTGTTACTGCCAACTCTATATATAAGTACCTATCTGTAGTGTAGTCTGCTATTATTCAAGTTTTCACTTCTGTTGTCACTCCCGGAGTGCCCTATTTTTTCTTTGTTTTAGTTTTTGAGTTTTTTATCACGTTTTAATGTCCTTAAAAGATGTTTAAGCACCCTGCATACAAAACTTTTGCAGTTGGACGTTTTTTTTTATACCTGGCAACCATACCCCTCAAACCAAAACAACCTGACGGCTGAAATAGGTATAGTGGTAGTACTTCCCTAGGCGTGCCCTTTCACAAGAAACTCTACTACTCTTAGACTGTAAAGACCGATCGTTATGATGGCATTGTGTGAAAGATTCTAGCAGTGCACATCCACCGGTTGATGATAATGCTGATTTTGCAGCGGGGCCATATGCCACTTCTCCAGCTTGACCTTATACTCCTTCTTTACTATTAATTAGATTTAACTCGCTATACCTATAATATTGGATTAGGTAGGTATGCACTTCGTCGCGTGGGCCTTGAGAATATTCATAGCTCAGATTAAGTACTTACCCTGCCCCATTACTTTTACGAGCATCGAACGGGCCCAGGGGAAATATTTTAGGTGAATTCTCCTCAGGGGAAAAGGTTTCAAGGTAATTCTCAAATACTATACCCGGCACGCAACATTAAACTTGAAATTAGGTACGTGTATCTGTGCTGTATCTGCTCTTTTCTCGTGGAAATCAAAATTAGTACCTACTAATGTGCTCGTTCCCTTACGTGAGATACGCATAGTTGGTGTGAAAGGGACCGCCTGTCCCGAACGTCAGGCGGGCGGTTACGGACTACTAGTGGGAGAGCCCATGACACTGAACCCAGTTTGATAAGACTACCAAAAGATATAGAAACACAAGCTACATGCAATATGCTGATTTAATTTGTTTAAACAATCAACGACACGTAAAACTATTCGTACACACGGCTACACATCAAGCTATAAATTTCCAGTATAAGCTGACTTCTCATTCTACGAAAAGCCAAAACAATGCGAGGTCAGCTTATACTGGATATGAATAGCTTGATGTGTAGCCGTGTGTACGTGACCGTATTACGCATATTCAATCAGTACAAATCAAAAGAAACCGGGTGATTGCTGACATAACTGAATTGAAACGCTGAATGCAGCTGCGCGGAGGGCGACCTTCAATCGCTGCAGCAACCACTTTCTCCACTGTTTGGAAAATGCGGCAGTGGTATTCGTACACAGAAATTGATGATCTTTTGGATGAGCTTGGGTTTTTTGAGGAGATCATACAAGATACAGTAGGCGCTCAGTAATCCGGCGCTCAGTGACTCAGGTAATCCGCTTGATAATCCGGCATTTTACACAACCGAACGCCGGATTACAGAGCTGTTGAATTGTTGAAGAAGAAAAATTAACAACGTATTGTCATTATTGATTAACTAAACAATTTCGCCACTTCTAAATAAAAAGACTTATCCATATAATAGTCTTTTATTGTGGCTACCTATCTATGATATGAAGAATTTGTTTTACATTTTATGTATTAAGGTTTTACTTCCCATACAAATCCGATAATCCTGCAGTTCCGATAATCCGGCATCGGCGAAAAAATATGGGTGCCGGATTACCAAGCGCCTACTGTACACACGGCTACACATCAAGCTATACATTTCCAGTATAAGCTGACCTCGCATGGTGTAGGCTTTTCGTAGAATGAGAGGTCAGCTTATACCGGAAATTTATAGCTTGATGTGTAGCCGTGTGTACCTAGATACGAGGCGTCGCTTATCATGCTGCTGCCACTGATTAGGCCAATCAGGGGTTGCAGCACTGCATTATCGTATAGTCCTACCCCTCCCTTGTTTCGAGGAACAAACAAATTTGGGAGTCTTATCATACTAGACCCGTATTTTTTTTAGGGCGTTGCCCGGTTTTTGCATTGCAGCATCGCCATTTCGTGTTTCCCCATTAATGACGTGACTAATTTTATAACGTCTACCTGTTGCCTTTATCAATATCGAGCTACGAGTAAAACAAGCAAAAAAATCACATTCGTTGTATGGGAGGTCCCCTTAAATATTTATTTTATTCTGTTTTTAGTATTTGTTATAGCGGCAACAGAAATACATCATCTGTGAAAATTTCAACTGTCTAAATATCACGGTTTATGAGATACAGCCTGGTGACAGACGGACAGACAGACAGACAGCGGAGCCTCCGAAACAGGGTGCAGTTTTACCCTTTGGATACGAAGCCCTAATAAAAAGCTTGTAAAAATGATCAAGCCTAGACGGGACATGAACCCGCAACCTGCCTCTTGATACGAGGATGCACTACCAATTGTGCTACCGGGCTCTGTCACGTCAGGGTCGAAATTAGTGAGATGATTTAGATTACTTTGAAAATATTTGATATGGTTTTAAAAATCATTGTCACTGTTATTCCTGCGTATGTTTAAACCTCTAGCTACTTAATTATTGCACGCACACCACAATAGTTATTAATGGTGTCATTACATGATCCATGGATCGATAACGTACTCCAACGGAATACCTAACTCATACATTTTTGAGAAGTAATACGGAGCGGCCCGAGCTCATAATTGTGTAATTACCAAAAGAATCAATAAAGGAACAACACTAGAGGCAAACTGCTGTAAATGAGTAGAACATTAATGGGTAAGTAACCCCTAATAGGTAAAGTAGTTAACGAGAATCATATTCAATATTGGATTTTTTTGGTAAAATAGACATAATTTAATTACAGTTACCTACGCAAAGCATACAGAAAACTAACGCTAGTAAAAGAATGAGTACCCAGGAAAATTTGATTACATTTTTTAGGGTACCGTACCCAAAGGGTAAAACGGCACCCTATTACTGAGGCTCTGCTGTATATCTATCTGTCTGTCCGTCTGTCACTAGGCTGTATCTCATGAACCGTGATAGTTAGACGGTTGAAATTTTTACAGATGATGAATTTCTGTTGCCGCTACGAGTATAACAACAAATACTAAAAACAGAATAAAATAAATATTTAAGGGGAGCTCCCATACAGCAAACGTGATCTTTTTGCTCGCTTTAGCTCGATATTGATAACGGCAACAGGTAGACGCTTGAAATATTCACAGAATATTTAGTTATATATTCACTTTAAAAATAAAAAAATAAATTAAAATAACACAAATATTTAAGGGTGGCTCCCATACAATAAACGTGATTTTTTCGCCGTGTTTATAGATAATGGTACGAAACCCTTCGTGCGCGAGTCCGACTCGCACTTGGCCGGTTTTATTAACACTTAATTAATACCTAAGCACGCTTTTGTTAAGAAACAATTTATCATAAGTTTCTGCGTGGCGAGACATCGATCAAACCCGTAAGCAATTAATTCTCACTCACCGGGGTATCCTAAAGTGCGGCAGTCAAGTGTTTAAGATGGATGACAGGGCAGATTACAGCACCAAGGTTACACACCATAATACGTTTCAGAAAACTAAGGAGCCAGCCACATTGTCGGTAGGTATAAGGCGAATGTTGTGTAGACTGTAGACTGTCAATTTAGCCGGTCTACGGAAACTTCATCGGAACTGCATATGTGTTCATCAGATCCGGGCGTTATACAGAACAATATACAACAATAATAACTTAACAAAATATGTATTAATATATGCAGCCCAGTGGCAGTCAATCACTACGATAAACCACAAAGGTTGTCTGTAAGAGATCGCTTTTAGTGATAAGATCGCCCGTTGCCCCTCTACATAATTACTAATATCAAACGGGTATTAATCGCGTATTTATCATCCAGACGTTTCGGCTGTGTTGTAACAGCCGCGGTCGCGGGCAGAGTCTATAAAAAGGTAAATACCCGTTTAATATTAGTAACCAGCTGACCCACTGAGCTTCGTACTGCCTTAACATACATATGACGCGGGCTGCCAATGTACGTTGCTGGTAGAATTGTCAATCGGCCATCATTAGCTGCATGTACCTATAAGAAAATTCATTTTCTTCATAATTCGTGATTTTTTCCGATATGTTAATAGTTATTCTGCTATTCGGGACAAATCCAACAAATCAAAAATCGGTTCAGTCGTTCTCGAGTTATTAAATGGTACAAATAACCCGACATCGTCTTTTATTCTAAAAGATTAACTACGATAAGTGTACCTTCACCGCATTTAGACAGATTAGTTTCAGTCTCGATGTGGCCCGTAATCCCTTCTGATTAACGTGTTAGCTCGTGACGCAGAGTCGTGACTCACAAAAATATCCTACGATTAATGTTGGACTTGTTCGATTATGCACTTTTTGCCACTTTAATCACTTCGCTCGATCAATAAGTCATAAAGTCACATGACTTATTGATCGAGCGAAGCGAGATCTCTAAATCAACTTCGGCAAATCGGCATTGTAGGTTTGTATGTACATATGTTATATATGTGTATATATGTTTGTTTGTCCGAGGATAACTTTTGAAGCGTTGATCCGATCATCGTGAAATTTAATACATAGGTAGTGATGATTTTGGTGTGACTAAATGAGCTAAAAATGTTGGGGGGTTGTTGAGATATTGGAGTTCAAGAGGGGTAAAAAAAATTTGAAAATGAGACTATTAGGTCAAGTGGGACATCAAATGAAAGGTCTTCCGTAGTACATTTAAACTCCGTTTTTGCTTTTAGTAAATTCCTTATTGTTTTTGAGGTATTAGCCATAAATACTGAACGATGACAAAATTCACAGGGTACACCAGTGACCCCACAGTGCTGTAATTTGGTATGCGTGTAGCTTAAGTGACACAAATATAGGCAAAAGTCTGAAATCCAGAATAAATGCAATTTGTACCCCAAAAAGTGTTACCACAATACTGCAGGTCAAGTAATTTGGCATATCGTGGCACTATTTTATTGGTCAAAGATAAGGCCGGCTTGCATAACGATCACTGAACGTATTTAGCGACTAATCAGGTTTAAATTTTACGTATTTGTTTGATTTGACAACTCCTTAAATCATATTTAGCCACTAAATACGTTTAGGCATCGTTGCACAAGTCGCCCTAAGAATATTTTCTTTTGTGTTTGGGGAGACTCGCGAGATCTCAGTTCGAGGCGAACCGTTAGTAAATTATAAAGTATTGTCTCCGCTGGCCTCTTTGAAAAGAATAAAAATGGAAGGCATTGCATGAGTTGCACTGACAAGAGCAGAACTTTTATATATAATTATTTTAGCACGATTAGGATGACGGGTAGATAATGCCGTTAGCATTAAGTCTTCCTAGCACCATTCTGTTTTGTGTGAAGGTATTAAATAGATAATTAATGATACTGAAGAGATATTATTATCACAAAAAGAAACAATGCAAACTTCAAAAACACAGATCACGCGTGGCCTGCACCCAACGGCTCCCGGCAACGTTTATTCTTTTCATTTAGTGGGGACTACTGCGCTTTCCACTCGAGAAATGTTCTGCCCCAACGACTGTCAGTTTTTCGAGTTATCTACAAGTATTAGTTTCATTTAGGATAGAGGGTTGCCAACCGTCCTGTTTTCCCATGACATGTCCTGCTTTTTGGGGCGTCCTGGGCTGTCCTGGATAGTTTTTAAGTAGCGTCCTGGGTTTTCAAAGGTTTTTGAATAAATCTCCAATTCTTTTTTTACTGGGCCCGCGCCTCGCGTGTGTGGTCGTTGACACTTTTTGAAACAAAAAAGCAACGTGGAAAGCTTTCCGTACTTTTTCCAATAAAAGCTTATACGAGCTCTCATGAGGATTCCAAACACAATAGTGCGTCCTGGTTTTAAACTGAAATGTCCTGGTATTTCTACCTTCAAATCCTGGATTTCAAAATTTGGAGATGGCAACCCTAATTTAGGATTAATTTAATATATCTAACCACCATGAGATCAGTGGCAATCGTCGTTCGAATTCGTACCTGTATAAATTGTAAGTACTGATTATGACATTAATCATGAAACAATCGGACGTGGTTGGCAAATGGCTCGGGCGTTTAGCCAGCTGAATGTAGATACAAACAAAACATACAAACCACCGTGATCAGGGGCTAAATTTACACACGATTACATTGATTTATCAGGAAACTGTAATACTTTCAGGGCTATTATATACCTAGTCAGGTCATAAATTCTGTCACATGTTTAATATAAAATAATTGAAACAAGTTTATTCATTATGTAACCATTTATATACCAAAATGAACACAGCTTTTATCACTGCTGGAGTCCTAACAGACCGAGGGCGACCACTTCTTGACCTGTCATCTACACTAGAGTCTTTATTGTATCGTTTGATGGTGCGATAAACGAATCTTTTGGTTATATTCAAATTTTTCAGTATGTCAATAATTTGAATTGGCGCGTAACAGCAACGATGCAACGCAATAACTGCAACATGGTCTTCTTTCACTCCATATTTAAAAATGAGTAAAATTCTAAAATATACATTTTTATTTTCATGAACAATTCGAAATTCGAATTCAATAAACTTTTTTGTGGCCAGCATTCTAAAAGAAAAGTTTTTACTGTGTGACAATACTTATGACCTGACTAGGTATAATATTATTATTAATTCATTTATTTCACTATATTAAATTTAATTATAAAAGTTATGATTGAACTATATTATGATTAGATTATTATTATCATTATATGTCAAAAATGTAATAAAATAATAATTAAAATATGGTTCAATTCGGTAATAATAGGTTAACATATGTTTTCTTTTACTTATTGATTCATTTATTTTACAGAATAAAAATACTAGCATACTTTTTTAAAATTAAAATATACAAACACAACAGTTGATTGCCAAAGATATATATGTATACTCAATGATGAATAATTAATTAACATGCTTAATTCATCATCATCATCATTTTCGTCTTAGAGCTTTCATTGCTGAACACTTCTGCGGCCTACGCTCTACAGCTCCCAGCAATCACGTCTCAAAATTCGATCTAAAGGTTTTACTAAACATAAATTTTGAAAATGAGTGTGGTATTTAATCACATTTTGTGGAAAGGTTACGTCACAAGAATGAAATTACTCACCTGCTAAGTATTCCAGTAAAGGTGAGAAAGCCGAGTTCAAAGCCCTTTTAGCAAATCGAAACCATGACGCGGTAAACGCTTTCATGACGTAGAACTTAGCATTCTTAGCACGCTGATACCGCCATCTCATACCTTAATATGTTTATGCTGAAAAACAGTTTTATTGTCTACCAATCCAGAATTATACCCATAAAGAAATACTTAAAGACTGGGGTTATACCATTCATCCATACTAATATTATAAATACGAAAGAAACTTTGTTTGTTTGTTTGTTATCTTTTCACGACTAATGGTGGGTTCCTATATCTGTCGGTAACCAGCTACGACTCGTTTCTCCTTGAAAACGTGTCAAAAGTTTGACACTAGTTTGACACTTTTTCAAGGAGATACGAGTCGTAGTCGGTTACCGACGGATATAGGAACCCGCCTTAAAGGGCTGAACGGATCGTAATGAAATTTGGCAAGAAGATAAATTATATCCTGGGGAAGGGACGGACATACGCTATCTTTTGTTTCAAAAAATAATCTTTAAGGGGGAAATAGGGGTTGAAAGTTCCATATAATTTATCCGTCGTTCATTGACGTAAAGTCATTTACATGAAGTGTCGCGTCACATCGACATTTCATTCTGCATTTGATTTCTTTGACAATTTATATAGCAGAACAAAGTTTGCCGGGTCAGCTAGTTTGTCATAACGATAAATCAATAAGTAACACCATGTATGTCATTCTCAATGACACACGCTGATAAAATATGTCATCTCGATTATAGGTGCAAGTATAAAATTGTCGCATTGTTTCCTCCGGTAATTCTACGCCAGTGCTACGCTAGTGCTACGCTAGTGCTAAAACTATCCGCAACGCGAATTATATCTCTCTCTAACGCAAGCCGCATTTGAGAGCTGCAGTAATTCCATTCTATACTGTTTATAGTGCAAAATTCCGTGTGCAAAATAAATAATCATATTAGTCATGGTCCTAATTGTCATTTAATTCATCTTTATACCTGTTAGGTACATACCTACTACCTACTGGTTGGGTAGGTACCTACTGTTAGGGTAATTACAATAATATGATATTAATTATGAATATCTATGTTATTTGGTGTTAAAAATAAGCATTTAAGGGGGCACCGGAGGGACAATCGCCCATACAATACGTACTACCAAGATCATTTCTAATTGGAGCATATTTCTACCTTAATAAGGTATTATTTTAATTTGAATAGTATTTATCTAGGTTCCCAACCATATATTAGATGAAAATATTTACCTAAAATGAAATAGAAGCGTATCGCATTCTGCATGTTTTTACGTCATAAAAGACCTGTTTTCAACCTAATTGTTTCGTATTAAAAACAACAACATCTTACGTATCCTAGTCATGGGAACATAGATTAAATGGTCTAGTTACAGAATAACAACACAATGAGAAAAATACAACAAGTTTTCGGTCATCATTTTTGGTATTACCGAACACGGTCAAAATCTAATCAAATTTAGAATCGTTCTATTGCTATCACTGTCGCTCTGCGTGGCTAAACTTCGTCACTAAACAGGGATAGCGATATTCAGGCCGAAGTTTTTGACGCGGCCGAATTGATGTTGCGCTCAGGGTTCGCCGGCGCGTTAACGTTATTTAATTTGTGTCATGACTTCCAACCCGACCCGATTCGATATTGTATAACGCGAGTTATTTAATACCAATAATAAATTTTATATAATGTTTTGAGGAGCCTAAAATTATTTTTAGAATTAATAATGACATTTGTGAAGGTGAACATTTTTTATGTTGAAGTTTGTTTCTTTTGAACTTCGGTTCCAGTCGTGCTAGGCAAGCGGCAATATATTTTGGGTCTGTAGCGCGCGAGACGCGACGGTGGGTGAATTTAAAAAAAAAGAACGGGAGAAGGAAAAAGAAAATGGGTCAGCGCGACACGAATGGAAGTCCTGAGTAGATTAAGAGTAAAAGAAAGGGTTTTTCTCGTGTAATTAAGCCGATGTGAAACGTAAAACTTCAAATAAATTGGTGAAAGGCTCAAATGTGTTTGGATTTTGGCATGAGCCCACAGTACGTATGTGTACTAGCTGTAGGTCTAATATAATCCCATTGTATTGTACTTTTCCTGTCTGTCTACTTATTTTGTTCGTAATCCCGTTCTATGTGTGTGTCAAATAAAACATTCTATTCTTCTATTCTTATATGCTCTTAGATTTGCCAGAAAGAATATTGAATCATCATATCATAGCAGCCATAGGACGTTTATTACTCAACATAAGCCTTCCTCATAGATTTCCAGACATAAGAAGGAGCTAACAGGGCGCTTATTTTCATGCCTGACGCGTAGTGAGCTCGTGGTGAAATTGGCATCGCATACTCGTATCAAGAGTATGCGATGGCAATTTCACCATAATGTGGCCCCACGCCCTAGACTGGTCAAACATTTTTTATATTTATGTGTGTTGTCTTAAACTATACTAATACTAAAAAGAGGAAAGATTTGTTTGTATTGAATAGGCTCCGAAGCTACTGGACCGTTTTAAAAAAATCTTTCACTGTTGGGAATCTACACTATCCCCGGGTGACATAGGCTACTTTTTACCTAGCTGCGCAGAAGGAGGGTAATGTTTTTATTGAAAAACTACGCGTGCGAAGCTGCGGATTGGGCAGGTAGTGTAAAATAAAATTGTTCAATAAAATTCCCGTCTGAAACGATCTTTTGAGATGATTTAAAAAAGTTTTTAATAATATGTTGCCTTGTGAAACGAATAACAGTATTGAGTATATTCAAATTTTAGTAAAAATTTTATGGAACATAAATATTTCTTCAGTGCATTTCACCAGGGAACCCTGGTGGTATTGTCGATGCGTTCCCTACACTGTAGAAACCTCTTTACATTTTCTTGAAGCGTGCGATGTCGTAGCCTAATGGGAAAACCTCGATGGTAGCTCATTCCACATCTTGCAAGTATGGGGTAGAAAAGATCCCGTGAAGCGTGTGGTGCGTGATACCCAATTGTCGATTATATGTGGATGAGCTTCATTTATTATATTTCGTAACATGTGATGATAACTAGCAAATGTGTTTACCGCTGTTATTTAAAAAGTTATTCAGGCAATATCGCGGTTGCGCTTTCTTGCTACCAGGGCATCTTTATTTAATAGACTAGTGGTTCGCTCCGAACTGAGATCTTGCGTAATCTCTATCAAAATAGCGCCACGAAAAACAAACCAACTAACTTGACCTACAACTTCATTCAAATTACAGGTTACAGGAGTGCATTCAAAATTTCAGACCTTTGCCTATATTTGTATCACTAAAGCTACACGCATACCAAATTTCAGCACTGTGAGGTCACTGGTGTACCCTGTGAATTTTGTTAAGGTCAGTTTTTATTATGGCTTTTTCAAAAACTGCTAAGACTAAACTAAAAATAAAAATGCGGTCGAAATGTACTAATGAATACCTTTTATTTGACGTCCTATTTGACCTAATATTCTCATTTTAAATTTTTTTGCCCTCTTGAACCCCTATATATCAACAACCCCCCCCCCCCCCCCCCCCATTTTTAGCTCATTTAATTACACCAAAATTGTGCCATATCTACCTACCTATCCTCGGACAAACAAACAGAGCGAGATCTCTAAATAAACTTGGGCAAATCGGCGTTGTATGTATGTATGTTTGTCCGAGGATGACTTTCGAAGCGTTGATCCGATCATCGTGAAATTTATACTTGTTATATTTATACATACGCTGAGTGATAGGTACGTTTGGTTATCACTTAGTAAGTAGTTATTATTGAATAACCATATTTATGTACAAAACAAACTCGAAAGTGTAAACAAGTAGGTATTCACATTTCAGTTATTTGCTTTCTTTTCGTGTTATTTTCATGGTTCATACAATATAAAACACAATAATTTCATATTAGATTCTTTTTATTATAAATGCAGTGTACAACTTACTAATACTATTTTGATTGTAACTTTAAAATAGGCTAACTAGGCTGTTGTTTTTGTTCCCGACATCTTTTCTTTACAATGTTCAAACGTAGAAACCTGTTATTAGCCGTACGTTTAGTTCTAAGCTATTTAACCAAACAATTTGTATCACCGTTGGTTTCTCTAAATAAATAAATATTAGGTATTATGCAGCATAGTGCACAAACGTCTGCGGAAACCTTGCAAATCAGAAACAGTCGAGAGAAGATTACATACAAGTCATAGAACTATTGAATTCCTTCGTGTGGTAATTTTTATAGTTTCATAGTTTGCTGCCTGTGTGTGTATCAATTGCTCGTTCACAGGGCCCAACTAAGGCTTGGAGGCCCTTCGATACATCTTTAACTTGACTTGACCCGTAATAACAATAAGGGCCCGATTATCCAAGCTAATTTAAAATTAGATAACATAATTTTTGTGTCTATTTTTGATTTGAGTTCAGTTTAAAGAAACTTTAATTCTCATTTATAAAACACTAGCTGACAAATCCGCAGCTACGCACGCGTAGTTTTTCAATAAAAACATTACCCTCCTTCTGTGCAGTTAGGTAAAAAGTAGCCTATGTCATCCGGGGATAGCGTAGTTTCCCAACAGTGAAAGAATTTTTTAAATCGGTCCTGTAGTTTCGGAGCCTATTCAATACAAACAAACAAATCTTTCTTATTTATAATATTAGTACCTGTAGATTTCATCACTTACAATGAGAATAGAATAGAATAATCATTTATTTGGCACACCAACAAAATTAAAAATACAAAGAAATAAACAAAAATAAAGGTAAGTACAATGGGCGGTCTTATCGATAAAAGCGATCTCTTCCAGACAAGCTTTTGGGTGGACAGAAGAAATTATAAATTATTAATTGAGAATTTATAAACTAGGTAACATTTTGTATTTATTTTATATTTTTTCTTTTTTGTATTGTCTAAAGTCACACAGCATTTAAGTTGGTTAAATACAGATTCATTAGGTATGAAGGATAGGGTAGTAAATTAAACATAAAATTAGGGAAGTAGGTATAAAGGTAACGTGTCCAAGTAAATAAGTCTATACCCTACGTATAATAAAATAGCAAAACAATAGGTAGCAGCGTGCACACCAATAAAATTATGTATGTAGATCCTAAGCACCTACGAGAATATCTAAGTATTACTCGTGCGCGATAACTTGGGACCTGCTAGGAATGCGACTCCCCGACCGCTTCCCCTGCACTTCCCCGATGGCGCCCGTATTGTACCGTTCGCATCACTATTTTTTACTAGGGTTTTTAGTCTCGTACTGGCCTACGTCACGTAACGACGCGCTCTGGAATTCTTTTAGTTTTCGTTTGTGTTATTGTTTTGTTGTTGTAGTTTTTGTTGTTATAGTTTGTGTCATTGTTTTGTTGTTGTAGTTTTTGTTGTTATAGTAAATGTTGTAAATTTATCGGATACCTCTTCGTCAAGTGATTAAAGTGAGACTGAGGACGAAGAACAACCTCTAGAAGGCATAAATCCACTAAGTAGTGACGAAGATGAGATAATGTAAATAATAGATAAAATAAATGTATAAACTTAAACATTGTATTTTTATTTTATTCAAATAGTGTAAAAAGCAGCGTCCTCCCTGAGCAACATAATAAATTAGGTTAAAAAAAAACAAAGACGAAGCCGCGGGCGGCTGCTTGTTATGTTCGCTTTTTTGCGGGCGGTACAAACACGCCAATATGACGTCACCGCGCTCAGGTCCCAACTTATCGCGCACGGGTAATAGGTGTGTGTTATGTTCAAACAAGTTCCGTTGTTGACCGTAAACTCGACAACACGGATATTTTTAAGTTCTTTTCTATTGTTCATACCTAATAAATGGAAGTAGGTTATTGTGTGAATCAGACGAGATCTAAAGAAAAATCTTTTAATTCCCCGTATGTATAACTTACCTAAGGTTCAAGAAACGATAGTTATATTTTGTTCTGTGTGTTCCAACTGCAGATTTTTCGACCAAAGGAAGAGTTTTGGCTAAAAAGTGTGTTGTTTCGTCGTTTTCGCGGGCGACTACACGATACAGCGCAAGTGCGTCACACGTCGCAGACTTGACGTGTTTGCAAATAGTTTTAAGTAGGTATTATAATATGTATGTTAGCCACTAAGGTGGGCACATTTATATGGGCCGTAGAAAGAAGTTTTAACATATTGTACTTTTCTATTGTTGCCTGAAAAGAGTTCTATTATCTATTATTGACCGAGCGAGCGAAGCGTCGCAGTTTCGAGATTGGCCAAAAAATACTTTTGTCCGTCTGTCTGTCTGTCAGTTCTCGCCTACAGGTCGCATTTTTCAACCAATTTTAACGAAAGTTGACACACAAGTTTCTTGAGTTTTTTTTTTATTCAATCGCGATTTTTTATTGGTGGGGGGAAAAGGGAGAAAGTTTGCTGTAGCGATATACTGTAGCGATGACATAAGGATGGTTTTTTAACTTTTGATTTGTTTTCGGAAAACGTATACCTACTTATACCAATCAGACTACGCAGTCCTCTCCGCCTTCACGAGACGACCCCGTAGACACCAGATTTGACCTCCTAGGATCAAGGGAACGCGTGGAGGTCTACTGTTCTCACAGAACCACTAGTTATAGGTACAGATGTATAATATTTATACTTCTGTGGTTATAAGTTGTCATACTCTTACGTCATATGATTTGAAATTGTATTTTCTTTTATATGTTTGTATTTAATGGTGTGCAATAAAGAAATTATCTAATCTAATCTAATCATACTCGTATTACATTACACATATAACTGAGAAGAACATTTGTTTTTTTTTTATAAAAAATCTCTAGAATAATAGTCATCCACTTCATTGTTTCGAGTTTCGGCTTCAAGTAATTTCAAAATATTTTACTAACTTCTAATTTATGGTTTCAACGCCCGTTAGCCCCTAAGTACATCCCATTTCACCCTACACTATCATAGGCCAATGACTTGTTTAAATAGGGTTAGCTCACACGCTATGCTATTAATGCTATAAAACGTAGGTACATTTATACATGTACATATGTACATTTATATAACAACACTAGCAGACCAATCGCTTCGCACGCGTAGTTTTTCAATAAAAACATCGCCATCCTTCTGCGCAGTTGGGTAAAACGTAGTCTGTGTTAGGCATTTGTCTCACCGCCGGCGAGTAAGCGATTAGCTATCAACTATTTTCTCGCTCAAGAAACGAACAAAAGATGTCATGTGTCAGTAAAAGAGTCACGTATAGTTATCGCTGGCCGTTCACACTGCCGGCGAGAACTCACTCTCTACTATTTTGTCGCAGCGACTACAACACTCGCTCAGCGATACTCGCTTGGCGGTCAGAACACACGCCGTGAGATGATGAGTATCGCCCGCCGCACTCGCTCACTCTCTTTATAGCCCAGCGAGATAACTTTAATAACTACACACTCGCTTCTCGCTGCTCGCCAACTCGTTTCTAGTTTCTAGCTCTACTCGCTTCTCGCTCATCGCCGGCGGTGAGACGAGTGCCTCACTCCGGGATAATGTAGCATTCTAATGATGAAAGAATTTTTAAAATCGGACCCGTGGTTTTTGAGTTTATTAATTACAAACACACAAAAATACAAATCTTTCCTCTTACAAATATGAATTATTTGAACAATTTCGATTACATAAACAGTTTGGTGATACTTATATATAAATTGACTCTACCCGTGTTAGCATCCCTGAATTTTCGACGTGTATTTACGTAGAGATATTTTGTTTGGAATGGATCAGCCAAGATTAAAAACTAAAATTTTCAACCTAGGTAAAAACCGTGCTAGAACATACAGTACAATTTTGTTTTTGGGGTTACGTAGTCGAACTCGGAACCCTTATAGTTTCACCATGTACACACGGCTATACATCAAGTTATACATTTCCAGTATAAGCTTACCTCTCATTCAACGAAAAGCCTACACAATGCGAGGTCAGCTTATACTGGAAATGTATAGCTTCATGTGTAGCCGTGTGTACTTCTGTTCGTCCGACAGTTACAGCCGTTTTATTCGTAGGCTTTAGTGCTGTGTTATAAAGCTGAAATTTGGCATGACGATACGTTTTAGTTCACAAATAAACACAAAAAACTTGTTTTTAAGGGTACCTCCCCTATATGGAAGTTGCGGGTGAGTTTTAGGAACCAAAATGGTAAAAACTCTTATAGTGCTACTTTTACTGTCAAGCGGCTTTCAGACTACGCTATACTATTGTGCTATATAGTATAGCAAAGAAGAACCTAACCAAGTAAGCCAATAATATATGTATAGTACAGTACAGTGTGAACGTGTGAACGCCTGTGCGGCGGAAAATTCAGCCGAAAATATGGAAGTCTCGAAAGAGCTTACGTATTTGAACCGTTTGGAGTCGAGACGTTGGGTCCAAGGAGTACCGCTTTTTAAAATTATTTCTGAGCGTCTGGTCGAAGCAAACGCAAAGCGTTTCAGCGAGGCAATGCATTCAGTATCTTGGGGGCACTTCCGCCTGGTCTGGTGCAGTTGAGCTATCTATCGATCATTTGCATCGGTCTTTAGATGATTCAACTGGTATCGTTTTCTTCGATTCTCTTACTGATAATGAACAAAAGTACCTATTCAAGGGTCAAAGTTTCACAAATTTCGAAATAAGATTGTAAGTACTGGTAGGAATATGTTAAGCAATGACGTAACTACCAAAACTTTAGATTTTTTTGGGAATTTAAATAACATTTAATTTGACTAGATTTAATTACGGGTATTGGCATTTTCGTTAACATAAGTGAACCCTTTGATTATTTATTTGATCATAGAAGTAAACTTACAATAAGTGCATGCCACAAGCACAACAAGCTCACACATATGAACATATAACTGTAGGTACCTAACATCTTTATCACCACAATAAATAATTTTTGATTTAATTTGACCGTTCGACAAACAAACAGGTATTATTCTTTTTTACTTAGAAAACTTTCGTCATTGATTTCAATTATTATTATAAATACGGGATTTACAACGTACCACCTTATCGGTGTTTCGACCGACAATGTTTCGGTTCAATCCGTGAACCTTCAGAGAGCAGCAGTGATGATAATGATGATGACACAGCCTGTCAACACGCTGGACCTTCGTTGACCCAATCCCCACCACCCCGCCCGACCACTCGCGCGCAGAGGGCAGCGGCGCGCAGTGCGAGGCGAGACGTTATTCGGAGCGGATCGCACTCACCCTGATGAAGGTTCACGAATTGAACCGAAACATTGTCGATCGAAACACCGATAAGACGGTACGTAAATCCCGTATTTATAATAAGGTATTATTCTAGTTTTTTTTTATCCGTTATAGTGTTCAAACGAAAGGCTCACCTCACTGCTAAATCTGAATAGATTGAGGTTGAACCTGTCTGCTTGCTCACGACAGACGAAAACTTTCAGGGGATGCCAGTTTATTTGTAGCCCCATTGTAACTTACAAAAATTATTCCAGGTGAAACTTTCATTATGATTATGCCCTTATCGCTATTCTACAAGCGTGTCTGGTAAATCACATAAATTTTAGATTACAGTCCTTTTATTAGTTATCTTTTTTTTTGAGAAGTCGAAGATAAATTAGCCACTGATAACATATATAATACATACATACTATAACATATACACTGATAGCGTTTGACTTAGGTTTGCAGCTGAGGTAATTTTTATAGAAAAAATTAACTAAGTATACGTTTTTATGTAAGTTACCTGTATTTGACCGAGCGAATTTTGTATTTAACGAAATCTCCAAATCAACTTGGGCAAATCGGCGTTGTGTGTTTGTCCGAGGATAACTTTCGAAGCGTTTATCCGATCATCGTGAAATTTGGTATATGGGTAGGTAGTGATGGCACAATTTTGCTGTGACTAAATGAGCTAAAAATGTGGGGGCGTTCTTGAGGTATTGGAGTTCAAGAGGGGTGAACAAAAAAAAAACAAAATGAGGTTATCCGGTCAAGTGGCTCTAATAAAAGGGCTTTGTAAGTACCTACATTTCGACCCCATTTTTATTTTTATATTAAATCTTGTAGTTTATAAGTTATGAACCATAGTAAAAACTGAATTTTGACAAAATTCACAGGGTACCTACACCAGTGACGCCACAGTGCTGAAATTTGGTATTCGAGTAGCACTTTCTGCAACTGCAATTTCTAGCCCAAAAACCCGTAACCATGAACATGAACTCTCGTTACCTGTAATTTGAATGATACTGTAGGTCAAGTTTTTTGGTTATTTTTTTCGTGGCACTATTTTGTTAGTCAAAGATTACAAATAATATTTTTTTTTGTTTTTGCGGAATACTAGCGAGATCTCAGTTCGGGGCGAACCACTAGTTTATATATATATATATATATATATATATGACTATTATGTTATTATTTAGTCATTTACCTACAGCTAGTTGTTGGTACGCCAATCAAATCGCAAATCAGTTGACATAGTGTTTAACTTAGCACTCTTGTCAAATCAAATTGAGTATCTCGAAGGTTGATTAGTGAATAATTAGCTATCTAAAGGATCATATTTTGAATGTCAAACTAGTGTAATTTTTATAGGGTCACACCACCTAAAACCTTATTTTAGTTCAATCATTCATTCCTACACGTCATACATTTGCTTATGTCAATATCTACAGGTTAGAGATTTTTGTTGAAAATCAAATGTACAATTTTAATGTGTGGAAACAACGTTTATTTTGGTCGTTTTTTTCTCTACAAACAATAATAACCTAAAAGTATACAAAAAGATACTATTATAATCATTGAAATTCCATAGATAGGCATGGAAAATGTCGTTTAAGTACACCAAAACATCCTTCAATTGTGCCTATTTGTTGTACTTATTTGTGTTGTAAAATGGTCCCTTACCTTGGAATCTCTTGTAAGCATACGATGTCGTACTCATCGCCAAAACACTTTAACAATTACAAATATCAATGACCTCATGGATCAACGCCTTAGAAACAGCTGGTCTTAGAATGAGCAGAATGAAGACTGAACACATGGAGTGCTGTTTTAGTAAGAATAACTGCACAGAAGGGACTTCAACAGTTTACTATCACGATAAAACATCTGTACCAAAAGTCAATCACTTTAAATACCTAGGATCAGTGGTAACATACTATAGAAGTGGCGGGAGACGTAAACCGCAGAAGCATTGCCTGGCAGAAGTGGCGATCCTTGAGCGGTGTACTTTGTGACCCACGTATATCTATATCGGGGATGACATATGAAGCAGAATTTTGAATGGTAAAAGATACACATTTCCTGTAGATGCATACGATGGAAATGAAGATGCAAAGATGGTCAGGAGGGGTAACTAGGCACGACAGAATCCAGAATGAATATGTCTGAAGAAGCTTTGAGATTGCTCCTATACCATCTGTAAGCTGGTCACATATCTGAAAGCCGATTGAGGTGGTATGGCCACGTCATGAGAAGACCTGAAGAATATGTGGTCAAAACAGCACTGTGTCTTTAAGAACACAAAAGAGCCAGAGGACGTCCTCCATCGGCATGGTGGACCAGCATGACCAGACTCATGAAAAAGAAAGAACTACCTGATCCGACAACTCAAGACAGACTAACTTGGCGCCGAAAATTTAGGAGAGTAGAACCCACGTAAAAATCGTGATCGAAAGATTTGTGATTTAAAAAGTCAATAAAAACACCTGTAAATTATGTCCATGATTTTAATTTTGCATCACAGATTGCCTGCACGTGCAGATGAAAACAAACCTATTCTGTTCTGATATAATAATAATTCCACTAATAAAACCACCATCTGGAGCATTTTAATACATTAGGCAAGTTGTAGATTTATTTATACCTTAGCGGTAAGCTACAGTAGTTTGGAATGCTCCAGTTGCGTAAAAACTTATTGTCAATAGTATTTGTTGTAGGGCGCTGATAGAGCTACTTCGCAATGTAGGTAAATGGGCTTTATCCCCAATTAAGGCATTTTATGTAATCACAGGCTTTGAAACTCTATAGCGCATCTTGAATTCTTTCTCAATGAATTCCTCTGATGGTTCCACTCTTGTCCTCATCACTCATGTCTGTCGTGGTCATCCTCATCATTGTTACTGGTTAAATTCGATAGAGATAGTTTTTTAAGAGATAACACTTCCACAAATATATATAATCATTATATTATTGTCACTTTTGGAGTACACACCAGATGTATTTGTAGAATAAAACCACTAAATTCACTTGAATTAGCCAAATTATTTCTGCTAATTAGAGCTCAAGCACTGATTAAATAAATATCGATTTGACAACCGATTAATGGACGAAAAACGGCTAATTAGCATTCCTGCAACCCATTTTCACGTTTTACAAGAGATTTTGTATGAATGATTTGACAACCTGTTTAACTAATCTCTGATTAAAATCAAATGAGGTAAAATACGTTCCAGCAACCCAATTTGCACTTGACAAGAGGTTTGACCAATGGTCAACTAATTTTTGGGTTAATCATTCTTCCAACAACCGGGCGTTAGAGTCTGTTTTATTAGTAGCTTTGAAATATCTTTTTCCTGAGTGGCGCCTTACCTTCTTTTAGCACGACCAGGATGACCGGTAGATAATGCTATTAGCATTAAGTCCTCCTAGCACTATTCTGTTTTGAATGAAAGTATTAAATAAATAAATTATTGTCAGATCAATAACTGTAAGATGTATTTTGATTTTACATTTGAGCGCGTCACGTTCGCGTACCCAAACACACGATTCGGGAGACTATTTACGAGGTTCCCGCAATGTCAACGTTTGTGGCTGTCTGCGAATCGCACGGCTCCTGAAATAGTTCACTGGAGCGCGTGAAATATTGAGTGCTATAACTGGTTTCAGCGTGTAAAATTAAAACCTTTCTATTTAGTATATAGGTGAAGACATAATTAAGTATAAGGATTTTAGGAGATTATAAGGTTTAACCTTGGGTAAGGTAGCAAGAAGTATTGTCTAAATGGAACCTGGCACACACATAGGTAGATACGGGCTACTTTTAAAATGATCTTATAAGGAGTAATCTCTTATTCTGCGGCCACAGCTGGAACAGAAACTATTTCTTTATTTGTTTCTTGCGAATATGGAAGATCTGGTCAAATAAAGAAGTTATATTTCTTTGGAAAGTGTTTACCTACTTATATTTGATTGCACACAATACGTATTTCCATTATTACGGCCTAGGGCGGTTATAGCGTAGCACATTCGTAGACACGTAGATACAAAGCTTTTAACAGTTCGATTTCTTTCGTTTCAATATACGTCAAAACACCCGTACACTCTAGTTCCTTCTACGGGAAATCATTCACTGTCGAAGCAGTGCGCCTGTGGAATGTTTTGCCTGTGGAAATTAGACGGGCTCCTTCACAGCACTCTTTTAAGCTGAGATTATAGCAACATTACCTAAATGCTTAGCTTTCTTATCATTTGAGTTACCTATTTATTGATTTATTATTTATTTTAATCTTATTGCCTTCCTTTTATTACATTTGCAAGAATATTGATTTAGTTTGGTATATATTAGTCTATCTTTAGGTATTAATTTATGTATTAGGATTATAAGTACTTCTTTCTTTTGTAAATATACTCTGTGCACCGCTGCTCATTACTGCTTCGCTCTTTACTTTCCATCCAAAGGTTGCCTGGAAGAAATCGCTTTCAGCGATAAGGCCGCCCATTGTACTATATTTAACATAAATTAGTTTTTTTTAGTATTCCTGGTGTACAATAAAAAAATATTATATTCTATTCTACGTCATATTTTGAAACACTTAAAATAATCGTATGTACTAACGTTCGAACTTTAGTATAGTAACAGTAAGTCCCGAGAATAGTAAAGTACCGAGCGTGGGCGGTAGGCACGTAATATTATTCAGAGGTTTATTAAAATTCGTCTCTTCTTTTGCCTCTTTGAATTTTTTTATGGACCGTCATGGTAATAAGTTTGTAACCTTTGTTCTTTACCTATATATACATCTGTTTCTAGTGGCTGTGGTATCTACGTTACTTACTTGAACGTGTCAAATGCGTGTATTCTTTATTGCACAAAAACATTAGTAGATTATTAAACGAGGCGATAAAGCAGTGTCTTGCGTCACGGGCGCTATATTGAATCCCGAACGTAACGAAGGATTCTATCGAAATAGAAATATATTTATAGTGACCATAAAAGTTACATAGATGAGTTGTGTCCCTGTTTCCCAGAAAAGCGTAAGCTGTGGCCTAGGGAACAGTTCTCTCCTGAATGACATGACATGAATATTACAGTCTACTAGTACATGAAGAAATAACAAACAATTAAAGAAATGTGATGTCGGAAAGCGCACATGCTAATTAGGGTTTCGTTCCCGGGTCCCGGGAATCGGGAAATCCCGGGAAAAAATCTGATTTCCCGGGAATTCCCGGGAATTTTCAAAAGTATGTGATAGGTCTAAAACTTTGTATTTTATAGTCATATTAAACTCAATGTTGTTCTTAAAAAAACCTTTCAAATTTTTCTACAACTTGTCAGCCAGCCATCACTTTGCAGATGAGTAGTTTCGTGGTAATTTTTCGAGGGGAAAAAAATGTTTTTCCTTTGTTTTGTCTTTATAGAACTGTCAGAAAAAACTAGATAACACCTATTTGCATTTCTTTGTTTCATTCTCTCTATTATATTCGCTCTTCTTTGTTTTTACGCAGGTGCTGTGCAATTTCGATAACGATCTTTTTGCTTAATTATGCGTACCTATAATATTTAAGTTTCTTTGTCTGCGCCCTTCCCCTCCCCCTTCACCTTGCGCATTTAAGTGTAACTAAACAAACTGGTTCTGTTGTTTTATCAGATCGACCGACCAGTCAGTGACGCGCAGCGCAGTGTGGTGTCCGTGCCCATTAAATTAAGTGACATTTGGCATTCGTTCGCCGGTAATATCTCTTTGTTAGTGAAAGTTTGTGTGTGTGTTGAAACTCTGGTAAGTAAACCCTGTCGAATTGATTGTTTTGTCAATTCAAATTTACTACATATACAATAAGTACATTTAATATTTTCAACTTGTTATAGGTCAACATGGAAGGTCGACTTTTATCCGAAGTATGGAATCATTTCAAGAAAAAAGGGTTAGATAAAGCACAATGTAATCGCTGTCCAAAAATATTGAGTTGTAAAGGCTCATCGACCAGTGGACTTGCAAGGCATTTGTTAATGGTGCATAGCATACATTTAAAAGATCAACCCAATGAAGCGTCCTCTGAAACAACACGGGCGTTGGCATCTTCACCGGCACCAAGTAGCTCCACAAGTTCACCACAACCACCAAAAAAAGGAAGAGCCACATAACACAGACTTCTATAGTTGAACATATCAAGAAGCCCTATAGTATTGCTGAAATCGTCTCGAAGTTGGCATCTAGTGATGGACTTTCGATTCGGATGATCACGCACAGTGAAGTGATTCGAAGCCTTGTTTCACAAGCTGGCCTAAATATTCCAAAATGCAGAGTCGCAGGTTATGAAGATAATTGTAGAATTTGCTAAAGAAAAAAAGCAAGATATCAAGAAAATCTTAAATGAACACGTGAAAAATCATGGACGGCTCAGTATCACGCTCGATGAATGGACCAGTATCAGAAATAGACGCTATTTCAACATAAACTTACACAGCGGAGATGGAAAAGTGCATAATTTGGGTTTGATATACATACCGGGGAAATGTGGAGCACAAGAGATGAGAAGAATTGTTGATACAGTCCTGACGGAATTTGGAATAAACTTCGAAAGAGACATTGTAGCCGTGACAAGTGATGGTCCAAATGTGATGAAAAAGTTTGGCCGCCAAAGTCCAGCCGAAATGGTATTATGCATGAATCATGCTATTCATTTGGCGGTGACAGATGTTCTTTATAGAGAAAAGACCACCAAAGAAAGTAAAACGGATTCCGAAGAATCAGACTCCGACGTCTCCGACTTCGACTCATACGACGATTGTGATCAAGAATTAGGAGAATCAGCGGTGGAAATAGGAAACCATGATATCCGACCAGATCTGAAGAAAGTACTGAAAGATACACGAACCATAGTCAATTTGTTTCGCAGAAGTCCATTAAAAAATGCGAAACTTCAAGAATATGTAAGATCAGAACATAACAGGGAAAAATCATTGTGTCGCGACGTTAAAACGAGATGGAACACCATTGAAATAATGATAAGCCGGTTCGTAGAAGTTAAAAACTGTATCAAAAAAGCTTTGATTGATTTAGATACCGCAAATTTATGGCACGAAGAGAACTTGGCTGTTTTAGAGGATTTACTTAAAATTTTAAATCCCATCAAATTAGCAGTTGAAGCACTGAGCTCCCGAAAAACAGATATCTTGATCTGTGAAGCTATCATTACGACACTTCTAGTAAGACTGAAAAAGTTGGAGTCACCTATTGCTTTAGAGTTTTCAGATTTCTTAACGCAAAGAATAAGTGAGAGGAGGGATTCTACTCTATATACCTTAACGCTTTTTCTTCAAAACCCAACAATTAGACGCAATGAATACTTATCACAAAGTGTTGAAACTAAAGAAATAATAATACGCTATGCTGAGCAGCTATTTCGCCGATTATTTCCAGAAAAGTCAGAATCTGAATCGAGCCCGGAAGAATCGCTTCATGCTGTTGCTGAGACGCAAAAAAGAGGCATTAGTTTTGCTGAAGAACTTCAAGACGCTATTCAAAATGTTTTCAAAGGCACTCCTCCATCACGAACTCGATTTCCTAGACTGAAGAAAGACTTCGATCTATACATCTCTTCTGGTAAACGGACACCTAATTTGGAACTGCTATACAACGCTCTGCGCACGATCATGTCTACATCCACCGAAAGCGAACGTACATTTTCAGTATCGGGAAATTTTGCTACTAAAATTAGAAGCCGATTAAGCGATAAATCACTCAGCTCTTTAGTTTTTCTTAAGTATTACTTTATGAAATAATTTAAGACTTAAACTGAAACATCGATGGCAAAGTTTGTTGGTTATCATAAGAGCGTTTCGCAATACTTAATTACTCCGTTTATATTACGTTTATATCATTGTGTGTGCTAAGAAGTTTTATATTATAAGTTTGATTTTGCATGCCTGAAACAAATAATTAAGTTTCTATTATACTACCTCTGTTTATGATCGATCAAAAAGGTTATTAAGAAGAAATAATTATTTCTGAGTCAAATAAATAGCTTATTTAATCCATTATGTGTTTTCTTGACTTTTTGTAGTTAAAAAAAACTAAATTAAGAACTTTAAAAATTTCTCGGTTTCCCGGGATTCCCAGGAAATTGAAAATATTATTCCCGGTTCCCGGGACCGAAAAAAACCCGGGAAATCCGAAACCCTAATGCTAATGCATCAAAGCTTAAGCGAGTGAAAGCGTGGGTCATGTGTGTGAGTATAGATTTAACTCACGAGCGGAGCGAGGGAGTTACTAGAATCTTGAGTACAGAGAAAGATATAAGCACGCCCCCAAGATGCAGACAGCTTTATCCACGAGGAGAATACTCTACTTTTCACACTTTCTGCATAACAATAAAAACCAAATCTAAGTTGGTTCATTCTGTGCAGAGGTTAGTTCGATTTACGAATAAGTTCTTATTGTGTGGGTCTCCTTGGTTAAAATTTTAATACAGATGAGGTTCCAAATTTGAATCACTTAGTTGAAATTCAGTACAACTTTAATCCCGGCTCAGCCGTAGGGATTTAATCACCTGCTTTAGGCGAGGTTTTTTTTGACATTGTCGGGCAGGTGGTGTGAAAAGTTATTTAAAGGACATGTAGGTATAAAGGAAAGCTTAACCCTTATTAAAGTTTTCTCCCAGAAAACCATTGAAGATAGAGATAGTTGAATACAATGATAGGTACGTGCACTTTTACTTAATATATATACAATATTTATACATATTAAAACTAGCTGTTGCCAGTGGCTTCGCACGCGTGCTTTGCCAAGAAAAAATAGCCTATGTGTTAATCCAGGTTATGATCTTCGTACATACCAAATTTCATCGCAATCGGCTCAGCCGTTCCGGCGTGAAAGAGTTACAAACATCCATACATACAAACTTTCGCGTTTATAATATTAGTAGGGTGTTACCTTATTCAACTTATATGTCACTAATTGTACCTACATACGAAATAAATAAATATTGCTGAACATTTCACACAGCGCTATCTAGCCCAAAACTAAGCAGAGCTTGTACTATGGACACCAGATAACTAATAGGATACTTATATACTTTTTTGTAAATACATACTTATAATACATAGAAAAACATCCAGACCCGGAACAAATATCTGTACCTATAACATGCATACATTTGTTCCGCGGCGGGAATCGAACCCGCTACCTCCTGCGTCTCAGCCGGCTATTCGCCCAATGCGCCACGGAGGTCGTCAAAATAGGATAATAGATATGAATAAAACCACTATAAACAATGCTATTATAACAATTTTACGCGTCTGTCCAAGAGAAGCGGTTCCGTACAGAATGTGGGGTCACCATTTATCAGGATCTCGCGGAATATCCGGAGACAATGAATTTATTCCTGTCTTCCGCTGGTGGATGGCTTGATAGAAATAACGCACTGTAGCATAGAATAAAAACAAATGTACTGAATTCAGGTTAAACTATTCCTACACGCACATACATTTGGTACATACTTATTTAGATTTGTTGACTAAAATTCTACCAGTAAACCTGTCGGATTTAAGTAGAAAAAGGTTATAAGTACTTAATTTAAATAAATTTGTATTAAATACTATTAATATAGTTAATACTGTATAATAGTATTAATTGCTCTGTATTAATAATTATTGTATATTTTAGTCTTCGTTTTGGAACTAAGTTCCTTATCGCACGGTACGGACTTGGCAGATTGGGGGCTAAGCGAAAACAAGTGAAAGAGTTTTCCGTCACGAATGTCCGTCACAACCACAGAACATAAAAAAAACAATAGAACTAGCGTTTTATTAATATACGTTTTTTTAATTATTTTTATGTCTTGCGCCTTGGGGAAACTGAAAACAGAAGTTATTATATTATTTCACACCATAGGTCTAAAATACATTCAGAAAATCATCAATAAAACAACAAGGAGTTAACGCCCTAAAACTTATACACCTTTTAATAGGGGGTAACTAATTAAAGCTATCGATAACACATTCATCAGTATATTGGGGTCACATCCCTAATTGAGTAGCTTAAGTTGAGGTTTAAGAGAAACGCAACATTAAAGAGTATGATTCACAGTCTATTTTGTTTGACGATTTTGCATTTTAAACAAAACTAACAAAAAACAATAAAATAATACTTACCGGTGATATGCCCCCTTTTGTTAAATTTTTGGTTCGGCTATAATATTTACACTCCAAAACGGCACAATATGGCATTTTATATTTTTTTGAAGTACGTTTACCCCACAGTAATTGAAACACGACTGAAGTGAGCGAAGCTTGTAGTGCGCGGAACTCCGCGTACTTGGTGTTACGCGGGCCCCGCCTACTTACGACTTCTATTGTTTTTTGTGTTCTGTAGTCACACCCCTTTCTTTAGTGTAGACGGTTATCCATAGCGCGTGTGCTATAAAATATTATTATAACATTAAATAAAACTAATAAATGATATTATAATATAATGCATATGTATAAAATCTTTTATTAATTTATATCAATATTTGATTTATATATTAGATTAATAATAATGAAACCATGCTGAACGAATTGAACACGGCAAGCCTCGAAGTTGGACTTAGTATGAACAGATCGAAGACAAAGCATCAGACAAGCAAATAAGATCATGTCATTCTCTGTGCACGTACCCACCACTATAATCAAATATCTCTATCTTCAAAGGTTTGCTGGAAGAAAACTTTAATTAGGGTTAAGCTCGCCTTTGTACATGTCCATTTTGTAAGCTATTTTTATCTGTAAATCTATTTGTGTACAATAAAGAATAAAGCTAATGGCAAATAGCATAACATCATAAGCTAGGTTGGGGGTGGGGAGGTGGAATACGTCGATGACTACCTGTACCTAGGCCAGTTGGTATCCTTCCAAGGACGACAAAACCTCGAAATTGCAAGACGAACCGAGAACGCTTGGAAGGGATATTGGTCAATGAAACAGCTAATGAAAGGTACACTTCCTTTATCTCTGAAACGGAAGCTCATGGACGTGTGTATTCCCCCCATCCTCACCTACGGCGCGCAGACCTGGTTTTTGACTGATCTGCAAAAGTCCAGACTCGGGGTTTGTCGGCGAGCCATGGAGCGCAGTATTCTGGGAGTCAGACTGACAGACCGCGTTCGTAATAGTATACTGCGCTCTAAAACGCAAATCGCGGATGTCGGGCAACAAGCGGGTAAACTGAAGTGGGATTGGGCGGGCCACGTCTGCCGCATGTCGGATGCGTTATGGGCTAAAATCACCACAGAGTGGACACCTCTAAATGGGAAACGACCTCGTGGCAGACCGCGGCGAAGATGGAGGGACGAAATTGATGTCCATTTACAGGATTGGTCCACAATAGCCCAAAATAGAGAAGACTGGGGAGATGGAAGGGAGGCCTTTGCCCTGCAGTGGGACACTACAGGCTCTTAATAAATAGAACAATAATATTTAATTTAATATTATTATTTCGTTAATAATATATCTACTACGAAAGGAACTTCGTTCCAACCGAGTGTTCCACGACGCTCACGCATTTTTTTATTAAATGTATTCTTAGTGATAGTATTTACATGTGATTCGTTACGTTAAACCGCTTTATTTATGACTAGCTGACCAATCCGCAGCTTCGCACGCCTAGTTTTTCAATAAAAACATTACCCTCCTTCTACGCAGTTGGTTAAAAAGTAGCCTATGTCACCCGGGGAGCTTCCAACAGTGAGAGAATTTTTAAATCGGTCCAGTAGTTTCACAGCCTATTCAATACAAACAAACAAATCTTTCGTCTTTATAATATTAGTATAGACGAATACGCAGCAAAACTTACAAAGCGGCTATGCCCCTTTGGCCGCGTACGAAACCGGAGATTCGTAACCAGTTACGGTAGAAGCCAAATTCATCTTTATACGCTACTAGTTACTTCTAGTTACTAAGGAATTTGAATACGATACACTAGATACCCAACTATTACGTAAACGGGCTCTCAAAAAGGTTTGGAGGAAATCTTAGTGTTTTTGAAACACCTATTCAACGATAGCTCTCAGGATGGGGTGCGTGAGTTAGAAACTTACAAGTAATTACTAAAAATTATCATCGTCCCAAATTTCAGCTTTACAGCCTAACATAGGAATAAAACGGCTGTACCTGGTCGTACAGACAGACAGACATCCATGGCGAAACTACGAGGGTTCCGAATTTGAGTACGGAACCCTAAAAACTAATAATAAAAGTACAGTGCTTCGGCTAATTTTTACGATGGTCCGATAACAAATACAAAAAATCTTTATCGAAATACTGGTTACCTACCTGCTTGGTAAATTTATATTATACTAGCTTTTCCCCGCGGCTTCACACGCGTGGTTTCTCGATAAAAAGAAGAAGTCCAGATCAATTTCATCAAAATCGCTTCAGCCGTTACCAGGTGAAAGCGTAATAAACAAACAAACAAATGAATAAACAAAGTCACGCATTTGCAATATTACTGTGATAGTTTTGCATAAAAACCTATTGTAAACTGGTTACACCTCTGAAACTCGCTTTGCCGTAGCATAGTACGCAGTGCAGTGCAGAACCAAATTTAATATTCATTTCAGCCGTTCTGGAGTTGAAAAGAGTCTCGACCGGCGAATATTTTATGTAACCGCTCGCACTTGACCGATTTCCACATTTTCACTGTTAGCAGCGTTCCAATTTTTTAATAGCGGTTGGCACAAAATAGAATATTAAAATATTAGAACACTTTTCTAATGTGGTGACGCAGTTGGCACAACAGATATTACAACGACAAAATGATTGTACAAACAGCTATGATTTAGTTTTTATGATTCCTAGTATGTGATGCATATTTTAGTAGATGTTTCATAGATCAAATAAAGGATTTATATTTGTTATTAGGCATTCGGGTGGATGGTAGAAGAGAGATAATAGGTACACACGGCTACACATCAAGCTATACATTTCCAGTATAAGCTGACCTCGCATTGTGTAGGCTTTTCGTAGAATGAGAGGTCAGCTTATACTGGAAATGTATAGCTTGATGTGTAGCCGTGTGTACATACACATACCTACATAGTATTTATTTATTTATGTTATTGAAAACCAGCAGCTATATTAACTTAACAATTAACTAATACAAAACAGAAAGCCAATTATATGTTTTCACGTATAGAAACTTTTTAGCAACATAACTAAGTAAGAACATAATTTGTACCAACACTCGGTGAAACAATTATCCAAATAGTTATTAATCTGTGTAATAATAAATAAATAAATATATAAAAATATTTTATTTCAGACAACTAGAGTCCATATACACAAAAACACACACACAGACTAACATACACACAAAAAAATAAAACAACAAAGAAGAACAGCTAAATATACAAAAATAAAAATAGGCACTGGGTGAAAATAGAAAACACCATTTTGTGCTGCGGGTGACTAACTGAGGAAATTATTTCCTTCATTAATCACCCTCCGCACAAAACACTTCCAGAGCGGAGATGTGCAGCACTCAGCCACTGTCCTCAGGATGCTGTTGCGACTGCCCCGAATTCTGCTCATCAGCGATACCGTTTTTTTGCGCATGATGGCGTGAAAGCCATCTGTGTGATAGTAGGCAAACATCTCCGATGCACTGCAGTATCGGGGCAACCGCAACATCATCCGGAAGATGTTATTATATTGGATGCGTAGGTCCTCTAATGATCTTTTGGTATTTCGGACCCACATACTTCCCGTGTAAAAGCTCTGACAGTACGCTTTAAAAAGCGTAACTTTAACTTGTTCAGTACAACGGGAAAATCAACGGGCCAACATGTTACCTCGGACCGCCAAGGCCCTACGCTCCCTCTCAACATCTGCATCGTCTTTAAGGTCGTCGGCAAGAAAATGTCCCAGATATTTAAATTTCGTAACACGATTTAAGTTTAAGCCGTTTAGGGTTATATTCAGTGACCGGGACATTTACCGGCGGCCTTAAAAACCATGTATTCGCTTTTCTTCGCATTATATATAAGCCCGTGCTCAACAGCATAGGCTTCACAGATCCTCAGTAATTCCCTGAGCCCCTCCACCGTCGGGCTCAGCAGCACCATGTCATCGGCGTAACTTATGTTGTTGATGCTAACGCCGTTCATCCGGCAGCCGACACGCATGCTGCTCAGCCCGACGATGAGGTCGTTTACATAGACATTGAAGAGCTTGGGAGAACTCAAGCCCCCCTGTCTCACCCCGCTCTCCAACCTATACGCATTTGAGAGAGAATTGGCCCATCTCACATAGTTGGTCTGATTGTCATACCAAAATTTAAATATATTTTGGATTTTATTATTTTATATAAATTGGATATTTTGGATTTAAATATATTTTGGATTAATGTTATTATTCTACTAATTAGTACGTTAAACCATACTAATGTTACCGCCAACAAAAAAGTCTGCTCATTTGCTGTCAATAATATGCATATACACGGTGTCCTTTAAATCACTATTTTCCCAGAGCAAACGTTGTTCAGACCATGGTCTACTACATAAAATCAAATTAAAAACTAAACGAAACCGGT
The DNA here is from genome assembly GCA_918857605.2 of Philereme vetulata. NCBI lineage: Eukaryota > Metazoa > Arthropoda > Insecta > Lepidoptera > Geometridae > Philereme > Philereme vetulata. The sequence goes on along the minus strand of OU975442.1, from coordinate 9,466,458 downwards.
CTTCGAAAAATTTAAAAAGATGCGAACTTAAAACGTCTATTTTAACGTTACGCCCTACAACATAGTCAGTGCGCTGACCGGTAGCTACTACTATCTAACTAAAGAGTATGTAATACGCTACTGCTAGCGTACCTACCCATGAACTTTATGTTACGGTTAGTTTTTGAACAAAGTTAGACTTATTAGAGAAGGTCCAGATTATTATTTTCTATTTTCTTATTTGATGCTATAAACAGTTATGGATGCTATAACCATGGTCTGAGCAACGTTTGTTCTGGGAAAACCGGACACCGTGTAGTACCTACAGAAATCAAAATTGACAACCTCATAAGTTCAAAGATAACAATTTTCATTTTATTTCATGACACGTCTTGTGTTTAGATAAAATCCAGTTTGGTAAATCATACTTTTTCGATATGATCCCTCTACTTCACACGTTTAATTCGATATGATCCCTCTACTCCACACGTTTAATTCGATATGATCCCTCTACTCCACACGTTTAATTCGATATGATCCCTCTACTCCACACGTTTAATTCGATATGATCCCTCTACTCCACACGTTTAATTCAATTTTGAAAATACAAGGTGATCTACCAATAAGCGCTGTTTTCTGTACCTACTAAGTACGTATCGGTAGGTTAGTTTGTTCCTAGAGGTAACGATAATATGTATAGTGAAGCGATTCTAGGACGCAGCGGCAGGTAGAATAACCAATGTTCTGGATTTATACACAATACATAAATATATTTCATAAAGATCCGTAACATTTTATTGATTTGACTATTTTGTTTTTATTTTTCAGCATGCGTGGAAGAAGACTGCATAGACTGGGAGGGGAAGACGGTTCCCCATGGTTTACTCTACGTGCCAGGGCCTGGGGTTTGCTCGATCTGCGTGTGCTACCACTCCGAGCCCATGTGGTGTAAGGCCATATACTGTGACCCGCCTTATGTAAGTGTATTTCACTTTACTACCTACTTATCAAAAACAATTTTCTTAACTCCACTTCTTCCAAACAGTCCGTTTTGCAGCACAGCAACAGTCTAACACAACTTCTGGCATACCTACTTAGCATTTAAAAAATTTGACATACTTTTGTGGGTCTGAAAAAATATATGATATGATTTGAAAGAGTCTATGTCTTTCAGATGTCGGTAAATGAAGGCACCGCTTGATAAAAAACAATGGCATTAGTAGGCCCTGGCCTTCACTCTGCTGACAATTCATTGCCAGGGTACGCAATAATTCTTTTCTAAAATGTACAGTTGTTCCACAGTTTTGCAAAAACTTCCGCGTCGGCGAGCGATGCTGTGAGTTCGAGTGCCTAGACCCGCCTGGCGAGGACACCAGATACCGCGAGCGGCAGAGACTCCGAGCCCTCATACTCGCTGGCAACTCTTCAGCAGTCACACACGGACCCTCACTAGAGTTTAAAACCGGGATATCCTTAATTGCAGTGGCCGTCGCGAGGCTCAACGTATGAGACCATCACGAGGCTTAAGACCTCCGGACTGATAGTGCTAATTGAAGATTTGTGTGGGAAGTGATTTGTTCCTCAGTGCTTTCTGATTGACTGATGAAAGGTGAGATCTTTCACGTGATAAAGCCGTTGCTATTACCTTTCCGTCTAGACTACTTCGTCTCTTCCTGTGATGGAAAAGAACTATCCAGCACTAGTCTATAGCCTTCGCTTGAACTGATTCTTGCCTCGGCTGCGAGATTCGTAAGAGACTGTTTCATTCTAACCAATTGAAGATTTTGTGCCAGATGTCGAATTATTTTATTGAAGCGTGGGAGATGTTAATCTTGTTTCAAGACGATTACTTACTGTTTATGTCTGCTTATGATTTCGTGGGCAGAAAACATAATACTTTCTTATGGTTTTAAGATTGTTGTTGAGTTAGCGATACTTCAATATTTTGAAAACAAATTTCTATAGGTACTCAATGAATTAACAATCAATTAAATAACACTAGTCCGATGCTAGAAGACACGATTTGGCTAACGCGACTAAAGATTTCAAATTCTCAGCTAATCTGATCCTACTAGACCACGTGCATTCAGGTATAAAATCGACGCTGAGCTTGAAAGTCTGCCAAACGACTCCGGTAGACAATTTTATTAGCATTCCTGCCTATTCAGGTAGACAGACAGTCGTAGTTATTGGATCGTGGGCTCAGATGAGCTATGTTTGCGGCTGTTGGGTGTTTGAGGCGCTAACTCTTGTTAACACTGAAAATGTGTCAGTTTGAAAGCGCATTGTTGAGACTTGAGAGCTTGTCACGTCAAATGTGTACCCTTGTGGACCAAAGTGTTTCGTAGGTGTTTGTTTTATGTAAAAGCCTGTCGTACAACTGACAAAGTACTTTAAGTATTGTGGTAATTCTCAAACAACTTTCAACCTGGCTACACAGTTTGATTGATTCGCGACAGGAGATTTTGTTTCAATTGTACAAAGTAATTAGTAAAGCAAACTTAACTAGTCAGTTAGCTTCGATACTCGAAGCGCTAGTTCTACACAAGCTTGCAAATGCACCGGAATATCGTACCCAATAATTTGCACACTGTTATTGATACTGAAACTTTAGCGTTTTGCTTTCAGTTTGTAGGTATTAGCTAAAGACCACCTTTGTCACAAACTGTAAATGTAGGAGCCATGCCGTAGTATTATAAAGTTGCATTATACGGACTGTGGTATACGTATCGTAGAGCCTCTAAGCCGTAGCTCTGGCCACAAAAGCTCTACGTTTATTTCGCTTAACTGACTAAAATGTAAATCAAATGTTTGATTCTCGAATAAACAATTTTATGCGACCTATAAAATGTCTACACGTGTTTATGCAAAACAGTAAAAGTCAGAGCAGCATTTACTCCACAAATAGGCTCCGATTTAGCATAATGTTCCATTGTGTTCTTACATATTCCGGCACTGGTTCTAGTTCAGGGTCGAGTTCTCAGGGTTAGGGTTTCACAGCGCAATCAATACTTACCAAGAATGCCTTTATGTCAAATGTGTTACAGTAACTATTTTACATAATCGTAATGTTACCTTTATTGCCCGTAGCATGCTTGTTGGCACGCGAACATGTAACGAGCATAAAGTTTTTCATTATACTTCCAATGCGATACCGAGGCAACGGTTTCCACAATTATTAAGTTACGTCCAAAGCCGTCCTACTCTGTGGACTCTAGCAATCTTACTAATAAATATTATAAATGCAAGTTAGGGTATCTGATTTTCAATCACGTCATAACGCGATAGAAATAAATTTAGTAATAATACAATGGGCAACCTTTAATCTGAATATGAGAGCAGAGCTGTAAGCAACTCTAGTGTCAAAGTAAAATCATTCGGAAAAGTTTAAAAAAATCCGCAAAATAATCATTTTGTAGGTAGGACAAACTGAACCTCACATACCCCGAGCAACAAAAACAGTTGTTAAACTCGTAATTGCTTGAAACTATTCCCATAAAAGTGGGAAGCTGCACGTGTCAGTTTAAATAACAGAATGCGGTAGGATCGATTTCCGCAGTGGATGAAAACTCGCGAGGTATTCTGACTCGCATTCAATGCCTCAGGGAATCCTTAGGGTCAGAATTGAAGCAAGAGGTAATAAGTTGAACATTGGTTTTTAACTAAATCTTGCTCATGTTTAAAACACACATCTTTTCTCGCGGGAAAGCCGTCACCAATGAGATTAGTTACGTACCAAATCTGACGAAAAAAAATTATATCACGGCTTTTTTCCAAAAAGATATGCAGAAATAGGAATCGGAACCACAAACCGCCAATTCTCATGCGACTTTGATTTATCCCGACAATTTTTCAGGATTATTAAAATGTCAAACAAAAAAGGCTTTGTTATTAGGCTGTGTTTAATTTTTAACGACCATCAATTCGTGTCAACTTTCCTTTGTCGCCTCCGAGCTAACTCGTACGATGAATTGAGTGAATTTTGGACCAATTTTATGTAACCATGTAGAAACGTGTTTGCGTTTGGTTTTGTTAAAAGTTACTATGCGTTTTGACTGTTGTGTTATTTCGTAGAGTTCCTTCAGGCGCGTACAGACTTGGCAACTTTATCGCAAGGTGTAACCGCAGAGTTCCACAGTTTTTCCAACTAATGAAAACGTACTTTTTGTCTGCAATGCGGTGGATTTGTCTTGTTGATATAAGAACGTTTTTACCAACAGTTGCGAAGTCTGAACAGCATTAAAATCTTTTAAACAAATAAACCAGTGCAAAATTGAACTAAAGTAGGAGAAAGATACCGTTTAAAAATATTTAAGTTTTCTTAGAAATGAAAACAATACAGAAATAACTTTCTTCTTGTATAAAATAGCGTTTCCAACTAAATACAAACTATATTAGCTAGTTAGATACTTAGTTAGAACAATTAAATACTAAATATAATTATTATTTCTTGTGTAAGACGATAAAGTACTAAGGTGCTCGTATCATCTAGAATCTAGCTCTATAATATGAATAGATTTCTTCACCTAAGTGGCCATACTACCTCCTCCAACTGTCTCTGTCATACCATGCGAAGGACGCGAAGTGCGAGAAAGAAAGCCGCATAAAATTGTATAAAATAATGACTGCAAAACTACTGGTTAAATGAGATTTTTATCACAGCACTTGCGACATATCAGTAACTACTTATGCAAAGTTTCACCATCTCATTTATAGTAAGTTATGGACGTGACTTTGGAATAATTCCATCGTGAAAATATTTACTCGTATTTTCGCTTCACATTGTACACAAAGTTGAATATATAAGTACACACGGCTACACATCAAGCTATACATTTCCAGTATAAGCTGACCTATCACTCTACGAAAAGTCTACACAATGCGAGGTCAGCTTACACTGTAAATGTATAGCTTGATGTGTAGCCGTGTTTATTTATATATTCAACTTTTACAAATATTTATTACAAAGTAAATAATGCTGTTGTGATAAAAATGTTGAATCATTTAAAGCTATCTGAGATAGGTAGTATGGACCTTTAAATCTTCACTTAGCTAGACACATTTCGAAATGGAAGCTTTAACTTAATATCATATCATCGGCCGATTGCTTGTTTTGGTACTTTTTGAATAAACAATATTTCAAAATTATTTGAATTGTAAAAGCGTGGTTTTTAAATCTGTAATGCATTCTCCGTACAGCGCGAAATCTTGTGAATCCTATACATTCTAATAGCTTACTCTAAGTTCCGTACCGACTTAAGATTGAGCTGATTTCATTAACTTGCAGGAATTAAAGGGGTTTATATATGTTTTAAAAATGTTCAGAAAGTATCTAAGCAAGTTATAATATTGTATAGTGGTACAGAGTAGTAAATTTAGAAACAGTGGTGGCCTTACTACCAGACCACTTCTAGAATCATAAATGATTCCTACAAAGTCGAATGAAGGCCAAAGTTACTCTGTCTCTAGGGCACATTTAAAAGTTATATTCGAAAAAAATGCCAAGGATATAATTAAAGAGAAAAATGCCTACAGACTTTAGATTCAGCGAAATTATTCAGAACAAGTGCCTATTTGGAAGGTACCTAGAACGATAGTAGTAAGGCCACAACTCTAGCGAGAGTCATACCTACTTTGTATTCGTGAACAGTTGATAATTTAATGTATATGTCTATCATTATGATAGTATCGTATACCTTTTAGTGCATATCGACACAACCACGAGAAAACTACCTAGGTAGGTACCTACTTATGCGATCTAAAGATGCGTACCTATGTACGAAATATATACCTAGTCAGGTCATAAATTCTATCACATGTTTAATATAAAATAATTGAAACAAGTTTATTCATTATGTAACCATTTATATACCATAATGAACTTAACAAAACATAGATTCTTATGACACTAAAGTTTATTCAAAATGACCTCCGTGATTTTGAATACAGGCCTTCAATCTGCGCGGCCAGTCGTCTATCGCAGCACGAACGAGGTCCATGTCAATATCGTCGGCTGCCTTAATCAAGGATGTCTTGAGTGACTCCAAATTGGGATGAGGCTTTGAGCACGCCTTTTCCTCCAAGTGTTGCCATATCTTGTAATCTAACGGATTCAAATCTGGACTGGAGGAGGGCCAGTCTTCGTGCCAGATGAAGTCGATTTCACGCGCCGCCAGCCAGTCTTGTGTGCTCTTCGCTCTATGAGCTGGCGCCGAATCTTCTTGGAATACCCAGTGCCTGTTATTGAACATGGTATGAGAAACAGGTTCCACAAGGTTCGTCAGGACTGTATTTTGATACACAACTGCATTCGTTTTTACACCTTTCTCACAAAAATGAACCTCTGTTAAGCCCCAATAAGAAACTCCAAACCATACCATGAGCGAGGATGGAAAATGACCTCGTTGGACACGCGGAATACGGTTGCTCGCTTCTTCACTACTGTGTGCGTACACCTTATCATTTTGTTTGTTGTAGCTCTCTTCTACGGTAAAAATTTTTTCATCCGAAAAAAGAATTTCCCGATATATTTTTCCCGCGTACCGCTTCAACAAAGCGCGGCATCTCTTCAGTCTCAGGTCCATTAGACGAGCATTCAAACGTTGTCCTGTTTTTCTTCGATATGCCCAAAGCCCTAAGTCTTCATTTAACACCCTTTTCGCCGTGGTTCTGCTTAACCCCATCTGAAGGGCCAACAGTTTCTGCTTACGTTTGGGATTTCTTTGAATTCCCGCCTTCACAGCTTTTATCACTGCTGGAGTCCTAACAGACCGAGGGCGACCACTTCTTGGCCTGTCATCTACACTAGTCTTCATTGTATCGTTTGATGGTGCGATAAACGAATCTTTTGGTTATATTCAAATTTTTCAGTATGTCAAAAATTAGAATTGGCGCGTAACCGCAACGATGCAACGCAATAACTGCAACACGGTCTTCTTTAAGCGTCCACTCCATATTTAAAAATGAGTAAAATTCTAAAAAGTATACATTTTTATTTTCATGAACAATTCGAAATTAGAATTCTATAAACTTTTTTGTGGCCAGCATTCTAAAAGAAAAGTTTTTACTGTGTGACAATACTTATGACCTGACATGTACAGAGTCATATACAGAGTGTTTTTTTTACTGTAACCGTACGGCAGCACCCATAACCAGAGGAGATACAGGTGCAGTTTCTTTTAAAGCATCAGCTCGTTTTCGAAGAAAAACATTTTGGCATTAAAATTTTTTTGGTCAAGTGTGAGTAGCGCCTTAAAATAAATCTAGTTGGTAAATTTTTTTTTGATGCCGATCGATGCAGTCCTTTGTAAGGATCATTTTATTGTATTGGATGACAAAAATCTGAACAGCGGAAGTTAGTCAAATTTGATAAAAAGTATTCTCATACAACAGGACAAAGAAAATTCCTTCTACAAACATTTTATTAGATTCTAATTGCACATTAAAAAAGTAATAATACTGTAGCGATCAAGAAGTTTAGGAACTCCATGCTCTCATGAGCAATTCAAAAACATTTCGTATTTCAGAACAATTTTGAATTTCGAACATGGTTCTTGCACCTGTCGGACTTTTATATCAGTCATTGCATCATCTTATTTGTCCTATCATGGCATTGTCAAATACGCATAAAGTAGACTTAATTGAAGCATACTTCCTTAACCGACGAAGCCCAACTAATGCGCTGAAGTGGTATCAGGAACGCTACCCAGACCGCGATTGAGGAAGTATTCTTCAATTAAGTCTACTTTTTGCGTATTTGACAATGCCATGATAGGACAAATAAGATGATGAAATGACTGATATAAAAGTCCGACAGGTGCAAGAACCATGTTCGAAATTCAAAATTGTTCTGAAATACGAAATGTTTTTGAATTGCTCATGAGAGCATGGAGTTCCTAAACTTCTAAATCGCTACAGTATTATTACTTCTTTAATGTGCAATTAGAATCTAATACAATGTTTGTAGAAGGAATTTTGTTTGTCCTGTTGTATGATAATACTTTTTATCAAATTTGACTAACTTCCGCTGTTCAGATTTTTTTCATCCAATACAATAAAATGATCCTTACAAAGAACTGCATCGATCGGCATCAAAAAAAAATTTACCAACTAGATTCATTTTAAGGCGCTACTCCCACTTGACCAAAAAAATTTTAATGCCAAAATGTTTTTCTTCGAAAACGAGCTGATGTTTTAAAAGAAACTGCACCTGTATCTCCTCTGGTTATGGGTGCTGCCGTACTGTTACAGTTAAAAAAAAACATCTACATATATTATGTCAACTCTACCTTCTAACTTTACCTACATGAAACAGTGACGTCAATCGGCAAATTGCCATGCAATAACTACCCGCAAAAGGCCGCAAGTAACCGCAAGTTCTAGTCATTACACCACACGCCATGCCATAGGTATTGTTTTTTTTTTCATAATCAAGTTGTATCTACAACGGACTTACTTATAATATTCTTTACATGATCGCAACAAAAATACGTACTACATATTTTCACTACGAACCAGAAATGCTGAAAGTAAAACATGCTAATAAAACTAAAAAATTTGCTCTTTCCTAGAAAGAAAGAGTATGATGTTACACAGACTATTTCTGTCTTTCTTATATTTTTCTTTTCTTTTTTCGCGTGTGAGTTGTATTAGGTACATTCAGGGAGTAAATGGATCAAATAAATGTATTCTTTTTTTCTACAAAACAGCTAAGCGCCACATAGCCGCTTCTAAAATTATAATGTATTAAAAACTGTTCACGGATGCAAATAATAATTAAAAATGGAATTGAATTCAAATAAGGACACTAGTCAGACATTTCTGTAGTTAAGTATAGTAGCTAGATAACGTAAATTATAAAGTTAGAACACGAACGAGGGAACATAATTAGGAAACTTAGAACTATTAAAAGATTTAGCTCGTTTCAAACCAAACGTTACATGATAACAATAATTATGAAAAAAATCAGACATTTAAAATGTAAAAGGAAATTAAAATGGAAGGCAGATTAAAAATGTTTTTCGCAGTCAGATTTTGTATAAAATAGTAGAATTATTTGTGATGGTTCATTAAAAAAAATTGTTGTATCTGATAGGTAGGTCTGGCCTAGATCTTTTTATAAATGTATTTGTTATAACCCCTTCCTGTTTTTATATAATTTGAATAAATAAATGGCTCACTGACAATTTTCTTATGAAATAACTAAACCGCGTAGAATAATAATTTCCCATTTTGGTTCGTTTTTACTACTTTTTTAAGCCATCAAGGATCACGCCATTACATTTTTTATCATACTAACTACGACAATCCCTTACCAAAGGATGATTTTCGAAAAAAAATTGTGTATTCATAATTTATATTGAAGAATATTTTTCCCAATTTGCAAGTTTATAAAACCCAATCACTAAGGTTTTTCATAAAAACGTAAACACTCCCTTTCACCTGTTCAAGGAATTAATTTCTAAACATCCTTATTGCACCTCTACACCCTAAAAAAATACATTCCAAATTTCAAGTCTCCAGGACCAGCGGTTTAGGCTGTGTGTTGTATGTCAGTGAGTCATGTCAAGCTTTTCTAAATAGGTATTATGATATTAATCCTCCGTGCACTTAATAAAATAAGAAAAGTTATGCCAAAACTTATAGGATATTCTTACAATAATTGCATTGCGAGCAAGAGCAACATTTAAACTTAGTAATTATTAGTATTTAGACCACAACAAATATGATAAACTCGATTCTTGCTGCAGAACATAATGTTTACATTTAGATGTGTCTGAATATTAGGAGTACCTTAATTTTTTAAAAGCTAAATAATAATATTATCTTCTCATGATTACCGAAGTTTAATTTTTTAATAAATATTAAACTTAATATGCTTTTTTAAGGTGAGCCACTTAGCTACAATTAATATAATATTAATAAAAAATCTACATTTTAAAATTATTGGTCATAAATACTTTTGATTACACTTTTATATAATCTTTCATATTTCTGAAACTTCTTCAAAGCTTCAATTACACATGGCACCGTACTAATAACAAAAAAATAATAATTATGGTATGTGATATTTTTGCTGGTTGTATAAATATTGTGCATATTTAAATAAGGGAAGCAGCTTTAATGATTAGAAATAAGATGCAATTTCTTCAATATTAGAACTTCTAACTAACCTTTAAAACCTACAATGTATTCCTTTACCTTCCAATAAAGAGCTTCTAATTATGATCATATAATTTTTGTGATTCTCACCTTTTTTTGATTGAACCAAAATAAAAATACCGAGTTATTAAGCTGTGTTGTGTTTACTATATCTTGATGTATATTTTTTCATGATGTTTTAGTATAAAGACCAATCAGTTGTGAAATCTGCATACTTGATCTATTAATCTATAAGTCAAATTTAAATAAATTGTAAATACTAATGCGTTTACCATATAATTAGCTTAATAAACACAATAATTAACATTGTATTTTTATTAAATTTACCTTTCCTTTTCCTTTCTATTGCCTACTAGTAACCTGTATCTCGGGATCGAATCAGAAATGAGGAGATACGTAGGAGAACTCAAGTCACCGACATAGCCCGACGGATTAGCATGTTGAAGTGGCAATGAGCAGGCCATATAGCGCGCAGAACAGATGGCCGATGGGGCCGGAAAGTTATCAAATGGAGGCTACGAACCGGCAAGCGCAGCGTAGGACGTCCACCTACAAGATGGGCAGACGACTTGGTAAGAACCGCAGGTCGGGGTTGGATGCAGGCCGCTTCCAACCGCAGTTCCTGGAGATCAATGAGGGAGGCCTTTGTCCAGCAGTGGACGTCCTACGGCTGATATGATGATGATGATGATGAACCTGTATCTAAGTTTAGAAAAACTTAGTATGTTATAAATTCTGTAACATTTGCAAACTAGTCCTAAATATTACCTCTACTAGAAACCTAATGCATTGCAGTGTACGACCTCATTAAAACAAAGAACCCCTTATAAATAGATTTATTTTAATACAAAATGGAAAAATATTAGGTACATCCATCACAAATACTTTAGCCTAGAACTGGAATGTATCACTTTAGAACTTGAAGCCCTTGTCATGAAGGTCTTTCCTAGCCTCTATGATCTCAGCCTGCAGTGCCTTGGCTGCTTCTTCGCAGTTATTAAACGTGAAAACTCGGTACAGAACAACAGTAACCGCGTACAAGCCAAATAGTATAACGAAAAGTATAGGGGATACCAGTATTAAATTCATGTTCTTGTCGATCGCTGGGTGTTTCACGTAGCCACCCACGAGGGAGTACCACACCGCGAACACAGCAGAGAGCGCTGATATCCATTCCAGAAGCTTTGTCATGATTCTGAAACGATTGATCTAATGAGAAACCTAAACACTGATGGCGTGAATAACAAACACTTGTTTACACAATGTAGTATGAGCGTTAGGTAAAAATAAGTGTGGAATAGTTATTCAGTCAATAATTACCAGACTTTAAACAGTATTTCTCTATAATTTTTGAAAGTATTTCGTCGAACAAATACAAAAACATCACCTGAAAACAGCTGAGGTGACTGACAGATAGTAACTGACTGTACTGTACTGACAGTGACAGTAGTACATTTTTAACGTTGATGTTCATTCATTTCAGGCAAGATTCAGGCCCGTAGATGGAGGATGGTCCATGTTCAGGCCATTTTCGGAGGAGGATTGAGCGAGAGGAGCACTAAAAATGTTGCCAGTGTGAAATAAAATTTCTACCATTTTCTACCAACACAGGCAGGCATGCACACAGAACATAAATTTGTGTTCTGTGATTCTGTGGGCATGCATGAGTCGAGAAACGTGGGAGGGAGGGGAAGCAAAGAAAAAAACATAACGTCAAAAACAGCTGAGCGCGAATGGTTCTGTTGTTATTTCTCGATTTGTGATTAATTTCAAAATCATAAGAAATTTTTTTTTTAAACCACCATGAATGAAATTGATGATAAATTTTACTATGTGTATAGTTCGTCACTGGATCACAAAGTAGAGATCAAAATGTAAGTAGATATATAAAGTCACGAAGTCTTTGTTCCACTTGCTTGCCAATCTATTTTTTCCTACCTTTCGTAACTTCGGAACAATAAAGTTACTCAATTCGTGTTCCTACTTTCAAATAATGTGCCAATCCTTTGTGCTAAAAGTTCTAGAAAATTGCTCGCAATGCAGTCCCATAAACAAAGTATTTGACTGACCCTGAACTTACAACCTTAGGTATAGTATAAACACAAGGTGTGCATACAACCTTCCAAGCACGATGCATATCAAATATCAATTTATGCCCTTGGAGATAATTTAGAACCAAACATTAATTGATCCAAATCATTTAGAAGCATACCTAGGATACTAGGAAGGTGGCTATGTTTACAAAATAAATAAAATAATATACCTTCCTTGTAAAAAGCTTATCATCTGCCCTAGAAAGTAAATTCATATAGAGGAATTTTATATAAATACTCTAAAAGTGGAGTTTACTTAAATAGAGAATAATATTTAAAATTTGGCCTAATGTATCTAATTTTGATAAATACTACTAGCTGTTACTTAGTTGTGCAAAAACTTTTGTACACATAGTAGGTACCACACAGTACCAAGCTCTCTTTTGTTTTTGTTTTTCATCTCTTCCATTTCATTTTCTTTTCTTTGTTTTATAATGCAACGGTATTGAATATTACTGTAGTGAATAAATTATTGTCTATGTATTTCCAGTGGAACTTTAGAAGGCAAACGCACAAAGCCTGAGTATGACAAACTACTTTCGGACCCAATGCTGAAGTTCTCAGGGCTTTATCAGGAGGGGTGCTCCGACTTGTATGTGACCTGCCAAATACTCAGTGATGGAGAGCCCCTAGCACTGCCTGTTACTACCTCATACAAGTCATTCACTAATAGATGGAAGTAAGTTTTATAAAGCTCATAATCTTTAACAAATCTTTTTATGGATTAAAACACTCAAGCCAAATTCTTATCAAATGTATTATGTACTACTACCGAACTCCTCTGAGAGGGACCCTAATATTGACATTAGCCACTAGAGAAACCATGGATCTACTTTTAGTTTTTGACAGCAATATCACATCTTAAATTCCAATTACATCAATTATTTAGCCAATGACAGTTAAACATGACAGCCATTAACTGTTATTAGCCTGGACCAATCTTCCATTTTTTTAGTCCTCTCCATCCAAAGGAAGATATCGTTTTTCTTAGCGATAAGACAGCCCATTGTGCAAGCCCATGTTATTATGTCTCAGTTTGTAATAAGGTGTGAGTACTACTAAGATCTTAAATCTAATCTAAAGAACCCACTGGATACTACTGCTGGGCAAATGCCTCCTTTCCCTTCTTCCATTCATCCCGATCTAAGACTTCTGTCGACCAGTTCGCACCGTGCGCGTCAAGTTCGTCCCGCCCTCTCCGCCTGGGCCGGTCACGCAGGTTCGCGCCTAGTGGGACCCACTCGGTGGTTATCTTAGTCCACATGTCATCGCACATTCGACGTATGTGTCCCGCCCAGTACCACTTCAATTTAGCTGTCTTTTGCGTGACATCGGCGATTTTTGTCTTAGAGCGTAGTATGGTGTTTTTATGCGGTCTGTGAGTCTTAGCTCCCAATATTCTACGCTCCATCACCCTCTGGCAGACCCCAAGTTAGTACGACTAAGAATTTTCATTAATTTATTTTACTAGCATGATATGCTATGGTTTTTAGTGCAAAATTCTCTAATGGCGGGTTCCTGTATCCGTCGGTAACCAGCTACGACTCGTTTCTCTTTGAAAACGTGTCAAAAGTTTAACACTAGTTTTACACTTTTTCAAGGAGATCTGCGAGTCGTAGTCGGTTACTCGCCATTAAACAAGGCCTGCATACATTTATTGTGGCACTTGAAAGACTAAACAGACATTTTAAATTAATTTCATGGTTCAGCTAATAACTGCGCTGCACTAATTGAACACTAATGCCTAGATAAGCCATCATGATAAACATTGAAAATATTGCAATACGACGTGTAAGATGTAATACTATTGCAAATTATTATATTAAACAACAAAACATTTGTGACCTTGTTAATGCAAGAATAGAAACCCCTTTCAATTCAACAAAATACAATAAAATCAATACAAAGACGTTTTCTTGTAACTGTGCAGAATAATTGTGTAATCATAGCTTTTTTCCCACTCTGAAAATTTACAACATATTGGTTCTTTCATAGGTCATCAGGCCTAATCATGGTTACCAAACAGCAACAGCAAACAACAGCAGTCTTTTGTATTGGAGGCAATAGACTTCCACATCAGCTTAATTACGAACTTATATTCAGAGTTGGTTACCATACTCTGGTATTGTAGGAAGTAATATAAATATACCTATACTGAAACAGGCTTTGAGAAGACAAAATCGAATATTAATTTCTATTGTGGTATATAACGGGTTAGGCGCTGCGCAAATGTAGACAGTTTTGTGTCTTGTGTCGGAACTGCTACCCTACTGTGTCCAACTGTCACCAGTGTCCAGAAAAAGGAAGCGGCTAGTGTGTCCGGTTGCCGATACTGGACACTGAAACCACGGTTCTTCAGTAACCATTGAGACGCAAGAGGTTGCGGGTTTGATTCCCGCTGAGTGACAAATATTTTATTTCCTAGTCGTGAGTATTCTAGTAGTTTAACGAACACTCAGACTAGGAAATATAGTATCATGTGTATAAGAGCTAAAGAGCGGTTACTGACAGACGGTATGCGATAATGAAATGTCAACTTTGTCAAGGATCGATTAAAGGATGGGAACCCTGGGTGCTATTTATTGATCGAGCGAAGCGAGATCTCTAAATCAACTTCGGCAAATCGGCGTTGTATGTATGTATGTTTGTTTGTCCGAGGATAACTTTCGAAGCGTTTATCCGATTATCGTGAAATTTGGTATATAGGTATAGTGATGGCACAATTTTGGTGTGACTAAATGAGCTTAAAATATGGGGGGTTGTTGAAATATTGGGGTTCAAGAGGAGGTAAAAAAAAACAAAGTGGGACTGTCCGGTCAAGTGGCACGTATAATAAAAGGTTTTTGTGAGTACATTTCGACCCCGGTTTAATTTTTAGTTTAAACCTTGTAGTTTTTAAGTTTTAGCCATAATAAAAACAGAACTTTGACAAAACTCAGTGTACACCAGTGATCCCACAGTGCTTAAAATTTGGTATGCGTGTAGCTTTATTACACAAATATAGGGAAAAGTTAAATCCAGAATAATTGCAATTTCTACCCGGAAAAAAGTGTAACCAATTAACATGAACTCCCGTTAGTCCGTTACCTGTAATTTTAATGAAACTGTAGGTCAAGTTATTTGGTTATGCATTTAGTGGCACTGTTTTGACAGTCAAAGATTAGGTACAAATAATATTATTTTTGTTTTTACGGGAGACTCGCGAGATCTCAGTTCGGGGCGAACCGCTAGTTTACCTATGATTCGTATTTCAGTTGGAATGAATGGATTACACTGCCAGTTCACTTCAGCGATCTACCCCGGAACGCGACGCTGGCTATGACGATATACGATTGCGCTGGACCGGGCAAGGTGCTGGTGGTAGGCGGGACTACTATCTCGCTGTTTGGAAAACATGGGATGTTGAGACAGGTAATTTCCAACCTTTAAACGTGAACTTTGAATTGATGCTTTCAATTGAGAGAAGAGCCATGAAGCTCATAGACAACGATGAGCTAGTTGATGCAAGGCTCCTCAGCCTTGAGTATCAACGAAAGGTTGCTAGCCTCTCGGTTTTTTATCGAGTACATTTCGGGGAGTGTGCGGCGGAACTTTTTAACCTAATCCCATCACCTCCGTTCTATCAACGGACAACCAGACGCTCTGCGGTGCGCCACCGCTATATGGTAGAAATACCTCCCTTTCGCACAAAGCGGTTCTCTTCGACCTTTATTATGCGCACCGCCAAAAAGTGGAATGCCTTGCCAGAGTCTGTGTTTCCAGATAGCTACAACCTAGGTATCTTTAAGTCGCGAGTGAATAGGTTTCTTCTAGGCAAGCGTGTACCATCGTAGACTGCATCATCGCTTGACATCAGGCGAGATCGTGGTCAAACGCAAGCCTATAATGTATAAAAAAATGCATATTAAGGCACGATTTGACGACCTCCGTGGCGCAGTGGGCGAACAGTCGGCTGAGACGCAGGAGGTAGCGGGTTCGATTCCCGCCGCGGAACAAATGTTTGCATGATCTACAGATATTTATTCCGGGTCTGGATGTTTTTCTATATATTATAAGTATGTATTTACAAAAAAAAAGTATTTAAGTATTCTATCAGTTATCTGGTTCGCATAATACAAGCTCTGCTTAGTTTGGGGTCAGATAGCGCTGTGTGAAATGTCCAGCAATATTTATTTATTTGATTTATTCTAAGGTGCGTGACCTACCACCTTAACATCAGGTGGGACATGTGCTTGTTCCATCTCCAGGTCGTATATAAAAAAAACCTTCCACTTTGGACCTAGGAGCAACTACTGCTTAGGCGGAACTTGCAGGAGTAGGTTTATAAGAGCTTCACAAAAGCTTTTCATTTTTTTCTCTATATTAGAAAACTGAGAATATTTTTTTTCTTCACTATTTAGAAGACCTCTTCAGATCCTAATGGGGCGAAGTTTAATGGTCCAAATATATTATATTGAAGAAATTAATCATACGTTTTTAATTTAGATAAAAATTGTAATTAAACCATTTAGTAATAGGTGATTTTGCACCACCAAAAAAAAAGTAAAAAAAGTAAAAATCTTTTAATTTATTAAAATTACAAGGATCACTTTCAAACGTCAATTTTACTGCCTATTCCTTCGCGACCAAGCCAGGAAAGAAAGGCAAGAAACAAAGCTGGTTGTACATTTAATGATCCTTTTAGAATACATAGCAATACAGGAAATAAATTACGTCTAAATTGTAACATTTTGAACGTGTTGGAGCAATTGCAATCCCAAGCTTCTCTATCATCTAAATAATCCGCTAATTTTTTCGTAGGCTTTTTTATACAGATTTTGTGTAACTGCGTTTTTAAATTTGTTAATTGACAATTTTTGTACATCACTTGGGAGTGTAACCCTGTACAAGGTATTATTGTAATCGTTTGTCCAAACTAAAATTGGTAAACGCCTTCACCGTGATTAGTGATTGATTACTGATTGTGATTACGCACAGACTCTTCAAAATAATATTTGTACAAAAATTTCTCGATTTACCTACATACATATAATAGTGGTTTATTATTATTATCAGCCCACTGTGTCCCACTACTGGGCAAAGGCCTAAACCCATTCTTTCCAGATTATTTAAAAAGAAAAGGTTCACATATTGATGACCTCCATGGTGCAGTGGGCCACATGTTTGCATGATTTACAGATATTTGTTCCGGGTCTGGTTGTTTCTCTATATATTATAAGTATGTATTTACAAAAAAATGTATATAAGTATTCTATCAGTTAACTGGTTCCCACAATACAAGCTCAGCTTAGTTTGGGGCTAGATAGCGCTGTGTGAAATGTCCAGCAATGTTTATTTATTTATTCAAAAATACTGACCTATGAATGAATAACCAGGTATTTATTTACCTTTCTAGTGTGATATTAATATTTGACGTCCTGATCCCACATTAGGACTCCTTGTATCGTGTGTATTAGCAACTACGAGTATATTTTTAGATTACAAAAATGTGTTCCGACTGGGAATCGATTCCGCAACCGGCTTCTCTTGAGCAGCAGTCGGCTACTCGCCCATCGATCCACATAGTTTACAACCGTATTTTTCAAACTTTCGCGATCACTGTACATAATTATTGATTAAAACGGGTATTTATCGCGTATGTAACTTTTTTATTTGTTATCCCGACGTTTCGGCTGTGTTGCAACAGTCATGGTCTCGGGCTGACTGGAGTACTTGGAGCTACCGTCGGGAAGTGTGGGTAGCTGCAGCATCTACCCTCACTTGGTTTTCAGAATTAGAAATGTCCTCGTTCATATTTCGACACACTACACTAACCGTATCTACGCACTGAGTCGACCGATTACGACGCGCACACCTAGCAATCACCGAGTTCTTAGACGCTGAGAGTCTATAACCATCTTCCCGATTGAAATTTGGAAATTTCTTGATTTCAATCTCTTCACGAACTATTCTCTTGTAATAATGGCGTTCACTAGAGAGAACCTTAGGATCATGAAGTTCAATCCAATGATTCGGTCCCGAGTCTACCAGATGCTCTGCTATCGCCGTGGACGCAATATGCTCTTTGACACGCTCGGCTATGGTACGTTTGGTTTGCCCGATGTAAGAGCGGCCACAGCTACAGTCTATCTTATAAACACCAGTCATCTGCAGAGGTATAACATCCTTTGGAGTCCGTAAATGCTTGGCCATCTTTGAGAGAGGAGTGAAGACCGACTTGATTGAAAACCTCTTCAACACATTTCCAATTTTATCCGACACCCCTTTCACGTATGGCAAAAACGTTGGCTTTCCGTTGGTTTTTCTCTGTTCGTGCGTCTTTGCTA
Organism: Philereme vetulata; assembly: GCA_918857605.2. Classification (NCBI taxonomy): domain Eukaryota; kingdom Metazoa; phylum Arthropoda; class Insecta; order Lepidoptera; family Geometridae; genus Philereme; species Philereme vetulata. The sequence goes on along the minus strand of OU975442.1, from coordinate 9,447,899 downwards.
CCGTCTATGTACATATCCGTTGGATTTTAGAACCTCCTGAACATAGGCCAGCTCACTCTCCAGATGTTCAGGGTCACAGAGATCGTAAGCTCTGTTTGTTAACGATGAAACAACAGATTGCAAATGGCGAGGATGGTGGTGTGACGCAGCGTTCAAATAGCGGTCAGTGTGTGTTGGCTTTCTGTAAACAGAGTGCGCTAGACGGCCATCTGATTTCACCATAACTTTGACATCGAGAAAAGCTAAGGTCCTGTTATCCTCCATTTCATGAGTGAACCGCATATTCGGGTGAATGGAGTTTAGGTATACAGTAAATTGTTCAACTTCTCGTTTACTCCCCTTCATTATGCAAAAGACATCATCCACGTATCTCTTCCATAACTTTATACCATGAGCTGTAAGATCTAATTTAGTTTCAAAATCGGTTTCAAAACGTCGGGATAACAAATAAAAAAGGTGCATACGCGATAAATACACGTTTTAATCAATAAATTAATAAATAAATTATAGTTTACAACCTATGATAAGAACTTTAGCAATACCTAGATTGTTAAGGTCGCGTCTGTAAAATGTTATTGAGCTAAAACGAATATTTCTCGTATATTTCCTGCGACGAAACTGCTTGGCTCAACTCTGGCATTCGATACCTAAACAATAATAAATAAAAAAAAATATTGCTGGACATTTCACACATCGCTATTTAGTCCCAAACTAAGCATAGCTTGTACTATGGGAACCAGATAACTGATAGAATACTTATATACTTTTTTTTTGTAAATACATACTTATAATATATAGAAAAACCACCAGACCCGGAACAAATATCTGTAGATCATGCAAACATTTATTCCGCGGCGGGAATCGGACCCGCCACCTACTGCGTCTCAGCCGGCTGTTCGCCCACTGCGCTACAGAGGTCGTCGTAATATTCTTATTATTTTGATTTGGCTGACAGATCAATACATCGAAAACAAGTTTACTGCATAAATGTGACCGGTCTGGCCATAGCTGGAAAGAGCAGTGTTCAGGTACTCGTATCTAAGACCAGTTTTGTGGCAATTAGACGTGAATTTGTATGTATTTGTACATATCAATTGATCATGAAAGCAGAGTCGAAGAAAATTAATAAAATATTTTTATTGACCAAATAAATAAATATTGCTGGACATTTCACACAGAATTATCTAGCCCCAAACTGAGCAGAGCTTGTATTATGGGAACCAGATAATTGATAGAATACTTATATACTTTTTTTTTGTAAATACATACTTATAATATATAGAAAACATCCAGACCCGGAACAAATATCTGTAGATCATGCAAACATTTGTTCCGCGGCGGGAATCGAACCCGCTACCCCCTGCGTCTCAAAAAATATTTGGGTAGATTACATAGAATAGATAAGATGCAATACTTTTTTCATAAATCTTAGGGGACGAAAGACATCAATATTAATCCTTTTCCTGTTTAAAATAAAAACTTAAGTTGATTACGACAGAAAATGAGTCGACTACGAACCACGCTACTAACTCATCTCGCCATTGACATAACAAAACTATGTATTCACATATATTATATATCTTCACAAACTATAACCGGACAATCAATAAATAAATAATGCAGGACATTTCACACAGCGCTATCTGGCCCCAAACTAAGCAAAGCTTGAACTATGGAAACCAGATAACTAGTAGAATACTTGTATACTTTTTTTTTGTAAATTCATACTTATGGCGGGTTCCTAAATCCGTCGGTAACCAGCTACGACTCGTTTCTCCTTGAAAAAGTGCCAAACTTTGACACTAGTTTGATACTTTTAAGGAGATACGAGTCGTAGTCGGTTACCGACGGATATAGGAACCCGCCATTAGATTAAAAAGAGAAACATATAGATCCGGAACAAATGTATGTAAATCGCGCAAACATGTATGTATCTATAGATAGATAGAAAACGCTTTATTGTATACCACACTTAAATTAACAAATATATAATTAAACACTTAAAACTAGACACGCGATAGTACAATTGGCGGTCTTATCGCTAAAAGCGATCTCTTCCAGACAACTTTGGCTTTATAACTTAAGCTTTTTGTTTAACTGTAGGTATACTTACATAAGCAAAACAAAATAAATAGATACCAGGGTAGGTAATATTATACATAAACATGTATATACGAGTATCTATATGTATCTTCTATTCATTTAATATCTTGCTCTTAGGTATTTGACCATGAACTTATCAAATTATTAATTTATGCTAATCCCTTCGGCTTATATGACCTACTAACATTCAAAAGCATCACCATAGAATATTAATACATATAACCAACTGTTGGACCTACCTGACTTGTGTAACTATCTTTTGCGTTGTGTATTTAGGTACTGCGGTATCTCACCACATTTGGATGATTTTATTACTTTATTAGGGTTCCGTACCCAAATTATAAATTACTGAGGCTCCGCTGTCTGTCTCTCTGTCTGTCTGTCCGTCTGTCACCAGACTGTATCTCATGAACCGTGATAGTTAGACAGCTGAAATTTTCACAGATGATGTATTTCTGTTGCCGCTATAACAACAAATACTAAAAACAGAATAAAATAAATATTTAAGGGGGGCACCGAAACAACAAACGTATTTTTTTTGCTCGACATTGATAACGGCAACAGGTAGAGACGCTTAGTAGTTATATATTCACTTTAAATAATTAAATTTAAATAAAACAAATATATAAGGGGGGCTCCCATACAACAAACATAATTTTGTTTTGCTCGTTTTTATAGATACGGAACCCTTCGTGCGCGAGTCCGACTCGCACTTGGCCGATTTTATTTTATAATTACTCACCCAAACCAATTTAAAATGTACTTAGTTTTTAAACAATAAAATTTGGTAAATACAAAACAAGTTCCCTAAATGCGCATATTATCACAGCTTTATTATGTAACCAGAATACTAAATCTATACTTCTATACTAATATTATAAAGAGGAAATATTTGTATTTTTGTGTGTATGTTTGTAATGAATAAACTCAAAAACTACTGGTCCGATTTCATAAATTCTTTCACCATTGGAAAGCTACATTCACTGTGAGTAACATAGGCTACTTTTTACCCAACTGCGCAAAGGAGGGTAATGTTTTTATTAAAAAAAAACTACGCGTGCGAAGCTGCGGATTGGTCAGCTAGTCTGTTTTAAACGTTGAGCCCTACTTGTGTAATACCACGCGTGGACAGCGATTTTGCGCAAAAAGGGCAAGTTACTCATTAGTTTTCCTGGAAGATACGTAGGGGCAGGACCCGCCCCTACGCGTAGACTGACCCTTCGATATACCCTATCAATGTTTACAGTTATTTATCTTCATTAACTGTGATTGTATAATAATGCTAGTAACTCCCTATGACTTCTGCTGTATGGAATTCAATAAATGTATTCGTTGATGGACGCAGAACAGTGCATCACAAGCACGGAACTCATAAGGCGCGTTTCTAAGGTGCGTACTTTGTTATGGCGTTACCACTTAACATCAGGTGGGCCATATGTATGTACCATATCCATGTCGCATGAAAAACAAAATATTAGGTTGGGGAAAAAGTTTCTTCGCGTTTTTTAAGAAAATTCAAAACTTTTTTTAATATAGTTTATTTACATTTAACTAAAGTATGTAGGTACCATTTTGTTCGATAACTTTTTGCCATCTTGTAGGTAGGGACATGATCCCATTGCTATAGAAATTTTGGGTCTTCTGATCATTATACCGCGACAAGTAGTTTTGGCAGTTATCTCGTGATGTTAACCTGATACTTCCTAAAGAATTCTGAAGAGACCGAAACAGGTGGAAATCTGAAGGTGCAAGGTCAGGACTATATGGCGGATGCATTAACACCTCCCAGCCAAACTCTGTTAATTTTTGCTGAGTGGCTAAAGATGTGTGAGATCTAGCGTTATCATGATGAAAAACCACATCCCTTCTGTTGATTAGTTCCGGCCGCTTTCTCTCAACTTCTTGCTTTAATCTCATCAGTTGTTCGCAGTAGAGTTCAGAATCAATGGTCCTGCCTGGTGGTAACAGCTCATAATGAATAATGCCCTTCCAATCCCACCACACACACAGCATCACCTTGTTGCGAGTTAACCCGGGTTTCGCCACAGTCTGTGAAGCCTGACCGGCCTTTGACCACGACCTTTTTCGCACGTTCTTGTCGTACGTGATCCACTTTTCATCTTTTCACCAGTTATTAGCTTCTTCAAAAATGGTTCAGTTTCATTACGTCGTAATAAAGAAGCACAAAAGAGTACACGGTTCATTAGGTTTCTTTCAATGAGCTCGTGGGGTACCCAAATATCGAGCTTTTTTGTGTACCCAGTTTTTTTTCAAATGCGCCATAACTGTTTTGTGGTCAATTCCCAGTTCTTCAGCTACGTCGTAACTACTGATATGCCGATCTTGCTCCACTTTTTCAAAAATGGCATCAATTTTATCCGTAATAGGGCGACCAGAGCGACGTGCATCTTTGACATCAAAATTTCCGGATTGAAAACGCTTAAACCAAATTTGTTTAAGCTACTCTCACAGACACTGCACTAGTCCATAAACATCGCAATTTTTTTTCGCGGCTTGCGTTGCATTTTTACCTTTTTTGTAGTAAAGTTTTAAAATGTATCGAATTTCTTCATTATATTCACTCATCTTTACAGTACGAAAAACAAATAAAAATCACACATTTTCCTAATTTGAATTTGGAATTATCTTCTTTAAAATTTAAACTTTGAATGTTACCAAAACCAGCCAGATACAAATAGTATAGCCAAAGAGATTTTATTACAAGTTCATACATGCTATAATGCGAAAAGACTTTTTCCCCAACCTATTATAATAGGAAGGGAAAAGGACCCACTCAAGGTCCTTGTCTAAAGCTGGTTTACAATACTTGAACTTCGGCAGTTATTATTCCTCTTCGAGAGTGCTTTTATTGCTAAGCGTATATTATTTATTTATCAAACTTGCGCGATCACTTTACATAATTACTGATTTAAACCATTGGTATTTACAATTGGAGTGAACTTCATGGTCCTAAGGTTCTCCTCTCTAGTGAACGCCATTATTGCAAGAGAATGGTTCCTGAAGAGATTTAAATCAAAAAAATTCCAATTTTCAATCGTGAAGATGGCTATAGACTCTTAGTGCCCTGGAACCCAGTGATTACTAGGTGTACGCATCGTGATCGGTCATTTCAGTGCGTAGATACGGTTAGTGTAGTGTGTCGTAACATGAACGAGCACATTTCTAATTCTGAAGACCAAGTGAGGGTAGTTTCTGCAACTACTATCACGTCTTGTCTGTAGCTCCTAGTACTAGGAGTACTAGTCTGACCGCGACCACAGCTGTTGCATTACAGTCGAAACGTCGGGATAGCAAATAAAAAACGAACATACGCGATAAATACCCGCTTAAATCAGTAATTATGAATATTATTGATTTGGAGAGTTAATTTACACAAAAAAATGTTGTATATAATCAAATATAATGAATATAATCTAAAAGTGCAACAGACTCGCAACCTTTATGTTTTCGAACTATTGTAGGTACAGCATATAGCACTGGTCACTGCGTTAATGCCCCCAATGCTAGTTATCTTGAGAAATAATATAATCATTCCGGTTCAGTACAATTTCACACCGTTTACCATGTTCATGTGTACGACAAAATTATACGCCCAGGAAATTGGCTTTGAAAATTTCATACCAATGCCTGGTTGGACGTTGTAATTTTTTGTTCTTTTTTCAATTGGATATTTATTTACATTGGTTATTTACTCGAATGTCGGTGTCTAAATTTTAAATTCAAAATTGTCTGACCAAAATGGGAAGTTCAAATAGTTCTCTTAAAATATCTTGCAAGAAGGTTTATGCGGAATGTATATGGAGGTTAAAGCGTGCTTTTGGTGCTAAGAACACGCTTGCTGTTACAAGAAAACGAAAATTGGTATGTATTTTTGCTACTGTCGCGCTTCTTGATGTATTACCCGTGCGCGATAAGTTGGGACCTGAGCGCGGTGACGTCATATTGGCGTGTTTGTACCGCCCGCAAAAAAGCGAACATAACAAGCAGCCGCCCGCGGCTTCGTCTTTGTTTTTTTAACCTAATTTATTATGTTACTCAGGGAGGACGCTGTTTTTTATCTTATCTTTTTTACACTATTTAAATAAAATAAAAATACAATGTTTAAGTTTATACATTTATTTTATCTATTATTTACATTATCTCATCTTCGTCACTATCTTCGTCATGTTCGTTTTACTGCCTGGTCAACAGGTAAACAAAACTGTTTGTTCCGTTTTTCGTAAAACTTTTAGCACGAGGTTTCTTTCTCCGCTATGCAAAGGTTTACCCTCCATAATGATAACAAAAACACTTAACAAGAACTATAACAACAAAAACTACAACAACAAAACAATGACACAAACTATAACAACAAAAACTACAACAACAAAACAATAACACAAACGAAAACTAAAATAATTCCAGAGCGCGTCGTTACGTGACGTAGGCCAGTACGAGACTAAAAACCCTAGTAAAAAATAGTGATGCGAACGGTACAATACGGGCGCCATCGGGGAAGTGCAGGGGAAGCGGTCGGGGAGTCGCATTCCTAGCAGGTCCCAAGTTATCGCGCACGAGTAATACCTATCTGTACCTATCCATGCAATTTATTACCCACCAACATTGCTTATTGATTAGCGGACTATGGAGAGGATATATAATTTTGTTTTGTTATATCTATTGCAAAATGGGTACGATACGTGCGTAGATATAACTATTTTTGCTGTAAATAATAAAATCAGCGTGTTCTATTATTCGAGACAAGCCGTTTTTTCTCACTAAAATCACACGGAGTATTTGTAATGTTAGATACTAGAAAAACTAGGCAAAAAATGCCAAATATCGTGCAGGATAGTTGCTGGGAATGATCCTTCTAATTTCTTCAATCCTTCTACTATCTATTTCGTTTTTTCAATCCAGTCCATCCAGAGGTTGCCTGGAAAAGATTGATTTAAGCGGGAGAAGCGATAAAGCCGCCCATTGTTCGACCACGTCTCTTTAACCTAGAAAACGTGTCTTTTTATGTTATTTGTGGGGAAACAGGCTTACGGCCCACCTGATGGTAAGCGGTCACCGTCGCCTATTGACACCGGCAACACCCGGGGGTATATTGTCGATGCGTTCCCTACACTGTAGAAACCTCTTTACATTTATCTTGAAGCGTGCCATGACGTAGTCTAATGGGACAACCTGAGATGATAGCTCATTCCATATCTTGCAAGTATGGGGTAGAAAAGGTGTCTTTAAGTTTTCTAGGTTAAACAATTGTTAAATAAAGTTGTAAATAATAAAAGAATTATGTATCTATCTGTAGTGTAGGTACTAAATTATGTGCTTCTTGTACATAGGGCATGTTCGACCTACGTGTGTGGCCTGGCGTGGAAGGCAGTGAGCACACTCCGGGCAAAGCGCCGGACCGAGGGAAGGAACAGATGCAGAGGCTGGCGAAACTAGCTAAGAAGCATCGCAATGGGCATATGCCTAAGGTGAGTAAAAGGGATTTCAATGGAGTTTACTCGTAGTACGTTATCAAAACAACTATTGATTGCTATCAAGACTTTTATAGATTTTTTTTTTACTGGGCATTTCACACAGCGCTATCTAGCCCCAAACTAAGCAGAGCTTGTACTATAAGAATCAGATAACTGATAGAATACTTACTTATAATATATAGAGAAACAACCAGACCCGGAACAAATATCTGTAGGTCATGCAAACATCTGTTCCGCGGCGGGAATCGAACCCGCTACCTCCTGCGTCTCAGCCGGCTATTCGCCCACTGCGCCACGGAGGACGTCGTTACTACAATCTATTGTTTATTTTTACATTTACATATTAAAAAGGATTTGTTTTAAAGAGTCTCGTAAACGAATATCCTTGAGTAATCAAAATTTGATAAACACTGTGTACCAAAGTTTAATTGTGCCTATTAAGAGCGGGTTCCTATATCCGTCGGTAACCGACTGCGACTCGTATTTCTTTGAAAAAGTGTCAAACTAGTGTCAAACTTTTGACACGTTTTCAAGGAGAAACGAGTCGTTGCTGGTTACCGACAGATATAGGAACCCGACATAAATAAATAATTGTACTTACCTCTGACTACCCTATGTATAGTCTCCTCCATGATTAAAGTCATAGACTATGTATGTATGAAAACCAGCCCCTCTTAACATCCTCGGATGGTTGGCAGCCTGTTTGGCCAACACAGTACGGAGGACTATTACTATAATAGGTACATTCCCTACTTACCGGCATCATTTCTAACCTACTTTCTTTCTTTTTGGATTAGCCTCTGAGTATCCCTTGTGGGAGATCTTGTGTGTCGGCCAGGTCTGAGAATTTCCATAATATGGATTAATTAAATCACAATCTTATTTTCGAAGAAAAACTTCTTTACGCACGCTTGACTTAAGGAGTAAGCTGGTGAATGCGTTAAGAAAAGTGCGAACGAAAGTTGAGAGGGAGATATAAGTTAGTTAAGATAGAAAGAGAGAGAGTTACGTTTCGTATATTTTTAAACGTTAATGTGCGAGTGCGAGTTGCGTCTGTCCAGAATGAACATAGACTAATCGACCTACAGTCGTGTGGACAATTTTATAATTAAACAATTTTTATCTATACATACTAATATTATGAAAAGGAAAGATTTGTTTGTTTGTTGGTTTTGAATAGGCTCCGAAACTACTGGACCGATTTAAAAAATTCTTTAACTGTTGGGAAGCTACACTATCCCCGGGTGATATAGACTACTTTTTACCTAACTGCGCAGAAAGAGGGTAATGTTTTTATTGAAAAACTACGCGTGCGAAGTTGCGGATTGGTCAGCTAGTAAATTGATATTTTGAAAAAGAAGTTTTATTTCAGTCGTGTGGTCTAAAGCACACTCGTTTTATTTTTGTACTAGAATATAATTTGAGCTATTATTATACATACGTTATTAATCACGTACCGTTATATCGCTGGTGCGAACGACAATGTTACTGTTACATACGAACCTTCATCAGGGTGAGTGCTATCCACTCCGCACTGTCGCAGATAAATTCCGTATTTATTACACGGTTACACTACTAAATGTGTAGGTAACCTAGAAATAAAGCTAAACTCGCTGTTGCAACTTGACACCCCATTTTTATCCCATGGGAACTGATTTATGGAATAAAAGGTAGCATATTTGGTAATCCAGGTTATAATGTACGTATATACTGAATATCATCGAAATCGGTTCAGCTGTTACGATGTGATTGAGAAACAAACAAACAAATAATGCCTAGTGTAATTGTGTTGAAGGTGATTGCAATATAATCCTAGACGTAACTAGTTTAAGTAACTGACGTAAAATTGAGCGATTATAAATGTGAGATTAAACAAATATTTGTAAGTAGTACTTACATAGGTTAATATTTAATGCACTCTATTCAAATTTACACTATGTACATACTTGGTTCCGTAATATTATTATTATTATTATTTTATGTTATTTGTGGGGAAACAGGCTTACGGCCCACCTGATGGTAAGCGGTCACCGTCGCCTATTGACACCGGCAACACCCGGGGTATTGTCGATGCGTTCCCTGCACTGTAGACACCTCTTTACATTTCTCTTGAAGCGTGCCATGTCGTAGCCTAATGAGAAAACCTCAGATGGTAGCTCATTCCACATCTTGCAAGTATGGGGTAGAAAAGATCGCGTGAAGCGTGTGGTGCGTGATACCCAATTGTCGGTTATATTTGGATGAGGTTTATTACGTTGTTAAGAAGTGCGGTGGTAAAATCTCGACGACGGGATGACATCAAATAGCTCCTCAGAACATTCCCCATTATATTAAAGGGAACATTAAAATTTGGATTCATTAAACGATCATACTAAACCACATAATTAATAAGTAGGTAATAAAAACTTACTTAGTTTACATAACGATCCATAAACGTAAATAGCGACAACACATGTTTAAATTTTACTTTCGTTGTGCAAGTCGCCCTTAAGGCGCTAACCGCAGCCGATAACCTTGAGCGAATGGGCGTAGCTATTGTTTCTGTCCCGCCGTCCGCCACACGCATCTAACCGACCAGCAAAAAGGTGAGCGCGAGCCAGAGGAACACTCCTGTATGACAGTCAGCGGTACACTGCCGCCCGTCGCCCGCGCAACCACTTTCTAAGGGTACGCCCGCTAATAGTCTTTGCCCACATTTAGGTGAAAGAAAAATTACTAAATTTTACGTCGTTTAGAGGTTGATTTAAATTGAAAGTCGAAAACAGCTACATTTTGTTATTTTTTTCTCATAAGTAAATAAACAGGTAGAATTTATTTGTATGTCACTTTGCAGTTAAAAGGTCAATGAATGACATATATTTTTTTGAGCACATAATACTGATTCCTCCCTGAGGAGAAAGCCTCCAAATAAGACCAATCAGCTACTATATTCGCCTTAACGTTTTGCATTTGTGATTATTGTTAAGTTTTATTTGATTCAGTCTACATTGGAAAGAATTGAAGTAGAAAAACATTATTATCTTTGTAATAACAAAGCAGTATGTGTACAACCCACTTTGATATAAATATTTGTTGCTATGTAAAGTATGTCTAATAAATCAAACTTATTTATGACTTATTAAACATACTTTTGTAAACAAATAATATTTTCTTGATAACGGTCATAATTGATTCCTTAACATGCAACTTTTTAACAAAAATATAACCAACTTCAGATAACAGTAAAAACCAAACTACTCTACCAATTTTAATGAAATTTCCATGGGATCAATCTAAAAATATATCCTTTGAAATAAAAAACTAATTTTCCAAATCGGTTGATATATAAAGTAAAGTAAAAGACATTTGTTTAGGACAACAGTACCATTGCAGACAAAACAGAAGGTAATAAAACATTGAAAAAGACGTTAAAAATAACATTATAAAAATGGAAGGTACCTACCTATAAAAATACAGAAATACATAAAACAACAGCATTAGAAACGATCGTTATAGGCAGGTACCTAACAAGAGCTAAAGTCTAACTTTTTATTAGCTGCAGTAAAATGACGTTTTGTGGGTTGCCGGTTTTTGAAGAAAAATAAATAGGGATGTAGCTAAATGAGTGAATCATAAATGAATAATCAGTATGGTTTTTTTTTTGAGATTTAATATTAAGTTGTAATGTATTTTTTTAACCTATTATTATTACTATACTAGAGGATTGATCTTTTTTAGTGGAAGTATAGGGAGGTACATTCAAAATGAAACAAAAACGTCATAATAATGTTATTTAATTAATTTTTGTGAACTGAATCACATCCCTATTGAGATTAGGCTGGCAACATTATTTTACGGAATGACATTTAGAAACGTCATTTTACTGCAGCTAATAAAAAGTTAGACTATACATAAATACGTGGGCGCGGAGTATAACGGAGTTCCGAGCTAACAAACATAACATAACATAAAAATTAAACAAATTTAAGACTTAAATGGTTTTAAATAGTATTTTATTTATAGTGTTATCCGAACATATACGGAAAATTCCAAGATTTTTAAAATCATCTCATAAATGTCAAGCCTAGACGGGACTTGAACCCGCAACCTTCCTCTTGATACGAGGATGCACTATCCAACTGTGCTACCAGGCCATTTCACGTCTAGGCTTGACATTTTTGAGATGATTTTAAAAATCTTTAAATGGTTTTCTCATGGATGTCATTGTCAGAACTGGACCAAATGGAAATGGGACCACACGGGAAGCAGCTTTCAAATAAAAAATACCATCAAAATCGGTTCACCCAGTCGAATACTGAGGACAAACATAAAAGAACAGTCGAATTGAGAACCTCCTCATTTTTTAAAGTCGGTTAAAAACTATCTATATTTAACACAAATGATCCCCGGAGTCGCTCGGATTGACGACCTCCGTGGCGCAGTGGGCGAATAGTCGGCTGAGACGCAGGAGGTAGCGGGTTCGATTCCCGCCGCGGAACAAATGTTTGCATGATCTACAGATATTTGTTCCGGGTCTGGTTGTTTCTCTATATAATATAAGTATGTATTTACAAAAAAAATGTACATATATAAGTATCCTATCAGTTATCTGGTTCCCATAATACAAGCTCTGCTTAGTTTGGGGCTAGATAGCGCTGTGTGAAATGTCCAGCAATATTTATTTATTATTCATTATTATTACTATTGCAATAAAGTATTTTCTATGTATCTAATTTCAGGTGGACTGGCTTGACAGACTGACCTTCAGGGAAATCGAGATGATCAATGAAAAGGAGAAGAGATGCTCCGACTACATGTATCTGATGATCGAGTTCCCTACTGTGCAGATCGACTGCATCGACGTAAGTAACTGGCTCGTCTAAAAACTGCTGCCGCCGCACCGTTTCTTAGTTTGCATAGAAGAGATCGCTCTTAGCGATAAAACCGCCTACGTGTTTTGTTATGAACGACTCGCGAGTCAACCAAAAAAACAAAAAAAATATATCATTAATTATCTTTGACTTATAAAATAGTGCCACGAAATGATCACCAAAAATCTTGACCTACAGTTTCATTCAAATTACAAGTAACGGAAGGTCATGATATTTGGTTTTCTGTTTAGGAGTTGAAATTGCAGTTATTCTGGATTTCAGAGTTTTCCCTATATTTGTATCAGTAAAGCTACACGAATACTAAATTTCAGCACTGTGGGGTCACTGGTGTACGCTGTGAATTTCGTCAAAGTTCAGTTTTTATGATGGCTAATAACTCAAAAACTAAAAGTACTAAACTAAAAATAAAGCGAGGTCGAAATTTACTAATGAAGATCTTTCATTAGACGCCCCATTTGACCTAATATAGTTTGTTCAATAAGAGAAGAGTCGTGGCGTTAAGGTGAACTAACATTAAGTTTTTTATATGGCAACCCAATCCAGCTGCCATCTCTCTCGTCACGCAACTGTCAAATGCCAACTTCGACTCGATACGTTATTGTTGATCTTGTTTTTGTGTTAAATATTTGCATAATTATGTCGAAAATAGGAAAAACGTTACGCAGCTCTGTGAGGCAAATTATATTTAAAGTGATACAGTTTTGTCAACGCGAAAAAGCGTCAAAAAGCCCAATCATCGACCTGAACAAAACTACGCAACGAGTAGCCGCAATGATTGGTATGTAATTGCTTTCTTGTGGTATTTTTGGACTGTATTACCCGTGCGCGATAAGTTGGGACCTGAGCGCGGTGACGTCATATTGGCGTGTTTGTACCGCCCGCAAAAAAGCGAACATAACAAGCAGCCGCCCGCGGCTTCGTCTTTGTTTTTTTGAACCTAATTTATTATGTTACTCAGGGAGGACGCTGCTTTTTATCTAATCTTTATTACACTATTTGAATAAAATAAAAATACAATGTTTAAGTTTATACATTTATTTTATCTATTATTTACATTATCTCATCTTCGTCACTACTTAGTGGATTTATGCCTTCTAGAGGTTGTTCTTCGTCCTCAGTCTTACTATAATCACTTGACGAAGAGGTATCCGATAAATTTACAACATTTACTATAACAACAAAAACTACAACAATAAAACAATGACACAAACTATAAAAACAAAAACTACAACAACAAAACAATAACACAAACGAAAACTAAAAGAATTCCAGAGCGCGTCGTTAAGTGACGTAGGCCAGTACGAGACTAAAAACCCTAGTAAAAATATAGTGATGCGAACGGTACAATACGAGCGGCATCGGGGAAGTGCAGGGGAAGCGGTCGGGGAGTCACATTCCTAGCAGGTCCCAAGTTTTCGCGCACGAGTAATACATTGATTTCTTAGACGAAATAAACAGCGTCTTTAGTGTTTTATGTATGATTAGCGTAAACGGAAATACTATATTAGGGTAAAATCACTCGAGCCAAGCTGACCTATTTTTGTTGTACGACTAACACATATTGATACTTTGCGTTTTTAGATACGAGTATTAAACTGATTATGTACATTTTATGTTGCAGGTCTTAGAAGAGTCACTGTGTCTAGAATTAAAAAAAGAAGGAGCTGTAAATAGAGGTGTGTGGTGCACTCCAGGGAAAAAACGCAAAGGCTGGCCCAAGACTATAATTCTGGACGATTTTGACAAATGTGCCATACGGAGCAAAATTCGACAATTTTATACTGTTCGAAAAGAGGTACCGACTCTAAGGAAGCTGCATAGAGTACTAAAAAAAGACAAATTTTGGTGGTGGAATTTCTAGTCTGAAAGAATGTGAACTTGTGAAGCATGTTGAAGAAATATATTGGGAACAAGACCATTGATGGACAGTTTACAATAATTTATCATAAATATAACAGAATCAAAATCCGAAGATGAAACAGATGAATCCGAGAGTGAATGCACCAAAGCTAGCTCAGACATAAGCAGCATTGAATACTTAAATTCAGACTTTGATTATGTTACTGATTAAATTATTATCTAAAATTGTCAATTTTTACTGTATATTAAGAAAATGTTAATAAAATTATAAAATGTCTCCATGTTTTATTTTATAAGTCTGGGTATGCAGTCCAGAGCACCTCATCAGTAGGTACTAGAAGACTAGAAAGGCCATGCTCCATGGAAGCACGTTAGACTTACAACATAGCTAGCCACTATCCTGTATAAATAATGTTGATTAAAGCCAGCACTTAAACCTCAGTATAATCATGCATGTCCATTATTTTTGGCTCATCACATAACACCTGTGCTGTGCTATGGTAGCCAATTTTAATAGCAAGTACCTACTGATGACAACAGTTGGTGTCTACGAATGATGTCTGTCTACCAAGTATCAAAAACTTTTAGTCGTACTAGCGATGACAGAGCAGTGTTGTCAACGCAACAAAAGTATTATATTGGCACACGCGCGACCTCAATTCTATGACTCTTCTCTTATTGAACAAACTATAGTAGTCACATTTTGATTTTTTTACCCCTCTTGAACCCCAATATCTCAACAACCCCCACACATTTTTAGCTCATTTAGTCACACCAGAATTGTGCTATCACTAACTATCTACATATATATCAAATTTACGATGATCGGATAAACGCTTCGAAAGTTATACTCGGACAAACATACATACAACGCCGATTTGCCCAAGTTGATTTGGAGATCTCGCTTCGTTCGAACAATGAAAACACAGATAGGGTTAATCGCTAGTATTGTTGTAAAATCGATATTTTTTCAAATTCATTATCATAGAAAATTTTATATTTGCATCCTACCATAAAATTAAGTCCTAAAATATCAATAAAACAGCCTGTATAAAATAGGTAAACCAATAATATTCATTCGTCATGTAAGAAGGTCCCTAGAAAGAAAGAAAAGATTTATTCAACAACCACACAGTAATAAAGGAAAATAAAACACAACAACAATAAAATCTAACCTAAGCACTAACAAACTTAAAAGCTCTGTGTGGAGATGAATAGGTACTCAGCTCAGCATGATGCTACGGTATGTTAATATGCCGCAGCGCTGGTCTTCCGCTAAGTCCAGTTTACATTGCCTCACGTACCTCTTGATCAAGGGTAGCCATAATAAGACAAACACAACTATTGTTCAAATCAAACCATATTAAATACATGCATAACAAAATTAAATACCTACTATTTTAAACCAATAAAACTATCTATAGGTACTTGTTAAACTGATTAAGCAGCATCGTCGCAAAGGCGCTGCCGAATTACGTTAAAAATTGTTTGTTGGAAATATATTGATTACGATTCCGGATGTGTGGTTTAAATTAATGTCGTACATAACAAAACAGGTTGTATAGCCCTTTTTTGTTCTAACTTTAGTATTTGTAATTTTTCTGTGACATCAAAATACCTGAGTATTGCAAAACTGAATATCATCATACTAAAGATTCGTGGGATGGAATCGTAAACTCAGCCTTGTAACTACATACGCGGTTTAGTTCTTATTTACAATAAACTTTAACAGTGTGTTAAAGTTTATTGGTTAGTGGTTCACTAACTTCAGCTTCTGAATGGACTGTACGTTGTGTGTTGATTCAATAAAGAGCTACCTATCTAGGTTTGGTACGGTGATTATGCCGAGGTAGGGACTTATTTGATCCCCGCGCACACAAACATTAAAAGGGGTCCGAACATTTTTCTATGGAAGCTAATGTAATATATATCCACACGCCGCCATTTTTTTTTTCAATGTTTCCGCCCACGAAGATAGTGTTTTATAGTGATGTACCCTAAAGCGTCACATTCCCGAGATATTTGAAGGTAAAGATCGCCATATGAGAACAATGACAATCATTAAATTTACAGTAATTACGCCTGTATACGCATTCCGCTGTATTCAAATAAAAATTCTCAGGTTGATTGAACTATTTATTAAAAAGCAGTACAATAAGTAGCACGAAAAAAACACTTTTGATAATTCTATCTGTGTTGTACAATCTACCTGGCTTTGCACTAACAAATACATATCTTGTATCTCACTCAAGTCCAGTCCAGACTCCACTAAGATTTCCTGTGTCTTGAATATCTGAAAGTACAAGTACCATGGTAATGGTGCAACAAAAAGACTCGACTCAATATTTTGCAGATTGCTTATGTTTATATTTATGTTTTGTAGCATGCAGTAGTTTACTACGAGCCAGATGGAGATGCCGTGTACCAGTTCAGAGCTCAAGCAGAGATCGTTACAGTGCCCGACTATGAAATATTGCAGGTAAACCATCTGAATATGTGAACCGACCCGATCGATGGGTTGAATGTATTTGTAGCGGTGTTTTCGTAGCAGCTGAAACGCTCGCTGTGGCGTTCTACGGAGATGTCTATCGGCTGAGATGGTGATGACCCTATATACTACACATTAGTTTCACTAGTTAACCAAAGAAATTGTATATGCAGGAAAATCTAGTAGAAAGCAAGCAGCATCGCCTGGCCCGGTGTCTCCGCGCGGGGCACGGGCGGCGCGACGCCAAGCCCACGGCGCGCGAGCGGGACCTGCTGTCCGCCGCACTAGCCGCGCCCCCGGCCGCGCCCGCCGCCGCACTGCAGCACGATCTCGTCTGGAAGTACAGGTCTGTATGCACATCGCCTAACCCGGTCCAAATAAGTCAATCTTTAAAGTTGGCAACACTGCACTCGTACTGTACGTCAAATTGTCAAGTACCTAACACCGGACTGTATTTTGTAATTTATATTTTAAATAAAAATAGTTAAAACACTGTATTTTGTATTTCAAATACACAACTTAATAAAAATATTTTGTATACGTGCGAGATAGTATTTTGTAATTTGTATTCTAATTAACGCAAAGCATGTATTTTGCTCAGCTCTGTGTGTACAGAAGGACTCCGAGATTCTAACGGTCCGCAATAGACACCGGTTGTGAGTTGCACTCTATACTCGTACAATTCTTTGAACAATTGTATGAGTATAGAGTGAAGAGAATAGTTTGATACGGCATCGACAGGGTGGTACTTTGGTCTACAACTGTTTTAGCTAGCAATGGGTCAAAATCAAACATCAAAATATTGTTATTCATTAAAATCACAAGGATCAAAGGATCTTTTTAGAATACATACGAAAAGAAATTACGTCTAAATTGTAACACTTTTGAACGAGTTGGAGCAATTTCAATCCCAAGCAATTTCAATCTTAGGCTTTTTGTAAAGATATTTTAATTACGTTATTAAATTTGTTAATTGTCAATTTTTGGTATACTTACTAAAAGTAAAGGTATACTTTTATCTGGTTCTTTAAGATCCTTATGTACTTACTAATATTATAAATTTGGAAGTAACTCGTGTCTGTTGAGTTTTCACGACTAAACGGGTTTGACGGATTTGGATGAAATTTGGTATACAGATAGATTGGGACATAGGCTATTTTTTACCTGACAGCGCAGAATGACGGTATAGTTTTTATTGACAAACCGTGCGAAGCTGCGGGTCGCAGCTAGTAATCTATAAATCGTTTGCAACTATTTAGATAGTTCAAATGTTATTTGTTTTATTGGCAATATGTACGTTCTTTCTGTAAATAAATTGTCATCTGAAATTCAAAATTATTTATTTGGAACATAAACAAAATACAATAGACAAATGAAAACGTTGACAACTGCAAAAGTTAAAAAACCGAGTAGCAGTGTCAGCGCCCTCTTCCAAAATCAAACCGAACAACGTTCCAGCTTAAAACAAGTCGATACAAGTAAATGTTTATTCTAAATATGAATACGATTTTAAGTTGAATACTGCGTGTGTGTGAGTATGTGTGTGTAGATGTGAGTGTGTGCGCGAGTTTATGTGTGAGTGAGTGAGTGCATATGTGTTCGTGTGTTGTTAATTTTGCTAGGTAGGAGAGATTAAAATATTCTCGGTATCATCGTAAGTTAGTGACTAAATCCAGCTTTTGCATTTAATTTTACATCTGTGGAATTACAGCGGATAAATGTCAATAGCTTTGTTTACTCTGTTGTATAAAGGACAGCTTATATAAAAGTAGTGTCTTCCAGCTAGAGCAGTTCTGCGGGGCTGTATGCTGCAAACCCTATCAGAGCGACGCTTAACAGAGCTCAAAACTGGATTGAAAGAAAGTTCACAGTGTTTCCGCAAAACTGTCGCTAGGACAAATAGTTGTCGCACTGCAAGAACTTCACATATCGGAATTGAAATATTGTTGGTATTGTTTCAGGTTCTATTTATCGTCCAACAAGCGAGCACTGACAAAGTTTTTGGAATGCGTCAACTGGAACCGACCCGGTAATTATTTAATCGATGATCTGGTGGTTTGTCTTGAACTGAAAATGTTCAGTGTATGGAATGTTTTATAACTTTTACCAAGTGAAAAACATCAACGAATGAATGTTTTTCACTTGGTAAAGATCTGCAGATTTTGGAAACTTTAGTATTATAAGTTGCAAAACCCGATGCCAAATATGTATACGTATGTAGATGGAGCTAACGGCGCTTTTAGTCGTAATCTGAATCATCTCACTAATTTCGAACCTGACGTGACAGAGCCCGGTAGCACAATTGGTTAGTGCATCCTCGTATTAAGAGGAAAGTTGCGGGTTCAAGTCCCATCTAGACTTGAAAATTTCTGAGATGGTTTTAAAATCTTCGTATGATATAAGTTAAATCGTAAGGAAGGCAAACTGTCCAAGAAACAGCTTTGAAAACTACAAAGTTCAGGAATTTTCAGATTTAATCCTGAAAAAAAGTTGAATTTCGCCTTGTATTTATTGAAAGTTAATGTTTCATGGGTCGATCAACTCTTTTCAGATGAAGATACATTTTTAAAAGCACTATGTGTGTTCCTTGTTTATGGAGGCATGTTTATGCAAGGAACACTTCGGCTGATGATGTTGTTGACTATAACATTTGTTTTGACAGGCGAGGTCCGTCAAGCGTTGCTGATGATGAAGCAATGGGCTCCAATGGACGTTGAAGATGCGCTGGAGTTACTCACGCCTCGCTTCACCCATCCTGCTGTTAGGAAGTAAGTATATATAATATACTAAATATACGTATTCTAAGTATGTATTTCCAAAAAAAAGTATATATTGAGGACCTCCGTGGCGCAGTGGACGAATAGCCGGCTGAGACGCAGGAGGTAGCGGGTTCGATTCCCGCCGCGGAACAAAAACAAATGTTTGTATGATCTACAGATATTTGTTTCGAGTCTGGATGTTTTTATAAATATTATTAGTATGTATATTTACATAAAAAAAGTATTTAAGTATTCTATCAGTTATCTGGTTTCCATAATACAAGCTCTGCTTAGTTTGGGGCTAGATAGCGCTGTGTGACATGTCCAGCAATATTTATTTATTTAATAAAGTATATATGACCGTGGCGCAGTGGGTGAATAGCTGGCTAAGACGCAGGAGGGTGCAGGTTCGATTCCCGCCGCGGAATAAATGTTTTTATGATCTACAGATATTTTTTCTCTGGTTGTTTCTCTACAAATTCTAAGTATTTAAGTATTGTATCAGTTACATGATTCCCATAGTACAAGCTTTGCTTCGTTTGGGGCTAGATAGCGCTGTGTGAAATATCCAGCATTTTTTTGTTTCTTTATACTGTTGACATCAGATGTCGTTGTTTTTCGGTTGTGTTGTCCGCTGGAAACTTATGATTTGTAATTATTTGTCTAGATACGCCATATCTCGCCTGCGCCAAGCGCCGGATGACGACCTACTCCTCTATTTGCTGCAGTTGGTCCAAGCGCTGAAATACGAGGACTTCCTCGAGATACACGAGGAGTGCGCGAAGACTTGCGGCAAGGAGATGACTGTGTATTCAGACTCCGACGGCAAGCTGCTGCAGAGCGGACATAGGGGTAGCCAGGCCAGTCTACTGTCTGCTTCTGGTACGTTCATCCTCATAATCATCATATCAGCCATAGGACGTCCATCATCATATCAGCCATAGGACGTCCGACAAAGGCCTCCCTCGTTGATCTCCAGGAACTGCGGTTGGAAGCGGCCTGCATCCAACGCCGACCTGCGGTTCTTACCAAGTCGTCTGCCCATCTTGTAGGTGGACGTCCTACGCTGCGCTTGCCGGTCCGTGGCCTCCATTCGAGAACTTTCCGGCCCCATCGGCCATCTGTTCTGCGCGCTATATGGCCTACCCATTGCCACTTCAACATGCTAATCCGTCGGGCTATGTCGGTGACTTGAGTTCTCCTACGTATCTCCTCATTTCTGATTCGATCCCGTAGAGAAACCCCGAGCATAGCCCTCTCCATAGCTCGTTGACCATGTTACGTTCATCCTAAGATACCTTATTGTGCGCGCCGCTAAAGAGTGGAACGCCTTCCAGAGTCTGTGTTTTCTGATAGCTACAACCTGGGTATCTTTAAGTCGCGAGTGAATAGGTTTATTCTAGGCAAGCGTGTACCATCGCTTACCATCAGGCGAGATCGTGGTCAAACGCAAGCCTATCTATACTTCTATACTAATATTATGTATAAAGAGGAAATATTTGTATTTTTGTGTGTATGTTTGTAATGAATAAACTCAAAAACTACTGGTCCGATTTCAAAAATTCTTTCACTATTGGAAAGCTACATTCATACTGAATAACATAGACTACCTTTTACCCAACTGGGGAGAAGAAGGGTAATGTTTTTATTGAAAAACTACGCGTGCGAAGCTGCGGATTGGTCAGCTAGTAATAGTAAAGTAAAATTTATTTCGATAAAGTAAGTTTACAAACTTAAAATCTAGACTTAAACTATATACAATCATGTTTCTTAGTATAACTTAAGTTTGCAGTTATGTTATGATGAATATATAGTCAAGTGACTACCCTCCGTACTAGTTTTCACTGTATGACGGCAGGGCGTCGTTGCTCTTCCATATAATGCTATCGACTTAAGAATTTAAACTTTTTAGTTACGTTAATGATGTATGTTAAATTCTTATGTAAAGTATATAAATTCTTCTTATTCTTATTCTAAAGTAATGTATAAAAAAATATTTTTAATTAATATAAATAAATATTGCTGGACATTTCACACAACGCTTTTTTTAATAAAAAAAATAGTAGTAGTAACAACGTAGTTTTTCAATAAAAACATTACCCTCCTTTGCGCAGTTGGGTAAAAATTTGCCTATGTTACTCTGCCTACTGCTACTTAGGGTGAATGTAGCTTTCCAATGGTGAAAGAATTTTTGAAATCGGAAAAGTAGTTTTTGAGTTTATTCATTACAAACATACACACAAAAATACAAATCTTTCCTCTTTATAATATTAGTATAGATATATTTTTATTGTCATTATTATAAATACGGGATTTATCACGTACCGTCCTATCGGTTTTTCGACCGACAATGCGAGTGGAAACGTTTTCGGTTCGACGATTCGGAGCGGATCGCACTCCCCTGATGAAGTTTCACGAATTGAACCGAAACATTGTCGGTCGAAACACCGATAGGACGGTACATGATAAATCCCGTATTTATAATAATGATGGCAATCAATAACGAAAGTTTTCTAAGTAAAATATTTTTATTGCATTACCCGAACAGTGATAACAGCAAGCGAGATGACAACTTCCATCTCGAGCCGACGGTCCGTTGATGAAACTGCTGGCGCCGCTACAGAGGACGATGAAACACCAGCCGAAGATCACATCGAGTAAGTACAAAGCCTGTGCCACTGTGCCCTTTTACTACAGCAGCGGGCTAATGAAGCAAGCGAAGCTTCTCAGTTTCGAGATTGGCCAAAAAATGCTTTTGTGCGTCTGTCAATCTGTTCTCGCCGAGAGGTTGCATTTTTCAACCGATTTTGACGTAATTTCAATTTGTCGATTTTTAGTCGATCGCGATTTTTGATATCGGAGAAAATAGGGGAGAAGTCTGCTGTAGGGTTATTTATCGACGGATTTCATTAAAACTTGAGAGGCACACTAAGGACTTCATTCTACACAAGATGTTGCGAATAAATTTCCAAAACGGGGGATTGCAGGGGGGAAGTTTGCTATACCGTTATAACTCGTTGACCGATGGTAGGTACCTAGCTACTAGGTAGATGGACACAGGCTCGACAACAAGCGATGAGTACAGACGGACACGAGTACTCTCGCCCGCGGCTCCCGTAACACCCTCGCGCCGTCTTACTCCTCGCAATCCCGAGACCGTGTTGTATCAGCTAAAGATTAGATTAGATTAGATAATTTCTTTATTGCACACCATTAAATACAAACATATAAAAGAAAATACAATTTTAAATCATAGTTACAATGGGCGGCCTTATCGCTAAAAGCGATCTCTTCCAGTCAATCTTTGGATGGACGGATTTCAATTTTCGATTTGTTTTTGAAAAATGTATACCTTCTTATACCAGTCAGACTACGCAGTCCTCACGAGACGAAGCCGTAGACACCAGATTCGACCTCCTAGGCCCAAGTGAACGCGAGTAATCGCTAAAACTTATACCAATATTTTGCTCAAAACAAAAAAATAATAAACAAATCATAGAAAAATATTGAAAAATTCAAGCACCTGAAATTACATTTAAAATTGGACTTTCTTCGTTAATTTTGTTGCACAAATTACTTTTTGGATTTGTATTTGCAATATAAAAAAGCATATCCAGCCTAACTCGGATATGCTTTTTTAATTAAAAAAAAATTAAAAAAAAATATTTCTATAAAAAAATTAAAAATATCTTCTATTTTCTGGGGCTTGTAAAATTTTCCTTACAAGGGCTCGCGAGGTCTACTTTTCTCACAGAACCACTAGTTGTCAGTGTACAGTGATCGAAATTCGACCATTTTTAAACCGACTTCAAAAAAGGAGGTTTGCAATTTGGTAGTTTTTTTCATCTTTAGTACCCACGTTGGTACCTCAGAACTCCGTCATTTATCAACCAATTTGGAAAATTCTTTATTTATTTGAAAGGTTATAACTTTCAGATTGGTCCTACAGAAATTTCATTAAAATCGGTTCAGTTTGGTTTTTAAATCAAAATAACTGGATTAAATTTTCTGTTTTCTGAAGTTGGTTATATTTTTCACCGACTTCAGAAATGGAGGAGGTTGTCAATTCGACTGTATGTTTTTTTTTGTAGGTATGTTACGCAATCATTCCGCCAATTTATGAATCGATGTTGATGCCGAAAGAAAGAAAGAAAATACATTTATTTGACACACACGCAGGACATACATTCAAAACATAATAAACATATCTACTTGCATAAAGATTATAATGATAAAAAAGAAAAATTATTTACATGAAACACAAGAAAAAAATTTAGTATTTAAAAATAGGTAGGTACAGATATTATGGTCTTACGTGCTGTGTGGGCCAAACAGGCCCCGTCTCACCGTATTGCTGCCAACCATCCGAGGAAGGTAAGCGGCGCTGGTTTTCAGATGGGACCCATGAGTAGCCTCACGAATGCAGAAAAATAAATGAGTAAACAGATACATATATACATAGATACATACTCGTGCATATACGTAAAAATCACACTAATATTATAAACGCGAAAGTTTGTATGTGTGTACGTATGGATGTTTGTTACTCTTTCACGCCGGAACAGCTGAACCGATTGCGATGAAATTTGGTATGTACGTAGATCATAACCTGGATTAACACATAGGCTACTTTTTATTGGCAAACCACGCGTGCGAAGCCGCGGGCGGGAGCTTGTAATAAAATAAACTTAAAAGAATAAAATACGTAATGCTAATGAGTGTAAGGTGGAGCTAATATAAGTTGTCTGTGATGGGTGACAAAATAATAAAACTCCCGTTGTCCTTTCAATCGCTTCTTTATATTCTTCACTTTCCTAGTCGTTACAATCTCTTAGCACTTATTTAAAGTTAACAGCTCAAAACCACGTGGTTAGCTCAGTAGCTTACATACGACCAACCGGGAGTGTTGGTCGTTCTTTCAGACTTGACATTGACAGTGATATATATGCTGCTGACCGAATTTTCGTCGGTAAGGGGTTATTGTCTAATTTTTAAGGCGAAGAGGTGTCAAAATCAGTGATGCATTTTCTTATCGATTTTTTCTGTTAACTTAGATTTTAAACCGCCCGAAAGCCTCCAGCATAACTTTTAACACCCGTTATTTTAAAATTCAAAACGCATTGTATTTACTAGCGTCATTATAAAGATTTATAACTATGTAAAGTTTCATAACCTCCAGTATTTATTGAATACAACGGGTGTATTCCGAAGTATTCTAAACTTTGTATTTGTTTTTATATCCAGAAAATCTTAAGGAATCATGTTATTGCTGCACTTCTAAGTGCTGCAGTAATTCTAATAAAAACGTATTAGAGCTAGAGTAATCTTAAGATGTTATAAGTATGATTAAAAACGTCATTCTATTGGACTTAGTTCTGCGGCATACGCAGTCAAAAAGATCCGTCTTTTTACAGACGTAGACGCAGCATTCGTAGACAGCAGCGTACTTCCACAGAATTATGTCATACTGCTGTATACTTGGTATACTGCTGTGGGGGAGTGCTGCAGATATAAACACCGTTTTAGTGCTGCAGAAGAGGGCTGTTCGTGCAATTTATAATATGGGCCCCAGAGAAATATTACGCAATAAGTTTAAAGAAATAAATATTATGACATTCCCTTGTCAATACATCTATGAAAATCTGATGTATGTTCACAAAAATATAAATTTGTCTCAGAAAAATAGCGATAATCATAATTTTAATACTAGAAATAAAAATAAACTCGCTGTTGCCACTTGTAGACTCCATAAAGTTAGTAAATCGTTTAATGGGCAAGGTGTTCGCTTTTATAACAATCTCCCAAGTGATGTACAAAAATTGACAATTAACAAATTTAAAAACGCAATTAAACAAAATCATTATAAAAAAGCCTACTATAAAATATCGGATTATTTAGATGATAGAGAAGCTTGGGATTGAAATTGCTCCAACTCGTTCAAAATGTTACAATTTAGACGTATTTTTCTGTATCGTTATGTATTCTAACAGGATCATTAAAAAACAACCAGCCTTGTTTCTTGCCTTTCTTTCCTGGCTTGGTCGCGAAGGAACAGGCAGTAAAATTGACTTCAAAGTGATCCTTGTGATTTTAATGAATAAATGATTTTGACTTTGGACCGAATTAGATTTTTGAGAAAGGGAGTTCATGATCGGATAGATTACTTATATTATATCTGGGTACAGCGTATCACTGTTCTGATGTAAACTTTAGCGAACAATATTCTAATTACCACAAATCATTTCAAACACATCGCAATAAATACTACTCACGCTGACAAATTAAAATACCTAACTTGCCATTACTAATCAGTTAGATGACGTAATCATATCACACAATCTTAAATGACTCAGCCGTTAAAATGTACTTCGGCTAATTCATTGCCATTCATTTACATATATACATACCTTGATGTGTAAAACAATTAATAATGGTGCGGTGGGTAGCTACAACGGGTTCGATTCCCGGTGCGGGACAAATGTTTGCATGATTTCCACATGTGTTTATCAGCTTCCGCAGACGACTTTGGACGGTTTGTCAATAAAATGTTGCCTGTCTTAATCCAGGTCATAAGCTAATTTAATCGAAATCGGTCCAGCCGGTTTTAAAAACGTAACAAACAGACAGTGTTACTGTCGAATTTATAATATTAGTATCGATTTCAATAATAACAACAAACTATTCAGGTTTACACCACATTATATCATTTAAAATACTATAACGAATTTTAATAAACAACCTAGTCTCTTCCTCCTCAACATAAATCTTCCTTGTGTTATTTCATACAAACCACTGTAATTACTGATGTATTTTCCTTGATGAGTCTACTCCAAAGCCAATTCTATACATCATGATATGTAAACCCGGTTAATTTGGCGGATAATTTCAACCAGCTGCCCGTCGCTCCAGTGGCGCAATTGGTTAGCGCACGGTACTTATAAGACAGTGTTCGTGAGCAATGCCGGGGTTGTGAGTTCGAGCCTCACCTGGAGCATATTTTTTTTGTGCCCTTATTTTTTGGGGTATTAGATTATAAAATGTCTTTATTCCAAGCCATTAAACATAAGCAAATTAAAGAAAATACACTTTTAAACCATAGGTACAATGGGCGGCCTTATCAATTGTGCACTGGATGGGCAGGTTCTATGTGAAATAAAAAGGACGGCGGCGTCAATCAGATATTATTAGAACAAGTTTATGTCAATAAAAATACGTTAGGTACGTGTTTTGTTACGGGAGTTGAATTAACTAATGTACAGTCGCCAAGAGCGAAGCGCGAACACTTAAGGGTGGATTTTGTTTGCTGTGACCAGGGGTTTTCAAGTAAGGAGGCGTTTACTGGCTTTGTCCACCAATTACCAGTAAAACCAACCAAAAAAAAATTATCTTCCTACTTTGTTCAAAGACGCAAGACTTTTTTAAAGACAAAGGACTAACCCAAATAACGGGACTTACGTCCCTCATTTGGTCACACCAAAAAACGGCTGGGCTAGCTTCATTCAAAACATGCAAACGATAATGTTTTCAAATTGGATACCCTTGGCTGTTGTCGACTGTACCTATTGGTAAAAATTAAAATGTCACCGATCACAATAATTATGGATGTTATCACAGAACACAAAAAATATTTTTGTCAACTTTATTCATGTTATAAAAAACGCTCGACCAAAAATTTTATAATACAAAAATTATTTCCAAAAAGACCTGATGGTACCCAAGACAGTTTTACGTTTTTCAGTTACGTATTTCCTCATACTGTCCCAGTTAAAAAAACACTGTTTAAAGAAAGACCCGTCATTATCATATCAACCTTGGGATGTCCACTGCTGAATATACCTCCCCATAGATTTACCGTACTTGTGCGGCCTGCTCCAATAAAAAGGAAACACCTTACCCGAAGTAAATATTTGTAGATCATTAAACATTTGCTCCGTTGCGGGAATCGAACCCGGGGCCTGCGTCTCAGCCGGTTTTCGCTCACTGCGCCAAGTAGTTCGCCATGCGGACAAATGGTGTTATTTGAACAGCTTTTAGTTCATCGACAATTATTGAGAATATGGAAACATACTAGGTGAAAAGACGGCCTGATTAATGCTGCTGGGAGCCGTTGGGTGCACAAGATCGGTCGCTCTAGATATATATGGGGAGGCCTATGTTCAGAAGACGTACATATATGATGATCACTATCATATATATGCCATTATGAAGGTCGTCTTTCCATCTAGTGTGATATTATTATTATTTTCAGCCCTCTATCTCCCACTGCTGGGCAAAGGCCTCCTTACATTATTTCCAGTCACTCCTTTCCATCGCCAAGGTGGTCCAATCCAATCGAAAATTAGTGTACTTGTCCCTTCATTTTTTCGTTGGTCGCGACGTGTTTAGTACTTCCTATGTGCAGTGCCGGATTAAGGTAACTTGATGCCCTAAGCAATCTTCTCCTATGGGCCCCCTATTCTTAATGGCTGGTTCCTATATCCGTCGGTAACCAGCTACGACTCGTTTCTCCTTGAAAACCTGTCAAAAGTTTGACACTAGTTTGACACTTTTTCAAGTAGATACGATGCGTTTACCGACGGATATAGGAACCCGCCATAAGTGAACTACAAAGACGTAATTAAAAAAAAATGTTAATACATATTGTAGGTAGAATGTGTATGTGTTGTTCCTCCTGCCGTTATCCCATGCTAGGTGGGGTCGGCACAACATGACTTCACATGTTGTCCTAGGATTCGGCTATATTTTTACGACCGGCCGCCTACCTGACGTCAACTCACCTCGGGAACATCACATCTTACACAGCCAACATAATGTGTTCGTCACATTTGGCCGTGGGTGGGAATCGAACACATGACCCCCGGCCTCGAAGGCAGGGTCACCACCAACTACGCCAACGGGCACCCCAGAATATGTATGTATATATAAAACGATATTACGGACAAAAAAGATATGTAGGTAGAGTAGGAATAGAGTAGGTAATTAATTAACTAGTGGTTCGCCCCGAACTGAGATCTCGCGAGGCTACCATAAAAACAAAAAAATATTATTCTTAATCTTTGACTATCAAAATAGTGCCACGAAATAATTAATCAACTAACTTGACCTACAGCTTCATTCAAATTACAGGTAAGGGAGTTTATGTAAATTGGTTAATCTTTTTTGTGGTAAAAATTGCAGTTACTCTGGATTTCAGACTTTTGCTTATATTTGTGATACACGCATACCAAATTACAACACTGTGGGGTCACTGGTGTACCCTGTGAATTTTGTCAAGTTTTTATTATGGCTAAAAACTCAAAAACTACAAGAACTTTACTAAAGATAAAAACGGGGTCGAAATGTAGTAATGAAAACCTTTCATTTGACTATCACTTGACCTAATAGTCTCATTTTCATTTTTTTGCCCCTCTTGAACCTCAATATGTCAACAACCCCCCAACATTTTTAGCTCATTTAGTCACACCAAAATTGAGTTATCACTACCTACCTATGTATTCACGATGATCGGATCAACGCTTCGAAAGTTATCCTCGGACAAACATACATACATACAACGCCGATTTGCCCAAGTTGATTTATGGCGGGTTCCTATATCCGTCGGTAACCAGCTACGGCTCGTTTCTCCTTGAAAAAGTGTCAAAATTTTTACAGGTTTTCAAGGAGAAACAAGTCGTAGCTGGTTACCGACGGATATAGGAACCCGCCATCAGAGATCTCGCTTCGCTCGATCAATTATTAGAAGTGAGCGAAAGTGAGGTCATGACTGCGACCGAACCGAACGTCCACGACAACTTTAAAACGCGCGGATTTTGAAATTGTTTTAACTTTCGTGTGCTCGTTTTTTTTCTCGGTCGTCTCTGGTGCCCCCCTAGACGGGATGCCCTAAGCAATTGCTTAAAGGCTAATCCAGGACTGCGTATGGGTGATATGATGATGATGAAATATTAAATAGTGTGTGATTTAATATATTAACTATATTCTTATTATAATATATATTCTTGTATTAACAGAGAACCACCAGAAGTGAGTGAGGAGCTAAGCCTAGCGATGTTCCTGATGGAGCGAGCGTGCAATAACAGCGTGGTAGCTAACTACCTCTACTGGTATCTGCTTATTGAGTGCGAGGACCAACTGGGAGCGCAAGATCTGGCTGCGAGGCATATGTACCTTGCTGTTATGAGGACTTTCTCACATCGACTCGCTAAGGGTAAGCTGTTTATTTATGGAAAACCCCAAAGAGTTCTGGAAAAGAAACACTTCTTAGGTTAATGTTGATAACATTTTCCTTGTACACCAAATTGATCTACTCAATTAGTCGAGTTTACCTATATCGATTCATCGATCAAGCATAGACCAAGATTCGATCGAGCATCGATCCATGACAGAATAAGTTTTGTTTTGCGTACCAATTCCCATCATTGGTAATACCATCATCGATCGATGTTTTATCGACCGGTACCCGTCGGATCAGCCTTAGCTATTCCATTAAGGCGATATGTAAAAAAATTTGAGCCGCTAAGTAACTGTCGTGTTCAATAACTAAAAATAGTACTGATTTCATATTTGAGCAATATTTACTTGAGGATTTACACTACATAAATTAAAGTCAGAAACGCAATTGTGGTGAAACTTTTCTCGATAAAATTATTGTCAAAATCGGCTCTTCTAAAACACTAATATCGTTTATTCTCCGACTCTAGAAAAGATTTAAAGTATTTTTTTACATAGTTATGTAGGTAATTATGATACCTAAATTAAAAGAAAAGCATTTTTTTTTCATTTGTTGGTTCTCTTGCAATTCGAGATTTTATCTTTTGTCACTTTCGTCATTTACTCCTGCGACAATGCGACGCGGCTATGGTACATGTTTGTCTCGTTCTTCACCTAAGCAAGTAAATAGCACTGTCACTTTCTTGCATATCCGGATGCTCCGCCAATCGTCACCGAAATTAAATTTGTATATCGTCTTGGCCTCATGACCAAGCTCAAGGTCGCTCAACGAGCTATGGAGAGGGCTACCTATGCTCGGGGTTTCTTTGCGTGACAAAATCCGCAATGAGGAAATCCGCAGAAGAACTAAAGTTGCCGACATAGCTCTCAAAATTAGCAAGTTGAAGTGGCGATGGGCAGGCCACATCGCTTGTAGAACCGATAACTGTTGGGGAAGAAAGGTTCTCGAGTGGAGACCACGGACTGAAAGACGCAGCGTAGGCCGGCCCCCCACAAGGTGGACCGACGATCTAGTAAGAATCGCGGGGAGCCGTTGGGCGCAAACGGCTACCAACCGCTCGTTGCGGCGATCTAAGGGGGAGGCCTATGTTCAGCAGTGGACGTCTACCGGCTGATGATGATGATCGTCTTAATTGACAGACATCGATCGACTGTCTATCTTTAAGCGCACATGTAGTGTTGTGAAGCTTTCACTGAAAAGACCCTTTTTTTCAAGACTACTATACTTCGCAGAATCAACCAGTGACACTTCGTGTTTAACAATTATACTATTAACTACTATTTTAGGCGGATAAACCGAGGACAGTGGCAAAAGCGAATGGAGGGTACTCAGCATTATAAAACTAGTTTATTTTTTCCGATAGGAAACACGGACCACCAACGCACGCGTTCATTCCTGGCGCGACAACAAGTCTTCATAGACAAGCTGGTGAAGCTAGTTAAGACGGTCACTCGGGAGAGCGGGAACCGCAACAAAAAGGCAGAACGACTTCAACAGGTAAGTTACAATATTCTCTCTGAGCATCGATTCCTCGCTCGACCCTCTGGTCGACCTCTCTTCCTTTTCTATATCTTACTAAAATTATTTAAGTGACATCACTAGAGTCTATTAGGCAATTTCGTAAATGACTTAAAAGGTTTTACCCAGAAACCATCAATACTGTTGCATGGAGGTTGCTGACAGTTTGTTTTACCTTTGATCCACCGTGTCATGTAATCTCTCGCTCGACGCTGAGATTAACATCCGTATCGGCAAGGCTGTATGTTCGTCATCATCATATCAGCCAAAGGACATCCACTGCTGAACATAGGCCTCCCCCATAGATTTCCAGTGACTGATCTTGCGCGGCCTGCACCCAACGGCTCCCAGTAACATCAGGTCGTCTTTCCATCTAGTGGGGGTCCATCCTACGACGCGCTTTCTAGTGCATGGTCTCCACTCGAGATCCTTTCTGCCCCAACTGCCGTCAGTTCTTCGAGCTATGTGTCCTGCCCATTGCCACAACAGCTTGCTAATCCTTTGTGCTATGTCGGTGACTTTGGTTCGTCTACGAATTACGGATGTATTACTAACTAAAAAGAATATTCTTTCAGCTACTAGCCGACCCGGATACTTTCAAATTCAACTTCACCAACTTTGAGCCAATGCCGTTTCCTCTGGACCCCAGTGTTACCATCAAAGGAATCGTCGCGAAGAAAGCGTCTCTTTTCAAATCCGCCCTCATGCCTTCGAAGCTCACCTTCCTGACGACAGAGGGCGTTGAATACGAGGCTATATTCAAACACGGAGATGATTTGCGACAGGATCAACTTATCCTGCAAATGATTACGCTGATGGACAAGTTGTTAAGGCGAGAAAATCTTGATTTGAAACTTACGCCTTATAAGGTAAGATAGTTTTTGTTTTTGATGTGAGTATGTTTTTAAAATTGCTTCCATAATGGGAGACAAATCAAAAACGAATGATAACAAAATCGGGGAATACAGTTTGGCGTAGCAGCTACATAACTATCATCTCCATCCAAAATTTTATTACACCACTAGATAGCTAAAGGTTTAAAGAATTCGTTACGCTAAGTGAGGGAGGACTGTGACGCATCGCGCGCGGTGGAGGGGGAAGCGCCGCCATTTCGAGTTCATTTTGCTGCGTTTCGAGATTTCCATTTAGTATGACCCAAATGACTTCTTAGTGCTCAAACATGATTTTAACATGCATAAAAATAGCGTATTTTATATTTTGTATAGGAAATATTACCCGTAACGTACACATGTTCACGTACAACACACGGCCGTGGCCATGACACAGCAACACCCCAATTTTTTAGTGTCTAATTTATTTATAAATACTAGCATGACTCTCACATTTGCCTGTCTCAGTGTTCGCGGGCTCCTAACAAAAAGGGTTTTTACAGAGTGATCCTATAAGGGTTAGGTACTTTATCCCTTTTACGCTACAGAACCCTAAAAATGTAAGAAAAGCAATGAATCTACAGTGGCAAAATGTCATGATCATATCAGCCGATACACTGCTGAACATAGGCCTCCCGTAGACTTCCAGAGCGACCGATCTTATGCGACCTGCGCCCAACGGCTCCCAGCAACTTTTATTAGCTTGTCTTTCCATCTAGTGGGGAGTCTACGCTGCGCTTTCTGCATAGTCTCCATTCGAGAATCTTTCTGCCCCAACGGCCGTCAGTTCTTCGAGCTCTGTGCCTCGCCTACTACTGCCACTTCAGTTTTCTCCGTAGCACGCTGTGCAACCTTCAGCCTTTTCATGAGGCCTATAATGAGGGACCATGTCCACGTTCCACACACACTGGTCAAAGACATTCGTCATAAGACTGTAAGAGGTGCATTTATGGGACTGTTCAGTGTTAATATATCTCTACATATAAAACAAAGTCGGGTTAGTTACACCATTTATAACTCAAGAGCGGCTGGACCGATTTTGATGATCTATTATTTGTTGGGTTTGTCTCTGGAGTTGTAAAAAAAATTATGAAGAAAATTAATTTTCTCATACATACATGCAGCTAATGATGGCCGATTGACAATTCTACCGGCGACGTACGTTGGCAACCCGCGTCATATTCAAGTTCGCCGGCTCAGCTAGTAGTACACGCGGCTACACATCAAGCTATACATTTCCAGTATAAGCTGACTCTCATTCTACGAAAAGCCTACACAATGCGAGGTCAGCTTATACTAGAAATGTATAGCTTGATGTGTAGCCGTGTGTACCTACGTAAGGACGAATAAATACATTT
Organism: Philereme vetulata; assembly: GCA_918857605.2. Taxonomy (NCBI): domain Eukaryota; kingdom Metazoa; phylum Arthropoda; class Insecta; order Lepidoptera; family Geometridae; genus Philereme; species Philereme vetulata. Next base: position 9,414,329 of record OU975442.1, on the reverse strand, counting down.
TACTAAGTAGATTTTTTTTTCAGGTTCTGGCTACAAGTTCAAAGCACGGTTTCCTTCAATTCGTGGAATCTGTAACGGTTGCAGAAGCGTTGGCCACGGAAGGCAGTATTCAGAACTTCTTTAGGAAATACAACCCGTGTGAGGGTGCGCCTTATGGAATCAAACCTGAGACTATGGACACGTATATCAGGAGCTGTGCTGGTTACTGTGTTATTACTTATTTGCTTGGTAAGTTTTTATCATTTAACATCCTTAGTCGAACTAGGAACCTTTAGTTTGCAAAATACATTGACATGATAACGTCTTATAAATCGATGAACGCCGGCTGCACGCACGAAAAAGTATCACGTTCCGCCTGAGCCGAGCGTGCATGCGAGAGCGCGGAACAAACGATAAGAAGGCACGATCGGCTTGTGGCGCATCTATCTTTCTTCCACTCATTATCACGTAAAATTATCGACTTTACAGACAACCAATTTTTTATAATCATTTAAAACGTATGTAGTAAAACTATGTTGACGACCTCCGTGGCGCAGTGGCCGAATAGCCGGCTGAGACTCAGAAGGTAGCGGGTTCGATTCCCGCCGCGGAAATAATGTTTGCATCATCTACAGATATTTGTTCCGGGCCTGAATGTATTTCCATATATTATAAGTATGTATTTACAAAAAAAAAGTATATAAGTACTGTATCAGTTATCTGGTTCCCACAGTACCTAGCCCTGCAGCTTTGTTTGGGGCTAGATAGCGCTGTGTGAAATGTCATATTTATTTGATTTTTATTTATTTAGGTAATCATGTCCTTGTCATACTATTGTATAAAGTAACGGCTGATCGTCTCTGGGCTTTACAAACATGTGCATTTTCTTTACATAGTATAAAATTAAGTCGATTCCGCTGTCTGTTCGCTTAGATCTTTTAAACTACTCAACGGATTTTAATGCAGTTTTCAGCAATAGATAGAGTTATTCAAGAGGAAGTTTTATATGTATAACTAGCTTCCGCCAGTGGCTTCGCACGCGTTGTTAGTCAACAAAAAGTAGCCTATGTGTTAATCCAGGCTATAATCTATGTATATATCGATTTGAAAGTAACTCTGTCTGTTACCTTTTCACGAATTTACGGCTCGATCGATTTGGATGGAATTTGGTACCTATATACCTAGATAGATTATGAATGAACTTGAGACATAGGATACACTTTACGCGACTGCACAGAAAGAGGGTAATATTACGTACGTAGCCGCGGACAGGTCAGCTAGTGAATGAATGAATGAAAACACTTTATTGTACACAATATAAACAAAAAAAAACAGAAAAACAAAGCAAATAGTATAATGGGCGGTATTATCGCTTCGAAGCAATCTCTTCCAGACAACCTTTGGACGGAGAGGATTTTGTTATAACAAAGATTATGGTCGGGGGTGTACATTTATGTCCAAACTATTTTGTATGTTTAATGATATCTGAGTTATTAATACTAATGATATGAAATATAAGTTCTTATAAATATTATTTTTCTCAGGTGTTGGTGACCGCCATCTCGACAATCTCCTTCTAACAAAATCCGGGGCGTTATTCCACATAGACTTCGGCTACATACTGGGACGCGACCCGAAGCCCCTCCCCCCTCCGATGAAGCTTAGCAAAGAGATGGTGGAGGCAATGGGCGGAGTTCATTCCGAACTGTACCATCAGTTCAGAAAGCAGTGTTATACCGCCTTCTTGCATCTGCGCAGGTAACTACAACTACCGACCACTTGTAGCGTATGTGACACCTACTTCCAGGAGTGGGCGGCTGGCTGGCTTATGTTCAGCAGTGGACGGCTAATGCTGGCCAAACAGCATAAATAATAGCAGTAAATGTGCTGCTGTGTTCCGGTTAGATGGTAATGGTATGTTCTTGTAATTACTAGCACATAGGCATAACAGCTAAGTCCTATAGTATGGCAACGTATCCACATAGAGATCAAGACAACATAACAGCTTGTTTTGAACTCTATGTGGATATCCATGGGCTACAGTAGCCACTTAAGATCTAGTGGACTGCATGCTCGTTTGCCATATAAGTAGTATAAAAAAAAAATAAAAAAAACACGGGGACGCAACTTCACTAGATTACACGCCAACACTCCATAAGTCTCGAAAAACCGTCTGCGAAATCTCAAGCGAATTGCATGGAGTCCTAGGAATATTTGGATATACGATCATTCAGAAATCCAAGATTCGACGCCACGCTGTGGGGCGACTCCATCATTCCAATAAATCCAATTCGCGCTCAGTTGGCATTGCGCAGCCGTCGGAGTAAGTTTTCGCGAATTATTTTTCATTTGAAGTCAAACTTCTTTACGCACGCTTGACTTGGGGAGTAAGCTGGTGAATGCGTTAAGAAAAGTGCGAACGGAAGTTGAGAGGGAGATATAAGTTAGTTAAGATAGAAAGAGAGAGAATTACGTTTCTTATATTTTTAAACGTTAATGTGCGAGTGCGAGTTGCGTCTGTCCAGAATGAACACAGACTGATCGACCTACAGACGTGTGGACAATTTTGTAATTGAACAATGGCGACTCCATCATTCCAATAAATCCAATTCGCGCTCAGTTGGCATTGCGCAGCCGTCGGAGTAAGTTTTCGCGAATTATTTTTCATTTGAAGTCAAACTTCTTTACGCACGCTTGACTTGGGGAGTAAGCTGGTGAATGCGTTACGAAAAGTGCGAACGGAAGTTGAGAGGGAGACATAAGTTAGTTAAGATAGAAAGAGAGAGAATTACGTTTCTTATATTTTTAAACGTTAATGTGCGAGTGCGAGTTGCGTCTGTCCAGAATGAACACAGACTGATCGACCTACAGACGTGTGGACAATTTTGTAATTGAACAATGGCGACTCCATCATTCCAATAAATCCAATTCGCGCTCAGTTGGCATTGCGCAGCCGTCGGAGTAAGTTTTCGCGAATTATTTTTCATTTGAAGTCAAACTTCTTTACGCACGCTTGACTTGGGGAGTAAGCTGGTGAATGCGTTACGAAAAGTGCGAACGGAAGTTGAGAGGGAGACATAAGTTAGTTAAGATAGAAAGAGAGAGAATTACGTTTCTTATATTTTTAAACGTTAATGTGCGAGTGCGAGTTGCGTCTGTCCAGAATGAACACAGACTGATCGACCTACAGACGTGTGGACAATTTTGTAATTGAACAATTTTATAAATTATTATTTTGAAAAAGAAGTTTTACTTCGTGTGGTCTAAAGCACACTCGTTGTTTTTTATTGTTCTGAACATTTTACACACAACTATCTTAAAAAAACTCAGTGTATAATTTAAGACACGCCCATTTGGAGTCAGTGGACTCTTCGTGTGTGCTCGTTTTTTAACCCGCGCCCGCCGCCAGACTTCACGAGACGCGGCGGAGTGATGGAATCGGCGTTCGCGTATATGACCAGTTTTATAGAATAGAATCACGTCAAATCGTATGACTTCGCCTACGTGGCGTTGATTTCTCTGCGCTCCTCCTTGGTGGTAAATTGCCCGCTCAGCAAGACCTTGGTCCTAGGACCCCGAGAAGGCCGCTCAGTTGAAGACCTCGCTCTTCTTCCAACCCGTCGTCAAACACTAACTTTAACTATAAATGTTCCAGGCACGCGAATCTGATGTTGAATCTATTCTCCCTGATGGTTGACGCGTCGGTGCCCGACATCGCACTCGAACCAGACAAAGCTGTGAAGAAGGTGCAAGATAAGCTCAGGTAAGATTCGAATTGACATACTGTGTGTCACCGCATTTACGACATCAATTTAAATCACGGGTAGGGCTGGTTGCTAGTATAGAATGTTTATGTATAATATTTATATTAATATTACCTACCCTGGTATTTTATTTTACCTATTTATTTTGTTTTCTTATGTAAGTATACCTACAGTTAAATAAAAAGCTTAAGTTATAAAGCTACCGTCCTATAACGTTCTCGTTAAATCCAGTCCATCCAAAGGTTGTCTGGAAGAGATCGCTTTTAGCGATAAGACCGCCAATTGTACTATCGCGTATACCTACATTTAAATAAAAAGCTTAAGTTTAAAGCTACCGTCCTATAACGTTCTCGTAAAATCCAGTCCATCCAAAGGTTGTCTGGAAGAGATCGCTTTTAGCGATAAGACCGCCAATTGTACTATCGCGTATACCTACATTTAAATAAAAAGCTTAAGTTTAAAGCTACCGTCCTATAACGTTCTCGTAAAATCCAGTCCATCCAAAGGTTGTCTGGAAGAGATCGCTTTTAGCGATAAGACCGCCAATTGTACTATCGCGTATACCTACATTTAAATAAAAAGCTTAAGTTTAAAGCTACCGTCCTATAACGTTCTCGTTAAATCCAGTCCATCCAAAGGTTGTCTGGAAGAGATCGCTTTTAGCGATAAGACCGCCAATTGTACTATCGCGTATACCTACATTTAAATAAAAAGCTTAAGTTTAAAGCTACCGTCCTATAACGTTCTCGTTAAATCCAGTCCATCCAAAGGTTGTCTGGAAGAGATCGCTTTTAGCGATAAGACCGCCAATTGTACTATCGCGTATACCTACATTTAAATAAAAAGCTTAAGTTTAAAGCTACCGTCCTATAACGTTCTCGTAAAATCCAGTCCATCCAAAGGTTGTCTGGAAGAGATCGCTTTTAGCGATAAGACCGCCAATTGTACTATCGCGTATACCTACATTTAAATAAAAAGCTTAAGTTTAAAGCTACCGTCCTATAACGTTCTCGTAAAATCCAGTCCATCCAAAGGTTGTCTGGAAGAGATCGCTTTTAGCGATAAGACCGCCAATTGTACTATCGCGTATACCTACATTTAAATAAAAAGCTTAAGTTTAAAGCTACCGTCCTATAACGTTCTCGTAAAATCCAGTCCATCCCAAGGTTGTCTGGAAGAGATCGCTTTTAGCGATAAGACCGCTAATTGTACTATCGCGTATACCTACATTTAAATAAAAAGCTTAAGTTTAAAGCTACCGTCCTATAACGTTCTCGTAAAATCCAGTCCATCCAAAGGTTGTCTGGAAGAGATCGCTTTTAGCGATAAGACCGCTAATTGTACTATCGCGTGTCTAGTTTTAAGTGTTTTAATTATGATTTGTTAATTTAAGTGTTAATACAATAAAGCGTTTTCTATCTATCTATTGTAGTAAAATATTATTTTTTTCAAATTCATTACCATGAACTTTTTGATATGTAACATCTTTCCTCTCGATTTGTGGCATAAGGGACGGAAATGTGTAACAGGAAACCGGGGAACGCGCGCTATTTGATTTGACCAATGACCGCGCACGGTGGTCAGATGTTACACATCATATGCGACTACTGTAAGACTCGTAGGTTTTGATGTGTTACATATTTCCTCTCGGTTTGTGGTAAAAGGGACGGAAATGTGTAACAGGTAACCCGGGAAGCGCGCGCGGTGGTCAAATGTCACACATCATATGCGACTATTGTAAGGCTCGTAGTTTTTGATGTGTAACATCTTTCCTCTCGGTTTGTGGGAGTGCTTTTGGCAAAAGGGACGGAAATGTATAACAGGAAATCGGGGAAGCGCGCGTTATTTGATTTAACCAATGAGCGCGCGCGGTGGTCAGATGTTTTTCACGAGACTATATTATGGCCTCTTTCATATAATAGAAATAAGTATTTGTCATGGAGGTTGTATTTCATCATAGCATATTATGAATACAAAGAGCCTCATTCGATTTTTAAATTTACTTACGGTTAATCGCATTTACAGAGCTGTTATCGAGTTTTCGATTACCAACTTTTAGAGTGATGAATTCGGTAGATAAGATTAAGACTTGCTTTGTGTTTTCTATTTTGTTTGTAATTTTTTGTTTATATAGTGTTCAGTAAAAATGATGTTACACATCATATTATGCGACTACTGTAGGCTCGTATTTTTTTTCTTATTCGTCAATCTACCTTAATTTCATGTCTTAAAATATAAATGAAACAGCCTGTATAAAATAGGTAAACAAATCATGTATGTAGGTACCTGCTAAACTGACTAAACGGCATCAATGCAAAGGCGCCGCCAATTTACGTTAAAAATTGTTTATTGGAAATATATCGATTACTGGATAAATATTCTAGCTACCGGTAATAAACCAAACTCTAAAACCAGTACGATTGTATCGATAGTTATCGATGTCTTTTAAATCGATGTGGTGGTGAATGTGGTGACAGACTGTATAACATCTGTGGAGAGGTGACTGAGTAGCCAGGCGGGAATACAGAATTTTGATCAGGGGCGGCAATTTTTTTGTTATTTTTGACAGATGCTTTATTGTATACAAGTAGGTTACAGACAAAAAAGCTAGGTATCATAGCCTATCTTCCCCGATTAAAACAAAAAAATATTATTTGTAATCTTTGACTATCAAAATAGTGCCACGAAATAAATAACCAACTTACTTGACCTACAGTTTCATTCAAATTACAGGTAACGGGAGTTCATGTTATGTTGTTACACTTTTTTGGGGTACATATTGCAGTTATTCTGGATTTCAGACTTGGCTATATTTCTGTCATTTAAGCTACACGCATACCAAATTACAGCACTGTGGGGTCACTGGTGCACCCTGTGAATTTTGTCTAAGTTCAGTTTTTATTATGGCTAATAACTTAAAAACTACAAGGTTAAACTAAAAATAATAACGGGATCGAAATGTGTAAAAGAGGAAAGATTTGTATGTTTGTAACGAATAAACTCAACAACTACAGGTCCTATTTAAAAAATTATTTCATTATTAGAATGCTACATTATCCCGGAGTAGCATAAGCCACTTTTTAGCTAACTGCGCAGACGGAGGGTAATGTTTTTATTGAAAAAATACAAACTACACGCGCGAAGCTGCGGTTTGGTCAGCTAGTATACAATAAAGCCGGGACTGATACAGGCTAAGTTTATTGACAACTCACGCGTGCGAAACCGCAGCCGGAAGCTAGTAATAACTATGTCGTACATAGGTAATTTAATCTCATTCCAGGCTGGACCTAGGCGACGAAGAAGCTGTCCACTACCTCCAGAATCTACTGGACATGTCGGTGACAGCTGTCATGGCGGTGCTCGTCGAGCAGTTCCACAAGTTCGCACAATATTGGCGGAAATGATACACCTCTTATAAAAGTGAAGAATAGATCTACTGATAGACAATTGCTCACTTAAATTCTAAACAGGATCAGAATAGCCTATGTGGTTAAAATAAGGTTATTAAAGTTGAAATTACGTGCTCCTTAACTATTAGAGCTGTGATTAACCTGACAGACCCCAGGATTAAAACACACTAGATTGATAGTTAGTATGGCTTGATATTGAATCAGCTGGGAAGTGTTACAAGTTAAAAGTTAATCTAAACAATTTTTCCGTTTCTCACTGATTGTCTTAATTTTGCCATTGATAATTCTTGCCACTAAATTTATGCTGTGAAATCTAAGCCCATATTAGCTTTCATTATGTTACAAGCTAAAACTATAGCTGATTTTAAACTTGATAAAATGATAACTGTATATTTATACATGGAAATTCTATGAATGTATTTTAATAAATCAAACATGTTCATTTTTTATTAAAAATATGATGTTATATTTTTTGTTATTGATATAAGTTAATAAGTTAGCTTATTAAGTTCTGTACTCAACTTAAAATAAGCGATTGGCAAGCATGTTTAAAAAAAATCTGAAATTTGTACTGTGATATACCAACGTATGTATTAAAACAAATTAATATTTTAATAAAATATGAGACTTTTATTTTAATGTATATTAACAAATTGTAAAATGACTTAGGAAGGTTACACTAGATTACAGGTGGTACAGATTCTGACTCCATATGACAAGTTTAAATTCGTCAGCAGTATATCGAGCGTTTGTAGGGAAAAGCCTAAGGTGAATCTGAATTCATAAGAAATCACAAATTCAACTGTGAGCAGATATAAAATCAGCACCACTGGCTATGCAATCACTCGCCAAGTAAATCTTGCTTCCAGTCGCAGTTTGTACCACATCACATGCAGCTACCTCTGCAAACGTCACGCCACCTATGACGAATACCAAAACTGACTTTGGCTTCAAGGGAAACAGACCTCCCATGTTAGGGTCTGTCTTTAACATCTTCGTTAAACTTTTTGCATCTTTACAGCCAAATTCTAAATTAGACTGCAGTTTCAGATTTGACAACTTTTCATTCAAAGTTTCCATCCCTTGTTTCATCTTTTCTATGATCTTGCCACCAACTTTCAGATCAGATAATGCCTGTAACTTTGTTAAAGTTTCAGATAGAGTATCTGATGTTAAGATAGCATTACACAGGACTGCTATCAGGGGAACGTAGCCGCCATTGAAAACATAATCAGGGGAGGACTTTTCTACTCTCTCAGGATGAGAAGGTAGTTGTTTTAATTTGTTGGCAGTATTCTGAAACTCATTTTGCCATTTGGGTAATCTCTCACTAAGATTCCCCAAGTTAGAAATATTTAGTGATAATTTTAAACTCGATGGTTGTATGAGTAACCCAGCATTAATCAAGTTTTGGAAAATATACAAAAACTTATACCCAAAAGCTAATAAATACTTATTTACTAGAGCATTATATTCTTCATAAGATAAACCTTGAGTCAGACTCAATAGACACATAAGACGTAAGCTATTATACATGTGAATATCTGTGCCAAAGTTCTCATCAACAAATTGAAAGTTTGCCTTCTTATTCCTGTTATTCAACATTTCTGTTTCAGTTAGCTTAAGATTTTCGAATTTGTTACTCATTTCTGATATTATAGTTTCACATGCCAGTACATGATTGACTAGATTTTGTTTAAAAAGTGTAACTTTTTGTAATTTTGTCTCAACATAAAGCTTCATTTCTTGTATACCCAAGGCTTTTATATCTTCACTTTTAAGCAATTTAGCTTTAGAACTAAGCACACTCAGGACTTCAGAAAAGTGCCTGTGCTTTATTTCTCCATACAAATTATCTATCGAGCTATCTAATGTCATACCTGTACTCTTACTTGCTGCTGCTTCAGTTTCCAAACCAAAATCAAGTTTCCCTTTCTTTAGTTTAGTTTCTTTAACATTCATATCTAGATGTCCACAATTAATACTGAATATTTCACTCAATAAGCCACTATAAGTAGCTGGAGTCAGTATACTTGAAGCATAATCTTGGTTTCTATCAATGACTATGAGTGCTCCGATTTCTTGAGATCCTCTTGTGTCTAAAAAATCTCGTGAGTATGTCTCATTGTACACTTCAATCATATCTAAAACACTTGATGATAATTTTCCTAGTGAAAACACTGCTTTAGGCTTTCCAGTGACATGGAATAAACTCCACAATGACATAGCTATGCTCGATAGTAAGGAGTTGTTTTGTTCAACAAATAACTGCTTAAATAAGAAGGGTAGCTCTAAGCTGAGTAGCTGTTCATCTAATGACATCAACTCCCATGCAAAAGCATGTAGTTTGACTATTCCATATAGACCTTTACTTTCTAAGATTGAGTCATAGGAACACAGTACTTTTGGTACAATGATAATGTGGAAGCAATTAAGGTCTGCTAAAGTAGAGTTTTGGCTGAGAAGCGATGCAATCTGATCTAGGACACATTTGTATTTGTTGATGCAAGCAGGTATGAAGTAAACTCTGGTTGTGTTGGCGGTTGGGCCCAATTGTGGATCCATTTTGTAGATTTTGTCAATGCCATGTTGCCTGAAATATCAAGATATGCTTATATTTTTAAATATTCCACTGACCCAACAAAATGAATCACAAGGTAAACGTTACAAAAACTACAAAGGATAAATTATCCTGTTTAGTACAGAATTCCTTGCTACTTACAGTGGGGCTCAAATGGTACCTATGGTTGGACAAACTAATAAAAAACACTAAAATTGCCAATTACAATGATTTTGATCATATTTTATTATATTACCTGAGCCAACTAACTCCACATATTCTTTCCAAAGGCTTGATCAAGGAAGGATCAATAATGAGATCCTTTTTGTCACCACACTGTGATAGTATACTTTCCAGTTTGCATTGAGAAATCAGGCTCATGGAAGTCAGCTTCAATGATAGTGGCTGCTGATTCATGGCGTTGCTTAGAAGATTCCAGTTCGAATCAATCTATCTATGTATATCGTATCACTATCAATATCAGCTAAAGTTACTACAAAACAAACGTATTTTTGGTTGGTTGAAAATGTAGATAGAGTATTCTAATTTCTAAGGTTGAAAACAACATACACATACACACACACACAAAACTGCATGTTCTATGAATGAAAGAATGAATGGCTGAATGATGAATGAATGACATCATAGCTACAGACACAATAAAACCGTAGATCATAAAACCAATAGTGACATCCTCTACAGACGTCAGCTGTTTAGTGGTGTTACCATAAATAAGTCTGCGTCCGGTAGAAATTCAAATATTTCAATAAAAGAAGGCTCAAAAAGGCAAATATGACTGTGAAAAACTAAGTAAATTAGTGTAGTTTTATTGGTGTTGTGATTCCAACCTTTCAGAGTTTATACAGCATAGGAATAAAATTATATTCAGTTCATTTTTGTATATTTTATGTCCTTGAGAAACTATATCCGGTCATGCGTAGTTGCCGCGCTTGCAATTTCCCCTCCTCTGCCCCAAACTCCGCCCTTTACCGCGGAGTAATCGCTCGTCGAATTTGCGAAAAATATTGAAAATTGAAATGGCTTCAAGAATAATCCGGAAAATTGTAAGTTTGTAGGCCAATGTTCAACAGAACTTGAGTTGCGTGTTTTTGCATGCTTTCCTTTTAATTTGTGCCTCCGAAGGCTGCTATCCTCTTTGAAACTGATCCAAAAATAGACATACTATAGCTATGTCGAGGAATTACATAAAAGCGCTATTGGAGCCTTTTCGTGAGAGTAAAGTGCTGGGATCCTTGCTGAAGTGGATCGAGCCGAGTGCGAGTGATAATGTTGGGGCGAAGAGGGGCGGGAGAACGGAGGTTAGGAGTTTTTTTTGTAGAATTTGTGATGATTATTTTAGAGGTTAGATATTCACAAATTCTGGTTTTATCCAGGTGCCTCTGGGTAGGAGTGGTACTGCGCAGTACAGTTCGGGAGTCAAGAAGGTGACTCTAATTCCTGGCCATGGTATCGGGCCGGAGATCACGGTGGCTGTGCAGAAGATATTCGAAGCCGCCAAAGTACCCATTGAATGGGATGAGGTGGACGTCACAGCTGTTAGGGTAAGTGACCTTTTTTATGATAAAACTGTACTTTATTGAAATTACAAATACCTATGTACATGCAGCATCATTTGATAACCTTTAGTTACACAGTAATATTGTTACTAATAAAAAGAGACTAAGTAGGTATATTTTTTTAAATAATTTTGAAACGTACTGCTTACTAATTAACCTAACAAAAAATTCTGTGATCAAAGTTCTAAGAAGATTTACAATACCTACTCTAAAATATCAAAAGTAACATATTTTTACTTGTTAATTTTCTCATTTTCTTGAGACAAATTAATATGTATTCTTACAATGATTAGACATACAACTAATATAACCATTACAATCTATTTATCACTGTCTCATAGCCTATTAGATTCCAATAAGAAAAATAAAACATGAACTTCAGTTAATATTATTTATAGAAACTAACTATTATTATACTTTAGGGACCAGATGGCCAATTCGGCATTCCCCAGCGAGCGATTGACTCTGTCAATGAGAACAAAATCGGCCTTAAGGGTCCTCTGATGACCCCGATCGGTAAAGGATACCGTTCCCTTAACTTGGCTCTGCGTAAGGAGTTTCAGCTGTATGCCAATGTCAGGCCTTGCAAGAGCTTGGAAGGGTGAGTTGTTTACTGATTTCTACTTAAATATTTAATCATAAAATTATTATTCTGTTTCTTGCATATCAATAACTTACAACATATTTTTTTGCTCAAGACCGATTGGACTGGTGACATAGAGAGGAGGCCTATACCCAACAGTGCTGGCAGCTGGATAGATAGATAGAAAATTCTATCATTTCCACCCAAAACAGTTTCATCAATAGCTTGCAAAAAAAACAATGAATTGGTTCATCCATTTGAACAGTGATGGCCAGACAAATGAATTAATTACATACCACTCCTTATATTATGTGGGGTTAATGGTTAAAGTTCATTCATAATTCAATTAATCACCAACAATTTTTGAAAATCGTGTTTATTACTAACAACAAAATACAATAATAAAACAAATACACATGTTATTTAAACTAAATTTCACTATACAAATAGTACAATTAATTACATTGCTCACAACCATACAAAAACCGACCGAGTGCGTGTTGGGCTCGCGCACGAAGGGTTCTGTGCCATTATCTATAAAAACGAGCAAAACCAAATCACGTTTGTTGTATGGGAGCCCCTATTAAATATCTGTTTTATTTTAATTATTTATTTTTAAAGTGAATACATGTATAACTAAATATTCTGTGAATATTTCAATCGTCTACCTGTTACTGTTATCAATATCGAGCACCAAAATCACGTTTGTTGTATGGGAGCCCACCTTAAATAGTTATTTTATTCTTGTTTAAGTATTTGTTGTTATAGCGGCCACAGAAATACATCATCTGTGAAAATTTCAACTGCCTATCTATCACGGTTAATGAGATACAGCCTGGTGACAGACGGCCAGACAGCGGAGTCATATGACGGGTTCCTATATCCGTCAGTAACCGACTACGCCTCGTATCTCCTTGGAAAAGTGACAAACTAGTGTCAAACTTTTGACAGGTTTTCAAGGAGAAACGAGTCATAGCTGGTTACCGACGGATATAGGAAACCGCCATTAGTAATAGGGTCTCGTTTTACCCGTACGAAACTCTAAAAATGGATTGGCGTGATCCTTGATGGGTTGAGCTTGAACTTTCACATTGTTCACTCTCTCAATCATTACGCCATAGGTTTAAAGAAATAAATAAGACATTCCCTTGTCAATTCACCTATGAAAATCTGATGTATGTACACAAAAACATTAATTTGATTAAAAATAGATCGTTATAAATTAAATTAGCGATAATCATAATTTTAATACTAGAAATAAGATAAACTCGCTGTTGCCACTTGTAGACTCCATAAAGTTAGTAAATTCTTCAAAGGGCAAGGTGTACTCTTTTATAACAAATTCCCAAGTGATGAACAAAAATTGACAATTATCAAATTTAAAAACGTAAATAGACAAAATCTTTATAAAAGAGCCTACTATAACATATTAACGGATTATTTAGATGATAGAGAAGCTTGGGATTGAAATTGCTCCAACTCGTTCAAAAATGTTATAATTTAGACGTAATTTATTTTCTTTATTGTGTGTATTTTATAAGGATCATTATAAAGAATAACCAGCCTTGTTTCTTGCCTTTCTTTCCGGGCTTGGTCGCGAAGGAACAGGCAGTAAAATTGACGTTTCAAAGTGATCCTTGTGATTTTAATGAATTAAAATATTTTGATTGTATCTTCTGTGTCTTCTATTTTGTCTGTTATTTTTATATTTTTATGGTGTACAATAAAGTGTTTTCTTTCCGTCTTTACCCATTGTTGGCGTTAAGCTTTCCTATAGTCTAACTTTTTATTAGCTGCAGTAAAATGACGTTTCTAAATGTCATTCCGTAAAATAATGTTGCCAGCCTAATCTCAATAGGGATGTGATTCAGTTCACAAAAATTAATTAAATAACATTATTATGACGTTTTTGTTTCATTTTGAATGTACCTCCCTATACTTCCACTAAAAAAGATCAATCCTCTAGTATAGTAATAATAATAGGTTAAAAAAATACATTACAACTTAATATTAAATCTCAAAAAAAAAACCAAACTGATTATTCATTTATGATTGTGCAACCCACGAAACGTCATTTTACTGCAGCTAATAAAAAGTTAGACTTTAAGTTTGTATCTATCAAGATCCTGCACTAGTTTTATCACTAGCCCACTTTATTGGTATATCCTCCTGTGTAAGTTTTACTCGCGAACTTGTGGTATGTTTATTCCACTGTACACTTTAGCAGCATATAAATCAATTAAATTGCAGACGCAATGTGCAAATACATATATGTATTACTATAAAATCAATAGATTGCCACCACCACTCTTCATTATCATAGCACAAATGTGAATAAATGAATAATCTAATAATAATCAAAATTATTATATTAGTCATTTATATTTATTTTCTCATTTAGTTATTTAGGGTAGATAGATAGACGCTTTATTGTATACCACACTTAAATTAACAAATCATAATTAAAACACTTAAAACTAGACACGCGATAGTAAAATTGGCGGTCTTATCGTTAAAAGCGATCTCTTCCAGACAACCTTTGGATGGACTGGATTTTACGAGAACGTTAAAGGACGGTAGCTTTATAACATAAGCTTTTTATACCGCCCATTATGCTTATGTTTATTTGTTTTTAATGTTATTGTGCCTATCTTGTAAGGAAAAAAAGAAAAATAAATCAAAAAAGAACTGAAAAACAGAAACTGTTCTTTATCATTCAAATGTTTGCATGATTCCGAACATTGTGTCTCGCGCCGGAGTTCGAACCCTCAACTGATTACTTGAATATTGGGAATGGCTAAATAAATCACAGAAATTCAAATTTTATTTGTGGGGAAACAGGCTTACGGCCCACCTGATGGTAAGCGGTCACCGTCGCCTATTGACACCGGCAACGCCCGGGGTATTGTCGATGCGTTCCCTGCACTGTAGAAACCTCTTTACATTTCTCTTGAAGCGTGCCATGTCGTAGCCTAATGGGAAACCCTCAGATGGTACAACGCCTCAATTTAGTACAACGCGCGCGTGTGTGCATACGCTTATTTTGCTCGTTCTACTATACTTAACTTCTGTCCCTATCTATTTTGCTATTTCTGTTACTCAATTGATATGCAGCTTCCGCGTTTTGTATTTTATTGCAATGAAATACCTAATCTAAAGAAGAATATAGTACACACGGCTACATATCAAGCTATACTTTCCAGTATGAGCTGACCTCTCATTCTACGAAAAGCCTACACTATGCGAGGTCAGCTTATACTGGAAAAATATAGCTTGATGTGTAGCCGTGTTTACTTACTAATAATGCGTAACCAAAGTATATCACGTCAATGTTTTCACACACACGATATAATTAATACCATACCCGTCTCAAACACCACATATTATCACCTAATTGAGATCGGTCGTTGCGACGCGACTTTACGATAACATACCAATTTGTACGTTGATAAGGCGACCCTGATCGTCATCATGATTATTTGCTTTCCTGCAGGTTGTCTGATCGATTTCCAAAATTGGGAACTTGTGTCAGAATATAATTTTGAAGAAAATCTAAAAGTATGCAGGGTGTAGGTACTAGGTGTAGGAGTAGGCAGATTAATGAGGATCGATCCCAAATCTTTACTTTTGCAGTCGCGAAAAAGCAACCTTTTTAGGTTTTGCAGCCTGAAGCATAATATAAATAACACAAGCTTCTACCCGCATAGTTTGTTAATAAAAACATTACCTTTCTTCGCGCAGTCGATCTTACTCAGCCTTGATTTTCACCTCAATTTTTGCAGTTAAGAGTCTAATCACTCTGTCTGCCCTTACAAGGTCTACTTGAATGAATTAATGAATGGGTGGGTTCCCAACGGGTTACACCCAAACTAGTCACATTGTAACTCGTTGGGATTTTTTTCCCCAACGAGTTATACTGTTACAGGAAATAAAAATAATCTGTACACAGGCGAACATAAATGCGAATGCTAGAGTGCATTCTCTTCCAGTTAACCTTTGTAATGTTTGTGTGTGTTCTAAACTACTTCTAAACATTACATTCGCGTTTAGCAGCATATCGGTACAGTTTGTACCTACGCTGATAAGATACCCACTCTGTATCTAATATCAATGTCAATGGCCAGATTGGTAAGAAATTTGTAGGTAACAGTAGAATGTACCTACAAGCCAAGACATCCAGGTGACTTTTGCGTGTACTCGTGCATTAGCATAAACTATTTTGACCCTAAGACACAACTGAATGAACCCTAGAGTAGTTTTGCCGAAGACGCGTTCGCCACAGGGATATAGGGTAATCCATTTTCTTAGTTTTTTTACGGTGGGCATGTCCTCCAACTCGGGGAGAGATGAATGAGTCTGTCGGACTCGCAGATTACAAACGGCATACCTACTAAAAACCCACCGATATTCCTTCATTCACCTCAGTGCTAGTGCATCATCAAACCGCCCATCTTGAGATAAGTGAGTCGATGCTGCACCAGCACATGACAGGGTTACGGGGTCCCGGTTAGATTCAACCGCGGCCATGTCGGTATAAGTATAGGGTAATCCATACATTAAGTGTACCTACTGATAAGACTTGTAATTATACTTGTTACATAATGGTGGCGTCTAATTCATAAGTACAAGGCAATGCATCGTAATGTCATACAACTTTGTAATTTTATTGGCTCTTATCCAAAATAGCGGATTCAGTGCAGTCTCTTATCTGAATTGAATAGCAGACAAGTCAGTAAAGTTATTCTACAGATAAGCGCCCACTCATTAATGCTTAAAATGACACATCATAGATAAATGTAACTTTAGCTTTTCCTGAAGGTCTAACCTACTTGATTATGTTATAGATGATCTTATTGAATGTGTTATAGCTTGGTTATTTATGTAATTATCTATTGCATAATAGGTTTAATACAGTTTTATATTATTGTTATTATTTTTTTTCCTAACCTATCTCGTCCCACTGCTGGGCAAAGGTCTCCCCCAAGTCCCTCCAAGCATCCCTATCTGTCGCTATTTCCCACCATCCTCTTTAGAAGGTGTCGAAATCGTCCCGCCAACGCTTTCTCGGCCGACCCCGACGTCGCCTTCCGTCTTCAGGCGTCCATGGTGTTGCAATATGGGCCCATTTCTCAGAGTTCATTCGGGCAACGTGGCCCGCCCATTCCCACAAGTCCAGCCGATCTCTTCCCTACATCTGCAATGCCGGTAAGTGAGCGCAGTATGGTGTTACGCACTCGGTCGACACGTTTAAAGCCGAGAATGCTGCGCTCCATTGCCCTTTGACAAATCTCTTCTTTTTCTATTCTCTTCTTTTAAATTCTAAAATAAACTTATTATCCATCATGATTCTACCTTGTGAACCACCGCCCGTTACTTCGCTCATTACTTTTCATCTAAATGTGGCCTTGAAGAAATCGCTTTTTCGAGTCCCGCCTGCTCTATGTGCTCTTGGTGGGTCGAGTCACTGGCTGCCACTGATTTTTGAAACGGTTCCTCAGAAAAACTCATTGTACATACGTGCGTGATGGTTAAAAGATGCAGGGACCTTACAGGATCCATTATTATGTACAGAACTAGCTGAACTGCTTGCAACATACAAACTGAAAACTATTTTATCAAGAATAGTTTTCTAGAATTTATCTTAGAATAAAAGATACTTAAATAAATAATAAATAAATATTGCTGGACATTTCACACAGCGCTATCTAGCCCCAAACTAAGCAGAGCTTGTAAAATGGGAACCAGATAACTGATAGAATACTTATATACTTTTTTTTGTAAATACATACTTATAATGTATAGAAAAACACCCAGACACTGAACAAATATTTGTAGATCATGCAAACATTTGTTCCGCGGCGAGAATTGAACCCGTAGCCTTATTACATAAACCAAATTGCTGTCGTGTCGCTATCGCTAGTCAGACCAATCCTTTCACACGTGAGGTACGTATTGTACGTGTGAAAGGGATTCTCTCTAAAAATAGCCTGCTGAGTCCATTCCAATCTGGGTTTCGACCTGGCCACAGCACCGTAAGCGCCCTTACGAAAGTCTCTGACGACATTCGTTGGGGCATGGACAATAAGTGCCTTACTGTCTTAGTGGTATTGGATTTCAGTAGTGCTTTTAATTATGTTGACTATGATATCATACTATCTATCCTTTCCTCCCTAAATGCTTCTCATCAAGTAACCTCTTGGTTCAAATCTTATCTTTCTGGACGCTCGCAGTGTGTGCGGTGGAACGAGTCCTGCTCTGACTGGTGCAATATATCTGCTGATGTTCTGCAAGGAGGCGTCCTTTCCCCTTTACTTTTCTCATTTTTTACTAACTCTATTACTCTTGTTATTTCCTCTCATTGCCATCTTTATGCCGACGACTTACAAATTTATCGACACTTTAAAGCCGAGGACATATTAGAGGGAGTTGATCAGATGAAAGCTGATCTTGACCGCATTAACACATGGGCTAAAACCTTTGGTCTATTGGTTAACCCTTCTAAGTCCCAGGTTCTACTTTTAGGAAGTCCATACATGCTGAGTGTTTTCAACCAGTCTACCCTTCCTCAAATCCAATTCTATCAGGTGCCTATACCTTACTCAAGCAAAGCCAAGAACCTTGGTGTCATTTTTGACAATCAGCTATCATGGGCCAGCCACATCAATGCAATAAGCAAAAGGGTGCATTTCTCTTTTTAATCCCTCAAACGTCTTCAGAAATTTCTCCCCTTTGAAACAAAAATTACTCTCGCCCAAGCCCTGTTGCTGCCCCTTCTCAACTATTCAGATGTCTGCTTTCTTGATGCCACGGAGGAACTTCTCAATAAACTGGAACGTCTATAGAACTTGTGCATCCGTTTTATATCCGGACTGCGCAAGTTCGATCACGTATCCACGTTCAGATCCCAACTTAATGGCTCCCTATTCGTCTTCGTCGTGATCTTCACATTCTTTCACTCTTATTTAAAGTATTATATAGTCCACTCTCTCCTCCCTACCTCCGTGAACGCTTCGAATTCCTTGTCCCTCGCAGTGTGACATCCCGGTCCTCTAAGTCCCTTCTCCTTAAAACACCTCAATACACTTCAAGCCGCTATGATGGCTCCTTTACCGTTTATGCGGTGAAAATTTGGAATGCCCTGCCCCCTGAAGTTCGCGCTAGTCCGTCGTTTAACATTTTCAAACGGAAAGTTAAAGAGCACTATCTTTCTCTGTAATTTTATTTTATTGTAGGTATATATTTATTTTTGTATATATTACTCTTAGTGTTGCCCAAATTCAGTCTTGGTCTTGCAGTCTTGGTCTTGTTCTTGCGTTTTTGCAAGACCAAGACCAAGAACAAGACCGCGTATTTTTAGCAAGACCAAGAATGACCGTGCAAGACTTGAGCAAGAACAAGACATAGCCTGCAAGACTCTTGCGTCTTGCAGCTAGGACTTAGCGCTATTTCACTGAGTAGTTAGGTGTAACAGTTCGGTGTATAGGTAGGTACGCTTAGGAATTCTATGAGACGCAAAAAACTGTATCAAAGAATATGAAAAACTGGACCTATGCGCATTACGACTAATACCATAAACATAGCGAATAAAAAAATATCTATTAAAATCAAACTGAGTGCATGCATAGTTATGTTTTAACCATCGGCACTTTGATAATGCGGCGTCAAAGGTTTTGTACTTACTTCTCAAAGAAATTTGCCGCTTTTCGGAAGTACATGGTTATGATACACGCGCCGGCGGCTTCTTTTGAAATCTAAAACAATCGTTGCCGCCACGCCGAAATCATAACATTTGACACTATTTGATTGCCGCCATAGGGCGTAGGTATACTCATGCAAAATAATTTCCTAGTAGAGTACCTACAGGTGTTCCAAAGAATAAATAAGTTTCAGAGTGCTTAGAATGAAAATGAATACATTATACTGATCACGCAAGTAGTATTATGATTAGGATAAAATTGTAAGGATAGGTAGTAGATGTCATATTAATTCATTATAGTAAGTATATATTATAATATTGATTACTTATATGGTTTTAAACTAATTACTTAGGTACTATTGTTGTACATTTAGTCATTATATTTCTTAAGTTTTTACAAGAAAAAATAGCAAAAAAGTGTTCAAATATCACCCGTATAATAAATATTGTAGCCACTTTTAAATATCCTTGAAACGTGTAAAAAAATTCTACGAAACTAATAAAATAATATAAAAAGCGTAGGTACTTACCTACTAATAAAATAAAAAGCCTGCGATAAGAGTTTTGTATTACTTACCAGCCCGAATATCTCTGAGAGAGATGATGAGAGTAAGTATTTACTAGCTGTGCCCGCGACTTCGTCCACGAGGAATAGTAACTTTGGAGGTATAGTGACGTTCAGGACTTATTTATTTATTTTAAAACTTCTGTCATCAAACATACAAACGAACTCTTCAGCTTTATAATATTAGTATAGATGTACGCCAAAACATTCACTTATATGTAAAGAATAGTGATTGGCACTAATTCTATTTTATTCACGCGTCGCGTCTGTACAAGTAGGTTATATTTAGTGTGTGTTTGTACGCCGCACGCGGCATTGTTTGATTTGCGGCGGCATCCTTTTCATAGAGCCGGCACGTAGCGAGGCGGCGCGGTAGAAAGCAAGGAAACGTACTATAAATAAAGGAATTATTTTAATTCCAGTCATTTCCAATTGAGCTGTGCTTCGAGTCTAACTTAATAATTGTTTTTACTAATTCTCGTTGTTTTCTAAAAACGTATCACGTGTACAATTTAATATGAGTGACGCAGATTCAAATTATTCTAGTCCGAGTAACGAGAGTTTGAGTCACAGATCTAAAAGACCCAAAAGCAAATTTGAGGAGTTTTTCGAAATAATTCATGCATCCCAAACTGCCTTCTGTAAATTGTGCCAACATAAAAAGATTGAAATAAAAATGAAAAACAGAAACACTTCAGGCTTAAGGAAACATCTAATATCTTTCCACAAAAAGGAATCAGAAATATTTCTTCCTGTTAAACCAAAATTAAGTGGAGATATCACAAGCTTTTTAGTAACCGCTGGAAGAAGTGGACAGGTAAGAATATTTTTTTAACAGTTAAAAGAATTTTAACTCCGCGTAGCTATTCATGCGATACTTTCAAAAACGCCATTAACTTACGTAAGTATTTTTGAGTTAGTGGTGTTTTCACAGTTTTCATCTAGGGGTGCGACATATTAAGTATGTAATTATCGTCTTAAATATTTTTTATAAACACCCATATTTTCATTTAATCGGCCAGTAACAACTAAGTACTTTATTTTGGTAAATTACAGTACAGTGCAACCTTAATATAACAAATATCAATTTAACGATTTTCTCGATTTAACAACAACAAACCTCCTCCTCTTATACGCTCAAACCTAGTATGTTTTAAATAATAACACAAGATTTATTGTTTTGTTTCAGTCGGAAAACAGCAGTGACAACATCACGACAGCTACAGTTGATTGGGTGGTGAAAAAATATCTTCCCTTCTCATTTTTCGATGACGAAGCTACACAAGTATATTTTCGACGTATTTGCCCTAATATGGTGTTTCCTAAAAGGTCTACACTTAGAAGGAAAGTCAAAGAGCGATTTGAAGAGCTCCAATTGAATCTCAAGGAACGACTTCAACAATTATCATCTAAAATGTCTTTTACCATTGATGGGTGGACGTCAATTGCTGGTAGGAGTTACTACGGGGTTACTATTCATTATATAGACAACGAATGGAAGTATCAATCTGTAGTTCTTGATTTTATACCATCACGCGGTCGACATACTGGGGAAGATATTGCAACGATTTTCCATGAATGTTTATTGGAATATGGCATAATTGATAAAATACAAGGTATCACGGTCGACAACGCAACTGCAAATACCAAATTTATGTATGAACTGGGCAAACAGCTGCCGCCACACTTTGATTCAGACAATCAACATTTCCGGTGCTTTGCTCACATTTTAAACCTTGGTGTACAAGATTTATTAAAGACCTTAGCATTACACTGTGAGTCTGACACTAACGCGCAAGATCAGCAGTACGAAGACTATGCAGACGAAACTGAGGATGAGGAAGATGAAGAATCTGCACCAAATATTGCTGACTCGCGTACATCTGTAACAAAGTTACGCAGTATTTCCAGTAAAATAAAAAGAAGTGAGATAGTGAAGAAGAAGTTTCAGTCTGCTTGTGAAGCAGCTGGCGTGCCATCAAATCTAAATGCCATTCTTGACTGTCCAACGAGATGGAATTCCACACATGATATGATTGGATTTGGTTTAAAAGTGAGAGCGGGCATTGACATATTGTGCAGTTCTGTCACCGAATTAAATGATTTTCAAATCACAGCTAATGAATGGCAGGTACTCGAAAAATTACATAAATTTCTAATAAACTTTAAACTTTTAAGTACAAAACTTGGTGGAGACAAATATGTTACATTACCGCTAGTCATTGTATCATTCAATCTCTTGCTAGATAAAATTGAATCCATGGTAAAACAGTTAGATGAGAAACCTAATCGATCTGAAGTGGATGAAAGGCTCATTCTAGCTTTCCAAGCAGCTCGAGACAAAATGCTTAAACATTACAAGAAGAGCAACTGGATGTATTGTACTTCTTTAATTTTAGACCCAAGGCATAAGGCTCAGACTTTTGACCTGACAATGTGGGGGAAGCAACTTAAAACAGAAAGTCTGCGCAAGTTCAATGAACTTTATGAAGAATATAAAAGTCTACACTCACTGAACAAATCTCTGGAATTACCAGAAAAAGAAAATAAAGTATGTGATGAAGATGAAGACGTAATAGACTTTGATAAACTCTATGAATGTCCCTCGACGTCATCTGGATCTTGTCTTCAAGGCTTGGTGATAGACGAGTTGGAGGAGTACCTAAGAAAACCAAGAACTGCCAGCTCGGAAGACATTTTAGATTGGTGGAGGACGCATGAGACAGAGTATCCGATTTTATCGAAAATGGCCCGTGATTTTCTCTCAATACCTGCAACTTCAGTACCTGCTGAGAGGTTATTTTCTAAAGCATCATTAGTAATTGTGTATGTAATAAGTGATGAGTCAGCCAGATGGTTACTTTGTATTAATTCTTGGTCAAAAAAAATTATATAAAGTATCATAACCTAATGATAAAGCTGTTGATTTGTGTTGTATTTTATTTTTTATTCAAATAAATGATAAATCGTAAAACTCTTTTATTAAATTTCTTATAAGTTGAGGGTTCAATCTCTTTCTAGACAGATAAGTATTGTTCTTTAAAATACAGTCAAGTTATTGTAATTAATTTGTTTTTTTACATGTTTTAGCAAATGTAAGCTTATAAATCATAAATGTTTATTAAGAAACAGTTACTTCCATGGAAAACGACATATAGGTCAGTTGATTTTTCGAATTTCTTATCAAATCTTCAGTTATTTATTAATCTGCTTGATCTTTACTATGGCTATGTTAATTTAAGCTCACAATGTTCCAATTCTAATACGTTTTTCTAAGATTTAAAGTAAACTTTAATAAATAGTAATAGACTAATAGGTAATTGCAAGACTTGCAAGACTCTTGCTGCAAGACCAAGACCAAGACCAAGACTGGGAGCGCAAGACCAAGACCAAGACCAGGTGTATTGGCGCAAGACCAAGACCAAGACTGGCTAAGTCTCGTCTTGTTCTTGCATTTGGGCAACACTAATTACTCTATATATTTTATTTATTATATTCATTCATTTTATTACTTTCTTTTGGTATATTTCGTTTTATTTGTTTAAGATATATGTACATATGTATGATTCTTGTACATGCACCTACCTTTAAAATCATCTCTCTCTCTCTAGCCTCAAAGTTTTGCTGGAAGACAACTCTTCACAGCACCGTAAGCGCCCTTACGAAAGTCTCTGACGACATTCGTTGGGGCATGGACAATAAGTGCCTTACTGTCTTAGTGGTATTGGATTTCAGTAGTGCTTATAATTATGTTGACTATGATATCATACTATCTATCCTTTCCTCCCTAAATGCTTCTCATCAAGTAACCTCTTGGTTCAAATCTTATCTTTCCGGACGCTCGCAGTGTGTGCGGTGGAACGAGTCCTGCTCTGACTGGTGCGATATATCTGCTGATGTTCCGCAAGGAGGCGTCCTTTCCCCTTTACTTTTCTCAATTTTTACTAACTCTATTACTCTTGTTATTTCCTCTCATTGCCATCTTTATGCCGACGACTTACAAATTTATCGACACTTTAAAGCCGAGGACATATTAGAGGGAGTTGACCAGCTCGCCTTTGTACATGTCCTCTATTTCTGTACTTTATAATGTATTTTCTTGTGTACAATAAAGAATAAAGAAGGGATGTCCTGCTTAGCGTTAGCGACACGGCAGTAATTTGGCTTAGGAAATAAGGGGGCCGGTACCTCCTGCGTCTCAGCCGGCTATACGCCCACTGCGCCACGGAGGTCGTCAGATCCTTACTAATATTGTAAATTCGATAGTAACTCGGTCTGTTTGTTTGTTACGTTTTCACTACTAAACGGCTAGACAGAAGTGATAAAGTTTAGATTATGACCGGGATCAAGTCATAGGCTACTTATTACCCAACTGCGCAGGAGGCTAATTTTATTGTTGACTAGCTGACCTGCCTGCAGCATCCCACGCATGGTTTGTCAATAAAAAAATTACCCTCTTTCTGCGCAATCGGATAAAAAGTAGCTCAGGAATAATGTAGCATTCTAATGATGAAAGATTTTTTTAAATCGGTCCAGTAGTTTTTGAGTTTATTCGTTACAAAAATACATATCTTTCCTTTTATAATATTATAATTTTGGTCGGTATTTCTATCAACTTTTAAAATGTAAAAAGTGGTTATTGTGACATAACGATAATAGTTGGACATATGGTATCCCGAAGTTTTTTGTAGATATTGATATGTTCTATAATATTGTAGAACATACTTTTGTTCTATCATCAATAGTTTCCGCAGCGCATGCGACGAAAGACGTTTTAGGGCACTTTTTTACACCTTGGGTTATGTTACTTAAGTTTTGGTAAGGATCCCTACTCTTTTCTAGTAATAAATATAGCCTATGTCACTCAAGGTGAATGTAGCTTTCCAATGGTGAAAGAATTTTTGAAATCGGCACAGTAGTTTTTGAGTTTATTCATTACAAAAATACAAATCTTTCCTCTTTATAATATTAGTATAGATAAACCACGCGTGCGAAGCTACGGGCGGGTCAGCTATTAGCCTATGTAGCACTCAGGGATAGTGTAGTTTTCTACCAATCGATTTAGCAGTTTCTGAGATTACCCCTACACATATTAATCTTTACCTCTATAATATTATCTACGTATAGATAATAACAATATTTATTCCAGCATCAAAACCCTATACGACAACGTGGATGTTGTAACGATCCGCGAGAACACCGAGGGCGAGTACTCTGGCATCGAGCACGAGATCGTGGAAGGAGTGGTGCAGTCCATCAAGCTGATCACCGAGGAGGCGTCCAGCCGAGTGGCCGAGTTCGCCTTCCAGTTCGCGAGGGACAACAAGAGGAAGAAGGTCACCGCTGTGCACAAGGCTAACATCATGTGAGTTACCCCTACTCTACTCTTGAAATAGTTACACCGTGTTTTGTCTCTTGCATTGACGGGAATTTGCATTGTTCTGAACAAATATTTGCAGTCATTAAGATCTGATGATTTTTTGAGTCGTGCGTTTAAAATACGCCGTGTGCGTAGAGCCTAAATCTGTCATTATATCTTCATACAAATTTTTTAGTAATGATTAAATGTGTTGCCTGCCAGGCGCATGTCCGACGGTCTGTTCCTGCGGTGTTGCCGCGACCTCGCCAAGAAGTTCCCCGACATCAAGTTCGAGGAGAGATACCTCGACACCGTCTGCCTCAACATGGTGCAGGACCCCTCCAAGTTCGATGTGCTGGTATGTATCCATTTACACATTTTAGTATTTCCAATCAAAATGGTATCAAGCAATAGGTACACACGGCTACACATCAAGTTATACAATTCCAGTATAAGCTGACCTCTCATTCTACGAAAAGCCTACACAATGCGAAGTCAGCTTATACTGGATATGCATAGCTTGATGTGTAGCCGTGTGTACTTATAAGTTAAAAAACTGAAACCCAACTACGTAATAATATAAAGATACTTGGATCGCCTAAAAGCCATGAAAATCCGCTGGCAAGAGCGCTGGTGGAAAATCACTGACTCAAAGCGGCCGAAAAGAGTCCATGTTTTGGGAAACCTGCTTGTGCATGTTGCATGTGTCTTGATCCCGAACGCCGCAAATCAATCAACCCATCCGCATATAGTCCTCCAACTTATTGCGGATCACAATGAGAACAAAAAAGCGTTTGGCACCTGGACCATCAACGAATCGATTGACACCTCATTCACCAAAATCAGAGGATTATTTTAGGTGCTACAGTAGAATATCGGTTAGTACATATGTACATACATAGACTGCTAAAAACACAACCGATCCATTTAGCCATGCCGTAGTCAGGTAAAACCCTTATGGTGCTACTTTGCCTGACTGTCGCAGCAACTACTGAAGCTTGAATTGAAATTTGGAATAGTTTTAAATAATACTTTTTGACTACCTCCGTGGCGCAATAGGCGAATAGTCGACTGAGAAGCAGGAGGTAGCAGGTTCGATTCCTGCCGCGGAACAAATGTTTGCATGATCTACAGATGTTTGTTCCAGGTCTGAATATTTTTCTATATATGATAAGTATGTATTTACAAAAAAAAGGGATATGTATAAGTATTCTATCAGTTATCTGGTTCCCATAGTACAAGCTCTGCTTAGTTTGGGGCTAGATAGCGCTGTGTGACATGTCCAGCAATATTTATCTATATATTTATACTGGCCTACCTCTGTAGCAAGTAAATTTCAAAATAGAGTTACTCGTACAGGTGGGGTATCATACAAAAGAGCTTAGTTTACATATTTATAAATATTTTTACTAGCTGTTGCCCGCGACTTCGTACGCGTTACTCTACTAAATGTGTAGGTAACCTAGAAATAAAGCTAAACTCGCGGTTGCAACTTGACTTGACACCCCATTTTTATTCCATGGGAACTGATTTATAGGATAAAAGGTAGCCTATGTGGTGATCCAGGTATAATCTACGTATATACCAAATTTCATCAAAATCAGATCGGATGTCTTGGAGTTTAGATGAAAAACGACGAAAAAAATAACCCCTTATCTCTGAAGTTTGCAAAGCAAGAATAACAAGCCGTGATACCACCAATAGTGAAATTAGTAGAAAAATAAGAAATGTGTAGATTCAACAACAATCAAGTGCGAATTGTTTACGATAGCAGGAGGCAGGAACTAGTTTAGTAAAAAATGATTGTTGGCGACACCCACTTGACTTTTGCTCTCATCGTGATATATAATCGAGTGACAGTTACTGTCTGTTTGTTACGTTTTCACGATTAAACTTATGAATTTTTACAAAACTAACAACTCTCGCGTCCCTTTTGGGGGTTAAAAACTGACATAGCTAAGAACCATAAAGTTAGTAAATCGTTTAAGAGTTTACTATACCTCAACCCAAACTCGAATTTCACCCCCGCTTCTCCGTGCGCCGCTGCACATCCTATCTCGTCGTTGTTCATATATTTCTCATTACTGCGTCTACAAAAACCAACTTAATATTAAATTCTACTTATGAATTACGTGATCGTTTGAAGGGACAAGCGTCATGGGTACCCCGTCTGCAAGACGAGGCCAGACTGTATCGCGGACCGGGCGTCCGAAGTGAATGGTTTCATTAGTGCAAAACTTAGGTATTTTAATTTGTTGGTAAAATCAAAAGGTATTTTGAAAATTTAAAACACAGGTGCTCTTATTTATGTTGCGTAGAATTATTGTATAAAGTTTCAAGATCTAAATTGAAGTATTCATCGCATAAGAACGGTTTTAAGATAAATTTTGAGTCATCTTTGGATTTTTTTCTATAGAGAAAATTTTACGGAATCGTGTTTTCACAACACAGGCGTTGTAGCACGTATCCTTTATAAATTACAGATTGAAAGCACACATTTGTTGAACAAAACATTGTTTCTCAATAAGCGATTTATCATCTCCCCAGGTATAGTGCGCCCTTAAAGGGCAAGGTAACAAACTCTTTATAACAAACTCCCAAGTGATATACAAAAATTAACAAATAACAAATTTAAAAACGTAATTATACAAAATCTTTATAAAAAAGCCTACTACAAAATATCGGATTATTTAGATGATAGAGAAGCTTGGGATTGAAATGGCTCCAACTCGTTCAAAAATATTATAATTTAGACGTAATTTTTTTTTATCGTTATGTATTCTAAAAGAAACAACCAGCCTTGTGTCTTGTTTTTCTTTCCGGGCTTGGTCGCGAAGGAACAGGCAGTAAAATTGACGTTTCAGAGTGATCCTTGTGATTTTAATTAATAAAAGATTTTGTCTTTGAGTTAAATAGGCGGGTCCACACCGGACGATCCGTCGCGCTCCGATCGCACGCGGCAGGCGCGATCCAAATGTGCAGGCGGTGTGGAGTGGACGTGCCGCGCGCGATCCATACGCTCGTATCGGAGCGCGCGCTCCCGGCTCCGATCCGTACGTTGTCGGTTTTTTGCCAGCCTCAAAGGTGCCTCAGTTGCGTGGCGCGCGCGGTGTGGACGGTTGTGTGTTGTTCGCGCGATCCACCACACCATGGACATCTCGCAAAGTCGCCGTCTAATATCGCTTTATAACGAATTTAAATGTTTATGGGACCCAAAAGATGTTAATTATACCAATAGAGGTGTAAGAGAAGATAAGTGCCGTCAGATTTCTCGCGAAATGGAGAACAAACCCATAGAAGACCTAAAGAAAAAAATTATATTATATATAGCAAATATTTAAGCAAAATAAAGGTTGCTGCTGCCACGGCAATTCGACGCCGCCGCTGTACGTGTGACTCCATCTCCAGCAAGAGTTCGACTGAATCACGGATCGCCTATGGATCGCTTGGAGCATAGTTTAGGATCGCAGTTTAAACAAACTGGATCGGCCTAGTACGATCCACGCTCCACGTATCACGATTTTGGATCGCGGATCGCGGGATCGCCGATCCATTTTTAATCGTCTGGTGTGGACCCGCCTAATTAGCATTCTATATTAAATAACCTCGTCCGAATCGGTCCATCCAATTGGGGGGTACGATGCCACAGACAGACAAACATAGGCGGAAAACTTATAACACTTCCCTCTTTTGCGACGTGGGTTAAAAAGATGGTTGTTGAATCAACTGCATATTTGAAAGAAATAAAATACACAGGACAGACCATTCAGAACAGAACAAACATATCTACTTACATAAAGATTATAAATTATTAAAAAGAAAAATTGTATAAAAAAAACACAAGATAAGAATTGAGTACATAAGTAGGAGAGTATCTAGATAATATGGTCTTCCGTGCTGTGTGGGCGAAACATGCCCTGTCTCAGCGCATTGCTGCCCACCATCCGAGGACGGTAAGCGGCGCTGGTTTTCAGATGGGACCCATGGGTAGCCTCACGAACGCACAAAAATAAATAAGCAAACAGGTGGCATAATACATATATACATATACGTAAATAACAAAACAAACTTAAAGGAATAAAATAAGTGCAATGTGGAGCTAATTTATGTGGTCTGTGGGGAGTGACAAATGGATGACAGTAACTATTTCAGTAACATATTGAGTGTTGATTTCCAGGTGATGCCCAACTTGTACGGAGACATCATGTCTGACATGTGTTCGGGTCTCATCGGCGGGCTCGGCCTCACGCCTTCGGGTAACATCGGCAAGAACGGAGCGCTCTTCGAATCTGTAAGTAGTTACACAAATATTTTCTTTATAAGGCGCTGCCCTAATAGAACGCGATTGCGCGATCATCGTGAGTTCGTACGAACTTTGTGCGATCAACATACTGATGTCGGATTGGTGTCTTATCTGACAATCCCGCGATCACATTGCGCGATCCAACTTGTAGCGCAGTAGTACTTATCTTTTAAATTTTATTAGTTTTTATTATTCTATTGTTTGTTTTTCCTTAAGTAATTATTAATTTTGAATTGTTGATTTTAACCATAATTATTTAATTTAATTGCGCGACTAAAATGTTTATAGGTAAAAGTTACAAGAACGTCGCTTATTCGCGTGATCGCGTCCTAGGACGTGACATGAACGTGCGATAATTGCAACGCTTATTCGCGCGATCGCGTTCTATTAGGCCTTACTCAAACAGTCGGTATATTCGGTTTAATTGTCTTTCTCACTTTTGTAACTCAAATGAAAAAAATAAAGGTAGCTAGACCGAAAGTATTCAGCGCGTTTTGAATAGTCTCTTTTGTAATGAAAACGAAGGCACAGCGGTTAGTCCCCATGTTGGAAAGGATGCGGGTTCGATCCCCGCCTGGTGGTCTATGAGATATGAAACCTTAGTGAGCAGAAGGTGGACCTTGAATTTCTCCAACTTTTATTAATAAGTGGATACTGCTCATAAAATAAGCTGCAAGACGCTAAAAATCTATCCACCATACCTCGAGAAAGTCTCTCTCAAACTTAGAAATAATTAGTAATACAAAATAAAGTATAACTAGGTACGTACCCATTTCTGGTATTGATTGAAAAAATTTACAATGATAGATACTGTAAGTCGATCCTCAACTCTTGTTCTTGGCCTGGGGGGCTATTTTAAAACGTAAGAAAGCTGTCGGATCAGAAATCTTTGTTTTTGTCGGATTCGATTTTAAATCCGACAAAAAGTTTTAGATTCGAAATAGAATCCGACATAAACTGAGGTTTCTGATCCGACAACTTTCTGACGTTTCAAAATAGCTACGCTGCGCTGGCACGAGTTGGCACTTAAAAAAAAAGCGCTAAACATTAATTTGATTACTTACTGCTTGTGTCATTTACAAACTCCATTCGTTTGAAATGGTCAGTTCTGATAGTACCTATTCAGTTCAAATGCTTCAGTGCTCGTTGAAGCATTTAATTGAAAACGGCGGCAGCTGGGTTGTATTAAGTTACGGTATGTGGTTAGAAGCTTCAGGTTTCATTGTGTCCTACAAAGACCTTTAATTAAAAGATCCAAAATACACTTGTCACATTAAATT
This sequence comes from Philereme vetulata, assembly GCA_918857605.2. NCBI lineage: Eukaryota > Metazoa > Arthropoda > Insecta > Lepidoptera > Geometridae > Philereme > Philereme vetulata. The sequence goes on along the minus strand of OU975442.1, from coordinate 9,383,253 downwards.
ATAATGAAACATTGACGTGTTTTTATTTCGTGGAGAATATTTAGGTATTTGGATGGTTTTAAAGTTTCATCAGTAGACAATCAGAAAAATATTTAAGTAGGCTAAGAAAACTCAAATATTAAATTGCTAAAAAAAATCGCTGATAATAGGCGATAATGCAGGTTCGAATCCTGTTGTGTCAACACTTTTGGGACTCCCTACATCTATACTAATATATAAAATTTTAATTTTGATAAAAATCGGTGCGTATCCTGGGCGGATCAGCTATTTAAATATACACCTCATAATTTTTTTAATTGTGTGTTTGTGTCACGCGATATTTGGCTTCGAAACTCTGCTTTTCAAAATTTACCGATTTAACATCCAACGACACACATTTCGTAACAAAATCAAAATGTTGTGCAGTGAGAATCTTTTGAAAAAGATGTCCTAACAAGAAGTGAGCAATTATCTTTTGAAAAAGATATGTAAGTCAATTTAAAAATATAAGTTTGACTAACTGGTGTGGGATCAGACTAAACAAATATTTGTGATGTTTGCATGTATTAAATGAAAATAATACATTGTGTTTGTGTCCATTATGTTTACTAATAAGCGGTCAGTGCTAACTCCTGCTATAAGTGGGTTTAGTCCAATTATGGTTAGACTGGCCACAACACTACTTCCTACAATAGGATGTCTATTTCATGGGAGAAACTATGGGGTTCGTTGTCCTCTAAATCATTCTGTTATTTTGTATTGAACTAATGTTTATCGTGTGCTAGGTATATTCATTGTTTTGTCAATCATTACTAAAACTACGGGATTTATCACGGTCGTATCGGTGAGCGATGTGCGAGGCGAGACGTTATTCGGAGCGGTTCGCACTCACCCCGATGAAGGTTCACGAATTGAACCGAAACATTGTCGGTCGAAACACCGATAAGACGGTACGTGATAAATCCCGTATTTATAATAATGATTGAAATTAATCACGAAAGTCTTCTAAGTGAAATTGTTTTGTCAAGTTTAAAAGGCCATAGCTTAAATTTATAATTGAAAAAGGTATTCATTTTGGTATTTTACAAATTTGTTATGGCTAGTCTGTTGCGGCCACAATATAAACAAAAATAACACAATACGGCCAAATTGTAAATGAAGCAATTTTTTCGGACACAACGTAAACAACCGAAAATTTATATCTGATTGCCTATATTGAGTGTACAATTCAGTCAAAAGAAATAACCAGCATGCAGTGCATCTCCAAAGACCATAATTAAAACTGGATGAACAGACCAGCATGTAATTACTGATTTAAATGGGTATTTATAGCTTATGTACCTGTTTTTTATTTGTTATAAAAACGTGGTCGCGGGCAGACACGGCCTGCGGGCTGTTGTGTTCCAATTAGATGGTAATGGTATGTTCCTGTAATTACTGGCACATAGGCATAACAGCTAAGTCCTACAGTATGGCAATGTATCCACATAGGTATCAAGACAACATAATAGCTTGTTTTGAATTCTATGTGGACATCCATGGGCTGCAGTAGCCACTTAACATCTGGTGGACTGCATGCTCGTTTGCCATATAAGTAGTACAAAAAAATAAATAAAAAAGGTACATAAGCTATAAATACCCGTTTAAATCAGTAATTATGTACACACGGCTACACATCAAGCTATTTTCCAGTATAAGCTGACCTCGCATTGTGTAGGATTTTCGTAGAATGAGAGGTCGGCTTATACTGGAAAATTAGAGCTTGATGTGTAGCCGTGTGTACAGTGATCGCGAAAGTTTGAAAAATACATACGCATGTAGCCGATCTAACCCTGGCATGCATTGGCGAAGACAGAGCTGAGTGCTAAAGTGTGAACACTACATTTCAGGTGCACGGTACCGCTCCAGCTATCGCCGGGCAGGACCTGGCGAACCCGACCGCGCTACTGCTCTCAGGAGTTATGATGCTTCGCCACTTGAAGATGTTCTCTCACGCGGACAACATCGAGGCAGCTGCCTTCACAGTGCTCAGGGAGGGACGGGTTCTGACCGGAGACCTCGGCGGAACCAGCACTTGCTCCGCTTACACGAACGAAGTCATCAAGAACTTGAAGTAGGAAGGCCGTAGCACAGAGGTTTTGGTCAGTTGTGTTTGTGATACGGCGAAAATTATGATCTTAATAATTTTATATAAAAATCAATTGCTGTTTCGTTAGTCTCAAAAACGGCTTAGCTGATTTTGATTACATTTTTTGTGTGTGTTCGAATGGGTCTCTGGATGGTTTAAGATGACAATTGGAGATCCAGAAAATTGCGGACAAAGTCGCGGGCATACGACCTTGACGACCTCCGTGGCGCAGTGGGCGAATAGCCGGCTGAGACGCAGAAGGTAGCGGGTTCGATTCCCGCCGCGGAACAAATGTTTGCATGATCTACAGATGTTTGTTCCGGGTCTGGATATTTTCTATATATTATAAGTATGTATTTACAAAAACAAAGTATCTAAGTATTCTATCAGTTATCTGGTTCCCATAATACAAGTTCTGCTTAGTTTGGGGCTAGATAGCGCTGTGTGAAATGTCCAGCAATATTTATTTATTTATATAGTATCCAATATTTACTCGATCTTGGATTGAGCTCGTGAACTTAAATGGCGCTCGTCTAAAACAGCTGTATGGCTGCTTGATCGATTTATCAACAAAGCTCAAAAATTGCTGCAATATGTACTTACTTAATGTAAAACTGAACAACTCGCGCCTTTTTCCCATGGGGCTAGGCAGAGACCAAAGTATTCTGGAGAACCAGCTGACCAAAACCCTCTAATATTAGTTAATAGCAACATAAGTTCAATTAAATAGATGAATCTGTTGACTATAAAACATTTTCGTAAAACATTTGAATAGACATAGCTTAATTGGAGCGAATCAAATTCGAAAAATTCTGTTTTAACTGCCAAAGAACAGTATTTATTCATACATAGATACATAGATCTGCCAGAGAGCATTATTGTAGACACCTTCAACCTCACTACGGACAAGAAAATTTAAAGTTGAGTGTGAGTTTAGGCCGGGTTTAAAACTAAACGCAGATACGCTACTATATAAACAAATACATAGTTAGAAAGTATGTCTATGGAAATTAGATGACAATAAAAAGTAACATTTGACGACCTCCGTGGCGCAGTGGGCGTATAGCCGGCTAAGACGCAGGAGGTAGCGGGTTCGATTCCCGCCGCGGAACAAATGTTTGCATGATCTACAGATATTTGTATCGTGTTTGGGTGTTTTTCTATATATTATAAGTATGTATTTACAAAAAAAAAAGTAGGTATATTAGTATTCTATCAGTTACCTGGTTCCCATAGTAGGTACAAGCTCTGCTTAGTTTGGGGCTAGATACCGCTGTGTGAAAAGTCCAGCAATATTTATTTATTGAACATAATTATTATGAGCAACGATCATAGCTCGAATATGTATTTACAGCAAGTGAAGTCAACAACATGAGTGGTTGAGCTGATAATCCTAAACTAACTAAGAGATCGCTTTTAGCGATAACGCCGCCCATTGTACCTATTATTTAGAATTGTTTTTTTCTGTTAAATGTTTATATTTAATGGTGTGCAATAAAGGAATTATCTATCTAACTAGACAAAGTAGCGTGTCTGCGCTTTTGCTATAACTTTTTAGAAGTGCAGTGCGAGAGTTTTCTCAAGAATTACAATTGTATAACATTAGTATTTTTCAAATTTTCGCGATAACTGTACATAATTACCGATTAAAACGGGTATTTATCGCGTATGTACCTTTTTAGGGTTCCGTACCTCATAAAAAAAGGAACCCATAGATGACCGTTCTCCTGTCCGTGTGTCACCACCTATTTTCTCAGGAACGGGTGGACCTAGCAAGTTGATATTTATACCAGATACTGAGGTCTATAGTCCCTATTAGGTGTATAAAAATCAAGGTCCTGAGTCAATGCGATAAAAAAGATATGGGCAAATTTCGTTTTTCGCGAAAACTTGTGAGTATCCAAATTTACCTTAATGTTCAACTTTTTTTATTTTACGTTATTTTCCCTTTACTTATGCTGTAAGACCTTGCTTTTAACCAAATTTGACAATTCTAGGTCAACCGGAAGTACCCTATAGGTTTTGTGTCGAAAACCTATATGATAGTTCCCGTTGACCTAGAATCACGAAATTTGGCAAAAAGCAAGGTCTAATAAAAAAAAATCCAAAAGATAAAAGGTGACGCCAATTACGATAGTTTCTGTAGTGTGGGGTTGTATGGGCGCTCATACAATTTAGAGGACCAGCTTAATCGGCACCAACCTCAAATAAGGTAAATAAATAAAACTGTGTTATTGAATAAAATAAATATTTAAGGGGGGCTCCCATACAACAGACATGATTTTTTTACCGTTTTTATACGGTACGGAACCCGGTATATATAATGGTACGGAACCCTTTGTGCGTGAGTCCGATTCGCACTTGGCAGTTTTTTATTTATTTGTTATTCCGACGTTTCGGCTGTGTTGCTACAGCCGTGGTCACGAGCGGACAGCAGTCGAAACGTCAGGATAACTAATAAAAAAGGTACATACGCGATAAATACCCGTTTTAATCAGTAATATTGTGTAACATTAGTTAATTTATTCCTTAGTTACCATTTTAGGGTAATGTATGTGATGTCTGGTTTTGAAGAAATTGCTAGGTGCTAACTGTAATAAGTTTAACCCAGTATTGCATACGTATGATCGTCAAATAATAATTTAGGTCGGAAATAAACGGAGCAAGCACACCAAATTGTAAAACAACCACGTGCTAATCTGAATTTGCCATAAAAACATCACTTAACTATTTGCCATTAAAACTTTCTGTTTATTGCCGACCTTTTTTCAAGTATTACTTTTGCCGTATTTTATAATTTACTTTTGTAAAAGTTCCTTTGTGATGATTAATTACAGTATTCGTTTTACTGTAACAAGTGAGATTAGACTAACGAGTTCACTGCTGAAATTGCAGTAATTAGTTGTTAGGACAATTTAATCAATAGAGAAATGTTACAAATCTTTGGCAATGCCAACGATTTTATTGGAATGTTCTAATAAACTTACCAGTCATCTTTGTAGATGACATTTGTAATATTAATCCATGTATCCGTGTAAACCAGTTCATTTATGTTAAGATGAATCGGCTGCAATTCTGTACCAATACTGTTACAATACCCTTGTAATATTTGGTCTAATAGATTTGGAGCTCTATCATGCAGGGCAGGACCGCAGCTGACACCAACTTAGATTGACATAAATCACCAGATTTTTTTTATAATTATGCACTTTACACTTTTTTTTCTTTTTTTTACATGATATAATTATTATGAATAACTTTTAGAATGCATTTTTATATTTATTTTAAGTTTTCAGATAGAATCTGAATTAACGAAGTACACCAATCGCTGTGAAAACCAAGGTTTTGCTAGTATGAATTTATTTTTATGAAAATAAGTAGTTGAATAAAGTGCGTGCGAAAATGAAAGTGTTTGTATTATTTAGCTTTCTACTTCTGTTTATACATACCTACTAATTATTGTGTATTTGGTTTCTTAAGACAGATTGGATCATTAATTAAAGATATTATATTTCAAGTAAGTTTAAGATCCATAATCTTTTAATAATACTAACATTATGTTATAAATTCTTGTTTATGTATTTCCTGTATCATTTGTTTTCAACGTTTACTTACATGAAATGGCTCCTTATTTGTTGACAATTTGCCTGAAAATTCTGTTTTTTTAACAGGTCCACGGTACAGCCCCCGACATAGCCGGCAAAGACCTGGCCAATCCCACAGCTTTACTCCTCTCAGCCATCATGATGCTTAGGCATCTTGATCTCAATGACCACGCTAATAAAGTAGAACGCGCTTGCCACGCGGTCCTCAGCGAAGGGAAGCACCTAACTGGTGACCTTGGCGGTACCGGTAAATGCAGCGAATACACCGCCGCCATCATCTCCAAGCTGAATTAAAAATTGCCTAAATTAAAGAAATAACTAATTAAATTATTGGCAAATGAATTGGGTGCAAGTTTCCCCAGCAAGCACCAAAGTTGTAATGTAGAACTTTGCGATCAGTATTGCCAAGCAATTTTCGAGTTACCAAACCCAGTGCTGTTGTGGCTAAGATTTTTCTGATCCACCCACTGAAACAATGTAGATATATGTATAAGGTTAGAATGGCTGTAGTATTTGATACAAAATGGCTAGCCACCAGCATAGAATAGTGTTATTGTTATAAATATTAATTTATTTATTATTTCTCCAAACAAAACCTACATCAAATTTACTATAAATACCTATATACTTTTACTGCGAATCTTCTAAATAAAAGCGACATAAGTTTACCAAATAGACTATTAATTTACCCGAATGAACTTATAGAGCAAAATCATTTCTTGGATGATCATGTTATTATTGCTAGTCAAGCATTAGGCTAAGTTCATATGACCGCGCGGTCATATGAACTTAGCCTTATACTTGAGCCAGATCTAGAGACTTCGAACCACGACTATAATTTTAACACTGAATCAAACTTATCAGCAAGTATGTATCTTCAAAATACCCTATGTCAGCATTTGCTGGTGTTTGTTTTGCTAGGCACTGTTATTTTAACTATGATAGATAATTCAGGATAGGTACTGTATATTATCCCGCATATCATATTTAGTACTAGTTATCGTACTAAACTGAAGCATTGCCACCGCGGATTCAGCACCAGGCGCTTAAACTAGGACAGATAACAGGGTATGAACGAACACTGAATTCCCTGTCTAGAATATTGTATTGTTTGGGGGTAAACGGAAACGCTGGCCGGCGCACTCCACAGAATACAACACAACGCACTCGTGGGCGCAACCATAGACCAGAATAGATACCATCTACAGAGTAGAGTCCACAGATGTACGCGATCATCATCATGAATTCTCAACACTTCGACCATTTTCGATTGGGAAGTATGTGTAAGGGCCGGACTTCCGTGCTTAACCCTGGCTTCAACGTCAGAGACGACTATCTCTGAGTCACGGGGTGATGTCCGGAGTGCCAATCCTGGCTTGCAGTTTGGCCGATGTATGTAAATATCATCATCATCTCAGCCCGTCTGCACCCACTGTTGGGTATAGGCCTCCTTTAGATATACATATATGTATATATAATATATTATTAGCCAGCAATATTTATGGGTTGGATCTAGAATGGTTTGGCAGGAGTTGGGGGTAAAAGAGGTTAAAGCTGATAGGGCTTGGATCCCCGATCATAATGATACCACCCTTATTATAAGATAATGCATATTTTTCGAGAAATTAATGCAAAATGTTTCTAACCTCAAATCAGATAAAAAGCGAAAACGGAACGTTAAAATGGGCGATTGCCAACCAAATCTGTCCACATACTGTCTATGGTGCAAAATGACGTGAAAAATTGGCAAAACGGAACATAAAAAAGTATGTTATGTCACTGTCATTCGTTTAATTCGACGACTTTGGCTTATCCTCTGGATTCTTACGACATAAAATACTCTCTTAGACTTTTGTGTGTACACACGGCTACACATCAAGCTATAGATTTCTAGAATAAACTGACCTCTCATTCTACGAAAAGTCTACACAATGTGAGGTCAGCTTATACTGGAAATTATAGCATGATGTGTAGCCGTGTGTACAATAGGCAATGTTACTACTGTCACTAGAAGAATTTGAATACAAGAGCGAGCGAAGCGAGCTCTGAACTTGGGGCACCCCGACTCGGATAGGTTAGGTTAGAAGGGGATGGCGGGATCGAATGAGCGAGCGAAGCGAGCGATTATAAATTATACTGTTAGCCCTCACGGACTAATAAAACACCTCTGCTATTTAACTGAATATATTTTGTCGCTTTCACTTCACACTAGTTCACTCCACGACGACTAAACGAAGACTAAACAAAATATTGACTATGTCAAACTCATCGCCTTCTAGTGTAAAACAGTTTCTGACATATTAGACCGACAACGACTTCGTTGTCGGTCGTTTCCGGCCGACGACAACTTCATACCGTTTTACACAGGAAGTGTTACATTATAGTTTAATTACCAACGTTATCTTATTAATCCGGCAATAGTTTAATATTACAATTTAAATAAAACCAGATTTAACAATATTGAATTTGGACTAATTATACAAGTACCTACTTATACATTTATTCTCTTTTCAATCAATCAACATACTTATTAATCTTACATTCGGCCATCCGACTTTACAGTCCGTCTAAAAAGAGTAGAAATTAATGTTTAAGGAACTAACTATATTCTGTGGCTGGCAACACTTCATTAAAAGTCAATCTTGTCACTTGCTTGTCATTGTAATGTAAACATTGTTTGCTTTCATTTGAATTCTTGCTTCAATTCTAGTTTTTATTCAAAAACTTATTTAAACATTTGAAAAATGAATAAAACAATCCGCAGCGGCACTCGTGAAGTGATATTCAAAGTGTTTATGCGTTGTTTAGCCGAATTCCAAGCCGGCAGATTGCTCACGCAGATGGAACACGTTTATAAACGAACAGCGGATCTGACTGGTAAGTTATGAATTAATGTTGTACTTTTAGTCACTTTACACTCCTTTAAATAGTAATGTCTTATCCAAGAGTGGTCTTATCATGAAATATTTACTTTTATATGTACAGTTGAGGTTATGAAAATAAAACACATATTTATAGTGCGTGTGACTGATTTTGATACTTAACAATATAATTTATTATTTTCATGTAAATCCGAGAGTACAGTGCGACGAATAGTTTCGGAAGGATCCAAAACTAAAGGAATATTCAGTACTCCTGCTAAACATGGAATGGGGCGACCAAGAAAAGAATTAAACGATTTTGACCAGTGTGCAATTCGACAAAAAGTGCATTATTTCTATAGTGTAAAAAAAGAAGTCCCTACACTTAATAAAATACTAACCATGGTAAGGGAAGACCTTGGTTTCAATGGAAGTCGAGCACATTTACACAAAATTTTAAAATCTATTTAAAATTTTAAATACAAAAAAATGTAAATCAAACAGAAAAGCTTTGATGGAAAATACTAATATTTGTATTAAAAGGGAAAAATATTTAAAAGTTATTATGGACAACCGTAACTTACCTGAAGAGTTGCAAAAAGATATTATATATCTAGATGAAAGTTATATTCACTCATCATACAAATTAAAAAAATGTTGGCAATCTATTGAAACCGAAAGAGTTATTCAAGATATCTCAAAAGGGAAAAGATGGATTCTCATCAATGCAGGAAGTGAAAAAGGATTTGTACCGAACTCTCTTCTTATTTTTAGTGGAAATAACAAACAGCAAGACTCATTCTGAAATGAATAGAACAAACTTTAATAAGTGGGTAACCGAAAAGCTCATCCCAAACCTTGAATATCCTTCCAGTATTGTAATGGACAATGCCCCATATCACTTGATTGTGAAAAATAAGGCTCCCACAACATCCAGCACGATTACCGAAATCAAATTATGGCTCGAAGAGAATAATATTAATTTTGATCCGACCCTACGAAAACCTATGCTTTATGATTTGGTGAAAAAAAATAAACCAGCACCAGTTTATGAAATTGACGAGTTACTGAGCTAGCATGGACATACAGTCGTAAGGCTGCCACCCTATCACTGCGACCTGAACCCGATTGAACTAATATGGTCTTTGGCAAAAAGAAAAGTAGCAGCACAAAATGTTGGATCCAGAGATATAAAACAATTAACCGAAGAGGCTTTTGCTTCTTTAACTCCAGTAGATTGGAAATCATGTTGTGACCATGTCAAAAAAATTGAAATCGAGTACATTGAAAGAGGCCCCAGGCTGTATCAAAATAAACTACTCAAAACAAAATAGGGCCCACCCAATAAAATATGATTTAAATTAAAATAAAAAAAATACGTACAATTTATTTCAAGTTTAATTTTAAAAATAGGTTAACACATTCAGAATCATTAAAAAAATATTACAATGCCTTATTTTTGCCAAAAAAATCGTCAAGAAATGCACGTTTTACACATTAACTTAAAATTACACGGTTTTCCAAAACAACACGTTGAAGACATGAACACATTTTTTTTTAAACATGTTCTTAGGGTTGCTTCAATGCCTTATGTTTAGTAACGCGTAGGTCCTCCCCTATTGCGCACACACTCTGAGTCGATTCGGAACACTCTCTATAAGGTGGATGACGTTTTCATCTGGAATTTGCTCCCAACACACTTTTAAAGCAGTTATCAACTCCTGTCGGCTATGAATTTCAGTGTGGTTGTCTTTAAGGCTTCTTTTCAACTGGTCCCAGATATGCTCGATCGGATTCAGGTCCGGACTCATGGCAGGCCAGGGTAGAACTGCGATACCAGCTTCGAAGATTGCACTTTGGGTCACTCTGGCAGTATGAGGGCGAGCGTTGTCTTGCATCAGAATAAAGTTAGGGCCTACTCGCTGTGAATATGGGATCACATGAGGTCGGATGACATGCTGAACATAGCTGGCGGCTGTTACATTGCCCTCATCCAAAATCACTAGCTCGGTTTTGCCCATTATGCTAATCCTTTTTGACTTTTTTGGCAGTAGGCGTGAGAAAGTACACACATTTTTCTGTAACCTCTAGTTTGTAATTTATAAAAAAAAATAGTAAAAGATCAAAAAGTCTCAATATTCATGTGTTAAATCAATAACTAGTCAACTCTACCTGCCATCTACTGTTCTCCTTGCAATTCCAACAACAATACACCAGTTTTTATTCACATCACTTCACTGCACTGCTATATAACCTACAATTTGAAATGGATACTACAACTTTCCAAAAGTCCTTATCTGAGATGGGGCTAATGTTCCATGCAACGATGGAGGAATTTGAAGGGAAGCTCCTCAGAAGCAAGTCACCAGCCGCAGACATGCCAGCCTTGGCGAATGAGTTTGCCATTTTTAAAACATATGTGGTAAAATCTCTCTGCACTCTACAAAGTCAAATTGCTATGCTTGGTGGTCAAATGGACAGTCTTGAGATGTGTAGTCGAAGGAAAATCCTGCTCTTTCATGGTGTTCCAGAGGTGGATCAGGAAGACATTGCAGTAGCAGTGGTTAGCACTGTGTCCGGGAAGTTGAAACAACCTGGCTTCACAAAAGCCTGCATCAGCCGATGCCATCGCATGGGGCGCGCTACGTCTGACAAGCCGCGGCCTATTTTATGTAAGCTGCGAGATGTTACTGTTCGAGACAAGATATGGTCGTCCAAGATTGCCTTGAAGGACACCGGAGTAACGTTATCAGAGTTTTTAACCAAGGCGCGCCATGAAACGTTCATGGCAGCACGAAAGCGCTTCGGCGTTACAAAATGCTGGACAAGTCAGGTTTTTGTTTTCGTGCTCGGTACTGATGGAGCTCGGCACCGTGTTTCCAGCATTGAGGATCTGAACAAGTTCCCACAGCGAGCGGAGGCACCAGCGCCAGCTAAAACGACGCCAGTTGTGAAGGAAATAGCGGCTCCGTCGAAGGTGCGACGTGCGGCGGCTCCTCGGAAATAGTGTGTCGTTGTGTTTTTCATACGAAGTTGAATCCGATCGAATGAACCCCGGACCTTTTTATTTTGATGTTATATGTACCGTCTTTCACATTGTTTCTCTAATTATTTTAATTTCTCAACCTTCAATTTACATTTACATTTTGTGTTATCATAACAGTGCAAAGATATAGGTACATTTCGAAGTTTTACAATGTCAATGTCAAACGGAATCTGTCAATTTCATCCCATACGTTCCATTCCACGAAGATTCGTTTTGAATAAATAAGAAATACTCTAGTCGGCAATGACGTTCAAAAAGATAGACAGGATATTCACCAACATTAGAATATTTTAAAGTGGCGCAAGGAGTACTCTATACGTACGTATAGTTGTATATTTATGACACTTTGCGCTAATAGAGACAAATGATGGGACATGCCTGTTGTTAGAAAGAGATAAATATACATCATTCGGTACGTATTGATTGCTGCTGAGCGCTCATTGGTGCGAGCGCGTGACATGACTTACCGGAGAGGAGATTGGTAAAGTGGACGCTGGATTTTACTAGTGTAAAATAATAAATACAATGGTGAACAAAATAAAATTTATTTTTAATAGTCCGGTCAATTTAGACATTCGAAGTTACATAAAATCCCAACAAGCTGAAAATCAGTAAAATTGTTAAAACGTAAATTAGTAAGTAAAATTGTTAAATAAACAATGTTTAAAAGTTCCCCATCATTCCCGTGTACAGAAAAAAATTGTATTCAAGGTCAAAAAAATTAGTTTTTCGCGATTTTCAGCAAAACGGTAAGTTTTATCTTAAAAGTACCTCTAAGTAAGTATATGTTTTGTATTACTGTATATAATCTTAGAAAATAAGATTTCATATTACTTGACATAAAACAAAATTAAGAAATCTGGCATATTACTTGACATAAAACAAAATTAAGAAATCTGGGATAATGAATGTTATTCCACCCAACTTCCCCTGGAACCGGCCGCCACGTGCTTGCGCTAACATTGTCTCTTTTACTCACGCATAAAACAGATTAGTACATCTCGCTCTTTAGCCTACCCGCGACAGCCATTGCCAAATTATGCCAAAACTAAATACGTTTATTATGTTTTATTACTTTTAAATGAAAAAACTGTACTTGACGAATGAAATGACACATTTTTCTTATCTCTAACAGTTGCAGTGTAGTTGGTACAATTCCTAAACACACAGGAAGGCATTTTTACCAGAAACGCGAAATTCTTTATAGCGCTGTCGGTACGTATAGCCGTAAAGTGATCTCGTGCCTAACTGAATGCGCTCCGGGCAATTACCTGCCATTCGTCTGGTCATTCTAGAGCGTGTACGACGTATCTATAACTTTTAAAAACATCTTAGCTAGTCGGTGAACTTTTAATATTTTGTAAATTTTGCTTTTTGTTTTATTAATTCTCTATATGCTTTGTTTCTTTGTTTATTTAGTCTACAGTAAACAGTTGGCTGGCGGGTGGACACGGACATAACAAAACATAAACATTGTTTGTGTCTATTTAGCATTCTGTTTAGAGGTAACTGTATCATAATTATTTAATTATATATAGTATCTAGTTTATTTAGCATATCAACCTGATCTTAATGAGTGATAGTGATGAATTTATGTCTTGTTCCTCTACTGCTGCGAACTGCTCTGACGATAGTTTCAGCAGCATTCCGACTCTCCATGATACTCTGGAATCAACCTTTATCGATGTCCCAAAAAACTTCAACGTGGTGCATATAAATGCACAGAGCATTCCGGCTCACTTCTCTGAAATGCTGGCGTCATTCAATTTAAAAACTGTTCACGCTATTCTTGTATCAGAGTCCTGGTTGAAACCTTGTTTGCCCTCTACTCCCTATTCACTACCAGGATTCCAACTCATACGCAATGACCGCACTGGATCGAGGGGCGGCGGTGTAGCTATATACCTCCGCTCTCATATCCCTTATACAATCATAAATATGTCTGCACAGCCGCCTCCATCTAGTGCCGGTGAGCATCTATTTCTCCAAGTTTCTCTATCTTATCGCAAAATATTACTTGGTGTTTACTACTCCCCATCAATGCATATCGATTATTTCTCCTCTTGAAAAGCTTCTGGAAGAGCTTGTTCCCCTCCACGACCATACCATTGTTATGGGTGATTTTAATACTTGTCTCAATAAAAATGTTCACCGTTCTGCATCTCTTGAAAATATCGTTCAAGCTAACAACTTGTCCATTCTTCCATTGAATGTGACTCATAATTTTCCAAATTGTCAACCATCCCTTCTGGATTTAATATTAGTTTCATCTTCATTTCATGTCGCCAAGCACGGTCAGTGTTCGGCGGATGATTTCTCTTATCACGATCTTGTATTCCTTTCATATAAAATCCGCCCTCCCAAACCCAAGCCAAAAATTCTTTTTCAGCGCAATTTTGGTGGCATGCATGTGGAGTCTTTGCGCAATGATGCCCAAAACGTAGATTGGTCTGAGGTTTTTAACGCTGATACTATCGACGAGAAAGTAGAATGTTTTAACAGCATCATATCGAAATTGTACGATGTGCATGCGCCAGTTCGAGCGGTCAAGATAAAACATCTCCCAGCACCTTGGTTAACTGACCAGATACGAGCTGAAATGCATAAGAAACTCGCTGCCAAGGTTAGATGTAAACGCAAGCCGTCTGATCAAAACAAGGAAGAATATGCTGAAGTTAGAAATCACTGCAATAGAGTGTGTAGGGATGCTCAACGCCGATACATCCATGAATCTGTAGAAAATGATCCATCCAAAGTATGGAAGTTCTTACGGTCATTGGGAGTTGGGAAGTCACGTCAAGATAACGCTCCAAAAGACTTAGATGTACATTCTTTGAATCTGCACTTCTCTTCGTCCAATTTTAATGGACTTATTAAAACTCAAACATTAAATTATCTTTTCTCATTACCAACTCCCGACTTTTCACCTTTTTTGTTTCGTCAATTTACTGATTGTGATGTTAAGAGAAGCATATCATCCATATCTTCGAACGCCGTTGGCAGTGACTGTGTTAGTAAAAGGATGATTACACCTATTCTTAATGAAATTGTCCACACCATTACCCACTTATTTAACTTCTCCATCAACACGGGAACCTATCCAAGCACATGGAAGGAGGCTCAAATAACGCGCATTCCCAAAAAACCTAATCCTGCGTCCTTTTCTGAGTACCGTCCCATTTCCATTCTCCCGTTCCTATCCAAAGTCCTAGAACGTCTTGTACACCAGCAACTTAGCCTTTTCCTTAATTCAAACAGCCTCCCTAACCCCTTTCAATCCGGTTTTCGCCCAGGCCATAGCACCGTCTCTGCTCTCATCAAAATCACTGATGATATCAGGCTTGGTATGGAGAACGGACTGGTCACTGTTCTCTCTCTGCTGGATTTCAGCAATGCATTCAATAACGTTGATTTTGATATCCTATTAGCTTTTCTTCGCTCTCTTAACATATCTCCAGCAGTAATTGAATGGTTTCGTAGTTACCTGTTTGGACGCCGGCAACGTATCCGTATTGACGATACATATTCTTCTTGGTGTCAATTGAGTGCCGGTGTACCTCAGGGCGGCGTTTTATCTCCTCTTCTTTTTGCTATTTTCATAAATTCTATCTCCAAACAACTCTCTTCGTCCTACCACCTTTATGCAGATGATTTGTAAATTTATACCCAAGCCTCTATTGGGTGGTTAGGTGAAGCAATTAATAGCATAAACAGTGATTTACAGAATATACTACAGTGGAGCAAATCATATGGGCTTAAAGTCAATCCATCAAAAACCCAAGTAATAGTAGTGGGAAGCTCGCGGATGATTATTCAAATCGATTGGCTTGATCTTCCACAGGTAAAATTTGACGGTACTTCAATAGCAATCAGCAAGGTAGTAAAAAATCTGGGGGTACTCATGGATAGCCATCTATCTTGGGGACCTCAACTAGCAGCAGTAAGCCGAAAGACCTTTGCTGCAGCTTCCTCTCTTAAACGGCTGCGAAACTTCCTTCCGACTTCCACCAAAATTGCACTTGCACAATCATTGTTGCATCCCATTCTCGACTATGCTGACGCCAGCTATCTTGATTTAACTGAAGATCAACTCAACAAGTTTGAGCGTCTCCAGAATTTCTCTATTAGATTCATATTTGGCTTGCGTAAATACGATCACATTTCTGAGTATCGCCACAGGCTCAAGTGGTTACCCATCCGCCTTCGTCGGAATGCTCACATCCTGTCCCTTCTTTACAGCATCCTTTTCATTTCTTCTACTCCGCCCTACCTCAAAGAACGCTTTGAGTTTCTTCATGTTTCCAACTCCCGGTCCTTACTGCTCCTCTGAAAACCTTAAATTGAAAACTCCTCATCATACCTCAGTATTTTATACTAACTCCTTCACTCTCCAGGCTACCAGACTCTGGAATGCACTACCTGTTTCAATTCGTAACGCCAAATCCCTTCCTGTTTTTAAAAACATGTTTAATAATCATTATCTGTCGTCCATCGCTCACTAAGACTTTGCAACTTAAATTTTGTATATAATTTTTTATTGTTTTTTCTTATTACCTATGTATTTTTGAAGTAGGTTATTTAATATTATAAAATTATTTATATTTATTTATATGTATATTTTATTTTAGTCATTTATGTACTAATTCTGTTAGTTATTATTTGATTAACGCCGCCGTTCTCATTTGTTCACACAGATCCTGTCCATCCAAAGGTTGCCTGGAAGAGATCGCTTTTAGCGATAAGGCCGCCCATTGTACATTTGATTTAATTTTGTATTCTCTTTTGTTTGTTTTATTTTTAATGGTGTGCAATAAAGAAATTATCTATCTATCTATCTATCTAATCCCACCCCATACCATAATACTGGGTCCACCAAAGCGGTCAGTTTCACGTATACATGGTTCTGTAAAACGTTCTCCAGGTCGTCGCCAAACTCGTACGCGTCTGTCATCATGAAAAAACTTTACTTTAGATTCATCTGTAAAAAGCACTGTCCTCCAATTATTCATGGTTCATTCGAGGTGATCACATGCAAACCTTAATCGCGCTGCACGGTGGGCTCTGGTAAATTTGAGCCGAACAACTGGCATTCTGGAGCGTTGTTGGTCTTCATGAAGTCTGTTGCGAACAGTTTGGTCACTCACTCGCGTTGCAGTGGCGTCAAGTAAGCGGTTTCTCAATATGCGTGCAGTTACAGTTCGCTCGCGACGTGCAGAGAGTCGGATGTATCGGTCTTCTTGGGAGGTTGTCACTCGGGTTCTACCTGAACCGCGCCTCCTACTCACACTACCTGTCTCTTGAATAGTCTTGAAAGCGTTCCCACACATTTCGAATAGCTCGTCTTGACACACCTAAGCTTGAAGCTACCGATCTTTGCGAATTTCCCTGCTGAAGCAAAACAATGGCTCTAGTCGCGGATTCCGTGTCCATGTGATGTCGAGAACCAGGCATTGTTTATGCAAACAGTAATGTAATCGATAATTAAAGGTAAGGTTACGATAACTTCTTCGTTAGATACAACAAACCCCACCGAGCAACAATGTAATGGCACTCACAGATTCTGCGGTATATCGTAAGCTTTTGTTTCTTGTCTACCCACTTAAGAACTACCCTAAACTTGGCATTTAAGTGTTAATTTATGATCAATAAATATGCCTACTTAACATTTCCATACATCAGTATGCCAACAACTCGCAAAAAAATGAGTCTGGCAAAATATCGAAATATTTCAAGTGGGCCCTATTTTGTTTTGAGTAGTAGAAGAATTAATTATAAGAGTTGGTGAGGATAGCAGCAGCAGTGAGTCTGAAGCAGAATCAGAAGATTCCTGTCTGCCTAGTACTTCTCGGCAAGATTCTCCTGGGGCAATAAATGACAACATGTCTGGTGTCGAATATTTAGATTTTGATATGTATGACGACTAATTTTATGAATAAATATTTTATTAATAACACTTAACTCTTGTTTTATTATTTTACTACCTGCGCCCTCTAGTTATTCCAGGTAATAATCTATTCCTGTGCCAAGTTCCATCCATCCTCACAATCTTCCGTATTTATAATTATATGTATTAGTAAAATTTAACCACAACTTGTGATGTAAAGTGGTTATGTGAAGTACTAAGTTAGCTTAGAATCATAAAATATTAATGCCAATAATACAATAAATAATTAGCAAGTTCAAAACCAGTTATTATGTAGTATGGGGTATACCAGTTAAACGACAGTGGCGCCCTCATTTTATGTCTACTCTTTTTAGACGGACGGTAGTTACACGTCCTCCTAAATTCAAACAAAACTGACTGCGTATTTTCCTTACACATTAATATTTAATCAGTATACATCGAATACAAAGTCATTACTTTAATTTAAACAGATCAAAATAAATAAACTTGATCATATAAAGTGATTCAGAAACTATTATAACTTCCTATTACATTAAAATGAAATCTAAGAAATTATACAATCTGATCTTAGCATTACTTCTAAAGTACTAACTTAAGCAATATTAATACGAGTACAACTGTACGGTTTGTTCACAATTTACAATAGATTCTGCCTTATTCTAGGTACGTGGCATCAAGTCACTTCTGCACTGATTACCATAATTTCTGGCTACATGGCATCTGGCCGCTTCTGCACTGATTACCATATTCTGCCTAAGTGGCATCAGGCCGCATCTGCGCTGATTACCATAATTTCAAGCTACATGGCATCAGGTCGCTTCTGCGCTTATTACCATATTCTGCCTAAGTGGCATCAGGCCGCTTCTGCACTGGTTACCATAATTTCTGGCTACATGGCATCAGGCCGCTTCTGCACTGATTACCATATTCTGCCTAAGTGGCATCAGGTCGCTTCTGCGCTGATTACCATAATTTCTGGCTACATGGCATCAGGCCGCTTCTGCACTGATTACCATATTCTGCCTAAGTGGCATCAGGCCGCTTCTGCGCTGATTACCATAATTTCTGGCTACGTGGCATCAGGCCACTTCTGCACCGATTACCACGCAAAAGAAGACATCTGCCTTCATTATTATACGAGTACAACTGTACGATTTGATCACAGTTTACGTGGCATCAGGCCGCTTCTGCACCGATTAACACGCAAAAGAAGACAACTGCCCACATTTACTATTATACGAGTACAACTGTACGATTTGATTACAATTTACGTGGCATCAGGTCGCTTCTGCACTGATTACCTCGCAAAAGAAGACAACTGCCATTATACGAGTACAACTGTACGATTTGATTACAATTTACGTGGCATCAGGCCGCTTCTGCACTGATTACCACGCAAAAGAAGACAACTGCCATTATACAACTGTACGATTTGATTACAATTAATGTGGCATCAGGCCGCTTCTGCACTGATTACCACGCAAAAGAAGACAACTGCCATTATACGAGTACAACTGTAAGATTTGATCACAATTTACAATAGATCCCGCCCATATTCTGGCTACAGGTTGTTTCTGCACTGACTCCTTTATTTACATTTAAAGGATTATCACGATTATCTGATTGTTTCCGAATAATTAACTGAGAAAAACCTTCTGTCTTTTAATATTACAAAATACTACAAGCGTGCTTATGCTTCTATAGCTTCAAAACGTAGGTACATTCTATACTACAAATTACTATGTATTTGACCATCGGCTAATGGATCAACGAGATACCTACTGGTTCTCTATTATTTAGACAAATGAATAACCTAATCCGAACTTTAATTTCAGTACTTTTATATTTCATTAAATATATCACAATCAATGGTTTCGGCGTCACTATTTGTGATACTGAGAGTTGAATCTTCTGACCTATTTTATCTTAAGGTTCGTTTCCTTTTTATGCGAATATCTCGAACAAGACTATGGCTCGGGTGTTAAAGAGAGATAAACAAAAATAATGACACCCAAAGTTTGATTCATCAAAAACTAAATGCATATAAAAAAATTAAATTTAAACAAATAACATTCGTCAAATAAATTAATTTGTAACTCGCGTTTTCGTAAAATGAGCAATTGTGTGAATTATCTAACCCTGTTTTTAGCCAAAAAACGACTCGTAAAGTTTTTAACAAAAATAGCATTACAACAAAAACATTGTCTTCTTTTAAATGTATTTTAAAAAATTAGTATATTAATACAATATTTAAAAAAAATAACGAATAAAATATTGCACAATTTTGCGCTTCAAAAGATGTCGTTTATTCGAAAGTAGAAAATTTATAAGTTAAAATTCACATACTATAACAAAGATCAACATTTTATTTACATATAAAAAAACTGGAAGTTTATTATCTATTAATTATTTTATTATGATTTTTTTAAAATAACATATAAAATGATGAAACGCAACGTGGCCCTGGCCAGCCCCTCCGTCGTCCGAGACACGTTCTCGGAGACCCGGATGACGAAATCACTTCCGCTAATGCGGAAAAATCATCCACATTAGCCGTGTCTTCTTACGCTCTCACACACCGGCGCAGCCGGTGTGGGGCAGCAGTACCGGGCTTTTTTTGCCCTTTCCTGCGGAGTTCTTTCCGCCCCCCGTTTCTACGGGGGGTCATCGGGTCGGCTCGCGGAGCCTCAGGTGACTTACTCACGCGTTGCTGGCCGCCCGACGGTCTCTCCGCAGGACGGAGTGATTTGCGGTCGGCTGCTTGACGCGGATCTAGGTTGGGTGGTAGGAGGGTTGGGGGTGGGAAGGGATGGAGGGATGTCAGAGTCTGTTGACGTCTGGTCGTTTTCTGTTACCAGTTCCCGCGAATATGGCTTACTCTTTGGGGGTCTGTCTGTGAGAGGAGCTAGTTCTCGTAAGTGTGAGTAAGCAGAGTTGCCCAGGCGCGCAAACATCCTGGTTGCTAGGCGGCCTATAAATTGGTCTAAGCTCTCAATTTCTAGGTCCCGTTGGATTGTGCTGTTTCGGACGTACCGTGGCGCATCTACGATGGTCCTGAGGCAGAGGCTTTGCTGACTTCGCAGTATCTTTCTGTGGCCTTTGGCTAACAAAGCATACCATGCGGGGGTCGCGTATGTAAGACGCGGACGGACATAGGTCTTGTATAGTCCAACCTTCATTCGGAGCGGTAGGTTGGACTGCAGGACGGGCTTGAGTAGTGCTCGGGTTATACTCGCCAGGCCACGTACGTTCCTTGCGTGTTTCCTCATCGCCAGGTTGCGGTCTAGTGTTACTCCCAGGTATTTCGCCGTGTGCGACCAGGCCACCGGCTGTTCCTCCAGGGTGAGTTTGGGTGGTAGGGTGAGCTTCCTCGAAAATGCGACGGCCTGTGTTTTAGTCACATTGACACTCAGTCTCCATTTTGTCAGCCAGGCGGGGAGCTCTGTTAGGACCCTTTGCATCTTAGTGGCGGCGTGGTTTAAGTTCATAGATTTGGTTATGTAGAGTTATGTGGGTCAAGTGTGCGCAGCGTCTAAGTGTGCGCATTCAAAATATCTCGAAAACTATATAGAGCTAAAGAACGGCCACCCCACTCTCCAGTACCCCGCGCGACGTCCTGCAAAGCGCTCGCATCACAGCGGCTGCTCACGCGCCATTTTGATCTGACAGGTAAATGAAGATTTTTGCTAAAATATTTAAGATATTTTGTCACATTTGACGCGTAATCTTTTGTAGTCATGTAAACTTTTTATAAATACGCTATTTGCTATCAAGTGCAACATAATATCTAGTTTGTTATTTGCCAGTGTTTAAGTTGTTATGATGACGCAATAATCAACGACATTCATACAATTCTGTTTCGATGGTTTGGGTTAAGTGTGCGCAGAAACCTGTCGTGTAAGTGTGCGCATGCGTATCTTTGTACATGTGTTGCTATGTTTTGTTTCAGAGTACAAATAAAAATTCAAAATGCCTCGAGATTATCTGAGGAAAGCTCCGGATAGATGCATTGTCACAGATGAACAGCTGGAAGCCGCCAAATTATTAATTTCGAAGGGTGCCAGTAAAAGAAAAGCTGCATCTCAAGTTGGACTTAAGGAAAGTACTCTGCGAAAACGTTTAAAAGCTGGAAAGACAGCAACCAGCATGGGAAGATTTTCTTTGACATTCACTAAGGAGCAAGAGACTGATATATACAAATATATTAAACAAAGTGATGATCTTTATTATGGTCTCACTATGCAGAGCCTCCAGAAGTTAATTTATGAGTATGCTGAAGTAAATAAAGTTACGCATAGATTCAACACATCCACCAAATTAGCTGGCCGAGACTGGGTATATGGATTTCTCAAAAGGTATCCTGAATTGAAATTGCGACAGCCAGTCCCAACTAGTATTGCCAGAGCCATGGGATTCAATAAAACTCAAGTACAAAGATTTTATGATAACTTGCAGAGCCTCTACAACAAACACAAATTTGTACCCAGCCGAATATATAATATGGATGAAAGTGGAGTGAATACTATACCAAAGAAAATACCAAAAGTAATATCGGTGAAAGGAAAAAAACTGGTGGGAAAAATCGTTTCTGCTGAAAGAGGCCAAACGATTACACTAGTTTGCGCAATGAGTGCAACTGGAAACTATGTTCCTCCAGCATTTATTTTTCCCAGGAAGAGAATGCAAGGTTATTTGCTTAACAATGCACCCGAAGGTAGTATTGGACTGGTTTCCGATTCAGGATTTATAAATACGGATCTGTTTTTAGAATACCTACGCCATTTTAAAGACCATGTTCAGCCAACCAAAGATTATCCTGTCTTGTTAATTTTGGACAACCATAGCAGCCATATCTCTCTGGATGCTATACTGTTTTGTCGTGATAATGGCATTCACATGCTTACTCTCCCACCTCACAGTAGCCACAAGATGCAGCCCTTAGATCGTGGGTTTTTTGGGCCTCTGAAAATAAAATTCGCTTACGCATGTGATAAATGGCTAAGCCACCATCCAGGTCGCGTGATTGCACAAACAGAAATAGCTCAATTGGTGAATGAGGCCTTCCAAAAAGCAGCTTCGCTTAGCAATGCGGTTTCAGGTTTCAAAGTTTCTGGAATCTGGCCAATAGACAGAGACATTTTTTCGGAGGAAGATTTTGCGGCAGCTTCTGTAACTGACATGATTCCTGCTCAAAATTTAGAAAAGGTGTTGCCAACTACAGCAGTACAGGAACCTTTCCAAGAAAATACAATTCCAATACGCACACAGCATTTGACGAACTTAGTAGCGTCCACCTCTTCTACACAGCCAACACAAGAAGTTTTGGAAAGTGCAGGAACGACTTCACCTTCGATATTACATAATCGTTCTATATCAGAGCAAAACTCTTCTTTGCATAGCTCTACAGTTACCACATCATTCAGTCAACATGTACAAGATCTGCTGTTGACTACTGAGCATACATTGACATCATCCAACGCTGACAAGCAAACACAAGAAAACTTCTTAGAAATCTCCCAATCATGTTCAGCGACAAACACAATTGTGACCAGTTCAGCCACTACTGCATTTTCACCAACATGTGTAGCTTCAACCAGCAAAGAATTCATACCATTGTCGTCTATACAAGCTCTTCCGAAAGCAACATCACAAAATCGACGACGAAAAGGCAAAAAGTCAATAATTGCTACTGATAGTCCCTTTAAATCTGAATTAGAAACTAAGAAAAAAGAGGAAGAAGAGAAATTAGCCAAAAAGAAAATACGACTAGATTTAAAAAAAAGACTAAACACTAAGAAAGCTACTGCAAAATCATCTGAGACTGCCAAAAAAAAGACTGTGAAAAATAAGATTCTTAAGAAACCAAAAAATTACGAAAAAGAGTATTACTGCCCCTTATGTGGCGAAAAGTATTCTGATCCACCGACTGAAGACTGGATTGAATGTAGCCTTTGTGGAGCCTGGTGGCACGAACAGTGCACCAGCTTAGAACACGGCACTTTTATTTGTGATACATGTATGACGAAGTAGATAAGGATTTCTAAGTTCAAGTTGATCTCATATTTTGATTTAAGATGATTATTATGTTGATTACTTTAAGTACCTATGATGAAAATTTTAATAATTATATAATATTGTTTATGTTCTAAAAATATATA
The DNA here is from genome assembly GCA_918857605.2 of Philereme vetulata. Taxonomy (NCBI): domain Eukaryota; kingdom Metazoa; phylum Arthropoda; class Insecta; order Lepidoptera; family Geometridae; genus Philereme; species Philereme vetulata. The sequence continues at coordinate 9,359,571 of OU975442.1, read as the reverse complement.
GCTCATTATTTCTTTTTTTGTTCTTGCGTACACTTACCCACAGTGCTGCGCACACATACCCCTACACTGGGGCAAGTGTGCGCGTAAGGAACGGTCTTTGTTTTCTATAGTTTCTTAAAATATAAGCTACTGACAATACTATTATTGTGTCTAAGTTGATTGCAAATAAACAGTCTTACTAATTAACACAGTTTTGTTTCATTCTACAAATAATTTTCGAGTTTTTGAAGCGCCAAAGTTTAAATGCGCACACTTGACCCACATGACTCTATGCGGCGTCGTCCGCGTATAGGGCTAACAGAGCTTCTTCTGTTTTGGGTATGTCATCGGTATATTGTGAGTAACACACTGGGGAGAGGCAGCTGCCTTGGGGGACTCCGGCCCCTATTGGTCGTCTGGAGGAGGTCGCCTGCTCCACGCGCACTGAAAAGCTGCGGCCTTGGAGAAACGAAGCTATTACCTTCACAACCTTCTTCGGTATTGGTGAGGTAGCCATCTTGTAAAGGAGTCCCGCATGCCAGACTCGATCGAACGCTTTTTCCATATCTAGGAATACTGCGACAGAGTGCTCGCGCCTGTTGTGGGCGGTGATGAGGTGATGCAGTACTCTACACAGTTGGAGCGTCGTGCTATGTTCTGACCGGAATCCGTACTGTTCTGGGCGCGGGGGGATGTGAGGATTGATGTGGGTAAGGAGGAGCTTTTCAAATAATTTTGATATGCTAGGAAGAAGGGTGATGGGGCGATAACTCTCCGGGAGAAGGATGTTTTTGCCGGGTTTTGGGATCATGATAACCCGGCCGGATTTCCAAGGAGTAGGGAAGTGACCGCTCCGTATAATCCCGTTAAAGAGTCGGGTTACGGAAGCGACCATTTTGTAGGGGAAGTGACGGATGGCAGCGTTCGTGATATTGTCCTCGCCGGGTGCCTTCCTTGGCTTTGTCCGACGTATGGCCCGTTGGACTCGCCCGGGAGAGAAGAAAATACCTTCTGCGGTGTCTGCCTCCTGGGCGTCGGCCTTGAGGTAGTTTTGGACAAAGGTTTCCACTTCTACTGTGTGTGCCGGGTCTTTGTCTGGGTTGGGCTTGAACTGGTCCTCAAGGCTGTCTGCAAAGATCTCCGCTCTGTCTTCAGCTCGGTATCTGGGGTTACCATCTTGGTGTCTTAGAGGTCGAATGGGTGTTGCGGTGCTCCTCAGCTGTCGACAGAGTTTGTGGAGTGACGCCCAGTCTTCTGTGGCGTCTTCAATCCTTCTCTCCCATTGTCGGGCGTTGCCAGCTTGTAGCTCTGCCTTCACCTCATCGCAGAGGGCGTTCAGCTTGGTCTTCAGACGTGGATCCCGTGTTCTCTGCCATTGTTTCCTCAGCCTACGCTTCTCCGAGAGGAGTCTGGTCAGGTGTGCTGGTGCTCTGGTCAGTCTGTTTTGACGAGGTGGTTTTGAGGCTTCAGAGAGTGCCCCTTGTATCGCGATCGTTATCTCCCCGGCCAGTTGGTCCACATCTGCGGGGTTATCCACTGGTCTCGTGGGGACTGTCTTCTGCAGGGCCTCCGAGAACAGGGTCCAGTCGATTCCAGGTCTAGGTGGCGGTGGTTTGAGGACGGCCGGGCTGGTTTCCAGTATAAGCAGAACTGGTTGGTGGTCGGACTGCACTTCGTCGAGTAGTACCTCCAGCTTGGGGTAGTTCGGTAGGTGTGTGTGGACTGCGAGGTCGATGACATCTGGTGCGTGGTTCTCATTGTCTGGATAGTGTGTGGGTGTTTCAGTGCCTGCAACCTCGTAGTCGTGGGTTTCTGCGTACCGCTGGAGGATACCACCGTCTCTGTTCCTTCTGAGTGAGTTCCAGTTCCTGTGCTTGCAATTCCAGTCACCGGCCGCTATCATCGGGCCTATCGGAGGGGTAGGGAGCAGTTTTCGGAGATCCGCTGGTGCCAGAGGCGTACTTCCGGGGGGATGGTATATGGCGTGTATTTGTATGGGGTTGCCATCGATGCAGATCTCAACCCCCAGTGCCTTCATCGACACCAAGTCTAGGTCTGGTAGTGGTTGGTGGACCAGTCTTCTCTTCACCAAGACCATTAGACCCCTGATGCACCTTCCGTCCGCGCTCTGGTCATCCCTGCGGTAGATGATATAGCCCGGGAACTTGGGCTTATCGGTGCTTTTGAGTAGGGTCTCGTTTATGAGAGCCACGTCTATGTTCTGCTCTTTCAGAAGGGCTCTCAGAAGTAAAACTTTGTTCCCTCTGTCTTTACTTGTGAGGCCCCGAGCGTTCCAGAACATGACTCTCAGTTCCTTACCTTGAAGAGTTTCCCGATCCCGCTGAGCACAATTGGGATCGGGTCTCCCCCCGTTCGTAGGGTTTGGAGGACCTCCTGTAAGATTTGAAGCGCCGTGTCCAGTAACTCTAAACGGTCGCTGTCGTAGCGGTGAGTTGTCTTCTTGGGGGGAGGGGGTGCGGCTCTGTGCGTTTTCCCCCCTTTGTGCGTCCCATCCTGGGCGGCCTTTAGACGGGCGGACGGCTCGTACTGCCTCCGATTCGAAGCCTAGCCGGCGGAGGTCGTCCTCGATTTCTTCGGTGGGCGTGTCGGCGGGGAGTCCGCGTATTGCCACCTTTAGGCTAAGTTCTTCGGGCAGAGCGTACGAGAACCAGACGACCTTTTCTGTACGCTCTAGTTCTATTAGATAGGCCTGTACGGTGCGGTATTCCTCGCCGGTCGCGGGAGAGAAACGGACTCCTTTTCCGTACGGGCGGGCGTTTGGTGAGTGGCCAATTCGCTCCTTCAGAGCCTTGAAGTGAGTGGACCAGTTGGGCAGCACTTCTACTACAAGCGGGGGATATCTGTTTTTATTTACTTTTACGACCTCTGATTGAGGGGGTGGGGGGGTATTTGGTTTTGGTACAGGTAAAGGGTTCATTACCTGTTTTGTAGGGGTAGATCCTGCAGCCGACGCGTAGGAGATCGCCTTGGAGGTGGAAGGCTGCGGCTGGTCCGTAGTTGGCGGTTGTTGCTGGCGCACTGCTCTGGGCACGCGCTGCGGCAGTGGAGCGGGGTTGGGGTAAGCGCAGTGCCGCTTCGCCTCCTCCTCCGACGGGCTTTGATCTTCCCGTTTTCTTCGTGAGCCGGGTTGCGGAATGTCTGGGATCTCCATGGTCTTATGCCGTTCAACTATAGCAGACTCTTCTGGAGTGGGCGTCACGGGGGTGGATAGGTTTTTTCATCCTCTTCTAGGGCGGTTTTGAGTACGCCTAGGTATTTGGATGGGAGGCATTTAGCCTCGATCAGCCGTTGCAGGATGATATAGCTCCTGTCAATCTCCGACTTCGGTGACAGGGGCTTGTCTGGCTGCGGTTTGGGTGATGGGGGCGGAGGCATCTTGTCCGCTGTGGTGGGGGTGGGGGGGGGGGGGCCGGTCCCTTGCACGGGGCGGCGGTGGCGGTATTCGCAGCTCGCTTCCTCGAGAGGTACCTTTCGCGGCCCGAGCTGGAGGCTCTGCTGGTGGGCAGCGAGGAGTCCGAAGATTCGGACCCAACCGAATCCTTCCGCGAACTCCGACCGTCACGGGCGGATCCGCCTGAAGGCGCGTTTGTGTCCGACATCGCGCACACAGCACAACACAAAAACACAAACACTGAGTTATAAATAGCACTATGACTACACACACGTAGTCGGGGCGATCTCCTTCGCGCGACCGGGGACCGAGAGGCGTCGCCGGTACCGTGATGCTAAACCCGTTACGGTCTCGCTGTTCACGGCACTGGGTACTACTTGCCTCGCAGTCCGGAGCTCAAGGGGGGAAGGCGATCCCCGCACACTTTACAAAAAACAAAGCGGGCCGGGCTCGGCAGACGTTTTCAACAGAAAACGCTGCCGAGATCGTAACGGAGCGAGTAGGGTCCGTGCGCGCGCGAGACGTGTGAACGCGGCAGGAGACGGAGCCGGTCCACATTAGACAGAGCAAACACTCCATAAATACACCGACCTCGCCGGCGAGGTCGACGAGTCCCTTCAGTCGCCGCCTATACGTGGTACAAGCACGTACCCGGGCTTTTCTCTCCTATCCCCGTCCCGGCAACAGCCCAAGCCGAGGTTCGTACCTAAGTGGTGCCCTTGCGCTAGTAGCCTCATCAAAAAAAAATTACAGGGCTGAGCGCCTTCTGCGCTCGCCAAAAGCTCGGTTAAGCTGCAACGGCCTCAGAGGCAACAGCGAGATTAGTCCATTCGAAAAAAAAAGAGTGGTCCTGGCCAGTCTGCGCCGAGCGCTTTTGGAGGGAGGACGTATCGCTCTCGTCGCGCGCACTATACATATATACGTTATACATAATACTATAGTCAACAGCCAGTACGGGCATACAATTATAGCGTGACCGAGTGATTTGATCTGTAAGTATTATTATTATTATATTATATATCGCTCGATTACCACTGACTCATTGACATCATTGTTCTCCCAGAAGCCCCCTCGTAGGGAGGAAATGTTTGGTAGGATCGTATAGAGGGAGTTTCTGTGAGTTGGGAATAAATCCTAAAGTCCCCCTTTTGTCCCCCATTCGCTCCCATCCACCTCGTATCTCGAAAAGTATAGGTCTTACAGCGTTGGTGCAAAAACTAATGTTGCAGAGGACATTTTTTATATCCGGTTCCATGAAAAAAAAATTGACTTTCATACAAAAAAAAAATGTCCCATACAAAATAGTTTTGTGTGAATAGATTAGATTAGATTAGAAAATTCTTTATTGCACTAATAAAAAGATACATAGGCGAACTTAATGCTAATTAGCATTTTCTTCCAGCTAACCTTTGTGTAGTGTGGAGAAAGTGGTAGTGCCAGAAAAGGAAATTTAATCAAGCTTTATCTTAGAAATAAACTTACAAAAATTAAAAATAATAATAATACACATACATAAACGAAATACACAAATATATCTACATAAAGTGCTCAATTTTGTTGGGTATCTTGAAGAGAGATGAAGTATTTAAAGAGTTTGGATTTGAAGATTCCCATAGAGGCGGCCTTGCGGATTTCCACTGGAAGAGAGTTCCACAAGCAGATAGCAGTCACAGTGAAAGAGTAAGTGAAGAAAGAAGTTTTATGCTCAGGCGTCTTGAATAACAGATGTTGAGAAGAACGAGAAGGGCGATCAGGTGGAAAAAGAGGAGAAAAACGTTCTTTAAGATAGCAAGGGGACAGAGGATTTTGAAGGATGTTATAAAGAAGACAGAGTATATGAGTATCCCGACGAAACCGGATTTTGAGCCACTTTAACTGTGAGCGGTACTGTGAGATGTGGTCGTACTTTCGTAACCCGTATATATATCTGATGCAGAGGTTTAACAACCGCTCCAGTTTATTAAGTTGCTCCTCAGTAGCGTCGGGATAACACACATCTGCATAATCTAGGATAGGGAGTAGGATAGAATTTACAAGAGTAATTTTAGCTGCAAAAGGAAGGAAATTATGCATGCGCTTTAGAGCGTGCATTGATCCATACATCTTCCTGCTGACTTCAGTAATGTGCTGTTCCCATGATAAGTTCTCAGTGATGATTAGGCCAAGATTCTTTACTTCAGAGCAGTAAGCTAAGGGGACATCGTTATACGTAACATAAGGGAGAGAGTTTAGATCAAGCCTAGAAATAAAGCCCCGGCTGCCAGTAATCATCACTTGGGTTTTACTAGTGTTGATCTGTAGTCCAAATTTATGTGACCAAGAAGAGACAGCACGTAAATCCTCAGTTAGGAGGTGTATGGCATCATGAATGTCCTCGGGATTGAACGAAAGGTAGAGCTGTACGTCATCAGCATATAGGTGAAATGAAGAAGAACGGAGACCAGAGACCAAAGTATTTATGAAGACCGAAAAGAGAAGAGGGGACAGGACTCCACCCTGCGGAACGCCGGCAACAACATCGCACCAGCCAGAGTACGTATCGTCAACTTGAACACGCTGCTGGCGTCCACTAAGGTAGGACCGAAACCAGTCACAAGCAGATAGGGAAAAGTTTAGGGAGCGCAAAATCGCAAGAAGTATGGAATGATCCACACAGTTAAAAGCGTTGCTGAAATCAAGTAGAGTTAGAAGGGTGAGCTGCCTGTTGTCCATAGCAAATCTAATATCATCAGTAATTTTAAGTAGAGCTGTGCTAGTGCTATGAGCGGAGCGAAAACCTGACTGAAAAGGGTTCAAGAGCGAGTGTGATTGGAGATAAGCAGACAATTGACAATATACAGCACGTTCCAGAACTTTAGACAGAAAGGGAAGGATGGAAATAGGACGAAAGTCTTTAAATTCTGCGGTAGCTGACTTTTTAGGAATTGGGATGATCTGAGCTTTTTTCCATAAAGAAGGAAAGCAACCAGAGGAGAGAGAGAAATTTAATATGTGAGAGATATGAGGGAGGAGATGATTGAGGATGGGGAGTAATAAGTCTCGACCGAGGCCGTCCAGTCCTACTGCTTTACTTGTTATGCTAGTAGCAATCCGCTTTATTTCATCTTCGCTGATAGGACAGAAGGAAAACGGTGTGAAACTATGCTGTGTCTGGTTGCCCAGCTCCGCAATAGTCGTTTCTCTCACGACGTTGCTGATAAGGTGTGTCACTGTTGCAAAATGCACATTCAGTGCATGTACATCTACCGAGAAACTAGCAGAAGTCTTATTTCGGCCAAAACCAAGACTGTGAAGAAACTTCCACATGTTATTTGGAGTACTTTCACTAATTTTATTATAAATATAACGCCGTTATAGAATACCGTACCGTACACCGTATATTTCGTTTGCCGTAAGTTTCTTATTGGTTTTGTAGGGAGCCAAACGGCTTGTGGGTACTATAAAATTTATTTTACTGTAATTTTATTTATTGGTGGAGGGGCATGAGATAACTAAATTTTCAAGTTTATTCGACACCCATCATCATCATCATTTTGGAAGTTCATTTTTTTTTTTTTGTTTTTGGAGGGACATAAGGCAACTTTTTAGTAAATTTTTATGTTTATGCGACATCCATCATCATCATCATTTTGGATGTCCCAAATTTCTTTTTTTAGTTTTTGGAGGGGCATAAAGGCAACTTGCTTAGTAAATTTTCATGTTTATGCGACATCCATCATCATCATCATTTTGGATGTCCATTTTTTTTTTAAGTTTGGAGGGGCATAAGGCAGCTTGCTCAGTAAATTTTTATGTTTATGCGACATCCATCATCATCATCATTTTGGATGTCCAATTTATTTTTAGTTTTGGAGGGGCATAAGGCAGCTTGCTTATTAAATTTTCATGTTTATGCGACATCCATCATCATCATCATTTTGGATATCTTAAATATTTTTTTTTTTAGTTTTTGAAGGGGCATAAGGCAACTTGCTTAGTAAATGTTCATGTTTATGCGACATCCATCATCATCATCATTTTGGATGTCAAATTTTTAAATTTTTTTTTTTCATTTTTGGAGGGGCATAAGGCAACTTGCTTAGTAAATTTTAATATTTATGGTTGCTTCTACCACCTCGATATCGTCTTTGTTTGCTTCTTTCAATTCGTTGTCGTCTTTGAATGCTTCTTTTACTCTTCCACTTCGATATCCTCTTTTATTGCTTTTTTAAATTTATTATCCTATTCGATTGCTTCGTTAAATTGGATATCTTATTTGATAGATTCTTCCACTTTGATATCTTCGTTGATTGCTTTTTCCACTACGATATCCTCTCAACAAAATTATGATTTTTCTAAAAAAAATTTAATTGCTCGTATCTTCTAAGCTGAAGCAGTTAGGCATAGTAAAGTTTACAAAATTGTAGTAAAAATTTTTGGTGGAATCGTTTTTTTATTGTCATCATCGATCTTGATAGGTATCCTTTTTGATTTCTTCTTTCACTTCGGTATCTTCTTTGATCGTGGTTTTTACTTCGGTATCTTCTTTAAATGCTTATTCAAATTCGATATCGTCTTTGATTGCGTCTTCCACTTGGTTATTCTCTTTTATTGCTACTTTTACTTCGATATCGTCTTTGATTGCTTCTTGCACTTCGATATCCTCTTTTATTGCTTTTTTTTAAATTTAATATTCTATTCGATTGCTTCGTTAACTTAGATATCTTATTTAATAGATTCTTCCATTGTGATATCTTCGTTGTATGCCTCTTCCACTACGATACCCTTTCAACAAAATTATGATTTTTCTTAAAAAAACTATAATTGCTTGTATCTCATAAACAGAAGCAGTTAGGCATAGTAAAGTTTACAAAATGTTAGTACAATTTTTAGTGAAATCGTTTTTTATAATCATCATCGACCTTGATAGGTATCCGTTTTGATTTCTTCTTTCACTTCGGTATCCTCTAAGATCGCTTCTTCCACTTCGATATCGTCTTTGATTGCGTCTTCTATTTCGATAGCCTCCTTGATTACTTCTTCCATTTCGATACCCTCTTTAATTTCTGCTTCCATTTATCTTCTTTGATCGTGTTTTCTACTTCGGTATCGTCTTTGAATACATATTCTAATTCGATATTGTCTTTGATTGCGTTTTCCACTTGGATATTCTCTTTTATTGCTACTTACACTTCGATATCGTCTTTGACTGCTTTTTTCACTTCGATATCCACTTTTATTGCTTTTTTTTATTTAATATCCTATTTGATTGCTTCGTTAACTTCGATATCTTAGTTGATAGATTCTTCCACTTCGATATCTTTGTTGATTGCTTCTTCCGCTACGATATCCTCTCAACAAATTATATTTTTCTTAAAAAACTTTAATTGCTTGTATCTCCTAAACGGAAGCAGATAGACATAGTAAAGTTTACAAAATGGTAGTACACATTTTTAATGAAATCGTTTTTTTATTGTCATCATCGATGTTGATAGGTATCCTTTTTGATTTCTTCTTTCACTTCGGTATTTTCTTTGATCGTGTTTTCTACTTCGATATCCTCTTTGAATACTTATTCCAATTCGATATCGTCTTTGATTGCGTCTTCCACTTGGATATTCTCTTTTATTGCTACTTCCACTTCGATATCGTCTTTGACTGCTTCTTCCACTTCGATATCCTCGTTTATTGCTTTTTTAAATTTAATATCCTGTTCGATTGCTTCGTTAACTTCGACATCTTATTTGATAGATTCTTCCACTTCGATATCTTCGTTGATTGCTTCTTCCACTACGATATCCTCTCAACAAAATATGATTTTTCTTAAAATAAACTGTAACTGCTCGTATCTCCTAAACGGAAGCAGTTACGCATAGTAAAGTTTACAAAATGGTAGTACGAATTTTTGGTGGAATCGTTTTTTATTGTCTTTATCGACCGAAAAATCAAAAATGATACCTATCAAGGTATCCTTTTTGATTTCTTCTTTCACTTTGGTATCCTCTTTGATTGCTTCTTCCACTTCGATATCGTCTTTGATTGCGTCTTCCACTTCGATGGCCTCTTTGATTACTTCTTCCATTTTGATACCCTCTTTAATTTCTGCTTTCACTTGGATATCTCTTTTCATTGCTTCTTCTATTTAGATAACCGCTTTGATTGCTTCATCCACTTGGGTATCCTATTTCATCGCATTTTCTACTTGGATATTCTTTTTGATTGCATATTTCCCTTTGATATCCGTTTTGACTGCTTTTTCTACTTGGATGTCCTCTTTGAATGCTTTTTCCGTTTTGATATCCTCTTTGATGATTGCTTCTTCCACTTCGATATCCTCCTTGATTGCTTCTTCTATTTTGTTATCCTCTTTAATTGCTTTTCTAAATTTATTATCCTATTCGATTGCTTCGTTAACTTCGATATCTTATTTGATAGATTCTTCCACTTCGATATCTTTGTTGATTGCTTCTTCCATTACGATATCCTCTCAACAAATTATGATTTTTTCTTAAAAAAACTTTAATTGCTTGTATCTCCTAAACGGAAGCAGATAGACAGAGTAAAGTTTACAAAATGGTAGTACATTTTTGGTGAAATCGTTTTTTTATTGTCATCATCGATCTTGATAGGTATCCTTTTTGATTTCTTCTTTCACTTCGGTATTTTCTTTGATCGTGTTTTCTACTTCGATATCCTCTTTGAATGCTTATTCAAATTCGATATCGTCTTTGATTGAGTCTTCCACTTGGATATTCTCTTTTATTGCTACTTCCACTTCGATATCGTCTTTGACTGCTTCTTCCACTTCGATATCCTCTTTTATAGCTTTTTTAATTTAATACCCTATTCGATTGCTTCGTTAACTTCGATATCTTTATTGATAGATTCTTCCACTTTGATATCTTCGTTGATTGCTTTTTCCACTACGATATCCTCTCAACAAAATTATGATTTTTCTCAAAAAAACTTTAATTGCTTGTATCTGCTAAACGGAAGCAGTTAGGCATAGTAAAGTTTACAAAATGGTAGAACGAATTTTTTATGGAATCGTTTTTTATTGTCATCATCGACCTTGATAGGTATCCTTTTTGATTTCTTCTTTTACTTTGGTATCCTCTTTGATTGCTTCTTCCACTTCGATATCGTCTTTGATTGCGTCTTCCACTTCGATGGCTTCTTTGATTACTTCTTCCATTTTGATACCCTCTTTAATTTCTGCTTCCACTTGGATATCTCCTTTCATTGCTTCTTCCATTTAGATAACCTCTTTGATTGCTTCATCCACTTGGGTATCCTATTTGATCGCGTTTTCTACTTGGATATTCTTATTGATTGCATCTTTCCCTTTGATATCCATTTTGACTGCTTTTTCCGCTTGGATATCCTCTTTGAATGCTTTTTCCGTTTTGATATCCTCTTTGATGATTGCTTCTTCCACTTCGATATCCTCCTTGATTGCTTCTTCTATTTCGTTATCCTCTTTAATTGCTTTCTCATTTTCGATATCCACTTTGATTGCATTTTTCTTAGATATCCTGTTTGGTTGCTTCTTTCACTTCAATATTCTCTTTGATTGCTTCTTCTACAAACAGAAAAACACGCGAGCTGCAAGCAGCTCGCGCACCATGCGACCTTTAGTTATATTATATACAACTGGATTACCACTCACTGATTGACTGACTCATTGACATCCTTGTTCTCCCAGATGCCCCCTCGTAGGGTAGAAATGTTTGGTGGGGTCGTATAGAGGGAGTTCCGATGAGTTGGGAATAAATCCTAAAGTACCCCTTTTGTCCCCCATTCGCTCCCATCCACATCGTATCTCGGAAACTAAAAAACTTAGAGCATTAGCGCCAAAACTAATGTTGCTCAGGACATTTTTTTATATCCGGATCCATTAAACAAAATCGACTTTCATACAAAAAAAAATTTCCTATACAAAATATTTTTGTGCAAATACCGTACACCGTATATTTCGTTTGCCGTAACTTTTATACCGTTTTTGTAGGGAGCCAAACGGCTTGTGGGTACTATAAAATTTATTTTACTGTAATTTTATTTATTGGATGAGGGGCATGAGATAACTAAATTTTCAAGTTTATTCGACATCCATCATCATCATCATTTTGGAAGTCCAATTTTTTTTTTTTTAGTTATTGGAGGGGTTTAAGGCAACTGGTTTAGTAAATTTTCATGTTTATGGGACATCCATCATCATCATCATTTTGGATGTCCCAATTTTTCTTTTTTTAGTTTTTGGAATAAGGCAACTTGCTTAGTATATTTTCATGATTATGCGACATCCATCATCATCATCATTTTGGATGTCCAAATTTTTTTTTTTAGTTTTTGGAGGGGCATAAGGCAACTTGCTTAGTAAATTTTCTTGTTTATGTGACATCTATCATCATCATCATTTTGGATGTCAATTTTTTTTAGTTTTTGGATATAAGGCAACTTGCTTAGTAAATTTTCATGTTTATGCGAAATCCATCATCATCATCATTTTGGATGTCCCAATTTTTTTTTTTGTTTTTGCAGGGGCATAAAGCATCATACTGAGTAAATTTTAATGTTTATGCGACATCCATCATCATCATCATTTTGGATGTAATTTTTTTTTTTTTTTTAGTTTTTGGAGGGGCATAAGGCAACTTGCTAAGTAAATTTTAATGTTTATGCGACATCCATCATCATCATCATTTTGGATGTCCAAATTTTTTTTTTTCTATTTCGGAGGGGCATAAGGCAACTTGTTTAGTAAAGGTCATTGGGCATTTTGTTCGGACATATGACCCACGGCGCACAAAAACGAAACAGGGCTAGGTATGTAGTTAAATGTATATGTTACTTAATGGTATGGGTCGCATTATTGCAGGATATGGGAGAACCGCAAAAAAAAATTTTTTAATTAATATTATAGCATTTTTAAAATAATTATTATAGCATTTTTAAATTATTATTATAGCATTTTTATAATGAACTAAGTAAAAACTATTGGCCTGACTGTAAAAATACTTTGTAAAACAGTTGTTTTGAACAATTTCCAGGAATACGAAAATAAAATCCATTTTGCGGTAATAATATTTTTATTCTGCATTATCAAAATCTATAGTTAATTCATCTAAAAAGGCTGCAGGCGCGTCTATCACGTCTTGATGCCTGGCCCATGACAGAAAGTATACGACGCTTACAACATGTGCACAGCTTCCGACAGTGCGACGGCCGTGTATACACGAGCAGTAATACTGTTGGATGCTATTTCATATATATTGCATCTAGTGTCGTCAGTTGTTCTCCTCTTACTCTTGTAGGCGGCATGTGAGGATTATACCCGCATTCCTCAATTTTATCAATCGAATCCCGAAATCCACGATCCAATATAAAAACATCATTAACTCTCAAGAACCCATGAATCGGAGAATCTTCTTGCATCAGGTCACGCATAATGCTTGCGTCCGAAGTAGTCGCAGTGTAAGGCCCCGTAACATCTACTATGTAGCCGTCGGTACATACTATAAGGAAGGGTTTTACTAAGTTCCGAAACTTATGAAGACTGTAAGTTTTGCGCTGGAAAAGGAAATTCGAACTCTTTTGTAGATAAATATATGTTCCATCACATACGAGAATGGCCGCCGGTTCATTATAGTTACCACCAAAAAAATGGCTTGGAATTGCAAGATTCTTGGCCACCACATCTTCCCTAGTAATATGATTTAAGCCCAAATGCTGTGGAACAAAATCATTACTTAAGCATTCTCTTGCTATCGCCAACTTCCTTTCTAGGGTTCTCCTCGACATATTGAATTTAGTGGCTAATCGCTCATCTGGTTCACCGGTTCTTATTTTTGTTAAAAAAATTCCAAGAACTGTGGCAGGATGAACTGATCGATCACCCAGTGAAGGCGTTTGGTTCAAAATAACATTAAATTGATATTTTGTTAGTCCCGTCCAAAAGTGAAATTCATTGTCCTCTATTTCTTTAATATTTTCGAAATCAAGGTTGCTTCTTTGTTCGATACCCCATTTATATAAATTCATCATACCAACAACATGAGTACTGTCAAAGTTTTCGTGGGATGTAGTGTTGAGCAAGTCTACCCAATCATTCCTCATAAAATGAGCATTGCAAACCCGAGCTAATTCTGGTATATAAAAATTGTGATTGTGTAAGAGTTGGAACTTAGCATATAGTGGAACATTATGGGCCACTACATTTCTACAGTTTGTAAAAATACAATGTCTCGCTGTATTCGATGCTCGCTTATATCCTCTAGGCGTAACAAAACTAGGCTGCAATTGTACTTGATCTTGCACTGGTTGCTCTTCAACTGGCTGATCTTGTACTGGTATATTTTGTACTTGTTCATTTTGTACGGGTTGATTCCGTAAACGACGATCTAACCTTGACCAACAAGCATGGCACATGGCCCGTGAGCCATTAAAAGTAATCTGAAACAATTGAAAAAAAAAATATATATTCCTCCATTTATCAAGAAGTAAAATGAGCCATTACATTGAGCAAAGCAACATTTGTACAATCAAGAGCACGCGACGAGTCATACACATACGATGACAGTGTAGTGTACTTACCTCACGTGGTATTATTTCTTGCAATAATAAATCTACAAGATCCCTTTGTCTTTCCAAAAAGAGAACTGTCAATATGTGTTTTCGTCGACGTAAAACAGATCGATTACACGACACGCAACTATTTTGTCTTTCCATGTTAATGTAAACCAATCGTCAAGCAAAATCAGGGGTCCATAAAACACGCTCAAGTAATCAATAAAATGCAAAAATCGGAAACACGAGTTTAAACGCACAGATCGAAACGAAGGATGACGTACGACTGCGGGGCGGTCAGAGCGGGTGGGGCGCAGGCGGCGCGTCGCACGCGCACTTCGATACCTTACTGTTATTTTCTACCTGTCGAAAGTGCGAGCGAGAGAGACATACAATCTGTTATGCGATACAGAACATTTTTCTTATGCTTGTACATACATTTTCACAATGCTGACAGTAAATATCTTAGTTTTTAGTCTTAATAGAATTATAGTTAGACTCACATACATACTGTTACATAACATTTTTCCTCCAGCAGATACATAAAAAAAATTTACATATTTAGAAAAAGTGGAATTGAATACTTTACTTTAAAAGTGATTTGAACACTGTGCGCGAAAAAAAAAAAGTGGGTCAAAACCGCCCAATGATCTTTTCTTGTTTATGATTGCTTCTTTTTTTTTTTTTTAGAATTTTAGGAAAACTTACAGCTAGGTTACAGAAGAGTTATTTGAGTAGAAAATAAACAACAATAAATGCTACTTATTCTAAGAAGGCCAATTAAAAATTTCCGCAGTTAAGGTAAGAGAGACACATAAAATGAGAAAGAAATTAAATAGAAGAGATATACACACACACACACACATACACGTCATCAGTTAAGTGCCTAATCTATAAATTAAAATAATTGTCACTAAGTAAGCGTTTGAGCTTACTTATTTTAGTGTTGAATAGATCAACCTCTTTATTTGCCTTAACCAATGAATTAAAGGAGTGACAAGCTCTCACCATAAAAGA